>CM077260.1:18946164-20268664 GCA_039654775.1 Spinibarbus caldwelli
GTCAACTAGACGATGACTTTCAGTCTTTCAGGGTTTAAAACAACGTGATGGTGAGATGACAGAATTTCCATTTTTGAGGAAACCATTCCTTTAACATCTGAATCTGTCAAAAAAAAAAAAAAAAGGCAAGGTGGGTAAGAGTTAAAGAGACAGAGCAGGAGAGAGATGAAAGTCTTATCTCTCTGAACAGAGCCAGATAGGCTATCGTTTATCTGTTTACAGACAGATGCTCTGATACAGTGAAATTACTGCAAAACATTTGAGTGACAGAGTGAAGGAGAGTGTGAAAGAGAGCGAGGGAGGTGAAAGGAGAGCTGGAGTGACCTTCCTTCAGATCCCGGTTGGATGTTTGACATTGGGGCATGTTGCAGGGCGCACCAGTGTTTATCTCTGATAGCACGAGCACTCGTGATTTGCTCATGGCGTCAGGGCAAAAAAAAAAAAAAACCTTTCATAGTTAGTTATTTTATGCCTGTTCAATCATGCTTTGTTTTTGTTTTTTTGGTGGTGTAAGTTATGACAATGTACAGAAACGCCGTATTTTGTTCTATGATGGGCTCATATTTCAGTCTAAGAGATGTACTGTGATATTGGCTTCTTGATGCAGGACTCTCACTCGCTGATTTGTTTCTCTCATCAGTCCCGTGGGTAATTTAGCTAGTGAAATCACACCTTTTCTTTCTCTCCGCTCTTCTTCGATTTCCTGTCCCAATGGTGGCCAATCACACAGCGGTGTCCTTGGGGGCGAGCCTTGGGTAGGGGGACGGATGAGGGGGGTCACGTTTCCTCCACCCCCCTCACCCTCTTATATTTATTGTGTCTTCTCTCTCTCCCTTTCTCGCTCTCTCAGTGGTCCTATAAGATATACTGGTCACACAGTAGTATATGAACAGAGGACAGGTTTTTTGTTGTGGTGTTGTAAAGCAGTTGCACATTTGCAGATTAATTAAGGATTGTATTGGTTTCTCTGTTAACCTGCTAATAAAATACTGGAAGAAATGTACCCTGACTGTATTTTGATGGCACATTTATGAGCAGAGGCAAAGGTGCTCGCTATATTCTGTTAAATTATACAAAGCACATACAGTGGAAGCTTGCAATTGCGGTATGTGGATGCAAGTGAGAAAGCTTAGGTTAGTTGCAAACTAACACACTTTATATAAAATATGTAGAGAAATGGCTCCAAGTTGTTCATGATATTTATTTATTTTGCTAATTAAAAAAATTATACTAAATAATATTACTTTATATTCCAAATTCTTGTGTACTTGGTTGGTCTTAAAACCCACTGAAGCTCCATTACAGTGCAAAAAAGCTTGCTGATGTTTCCATACTGAAAGGTTGAACAGTTTTACAGGAAATATTTTTATTTTAAAATATTTTTTATTTTTTAAATATTATTTTTCAGTATTTTTTAAAGTTTTTTTTTTAATTATTAAACCATTACATTTTATATTTATCATATGTATTTTTATTTTTCTGCTTAATGTTCATGTTAACTATTTGTAATATTTATTATTAATAATCTTAATATATAAATTAACTTCAGAAGCCAAGTTTCACTATCTAGTTTGAAGTATAAATCTAACAAATATAATGAGGTTTAGGCTATAAATAAGGGAAAAACAGCTTGCCTTTAGGGTGAAAAATGTAATTATAAAATATATCCTCTATTTTTTTATTCATGTTTTTATTATGTTATTTTAAACCATTACATTATATATTTATTATATGTATTTATATTTTTCTACTTAATGTTCATGTGAACTATTTGTAATATTTATTATTAATAATCTTAATATATAAATTAACTTAAGAAGCCAAGTTTCACTAGACTGTAACACTAGAAAAAGTTTAAAGTATTTTTTTATTTTATTTATTTATTTATTTTTTGATATTTTGCTTCTTTAAAATGTATTTTTGTTTGAAAGATTTTTATTGGAAAAACAGACAAAAATACTGATTTATATATATATATATATATATATATATATATATATATATATATATATATATATATATATAAATAAAATTAAAATTTTTACATTTAGCAAGTGATGTTAATGAACACAGTAAATGTTCAGTCTATTTTTTCTAGAACATATTTTGAAACCAATTTTTGCATTTTATATCCTGTTCCTTGTTAAAGTATATTACTGTCTATAATGTGTCTTAAAGTGCATGTGTGAGAGTGTGTACTTTTGCTCAAGTGTGTGCATATGTATACATTTGTGTGTGTGTGTGAGACTACAAAGGCTGGCTAATTCAGATGAGGGACCGTGCCGGTTATCACACAGGAACACGCCACAATGAGTGTATGCATGCTTTTGTTTCTGACTGTCTGTATTTTAATGAGCTCGGCCTATCGCTGCAGTGCTGCACGCTACAGCGGCTCTTCACGCAGGACAAGTGTGACAACAACCCCCCGCCACCCCACCCCGCAGATTACCCACCACTCACATACATCCATATATTAACATTCTCACCCAAATATCACAAACTAACTCACGCACACATTACATCTACAGTCCAGAAGCGAGTGGTGGGACTGCTGTCAAATACAGCTTGTCAGCACTGATGACTGTTAAGGACAATGTCTAAAAAAAAATGTGTGTATGTAAATGTCATTCTTTATATTATCATATTATTAAAACCAAGTTGCATCAAGATCTCAAATTTGTAAACTTTTTTTTTTACATTGCTAATGCAATGTCACTGTAAATGTCTTTGAACAATACAGTATCTCATACATTTTGTACAGGACAGTATATCCTACCTATATTTTTGAAACTTAAGTAAAAAATCTGTAGAAAAAAGGAAAATTTACTACTATATTTTTGCCAGGACAGTCCTAACAGACAAAACAATGCTTAATTCAAAACACCTGTGAAAAAATCAATACAGAAAATTCCTTCATATTAACTAAGTACCATGGACCCTTTTTATGGACTTCAGAGTGCTATAAATGCAATAAGGTGGTGGAACAGAAGTGAAAAATGAGCTAAATGGTCTCTAAAAACCGGCTCAATATTTCAAGTCAAGTTTGTTTTATGATTCAGATGAGACTAAAGGTGATATACGAGTGTGTACTTTGTAATTAGTCTGTACATTTCCACAAGTTTGAACCATTCTTGTAGATTTAATCTAATGTTTGTGACAGGTTGTGAATATGATAAATAGATGATCAGCCAGTCATAGTGACCTGGAGGCACTGCCTCCTATGGTGTTATTTTTATTTATTTATTTTCTTTTTTTTTTGTGCATTTTCACAATGTTTCAAGATATCTCAAGATTTTAGTTATTCTAATATAATTAAAATAAGAAATTATTAATTTAAAATAAAGTTTACATTTTTATTTTTGTATTTTTATTTATTTATTTATTTTTGCTGTTTTTGTTTGAGACAGGGACATGTTGGCAGGACCTCTAGTTGTGCAGAAAAGAAAATATGGTTAATAACAGTGCAAGAATGTTGAAGTAATTTTGCATTGCTACAGGGGTTAATAAAAAAAAACTGTAAAAAAAGCTTTTGTCATTTTTAATAGGCTATTTTTTTATCTTTCACATATCAGTAATTTCTGTTATTTCTGCTAGATTTATGAGAACTCAAATTCCGTCATTTAAAGTGTTGTGACTTTTCAGGGTTTTTTTTTCGGTTGCCGTTTTGGCACCACTTTGACATTTTTCATTTTATTAAGCTTTTTTGATTATATTTTTTCTTTTACAGTACAATATGCTGGTCTTTATTCGTCAAGCTAAAAATGGGTAGCTTCATTTTGTTCCTTTTAGTTTAATAGTCCTTACCCACCTCAGAGACTTGAACTCCCCCTCTCCCAGGGGACCCAGCTCTCTCCAAAACCTCTGGATAGTGAGTCACGTTCTCTCTGTTTCAAAAAGAAGGCATATTAAACAGCTTCTCTCAGTGTTTAGAGTCCAGTGTAGCACATCACTGAGTTCTGCGTTTGTGTGTGCATGTGAATCTGGCTTGTCTCTATGCATAATTGTATTATTATTAATTCTGCCTGCAGTGGAATATTGCAGGAAATTATTGTTACGGATTTTTCTTTGAGGGACAGTGCGTCCAATTAAAGAGCCCCCCACCCCCCCTTTATTAATAATAGCAGTTGTGAAAAGAAGAATTCTGAGTCGGCTGCCATCTCTTTGCTGTGAAGTTATCAGCGTGGAGCAGGCACAAGCTGGTTTCACATCGCTGAATGCTCACTCAGTGGTGAACATACAGCATAGCCAGGACCACTCTGTCTGAATAAAGAAATAACCTCCTGTATACAAGAGTGAAGTCTCTCTCCCTCTCTCTTTCTCTCACACACACACACACACACGCTGATTTAAACACAGAAGGGGCGATTATTTCTTATAACGGGCTGGAATTCCAATTTTAAGGAATTCTAAAATGCTCTTCTTATTGTGAAGGTGCCTCGTCTAGTTGGCCAGCTCACACAGCCAGAGGTTTTCTTTCAGTGCACTGTGCCAATCCAAGAACAATCGCTGCTAATCTAAAAATATCAAAAGGCTACAGATTCTTCTACAACTTGATATCAAACCAGTTGACCTTATTAAACTAATTAGCTCAATTAGAAAACAAAAGCCTCCCCTCTGAACTCCTGGTCTTTGTTGTGCCATGATCCCAAACACAAGGGGGAAGGAGGGGAACTGGCGCATTTGTTCACTGATACTGAGAAAAGAACAAATATTATTTTATATCATTAGCATAAACAAATGAGGGCAGCCTTGTTAAAGCGTTAGTGGCTCGTTAGTGCCACAGCTGAGCCACCTGCCTGATCACCCAGTCCTGTTTGAGAGACCAAAGCTCGGTGACAATCATGGCCTATTCTTCAGCAAAGCTCATTTGCATTTACAATTGAGGTTTAATTAATTAGTCTTGTTTGGTGTCTGGTTTGATCGCTACTATATGAGATATAAGAAGGAATTGGATAAATTGAGTAGAGAATGGAAGAGTACTGTGATAATGTAAAGAACATTGTGATGATATGGAAAGAGTACTGTAATCAGATGTGAGTAGTGTGATGTGGTGAGTTGTCAGTACATCAGTACAGAGATAATATGTGAAGGAATGTGATGAGTACTGTGATAGGGTTTGAAGAGTAATGTGATAATCTTCGTAATAATAAAGTAATTGGATGTGAGGAGTATTATGTGTTATAAAGAAAATTGTGCTTATATTTAAAGAGAATGTTATAAGATGTGAAGAGTAATGCAATGATGTGATGAGTATTGTGATCAAATGTGAGGAGAGACGTGATAAAATGCAAAGAGTGATGTGATAAGTATTGTAATTTACCCAGGTAGTCGCTAGGGGAAAAAATGGTCAATAATCAATGAATGAGTACATACTAAACACAGTAAAAGTCTGTGATTGTATACTTTTTTTCACAGACTCTCCACTGCAAGTACTTTGTTAAAATGTGAGGGGCAATGTGGTGTGATGAGTACTGATGAAATGTTACTGATGTGGGGAGTACTGTGATAAAATGTTATTGATGTGGTGAGTACTGTGATAAAATGTGAGAATTAAGATGATTATATGATAAGTACTGTGATAAAATGTGAGGAATAGTGCAATGATGTGATGGGTACTGTAATAAAATGTAAGGAGTAATGTGATGAGTACTGTAATAAGATGTGAAGAATAATATGATGATGTAATGAGTACTGTGGTAAAATGTGAGGATTAATATGATGATGTTATGAGTACTGTGAAAAAATGAGTAGTGTGATGTGATGAGTACTGTGATAAAATGTGAGGATTAATATGATGTTATGAGTACTGTGATAAAATGAGTAGTGTGATGTGATGAGTACTGTGATAAAATGTGAGAATTAATATGATGAAATGAGTAGCTACTGTGATTAAAATATAAGTAGTAATGTGATAAGTACTGTGATAGAATGTGAGGGGTAGTGTGATGGTGTGATTGGTACTGTAATAAATGTAAGGAGTAATGTGATGAGTACTGTGATTAAAATGTGAGTAGTAATGTGATGAGTACTGTGATAAAATGTGAGGAGTAGTGTGATAAGATGTGAAGAATATGATGATGTAGTGAGTACTGTGGTAAAATGTGAGGATTAATATGATGATGTGATGAGTACTGTGATAAAATGTGAGAAGTAGTGTGATCATGTGATTGGTATTGTAATGAAATTTAAGGAGTAATGTGACGAGTACTGTGATAAGATGTGAAGAATAATAATATGATGATGTATTAAGTACTGTGATAAAATGTGAGGATTAACAAGATGATGTGATGAGTGCTGTGATAAAATGTAAAGAGTAATGTGATTAGATATAAAGACTCTGGGCCCTATCATACACCCGGCGCAAGGAGCTGCGCAAGTGTTTTTGCTAGTTTCAGCTCAACGCAGTTCTCAGTTTCCCGTCCTGCGCCGCGTTGTTTAAATAGCAAATGCGTTTGCGCCCATTTGTGTGCCCATGGGCGTGCCAGTCTAAAAAAGAGGTGTGTTCATGCGCATTGTTGGCGCGTTGCTATTTTGAGGAACTGAAAATAGGCTTTGCCATTGACCAACTCAAACCTGGTCTAAAGTCTAAAATCAATGGCGCAATATTTTTTTTATTTAAATAGCGCGCTAGTAGAAAATGCGCCTCTGGGCGGGTCCACAACATGCGTTCACTTTGCTTATTACACACAGCGACGCGCAGCAGCACACAAACTTGCCAAATATTAAAAATTAAAGAATTACAGTTTAAAAGACTATTATTGTGTAGGCTACATAAATATAAAAATGTCATACATGTCATAATGAATAGTCAATACGTGTTTCAGAAGTAGCCTACCTATTTGCTCGCACATGAGCAGATCCGTTTGCTCTCTGGAGACGCGTTCAGTCTGTAAGCTCTTAAAATTCCGCCGTTTAAATAGCGAATTCGCCATGGCGCGCGTGCGCGCGCAACTGGCTCTTAAAGGGAATGGGAGATGAGACTCTGATTGGTTTATTGCACGTTATGCCCAAAAACACACCCATTACTCATTAAGAGAATAGGGACAACCCTTTTAGACCACGCGCCGGGAGCGCCAACCGTTTTTATCATCGTTATACTAGCAAAAGTGGATTCGGAAACATCCCAAGTGCACCTGTGCCGTGCGCTTTAGACCATGCGCTTAGATCGTTAAAATAGGGCCCTATAGCTTTATTTTCAATCCCTTTTTTTCTCAGTTTTGCAGAGCCTGGCAAGAATTTGTCAGTAGAAGTAAGAGTCTGGTTACACCTCAAATGAGGCGTGCTGTGATGGGTGAGAGAAAGAGGTGTCTTGACATGCAGAAGTTTCTGCTGATGCACAGGAGATGTAGCGGAGTTTCTGGCAAGAATCTTCTGTCACAGTGTAAAAAGCAAACAGCTGTGTCATGATCTTACGCTATAAAATGGGTATTATGTCATGTTAATGACTTTTTCATTGAGATGTAATTATAAAATTGGTAAGGGTTTAATGGGAACATTTACTGTAGTGAGACACATTCACATTCCAACAATATTCAACTTCATTCTGTTCCAATACTCCTTGACCCGACTCCTACTCTCACTGCCAAAGGACTGAAATAAAGAAAGAAAGAAAAATTGAGGCAGAGGGTCTTTTGGAAGTCTAGTGACCAGAAGATAATGTGCAGATGCCAGGATTCCCATATTTTCGTATTCTCATTATGTTCCTAATTAATTCCTAACTCATTATGCTCTCACTGACTAATTTGTACCCACAGCTGATTTGATTAAACCTGTCTCTATGCTAATGAGCATTTTCACCATTTTACTGTTAGATTGGAGCATGCAGGGCTCGTCTCAAGTGTTTATGTGTGTGTCAAACAGCTCAAACACATTTAGTCTTGCATACACTACTCCAAGATGTTCTATTTGACTGTATTTGGCTCAATCTGTTCTTTTTTTCCTGTCTCCAAATCCCTCCCTCTCTTCCTCCGTCTGATAACTCTGACTTGTGAGGACAAATGTGTGCGGTTCATCAGCAGAGGTTGAGATTTAACAATTGAAAAAAAAAACTGATGAATAAAATCTCTAAACACGAACCATGGCGGAAAAAAAAATCCAATTAAAACTTCATTTGATGTTCCAAAAACTAGCAGGAAAAAAAGGAATTTCATTTAAATATTTCAGTGATAACTGAGAGAGGGAAGTAAAGGGGAAGATTTTTTTTTTTAATGAAGAAGCAGTTGACAACATCAGCCCTGCTTCTTACTGTCTTGAAGATTTAAAGATTGTTTCAAAGCTTTCTTCAAGTGCAAAACATTGTGGAGTCTAACAGCCAAAGTTTTAACGCAGGACAAAAACTGTACACTTCCACACTTAAAGATCTGATCTGTTAGTTGAATGGGTTTAGCGTCGCTTTGTATGACTGTTTCTACTCAAGCGTACTCTAGTTGGCAATTTTCAGGCTTTCCATATATGGTTGTTTGACCTACATATTCAGATCAGATACACACACAGGCACAGATACAAATGTGCACACAGGAGAGAAACTGTCCTTTCAAATTACGCTCTTATGTTAACTCACATATATGTTAGTGTGCGCTTGCACGCCAGTTTCTCATGGGCTTATGGTGCATTTAACACATTCTTTTCTGCATGCTTCAACATTCCCAGCATAAATATTTGATGAAAACCCTTTAGATGTAAGTGATGTTTAATTAATAGTTATTGGCAAAACAGAGATTTTTGAACATCTCCTAGAGCTGGCCCTTAGCTTTTTAGTTTCTGATAATATTGATGTTCTGGGTGTTTGCTGATGAGCGGGAATTCTTTAAATATGCTGTCCGATCTCAAAGACGAACGCGTACATACACAACTAATCTGTAGTAGAATAATAATCAAGGCTTTAGTGCAACTTCAAACACAAAAATATCCCTCGTCTCTCATCTGCTAGAGATTATTTGCGAAGTCATTTCACTGTTTTTTGGTTTGATGATGATTAGTGTGCAGTGGCATATACATGTATAATTATTTTATTTTATAATACACCAGATTACATAAAACAAGGTGCAAGAAGAGTGTATTTAGGTGTTGTTTGATGTGTGTTGTCTAAGAAGAGAGAGTGTGTTTGATGGAATGATGCAGTGGCATTCCTTGGGAAAAACAACCACTGCCCTTCTTTCCAGAGCTGAGAGAAGGAATGGAGTGAGTGAAGGAGAGTGAGGGTCCTAAATGAATAAATAAAAGCCATAACCACCCTCTAGTGCTGAACAGGAGCACTTAAAGCATTTTAACAAGAGGGTCACTTCATTAAATATTGACCTCCTGTCTAAAAACTCTCTGCAGGAACACTGCGACGCCTCACTATGACTAGAGGACAAAGAGAGACGAGGAGAGAAATAGAAAGTAAAGAGAGTAGAGAACAGAAGCTAAAGTTAAAACAGAAAGATGGTAGCCAGGATGAAAATTATTCAGTCGTCATATAGAGAGACAGACACATACTCGCATACTATACAGTCATTCTCTGTGTGTGTGGTAGAACCACATACAGGGTAATGCAGGTTTTCAATACTGCCATGATGATAATAATAATACAATACTAAGACTTTTAATGTAATAATAATAATAATATTATTATGTTATTTATTATTATTATTATGCAGAATAACTTTGCATTAAAAAATCTATGTAAATTTCTTTTATTAATATACATTATATAATTAAGCCTAAATTTATACTCTTGTTGTAGTATTTTGATACTGTTTGAATGAGTATCGTCAATCTAAGATTTATTTTAATCTTCATATAGTATAATATATTTTCACATTTATAGTGACTGATAACACATTCATTTATCTAACTAAAACTAGTGAATGAATAAATTGAGATTATAAGATGGTTTTAAATCATTTTCAGCATCATCTATTGAATTACCACCACAATTCCTGATAAATCTTGCCACTATATTTTGGTTATTAACAAATTAAGGTGAAATTTGGCAAGAGGGGGCATTAAGGAGGAAGACTGAATTTTACATTCTTTGTACATTTTCATAAATGTAAGAGAATCTTAGCAAGACATCAATAAACAACAAAAAAAAAGACCTTTTTTTTCTGTCAGGACAGTAGTAATGTTTCTTTAAAAATATGTTTTGTTGATATTTCTGTCTTTTCTATATTTAATTATAAATATAGAAAAAATGTAAATATAGAATTTTGTAGTGAATTTTGTGGTTTTGTAGTGAGTGACAATTTTGGTAAAACAAAAAAAATGAAAAGATACATGTTAAACACATTCTAGTGATAATCTAATTCATTTGAGAATTAGAAATGTTGCTAGATAGCTTTGATTTATATAATCTATAGTATGTCTATTTTAATATGCATGATATAATTTGAATATATTTCCTCAGATATGTTATATATAGTAATGCATGTCTACAGAATAAGGTAGAAAATGTCAGTTTACCCTTTCCTCATCATTACCCGAAGTGCTTGTTCACTCTCCGAATATGTTTGTTTTTGCTCCAGTAGATTTTGGAATGAATTCAGTGTGACCTCTCTGGCCTCTCTGACCTATTATCTCCATGGTGACCGTCCTCTAGTGACCAGCCTCATCAATCAGACACAGCGACAGCTCATCTGTCCCCTGCACCGCACACACCAGGGCCTCCAGCCAGATGTTTGCGCGACAGGAGAAATGGCTCCTCCGATCAATGGAGCCGCTCTGTACGGAGCTGACACGGTCGTAATGGTGTTCAAGGGCTCAATGCAAGCAAAATTATGATGCCTTTTGTTTTTCCACATTCAGATTATTTGTGCATTTTAATCACAAATCCCATGCAGGTTCACTGATTATGGTTTAGCAAGATGAAAAACTACACCTACAATTTATATGGGCAGAAATTGCACTTCAGCCTGCTTCGAATGAAACCCTCACATTTTACAAAAATTTAAATTACAACTCTGACATCACTCACAAAATCATTTTACTTCAGCTTTGTTTATTTCCAGTCTTTCAGACATCTAAAAACGTGAAATAAAAGAGGAGCGATTTGAAAAATGTGATTAATTCTTTTTGTTTTCGAACAAATTGTGAATTTCATCAGGGCTGATCTCGACCCGCTGCGGTTTTCCGCAGTCTCGGGATGGGAGAAGAGAGGAGAGGAGCTGCTCCTTTAAGAGGTTTGAATTTGACTTTAAAGTGGGTCACAGTAAAAATATCTTCAACAATTATTCATGCAGCCCTACCTCTCTTTCTATACCTCCTCTGCTCCTCTCTAAAATCTACATGGTGCTGCAGTGCTGGAGTTGAGAAGCAGGAGAGATGACTCTTTTGTTTTGTCACAGGCGGATCTGATGAAATGTTGGTGTAACAAACTGTTTCTTTTGCAGTAACCGTCTGCACTCAGCCTGCGATTACCATCTTGCCCACGTCCCGCCTTCTGTGCTAGCAGTTGTTGTTTTTATTATTGACCGTTTTGATGCTGAGACAGTAATAGTGTGTTCTGTCCAGTGTGGAGATCCCGCGATTGACGTGCCCCTCGGCCAATTGCATACCTTGTTTGTGACACATTCAGGTGGATGTCGTGGAGCATGCTCAGTCTGTTTCGAGAGCAGCTAAGCATGTGATTAGTGCAGGAGTGAATGGTACAGCACTGCAGCATATGGGAGTCTGTCTCTCTGCTCCCTGTAGGTTTAAACTGAACATCTTCAAATTAGTCAGAGAGAGATCAAAGCAGCCCTCGCCATCCTCATCGAGAGGAAGGCTTTGAACTTCCTCCTCCCTCTCCTGTGAGTGAGTGTGTGTGTTTGTGTGTGTGTGTGTGTACGTGAGAGGGAAAAAGAGCGAGAGAGAAGGGATGAGATGGGGTGGTGTGCTGGTATGGAAATGAGTGAAATCTCATGAGTGTGTTTCTGAGAGGTGAGAGAGTTTCTTTTTGATCACGTGTGTGTGTGTGTTCGTTCATGTTCATTCTTGTCATTCACTTGCACAGATTTTATTCCTTGGAATTCATTAATTGGTTCATTTTGTTATGATTTCAGCCATTAAATACTTAAGTAGCTTATGCTGTAATCAGAAACTGTCCACTACATCTGCTCTAAATACAGTATCATGCTTATGTTATTCTCACTTGTAAATTACTTTATTCAGATAAATGTATAAATGTAAATATATATATATTTAGGCATGTTTTTATAAGAGCAATAAATAAATAAATAAAAATATTATATTATATTATATTATATTATATTATATTATATTATATAGGGGGCCTGTGAATATTATGTTGGACAGTACTATAAGCTAGAAATGTTGATATAGGTAAATTAATTAACCACATTATTTTTATGATTACAGAAGTTTCAAGAACCATATGTTTTTCAGATTTCAGTTTACATTATAATTGCTTTTTTTTTTTTTTTTTAGTATTTTCATCAAGGTAGATGTGTATTATATTTAATGTGTATATTAGATATTATTTGTTAGGTGTTAGATGTGCATTCATTATATTAATGTTAATTTTATTAGTAAATATATTATATTTTGATATATTATTTTTTATTAGAATTTTAAGTCAGTCATGGCCCCCTGGCTGTAGATGTTTTTTTTTCTACATAAAAAGTAATTTTTTAATAACAACAAAAACTTGATTTAATATTTTTTTTTGTTTAATTTATTTTTAATTGATTTTAAAACATTGTCATAAATGCGCTGTATACTAAAATAAATCAAAATAAACTCAAAATATTCAATGAAGTAAAAAAAAACAGAAATCCTAAAATGAAGACTTGTTAATTATAAAATCAAATCAATAAGAAAAAGAAAATCTGTAAATAATGTGCAAGATAGATATTTTGTTAGAATATTTTTTAATAAATGGCTGATCTCGATGTTAGGTAATGTTTGTACGGTCTACCATTTTGCTGTAATCACTATGACAGATTCTGAGGTTTTCACGCTCTTTTTCATCAAAAAATTAAAAATAAATAAAAAATCAACAAAACTTCATATGAAGCTATACACATTCACATTCTGCCTGCCTCTGAGACAGATATTTGACATCTACAGGTCACTAAATGAAGAGGCTCATAACGAGAAAGACCTAGAATACCATGAAATACAGTGAAAATAACATGACGACTGTTAACATAAAAACAACCAAGAAATATATAGTATATTTGCCCTATAGGTGTATTTGCTCCCTCAATTTTTAATATCTGGGGTGTTTGTCCCTTTTTTTCTTTTTTTTTTTTTGTTGCCATATTTGCCCTGATCCCTGATTAATTTCTGACCCTGGCTCACTGTTGCAGTTCCACATTAGACACATAATCACATTATGCAGATTATTGTATTTTCGTGTTTATGTGAAATTGCAAACTGCAGTGAGAAGCTTCGCTCTAATGGCAGAAATGATAATTCCGATGAGAATTCGCACGAGGGAGATTGTACGGCTAATGGAGGCCTTATAATGATCCGAGAGGTTCAAAGAGAGATGAGTAATAAGCTCACACCAACAATCAAGTCATTCGATTTTACTGAATGTGATGTTTTACACCCTTGAAGCATTCCCACACTTTCTTAAGCATCTCTCGCCTCCTTCAATCTACACCTGTCTCGTCGATCTGTTTAACAGATGGCGATTATCTCAGTGTGGTAATTTAGTCACTCATTTAATCCAAACTTCTGTTACCCTCCCGCTCCTCCGGTCACCTGCACCTCAATCCAGCAGTGCACCTTGGGTCCTTTAAATATACACAAATCTTTAAAACTAGACTATTCATACTGAAACCAATTAAACCGTGTCAGTATAGTGGCACAAAGATAATTTGAGATCTAACAATGCCTCCACTGACTCATTTCCTGAGAGTAGGGCTTGTTAATGCAGCTCTTGGCAGCTGCTGCCCCCTTGAGGTCTCTGGACATCACTATGGGATCTCAGTGGGATTCAGGGTCCTCAAGTGGCATGTCACCTTGGAGTAGTCTAGCCTGTGGTTGCTGTGGCAACAGGGAGCAGCAGATCAATTGCACCGCAAGCGTGCCAATACACAACCGAGTCATGCTTTGTTTTGTACCGCTAAATATATTTTCCTCTACGGAGGTCGTCGTCTTTACAACCTGTGTAAAAAAATCGCTTTTACTTTTGCTCAGGCCTCTCATTTTCAAGACAAACGGCCTCTTTATCTCTTTATGTTCACAGTGGAAGAGCAGAAAATGATTTAGCGTTTGGTAGTCTCCACTAGCACAGCTATAACTGACTTGGCACTTTGATCATGTGACCTATACTTTAAGAATGTCCATTTAGAAGAATTATGTTATCTACAAAATCTACAAATGTTATCATCATACATGCTTAAAAATAAAGGTTCTTTATTGGGATTGATGGATCCATAGTGAAATGATGATTCACTGAAATTTTTCTCACCTTCAAGCCATCCAAGATGTAGATGAGTTTGTTTCTTCATCGGAACAGATTTGGAGAAATTTAGCATTACGTCACTTGCTCACCAATGGATCCTCTGCAGTGAATGGGTGCCGTCAGAATGAGAGTCCAAACAGCTGATAAAAATATCACAATAATCCATAAGTAATCCACAGGATTCCGGTCCATTAATTAACATCTTGTGTAGTGAAAAGCTGCATGACTGTAATAAATACATAATTAAAACTTTTTTGTTTGAAGTAACTGGGTTTGCATGGGGTAAGAGTTGGAATGATGTTATTCTACATATATCTATTTTAATATGCATAGTATATTTTCTCAAATATGTTATGCAACACAGAATAAGCTACAGAATGTCTATGTTTACTCTTTCCTCATCATTACCCAAATAGCTTTTTCTGAATATGAGCAAATTTCCAAACATTTCTCTCTGAATATGTTTCTTCAGTAGATTTTGGAATAAATTCAGTTTAACCTCTCTGGCCTTTTTGACCTATTATCTCAATGTTGCATACAAAGATCCTCTGCAGTGAATGGGTGCCATCAGAATGAGAGTTCAAACAGCTGATAAAGACATCACAGTAATCCACAAGTAATCCACACAACTCCAGTCCATCAGTTAATCAGTCTTGTGAAGCAAAAAGCTGCATGCTTGTAATAAATACACAATTAAGAAATATTTAACTTCAAACCATTGCTTCTGGCTAAAATTCATGTCTATAATCCATAGTGACACTTCCTCTAGTGAAAAAGTCTGAATCAGGAGAGAAATATGCAGTTATCAAGCACCGTTTATAAGCAAAAACAGTCCAAAACTGTTCTAAACAAATATGTCAGTGGATTTTGATGTGAGAGGACAACAGGGGATGGACTCTTCACTGAAAGAAGTGTTATTGGATTATGGACTTGTATTTTGGCCAGAATTGACAGTTTAAAGTTAAAACACCTTAATAATGGACTTGTTTTGTTACAAACACACAGCTTTTCACTTTAAAGGATGTTAACTGATGGACTGGAGTCATGTGGATTACTAGTAGATTATTCTGATGATTTTATCAGCTGTTTTGGACTCTAATTCTGGCGGCACCCATTCACTGCAGATGATCCACTGGTGAGCAAATGAAGTAATGCTAAATTTCTACATCTAGTTCTAGTTCATTCTAGTCCTGAAGTTGAGTAAATTTTCAGCAAATTTTCATTTTGGTGAATTTGAAGTGTTCATTATAGTGGAACTTTTAATTTATTTAGTTTATTTATTTTATTTTAATTATTTATTTATTTTTGAACAACTGTTCATTAAAAGGTTTTATAATGAACCCAAAATGGTTCTTCTATATGGCATCACTGTAAAAACCCCCCTTTTTGAAACCTTTATTTTTAAGAGTCTAATACTCCATTATAGCCAAAGGTTGTTTGCTTTATTGCTTCTGTTCTTTGTGCTGGCACTTGTCATGTATGAATGATGGAATTAAAGCTGTTAAAATCGGATCTAAATTATAAGATCCTTTTGTCAGACTTGTTCATCTGTGCACCAGTAGTCACCTAGCAACAACCAAATAAAAGTGTGAGCATTCTGTTGCCTGTGCTGTGCGTGGTTTCTTGCATTGCTGAGCTGAAACGTCCTCTCACGCACATAAGCGTGTGTTTGCCATCATTATAGAAATGTATACGGAAGGTCAGTGGCTATTATATGGCTGAGAGATTATATTCCATTTGATTTTCTGCTCTCAGGCCATTACTACACAATCTTTATCATGCTCTGTGGTCGTGATGTTCAAAGCGAGTGGGTTTGTGCAGCTTTTGTTATCTCTTCTGGCCCTGTGGGATCACACTTAGATATAACATCATACCCAAAATGACTACACATGATGACTACTTTCTGATGTGGAAAATGGTTTGAAGACACAGACAAAAATGGGAATACTCTGAAATGTGCCACTTCTCTCACAATAGCCAAGGAGCCCTATAATTTCATGGCGTGTTAGGACAGAGGCAGGAGACGTCTCTGGCGGGTGTTTGGCTGGAGGGCCTCGGAGCCTGATATCACACACCGAATGATAACTCTGAGAGAACCGCTTGCCTCTGATCCAAAAAAAAAAAAAATAAATAAAAATCTCCTGCTGATCACATGCTGCTGCCGCCCGGCAAAGAGAATAGCCTGGAACAAGAGAGATGAAAGAGGTCAGTCTCTTTGTTTGTCCAGCCATCCATCCGTCTGTTTATCTGTCTTTTCAAAGCAGTTTGCACAACTACTGTGTGTCCTATACAGAAACATCAAACAATCTTATTTATATATAAAATCATGTCAAATCAGGGATTTTGTTGCTATTACTGTTATTTATATTTTAATGACACTGCTCTTTGTAGTGTGAGGATGCAGTGTTTGCATTTTGCAAAGCTCTAGTATTTTCACAATACAATCCAGAATTGTTTTACGGCAGCGCCCCCTTGTGTATTATATAGAAAGCACAGATTGTCCTCTATAGCTATTCTGTGTAGATGTTTGGTTTTGTTTATAATTTAAGAACAATGCTTTACAATAGCAAACCTGAAATATATCAGCAGAGAAAATCTTCTACCGCAATCAGCAGTAGTAGCTCGTGTTTTAGTCTGAGTAATGCAGAGAAATTCACAAACCTGTTCATTTGATTCAGTTGGACTCAGTCAGGGACAAAACCTTAGTATTTTATAATTATTTTGTAAACTGAAATAACATATTATTTCTACTTATTGCCAAAGCAACTTTTTTATTTAGTTTAACTTGATGTGCTAAAATAACTAAAAAAAAAGCTGAAATAAAAATAAATGAAAACTATAGACATACAGTATTATTAAAATCAAATTAAAAACAATGAAATTTCTAAATCTTTAAATAAAATAATTAAAAAAACTAATTCAAAATATTACTAAAAACTATAATAATCTCTCAGTGATCCTAAAATAACACTGATTAGGAATAAAAACGCAGTTCTTTAACCACTTTAAATATAGGCTACTCTTCAGCATTACTATAAAATTAATTCACACGTTTTAACAAATATCAAAAGTGTATTACTTAATATTTGAAGCTTTAATAATACAATTAAGAGTATTATCAACATTTTTATTGATCTATTTTATTGGTGTTAACCGTATTTATTATTCTAAATCATCATCAGCTATGCGGATATTTTGCCTGGTTTTGGCATTGTGTTTTTCTTAAATGAACACTAGATGGCGGTGCATCATCATTGCAATAGGTCTGTGTTATTGAGCGGTCCATTTCTTTATTGAGCGGTCCATTTCTTCGTTTTTTGACTGTTCAGAAAGTGTCACAAGTCTTGAGTGATGGTTGCAACTTGTTCAATAGCTTTAAATAAATGTTTTTCTTTCTGTAACATAATAAGAACTGTTTCCCAGGACGACTAAATTGTTCTGTGTTATTAATTACCAGGCCACTTCTTCCATAAAGAATCAACGTTGCGTTTTTACCAAGCCGCAAATACCCAGGAAAATGTCTCCATCTTCACTTTTGTTGTAGGTAAAGCGGCCTTGGACTTTGGCTGGAGGTAATGAGGCTCACTTTTGGGCCTCATCCAGACGATGCGATTAATCCCTCACAGCACGTGCTCTCTCCCCCATTCACTTCCTCGGTGTCCAACAAGACACGCGTCAGGTCACTACAACAAACTGAATTTAGCATGCATGGTAAAAAGAAAAATACTGATGTCAATTTTGAGAAAATGCTGCCAAATTTAGTAATGGCATCAATTTTTGGCCAACCGGAACTTCCACTGGTTCCCTCTAATTTCCTATAGCTTTCTAACACAGCTTTTACACTAAAAAATGCTGGGTTGTTTCAACCCAATTTTGGGTCAAATATGGACTAACCCAACTTTTGGGTTAAAAATCTAATGTAAAAACTTAACCCAACAGCTGGTTTAGTCCATATTTGACCCAGAATTGGGTTGAAACAACCCAGCATTTTTTAGAGTGTATGAGTAAAATGAAAAAAAAAAAAAATCAATTATAAAAAAGAGACTTAAAGATCAGTTCTACAGTACAAATTAAGGGCTAACAGTGAAGAACAGTGAATTCTCAAGCACGTTCGATCCTGAGTTGTAGTCATTTGCTGCAACGATTCTTTAGCTTTAAAGTCATACATGGCTTGACTGTTTGTTATTTGTGTCTGTCTTCTAGTATAGTTTATGACAGATCTTAGTTTATTTAGCCTATTTACTTACTCTTAAGGCCAAACCACCATTTCAGAGAAAATTTATGAGGGAACCCGTTGCTGCTAATTTTTCTCCAGTTTTAGAACTACAAACTGAACCTATCTGTAGTTTTTATTTGACAAATTTTTATACACGGTTCAGTAATAATAAATGAATTCAGTGGTCATCAAGTCTTCAATAATTATATCATTTAGGAGATGTTCTACATTTGTTAACCAATTAGTTCACAAGGCTGCATGTGGCAGAATAAATGCACGCTATGCATTAAGTTGTTTTGATCAATAGTTAACTAAAAAGAAGCATTTCGTTACAGCAATACTGCGTTAATTCGATGTAACTGTTCGGAATCTTGCAGAA
Source organism: Spinibarbus caldwelli (assembly GCA_039654775.1). NCBI lineage: Eukaryota > Metazoa > Chordata > Actinopteri > Cypriniformes > Cyprinidae > Spinibarbus > Spinibarbus caldwelli. Next base: position 18,965,155 of record CM077260.1, read on the forward strand.
TGTTATGTGCAATGGCTGTTCACCACAATGTGCCGGACATGAATTGCATCACGCCATCATTTGTTCAGCAGTTATCATTGCTATAGTTGAATTTAGGAGCATGCCCGTTTCTAATCTTCTTAATTAAAACGCCCTCCTGATTGGACAGAGTGATAATCCCGCGGGGCCTCGCGCTCTTACTCACTAGCAAGTAGGACTGCGCGCGAGTCTCAATCTGCCCAGGGCGAGGGCAAGACGCACTGCAAGAACGCGCGCGAGTTCAGACGACGCGTCTAAAGTGCACGCAACATCGCTGTCTGCGCGGAAGAGCGTGATAGGGGAAGAAAGATCTCTATCAAAAAGTGTCTTCATTTTCAGCAGCCCTTTGGAGAACGCCAACGACAGAAAAGAAAGAAGACAGCGCGAAGAAGCTTTCAAGAGCGCGCGCCAAAGTTTTCCATCCGGTCCGTTTTTTGTTTTAGTTTTATTTCGTTTCTCCAACATGAATGTCGGCGAAGAAAACTTGCTGAAATCGATCAGCAACGACACCCTGCTGGACCTGACGCAGCGCTACGGACAGTCCGCCTTCAGCTTCGGCGCTGGCCATGGTGCTGGGAGTCCTGGCCGCTTCTCCCTCACACCTGCCGCGGATTTCCTCTCCGGTCAAACGGGAAAGTCGAACGAAAGTGGCGGAGAGCAGACCAGCGATGAAGACGACGGCTTCGACCACCTCGAGTCTCGTAAGAGAGGCGCGGGCTTCGATGAAGAGAAGCATCCGAGCGCGCTCGCCAAGAAGCCGAAGGAGCAGAGATCTCTCCGGTTGAGCATCAACGCGCGCGAGCGGAGACGCATGCACGACCTGAACGACGCGCTGGACGGCCTGAGGTCTGTGATCCCCTACGCGCACAGTCCGTCTGTGAGAAAACTCTCAAAAATCGCAACTTTGCTTCTTGCAAAAAACTATATCCTAATGCAGGCGCAGGCGCTGGAGGAAATGCGCCGGTTGGTGGCTTATCTGAACCAAGGACAGACTATAACTTCGCCAATTCCTACCGCGCTCGCGCCTTTCGGACAGGCGGCCGTGTATCCGTTTTCGAGCACGGCGCTGGCCACCTGCGCGGAGAAATGCAGCTCGTTCAACGGGACCCAGTCCAACCTGTTCAAACACTGCAACGACAAGCCTTGACTTCCACGCGCTGAACTCTTCCTGCTTCATCCTTATGTTGCTCTGAATTCGCGTTGTTTTGTTGGGAACGGGCTTCGGTCTGATTCAAAACCCCTGCTGCGTGTCTAAGTAACTACGATGATTTATTAGATAGCCTAATACAACAAATAATGTAACTGAGGGACACTGGGTATTACTGGAACAAGCTTTTAAACCCCTCGATTTTTAAAAGCCCTTTCCCTTTTATCCCAAGTGATGGATTGAAAATGATTAGTATTTGTGTGAAAAACTAACAAACAAACAAGAAATTCTATGTTCACAGTTTGCGGAGGACTTATTTCTTAATTCAAACATTTTCTCTTTCGGTTTCAGCGTTGTTGGTGAACTATGCAATTTACTGCAATTGCCCACAAACAGTAATTTCTTAAAAACCTGTGTCAGAAATGAATAAACGGAAGCTGAGCTGTCTCACCTCCATCGGTGTATTAGGAAAACGGTGTAACATTCTCAAATGTTTGGCCTAAAAAGATTTTGTTTTTGTTATTGCACAATTCACTTGATTGTATTGTACAACTGTAAAGAATACTTGATCAAGCCTACAAAGCATTTGATCTTGTTGCGACATGAGTTTCATACTGTATATTGTTTATATGTCTTTATAATTAAAACATATATCTATGATCATCTCTGTTGTTTTCTCCCAAACATACAGTATGCTCACATTACTCATTCAATTTCTTTTCAAACTGTTTTAAAGAAATGAAGAATCTTTGCTGGAGGAAAACGTGTAGTGTTTGAAAGTTTTTTTTGTTGTTGTTTGTTTGTTTTGTTTTGTTTTGGTTTTGTTTGTCAAATAATGCGACCTTTGATATGAACAAACTTTGGCTTCTGGTTTATTCATAGACCTAATGTGTACTGCAGAGGTCAGTTTTTTTTTGTTTTTTTTTACTGCTTTCGTTTCATAGGCTATATCACATGCAGTGTCGTTTTGCAAATCATTTAATAACCATTAAAGGATTTAAAATAACTGTGCAGTATTGATGGTCCAAAATAAAAGCTTCAGTGGTTGCTATTGTTGATAGTAAACAGGGCCTAGCACGTGTACATGCCAACACGAGTGTCTCTGCCACACTTCTATGTATTGAAGCGTTGTGTCACGATTCTAACGTGTATTGGATTTATAATCTCTTAAATTGGACTGGTTTCTGGTCTTGGTAAGACGCGTCCTGCTGCTGTTGTGCAGGGGCCGGAAGCGCCCCGGGGCCGAGGGGACCTGTCCTTGAGTATTTGTGTGATCGTGAATCGGCAGTGTTCTGTAACCTACCCCTTCCACTTATTAACACGATTTCTGCGCCTGTCGTCCACCGCCTTCTAATGCATGAGCGCAGCAAAGGCAGTTTCATACACACCGCTCTTTAACTAAACCTTTTGTCAGTGATCTAACGTTGAATCGATGTATCACTTTGTTTCAGACTGTTCTTCTTGATGCTTTAGCCTCGGAGAATTTCGTTTTTAATCGTTTTGCAGATGTATTACGCAAACAGAGGAGGCAAATAAACACCATAACGCGTTTAAAATAATTGTGAGAATTAAATTCTGTCTTTAATACATTTAAGATGATTTATTTTAAGTTAATTTGATGTAGGCCTGTATTGTAATTTTGAACTCTGTTTTGAAAAAAAAAAAAAAAAAAAAAGATTCCTAAGTCACTGCACGATAAAAGTGCCTTTTATTTCTCCAATAAACATAAACAGTGCCGTTAACAAAGAAAAGCTGATGTTGACTGTGTTATTATGGGCATTTTTATGACACATCAACAGTCTAACTTGATTGAATTTTATTTAATTTTATTTCACCATTAGGATAGATTTTTAGGATAGAACGTCTTGCTGTATTATCAAATACACACATTTTCTTTAGAAAACACTATAGTAATGGCTCAATCCCGTTACTTTTTAAAGGAACTGCTGCTATTCATGTATTCAGATATTTGCGTTTAGCTTAATATGGCACAATGCAGTTTATTAACACTTGTTAAACTGCATAATGAAATGTAATGAACATATTTGTCTGAGGGAATTTTTAAAATAAAAAACTCTAATAATCAATTTTTCATAATGTAAAACGCTCCCATTCGTGCAGTGAGCTACCTAAAAATACTGTTTACACATCAAAGAAGCATAACATTATGCATAAAATTTAGTTTTTAATGTGTTTTATAGTCATTACAGTGAGAAGTGTTTTTTTAAACACGAGATTCCCCTCACATTATGCCATCACTTCTAATGAGCTTCAGTCTCTGTACCTGTCCACTAAGTGTGCGCTCGAGAGAAAGTGATCTTGAACTCACGCTGCGTTAAATGAACAGTCATCACTCCCAGTGGGTGAGTCTCTACAGTGTCGTGTCGTAACAGCATTACACCGCTGGCGTGTCGAACCGGCGCAATCCTGACATGTGATTTACCGCTGAACACTTCTGACAAGGAGGAAAGCGGAGATTTAGAGTGACAAGCGCGCTGCTGTTTCAGGTTTTCTAATCACTCTTGATTTCATTTAATTGGTGCGGATAAGAAATGTGACCGCTTTAATGCCTTTTTTTGTTTAGCCCATTTATTGCTTTTATGAACTTGTTTTAAGATGAGTTTCTGATGATTGTTGTGGTTCTAATTCTTGCAGGACCTCTGGTTTTAAAGAGGAATCTTATAATTTGCTAATTAAAATGTTTTGCACAAACACGTGGGATACAGGCCTACAGCACCTTTAGGCTAATTAAAAGGATGTTCACTCACATGAGATGAAAAGGGTTTTATTTTACGTGGAATTTAAGAAGATATAATTAGTGGTGTTTCGAGCGTTAATGAATCGTTAGTGAACGAATCCTTTCTTTCAGGTCCATTGTTTGTAAATGATTTGGTGTTTTTAGCGAATCGGTTCTCGATAATATGGTAGCTCATAAAAGACGCTCGCTTACCGCCATCTACTGGCTTAAAATTATATTTAGAAATTTACGAAGCCAAAGCTTTACTGGAATGATTGTCGGATATTTACGGAATTTAAACATATAGTGTAATCTATTTAAAATAGTTAATTCAGAGTTAATTATGATATATAAAGAGATATATAAAAGGAAAGATAAAAAATGAAACGATCAGTGAATGGATTTGAAAGACTGGGATGGGAATAATAAAATATAGGCTAGAACTAGCCTATAGCCTATTATTTTATGTTCTTAAAGGCTATTTCTTTTAACACATAATAATATCTATTAACAAATTATAAATTAACATCATCTTGGGAAAGAGGTTTATATACATCAAGCATGATATATTATATTAGCCTATATTAATTATATTATATTGTATTATATTATAACATCCCACAAGTTAGTATGAAGTGGACTCAACAGTGAACTAAACTTGTCCCATCCCACGCACCGTAGAAAATGGCTCCAGACACAGATATTGAAGTTACGTTGTCTCTCACTGATAAACTATGGAACACTTTGAGTTTGTGAGTATGAAATACACGAGTAGCTGACAATAAACAATCAAGTTATGTAAATTTTCACTGCCTGTGCAGGAGGTAGGCCTGTTGTCACTTCTCAAAGATATTTGTCAGATTACTGTGTCATTAGATTCGTTACAGTGTTTCCAGCAGTCATGATATCTGATTCGTGAAACAAATGACTCTAATACACCATTTCTTTTTAATAAGTCAGTCAAAAGATTTATGAAAGCCTGAATTTTCTTGTGAGTAGCGATTTGATTCAGACTCACTTACTCAGTGAATCGTTCAGAGCCTTGTCTCGGTATTCGAATCTAAATGAAACAAGAACTGTGATGTATAGGCCAACGTTAATATATATTAGCTATGCATTTAATAAGTTGAAGTATTCTTGAACAACTATATTTATCAATTGAATCTGTAATTTGTTAACTCGACAAGTTATGCAGCTCCTAAATGTTTCGTAACTATTTCAGCCAACTATTTTTAAGGTTTATTTGTTTGTGAGCTGTTCTTATAGGTATATGAGAAACTCTTATTATTTGAAATCTGAGCATTTTGTGTATTAGAGAACTTTATTCCATTCTAATTAGCATTTTGCTCAAACATTTGATTCAGATACGTAATCAGATGAACAACTTGCATACCCACCTATTAATTGCAAATACCTGTTTTATGGCATATGATGAGTGCTGATAAGTGCACCTTCTGTATCTGCCTCCAAACAAAAATACTTTATTATAGGGATACAGCTATTTCTCACGTCTCACAGTATTTGCCCTTCTTTTCTGTGGGTTCACTGCAGAATGATTTCATTACCGTAGCTGGGAGCTTCTGTTTGTGTGTGTTTGTCGCTCTTCGCAGGCGGCTGAGGAGAGGGAAAAACATATGCCCTTAAGTGCCGGACTCTGCCGAGTGTTTCTGACAGCACTGCTGAGAGTCATTAAGCTCTTGAGGAAGCACATCACAGCTCTGCCCTCGCTCATGTACATACGTATATAGCTGCACACACATGTTTGGGACTGTGAGCTTCGGCGATGCAAACAGGCCGAGAGCAACAAAGGGGAGATGGGGGCGGACTGCTGGAAACGGCGTTCAGGTTGGTGCTTGTTTATGCACAGCAGACACGCAGACACTGGAAGGCACGCAGGCAGAATGTCAGAGGCCTCTGGAATCAGAAGAGGTAGTTTGGAAGGAAATACAAAAGTGTATAAAGCAGTACGTCTGTATGTGGTAACCCTCGATAGACCTGCGTGTGCGTGAGCGCGGGCTGAAACGCTGATTTAGAGGGTACAGATGGTCCGTATGAGATAATTAGCTTCTTTTTATGTCCCTTTGGTGCTGCTTTTTGTTTGTTTTCTTCCATATCTTGTACTGTCTCTTCATTTATTCAGGTGGAGATGTGCATTTTTAAGAGGGGGTCCCCCTCGGTGGGTCTGTGACATCATCGCAGCCCCCCTGCTTGCGGCCCAGTTTGTCGTATGCAATGACCGGCTAAGTCATTTGGTTCCGAGGAGCCATGTGATTCAGGCCGACGTGAGGGACAATGCGGTATGACGGACCAGCCCTCCGTTCGTTACTCTAATCAGACGTGGATGCGGGAGGGCGGCACTGCCCGTCTATATGCCCGCTAACGCTTTTAACGTGGCATGCAGGCCAGAACCCTCACCCATCGCCACAAGGCACCTGACACCATGCATTTAAACTGTAGAATTACTGCTGGATGAGAACGAGGAGCGCAGAGGAGAAGAAAAGAAGGTTAATGGTCCCGAGGAAGAGGAAAAACTATAGCTTCATACAGATATGTTGGTGTAGTCTAGCAGACCCAGCTGCAATATCAAGAGTCATTTTTTTGTTTTGGGTTTATTTAATTTCACAGAATATTCCAGGTTCAATTTGTGATCAGCGTTTGGGGCGTAATGTTGATTACTACTGAAAATAAATTAAAATAAGTAAAATAAATAAATAAAAAAGTAAAATAAATAAATTAATAAATTCAACAAAAGAATATTTTGGCTTCGGTACAAGTCCTCTAAATTTTTTAACAATTTCTAGTTATCACAAAAATTAATTACCTCTTGTCAAAAAAGGCAAAAATTTGGGTTGGAGTTAAGGCAATTATTGGGGCCAATATGTAAACATTAAAATACTCACTGTTTTAATGGTATTGCCACAAGACATTATATAGATGCTAACACAATTTTAGTGTGAAAAATAGTTTTTTAAAAATAGCTTATTAACCATGTCTGCGTAAAGTTACATCCACTTTTGTTTTGACAACAGATTGCCAAATTTCAGCTCTAATAATACACAAGATTTAACAGAAAACTTTAAGTGCTTGTATAAAATTATTAACTTTACATTTCTGTTTTAAAATCATTCAAAAATTGGCCTCATTCACTTCCATTGTAAGTGCTTCACTGTAACTCATATCTTTGCCTTTTTAAAGAAAAAGAGGGACAGGTGCTAATTAATTTTTGTGGTAATTACCATGGTAAAAAAAGGTCATAGTACGCACATCCAAAGCATCTTGGCCTTTGAAAAAAGTCCATTGTCAAGCACACACACCTTGTACCATAGTACACTTTACAATAACGTACATTATTAGGTAACATTAATAAACTGACTAACATTAACTAACAATGTGCAATGCATTTGTTACATTATTTACAAATACATATGTTACAACAGTTTTGTTAACCTATGATCTTTTGTTGACGATAACTATTTATATATAATATCATTGTTAAATAATAATAACAGGCACGACTTTGGATTTTAATCATGTATTAGTAAATGCTGGCAAAAAAATAACTTTAATTAATAAACACTTTTTTTAAAGCTATTGTTAGTTCATATTAACTAATGTTATTAACTAGTGTTAACAATCAACATCATACCACAAACGTTGAAGATTGAGCTTAACACGTACTGAAGCCAGAATATTACTTCTGAATCACTGAAATAAAAATAGAGAAAGTTTTGCTATAAGCCTTCAGGCATGTAGTCTTGCAGTGTCTTTAAAAGCTGCGTAACAGAACAAGAGAGAAAGGAGGAGAGAATAAGTGGTTGTCTCCCAGTTCGTCAGTGTATGTGAGCTGACACACAGGGCAGCCAGTCCACTTCCTCAGCTTAATCTCTGTAATGGCCCTCAGACGCCAAACTGGTGGTGGTGGGGGGGGATTTGGGGAGACGACAAGAGAATAGAAACACTGGAAAAAGAGACATGCACCAGTTCAACCACATTTCCCCTCCACTGTCAGGGCCATTACATTCATGAACACACAGTCAGGGCATTTGTGGTACTGTAGCACATGACATTCTTGCACACTGCTGACGCGTGCTTGCTAACAAGGTCTCTTTGAAAAACATGAATTGATTTTTAAAGATAGTAATAGAATTGCAAGACATTAACTAACATATGGGCATTATGTTGTACATTTATTTATTTAGATGCAACCCTACAGACAATACGCCTACACACACACATTCACCCGGTCTGCCCTCCTGGAGGCAGCTTAGAAGAGACTCTGTTTTGTAAGGAGCAGGGGGAGATGGTTAACATCATTAATTAATGCCAGAAACTATGTAATTGGCCATCCATAATCTTCCATGCACGCAGGATTCTGACAGGCAGGCAGGCAAGCAAAGGTGTGCTGCACTGCAATGGCTAATAAACACAGCAGATTAAATCATAACGCATCATGCAACTTTATGTGCATGTTTTTTTTTTGAGGGGAAAAATCATAGTTTAAATTTTTAAAAGAATATGTTGGCTTCAGTTCAGTTTAAGTTTAATAGTATAACAATCCTACAAAAATGATACTACAAAATAGTTGTGTAATAATACTATAAAAAATCATTTCAATTTTCAACTTATTAAGAAAAAGTAAAAATCTGGATGAAGAATTTACAATGACAGTGAATGAGGTAGATCTGTAAATGTTCAAATGTTCAAATACTAATTTCAAAAGTATAGCCACAAGATGTAAACAATGTGTTTTGTGTGAAAATCTGAATTTTATTTTTAAACGCTAGTATTTACTGTGTAAAGTTAAATACAATTTTCCAATAATTGAAAAAGATTACAATAATTAAAAAAAAAACATTGATCTTAAAACACTTTTACAACAATTTTATAAAATCGGACACTTTAAAACCGTAAAACGGACAAGCACATCACAAATAAAATACACAATTTTTAACAGAAAAAAATTTATGTGAGTGTGTTTGTAAAATTAAGTTTCAATTTTACAATTTTACAAAAATTTTTACCAAATGTTTTTTTTTATATACTGTTTATGACATGCATTTTACTTCATGCACTTGAATATTGAATTCATTAAGTGTTGTGAAATGTGTTTGGGTTTTCACACGGATAAAAGAAACTCCTCCTAACTTGGACATACTCATAAGCCGCCCCCAGCTCAAGCCGGCGCTCACATTCCCTCAGGCTGGCAGGCAGACAGGAGGCGGAGGCTGCGAGCGCGAGCGAGGCTGGCTCTCCGCATTCCTGGGCGTCTGAGACGGAATGAAAGGGAAGATTAATGGCGTTTAACACGGCAGTGAGACTCGTGCGTTCCTAATTAAAATCGGACGAACAAGTACGCAGCCAAGGATCAGTGGCTTTTAATGAGGAGCTTGTAGGCTGATTTGGGCATAATTTTCTGCTTAATAAGGCTGGTTTAAAAAGTCATTTTGGAGGGATGGCACTCTTTTGAACCTGCTCATTATCAATGAGGGCACCTCACTTAAGTACTTCAGGAAACGGTGACTTTAATTAATATAGAGCTGCCACGTGGCTGTGCTGACAAGACGGAGCGAGAGTGGTAGAGACAGAGAGAGAGAGCGAGGGAGGGTTGAAATTGATGAAGAACTTTCAAGGGCAATGGTTTCATTAAGCGGCTTCATTACGAACTGAATAACTCTTTGTGTCATTTGGATTCCTGGCCCCTGTGCTGTACAGTGCAGACTGGGAGGTGATGTACTGTCACTAGACAAGTCCTGACATGAGAGAAGAGCTGTGTAGAGTCAGACATGCTAACAGGACCTAATGACCCCCGCCCCCCCGTAATGTCCCATTCAGAGTTTACAATTCACCACACACCCCTGTTATCTACATCACCGGGTGATAGGACAACAGGACAAAGCATTTGTAGCACAGCCATTTATTTGCAATTAGCGTTGTTAGGCAAACCCTGCTTGAGCACTGGTAAGTCATGCACTAGTTCTCAGCATGTCATTGGTTTCTGGACATGGCCCACGCTGCATCAGGTCCAGATGAGGGATGCGGGGTTCGAGAGGGATGTTTGGCCTGAAGGGCTAAGTGCAGGCAGGGAAGGAGGGGGGTGTTGAGATTTATCTAGACTAGTCGCAGTCAATTTCTGCTGCAGTGAATTGGGCTAAAGACTCTCAAAGCCTCCTCATCCCATTGTACTAATCTGCTTATGGCTGATTCTACAGTTCAGGATCTTTATCACGGGAAAGTGCTTCACACCGGGGACTCCCACTTAAAGCCCAGTCAATCACTAACACTCATGTGCCTTTGCCACTTTTCTCTTTTTAAACCGCTTTTATGTTCTGCTAATTACACCTCACTTTTGAAGAATTCTCAACTCTGATTTCTGACCTCTTTTGATAGATACGATGGATGGATAGATAGATAGATAGATAGATAGATAGATAGATAGATAGATAGATAGATAGATCGATAGATAGATAGATAGATAGATAGATAGAATATTGTTATATACACAATCCTTAAACGCAGTTATGAGTTGTATATGAGTTTCTTCTGTTTTGTTTTGTTTTGTTTTGTTTTGTTTTGTTTTGTTTTGTTTTGTTTTGTTTTGTTTTGTTTTGTTTTGTTTTGTTTTGTTTTGTTTTTTTGGATGACTTGACTGCGAACACGTGTGAACACATTCACAAACCTTGTGAAACTTGAAACTTGAAATTCAATGCTTTGAGCTCAAACAACTCCTGAAACAACTACTGATCAAATATTTCACCACAGGCTCAGAAGTGGGTTTTAATTAAGAATCGGACATTCCCCTTGCTTGTCTCGTTTGTTTCTATTGTTTTCTTTCTCTCCCATTTTAATTTCTTTTAAAACATCATACATGTTTTGAATGTGCTATAATGGTATAATGGCACGTCCGAGTAGAGAGCAGGAGGACAGTGAGAGGCCGAGAGAGACAGACAGGCACAAACACACACACAGACTCATTTTAATCATCTCAATGGGATCCACCGACATGATTCCAGCCTTTCAGACTTGCTGATGTCATTCACACTCATACCCCATGCAAACCCAATCAGTATCAGGTAATATCAGCCACTCTTTGAAGGATTAAAAAGAATAAATGGGGTTTTACTGCGTTTTGTCTGAGGGATAATGCCTCTGAAATATTGTAATAATGAAAATGGATTTGATTTATGTAATTTCTTTCTGACTTAGGTTTCTCCAGGATATGGGGGTGGCAGAAGGCCTTCTTAACATGCTTTGACATTAAAGGGATCCAGTTGTTTTTCAGTTCTTCTGCCCCTGAGGTGGAAGCTTTAGAGTTAGCGAGAGAAGAGATGTGCCCTAAAGCCTCCTCAGCTAATACTAATATTCAAGATAAGCCCTTTCACGAATAACTTGTTATTCGCACACGCTATAGCACTGAAAGACAATAATGTATGGTGTTTTTTCTTTTTATCGTTTCATGTTTGTTTTGTTCCTTTGTAACACAACAGCTCACTAGTTTTGAATCTGCAGGCTCGTGGCTTAAGCATGTTTACTCTTTATCACCTCAATCCAATATAAAGCCCACCATTAAGAGACACAAGGTAAATTTCATACACGTTTATTCATTTAGCAGACACCGTTATCCAAAGAAACAGGGTAAAAAAAAAAAAAAAAAAAAAAAAAAGCTATTTTTCAGATTAATGCAAATCTAATTTAAATGATATTCATTGTTCGATTCATCTTTTATTCTATGCTAAAAGAAGTCATATTTTACCCAAGTTTACAGTCCAAATTAAATTTGAAAAGATAAAAAGGCCACAAAATAATTTCAAGAAAACAAATCTTTCTACATGTCTTTACTGCATGCAAACCAGTGTAGGTCGATTCATGAACAACTCATATGAATGAATCATTCATGAAGATTCACAAATTCACTTAATCTGTTATCATGGGTTTTTATTTTAACTGTCTGCAATATTTAATTAATACACATAAAAAGTGTATTAAACAGCTGTGTAAAGTTGATTTACACAGCTGTTTAAAAGTTTGGGCTTGGTACAATTTTTAAAATGTTTCTGAAAAAAGTTTCTTGTGCACACCAAGGCTGCATTTATTTGATAAAAAATACAGTAAAAACTGTAATATTGTGAAATATTATTACAATTTAAAATCATTGTTTTAAAATGTAATTTGTTTTTGTGAAATCAAAGCTGAATTTTCCAGTCTTCAGTGTCATATGATTCTTCAGAAATTATTCTGATAATTATTCAGATATTCTTGATGCTTAAGTAACATCTCATATTATTATTAATGTTGAAAACAGTTAACATTGCTTAATATTTTGGTGGAAACCTTTTTTTATTCAGGATTCTTTGATATAAAGTTCAAAAGAAAGTATTTATTTGAAAAAGATTTATTTTGTAACAATGTCTCTTAAATAAAAATATTCTTACTAACCCTAAGATACTCTTACTGTATATATCTTACCTTAAGATATTTAACAGAATATACATGATATAAATTCTGTAAAATATGCATTTTTAAAATGAATATTTATACCCTATTACCAAATGTATAGGAATTTAAGATACATGAAAATCTAAACGAATTGAAATCAGGAAATATGTATCAATACCCAACCCTACCTGCAAATGAGGAAAATGTGATAGAGATGTGTATGTTTTTAAGATGAAATACATGAATAATACGTTGACTTTACAAATCAAAGTAAACCAGAAAAGAAAATCAGCAAATCTCACTGCAGTCCTCAAAGAGACTCGTTTTTCTATCACAGTGCTGACCCTGTCATTCAAGATGCTGTTATTACTCAGCCCTGCCATCTGCATTTTGACAATTAGAGTGTGTAATGACAAGTGTTTGGTTTTATGTGATTAGAGGTGTGTTATGGCCGGTCTTGCACCCCTCTGCTGCTCACGTTGATGTGACAGCCCTCCATCCATCATGCTGAGAGGGGCCGATCCATAAGAGGGGTGAGGGGGTGTATCTGAGGTAATATTCTCCCTCTTAATTACTCTGGAAGGATAATGACCCAGATGACTTTGAGGAGGAACAAGACAGAACACAACAGATAAACGGATGCTGGGTGGAATCGCTCTCAGATTCAATATGAAGTTACCCATATGGTCCTCAAAAGCTTGATAGTCTATTATGGAGTGTGTGTGCAGTCTAAATGAATAATGTAGTGAAAACAGTGGAGGATGTTGTAAGTGACTTTATTTATGTGAGAATATGGATGTGTAGTTTGGTTATAATGTATAGCATGAATGAACACTGCATTCTGAGCCTTGTGTGTGTGTGTGTGTGTTCATATGCTTTTGAGGAGGTCTCTTCATTACTGCCACTCCCCTGCACTTCCTCAGATAATCCCCACACCCTGCAGAGACTACAGGAGAACTGGCAGAAACACACACACAAACACTCACGATCTGTATCTCAACTCTATAGGATGTTGTAGAGCCATTACTGAAAAAAAGCATTTAGCTCTCTTTACAATAAGTCCTTTACACTGAATAAAATTTGCTGTAGGATTTACTTTGAAACAATTTTCACTCAGAAATTGCTAGTAAATTTCAGAAATTACACAGAAACAGCAGGTAACACTGAATGTGTTTTCATTTTTACAAAAAAGATTTTTTTACAGTATACTAAATCTATTTGTTCTATAATGAAATACATATCACTTGGCCTCAAATTAATTTTTTGCAATTTGAAATTCATGTTTAAGCATAACTCAAAGACAGTTTACTGAGGTTTATGTTAAAAAAGAAAAAGTTCCAAAATAATAAGTGAAAATAATTGGAACTTAAAGGAATCGCAAATTTTTTTAGAAAATCTTCTCACCCTAAGGACATTCAAGATAAAGATGTGTTTTTTTAAATCACAGGTTTGGAGAAAATTAGAAATGTTTATAGTGTTTATAGAAGAGTTTATAGTCAACAACAACAAACAGATTTTCCCTTCACAAGACAATAATCAGCTATTTGGACTCTCATTCTGACGGCACCCATTCACTGCAGGGGATCCATTGGCGAGCAAGTGATGTAATGCTAAATTTCTCCAAATTTGTTCTAATGAAGAAACAAACTCATCTACATCTTAGATAGCCTGAAGTTGAGTAAATGTTCAGGGAATTTTCATTTTTGGATGAACTGATCCTTTAATTTAAGACACATTCTCGGAGTTTTCGTCTTTTTAAATCTATCTTGTTGCTAAGATATTATTACTAGAGAATGAGACCAAACTACACATTTTTCAAAGAGTTTTTCACAGCACAATGGACAAAAACAATCTAAAGTTGTTTCTGCACCACTGTCCTTTTAAAATGAACAGCCAGTAACATTTACATTTACAGATTTCCACATGCACATCCTGAAGCTTTCCAGCCAATGGTTGATGTTCTGTGCCTGTCAACCAATCATCTCTGGCCCATGTATTATTATCACATAACAGCAAACAATGGCTGATCTGTATCAAAGACTTAGGGCAGATACATTTGCGTTCTTCCACCCTCCTGATATCTCTTATATTCAGAACATGGGATTTTCCATCATTTCATTTTAATCATGACAATGGGATCAGATAATCCGGGCCAGAGAGCGGGTTTTGATTGTTCTGATTGAGTCTCTTTTGTTGGGCAGATATGTAATATGGAGCTGTAAGAGGATTTAACACAGTAGATTGTCTGATTTAATCATGTTTGCAGAGGTAAAGCAGCACTTACATGCTTGGAGGGGGTTAAAACAGAACAAGACAGTAGTTTGAGGCAGTGAAGGGGTTGGTTTAATACTCAATGGTCTGATCGACAGTTATTTGGAGCTGAACATCAACTGTGCTGTGAAACGTAAATATGTGCAGTTAATACCTTAAGGGGCTATTTCCACCTGATCTGACCCTTAAAAATGAAACTAAATTATCTGGTTCTTTGTGAGTTCAAGCACATGCATATTCCAGCATCGTCCCCAGATTCTTTAATGGATTCTTGAATGTGACTCACAAAAATACACAGTTGTATCTTTGTTTAATTAAGTCACATTATTGTTAAGAGGAAAAAAAAAATTCTGAAATGTATGGTCAGTTAAATTGTCTCAAATTGATCTTATGCAGATTAAGTGCTTTTAACTGAAAATTAGTTTTATCCATATATATTTATTGGAATAAGTATAATACTTTATAGAATATTTATAATACTTACTAGAATACTGTTGTGTGTGTGTGTGTGTGTGTGTGTGTGTGTGTGTGTGTGTGTGTGCCTACTTAACCATATTTTGGGGACAAATTTGTACCCAAAAGTGAGGTAAACCTGACAAAATCTTCAAAAACCTCCCTTTGGGGACGTCCTCATATGTAAAATGGGTTTAAAAATAAACGAAACAAAGTTTTTTTGAAATTGTAAAAATGCAGAAAGTTTCCTGTAAGGTGTAGGTTTAGGTGTAGGGCAATAGAAAATACAGTTTGTACAGTATAAAAACCATTATGCCTATGAAATGTCCCCATTTAGATAGCTAAGTAAACGTGTGTGTGTGTGTGTGTGTGTGTGTGGTCCTGGTATTTCTATACAAATGTCCCCACAAATTTAGTAATACCAGTAATGTTTGACCTTGTGGGGACATTTTTTGGTCCCAATGAGGAAACAAGTTCATAAATCATACAGGAGGAATGGGCTATGGGCACAATTAAAAAATATTTTGTAATTGTTGTAGTTGGAAGTATATCAATCCACAGAAATTTCATAAATATATAACTAACACAAATATATATATTTTAACTTAATATCATCTGCCCAATGTAAATATTGTTTTCCAAAAATGAAAATTCATTGTATTCATTGACTGTAAAGTTCAGTTATATCGATACATATATTCAATATGAATATTCTGTTTCATATTCTATCTGTTTTCTTTTATTTATTCTACATAAAAATTCGACCCTCTAACATTAGCACTCTCTATTCTATTTCTATCTACTTGTTTTCTTTTTATTTATAAAAAATCCCTTTATCACTAGCACTCTATTCAATTTCTATTTCTATTCTATCTACTTGTTTATTTCATTAAAAAAAAAATTGATCCTCTACCATTAACATTCTCCATTCTTTTTCCATGCTATCTACTTGTTTTATTTTTAATTATTATAAAATATAATAATAACTTGGCCCTCTAACACTAACCCTCTCTATTCAATTTCTGTTCTATCTACTTTTTTCCCTTTCTATTTATTATTATAAAACAACAACAAAAACAAAAACAAAACTTGTTATATTTACTGCATTAGACTAACTGAGACTTGAGCACATATTGTTGCTCTTTTGTTGGTTTGATTGCTTCTGTTGTCCTCATTTGAAAGTCTCTCTACATAAAAGTGTCTAAATGATTGTGTAAATGTAAATACACCGTATGTAATATAAACTATTTTGTCTTCTGTCTCATATTGCCTTTCACTCTCTCAGCCAAACTACAACTTTCACTGATGGAGACAGCTATGAAAAATATAACAAAATTGCAAGCATATGCTTTGTATGTATATTTTATGTATTGTCAGTAATATTGTTGTGTGTGTGTATATATATATATATTTTTTTTTGTTATATTTCTCATTGCTGTCTCCATCAGTGAAAGTTGCGGTCTGGCTGAGAGAGTGAAAGGCAGTGTGAGACAGAAGACACGCACACATATATACAGGGCAGCATGGAGTGTGTGGGGATTAGGGGGAGATATACTCACCCCCTCTATTAATCCCTTCAGTAGAAGAAGAAGGAGTCTGCACTCTCTCTCTCTCTCTCACACACACACAAATGCATGACATTTTCACTGTGTTATTTCTGTAGACCGGCAGACTGTTTGACTCTGGTTTACAATGACAACATTTGTGTTTGTGTCTGTGTGTACATGAACATTACTTATTCAGTTACCAATTTAATTCAGAAATGACCATCTGACAGTGCCAGATCCAGTAATTACTTGTGTATAATCTATATGACTGGATGTTTGTTGGTATGTGTTAGTGTGCATTAGCATGCATGTGTGTATTTGTGTATGGACCTGTGCTAACAGTCATTATTTACATTAGAGCTGAAGGGTTTTCTGTGGTCTCTATTCTAATGCTCTGCTGTAATCCAGCTGAGAGATCGAGCCTGTCTCAGACTGAGCAGGGCCAATTTCCCTCCCAACCCTCACACACACACACACACACACACACACACACACACACACACACACACACACACACACACACACACACACACACCAAAACAGAAACATTCTGTTTCATTCATGTCATTCAGCTCTCTGCAGCCTTTGCATTTATAGTGTGGGGTCCAAATATCTGAAGCCACATTCAACACTGGGACTAAAAATTTAATTTAAACCTAGAAAAAATACACAACAAAGTTTTTAGAATTTTAAAAATAAAGCAACACTATGCCATAACATTAATAAGAAATAATCTCATTCTGCAGTATTTCTAGAACACTAGTCAAATAAATACATTTGTGATATTATATTATTTCCAAATCATGCTGGAGAACATGATCATCAGGTTTTACAGAGGTCATAGCTCGAGTGCTGCTATCATTAAAGCAATATTTTATGCAAATTGTCATGCAATTTTTAAAAATCTAATGATTAAGAAAAATGCAAAAACCTCTTTTGGACATCCCTGGACCTGTTCTTTCTTCTTTGGCAAAAATATGAAATGGTGATTTAGTATATCGGCATTATTTCAGCAAATAAATTTTGCATCACTCTTAGGCAAGTGTGACAATACAAGGGCTTACTTTGGTGATACCATGTAATAATGATATCAAAAGACAATACTTTAATATTTAAGTAACTGACAGATAATGCATCCAGGAAAAAATGAAAGCAGAAATCCAGATTTTTGGTTTTTATATACTTTAAAAAATTGGTTTGAATTTGGTTTTCACTCAGAAATTGTTAGTAAATTGCTAGAAACTGCAAGTAACACATTGAAATACACAAGAAATTTTGAAATATAACAACTTAAATAGTATTTTCTTGTCAAATGTACTCAGTAACCTTTGTTTTAATTACTTTAAGGTTTTTTTGTGTACAAGATTATAATTTTCATTTTAATTTTTAATTAATTATAATAAATATATAATAAATAATGTGCATCTGTACATCTGCAAAACAACATATTTTTCAGATACCATAGAACTCACCATTTTTAATAATCTTTTAACATTTTTGCAGTTTACATAAATAGCCATGATGTGACAAATAAATATAGAAATAATAAAAACTTATAAATAATCCTTCTAGTCTTTCAGTTTATAAGGAAATTATTCATAAAAATATCATGTATAATAATTATAAAATAATTATAAAAACTGTTTCAAAATATTTTGGATAAAATGTGTAACGCTGCAGGACACTAAATGATTACCTTAATTATGTACCCTGCTATTTGACTGGTACTTCAACACGCTTCAAAGAACGTCATGGTAATACTATGGTATATTTTTTGTTAGTAAAACATTATCCAGTTGTAACAAACATGAATACTAGAGCATAAATCATTTCTAATGCATATTACAGGTTTTACAGACATTGATGTAAATGCCAGTAACATGATGTTAATATCATAACTACATACATTAAGGTACATCAGCTCTCAAAGTGCATCTGTTATCATCATGTGCCATTTGGATCAGACGATCTCTTCCAGACAGGAGACACAGACCCCCATCTGCCTCTCTCCCCTCCCCAAGAAAGATAGCCCCTCTCTAGGTCATGGGTGGGCCTCTTCCCTCCCCTGTGAAGTATCATAGCCACTGATTTGTGTGTTCATATTTAATGTGTGTTTGTGAGTGATTATGACTGATATCAGGTCACACAGGCTCAGATTAACACCAATAACTGTAATGGTGACCAGCTGTTTAGTCTCTTGCTGGAGTCGCTCTCTGTCTCTGGACTAAAGCACTCACTCTCCTGTCCTAGAGATTGTTCTAGATTAGGAGGGGGGGTGTGCTCAACCAAACCATGATCCATATTAAATCTCTCTAAAATGAAAATTGCAAAGATTTAGCCAGGGATCATGAGCAATGGTGAATTTAATCACAACCTGCTGGTAGTGAAGTGTGTGTGTGTGTCTGAGCAATGTACCAGCATTGAGAACCAGGATTACTGTGTTTATTTACTTTTGAACTGTAGTAAACACATTTTACAGTAAGTTTCCTTAACTATGTATGTTGAAAAACTATAATAAATTTAATTGGACATCTAATGTAATTTTACAGTAAAATAGTTACATTTAGTGAAAAACAACAAGCTGTCTTATAATTTACAGTGAAAACCGTAAATTAACATTCTCAGAAT
Source organism: Spinibarbus caldwelli (assembly GCA_039654775.1). Classification (NCBI taxonomy): domain Eukaryota; kingdom Metazoa; phylum Chordata; class Actinopteri; order Cypriniformes; family Cyprinidae; genus Spinibarbus; species Spinibarbus caldwelli. The sequence goes on from CM077260.1 coordinate 18,984,389, forward strand.
TCCAGGTGACACTTCACATTTAATGGTTTTTCATTTAAATAATTATGTTTCTCTTCTTATTAGTTATGTGCATTAGTGTTTTATATTACATCTTATGTAGTTTGATTAATGTTTCTTGCATTATTTTAGTGTCATGTTTGTTACCAGGGTGTTTGATATTGGTGTGCATGACATTATGCACCTTCTATACATCAGTATTTACCTCAGCTTGTGGAAAAACTACTTGTGATGAACTTCCCTATTACAGTGGGTACGGAAAGTATTCAGACCCCCTTAAATTTTTCACTCTTTGTTATATTGCAGCCATTTGCTAAAATCATTTAAGTTCATTTTTTTTTCCTCATTAATGTACACACAGCACCCCATATTGACAGAAAAACACAGAATTGTTGACATTTTTGCAGATTTATTAAAAAAGAAAAACTGAAATATCACATGGTCCTAAGTATTCAGACCCTTTGCTCAGTATTTAGTAGAAGCACGCTTTTGATCTAATACAGCCATGAGTCTTTTTGGGAAAGATGCAACAAGTTTTTCACACCTGGATTTGGGGATCCTCTGCTATTCCTCCTTGCAGATCCTCTCCAGTTCTGTCAGGTTGGATGGTAAACGTTGGTGGACAGCCATTTTTAGGTCTCTCCAGAGATGCTCAATTGGGTTTAAGTCAGGGCTCTGGCTGGGACATTCAAGAACAGTCACGGAGTTGTTGTGAAGCCACTCCTTCGTTATTTTAGCTGTGTGCTTAGGGTCATTGTCTTGTTGGAAGGTAAACCTTCGGCCCAGTCTGAGGTCCTGAGCACTCTGGAGAAGGTTTTCGTCCAGGATATCCCTGTACTTGGCCGCATTCATCTTTCCCTCGATTGCAACCAGTCGTCCTGTCCCTGCAGCTGAAAAACACCCCCACAGCATGATGCTGCCACCACCATGCTTCACTGTTGGGACTGTATTGGACAGGTGATGAGCAGTGCCTGGTTTTCTCCACACATACTGCTTAGAATTAAGGCCAAAAAGTTCTATCTTGGTCTCATCAGACCAGAGAATCTTATTTCTCACCATCTTGGAGTCCTTCATGCAGGCTTTCATGTGTCTTGCACTGAGGAGAGGCTTCTGTTGGGCCACTCTGCCATAAAGCCCCGACTGGTGGAGGGCTGCAGTGATGGTTGACTTTCTACAACTTTCTCCCATCTCCCGACTGCATCTCTGGAGCTCAGCCACAGTGATCTTTGGGTTCTTCTTTACCTCTCTCACCAAGGCTCTTCTCCCCCGACAGCTCAGTTTGGCCAGACGGCCAGCTCTAGGAAGGGTTCTGGTCGTCCCAAACATCTTCCATTTAAGGATTATGGAGGCCACTGTACTCTTAGGAACCTTAAGTGCAGCAGAAATGAATATTCATAATTCAGAATATTCATATTGCCTTGCCACAATTCTGTCTCTGAGCTCTTCAGGCAGTTCCTTTGACCTCATGATTCTCATTTGCTCTGACATGCACTGTGAGCTGTAAGGTCTTATATAGACAGGTGTGTGGCTTTCCTAATCAAGTCCAATCAGTATAATCAAACACAGCTGGACTCAAATGAAGGTGTAGAACCATCTCAAGGATGATCAGAAGAAATGGACTGCACCTGAGTTAAATATATGAGTGTCACAGCAAAGGGTCTGAATATTTAGGACCATGTGATATTTCAGTTTTTCTTTTTTAATAAATCTGCAAAAATGTCAACAATTCTGTGTTTTTCTGTCAATATGGGGTGCTGTGTGTACATTAATGAGGAAAAAAAATGAACTTAAATGATTTTAGCAAATGGCTGCAATATAACAAAGAGTGAAAAATTTAAGGGAGTCTGAATACTTTCCGTACCCACTGTACCTCCTGTGTTTTTATGGTGGTTGTTAGTATATTATAGAAGCACAAAACAAATGTATTACTTCAGTAGGCTGGTATATTAACATTATCAGTTACTGAAATGTACATTTTTTTAATTGTAAATTTAAGTTAAATGCATAAAACTTAAAATGCTGCTGTATTTCTATGGTAAAGTTCTGGAAACTACAGCTGCCATTATTTTTACCTTTTTTGTATTTTGTATTTCGTTTTACATCATATTCTGTGTATTTTCTGTCTGTCTTCACAACTCATATCATTCCAAATCTGTATGACTCACTTTCTTCAGAAGAACACAAAAGGAGCTATTTAGCAGAGTGTTCATGCTGCTCTTTTCCATATAATGATAGTGAAAGGTGTTCCAGTCTCATTCCCCCTCTCTCACCCCAACTTTCCTGACTGCACTCTTCTGTTCCATAAAAATAAAGATTGTTAGTTATAAAATTAGTTTTATAAATAAAAGAATTACTCGCATATTCAAATCACATAAATGACATTTGATCTGAAGTTGAAGTTTTCAGTGAATAATGGCTTAATGGGTTTCTTACACAAAGCAATGACTTTGTCATCATTTGCTGTTATTGTATACTGAAAAAAAAGGTGTGGGATTTACTTTGAAACAATTTTCACAAATAAAAAAAAAATCAGAGAAACGACAAGCAACTCATTGAATTAAACATTAATGTTTTTAAACTCAAAAAGGATTTTCTTATAATAATTTAAAAATTAAAAGAAAAGATGACAGAAAGTTTCATTTCCTTTACAGTTTTTATTTCCAAGGATTCGGTGGTTACCTTACCTTACATCTGTGAGTCACATGTGTTGTGTTTTCTACCCTAGGGCTGTGTGTGTGTGTGTGTGTGTGTGTGTGTGTGTGTTTTGTTGTGACACCTCTGAGTGTGAGACTCATGTCTGACCGTCCTACTTGTGCTCACCTTCATCTGTGTCTGTTCTTTCTCTAAACACGCGTGATGGATCGCTCGCCTCTGAGCAAATCTCTCTCTGTGTGCTCCTGGCTTGCTCTCTCTTTCTCGTTCTCTTTCTCTTTCCCTCACACATGCACACACACACACACACACACACACACACACACACACACACATTCGCTGTCTTACCATCTCTGTCTGTCTTCAGTAAGTGTGCTTGGCTGTTGATTCGTTCTCAGAACACAGTCGGGTATAGAGCAGATGGTGACCGTATTCAGTTTTCCAGACTTGCATTAAACGTTCGTTATCGACCACAAATGCAGCCAAGCTCTTCTTCTACCACCAGCACCCCCCTCAACCACCATAAACTTACCCCTCCACACACACACACACACACACACACACACACACACACACACACACAGACACACATTATCTCGCTTCATCATGTCATAAAACAAGTTAGATACACTATCTTTCTTCATTTGTTAACAGCTAATTTTGCTTAGACATTATAATACAGCGAGGCTGCATTTATTTGATCAAAAAAATATAGTAAAAACAGTGACACTGTGAAATATTATTACAATTTAAAATAACTCTTTTCTATTTTAACATTTTTTAAATTGTAATTTATTTCTGGATGCAAATATGAATTTTCAGCAGCCGTTACTCCAGTCTTCAGTGTCACATGATCCTTCAGAAATCATTCTAATATGCTGATTTGCTGCTCAAGAAACATTTCTTATTTTTTAAATCAACGTTAAAACAGTTGTGCTAATATTTTTGTGGAAACAATCAGGATTATTTGATGAATAGAAAGTTTAAAAACTGCATTTTGCTGAAATAGAAATATTTTGTAACATTATTAATGTCTTTACCTATCACTTTTGATCAATTTAACTCATCCTTGCGGAATAAAAATATTAATTTTTATGCATAATCTTAATGACCCCAAACTTTTTAATGATAGTGTGTGTGTTGTGTGTGTGTGTGTGTGTGTGTGTGCGTGCGTGTGCGTGTGTGTGGGTGTGTGTGTGTGTGTTTGTGTGTGTGTATATGATGCGCAAATATGCGATTTTATTTAACCAGCTGAGACCACAACAAACAGCTTTACATTCATCTGTGTTAAATCAGTGCATTGGTTTCTGAGTTGTTGGAGAAAGGTAAATCTCTGTCTGTGTAAGGTCATATATTGTGATATATACCAACTGTTTGTAAAGCACTTTTTAATAGCAACTCCACTTAAAGGAACAACACAAACAAATAGACTGCACAGATCAGATAAAATATTTACCTGAATAATTATTGTGAATTATTGTAAATTATTTGTTAAAAGAAAAAGAAAAAGAAAAACAAGCTTCATGTTTCTATAGGATATTTAACTCCCTGGTGATCATCCGTTTGACATTACCGTGGAGGTATTTTAGTTTTTTATGAACTTTAAAACCTTTTTAAATGTATTTATTTATTTATTTAAATTAAATCTGAACCCTGAGACATTTCTGACTATAACTTGTCCTAGAGCTTACAAGCTATATCCATCAAGCTTGGCACAGTCCTGCAGTCCTCCTGTTCTGTCTTAGTGTCTTAGTGTGCTATGTATTTTTTAAACAATCTAACTTACAGTTTTCTCATAGGGGATGATCAAAGATCCCAAAAATCCTAAAGATTACTCTTGAAAAGAGCTGTCAAGCTACCAAACGTGGCACAGACCTTCTGTCTGTCTATATAAACTTCACACTTAAAGACTTTTTCAACTTTTTTTTAAACTTCCATACTGTCAACTCAACATCACCACTGTCTTGAAAAACATTCTTCTGCTAGTTTTAATTGGCACCTTTATTTTTAAGTGTCACTTCCTCATCTTACATATAGTGCACATCTTTTAATATCTTCTCATCTCTTTTGCCTCTCTCTCTCACTTTTTCTTTCTCTCTCGCTCTCCTCTTTTGCTGTAATCAGAATTACAGAGAAAGATAAACCCTGTTAGCGGTGAATAAGCTTTAATCTCCTGTATGAGGCAAAGATGAACACTAATCCACATCTGTCCATACAAAATGTTTACCACTTATATTTCATACTGTCCTTCACATGCCATGTATACATATGTGAGAAGAGGGGGGAAAGAAAATATATACTGTATATATGTAATGGGGAGCATGTTGTATAACGTATTTGCAATGCACAGTGCTTTTTTGGAAAAATTGAGTAGGCTCATGGTCAATCTGACACATAAATATGCAGCGATGAAAGATTTAGCTCATGCATTTCTCTCAAGATTACTCAGCAAGGTCAAAGCTTAAAGGCACTGGCATGGCTTCATGTAGGTGTTAATGATCACTGATAATGAAGACTGAAAGAGGAAAAACAAGACACTTATGGAAGAAATCTTATGCAAGAACTTCTGCTACAGCCTTGCTGTGCATATACTGGTATTCTATTACAAGGAACTTCATTTGCACTGTGATTCAGTTAGTTGTAACAGAAATTGTCTATTCATACAGTGTCTATTTAGATACTGACTGTACATGGTGCATATAGGCATTAAATGGTCTTTATTTCATGTCTAGGTCTCCAAGGCGCTAGACCAGATCAGAGCTGGGTCTGATTTTTGTATGAATCATCTGTGCAATAGGACACCATCTGGCAAAAGCCTGATTAAGAATACTGAGTGTGTGTTGGCTGACCATGCTTTTGCTCATGCATTAAGCAGGGTTTATTGAGCCCAATATCACCTTTAAAATCCATATTACATATATTATTGAGTATTAAAAAAGATATTTTTGATTCTTATAAATATATTTAAATTTGTTTAAATATGTTACAGTGTATTCCTCAGAGCATCCGCTTTCATTGCTTGGGACACTTATAATTTAAAGTAAAATTCCTAAGGAGGAATAAATTAGACAATTGTTGACATAGAGCTGTAAAATTAATATGGATATGCCTAGAAAATTTGGTCTTGAAAGAATTTTATGAGAAATCTTAAAATCATGTTAAAATCTTTGATGTTTCATTTTAGTGCAGATTGTGACAGTTGAGATCTCTAAATCAAGGGTTTTTAACTATTATAGAGAGAATAGAGTGGTGAAGTAGGAACTCCCTTTACATATTGTTTTGCATTTTAAGCCTGGCCTATAAAATCTTGTATACACTACAATATTAATGTATTTGCAGCTATTAAAATAATCATTGATGTAGCAAGTCATTTACATTACATAAAATATTTTATTTTAATCATTTGCAGGGTATTTTATTTTGGTTCATTTTAATATGGGAGGAACATTTAGCTGAACTTTAGCTTCTTAACATTAACTTTGATTGAATTTGGAACATAATTTTATTATCTTTTTTCCCCCACATCAATCAGCATATGATCCAATGATAATTGAATCACCCCTTGAAAAACCCCCGTTTTGAAAATCTATTTCACTACAGAAAGCAAGAGACTTTTGCTGAAACACCTGAGTTATTATAGAGACCTTATTTGAGTTTGTGGTACATACTTCAAGGCACATTCAACAGATCAGACTTGGCTATTCCCAGATCAATGCTCACACAGAACAAATTCGCTCAAAAAAAAACATATCAAATCTGCTTGTTTGCTATTTTTAAATTAATCTCCTCCAGATTTACCTGTGATCTAGATGTTACTTGTGACCTTTGAGTAAAAAAAAAAGATATTTGACCGTCACAATATGTTTTAAAATGTTAAGACCCAATATGCTTTAAGCAAAATCGAAAAAACAAACTTGTGTGGTGATATTTCTGACAAAATCAGGACAAAATGAAGTTTGTTTAGAGTTTGTTTTGGGAGTTCGAAACAGCTGGCCAAAGTGAACTTTCCAGAAAAATAGAATTGAAAGTGACACTGACACTGTTTAATATGTTTGATACTGTAAAGCTACTTGCTTTGAAGAAGTCTTTTTTATAAATGTGACCACACACGACTTGCCTGAAATGAAAGTAATTTTTTTAACGTTAGGACAAAACCTTCCTTAAAGTAATGTTTATGGAATGTTCTTATAACCTTATTAATATTTAGTATATGTTGCCATAACATCGAGAAAAAAAATGTTTTTAGAACAGCATTCTCGAGACATCCTTATGATATTTTTTTGTGTTTTTGTTACCTTTAAATAACATTATAATCACGACAAGAAAACTAGACATTTTAATGTTCTTAGAATATTAAAAATAAATGTTCTAAAAAAAATAAAGTTAGTAAAACCTTGTAGGAAACGTTTTTGTAACCTTTAAATAACGTCATAATCATAATCACCTGGACATTTCAACATTATAGAAACCTTTCAAAACAATGTTCCCACAACCTTTTTATAACGTAAATTGTTACCTGGGTCCACATCGCTGTTGTGAGATGCTTTCTTAACTGCTGTTTTCGCACAGCTGTCATTTTCTTGTGTGTTTATTTTGTTATTGAGAGGAAAGTGCACAGCACATATTCATATATTCATCTGAACACTGCTCCCAGCAGTGCGGACAGCATCTGGATGCTCACTAACAAAAAACTGCTGCAAAAGTATTTCAAACTTCTTTTTACCCCAAGCAAAGAACAAGAACTTTGTTGTGAGTATATCAGGGCCTTTAGGTTGTCATAGATATTCATATGGTCACAATGTACTGCATCCATCCATCTATCAATCCATGTCTCTATCACCCCCCACCCTCTCTCTCTCTCTCACACACATACACACACACACCTACACACAGCGTGGTAGGCCACCTGTCTCTAATGGCTGTGATCTGCCAAGTTGCGTAACCAGAATGTCCATCAGCTCCGGCCTCCTGCTGACAGCGCCGCAGTGGTCCGCACGCCCCGTGTGTTGGTGTGTATTTGCTCCTGCACTATACTGCATCTATTTGCGTTCATGTATAACCCATTGATTCCTTCGGGTCAGGGTCAGAAAACTTTCAAGAGGCGTCCTTGTCCCAAGGAAATTACGAGCACTTTTCGCCCACTCAGTGAGTCTGCCCACTGTCCCAAATGACTTAATCTGTTAAGCGACGTTTACCACCGAGGACGGCACCTAGAAGAGAATCTGCAGTGATTTAAAGGGATTGGTTTAATTACTGTGATCTGTGCGCCATATTTATTTAGTAGGATCTAAAGTAAAAAGCCAAGCATTTGGCACATAACTAATGCGAACCATTAGTCTGATTATGTTGTCTTGTACTTGAGTACGAGCTGCATACCTTTCGCTCTCTCTCTCAGGAGAGAGGGGTGTAATGGCTTTTAAATAATGGTTCATTGTTGCAGTTAATCCAGATTAACAGAGGATATGCTGTGTCTCCGTTGTGTGGCTAAAACGGAATCTGTCTACTGACTTTCTGGCACAAATTTCATTAATGATCCAAATCCTGTAGTGACAGTGATACAGCTGTTCTCCCGACCTGCACTGATATTCATTTATTAAACTGTTGTGTTGTGTGTCGTTGGGGTGACAGTGACAGGACATACACCTAATCGCAGGCCTGGACGTCTCGTTTTATTTTTGATGAAATGTCTGTGGATGTATTTTACAGTGTTCTTGGACATGTGAGTGAGAAGACAGCTTGACCAGGCACCGTGTTCCAAAATCCTCCCCGTTCAGTCCACACTTCCCTCACGTCCATCTCTGATGCGTGTGTGTGTTTGGTGTGGTGGTGTTAGAGGTGTGAGATCGGCGTGGATGTGCTGCCAGGTGGCTCGGCCCACTTGTTCGCCGTTGATTTTTACCTTAACTGCCTTCTCCCTGATCCACTCCTGCAGCCTGTTATTTAAAACTTAGAGGGATAGTTCACCCAAAAATAAAACTTGACTCACTGTCACATTGTTCCAAACCTGCATGACTTTCTTTCTTTTGGTGAAGACATATTTTAAAGAACTGTTGTCTATACAGTGAAAGTCAATGGGTTCCAAACATTTGACACTGCTGACTTGTATGGACAGAAAAACAGATTTTTTTTTTTCAAAATATCACCTTTTGTGTAAATTTTTCATTTTAAACTGTATTTTATCCAAAATATTTGAAAGCTCCGAAATGACCAATTCATAAAATCCACTGCAGTTTGCAGTAAAACCCCAACTTCTATTCCTTTTCACGCAAATGATGATTACAGGGGTGGATTATTGATTAATAAAGACTTATTTTTACACAGTTCCGTGCATGATACTATATTATATCCTCAAAACACTTTTACCATAGTGGATGATTTGTGAACTAATACATTTTTACATTTGCATTATATAACCAGCTTCACAGATGGCTTTTCTGACAGGGTAAACTTGCTCGTTAGCTCACCTGGTACCAGAGTCCCGTGAAACATAAGTCACAAGAGCTCAAAGACTTGATGAAACAAGTTAAAGGGATAGTTCACCTGAAAATGAAAATTAGCCAATGATTTACTCACCCTCAAGGCATCCTAGGCATATCTGACATTCCTCTTTCAGACGAACACATTCGGGGTTATATTCGACATTGTTCTGTCTGTTCCAATTTGTATAATTGCAGTGAATGGTGCCCGTTTCTGAATCCGAAAAAAAGTATCCATCCATCATAAAACTACTCCACACAGCTTCGGGGTGTTAATAAAGGACTTCTGAAGCAAAACGATGCTTTAGTTTAAGAAAAATGTCGATTTTTAATACTTTATAAACTGTAATGTCCAGCTTCTGGTCTCTCAAGCAGGCGCGTTCACGACAAGGCGGTCGAGCGTATGACATTGGTGTAACGAAAGGCGCAACATAAGATCCGAAAAGAAGACTGTAGTCTCGCGAGAGTAAGCTCTGTAAACAAGTAAATTGTATCTGTTTTGATTAAAATGGTGCGTTCGTGTCAATACCCGGGATGTTTAAATAAGTTTGTGACAGGTGTTTTGTTTTGCTTTCTCCTCTGTGCAGCCGCATTCGTCATGCACTCTCTCCCCGGATCTTACATTGCGTCTTTCATTACGCCGACGTTATACACTCGACCGCTTGTTGTGAATGGGCCTGCTTGAGCGACCGGAAGCTGGACATTACAGTTTATAAAGTTTTAAAAATCAACATTTTTCTTAAACTAACGCATCGTTTCGCTTCAGAAGGCCTTTATTAACACCCCAGAGCCGTGTGGAGTAGTTTTATGATGGATGGATACTTTTTTTTTTTTTTTTCAGAAACAGGGGCACCATTCACTGCAATTATACAGATTGGAACAGACAGGACAATGTCGAATATAACTCCGAATGTGTTCATCTGAAAGAGGAATGTCAGACATGCCTAGGATGCATTGAGGGTGAGTAAATCTTTGACTAATTTTCATTTTTAGGTGAACTATCCCTTTAAATGCCATTGGTTGCTTCAGCAAATGCTGTGTTTCATTTCCAAACTGCTGCAATTTGTTCAACAATCACCGTAATACAACACTGCATGTTTAAGTTCATCTGTTTCCGATAAAACTGAACGTGCTTTTAGTGGCATTTACTGGACATTTCACTTTGAAAGTGCCACAAAACATGCAAGATGTTCGTAATATCATCTTCAGAAATGTTTGGGATTTTTTTTCCAAGAGAAGGATCACTATACTATATGTATATGATGATGGAATATGAAACATGTGACAGCATGTCCTAGTCATACATTGAAAAGATCTCATACATTGAGAGTCTCTTTGGGCTAGTAAGCAAACACCTTGCACACTGTACTTAAAACACCCTAGCAATATAGCAACACGCTGGCAACCACCCACAACATTCTAGCATCATGGTAGTGAGTTTTGCATGCATGGTCAAACATTTACATTTGCTTCAGAAATTGTAAATGTCTAGAGAGAGATAGAATAAATGAAGTGTGGTTGTATAGTTTATAAGAGCAATGTGGTACTACCATTCTGTACATACTGTAGGTACACTGTCACTGTCTGTTATCTTAGACAAAAATGGATTAAATGCATGCATGCTGGTTCTTTCAAACTGCATTTTCTGAATGTTTACATGTGCCCCCCCCATCCCCCCCCCCCCCCCTTCTCACTCTCACTCTCACTCTCACTCTCACTCTCTCTTTCTCACACACACTCTTTCCAGCTCTCAGATTGCAGATTATTACAGATATATTGCCATAATTATCTAACTTTATAGCGCCTTTAAATGTCACATGTAGTCAGAGTTATGGACTTAATATTACAAAGAGGGTTGAGGCACAAGGATGACTTAATAAAATTATAATTTCAGTGAAGCCAGTGATTCCATTTATTTTGTGCATGTCTTTAATGTTTCTATATATTTAAGCTCTGTGTGTGTCTATATATAATATATTATAGAAATATATAAATTATTTCCCTTTGGGAAAGGTGGTTAAATGTATGCATTGGTAAATAAATTATATTTTAAAGCAGTGTTTTAAAAATCCAGATATAAGTAAATGACAAGTGTCAGTAGAGCTGCGAGGATGAATCACAAAACCCAGAAATGTCAGCAGCTTGCAGTTGAGTTATTTATTTCCTTATGACTAATGTGTTTGGGCCATTTTAAATGTCCACTCCTGGAACATCTATATACACGCTATTAGCATCAAACACTCATTTATGAAGTGCTAACATGTAATGAGGTCCTCAGGTTCTGGTTGCAGGAAGATTTGTCCTGTTAAGGATTCAATTGAAGGCCATATTAATTGTTTTAATTAATATTAATTGTAAGGCCATATTAAGAGCCTACATGGCTTAAATTCATATTACATTTGTGAACTTGTGTCTTAGTATCAGACTCATCTTAAAAATAAAGGTTCTTATGATGGTTCCATGAAGAACCTTTAACAGTTATGGAACCTCTCCAATGCAAAAAGAGTTTTTTTTATATTCATATTTTTAAAATGTTCTTTTTCAATTAAATTCAAGTTTATTTGTATAGCATTTTTCACGATACAAATCATTGCAAAGCACTGTACAGAAAATTAAGTTTCTACAATATATTTCGTAGTAGCTTATCATTGGTGACTATGTCAATTGATGTACATATGGCAGACATGTACGGAAAAATCAATTAAAGACATAATCAAACAGACGATGAACACTATTAACAGCAATTATTATATGTTGAAATCAAACTTATAGCAAGATTTGGTAGTTCTGTATGTTGTTTCAGGGTTGGCATCGTCTGAGGTCCTCTGAGGGGTTGGCATCATCTCTTCTCAGGTGTTCTGGATCCAGACTGAATCTTGTGTAAATCCTAGTTACCACAGGATGTCAATCCCGTGGCAGAAACAGAGAAACAAATAGAGACATAATTAGCGTAGCTGCTGTTCCAACCAAGCAAAATTGATTTGTTTCACCCAAGCTAAAGAATAATAACCACAGGTGTTCCTGTGGCTCAGTGGTAGAGCATTGCGTTAGCAGCGCAAAAGGTCGTGGGTTCAATTCCCAGGGAACACACATACTGATAAAAAAAAAAATGTATAGCCTGAATGCACTGTAAGTCGCTTTGGATAAAAGCGTCTGCTAAATGCATAAATGTAAATGTAATAATGTGCATTTGATCAGATATAACTGCAGTACAAGATTATGAGATGCATTATATGAAAGCTTGGCCAAAGAGATGTGTCTTTAATCTAGATTTAAACAGAGAGAGTGTGTCTGAACCCCAAAAGTTATCAGGAAGGCTATTCCAGAGTTTGGGAGCCAAATGCGAAAAAGCTCTACCTCCTTTAGTGGACTTTGCTATCCTAGGTACTACCAAAAGTCCAGAGTTTTGGAACCTTAGGGAGCGTGATGGATTGTAGCGTGGTAGAATACTAGTTAGGTACGTAGGAGCTAAACCATTAAGGGCCTTATAGGTAAGTAATAATATTTTGTAACTGATACGGAACTATAGGTAACCAGTGCAGAGACTGTAAAATTGGGGTAATATGATCATATTTTCTTGATCTGGTAAGGACTCTAGCCGCTGCATTTTGGACTACCTGTAGCTTGTTTATTGAAGATGCAGGACAACCAGCTAGCAGTGCATTACAATAGTCCAGTCATGAATTCATGAACTAGTTTTTCTGCATCAGAAACAGGTAACATGTTTCGTAGCTTGGCAATGTTTCTAAGATGGAAGAATGCTGTTTTTGTAACATGGGAAATATGATTTTCAAAAGACAAGTTGCTGTTTAATATAACACCCATTATATTATTACCAATATATAATATATTACCAATATAAAATTTTTGACTGTAGAGGAAGTAACAGTACATCCGTCTAGTTGCAAATTGTAATCCAAGAGATTCTGTGTACTGTTTTTTGGTCCAATAAGTAATATCTCTGTCTTATCTGAATTTAATAGGAGAAAATTATTGGTCATCCAATCTTTTACACTTTTAACACGCTCTATTAGCTTAGATAATTTAGAAGTTTCATCTGGTCTTGTTGAGATATATAGTTGAGTATCATCAGCACAACAGTGGAAACTAATCCCGTATTTTCTAATAATATTACCAAGGGGCAACATGTATATTGAAAATAGCAGAGGACCTAGGACAGATCCTTGTGGTACTCCATACTTTACTGGTGATAGTTGAGATGACTCCCCATTTAAATAAACAAAGTGGTAGCGATCGGACAGGTAGGATCTAAACCATCTTAAAGCCTGCCCTTGAATACCTGTATAGTTTTGTAATCGATCTATGAGTATGTCATGATCTACGGTGTCGAATGCAGCACTAAGATCAAGTAAAACTAGCAATGAGCTATAGCCTTGGTCTGACGCAAGAAGCAAGTCATTTGTAATTTTAACAAGTGTGGTTTCTGTGCTATGATGGGGCCTGAAATTCTTCATAGAGATCATTTTTTTGCAGGAAGGAACTGTCACGAATCTGGTCTATGAACTTCCGCTCACTCACCACCAGAGGTCACTCAGTCACTACATGGACTCTTACACTACACTACTGTTGCACGTCATCTCCAGACTACATTTCCCAGCAGCCATTTCACTAATCACACGCTCACACCTGAGACTGATCCCACAGCTGATTCCCATTACACCCCTTATATAAACCATGGACTTCCGTTCACAGATCGCCGAGTATTGTACGCACATATCCCTCTTCTAGCGATAGCTACTCTACGGAGCCCACTTAGTTGTCTTAGTCTTGCCTTGCCTGTTTTCCCGTGTTTTGATTCTAGCCCGTGTTTCCTGGATTAGATTGTTTCCTTGCCTTGCCATTCGGACTCTGTTTGCACCTCGTTTGGATTATTGCTGTGTACCTGGATTTACTCTCTCTGCCTTGCCCTGTTGGATACTGTTCGCCGCTCATCGACCCACGCTTGCCCTAGGACTACTCTGTGTCTTGCCTGTGTTATACCTGTTTGCCATTGCCTGAACCTTGCTTGTCTTCTGACTATGCCTTTAAATAAAAGCCTGCATATGGATCCGCACGTCTCACGTCTCGTTAGCCCCGTAACAGGAACACAATTGAACAGACACAACTTCTTCTAGAATTTTAGACATAAACGGAAGATTTGAAATGGGTCTGTAATTTGCCAGTTCACTAGGATCTAGTTGTGGTTTCTTAATAAGAGGCTTAATAACCTCCAGCTTGAATGGTTTTGGTACGTGACCTAAAGATAACGACGAGTTAATAATATTGAGAAGCGGTTCTTCTGCTACAGGTAACAACTCTTTCAGTAATTTAGTGGGTACAGGATCTAATAAACATGTTGTTGGTTTAGATGCAGTGATAAGTTTATTTAGGTCTTCCTGTCCTATAATTGTAAAGCACTGCATTTTTTCTTTGGGTACGATGAATGAAGCTGAAGTATTAGGTGATGTAGAATCTGCATTTGTTATTGTATTTCTGATGTTATCTATTTTGTCTGTGAAGAAATTCATAAAGTCATCACTACTAAACTGTGAGAGAATATTTAGATCGGGTGGCGTCTGGTAATTTGTTAATCTAGCTACTGTGCTAAATAAAAACCTTGGATTGTTTTGGTTATTTTCTATGAGTTTGCGGATATGCTCGGCCCTGGCAGCTTTTAGAGCCTGTCTATAACTGGACATACTGTTTTTCCATGCAATTCTAAAAACTTCTTTCTTGAGTGAATGTGTATTACTGTTGTACCATGGCGCTGTACGTTTTTCTTTAACTTTTTTCCATTTGATGGGCGCAACAGCTTCTAATGTATTAGAGAAGATAGTGCCCATGTTGCTAGTCATTTCGTCTAACTCATGTGTATTTATGGGTACACAGAGCAGTTGAGATAAATCAGGCAGGTTATTTCTGAATCTATCTTTAGTGGTTGGAACAATAGTTCTTCCTGGACGATAACGCGGAGCCATATAGTTAATATCAGTAATACGCAGCATGCACGATACAAGAAAATGGTCAGTAACATCATCACTTTGAGGTACGATATCTATATCAGTAAGATCGATTCCATGCGATATAATTAAATCTAGCGTAAGATTAAAACAATGAGTGGGACTGGTGACGTTTTTCTTGACTCCAAAAGAGTTGATTAGGTCAGTAAACGCAAGTCTTAATGCATCATTTGTATTATCAACGTGAATGTTAAAATCTCCGACAATTAGCGCTTTATCAACAGTAATCAATGGGTCTGAGAGGAAATCTGTAAATTCTCTTGGAAATCTGTATATGGCCCTGGCGGTCTATACACAGTAGCCAGAGCAAGAGATAGGAGAGATTTCTTTTGCATATCTGACAGTGTAACATTAAGCAGAAGTATTTCGAATGAGTTAAACCTGTATCCTGTTTTCTGAGTAACATTGAGCATATCAAATATATATTGCTGCAACACCACTGCCACGGCCAGTCTGACGGGGCTCATGCTTATAAAAGTAGCTTGGTGGAGTAGACTCATTTAGACCAATATAATCATTTGGTTTGAGCCAGGTTTCAGTCAAGCAGAGCACATCAAAACTATTATCTGTGATTATTTCATTTACAATAAATGCTTTGGGTGCGAGTAATCTAATGTTTAGGAGCCCAAACTTTAAAAATTGTTTTTGTTCATTTATTTTGTATTTTTCTGGATTAATCACGATAAGATTATTTCTAGATCCTGCATTAAATTTATATTTTGGCCTCACTGTTCGGGGAACAGACACAGTCTTTATAGATTGGACAGCACAAGTACTTCTATCATTTAAGTGGGTAGAACAAAAGTCATCATAGCAGTTATTTGAGAATTGGCTTACTAGTCAGATGGAGCGTAGAGTCCTGGAGATGTTGTCCGACAGGAGTTCTGCTCCGACTCTGCTGGGGTGCAGGCCATCAGCCCGGAAAAGCCTTGGACGCTCCCAGAAAAGATTCCAATTATTAACAAAGAGCAGTTTCTGTTCTTTACACCATGACAATAACCACTCATTTAAAGCAAAAAGTCTACTGAACCTTTCGTGTCCTCGTCGATACGTGGGAAGCGGTCCAGACACGATGATCGTTGCCGCGGGTGATGCGCTGCGCACCGTCTCGATCAGGCTCCTGAAGTCCCTCTTCAGTGTCTCTGTCTGCCGCAGCCTGGTGTTGTTCACCCCCACGTGCAACACGATCGCGCCGATGCTCTCGTCGTCCTTCAGGATCACGGGTATCTGCGCAGAAACATTGAGAACACGAGCGCCAGGGAAACAGTGAGTGCGCGCTTTACCTTCAGCTAACGTAGCACGGACGTGCCGAATGATAGAGTCTCCGACGATCACAGCGTCACGTTCCGTCTCGCGGAGGGGAGCGAAGCGGTTCCGGGTGGAGATCTCGAAGACTGGAGGCGGCAAAGGGGGAGAGGTCCTCGCGCGGGGCCTGGCTCGCGTCTTCCACTGCTGCTGCACCCAGGGTCCGTAGTGTCCCGGCGCCGGAGTGAAGGACATCTGGGAAGATCGCGTCCTGGGTGCACAGGGTTTGTGCAGAGAAACACACGGAGTAGAGGTGGTGGGAGTGTTAGCGGCTGGCTGTATACTTACCCCGGACTTGTGAGCGTCAGCCCGGGATGTTTCCAGCACGCCTCTCCGCTCTCTCAGCTGGGCCTGCTTCTCCACCAGCTCACGGATCTGCTTCTCCACGGCCTCCAGCTCGAGCTGCATTCGGTGAACGTGTCCTAACCTGCACTCAATGGTAGACACACATCCGCCATTAAAGCAAGTAACAGTGAGTAAAACAATGGTAATGTGTGTGAACAGAGTATTAGCAATGTAAGCGAGATTAGTGGCAACCTTCCTTGGTTGCCGCTAATGCAACCACCCTGGCGATGCTAACGGGCTATAAGCTAATAGTGGACTCGGGAAATCAAAATAAAACTAGTGATAACAAGGCGCTCTGATTGTTATTGTTGTAGAATACGATAGGGGATATATTCATGTTATAGAAACGAAAATGATGGTGTATAAAATTGATTTTAAGATTAAAAATAGATGATAAAGAATGAACTTGACGGAGCTCAAACTCAAAACACGTGGCAGCAACAGTTCTTCACACTAAGAAAAAAAAATGTTATTTTTAAGCACTGTTTACTGAAAGATTCTTTGGGGAACCAAGAATGCCTCTTCTATGGCACTATTGTGAAACCCCCTTTTGGAAGCTTCATTTGTAAGAAAGTAGGACCCAAATATCTGTCTGTTCCCATGTCCCATTAAAGTTTTAGGGTGGTTGTTCTCATTCATGGGCACATGGCTTTGGCATAGTTTCTCCACTTTAGAGCTTCTCCCACTGTAAATGTTTTTAAATTTCAATTTAAGAATTGAAATAGCATTAAGTTCTTAAAATATCTTTTTGTGTTATATGACAGAAAGAAATTTATAGTGGTTTAGAACAAGGGAAATGAGAATGAATAAACGATGACAGAATTTTTTTCTTCTTTTTTTGAGTGATCTGTCCCTTTAAATCTCTTTATTTTATTTCTTAATTTAATTATTGTGCAGTGTTTTGGTCACAATTTATTGTTTTTGAACGTGCTATAGACAAAAATGTAATGTGACTAACCAAAAATAATTAGTTTAGGCAAAAGGGGTTCAATTAAGGTTGCTGTCGCTCCCCAATCAGGTTTGTTTTCGAGCATTTTTTATGAAGGCCCCTTTGTTTTGCTACCTGTTTCCAGCTTTGCTCTCACCTGGTGTCACAGCGGAATTCAAAATGAGATATTTGAATGGCCCACGCTCTGCCAAAACCTGGCCAGAGCTGTTTACTCAGTGATGGGAGCACATTTGGGATCTGTTCAAATTCAAAGACATGCCAAATCATTCTCTCTTTCTTCTTCGTTACCCCTCCGTCCCTTTGTGCCTCTCACCCTCACCCACTCTCTCCCTCTCTCTCCCTCATGGTAAATGGAGATGTGAAATATTTAAACACACTTTGTTGTGCGGGGACAATGCACTCTAGCAGATGGACAGGCCCCGCACGGGTTGGATGTATGCAAATCTCCATACAAAGCAGCCCAGGATGTTTTCAATCTAACACCAGCGCCTCAGGCCCTGTTTTAATCCCCCTTTACCCACAGCCAGCCCGGTTTTTTATCAAGTCAAACGCCTTAAGCGCTGTGTCAACCTGGACATCTGGCCCCACCATGAAACCAGAGGGAGAGCGAGACAGGCGAGCGAGTGTGGGAGAGAGGATCTGGCTGGCCTGAAACATTTGGAGATGAGTTTGGGATATGGAAAGACTCGGAGAGATGAGTAAAGGACTGTGTGGGATTGTATTGGAGCTTCTGAATAAAAGCTCTCTAACCCTCTTACTTCACTCTGCCGCCTCGGTGGAGATTCGGGCCCGGGAGGCTTACGTTTGCCTGGGAGGCCAACATGTTGCTGAGGCGCTCTCTCTCTGTTTTCCGCTTCTCCATCGCTTTCTCTCCCGCTTCTTTCCCTGCCGCTTTCTTAGGCGTTTTCAAAGGCAATGAGTGATGCTGGGGGCTGTCGCGTTTGACTGATTGCTTTCTGATGTGACAAATGAAGCAGGGAGCAGCCAGACACCTGGAGACACCTGGCATCTCGGCGCCGAGCGAGCGCACCATCACGCAGGCGTGTGCACGGACACTCCTTATTCAATTACTGACGCAATTAAAACATTGAACCGATGGTGCGTGAAAACTTCACATTTCCGCGTTACAACACCCGCTAACTGATGAACTGATAAACCGGCTGGTTAACTGGAACTGACTGATGTCTGAGAGGAAAAAGGGTGTGTTTGATAGATGCTTTGTCTAACTGGATATGCGCGTATTCAATAGAGTCTACTAATATCCAGCCCAATGACATAAAACAGGATAAAGACAAGGAAAAACCTAAGTTCTTAGATTTGTACTCTTAGTATTCATTTGCATTTCATATGTGTTTTAAAACACAGTGTACACTTCTTAATTATCATTATAAGAAATTTTGGTAACACTTTATATCACTTTAGTACGGTATATGGACCAATTCTCACTATTAACTAGTTGCTTATTAACATGCCTATTAGGAACATGTTTGCTGTTTATTAGTACTTATAAAGCACATATTCTGCATGACCATATTCTACATCTTTAATCCTACCCAATACCTAAACTTAACAATTTCCTTACTGACTATTAATAAGCAGCAAATTAGGAGTTTATTGAGGCAAAAGTCATAGTTAATAATAATTGTTAGTTAATAGTGAGAACTGGACCTTGAAATAAAGTGTGACTGAAATGTCTTTTTTTCTCTACTTCTACTTATTTATTTATTTATTTATTTATTTTTACAAATAAGATGAATTATTAATTCATAAATTTCACCAAGAGTTTATGGCGATGCACCACATTACATTTTACAACCCAAATTTGCCATGCCATAAATTGGCCAAATTGTTGTAAGGGTTTCCAGGTGTCCTCTTTATGATATCAATTCCTGTTTTATGTTTTTTCAACCTGTACAAAAAGTTTATACAACATGTTTCAAAGCAGCTTCACATTAATAAACAGGAAAATAACAATGTTAATGTTGTGAAATGGATTAATTGTGAAACGAATTCAAGTTCATCTGTAAAACAGTATCTACAGAAGAACATATTGCCATTATTCAGCACAATGTATAATAACAGTTTAATAACTGTGTCAATGTTGGAAAGATAAACAATTATTATGAATTGAGTTCATTTCAGCTAAGCAGCTCTACGGGAGAAAATATTGTCATTATTCAGTTCAAGTGAGGTCAATACTGGTTCAATTCAGTTGCACCCCATGAGCTGGCAGATGAATTAATATGGATTGAAGTAGTATAAAGTATTTTAATTAAAATATTTATTTATAATATTACATATTTATAATTTACTATTTATAATTTCTATAATTTAGAAATGTCAATCTTTTAATCTTTTTCTGTCATTATAGTAGGATAGTTGTATCACCCTGACATTTTTGACTTTATGGACCAAAAATATATCAAAATTAATTGCAATTTACAAAATAAAAACTTACTCATCATGGAAGAGGTGTGTTCAGGTCATTGTATTTAAGTATATATATAGACACCTTATCTATCTACCACTTCTCTTCTCTTTTCCTAAGAAATGCAGGAAAAATTCACCTCTGGCTCTTTGAACATGTGAGACGGAAGGTAAGCAAGAAACATCCCCTGTGTGTGTGTGTGTGTGTGTGTGTGTGTGTGTCTGTGTCTGTGTCTGTGTGTGCTTGTGTGTGTGTGTGTGTGTGTGTGTGTGTGGCAGACGTACCTGTCTCCTTCACAGCTGCCTCTCAGACTGCAGGAGCCCAGCTAGCATGACACCTCACATCTCTGAACAGGGCCCGAGGACTGAAAAGATAAACACACACACACACACACACACATAAATGCATGAACACACACACTACTGCTCCAGCCCTCCAGACCACCACCTGCCTCCATGCACTCGTCTGCACACAAACACACGAAATTGTCTCCCTTCCTGTGTTTTTCTTTTTATAAAACTTCAACTGACATACCCGCATTAGCTTCCTATGCTCATGTGAGTCTATATGCGTACACAAATGTACATATTTGTATGATTACTGTATGATTATATACATGCTCACTGCCTAAGGCCCTTGCTGCACGCTGCAGGCCAGGCTATGACCCTGGACAGTCCCAATGACCCTCACTCAGTTCACTCATTCCTTCAGGTGCAACAAATAAATAGAAACACATGCATATGTGTTTTTCTATCGTGGTTTCTATTGGTTTTTTTTCCCATGATGAGGAGATAATGAGTATATTTTCTATCCTCTACACCTAAAACTAATCGTCAAACAGACCTTGCATGTTAAGATCTTAATTAAGACATTATTTAGTGTGTATATTAAGCTGTTTTCTCTTAACCATTGTTTGATTCTTAAAATGTAGGTTTCTGATTTTATAATACATTTGATATTTGCAAAACCTGAAACACACACAAATAATATATACAACAATATAGATAACACAACTGAAAGGTGTTTGTATTTCTCAGCGATATATGAGAGATTACGGTCCTGATTTAAGACAGAGAGAGAGGGAGAGATAGTTGGAGAAAGAGCGAGTAAAGAAAGAGAAATCTGGGGGTAAAAGCAAGTGTGAATCTGACAGACCAGATTGCCTGGCAACAGAATGACCATCATCTGGTGCAAGAGAAAGAGTGAGAGAGAAAAAGAAAGAGGGATTGAACATAAAAAAGGAGAAAATATGGTGGCAGTTCTAGTGACCACAATGCCAAAACCAAATCATTTTGACTGAATTAATTATCTTTAGATGTTCATTTTTTTATTTACAGAACCTGAGAATCCATTATATCTATGGCAATTACATATATCAGAAATATTTAAAACAATAATGATGCTGAAACGGAAAACTTCTCCTCTCTGTGAGTATGACACTATGAGTGCAATGTCAAGGGTCAAATCTTCATTTAACGATGCAGTATTATTACGGAGATTCCCACTGGCCCCATCAGTGAATGACATTTTGGTTTCCTGATGTCTGGTTGAGACTTTTAGCCAAACGTTCTGGGCTGACTGTCACAGCGCAGCCTCAGGCACAAACTACACCAGTCCCCTCACTTCACACACAGCACACACTCGCTTTAAACATGTGGGAGGAGGGGAGATCAGCCTATATTGTGCCAAATTATGTTCTTTATTCTTAAGCTATATTTTAGATTTAATATTTTAACATTAAAATGAAGCACACTGTATCCCACAATGCAATGCACTCAATTTGAACTTCTAGTTCCTGTGAACTGGAAGTAATATAAATCAAGATTTTTAGCTGTTCTTTATTCATTTAGTATTTGCATGCCCTGCCAGAAGTCAAGACCATTTTATGCAATATTAGATTACAAAATGCACAAAAAAATGCTACATTATGAAATCACATGAGAGTAATGTAGCTTAATCTGTTAAGCTTACTGTTAAAAATAACAGGCCGTACACTAAGTGTTCCATTCTGACTATACAGTGGGGGAAAAAATTATTTGATCCCCTGCTGATTTTGTATGTTTGCCTGCTGACAAAGAAATGATCAGTCTATAATTTTAATGGTAGGTTTATTTGAACATGGAGAGGCAAAATAACAACAACAACAACAACAACAACAACAACAAAAAAAATCCAGAAAAACGCATTTCAAAAAAGTTATAAATTGATTTGCATTTTAATGAGTGAAATAAGTATTTGACCCTTTCGCAAAACGTGACTTAGTACTTGGTGGCAAAACCCTTGTTGGCAATCACAGAGGTCAGACGTTTCTTGTAGTTGGCCACCAGGTTTGCACACATCTCAGGAGGGATTTTGTCCACTCCTCTTTGCAGATCCTCTCCAAGCTATTAAGGTTTCGAGGCTGATGTTTGGTAACTCGAACCTTCAGCTCCCTCCACAGATTTTCTATGGGATAAAGGTGTGGAGACTGGCTAGGCCACTCCAGACCTTAATGTGCTTCTTCTTGAGCCACTCCTTTGTTGCCTTGGCCGTGTATTTTGGGTCATTATCATGCTGGAATACCCATCCACGACCCATTTTCAATGCCCTGGCCGGCTTCAATGCCCTGGCCCTGACGATACATGGCCCCGTCCATCGCCCCTTTGATGCGACACAGTTGTGCTATCCCCTTAGCAGAAAAACACCCCCAAAGCGTAATGTTTCCACCTCCATGTTTGACGGTGGGGATGGTGTTCTTGGGGTTATAGGCAGCATTCCTCCTCCTCCAAACACGGCAAGTTGAGTTGATGCCAAAGAGCTGGATTTTGGTCTCATCTGACCACAACACTTTCACCCAGTTCTCCTCTGAATCATTCAGATGTTCATTGGCAAACTTCAGTTGGGCCTGTACATGTGCTTTCTTGAGCAGGGGGACCTTGTGGGCGCTGCAGGATTTCAGTCCTTCACGGCGTAGTGTGATACCAATTGTTTTCTTGGTGACTATGGTCCCAGCTGCCTTGAGATCATTGACAAGATCCTCCCGTGTAGTTCTGGGCTGATTCTTCACCGTTCTCATGATCACTGAAACTCCACGAGGTGAGATCTTGCATGGAGCCCCAGACCGAGGGAGATTAACAGTTATTTTGTGTTTCTTCCATTTGCGAATAATCACACCAACTGTTGTCACCTTCTCACCAAGCTGCTTGGCGATGCTCTTGTAGCCCATTCCAGCCTTGTGTAGGTCTACAATCTTGTCTCTGACATCCTTGGACAGCTCTTTGGTCTCGGTCATGGTGGAGATTTTGTAATCTGATTGATTGATTGCATCTGTGGACAGGTTGTCTTTTATACAGGTAACAAACTGAAATTAGGAGCACTCCCTTTAAGAGAGTGCTCCTAATCTCAGCTCCTTACCTGTATAAAAGACACCTGGGAGCCAGAAATCTTGTTGATTGATAGGGGATCAGATACTTATTTCACTCATTAAAATGCAAATCAATTTATAACTTTTTTGAAATGCGTTTTTCTGGATTTTTTTGTTGTTATTCTGTCGCTCACTGTTCAAATAAACCTACCATTAAAATTATTGACTGATCATTTCTTTGTCAGTGGGCAAATGTATAAAATCAGCAGGGGATCCCCCTGCTGATAACTGTAACTATTACATAGTTACATAGTTAACTATGTAATAGTTAACTATGTAACCAACCTATGTAACCCCACTATAACTATGTAACTATTTCAGTTGTCCCAGATACTTTAACTGTGTCTGAAATCATATAATGTCAGAGTATATACTGGATTTGATGAAGAACTTCTTGACAGTTCATAGAGTACACTACTGTTCAAAAGTTTGAGGTCATCAAGAATTTTAAATTTTTTTTGAAGTTTTTGAAAGAAGCCTCTAATGCACACCAAAGCTGCATCTCAAAAATAAAACAGAGTAAAAACAGTAATATTATTACAATTTAAAATAATTGTCTTCCTATATGACTATATTTCAAAATGTAATTTAATCCTGTGATGGCAAAGCTGAATTTTCAGCATCATTACTCCAGTCTTCAGTGTCACATGATACTTCATAAATCATTCTAATATGCTGATTTGATGCTCGAACATTTATTCTTATTATCAATGTTGAAAACAGTTAAGCTGATTAATATTTTTGTGTAACCTGTGATCCATTTATTATAAGCAACTTTGGTCTTTTTTTTAAGAAGTCACTTATAGATTTGGGCAGTCACCATTGCTTTTTTTTTTTTTTTTTTTGCATATAATTGAATATTTGGGCTTAGTGGTTGGCACCCATAAGACAAAACTTATGTCCATTTTATTGTTTTTTTTAGTGTGATATGATGTTTCTCTGTCTGTCAATGCCATGGCAATAGCTTCTCTGTCTGTTTAAATGAGTTCTGTGAGTGAGGAAAGTAAGCACGAAAGTTGTCTTTCCAGGAGAAAAAATGGGTTTACTTTTCTTATGCACTAAACATTTTCAATTTAATGCTTTTATGTTGTGATGTGATTTTATGAAAGAAACAAAATCTCTTTTGAAGGAGTGCATAGGGGTGCCCTATATGAATACCGTATACTCCAACACTCAAATCCAGGGGTCACTTATTTTGGACTTGTTTTTTTAGACCAAGTCACTATTTTCTCTGGCAAAAACTGGCAACAGTGCATCCACCAAGTTGGCTTTGTCATGTGACCTACAATTTCATAATAAAGTGTCCATTGGAGGAAGCGAGGAGCACTTTAGATTTTCAACAAATATTTTGTAGATGTAGCAATTTGGCTTCCTAGTACAGAAGAATATTGCATGGTATTTGTTAGGTGTGGGCGATATGAACAAAATCTTATATCACAAAATGAGTAATTTTATTTCACAGTAACAATATAGCACAATATAATTATTTTTGCTTTAAATAAGAGATTTTTGATATCAAAATTTTTGAAACCATAGAAATTTCATAAATCTTGTCACCAGAGTCAATATCACTAAAAACTAATACTAGCCTAAATAAAAAAAATAAACTAACTCAAGCTCACTGAAAACAAGTAAACAGTCAGTGATTAAATAAGAATAAGAAACTATTTGCAAGCAATAGGACAAAAAACTACAGTATAACAAATAAATAAGAAATGCTACATACATTGTATAAAGTAATCAAATGTATAAAACTACTCTGTTCTTCACTGTGTAAATTAAAGGTATTTCTTCTTATTAAAGTTACACAAGTGATTTAGCCAAGAGTAGTGAGAGATTTTCTGTCTTTTCTTGTCTGAATAACATAATTGACAGACAGCAGGAATATTAGAGTCATTTTAAGATCTGCCCAGATCCAATATACTGTTGTCTTTCTCAGCTGTTTGCTTTCACTTAAGACCTAAATTACTGGGTATGAGGATACTTGCAAAGATGGGCATTTTGGCACATACAAGTGTGTGTAACTGTTTAAGGCCTATAAAGTGGCAAAAACTCAGTTAAATACTCCCGCGCTCTATGAGCACCATCACGTGTGTGCGCCTCTCAGATAGCACTCAGAAAGGAGTTCTCTTTCGCTGCTGATTGCATTTTAACAGCTTAAAATCACTTGTTTTTAAACCGCAATGCTTAAAAATGCATGCAAACGATAAGTTTTCGTGACCATGTAGCACAGCAGCGTCATGTGAGTGTGTAACCGTGATAGAGACAATAGTTCAAAATCTCTACCAGTTGACAAATTTCCTCCAGTTTCATCGTGTCTACCAGTATATCGCCCACATCTAGTATTTGTATGTGAGTCACTCCTGCAGTCAAATGAACGACAAAACACAAATCTGAAGTCCTTGACCCTAGTTTCACCTACAGAAATACATTGATTAAATGTAAATTAATTAAAAACATTGAGACACAAGAAAATATATTACAAATAAAGAACTCTAATTAGTCTTTGGGTTTATGGCTACAACATCATTAGAAGCATGGATATTAGCTACTCACACCACACACTCTGCTGGCATTTTCATTAAAGACGTAAAACCAGAAGTTGTAGAAAACGACATAAATAAGCTGTCTGGAGAATGGTTTATGGTCCGGCTGGAGCTCACGCTCACGCTCACCCTCTAAACTTCTCCAATAATAGTATCTCGCTGCTTTAATGGAGTCCTCTGTATGTGTGCGAGTCAGTTTCTTTTCCATCTTTTTCACCCAGTCAACTTCTCCCGCTGTACTAATTAATGAATGCTTAGTGTGGGTGCCCTTTCTATTGAGTCCCTTTAGTATAAACATAATTAATGCCCGGCCTCTTTTATGGAGGCTGTCATCAGTATTCATCCGCATCCCCCGGAGGAGCGTGCGCTGAACCGCTGCCGCAGCCGGACCGGCTCGCCTCGGCACAGCGACACTTGGAGCCCGAGTGAAAGGACCTGGGAATGCACACAAGTGGTATTTGTAAGCCGAGATCAAAAAGCATTTACCTTTAGATGTTTTCCTGTTATGAATATTCAATGGCCTTATTGAAATCTAATTTAGGTCTCCTTATCTCTGGGGGTTTTTAATCAGTGCACATAGCCGGAGGGTAGATCTGATTGACAGCCAAACTTTAGTGAAAGACAGAGAGCTGGTGGAGGGGGGAACAGACACAGGGCATGGACAGAAGTACAGAGAGAGAGAGCGCTGTGCACTTGTGTTTTTGGGGCACAAGATGTAAGGTGTAAAAATGCTGTTTTGAATGCAAAACAAACTGGTATCTGAACAACATGTTACCACAACACTGTTTAAAGGGATAGTTCACCCAAAAATGAAAATTAATTGCTCACCCTCATGTCGTTCCAAACCTGTAAGACCTTCGTTCATCTTTGGAACACAAATTAAGATATTTTTGATGAAATCTGAGAGCTTTCTGACCCTGCATAGACAGCAAGGGTACTACCATGTTCAAGGGCCAAAAAGATAGTAAGTACATCATTAAAATAGTCCATGTGACATCAGTGGTTCAACCTTAATTTTATGAAGCTACGAGAATACTTTTTGCGTGCAAAGAAAACAAAAATAACGACTTGATTCAGAGATTTCTTCTCTTCCAGGTCAGTCTCCACAACCATTCACGAGAGTCCCACGACATTTTTCATTATTGGGTGAACTGTCCCTTTAACAATAGCAAAATGAACATGTCATAATTCACCGTCATGTTGTCCCATATTTCTTCCGTTGAACAAAATGAAAAGTCATCTGAATGAACATACATCAGTATTTAAATTCAGACAGTGTTTATTTCATATTAATTGACCTCACAGTTCAAAATAGAAGTTTTGTATTGGTGTTGATGGTTTCATGAAGGAACCCAAAACGGTTCTTCTATGGCATTGTTGCGAAAACCCCCTATTAGAACCTTTATTTTTTAAGAGGTAACTGCCAGTGACTATATTATTACCCATCATCATGTTAACATTTTAACCAATAAAATAAACTATTAGACAGCTGAAAACAATCAGTGAACATTCTGAATTGAATTCAGAAAATTTGAAATAAAGTACAAAGTCATTTTTGGTCAGCTTGACAGCACCATGTGCTTTTACTCTATGGAAAACAGACACTTTTTGAAGAAATTCTGATTCCACTTAAGAAAGAAAATGAGCTTGAGGCATGAGTGTGAATAAATGATGACAAGTTTCATTTTTGTCTGAGCCCATTCTGTTAACTTTACCAGACTAAGAAGCTCAGCTGTTTTAGTGCTGCAAAGCTTCACTGATAAGCGATGACACATTTTAAGCTAATGACTTACAGAGACTGCTTAGTTTGAAACGAGAATGAAATTTCCCTGCGTGATGAGCTGATAATCAACAAAGGAGAGGCTGTCAGAGAATTGAAGTGGTCCACCGAATCTCTGAGCTAATAAAGGTCTTTTGTTCAGGTCTTAAGAACATACAGCACTATCACTCCTGCAGTTATAAAACAGCCTCATCGATGAGCACGGCGAGAATTAAGTGAGTATTAAACACATTGTTGCGTGTGATCATTTGAGACCTTCTATCTGGAAGGAAAGATGGAGGGAGTTATTTTCTGAAGAGGGCAGCATACGATGACTCCCTGCCAAAGCAATGCATCATATTGTTCTGTAAACATACATTTGGCATTTATTGCAGTTTGTGTGTGTGTGTGTGTGTTGGTTTAAAAAGTAGACTGGAGAACCAACTGTCAGGAGCATATTTTTGTGTTCTTTCTGTCCGTTTCTATCAATGATATCAGCACAATCAAAGGTAAGGAATACAGACAGTCCCAAATAACAGCAGCTGTCTTCAACAACATCACCCTGATTAAAAAAAAAAAAAAAAAACTTTAAAGGCACAGTTCAACTGAAAATTAAATTCTGTCTTCATTCACTCACCCTTATTATGTTCCAAAGCCGAATGACTCATTTTCTTCTGGGGAAGACAAAAGATAATGTTTTGAAGATTTTGTTGGTAGCTTTTTTTCTTGAAGACTAGAGTGTTTAAACTTCAAAAAAGAAAGCAGCATAACGGTATCACAAAAGCTGGCCTGCATGACTTATGCACTATACTGTATGTCAAGTCTTGTGAAGTCATATGATAGCTTGTATGTGAGAAACAGGCTGAAATATATGTGAATATTGTGATATTTTAACAGTTAACAGTTCATGAGAGAATGTATGTAAAATTTGTAAACAAATAATTTGTTTTGGGTTGAATCTTTTCAATGAATCACTTGAATCACATAGGCAGTCTGAATGATTTGTTCATAATAATCCACAATTCCAGTCCATCAATTGTTTTGTGAATGAAAAGCTGCATGTTTGTAAAAATCAAATTCATCTTGAAAGCACATTTTGAACTTAAAACTGTTGCTTCCAGCTAAAATATGAGTCCTTCATCCGTAATATTGCTTTCTCCAGTGAAAAAGTCATCTCATCTGAATCAGGAGAGAAATGTGCATAAATCAATCACCATTTATGAACAGAAACATTTCAACAAATATGCCTTTGACTTTTTCACTGGAGTAAGTGTTATTATGGATTATGGTATTTTGTTCGGAAGCAGCTGTTTAAATTTAAAATACCTTAAAGATGGATAATGATGAATTTCTTTATTACAAATAGCTTTACACAGGACATTAGCTGATGGACTGGAGTTGTGTGAATTACTTGTGGATTATTGTAATGTTTTTATTATTGTAATGTTTGTGAACCATTCATTTAAAATCTCACTGGAGGAGAAATGATCAGTAAACGCTGATATTAATTTTGTTCTCTTTCTCATCCAACGCTATTGTATGACTTATAAATAGCTGTATGGACCACTTTTGTACTACTTTATGGTTTTTGCACCCTATTTTTAAGGGGCATTTAGCATTGGTGTAGTTAAAGTACAGATACACTATGTTATTTATGTAAATTTCACTGAAATTATACTGAGTTTTAGTAGCGGTCTACACAATAATAAATTATATTACCAATCAAACAAAAAAGAAGCAACTTGGGCATTGTTGTAACTTTTGTTACAGAATAATTATTTTATTTTCTGAATAGAAGTACATACTGTGTGTGTGCTGAGAACGTTGTTTATAATTTTAGCCTTGTCACTTCCTCCTGTCGCTGCATTTCCTTTTTTATTCTGAAGTAAACGAGTTTTCAACATGACCTCCGTGTAAGTGTTTCAATTCCACGCACTTTCACTAACATTTTTGGTGCCGAAACCCGGGATAGCATGACGGAATAGTTGCGAAATAAGAATCTCGGAGTTAGATGGAATTTAGAAGTGAAAGTGAATTGAATGAAGATGGCGGAACAGTTCGAGCGGATGAAAAAGGACAATGGTCTCCTGAAAGTCCAGAAGAAATGGAAGCTGTACAACA
This sequence comes from Spinibarbus caldwelli, assembly GCA_039654775.1. Taxonomy (NCBI): domain Eukaryota; kingdom Metazoa; phylum Chordata; class Actinopteri; order Cypriniformes; family Cyprinidae; genus Spinibarbus; species Spinibarbus caldwelli. Next base: position 19,014,390 of record CM077260.1, read on the forward strand.
CTTTAACCATACAGTAACCTTTAAGGATGGAGGTTATCAGGTTGAGTTACCCTGGAAACCAGATAAACCAGATCTACCAAACAACTTCAAGATGGGTAAGAAAAGATTTGAAAGGTTGCAGAAAAGACTAAAAGCAGACGTAACATTTTTCACAGAATACAGAGATATAATACAAGACTATTTACAGCAAGGCATTTGTGAAGATGTTCCAGTAACTGAATTGAAAGCAGAAAAAACAGATACTGCTGAATACTATTTGCCACACCATGCTGTGCTTAGAGAAGACAAAACAACAACTAAACTAAGGGTAGTATTTGATGCATCCTCACACGAGGAGGGTTGGCTATCACTAAACGACTGCTTGCTCGCTGGACCAAACTTGAATCCTGATTTGCTAAATGTGCTTATCAAGTTCTGATTGCACAAAATCGCATTCACTGCTGACATCACCAAAGCGTTCTTGCAGATTGCTCTAGCAGAAAAGGAAAAGGATGCTGTCAGGTTTCTGTGGCTACATGGTCCTCCATCTGATGACACTAAAAATGAGTTGCGAATAGAGTAGCTGAGATTCAGAATCTCACAAATCCAGAATCGTGGTCACATTGTAACGGAAAAAAAACAATCCAGCTGATTTAGCTACCTGTGGAAAGAGTGCAAAGGAACTCATACACAGTAAACTCTGGTGGTATGGCCCAGCATCGTTAGTTCCTGATCATCCGGAAGAGCCTGAAGAAAGTTGTGTCTCGGAAAAATGAACATTGTGTTAAGATCCAAACTTCAGGTCACCGTGCAGTTTAGCAGCATTGTATCAACAGAACCTCTTTTGGATTTAACGAAATATAGTAGACTGAAAACAGTGCTGTGAATAACAGCATGGATAAAGAGGTTCATAAACAATGCTCAGTCCAGATGCAAAATCCAAAGTGAACTCACAACAGAAGAGCTACTTGCAGCTGAAAAATACTGGATAAGGATAACTCAGAAGCAGAGTTTCAGCAAGGAAATAAATTTACTCAGACTAGGTCAAATGGTTGACAAGGACTCTAAAATTAAGGATTTGAAACCGTTCTAAGATGAGGATGGACTCATTAGTGTAGGAGGACAGTCTGAATTCAGTTTCCGAGAGCGGCACCCATGGGTGCTCCCCACAAAGCAAAGATACTCTGAATTGCTAGTTAAAAGTTGTCATGAAACATTCATGATGCATTCAGGAGTAAGAGACACACTGGTTCAGGTGAGAGAAATATTGGATTTTTACGTGATCGACAGCTTGTGAAACAAATTGTAGGACACTGTCATGTTTGTAAAAGATTAACCGCAAAACCAGCTCAACAAACTATTGCGCCTCTGCCAAGGGATAGAGTTACTGAAGCGCCACCCGTTGAAATTACTGGCGTGGATTTTGCTGGTCCCTTATACATCAAATCAAATGAAACATCAAAAAAGGCATACATTGCACTTTTTACATGTGCTGTTACTCGGGCGGTGCATTTAGAATTAGTGTCAGATCAGACCACAGAGAAATTTCTCCTCGCTATGAAAAGATTTATAGCAAGAAGAGGTCTGTGCAAAGTAATATACTCAGACAACGCAAAAACATTCAAAAGGGCAGACCAAGATTTGAAAGAACTGTGGAAGTCCTTTAAAATCTCTGAGCTTACGGATTTCTTTTCTTCAAGGTTTATTACTTGGAAATTTATTGTGGAGCGTGCTGCTTGGTGGGGAGGCTTTTGGGAGAGACTTGTTAGATCAGTAAAGAACTGTCTGAAAAAGATCCTGGGGAAAGCCTCACTAAACTTTGAAGAGATGACTACTATATTGACAGAAGTGGAAGCAGTTCTGAATTCTAGACCCCTTTCATACATACACAGTGACGCAGATGAGCCCCAACCTTTAACACCTTCACATTTCTTGATAGGAAAAAGACTAACCTCTCTGCCACCCAAAACTGTGGTCTCAGAGTATACTTCCTCAAATCTAACCAAAGATCATGCTGTTTGCCGATGGAAATACAGCCGCTGGCGTAAGGACTATTTGCTGGACTTAAAGTCAGCGCATAAAGGTGATTTCATAAAAGCTACTATATTGAAGGAAGGTGATGTTGTCCTAATTGGAGAAGACAAGGTACCTCGTCAAACTTGGAAAATGGGAACAATTGAAAAACTGAATTCAGGACATGATGGGCTGGTGCGCTCATGCAATATTCGTACTTCATCAGGCAGTGTGTTAAGAAGACCTGTGCAACTTATATATCCCTTAGAATTGTGTTAATTAAACATCCTTAGAATAAGTATTGATGAACCTAGCTCATTGGGCGGGAGGATGTTGTAACTTTTGTTACAGAATAATTATTTTATTTTCTGAATAGAAGTACATACTAAGTGTGTTGAGAATGTTGTTTGTAATTTTAGCCTTGTCACGTCCTCCTGTCGCTGCTTTTCCTTTTTTATTCTGAGGTAAACGAGTTTTCAACATGACCTCTGTGTAAGCGTTTCAATTCCATGCACTTTCACTAACAGGCATTGCATCAGATTGATGTTTACCCTTGTTTTTGTCTTCTGGCTTCAGAAGCTTTCTGCTTCTTCGTCTGTTGGTAAAGCAGGATAATAAGAGTTTCATTGTCTAATTTTCACATTGCCAAATGGTGCTAGTGTATCTACAGAGGTGGCATTCATGAATATCTTGGACAGGCTTCATTGAGACAATGAGAATGTTTTGAGTTCTTGCAACACCTCTTGATATTTTATAATGGTGTTTCACTGACACTTCCTTATCATGGCGTGAGCGCAGGTGCGGGGTCCTGTCCCGGAGGGCTCCATTAAAATAGTGTCCCTCTCTGTGCCGAGCTGTAGGACAGTGTGTGTAACGCCAGCCATATGCTTACCAGGAGGCCAACAGCTGACTGAGATAATTGACAGAAATCAACATATCTGGACACGCGCGCGTTTGTGTGAGATGTGAGCGGGAGGAAATGATTGGCGATCAGCAACACTAGAGTTGCTCCACAGGGAGCGTAAAACAAAGTGAGTGGTAATTTAGTTAGTGGAGGGAGAGTTTATAGCCACAGGGCTCAGCCTTTAACAGAAGAGAAAGACAGAGAGTAGGAGCTTGGAGCTTTCTTCTAGTTATAGAATATCTTTGTTTTGGTTTATTTATTTTGTGACTATATTTCCTAGTCTTTTTTCTTTTTTGTCCTCAGGAGCCTCTGAAAATATTAATTTGTTCTCTAAATACTTTATTAAATTATTAAAGTGGTCTCTATTGTTGTTCCGGGCCTGGAATTGCATTCCCAAAAAATGTAAAGTGCAATAAGATGTATTCTTATGGATTTAATATCTATAATATAAATCATTTTTTATTATGGAGACTAAATAGTGCACGTGTTAGACTAATTAGCATGCAGATCAGGTCTGAGTTTGGGGGTTGGGGGTGTATATAAGGAGAGGACATTCGTTGAGACGACGACACAGTGACATTGTCATTAGCTTGAAGTTAATTAGTAATTAACGGCGCTATTTCACTCAGGCGCATCTCCTGCTCCTCTGACAAGCTCTTAACTCCTCCATTGCGACGAAAACCAATAATGCATGCAGGGGGCTGTTCCTCTGTCACTTCCCGCGTGAGTTAATTAAGGGCTTTGCCACGATCCTTAAGATATGTAAAAGCTGTGATATTATGGCATGTCACAACCAGCTGTGTTAAATTCAATAATATCCCGAAAACATACAGTGCCCTACCTCAAGTTTGATGTTGTTTAAATTCACTAAATCAAACTATTTAAAAAGATTAGTAGTAATAGGACAAATTAAGATTTCATTTTAGAATCACTTATGTTTTTAAGATTAGATTGACAATACATTTTGAATTACTGTTAAATGTCTATGTTAACATCATCATAATCTCTCACCAGGGTTATTTATTTATACAGCATGTTACTATAGTGGACTGTTGTGGCATGTGGATTGAAAGCTGATGGATGTGTTAATAAACGTGTACACATGTGAAATAAAACCCACGTACAGCCTTATTTCTCCCCACTTCAACTGTATATACAACATTTTTTTCTGAACATAATGATAATTTCCATCACACTATATCTTTTCCAACACATCTCAAATAATGTATGGCTTTTTAAAGCATTCTAGGGTGGAAATGACAATAGAAATAACATTCTTAATAACATGCTTTGTTTTGCAATATATATGTATGTGTGTGTAAGTGGGTGGGTGTATGTATAATATTAAGTCATAAACAATAAAAAGTCAAAACTATGAGATACTGTACACTACAAGTCAAATGCTTAATAAATAGTTGCCTTTGGATCATTTTTTTTAATGAAATTACATTTTATTTAATCATTTTGATATGTCAATTTCAACCTTTTTTCAGTAGTTTTTTTTCAGAATTTTTACTGTTTGTCTTAAATATGTTTGATCTCATCATTTTCGACTTTGTTTTGAATCTCTTAGTATGTCATATTTTAAACTTTTTAAGTACTTCCAACTTTTTATGTCAGTATCATGACTTTTAATCTCATAATTATGATTTACTCAAGCATGATTTTTTTTTCTTATTATTTGGCTGAAATAGGCTTACATATTTTTACCTTGATTTTTCTTTATTTTTGTCACACGTCTCAAAATGTCATCTAAATTTCTTAACTGACGCTCTTATCTTCTGGGTAAATAAGCCTGTTAACTTTTGAGAAAGTTTTCTTAGCTAATAATTGTAGAAATGACACAATTATCATAATTTGTAAAACTAAAATGAATCAGTTTCAGACAATGTATATTGAAATGTTTTATTCATGTTTTATTTATTTATTTGATAATCCTAGCTTTTTTATAGGATAATAATATTTGTACTATGGATTTTCATTGTGGGATAAGGATAAAACAATAAAACTTCATCTGTAAAATGGCAGGAGAATGCTACACTGTGAACTATTGTCTGCACATACGCACACACAAACAAACATGCATCCCCACATCAGCAGAGATCTGGATGTTGTCACCCATCACTCAGATGATCTGGACATTAACCGGATCAGACTCTGAGAGCCTGGGGATATTATTCTCTGTAGTACTCTCAGACTTTTACACAAATATGTGCATCAAAGTGAGGAAATTCCCAATGAATACAGGTGCGACAGTAACTAAATGTGCTTTTCGTTACTAAACATTCTGTGACCTGAATTACTGAATGGCACATTCCACAAATACAGTATTTTGTACCGAGAACTTTTAGATATATTAGATAAACTATTACCAAACAATCTAAATATCTCTTCTCTTAAACCTACAGAACCTTCCTGGAGCTGCTTGGAGCACCTCTCATCTTCAGGTGTGACACAGTGTCGCCCACTTTGCCCCAGGCCCCTGATCTCACCCCCCTTCCCACCACCACGGTAAGCGACATCGCCATCTGTCTCTATGGTAACCTGAGAGAGTCCCGTGAGAGGGGTGACGGATGCCTGGCACACACACATATTGCCAACTCACCAGCATGGCACGCAGCGACCTGCCATATGGTGCCACCCCATATATCTAGCGACAGAAGCAGAGGAAGACCTGCATGTCCATCCATGCTGATATAGCTCTGGAATTACGACAACAGTGTGAACGACTAGTTGCCGCAATATGGCTCTACAAGATTCATTAGCTCACTAGGCTTTCCAATACAGGCTACTTGCAGGCATACATTTCGGCTGCTCGGAATAATGAGCTCCATGAAAGTGTCTGTTAATATATGTATATGATCAGAACTGAAGTATACTAAAGAGGCTGTGTGGAAGCTGATGTTTGGATGCTGCTGGTGAAGTTTCCAGACTGGAAACTGAGGTGTAATGATGCTACAAACAGTCGGGAGGTGCTAGCTATGACACTTCAGTTAAACACACACATATGCCCACCCTCGCACTTTCAATTACGCGCATAAAAGCCTCTTTTCAGTATTTCAATGTCTGTGCCAGACACAGTTAGCTGACTGTAAACCTTTAAGTGAGGTAGGCCTACTGCACCACACTATTTTCTGGACTCTGCAGCCCCCTGGTGGTGTGGCTCTCAATGCAGCTTCTTGGATCACTCTGAAGGTGGTGTAAACTTAAAAAAGCAACATGGATTGATTCAGTTTTTAGAAAAACGTAATTTTGACTACCTCATAATTTCTAGGCTTACTTTTTAATGTCAGTTTGATATTTTCTTATGTAGCTAAAATGGGCTTCTATTATTTACCTTGATTTTCTTTATTTTTATCTCAGATTTCCTCTCAAGCTCTTAACTGACACTGTTGACTTCTTGGTAAACCAGTTATTAACTTATGATACATTTTTGTTAGCCAATAGTTTAGCTAGACAGTGTGGAGTTTATGGCACAACTAAATAACAGTCATAACTTACTTCAAATATTTTAGACAATATTAAAAAAGGATTTAATGATGACTTGCTCTTTGTTGTAATTATACTAGTTTAAAAAAAAATAAATAAATAAATAAACAAACAAACACACAAATACATAAAATAAATATTTTCATATTTTAAAACATTTGTCCCAGTTTGGGACAAGGGTAAAACTAAAATTAAAATAAATTAAAAAATCTGAAAAGATTGGCAGGAGTATGTAACATTGTAAACAATTGTTTACACACATGCACATAAACACATAATCATCTCTTGGCTCACTCTGCTGGAGGTGTAAATTAAAACAAAACATTTTCTGCTTGATTAAAATATACTTTTATATTTCAGCAAAATATGCTTACAAATACAGAATACTGCATTTACATTGTTTACATTTCTTTTTAATGTGACATTTGTCTTGAAAATAAGATCACAATATGTATTGATTCAGTTTTCTGTGAAACTTATCTTTCATCCTCTTCTCAGGATGGTATAACACTTCATTAATTCACAGATCATCTATTGTGTTTACTAGTCTTGAGTGAAATAATTATAAGGAATGACGCAAGCGTAATAAATATGCAAAAACTCTTCATCGCTATACTAATGCAAGTTATGGTCAGCTGTGATGATGGAACAAACCCCACAATCATAATCCACTTATGCAGAACAGTCTATTGTAAACCAATAACACTTTAAAGATCAAATTAACAGAATTAAATGGAATGGAACAATATTTATGTGAGATGGTATTTCTATAAAGCTGCATCAGTCAAAACAAGAACACGGTAGATCAGAATCCAGAAAAAAACATACAATATGAATAAAGAAAGCAAAGATCATGTAAGCATTTTCAATCTAATCTCTAAATCAGATATAAATCAATAAATATAAAAGTATTCTGAAATATCGTCTACTGTATATATTACACACAGTGATATCTAATCTATGTATAAAATAACATTTTAATCACAAATAACCTTTGTGAGCATATTTCTTATGATTTTATCTACTGATGTACAGGAAAAAATACAATTTCCTTGAGTTCCATGCAGAGAACAGTGTTATATAATAATTCAAGTCTTATTTTTCCCTGTTTCTTTGCAAATCTGCCATGATCTTCCCTAGCAATAGGCCTGCAATAACAGCAGAAATGTGTTGTCTGTTTTAATGCACACGGAAATAAGAAGCATTAAAGCGCAGCTAAGCCTTCCTAGGCCTTGCTTTTCCTTCAGTTTCTTTAAAGTAACATTTTATTTTAGTCCTCAAAGTAACGACAGCTGAGGAAAAGGAGAATTCTAGCACAATTTATGACTTTTGTGACCAGAAATATGCTTTAGTTTTTGATTTATGGTACATTTATATACTTATAGGTTAAATATTCAAGTTGTATGAATTGAATTGAAATATTTTTGGTCAAATAGTTCCCAGTTAGATATAATGTTCAGGGTCTTGTCTCTACATAATAAAGCTTATCACCATAATACATTCATTTCATTGTGCAACATCTTGGTCCAAGCAAATGACCCACTAATGATTAAATCAATCAAAGACAAAAGCAAACTAGCAGTTTGAAACAAAAGCATCCTTTAAAGATCAGAAACTATTCTTAGCAGCAGACAAGCTGAGACAAAGAAAATGCTTTAAAGGATCAGCCAATGACAACATGACCTAGCACGTTTCATCTAATGACAGTAACGCTCTTCAAACTGGGACAAACTCCAATTCTGCATTAACAAACTACACACACTGAGAACAGCTGAGATGTCTGAGACGAGGTATTTTAAAATGTCATGCAATGCCATAACAAATGGTATTGATGATTTAATAAACACTGTCAATACTCAGACTCTCAAACTCTAGCTTTTGGTCTTCATCTGATTAATTGGACGGTGTATTGCAGGTTTTTGAACTGCTTTGGTCGCAGTAATAATGATATTAAAGCAACTGCTACCATAAACCCACACAAGTGCTACAGAGTAAAATAGAAATGAATGAACAAAATATTCAGTAACACACTTCATACTGTGGCTCCTAGTGATCTATAACAGATCTCCTACAGCTTCTTCTAGATTCTCTTCAGCCAAAGAAAAGTCAAACAGATAATAAAACAGTCTCAGAAGAACCGTAATGAAGAAACCAGTGACTGCTGAGAACATCCCTCTTCAGAAAGGTTTCTGTCAGAGCCTGTCATTTCTGCTGCTCTGCTCTTGTCCTCTGTGCTCTCAGATGTGGATGTTGTGGTAACGGCCCTTCGCTAGATCTATGTCCACTCTGCGAGCTTCAGCGAAGCTTAAAAATGTCCCTAAACCCAGCAGGTTCACTACAGTGATGAGCCCAAAAACTGACGCCCAGGAACCAGTGGCCTCGATCAGATACCCAGAGAAATACACCATGATGACCCCTAACAAACACACACAAAACAGCATTAACACATACAGCACACTAACAATCCTCTTAAAAACTGAGATTCAGTGCTTATTTCATTTGAAATGATTCATATCAGATTTACATTTATAACATATCAATGTTTTATACTATTCTTACCTGTAAATGCACCACAGGTATTCATTACTCCTGAGAGCGAGAAAAAAAAACATATTAAAGATTTAGAAAAGAAAAGAACATGAGACTGACTGGTTATATTCCTGTACTGTTTAAATAGCAGATAGTTATATTGCTCATTGTAAAATTACAATAAATCTGTGCACACCAAAAATTATAACTATAACTACAAAGTTTGAAAAAATTGTCCACACCGCAGCTACAATGATAATGACAGAGGAACGTTAACTAAAACTATTAAAAAATTAAAAATCGCACTTGAAAACAAAATATTAAAAAATATTAAAACTAAAACAAAAATAAATAAATAAATAAAAACAATGACAATCTAATTTAGAAACTTTACTAAAATTAAAATGAAAACAGAAAATATAAAAACTAGTTCAAAATATTAATGAAAACTATAAAAAGTATTAATCATACTAATATAACCCTGGCTACAATCACTTTCAGAACTTTTTTTCAGCTGATAAACAATTAAAGCCATTGACAGCCAATCAAAAAAAAACCTTCCTTCTGCTGCATGCACTTTTAATAAACATTATGTTATTGTCCACTGGTGTGAAAGCTAATACAGTGAGCCTTAAGTATACAATCACAGTTTGGGTTAAAGTAGAGAGAATGCTACATACCAAACAGAGCCCCCGCACAGGATGGAGCGAGATCCTGAACATTCACTGAAACCCCACTAGAGAGACACAATTACATTTTCACATTTACATTCATGCATTTGGCAGACACTTTTATATAAATCTTATCAGAGCTTGCATGACCTGGAAATCAAGCCTTGACTTTGCGGTCGCCAGCACCATGCTCTACTGTTTGTTTGGTTGTTGTTTTTTTTTTTTTTTTTCAATGAATGTGTGAGCAGTGAGTGACATTACCTGTGGCTGAATGTGGTGAGGCCCATAGTAGCAGACACGAAAGCCACAGCTGTGGGGAAGGTAGTGGTCCCACACAGGAACAGAGTAAACACACTGGAAACACCCATAGAGAAGAACTGAAAAACACAATAATACATATGATATACACAGTTTTTGAAAGAAATTACAACTTTTATTCAGCAAGGATGTATTAAATGGATCAAAAGTGACAGTAAAGACATTTATTGTTACAAATTTGTTTAAATAAATGCTGCTGTTTTCAACTTTCTATCAATCAAAGAATCCTGAAAATATATAGTGGTTTCTACAAAGATATTAAGCAGAACAACTGTTTTGATAATAATAAGAAATGTTTCTTGAGCAGCAAATCGGCATATCAGAATGATTTCTGAAGGATCATGTGACACTGAAGACTGGTGTAATGATGCTGAAAATTCAGCTTTGCATCACAGGAATAAATGACATTTTAAAATATATTCAAATATAAAACTATTTTTGATCAAATTAATGCAGCCTTGCTGAGCAAAAGAGAGTGTATATTTCAAACATACCTGCATGAGTTTTCTCACTGACGTAGTATCAAAACCTTTAAAAAACAAAGAAAGGAGCGAGAGCATTAGTGTTCCAGCTGAGGAACATTTAACAGTTTTATAAGTCAATTACAATCATGTAGACTTGACATTTACAACACCGTAAAACTCAAACAGACTCGTAACATTGGTGGGAAACAGCAAAGTCACAACAGAACAATGATTACAGAGTGTGGCCGTTGACACTAAGGAACAGAGAATATTTCATTGCCTTTTTATTGTCTACCAAAAAAGACATGAACATGAGGAACTCATATCTTTGAACATGAGGAACTCATATCTTTGAACGAGAAATGGTGAGTGCATTTGTGTAGTATGTGTGGTTTCGTACCCTGACTGATTAGATGGTCTGAAAGGCAGCCACTAAACAGGGAAGAAGGGATGGCCACAAACCATGGGATCACGTTAAACACCCAACCCTGAGGAAACACACATGCAGACATACAATCAAACACACACAGGAACAGGCAATGAAAAATATGCGAGTCCAATGCATGTGATATACACTTTTGCCAACAGGAATCAAACACACACTCTGATGTGATATGATGTGGAGCCCCCTCCTGGAGTTCAACCACAACAGCATCATACTAACATAACCAGCTCTCCCTCTTTCTCAGAAATAATTACTGAAGACTGTTTCTCTCACATAGAAGGAGAGAAATCTCAGTATACAGACTGATATTCTTTTGCTTTGACAGACGCTGTTTGAAAGAGCGTAGTTCAGTTTACCTTGGCATCAGGGAAGGTGTCCTTGAAAAACGTTGGCAGCCATGACAGCAGTGTGAAGAAGGTGCTAGCGGTGCACAAGTGTGTAATAATAACGGCGCTGAAATTCAGACAAGAGCATTTAGAATGCATTAGAAATCAATGTCACCAACACAGCCTGTCAGACAAAAGACACTGCAGGTGCATTCAGTCATTCTCTCCTCATTCATTTCCCCCTTTTTTTTAATAAATATATTGTAGTTTAGACTAATATGTTTATAATTATGTAGATGAAGACTCTAGTCATATTAGCAGGCTAATAAAAGTGGTTTTATTTTACATCTCTTTAATGGAGATAAGGTCATCTCATATGGGTGCCGCCATAGTGCGATCACCTGGCCAAATACTAAAATTTGGGAAAAATGAGAATAGGAAACCCCCATATCTAGAGATGTTTGCTTGTTGAATAAATCAATCATTCAAGACTAATAGAACATTTCTACAATGGCATCAGTAATCAAAAATGCTTGCACTATTTGCACGATGCTGGATCCACACCAGTGTCAATGTACAGGATTTACATTATATAATTAATATAACAATAATTAATTTTTATTTAAAAAATGAATGCGAGTAATTTAAGAATGCAGGAAAACTTGTGTTTATCACATATGACTTTACCATGTTGGTTACGCTTGCGTATACTGAGAGAGTGCTCTAGTAGTAACTGTTATTACTAATGTTATTATTATAGCAATAGACTGTTGTCAAGATCACATGTTTTTGTAAGCCAAAACCTGGAAACAAGTTAGTATTTTAGCACTTCAGGTTCCATCATCCTCAAGTCAATAGGTTTTTGGTTAAATGCCTGAAATAAGGTCTGTGGTAATTTTCATGTTTCATTCTACAACATAAAATACATCAGTACTACCTGCTTTTAAACTCTTTTATTTTTTACTTTTACTCATCTTGAAACAAGTGGCTAAATAAGGGTTACAGAGGTTGTCTGGGACTTTAAACGTCATCAAACCAAACAAAACTCTAGTCATTAGTCCGCAGTCTTGTGTTTATACTTGCACAATTGCTAAACTTTCAGGGAAATGCTTTTTACATAACGACTGAAAGAGTTGTCGGAAGCTTAGTGATGGTAGTAGCGTTGAAGTCATGTGACCTTAGTGTAGTTTGTTTATAGCTGACATTTAGCTTTTTACATCTTGTGACTGTATTTAGGCTTCAGAATTCATCAGTTGTGTTCATTTGTAAAGATTATCATGATGAACAAAATGTATAAGAATCAGAAATATTTGTTGGTCACAGAACTTATTGTCTGCAGTAATCCAAAAGCCAGTGAAAAAATTCTTATTGGGTTTTTGTCAAGGGAATCAAAGTGATGCGAATTTCTGGGCTGGCCTACAAAAATACATCATCACTGCAGCACTCTTCTGCTACAATAACAACATTAGTAACAACAGTTACTGCTAGAGCACTCCCTCTCAAGCACACTCAAGCATAAGCAACACTTTTAAATCATTTTATAATTATTATCTACTTTTCCTTATACATTAATGTAATTATTAAACTACAATGTTACAAAAACACTCCATGTCATGTGTGCAGTCAGGAACACTCAGCCATGTTTAGCTGACGGGACAGAGTACCGTGTGACTGTTTCTGAGTGCTCTATATATAGACAGACATGGAACGGATGTGAATCAGGCCTTTATGGGAACTCAGTAAAGACCCTTTGTTCAGCAGCCATGCTCTCTTTCTCTTACACACACACACACACACACACTCAGTATTCAGGTGTTAATCTCACCACACAGCTGGCTGTCTGAAGAGACGCAGCCAGTTTCTCTTGGACAGTTTGGACTGGGTCCCAGCGCTGCCCAGAGACTCCAGTGTGATGATGGGACCTGACAAACACAAGCACAATCAGTTTTTAAACAAACAGTTGAACACCTGTTAAGGAAGGAATAACAACACAGCTACAGTCTCTGTTCTGCATGGAGTGTATAAATACACATCTACTGCACCTCAAATTCTTGTTAATTAACACTGAAACACACACACACATATTATATATATATATATATATATATATATATATATACAGTGCACAGCATAAATGAGTACACCCCCTCTGAATAAATATAAAAGATGTATTTTTTTTTAATGATCACTTATATAATTCATGGAAAGATGGTAAAATTGAAATGTATTAAACATATACTTAATAAAAACAACAAAATATATGCCAATATTTTCTGTAAAACAAGTAAATTAGCCAATTTTGTTTAAATGAAGGATTGCAGAAATGAGTACACCCTAGATTTAATTCAGCAAATGTATAATATTCTAGTACTCAGTATGTCCTCCAGAACTTTAAGTATACTGCTCTGACCCTCTTGGCACTGAGTGTACAAGTTCATGACAAATTTTGACATCTATCCTGTTTAACTCCTGGAGGACGACCTCCTTAAATGCTCTGGTCATTAATGGGGAGTTTTGCTCAGCTCGTCTCTACAGAATCCCCCACAGCTGCTCAAGAGCTTTAAGATTGAGTGAAATACATGTCCACTGAAGGATTTTCACCTTGGGAGAATGAATATCTTCATTGTCATGCTGAAAAAATGCCCAATAATGCAGGGAATGAGGGGAGGGTAGCATCTTCTGTTTCAAGTTTTTGTATTCCATCACACAGTAGTGTGTGAATTCATGACAGCGTTGATAAAGCACAACTCCCTCACACCTTCAGCACTCATTCATCCCTATATAAGAGCTTTACTACCACTGAACGTCACTGTGGGTACCAAGCACTTCTCACTGTACTCCTCCTCTAGCAACACCAGAACATTTTGGATGCTTTTGGATCCGAAATGATTGATTTGGTCTCTTGAGACCAGAGTATGGATTCTCAGAAGTCTCTATTTTGTAAATATGGGCCTTGGAAGAGGTTAAATGAGTTTATTTTGCTTTAGCTACAGTGGGTAATTCTAGTGGTGACAACAACCATGCATGTCACTTCTGCAGGCTGCGTCATACTCTGTGAGATAAAGTGTCACTCTTTTCATAGCTTTTGCTGGTTCTGAGACACTTGCATGTTATTTCTCCTGCTCTTTTTCTAGCAAAATTTCACTCATCACTACATGAAAACTTAAAGTGAAGACCTGATTATTTCAGGAGCCTTGTCACAAGTCCATTGTTTTTGAATGTCGGTGCTACTTCTGCTATATTTTCACACTTAAAACAATAATTTGGTATTCCTCTTGTACCATTGTCCTCTTTTATGCTAAGAAATAAGTCACCTGGCAGTTCTCTCCCAAGTGGTTCCACTGCTGCCAGCATTAAGTCTGAGTATGATTCAGTGGGCTATATAACACTTTTAATTGTCAGGAAATTACTTGTCTTTAAAAGTTTTGGTTCAGTATACTTGCCTTATTTATTTATTTTTTTATTTAGTCATTTTCAGGAGGGTGTACTCATTTTTGCAACACAACATTTTATCACTTTGTTAAGTTTTAGAGGGGGTGTACTCATTTATGCTGTGCACTGTATATATATATATTTTTCAAAATTGAGATTTATACATCCTCTGAAACCTGAATAAATAAGCTTTCCATTGATGTATGGTTTGGTCATATATATTATTATACAATATTTGGCCGAGATACAACTATTTGAAAATCTGAAATCTGAGGGTGCAAAAAAAAACCTAAATATTGAGAAAATCGCCTTTAAAGTTGTCCAAATGAAGTTCTTAGCAATGCATATTAGTAGTCAAAAATTAAGTTGATACATTTACGGTAAGAAATTTACAAAAAATCTTCATGGAACATGATCTTTACTTAATATCCAAATGATTTTTGGCATGGAAAAAAAAAAATCGATAATTTTGACCCATACAATGTATTTTTGGCTATTGCTACAAATAAACCCCAGCGACTTAAGACTGGTTTTGTGGTCCAGGGTCACATATATATATATTATATATATATATATATATATAATTTTTTTTTTTTATGCATTTACCCACATTACAGCCAAATTACAATAAATGGCTTACACAATGTAATTGAAACATAAATTGTGACATTAGCTTATTACACAGCCCTCTAGAATACTTGATTTTGATTGGACAATCATGGCAAAAAATATTTTGCATATTTTAGAATGTCTAAGATGTGGAATTTTTACAAAGGACAATACCATCAAAAGTTTGGGGTCATTAAGATTTTTTTTTTAAAGAAAATAATACTTTTATTCAGTAAGGATACATTCAACTGTGCAAACAAAAATCTCACTGTATTATTACAATTAATGGCAAAATGAATGTTTGGAAATGTAAACTGATATTTCCTACTGACACACTGCAGCAAAAGATTTAACATAAAACTTTGACTTAAAACCATTTTAAAACCATTTTTAGCTGGTGAAAATACTAGTGTTCCAATAATTTTGGCCACCACTCTGTCTCTGTGTGTGTGTGTGTGTGTGTATATGTATGTATGTATGTATGTATATTAGATGCCTATTAGATCCTGTACCCACTAAATTACTGAAAGAGTTGTTACCTGTAGCAGAAGAACCGCTTCTCAATATTATTAACTCATCGATATTTTTAGGTCACGTTCCAAAATCATTCAAGCTGGCGGTTATTAAGCCTCTTATTAAAAAACCACAACTAGATCCTAATGAACTAGCAAATTACAGACCCATTTCTAATCTTCCGTTTATGTCTAAAATTTTAGAAAAAGTTGTATCTGCTCAGTTGTGCTCTTTTTTGCAAAAAAATGATCTCAATGAAGAATTTCAGTCAGGTTTCAGGCCCCACCATAGTACAGAAACTGCACTTGTTAAAATTACAAATGACTTGCTTCTTGCGTCAGACCAAGGCTGCATCTCATTGCTAGTTTTACTTGATCTTAGTGCTGCGTTCGACACTATAGATCATGACATACTCATAGATCGATTACAAAATTATACAGGTATTCAAGGGCAGGCTTTAAGATGGTTTAGATCCTACCTGTCTGATCGCTTCCACTTTGTTTATTTAAACAGGGAGTCATCTCAATTATCACCAGTAAAATATGGAGTACCACAAGGATCTGTCCTAGGTCCTCTGCTATTTTCAATATATATGTTGCCCCTTGGTAATATTATTAGAAAATACGGGATTAGTTTCCATTGTTATGCTGATGATACTCAACTATATATCTCAACAAGACCAGATGAAACTTCTAAATTATCTAAGCTAACAGAGTGTGTTAAAAATGTAAAAGATTGGATGACCAGTAATTTTCTCCTATTAAATTCAGATAAGACAGAAATATTACTTATTGGACCAAAAAACAGTACACAGAATCTCTTGGATTATAATTTGCAACTAGACAGATGTACTGTTACTTCCTCTACAGTCAAAAATCTGGGTGTTATATTAGACAGCAACTTGTCTTTTGAAAATCATATTTCCCATGTTACAAAAACAGCATTCTTCCATCTTAGAAACATTGCCAAGCTACGAAACATGTTACCTGTTTCTGATGCAGAAAAGCTAGTTCATGCATTCATGACCTCTAGACTGGACTATTGTAATGCACTGCTAGCTGGTTGTCCTGCATCTTCAATAAACAAGCTGCAGGTAGTCCAAAATGCAGCGGCTAGAGTCCTTACTAGGTCAAGAAAATATGATCATATTACCCCAATTTTACAGTCTCTGCACTGGCTACCTATTAAGTTCCGCATCAGTTACAAAATATTATTACTTACCTATAAGGCTTTTAATGATTTAGCTCCTGTCTACTTAACTAGTCTTCTACCACGCTACAATCCATCACGCTCCCTAAGGTCGCAAAACTCTGGACTTTTGGTAGTACCTAGGATAGCAAAGTCAACTAAAGGAGGTAGATCCTTTTCACATTTGGCTCCCAAACTCTGGAATAGCCTTCCTGATAATGTTCGGGGTTCAGACACACTCTCTCTGTTTAAATCTAGATTAAAGACACATCTCTTTAGCCAAGCATTCACATAATGCATCTCATAATCTTGTACTGCAGTTATATCTGATCAAACACACATTATTGTTCTTTAGCTTGGATTGAACAAATAATTGTTGCTTGGTTAGAACAGCAGCTACGCTAATTATGTCTCTATTTGTTTCTCTGTTTCTGCCACGGGATTAACATCCCGTGGTAACTAGGATTTACACAAGCTTCAGTCTGGATCCAGAACACCTGAGAAGAGATGATGCCAACCCCTCAGAGGACCTCAGATGAAGCATACCCTCAGACAACATACAGAACTACCAAATTTCGCCATAAGTTAAATATATTAAGTTTCTACAATATATAAATATATTGTAGAAACTTAATTTCCTGTAAAGCTGCTTTGCAACGATTTGTATTGTGAAAAGCGCTATACAAATAAACTTGAATTGAATTGAATTGAATATATTGCTGTCTATGGGAGGGTCAGACAGCTCTCAGAATGCATCAAAAATATATTATTTTGTGTTCTGAAGATGAACGGAGGTCTAACGGGTTTGGAACGACATGAGGGTGAGTAATTAATGATAGAATTTTCATTTTGGGGTGAACTAACCCTTTAAGAAAATAATCGTACTGGCCTCAAACCTTTGAATGTCAGTGTATATGGCCACAAAACAGATTAAACTGCCAAAAATATGTATCTACTACATCAAAAACGCATTGAGAATCATTTAGGAATTGTACCATGATTCTCAGAATCAAAATCAAATTATGAGGTGCCAAGAGATTCCCAATGCACACGAATGTTTGTGCTTCTATCCACCTTATTCTTCAACGCAGAAGTAAGCAGTTTTCTGTGAATGTGCGAATTTCCAGTTCATTAGCGACCATAGGGAAATAACAAGAAGAATAACAAATTGCAGTAAACGGTAAAACTGTTTGCACTACAAGCCAGTGTGTTCATAATTAAGATAATACATCAAAATAATATGGTAAAACACACCAATTTGCAATATCAAGCAGTAAAACGAGCAGTTTTGTATAGCTAAAAATAGCTGTAAGTGGATGACACCGAAAGCTAGACACATTAATTTTACAAATGGCCGTGACCGCTCTCATGGGAGAAATAAGGTAGATATTCTGTACATACCTTCTCCTTTGAGCAGATACTTCCACATGCAGTACGCCCACAACACAGACAGAAGCCCAGACACGTAGAACACACTCTCCCAGCCATACAAGTCCAACATCAGAGAGCCTGCGCCTCCTATCACCAGAGTCCTACACACACATGCACACAGTTACACAAATTCAATCTGAAACACATCCGTTACATTTCTAAATGTAACAGAGAAAGCAAACACAGTTAGAGATCAGACACTAACCCCAGGTATGAGCCGCTTCCTACGGTGCTCATGAGGAAGCCCCTCTCACTCTCCACAACCTTCTGAGAGCACAGACTGGCCAGAGATGGGTAGTGAACACCTGAGCGCCACAGGATAACAGCAAGAAAACAAACACTCTTTTAGTGCATAGCCATTAGTGGATTATGACGGTTTTCATATTATGACTAATAACACAAACAGTCAATATTATATATCTATACCACCTTGTTTAAAAAAAAAAAAAAACAACACTAAGTAAAATATGTTGTAGCAACCATTAAATAATTAATTAAAAATTAATATTTTTTATATTGATTTATTTATTTTCTTAAATATTTATTTTTTAGTAAACATTTATTTACTTAATAAATCATTAATTAATATTTATTTTTAGAAGTAAAAAATAGGCTGATAAATTATATTTTGGGCATCCTCGCACATTACAAATATTCACTTTCTTTTTTATCCTGTACTGTAGATTGTGTATTGTAATGTGGAAGTACTATTGTATTGTAATATTGCGTTTTGTACCCATCTCATAATTCTGACGTAAAGCTTAAAGTTTATTCTGATTAGTAGCAGAAGCCTGGACAAGATGACGCCATTAATTACTTTTCACAAACTTAAATACTTCCGTAACAAAAAAACCTTAACTGTGGCACCATCTATGCCGGCAAAGGAATCAAAGTCAAACCTTTTATAGAAATGGTATATTTTATAGCAGCCCATTGTCTTTTTACAGACCCCTTTCACTAGTTTTAAGAGAATACAACAGCAGTACAATGACATACAGTGTAATTAACTTGCAAGGCAGAGCATGATAGTGGTTAGATTTCAACGCTTTGCCAACCACAGAACAATTATGCTCTGCTCCACAGCAAATGTGTTTCTCATAAAAAGGGTCACAGTTTGCCGGAGAGAACATTTAGCAATTTGCTAGAAATCTGGAAGCAATGATTTACTAAACAAGATTCCCCAAACCACACTTTTCTGCAGTTTCCAGCAAACTACAGCCCCATTTAGAAAAACACTGAGAACAGCTGAATACTGTTTTGTAACTTTCTCCATGCTTGAACTATTATTGCAATTCAGTATCATTAGATCTTAGAAAGTAAACAATCAGTACAGTATGAAAGCATATAAGCAGTTAAGCACAGTTGAGTTCAGCTGGTTTTGTGAGGGTACAATTGCTCACCCTGCAGCAAGCCCATGAGGAAGCGGGAGACGGTCATGGAGACGATGGGCTGGGAGCAGAAATGGGCTAAGATTGGCGTGAAGGCGGTCATTGCTCCCCATGCTGCCGCTGACAACAGCAACACTTTCTCTCCTCCCACCCTAAACAAATCAACAAAAACAAATAAACAGGCATTTATGAATACCACATAAAATCCAAACATGAGTTATTGTATTTGAATATACTTCTGAGCATTTTTCCAGCAAACCAGACATTCCACAGGGCTCACAAACGTTAAAAACTTTGTTCCGCTGTTTCAGTCCTTAGATCTGCAGCATGGGACCAATGCAGACAAGCGATTCATTGCAAGCTTCATTTGCATTGCCTACTTAATCATGTTAGGTCCTATTTCAGAGCAGGTTGTGGCTCTCTGGTGGCCACTAGACTTGGAGTTCTAAAAAATTACTTTATTTTAGCTCACATGAGAATCATATTATGAACTCACCTGCAGTAAATTCTTTAATACTGCTTGAATGTGAAATAATAATAATAAAACTTACAATCAAAAAAGCTAAACTACATCTAATCTAGGACACACATCCACTGCTGGCTGTTTGACAGTGTAACCAATACAAACACCAAAGCTAGATGCCATATCACCCACAGCCTGTTCAACAAATATTTAAAGCATTTTTGACATCTGACAACTGTGATGGTTTCAAAATAGAGCCACACATGTAAAACAAAGACTGACGTCATATTAAAGGGGTCATATGATGCGATTTCAAGTTTTCCTTTCTCTTTGGAGTGTTACAAGCTCTTGGTGCATAAAGAAGATCTGTAAAGTTGCAAAGACCAAAGTCTCAAATCCAAAGAGATATTCTTTTTTAAAGTTAAGAGTCAGCCACACCTACCTAAAACGGCTCGTTCTAACACGCCCCCACATCTCTACGTCACGATGTGGGAAGATTTGCATAACACCGCCCAAATGTATACGCAAAGAAAGAAGGCGTAACTTTCTCGCTCTATGTTGTTGCTTCAGCCGGCGCCATGTCGTGGAGAGGTGCTGTGTGTTTGGATGCGAGTAAAGAGGACATAAGAAATCTGTGGCTGAGTTTTATTTACAACACTGTCCCAGAGCAGTACAACACAAATATTGGAGTTTGTGCTGCGCACTTCACGGAGGATTGTTTTCTGAACATGGGAGAGTACAAGGCCGGTTGTGTGTAACCGGTCCTATTCACCCTGCTCCGAGCGAGATTCGGACCGCGGTCTAAGCGCGGGAGACGGGCGCTAAGAGTCACTAGATCAGGGGAGTGAGGTTTACTGGCTTGCTGGACACCACTGCTGTTTCATGTAGAAAGACTTTTACTTAAAAGTGGGGCAGTTCCAACTAGGGCTGCACGATATTGGAAAAAACTCACATTGCGATATTTTGTTTTTCTGCGATATATATTGCGATATGAAAAAAAAAAAAAAAATCACCAAATGACTTGAATAGCTCTATTTGGAGAGAAAAAAAATATTGATTTTGTAGGTGAGTAAATCAGCATAGGAAATAAACCATTTACAAGCATAGATAAATATAATAGAACAAAGATACAAATGAAATAAACAGTGCTTTGTATTTTTAAGGCAAGTCCAACATTATTCAGGTGCAGAAATTGAATAATAAAATGTAAAATAACACTGCATAACACAGTCTTCATTGTATAAATTAAATCTAATAAATCTGTGTTAAAGCTACAGAAGTGATTTTTCTCTGTTTTGTTGTTTGATTATGACACAGAAAGCAACAGAGACATTAAACTGCTGTTATTGTTATCCTCTTTCTTTCTCAATTGTTTACCTAAGACATAAGCAACTGTTTTTTTTTTTTTTACAAGGATACTTGGAGACATGCATTTTGACACGGTTTCGCGCATATGTGTCGTACTACACTGGATGCGGCGCGACACGACGAATCCCCGCCAGTAAACTGATATGCCTCGCTCTATTTATGACGTACTGACACAAAGTTGACACGATTGGCAACGGTCGCTTTGTCGCATCCAGTGTAGAAAGACTTTGGGTCCGTTCACATGGTGCATCTGCAAACGTCTTGAAAACTCCCGCCGCGCCACTTCCTCCTTCTTTCCAAAGCGCTCGGGAGCTTGCGCTTTCCTGGCGCCTGCCGTTGCTAAACATCCGTGATGTGCTCTCCTCGACGACGCGGAAGTTTCAACAAAGGATAAATGGATTTCCAGCACTGAAAATCGCTTGCAGTAGCTCTGCTACTAAATTTATTTAAAAATGGGTATCTCTGTGCAGCTGTCGCGTCCGGAGTAGACACGGTGTCTGTGTGTGAGCAAAGAAAACGATCAGTATAAATATAATGATCAGGCCTACTAAACATCGCACATCCTGCGATGTGACTATCGCGGATGCGCACATCACGATATCGATGCTGAAACGATATATCGTGCAGCCCTAGTTCCAACCTTACAAGGACAGTCTGGCGCTTCTGACTCACAGCCTGTAAGTAACGTTACATTTTATTATTTAAAGAATTTGCTACTTACTATTCAAACGCGAGTGTAAGTAGTGCTTGTTGTTTGTGTTTCTCCGATCACAAATGCAGACATGGTAATGTTTACGCGGCGCAATGCAATGCAACGCGTAAAAAGACAGTATAAGTCATTATAATCAGTAAATATGTCCCCACTGGATGCAACAAATGCCTCGTTTGAAATGGCTTTTAATATTTTTGTCATCGCGGGGACGCAGCATCATATTATGGTAAGGGGCGTAACATTTCCGTCTCACGCTTGAGGTATTCGGCCAATCACAACGCACTGGATCGCTGGCCAATCAGAGCACACCTCGCTGTTTCACACCGATGAGCTTTGTAAAAATCGACCCGTTTCAGAAAGGCGGGGCTTAGAGGAGATAAAATAATGTAAAATGTGGAAAATAATGCGTTTTTATTTTCTTTAAACCACGTGAACACATTGCATTACACCAAATACACATAAGAATGTTCTTTTTAGCACCATCATATGACCCCTTTAACGTAATATCTGAACAGAAATGAATGCACCGTTTACCTTTATACATTATGTGTTGTGATTCAGTGAAAATAAATGCTGTGTTACTATTAATGAAGAGAAAGTGAGTCTTTCATTCAACACTAATTTGTGACCTACTAACTGTTGCCTAACTATACTTACAATTATTTACGTTCTATTAAATATTAACTGGTTACAAATTTAAGAGCCTGGCAGAATTCAGGAAAGCTCCACTATATATATATATATATATTTTTTTTTTTTTTTTTTTTAAATGACAGTTCATTTCTTGTTTCACTAACCTGTCACTGACGTAGCCTCCAAGGACCTGAGTAAAGCAGTAGCCCCAGAAGAAGCTGCCCAGCACCATGCCCGTCTCTCTCTTGGACCAGCTGAAGCGCTCTGCCATGCTCACTGCACAGATAGGCATGGCCACACGGGCACAGTACAGCAGGCACGTCCCCAGCAACAGCACCACTGTCCATATCCTCGCTACTGGCCTGCAGATAAGACAAATACAACCAGGATGCAAGGTTTATTCCCCCCTCCAATCTTTACACCAAACAAGATTCATATGAGAAGTTATTACAAGCCAAAGCACATAAATTAAATTTCTAACTGGCAGGTACCCATCTAGGTTAATTTGCTAAGTTAAGTTTATTTCAATCCTCTGGTCTAGAACAAATGGTGACAGAGCACTCATAGATTGTATGTATAATAAAATTAATTTAATTTGTAATTTAATACTACGGTAATACATGCTTATTAATTTTCGCTTTTTGAATGAAATTGTTCACAAAGCTTGTTATAAAATGTTTCAAAACTAAATAACTTGGAAAAGAGAGATATAACTAGCCTATATATTTGAAAAACTGACATGAAAATATTAAAATCATTTTGACCATTCACAATTTGCAGCCAAAATAAATTAAAACGGTGATTGTGTGTCCTATAATAAAGTGAATTTATGTACATAATATTGACATACTTTTGTTTTATAATGTATTATTATACTTTATCATAATACTGTATTTATTTGCATTACCTTAATTTATATTCGATTAATAAACATTATTTAGAGGAAAGTTAGGTGAGGTGGTCTCACCTTGTCCAGTTCTGACTCGACTCTGCCCACTTCTTCTGTGATCCAGCTTGTCCGATATTATCTGCGGGGTTCTCCTTAATACTGGCCAAATCTGGACAAGAGTTCTTTCCATGTTTTTGTAGAATTGCCATTCAACGACAAATATATCCGTTTGTGACTATCCGCTCTGATATCCTCTCGGGTCAGTCTGTGCGAGCGTGACAGGCAAAAAAGCAAAGCAATGAAAAAAAGATGTTTCTATTCCAGTTTCTGCTCGGAAGCATCTCTTTATAACATCTCTGCCGCATCCACTGCGCTAATGAGCGGACTTTCGGCTTTCACAGCTGCTATAACGCAGCGGGAGGAATTTCAGCTCTTTCCTGATTCCTGAAGTGTTGATGCTGATCCACGTGTCAGTTTCTTTTTTCAGCCACGCAGTTCCTCCGACCATGGCTCTTCAAACCAGGAAGTAACCTGACTCAGCCCCTTCTACTCATAACAACAGACATTCAGGCATGGTTTTGCCTTCGACAAAATACCTGAATATTATACAGATATTTTAAAGAACAGGTTTAGCAGACGCAGCACCACTAAAGGTGGCGAAGTTATTACAGATACACCGATGTAGTGATGTGAAGTCCGACTCGTGTCCGCGAGTCGATTCTTTTGAACAATTCGTTTAAAAACGGCTCACAAATACTATACCCTTATTATTTTAATTTCGTCATTATGTGGGTGGTTCGGCGTGTTAAATACTGTAAACGTTCAAATAAGATTTAGTGCAGTTTTATGGTTTAATGGTGTTTATTATACGTCCCAGTTCAGTTTGCTGCAGTCATGGTTCAGCTCATAAAACAAACTTTAGATCATAAATATAATTTGCTTTTACTTTAAACAACGTTAAGATTTATTTACATTTCTTGACTGAAAACGTTTTGTACTTTTAAATTAACTTCTGTTTATTTAAACTTCGTATGCATGTTGATAAAATCGAATCAAGTGATATTTCTACTAAGCTATTTATTTTCACTCCATCAGTAAACTCTTTGGTTCACTCCAGCTGAATCAAATTATTCAACTTTTTATTATGAGTCAGATATGTCTGATAAAGAAAATTGTCATAATTATTATTAGTTAAATAGTGAACGACTCTTTCAGACTCGCTTTGTGAACCGGATCATCTGATTCATTGAAAAGATCCGACTCAAAAGAACAATTTGTTCAGTAATCGAATTTCGCTATATTATACACGAGAAAAGAATAGTCAAGTCTAAATTAATAACATATTATCTGCACAAAACTGCACTGCCCAAGAAATAGACTTTTACAGGTTCTTACAAGTCCAAGCTGCCATAACATGTTCTTATTCTGACTCATTTGAAGTGTTATTTCTGGTTTGCATCTTTATCTACCAACCGAAAACAATTATCATAACCAGTCATAAGAGAGCCAAGGCAGGGCTTTCATTTGCCATTTTGCTTAGGTAAAAAAACACTGTCTGCAACATTTAACTGGGCATTACAGCATAAGTATTTGGCTATAGCATTCAACAACAGCAGCAATTTTGAGAATCAAACAGAGTTTGGGTATTTAAAAAAAAAAAAAAAAAAAAAAAAAGAATATTTAATACCTATGTGAAGCATCTGACTTCAGAAGCTTACAATTTGATCTCTGCAATATCTATAAATCACAATTGAATGTCAATGTAAGCAGGAATACTATGACAATGTACAGTAGAAAACAATGTCACATGACTTTATAACATTATAATGCAATAACATTAGTACTTGAAAAAGGGCAGATTTTCTTTGACGGGGCCCTTTAACACGCATACAAAATGTATACCTGTGCACTGCAAATAAAAGTTATGAAAGCACACAGAACTCATTCTCCGCATTGGTACAATCAATCCACTGTCCTTGATGACACCACTGTTGCGCTGTAGGTAGCTCACATCAGTGGACAGACACAGTCAAATAGTTAAAGTTAAATCTAAATAGTGTGGTTCAGTCCTCAACTATATTTGTAGACTTTCTGAACATTCACTGACAAAATAGATAATAATCCTCTGCAAAAACAAAATGGCTAAAATGCAATCAATTCAGCTCAGCACGTCAAACCTTGTGGTAACAAAAATCACAGAAATCCATCTGCGATAAAAAGTGTTTCCATTTTGGCTAGGAGTCACCCTTAAATCTTAATCTCAATTCCACAGCCCATTTAATGCAAAGTCTCTGATAAGCAACAAGTAAACAAACAAAAGGTTGATAAAAGGATGTTTGAGTGTCAGTCACTGTGTATAAATAGTTAAGGAAAGGGAAAGCGTCCATTTTGTTCCCCGCTGAATGCAAGCATAGAGATGCCGGTTCATTTTCACTTGGGGTCCTCGATGGTGCCTTTGCTAAGATCTGTCATTTTGGGGTACTTGACTTTCTTCTGATCCAACTCGTTCTGAGCCCACAGCAGCAGTTTGAGGAGTTTGGCAAGTTTCGGTGTCGACTCCCTGTTTTCATAGTCCAGCACCGCCTGGTTTACCTCGCTCCACACCTGTTATAGAAGACCACATGCTGTCAATTACTGGCAGACTGAATGAATGACGCCCTTCATTACCCTCTACAAATGCCATGATTTACATAAAATTAAATGTTGGGGGAGGTGGAGTGACATCAGTGAAAAGACATTTCAGAAAGGCAAGTTATTACATTTTGAGTACAGATATATCTATCTATCTATCTATATATATCTAAAATATATATATAATTATAATTCACAGTAACACTGGGAATGTACATTAAGTATAAGGAATCAATTTCACATCGGCTTAACTTAATATTGCCTTTTTGCTTAGTGGCCAAAGTACACTACTGTTCAAAAGTTTGGGGTCTGTAAGTTTTAAGAAATTAATACTTTTATTTATTTATTTTAGTCATTTAGCAGACGCTTTTATCCAAAGCGACTTACAAGTCTTAAGACTCACATTATCCAGAATATATTAAATTGATAAAGAATGAAATTACAACAAAAGACTTTTCATTGTTACAAAAGATTTCTATTTCAAATTAACACTGTTTCTTTTGAACTATTCATCAAAGAATCCTGAAAATAATGTATCATGGTTTTCCTAAAAATATTAGGCCGCACAACTTTTTAAATAAAACTATTTTACAATTACTGTTTTACTACATTATTGATCAACAAAATATAGCCTTGGTGGATACAAAGGACAAAAAAAAAAAAATTAAAAAAAAAAAATAAAATAATAATAATAATAATAATAATAATAATAATAATAATAATAATAATAATAACAGACCCCAAACTTTTAAATTGTTGTATAGCCTATTCAAATATGTAAAATATCTTTCTGTATATTGAACAAATATGGCCTCTTTAAGTAAACCAAATAGTTCTCTGCCCTCACACTGTACTGGCCTTGAAAGTGAACATTGATGTCCTGCAGGGCTGGAATAGCCATAAAAAGCTTCTTTTTTTTTTTTTTTTTTTTTTTAATTAAATGTCGATCTAAAATGGGATCAAAATGACAATGCCAATATGTAAAAATTACTAACTGGCTGGTGGCAGGTGTTAATTTTATACCCTGCTTAATAATATTAAAAATGCCATTATTTATAAAGATAAGATAAAACAACCAACTTTACCTTCTGTCTCTGCATCATGTTAAGCAGGTCACCGAAGGGCGACTCTTCTGGGTTATCAAATGCCAGGAGTGCGAGGGTGCGCTCCATCTCTGTCAGACACTCTCGGCTTTCCTCTCCCTGTTCAGCCAGCTGTGTCTGTGCAAACTCCAATGCAGCCTCAGTTTCCCGCAGGCGAATCAACTCTATCAGGTGTTGTTGCTAAAGGAGGAAAGCAGATAAACTTTACTTGTTGTAAATTGAAAATCATTCCCTTGTGATTTAGCATCAGACAGTTGACAGTTTGCGTCACTGTGGAACAGTACAACTTTTTTTATATATAATAATATAAATATTTTTTTATAAATATTGAATATTAAGGTTAACAACCAGTTTACAAAATAAAAGTACAACAGTGCACAACTTAAAGTGGGCCCAAGAGGTATTTGGAATCTTAATCCACATTTAATGTTGTTACATTAGATAAAACGTTTTAGTTGGTTTAAGTTCTAAATGATAAAGCAATAGATTTGCTTTTCAAATGGAAAACAATGTATCTGCACACTTTTATTTTCAAATATTAGTGGAACACATCCACAGATAGTGTGATGAACTACAGTTGTAGTAAAAAAAAAAAGGTATCATTTGTTCTGATATTCAATTTCTCTGATACGCTGTTATCTATGCAATGACATTCATACATTTGTAGGGTGGCTTCTGTGTCAAAATACAGCCCTCAAACATATGAAGATATGTAATATACAGGTGCATCTCAATAAATTAGAATGTCATGGAAAAAGTTCATTTATTTCAGTAATTCAACTCAAATTGTGAGACTTGTGTAGTAAATAAATTCAGTGCACACAGACTGAAGTAGTTTAAGTCTTTGGTTCTTTTAATTGTGATGATTTTGGCTCACATTTAACAAAAACCCACCAATTCACTATCTCAACAAATTAGAATATGGTGACATGCCAATCAGCTAATCAACTCAAAACACCTGCAAAGGTTTCCTGAGCCTTCAAAATGATCTCTCAGTTTGGTTCACTAGGCTACACAATCATGGGGAAGACTGCTGATCTGACAGTTGTCCAGAAGACAATCATTGACACCCTTCACAAGGAGGGTAAGCCACAAACATTCATTGCCAAAGAAGCTGGCTGTTCACAGAGTGCTGTATCCAAGCATGTTAACAGAAAGTTGAGTGGAAGGAAAAAGTGTGGAAGAAAAAGATGCACAACCAACCGAGAGAACCGCAGCCTTATGAGGATTGTCAAGCAAAATCGATTCAAGAATTTGGGTGAACTTCACAATCAATGGACTGAGGCTGGGGTCAAGGCATCAAGAGCCACCACACACAGACGTGTCAAGGAATTTGGCTACAGTTGTCGTATTCCTCTTGTTAAGCCACTCCTGAACCACAGACAACGTCAGAGGCGTCTTACCTGGGCTAAGGAGAAGAAGAACTGGACTGTTGCCCAGTGGCCCAAAGTCCTCTTTTCAGATGAGAGCAAGTTTTGTATTTCATTTGGAAACCAAGGTCCTAGAGTCTGGAGGAAGGGTGGAGAAGCTCATAGCACAAGTTGCTTAAAGTTCAGTGTTAAGTTTCCACAGTCTCTGATGATTTGGGGTGCAATGTCATCTGCTGGTGTTGGTCCATTGTGTTTTTTTGAAAACCAAAGTCACTGCACCCGTTTACCAAGAAATTTTGGAGCACTTCATGCTTCCTTCTGCTGTCCAGCTTTTTAAAGATGCTGATTTAATTTTCCAGCAGGATTTGGCACCTGCCCACACTGCCAAAAGCACCAAAAGTTGGTTAAATGACCATGGTGTTGGTGTGCTTGACTGGCCAGCAAACTCACCAGACCTGAACCCCATAGAGAATCTATGGGGTATTGTCAAGAGGAAAATGAGAATCAAGAGACCAAAAAATGCAGATGAGCTGAAGGCCACTGTCAAAGAAACCTGGGCTTCCATACCACCTCAGCAGTGCCACAAACTGATCACCTCCATGCCACGCCGAATTGAGGCAGTAATTAAAGCAAAAGGAGCCCCTATCAAGTATTGAGTGCATATACAGTAAATGAACATACTTTCCAGAAGGCCAACAATTCACTAAAAATGTTTTTTTTTTTTATTGGTCTTCTAAAGTATTCTAATTTGTTGAGATAGTGAATTGGTCGGTTTTTGTTAAATGTGAGCCAAAATCATCACAATTAAAAGAACCAAAAACTTAAACTACTTCAGTCTGTGTGCACTGAATTTATTTAATACATGAGTTTCACAATTTGAGTTGAATTACTGAAATAAATGAACTTTTCCACGACATTCTATTTTATTGAGATGCACCTGTATATCATACGCCAATTGTCATTAACCTGCTTTACCTGAAGATGAAAGTACAGATATCGGTTAGTATCCAGCAGCTCAGGATGCAGACTGTTTATCAGTGCAATGGCCTCTTGAATTTGTCCCTTCAGCACCATCTCCCTAATTTTTATCCTTTCATCCAGAGAGTCCAGATCAACACTTGGTTCAATGCCTGATTCCATCCTGAACTTCTCAGCTGCCTCTTTAAACCCCTCTATGTAAATATAAACGAACAAATGATGATACAGATCTTCTGACAGCTGTATTACATTTCTGACAGCCAGTTGATCACCTACCTGTCACCAGATAATTCATAATGAGCCGATTCATGTCTGCCCGCTGAATATGAACATTATTTAGCTTTTCCATCCACTCCTCTCGTGTTATGTCCTCTGGCTTTTCAGCATAACTCATCATGAAGTGTTCTACATTGGCAAAAATATACATAAAAATTATATCTAATAAAAAATACGCACACATGCATGCACGTGTGTGTAAAAAACATACTATTATGTTTACTTTTTAAACATTTTAGTAAAATAAAGACTAGGGCACTAATACAACAAGCTATAAAAAAACGATAACGAGTCAGCTAATACAGAGTGAGAATATGTAAATAAACAATGTTATGGAAATCAAGCAAGATTACAATTTTCGGTTGTGAAGACCGGAAGCTCTAATTATAAAGGCCTGTATCATAACATTGAAGCCTGAACCGCTGGAGAAGAGATCACAACAGATTTAAAAATGTCCGTAACTACAAACACATATAACCGTTAATAAGCACAGATATTCTCCAAGCTTTTATATATTACCATTCGTTTTCGACGCTTAAAATAACTTGTCGATTATGCCAAAAAAATGTTGAATTTTACCTGATTGTGTACACTCTCGCCAGCAGCTCGGGGAGAAAGGCCGTACTAAACTCTCGCGGTTTTTAAGGAAAACGAGATTTCAGCGCTACCTCGTTTGGATTGGCTGCCGATTGAATGCATTTTAATAGCATCGAGGTAGAGGACTGCTTACATTTAAAAAAATATATATTAATAATTTAAAGTATTTTCAAAATAACTAAAATATTACGTTGTAACTTCTATTTATTTTTTAATTAATTAATTAATTTTTTTTTTGAATGTTTTATCTCACGTTATCTCACTATACCATGAATTGCACTCAATAATTCTGACGCTGAAAACACAGCAGCCTTTCAGTGGATCGCTTTACGGTCAGAAATGTGTCCGTTTGATTTGCTCGTTTGCTCGGCTTCCTTTTTCGTTTCCGCCCATTTTCCTTTGGAGCGTGACGTCAGCGCACGACTCCCATTGAGCGGAGACGCTGCTCGCGATCATAAGACCGGGACACCGTATCCGAGTAGCGCAGGCTGATTTACTACTGCTTGAAGGCCGCTTATAGATATAGGATTTAATTTACTAACAGCTGAGGAACTGCACTTCTGCCTACGCTTCTCCCTTGACGGTAAGAAATGAGAGCCAGCCAGAGGAAAGTCCTGTCTGTGCGCCTCAATCCTGCTAATTTACACATACATGCTGCCCTCGCTCATGGATTAGCAACATTACTGCTGTAGTAGGTTTTAATGCATTAAAGGGATAGTTCACTATTACTAAAAAATAAAATAAAATAAAAATTCTCACCCTCATGTCGTTTGAAACCCGCATGACTGACTTTATTCCTGGAACACAAAATTAAATGTTAAAGACTGACAGATTCAGTATCCGTTCGTTTTATTTTCCATACCGTTAAAGTGATCGGTGACTGCGGCTGTCATCCTGCATCTCCGTTTGTGGACTTGAAACTAGTAAATAATGACACATCTCTATATATTTGGGTGAACTATTCCTTTAACAAGCAAACCAATATGGATGCTGAGCGCAGAACAGAGAGATTAAAGGCTCTAAATCTGCAGCCTGTCAGTCAACACTGTGCCGTTTGGCCTCTATCAGCATTGAAACTCTTCCCAGCAGCCTGTCATCAGTATTTGCGGTTATTTGTTAGATTTGCGTTGCTGCTCAATCTCAAACAGTGGTTTTCTTTCTAATCCTCATAGACCAGATACTGCCAGTTATCACTGGCTTTCCTGTATCTAGACAGATAGAGAAGTGATAGGCCCTTGACTCTGTATTGCTAGCAAGTCTTTGAGTTGTAATTATCTACCCATATCAACCCATTCTAGTAGGCTTAACAGGGAAATCTAGTAAGTAATCATAGCTTGAGAAGCCTGCTATTAAATGTATATGATTTTTGATTGATGGCTATAATTTATATATATATATATATGTGTGTGTGTGTGTGGTCACATGAGTTCTGCATTGTGACTCATAACCCTTAACCAGCTCACTACTTTGTCCTTTCTCTTTCTCCTAGAGCTCAGCTCAATGTACATCAACTGTTACTGCTAATTATTCTTGATTTGTAATTTTGATAAAGAAGTGATTTAGCCATATAGAAGTTGTGCTGAGCAATTTAAAGGGATAGCTCACCCAAGAATCAAAATTCTATCATCAATTACTCACACATCAGAAATGTACCAGTGAGGTTTTTGTTGTTTTGTTTTTCCCCAAATAATGGAAGTCAATGGTAACCAAACCTGATTTCTTGCTGACAATCTTAAAAGCATTTTCTTTTAAATACTACAGAAGAAAGTCATATGGGTTTGGAACATGTGTGAGTAAATGTTGAAAGAATTTTTATTTTATTTATTTATTTTTTTGGTGAATGAACACTTCAACATTTCCGTTGAACTGTAACATGTAACGGAATTATCTTGCTTGCTGTGTTTCAAAGGTTTTCTAGCTTGTTCTATTTGTATGAGTTTCTGCTACCATCAGTCCAGTTTTCCTTCTTTTTTCATCTTTGTGCTTTGTCCTAAGTGCTCAGTCTCCCACATACTTCTATTACCATTAGCGTGTATTTCATCTGCCAAATCTCTGTTTTGAATACCATTGTGTGTTGGCTATCTATTTTGTCCTATATTTGTTTCTGAATATTGCTGCATAACTCTGAGTGGCCCATCTCATTCAGAAGACCTGCTGAAAGCACCTTTGCGCTCCATTAGCTAAATAACTTCACTTTCATTAGAAGCTGTTTTCCCTCACCGCTGTGCCAGGTTTCGTTAGGATTTTTGTTTAGTCAGTATTCCAGTCAACATAAGCTAACAAGCTCTGTGTTGTCTATGACAAGGGGTCTTAGTTAGAACAGTGGTGTTTGATGGACTTCTGAAATGAGAATAAAAAAAACCCCTCTTTGCTTAACATTATTTAAAAAATAATCAAGTAGTACAGTCAGAAAAATATACACTACCATTCAAAAGTTTGGGGTTGGAAAGATTATAAAATATATTTTAAGAAGACACATTTACTTTATGCACTACCATTCAAAAGCTATGGGTCAAAAGTCTCTTATGCTAACTAATGTATTAATGTTTTAATGTATTTTAAAATGTAATTTATTCCTGTTAAAGCTGAATTTTCAGCATCATTACCCCAGTCTTTAGTCAGAAATCATTCTAACATGCTGATTTGCTGCTCAAGAAACACTGATTAAGATTGTTGTTGAAAACAGTTGTGCTGCATTCTTTGATGAAATGAAAGTTCAAAGGAACAACATTTACTTGAAACAGAAATTGTTTGTAACATTATGAATGTCCTTACTGTCACTTGTTTAATTTAATGCATCCTTGCTGAATAAAAGTTATTTTTTATATTTATTTAAACTTACTGACCTTTTGAACTGCTATATTTTAATATTACAGCTGTTATTTGGTTATTATTTTAATAGTCACTGTCCTTTTGGACCATTAGTTTTAAAATCTTTGGTAAAAACTGTACTATTATAATGAAGGTCACAGGCACAGAAGTGCACCAATGATTTGGATATGACATAACAGTGATGAAGTCTGAGAGGTTAGCTGTTTACTCATCTGTTGAGTTGTTATTGTTTGTCTGTTTCAGTCAGTTACACCCCGTGCAAATTTATGGAATAGTTTTTTTTTTTAATCATTCAATCATAGTATAGGACATTTTGCAGTTTACCTTTCTCACATTCATGATGGTCCAGACTTGTAGTCAGTATATTTTTGTGACTGTTTGAGCTGCCGAAGGCGCCCATACTTGATATATAACAGTACCTGGGTAAAACTGAAAACATGAATCAAACGTTAACAACTGATGAGGACCATTCTTGACCTCTCAAGAAACATTTTGGTATATGAAATAGATGCTAGTTAAATTATTAGTGAAAATGCTTTTTATGTCTTTATATCTGTCTTTATACTATTTTGAGAGATATGGCTCTGTATTGGTTGCCCTGAGAAGATCTTGGTTGGGGAAACCACCACACACCTAGCTCATACAATTTTCACTTAGCCTGATATATGGGGCAGTGCAGTGTGGCACACTATATTTAACACAGTTCCACGTGTTTAACTGCCAGAATGAGACTTCAGTAGTTTAATAGACACTCCTCGAGTCTGATAAAAAATGACATGGTCACACTGGATTGATACCTTTATGTAACTGCTGTTTAAATGATCATAATAAAGTTTACAAATAAATGTAACAATCTATTGGCTAGAAAATGTTAAGAATTCTTATGGTCAAGAGATTGTTTTAACCCTGGCAAATGGGTTGTTTTATGGTAGAATATAACACATTAACAATTTTGAATGCATCTCAGTTGATGATTCAGTTTTGATAAAGATTATATTGGAGTGATATTACAGGCATACAGATGATGGTAACAGGTGTGATCATCACATAGTGAGATTAAAGCTCTGTTGAAAATGACTGTTATAGATTACATCACACTGAAAAGAGTTTATAATAAGGATACTTGTTCACCTGATAAATACATACAAAACATTTTACTTTTATCCTACAAACTTCTTTATTTTGTGTAAGGTGTAGTTCACAGCATCAACAAAACACCCAACAGAAAATGAGAGAAATGTTCAAAGAAAATAGGATGATTTCTACAGATAGAGAAAACAAAAGAGATTGAGGAAGAAAGGACAACCCAGTGAGGTAGGTGGAAGAGTAGACCGACAGAGATGTGACCTAAAAAATCACACCTCACATAGCACACATATTTAATGTCACTGTATGCTGTCACAAGAGGGAACATAGTCAATAACCTTTTCTCAAAACAGGGATTTCCTAACTTCTTTTGTCGAACCCTCTGAGATTTTAAATGATTAGTTTGTAGTTTTGCATGTTTGTAGTTATCTAGTGTCATTTGTTGGTCACTTAACATGCAGGTAAACAAATGAAATAGGCTATTTAATACTTTGTAGCAAGTGTTTTTTTTACAATTATTTATGTAAAGTTTAAATTGATTTGTTAATTATTAGTTTTTCATCAACTCATAAAACACAAAACACAGGGTAAACCCTGTATGTAAATGCTGTGCTTCTTGGAAAAACTTAAATGTACATTAAAGAATCTTCATATTGATATTTTCCATACAAAGCTGTCAACCCATAAAACCCATAAACTATCAAAAAAGATCCATACAACTTGTGCACTATTCTAAGATTGACACTCCTCTGTTCGACAATAGCTCATCTTCCAGTTTCAGTGTGTGTGTGTGTGTGTTTGTTTGTTTGTTTGTTTATTAGTGATCATGATTTACCACTCTTCTTAAGTCTCCAGTATGTCCTCCTTCAGATTTATTTACACATGCCGTTTGAACCATTAATAACAGAATTAATCTGCAGATCTTAACAACCATTACTTTGTTTTGGTGACGACTGCATGTCTCAGGGTTAGTGAGGTATCTACAAGAGTACTATTTGCTACTGGTGTTGCATACCTCTCTGTCTTCCCAGGTTCTGGTACTAAAATCACATAATGTGACAAATTTTCCTTTCACTGATATAATAGGCAAAGTGCAACTGATATCTTGTTTTTCGAACCGTAAGACTGTCTTGTTAGCACATTTGTAGATATTTTTCTAATTGTTTGGTTCAGACAGGTTGTTCATACCATTTTGCACTAATTGGCCACAAGTGATGATTTAATGAAACAGAAAATGATCTTTTCACTGTGTTGTATAGTATGTGGATGAAGTAGACTGACAGAAAGCAAACAATGACATGAAATGATGAACACTAATGAGTGTGTTTAGATTGTCAGTTTCTATGAGAGTTACCACGCATTCTTGTTGTGGATCTTAGTTTCTTATATCTGATATTAGAAAAATGGCAAGAAATTTTTTGCTATCAACACAAGACCATGTGACTTACCATAAAAATAGTGCTTTCAGCTGTTCGTTCATCACATTTAGCTCCTGATTTGTTTGGTCTCTGTTCTTGTTCTTTGAGATCTTTTGTGCCCATCCTTCTGGCTTTTGAGCACCACCTGTTTGCTCCTTATGTTGTTTTGATAGATGCTTCAGATCCATTCAGTTGCCTCAGTGTTGCTTTAGTATCATTGACATACTATTAGTTTTTTAAAATATATTTTTTAACTAGTTTTTTTCATTTTTAATTTTGTTGCGTTTTATTAGTTTAGTTTTTTAAATGTCTACATTTTATTAAGTTTTAGTTTATTTAGTTATTGTTATTTTAGTTTTTCAACTTAAAGGGATAGTTCACCAAAAATGAAAATTCTGACATTTACTCACCTTCAAGCTTTTCCAAACCTGTTTGAGTTTCTTTTATTTTATGAGTTTCTAGTATTTTGAAGAATGTTGGAAACCAAACAGTTGCTGGTAGCCTTTGACTTCAGTAGTATGGGGGGAAAAAATACTGGAAGTCAATGGTTACCGTCAATTGTTCGGTTACCCTCAGTTTTCAAAATATCTTCTTTTGTGTTCAGCAGAAGAAAGAAACTCATTCAGGTTTAAAATGATATGAGGTTGACAATATTTTCACTTTTACACTAAATAAAAAATGAGAAATTTTGTTTTGTCAACCAGCTGAAAAAAAAAGTGTACTTTTTTATATTTCAGTTCATTTTTATTTTATTTAAAGTAATACATTTTTAAAAATGATTTTAATTTAAGTTTTAAGTTTTGGTTGACCATAACGACTCTGGTTTTAGGTACGTCGACACTATTACTGTGTGTGTGTGTATTTGTTCATTGTGAACAGACTCTCATCAAACATGCTCCACTTGCTCCTGCTATTCTATCCCTCTACAAACAGACCTTTTAAAACCAGCAGCACATAATACAAGCCACATCACTTCACCTGCTCGGATAGACAGAGAAAAGAGGATGAAAACAGAGTGACGTGAGAGGATGTTAGAACACAAACAGAGGGACCAGACAGAGAACTTGATATGATGGATAAACCTATACTGAAAAGACATGGACAGCGATGTTCATTAAGCTGTGGAGACTTTGGCAGCCGTCTCTAGTCCACAGACTGAGATGGCCACTAAAGAATTAGTCGGACCATATGGTGGTGCAGAGACAGGAGGGGGAGGGAGAGAGATGGATGTAGTGTTTTGGTGTAAGGCTGCATTGCAGAGCCCTGCTTCTGATGAAAACTCTATTAGTGATCACATTTAATCAGCCGCTGAAGCACAAAGCCCGTCTGCTAGCAGCCCAGACACACACACTTATTTCTGACACATTATTTAAACACAAAACCTTGTAGTAAAAATATAAATTAAATACAAATTGTAGCAACAGACTTTTACATCAATTTTCGTTTTCTGCAGTAAATGTAGGTGGTGTTTCTCTGTGTAAAAAAACGCTGCCATGATGCTAAGGTGTTGTGGGAGGTTACTGGGGCGTTAATATGTTGTTGTTAAGGTGTTTTGAGTAGTTTTTGTGATGTGGTTGCTAGTGTGCTGAAGTACGCAAATGTTGTATTCATTTTTTAATGAAAGTAAGAGTTTTATTCAGCAAGGATGCATTAAATTGATCAAAAATATAAGTAAAGACATTTTAAAATGTTCTAAAAGATTTTTATTTAAAATGTCTTTTTTTTTTCTCTTTTTTTTTTTTTTTTTTTGTATTTGTCAAAGAATCCTGACATGTATCAGGCTTTCAGGAAAAAATATTATCCAGCACAGCTGTTTTCAACATTGATAATAATAAGAAATGTTTCTTGAGCACCAAATCAGCATATTAGAATGATTTCTGAAGGATCATGTGACACTGAAGACTGGAGTAATGATGCTGAAAATTCAGCTTTAAAATCTCAGAAATTAATTAGATTTAAAAACAGTTTATATTTATTTAAAGAAAAAAATTATTTTAAATTGTAATAATATTTCACACTGTTACTATTTTTTTTTATTGTATTTTTGATCAAATAAATGCAGGCTTGGTGAGCATAATCTAAGCTCAAACTTTTGACTGGAAGTGCACTTTAACAATTGAGGAATTCATCAAATGCATTACATACGCTGACAGCATGATCAACTTTCTTTGTCAAGTCAGGCTTTGATCCCGAGTTTGTGGAGCACGTGCACATGAATGTGTGACATCACTGTCGAACAGCCAATCACGAGCCTTGGTTAAAGGTTTTGCTAAAGGTTAAGAGATTGAAGAATATGATGAATTTAAAAGCATTTACAATGAAAAAAGTACTTGTTCATGAAAGAGGACAAATAAAAGAAATTATCTTGCTTTATCAGTGCAGTCACAAGTGAAACTTGTTAAATTAGTTTATATAGTTGGAAATATACAGCAATGGAGACTCGACCATGTATGGTCACGTAGTCATTTTTAAAGCATTATCTATTGATTCTACAACTTATTTATATTACATACGATCTGTATATGTTAACATTCATTTAAAATAAATGATTTATAATAACTGTTAAACTAAAATTGCTTGTGAGTAATGGATTAATTATAATATAAATCATATAATTATATAAATCAAATAAAATAACTGGGGGAGTGACTTTTTGTGTGAGATATGTGTCACTTTGCTCACATCTGATTGGTCCAATTTCAGTTTGAGATCTCTAACTCAGAACATAAGCTTCCCCGGAGCAGGTTAGCTGTGCAGTGTACGTTACTATGGTAATGAACGCAGCTAAAAGCCAAGCCACTTTCATGGTACCTAAAAACCCAGGATTGATGCAAACTAAACTGAAACTTACCTGGCTAGCCAGCTAATCCGGCTTCATGGTACAGGCCCCTGGTCCTTTCTTCAAAGTTTTTTTTATTTTTTATTTTTTAATTCATTTATTTTTGTTTGTTTGTCTAATGTATTGCCAAGCAACAATCATGATTTGTAATTGTCTAGAAAAGTAATAGCTAATAATTATTAATATTAATATTAATAATTATCATTATTATTAAGAATAATAATAGGTTTGAAAATCCTAAGCATGAGTAATAGTATTAGAAATCTCCAGTATTATTTGAGCAAATCTTGAATTTGTTTTGACACAAATCATCAAAGACATCTCTGAGGTAACGTCAGTGGCATTCAGACATTCTTTCAGAAGCCCAACAAAATCTCACTCAAACACACTCTATTTGTGTGTCACACCTGGAGGAATTATGGGAGTGTCCCGGTTGAAGAAGTGCACAGGGTTTGAGAAGGGACAGAAATAACCCTTCACTTATTCAGATGCTCCGCTAATACTAATCTGCTAATGCTGTCTGACAAGCTGCACAATTAGCCCGGAAAGCTCGGAAAGCTCCTCACGAGGAAAAGTGGTGTTTGTACTCATTTAAAGAGTCGTCATATGTGTATTTTTTGTTTTCTCCAAATAATTGGTTATTGACATGTGAAATGTCTCCTCACCTGGCAGCCATTTTGTGTGGAGGTGTCTTAAGCTGAATTACTCTGGGTTAATGGGTTAATTGTCTTTGATTCATACTGGAGGATGTAACTTCTGATCCTCTCTGTGTGGAAGATGTGTGTCCCTGTGTATCTCCCTTTCTCTTTCCACGTGTTTTCACTTCTACACACACCAGACAATCATGTAGCTAAGACTCTGAGACTGAGCCAGTCTTTTATCCGTCTGCACGAAGTGAACTTTCAATGAGGGGAAAATGTGCATAGTTGTCCTGAAAATAATGCCACACTGCAAAAAAAAAAAAAAAAAAAAACCTCTTTGCAAATTATGTAGACATAATTTTCCTTATCCAGAATAAAAATGCTGATCAATCAGATTTAAGCTTGCAATTTTGAAAAGCTCAATATTGTTCTTTTTGCTGCTTGAATCAGTTCAATGGTTTAAGATATGAATATTAGTGTTGTAATTTTACAGTTGTACTATACAATAGTTTTTTTCAATATTTTATTAAAAGTATACAGTACAATAGTATTGTAAGAAATTAGTTCTCATTTTAATACATTTATTTAATAATAATCACAACAAAAATCATAATTATTATTATTTTATAGTCATATTGAATGACATTGGTGATGGAGAAAGCTCTGTTATAAATTTGATAGCTTTTTTGATGCATT
Source organism: Spinibarbus caldwelli (assembly GCA_039654775.1). Lineage (NCBI taxonomy): Eukaryota > Metazoa > Chordata > Actinopteri > Cypriniformes > Cyprinidae > Spinibarbus > Spinibarbus caldwelli. The sequence continues at coordinate 19,054,621 of CM077260.1, forward strand.
AGCATTTTCCTCTTTATTACATAACATTCAGATTTATACATGAAATAAAATTTACCTGATATATTTTCTAAATGCATATTACAGATCCAATCAACAAACATGGATAGAATCAAGTCCCCGCCCTGTGTTTTTTTTTTTTCTTTTTTGAAAATCCATACATGTACATCACAATACAGAAGAAACGATGTTTCCCTGCTTCCGTTTCTTTGAATTTTATGTTTTTTAAACCCCTGAGGTTTACTCTATAAGTGCATGAGGGGTATAAAATAAAACCTAGCACATTTGACATACTATATTAACAAACTATGATTACGACACATTAATTCTAATTGTCATACCATATAGTATACAGATAGTATACAAATACAAGGGTTAGACCTGGCAAAGAATACCACAACCAAAAGAGAACCAGCATCTCTCCCTTCATCTCCAACGCCTCTCTGAATGCTAGAGTCACATGACTTCTTTCAGCTGTGTGGATCCTCACTGTTAATGCACTGACTCAGATCAGGGACATTTTGGGAAATGATGAGCCTATGACTCTCACTGATGTAATAATGGTGGTGTTTTGCTGCACTAAAGGGTATGGATAATAGGTTTTAGATTGACAGAAATAGTGTATAATGATGATAAAATAATTTGAAGTTTTATTGCCATATCACTGGGATGGCAGTATGTGTATGCTTTAAATGTTTTGTATGTTATGCTGCTGTGTAAAAAAGACAAAAATCAGTGCAAGAATAAAAGCAGACGCAGGAGTATATACAGCGCATATAACATATGTTTCTCTGCTTTTTCTTTCAGAAAGAGGAGGTGGTTGTGGTGTGAGGGGAGTGTGTGTGCACACGGGTGCGAGTAATGGCGGAGCAGCAGAGACAGCGTTCACTCTCCACGGCAGGGGAATCACTATATGTGATCCTGGGAGTTGATAAAAACACGGCACCAGAAGACATAAAGAAATCCTACAGGTAAGATGCTCTTAATGGACATAGAAATATTGTTCCAACATTGCCATTAAGAATAGTGGATAAAATGCACTGAATCTTTTTGGTGTGGGGGTCCTTTCCTGTTATTATTTATTTATTTTTGTAAGTTTACTCATAACGATTATGATAACGATTATGCGAGAAAACAAAAATTTCAATGTCTTAAAGGGATAGTTCACCCATTCTGTCATCATTTACTCACCCTCATGTCGTTCCAACCCTGTATGTATTGCCACGAAGAAAGTAAGTCATAATGGTTTGGAAAGTGAGAGTGAGTAAATGATGACATTTTTGGGTGAACAATCCATTTGCGTTTCCAACTAAATCCACTAGGAGGCGACAGAGAACTTTTCCTCTCTTCCTCTCATGAAAACTTGCAACCATACTGTTCTTACTACTGCTGTTTTATATAGTGTGCATAATTTGAACAGTATGTACATTTTCTGTGTGCATTAATACTCAGGTGACTGATTACGCTTGCTAGTATTTATCATGAAATACTTTTACATGCTATTTTTAAAGAATAGTTGCAAGTTAGTATATCATGGAGTTATTAGTAGTTGAAGTCATCATAGTCGGGTGAACTTCTATAGTGATGAATGGAAACTATAACAAATATAATTTTTGCATTGTTATTTGTTCCAATAGCAAAGGAAAAACAATCCATTCAAGCATTTCTATGATTTTCCAAAAGAGGAAAAAAATATTGAGAGATTATGTTGCACTTTTCCAAAGTAATAGAATACAAAGTGTTATATATGTACATTAAAATACATTTTAAAAAAATAAAATAAATAAATAAATAAAAATAAAAAACCTTGCTTGATTTACAATGTTAAAGGGATAGTTCAAAAAGAAAATTCTGTCATTAATTACTCACCCTCATGTCGTTCCAAACCCGTAAGACCTTCGTTCATCTTCAGAACAGAAGAAAAGATATTTTTGATGAAATCTGAGAGCTTCCTGACACCTGCATAGTCAGCAATGCAACTACCACCTTCAAGGCCCAAAAAAGGTAGTAAAGACATCGTTAAGTTAGTCCATATGACATCAGTGGTTCAACCGTAATGTTATGAAGCTGCGAAAACACTTTTTGTGTGCAAAGAAAAAAAACTAATTTATTCAATTTCTTCTCTTCATGTCAGTCTTTGCTGAGTGTGCAGTCCTCTGCTTGCAAACAAGGTGCAACACATCTGGGTTTTACGTCAGAACGCCAGCTCCTCCGTCAGCAGCGTCACACGTGTATTGTGATACTCTCCTGAATGCGCAGCGGAGACTGACATGGAAGAGAAATTGTTATTTTCATAGAAGTCGTTATTTTTGTTAACTTGAGCATAGTATTCTTGTAGCTACATAAAATTACGGTTGAACCACTGATGTCACATGGATTATTTTATTGATGTCCTTACTACCTTTCTGGGCCTTGAACGTGTCAGTTGTGTTGCTGTCTATGCAGGGTCAGAAAGCTCTCGGATTAAATCAAAAATATCTTAATTTGTGTTCCAAAGATGAGCAAAGGTCTTACGGGCTTGGAACGACATGAGGGTGAGTAATTATTGAGAGAATTTTCATTTTTGGGTGAACTAACCCTTTAATAACTGTGGAAATGCATAAACACAGTCTGTGAAAAGGGTTCATTTTTCACATAGTAATAGTTTAACGTTAACGCACCTAAAAGCAGATTGGCAAGGGTGCTGGACAAAGGTCATGGTTGCATTCATCTTTAGGAAATTCATTTTATTTCTGCTCTTCTGATTTGCAGAAAACTAGCTCTGAAGTTCCACCCTGACAAGAATCCTGACAATCCAGAAGCGTCTGAGAAATTCAAAGAAATCAACAATGCTCATGCCATTCTGTCAGACCCCACGAAACGCAACATCTATGACAAATACGGATCTCTGGGCCTATATGTGGCAGAACAGTTCGGAGAGGAGAATGTTAACACATACTTTGTATTGTCCAGCTGGTGGGCCAAGGTTAGTCATACACACAAGCACACACAAAATATATATTCTAAGTTAGACACACTACCATTCAAAAGGCTGTGGTCAACAGTTTTGACAAAATATTACAACCACAGAACTATTTTCAACATTGCTAATAATAATAATTGTTTCTTGATCAGTAAATAAGTATACTAGAATGATTTCTGAAGGATCATGTGACACTGAAGACTGGAGTAATGATGCTGAAAATTCAGCTTTAACATCACAGGATTACATTTTACATTTTAAAATAAACTAAAAGAAAATAAACCTTGGTGTGCATACGAAACTTCTGACCCCAAACGTTTGGATGGTAGTGCATGTAGTACATTTGTGTACATGCTGTTATTTATGTTGAATTCCTCTTTTTTCCACCCTCGGGACAGGCATTGTTTATATTCTGCGGTGTGGCCACAGGCTGTTATTTCTGCTGTTGTCTCTGCTGCTGTTGTAACTGCTGCTGTGGGAAGTGTAAACCTCATCCTCCTCGGTCAGATGAGCCGGAATTCTATGTGTCTCCTGAAGACTTGGAAGCTCAGATGCAGTCTGATGAGAGAGGTGAGACACACTGACACGTATTCATTTAGAATAGTCAAATAAACATGGTAATTTTGACATGAAATCAAAATGGAAGTTTTGTGGCTATTATAGTCCATGTCTGTTAGCTTTTTAATACCATTCATAAGTTAAAATTACAAAAGGTAGTGTAATAAACTTCTAGAAGTCCAGTAAAATGTTTTCTAGATTGAGACTGTCCCATTCCCCACATACCACGTACCACTGACAACCAATACCAAGTAGGAAATTATTGTTTGGTGACTTGAAGGTATAGTTCACCCAAAAATGAAAATCATTTACTCACCCTCAGGTTGTTCCAAACCTGTATGATGTTCTTTCTTCTGTACAAAAGAAGATATTTTGATGAATGTTGGTGTCCAAACAGTTTTTGGTTCCCAGTGACTTCCATAGTATTTTTTTTCCCCCATACTATGGAAGTAAGTGGGGACCAGCAACTGTTTGGTTACCCAAATTCTTCAAATTATTTTCTTTTGTGTTCAACAAAAGAACGAAAATAAAACAGGTTTAGAACAACTTGACGTTGAGTAAATGATGACAGAATTTTAATTTTTGTGTGAACTGTCCCTTTAATGTTTTTTTTATTTAATTTTAATTTTATTTTTTACTGTTTATTATTTCAGTGTTTAGTCATATAAATAACCAAATGTAACAAAGAATGCAAAAATTTTATTAATGCAGTAAATTAAATTACTTTAATAACGTTTTAATAAATGTAAAATTATAATAAAATAAATAAAAATGAGTGAACATTTCTTTTAAATGTTAATTATAAAAAAAAAACAATATTTAGACAAATAAGAACTGTACATTTGCTTTAAAAATGTACAATAGCACTGTTAAATGTAATCAGAGTTAATGAATATTAAAATGTTGTGATGCCTAAAACCACAGCATTTAAAACCGAGTTTAGTTTGTGGTGTTTGGTTTTTATTTTTTGTTTGTTTTTTTTATTAAGACATTAATTATTATTAATTTTAACATTAGATTTTCTTCTTTTTGTTTGTTTGTTTGCTTTGTTTTAAGACCTTCAATATATCCTACTTCCCTACTTCCTGATTTTTAAATAGGAAATGCTGTGTTAATCAAACTGTTTCATTGGGTCTTTAATAAAGGTCCATAGCACAGTTCAGTGCATGTTATTGTAAAGCGATAATGATTGTTTCATAATCTTTCATCACAATTTCATCATTTTATCTGCTTCTGAAAACTTTTCTTTTCTGCTGTCATAACTAAGGCCATGCAGGTGGGTCAATAATATCATTGGTTTCAATCAAATCCCAGTGAATAATGTCCTGCCAAGTATATTTGCCAGTTTTTCTTAGAATTACAGTTAAAATGCCTTCAGATTGTTTATTTAGCCAATAAATGGTCTGTTCAGTATTTGAAGTGGCTTCCTGGCACTCACAATCATGCCTGTAATGCTTAGCAACAGGGTTCAGTTTGAGTTGCTAGCTGCTCATATTATAAAGCAGCGTGACAAAGCGTGTCTGTTTCCACAGATGGCAGCAGCCCCATCGTGATGCAGCCGTCCTCTGCCACAGAGACCACTCAGCTGACCTCAGACTCTCACCACACCAGCTACCGGACAGACGCCAGCTATTAAACCTCTCTTTCACACACGGGACCACCATGCCAGAAAAGCTCACGATGGGCAATGGGTGATCCAGAGGAAAGAGGATGAGTGGTTAGTTAGTTACAGTATCGTTGGAAAACCTGAAACGCTCCACTGTACAGGGCAAGAAGCGAGTTTATTTTTATTTGCCTTTAACCTCTATCATACCCAAACCTACTGCTGTGTTATATTCAACAAACACACACGCACGCACACACACACACACACACACACACACACACACACACACACACACACACACACACAAGGACTTTCTTACAGTGTCCATACAGTCTTCCTGCTATGATCCAAGCTTCGTCATGCCGACAGCTCTTGTTGTGCAATTTGCACTGGTTATCACACTGCATTTGTCTATATAATAAGTTCTAATAATTTTTAACAATTTTAATTGAAGCATGGATTAGTTTCCACAACAACAGGACACAAGGAAGTGTTTTTTTATGCTTTAGTGCATTCAGCTATCATAATGGATAATGAATCTGCCTGGCGTTACACTAGCTGACTCGAAAAATTTGATAATTGTAGAAGTTGCCACACATACACTACCATTCAAAAGTTTGGAGTCAGTAATTCTTTATTTATTGATTGATTTTTTTCAGAAAGAATGCATTAATTTGACCGGAAGTGACAGTGAAGGCATTTAGGTTACAAAAGATTTTTTTATTTCAAATGCCATTCTTTTGAGCTTTATGTTCATCAAAAGAAAAAAAAAAACACAGAAATATTAAGCACCACAACTGTCTTCAACACTGATAATAATAAATCAGTATAGCAAATAGCAAATCAGCAAATTAGAATGATTTCTGAAGGATCATGTGACACTAAAGAATGGAGTAATGATGCTGAAAATTCAGTTTTGCATCACAGGAATAAATTACTTTTTAAAATGCGTTAAAATAGACAAGTTATTTTGATTGTAACAATAATTCAGAAAATTAATGTTTTTACTGAATTTTTTGTTTAAATAAATCCAGCCTTGGTGAGGGCAAGACTCAAAAAAAAAAAAAAAAAAAAAACCTTACCGGCCACAAACTTTTTAAACTCAAAGTTATTGACCTTTCCATGCATTTGATTGGCCCTCACTAGCACAAACCTCACAATCACATCATAAGCATTATCCCTGGGTTGTCTTCATGTTTCCACATTTTTTTAACAAACAGACCTGTGCCATTTTCATTAAGCAAAAATCACACTATACAAGTTCTAATCCTTCATGTTCAAGTGTTTCATTACATTAACTGTAAATGGTTTTCAGTAGTTTGATACCTTTATATTTTTCTAAACAGTAAGGCAGTGTAGTGTAGTCACTGAGGACACGATGGAGGACACATTGTTGTGTCATGTTGTGTGTTTATGTGAGCCGTCTCTCGTGTTAATGGCATCCAGTGGGTATGTACTGTCAAATATAATCATGCAGTGTTTAGCTGAGCTCAATTTCAGCCACATGTGGTGTGTGTGTGGAACAGGAGTTTGGAGTCAGATACAAACAAACAAACACATACCTTTGTGCCAGGTCATTTAATCTTGATCCATCTGTATTAATCCATCTGTATTCTCAAGGCTTTGCTAAGGTAAAGAGTGTTTGCAGTCCTCAGGATTGTGGTTTCAGAAAGCATAAGCCCATCCTCAGACAGCTGGGTTCAGTATAAGCACAGGAGGATTGTGGGTAAAGGGATTCATCTGCACAAAACCCATTTTTGTTTCCCATATACTTGAGTAACGTGAGTGATTTTCATTCTTTAATTCCATAGTTTCACACTGACCCAAAATTGTTAACTGATGCATCCTTTTTAGTGTGATACATTTTTGCAAATTTATTTTAACAAATCTGGTTCTAGACTTGGATGTGGACACATTATCACTCAGTGTGCTGTTGTATTTTGTTTTGGCTGTAATTGTACCCAATTGTCCCTAGTGCCATGGTTTAATCAGGTCAGCATATTAATTAATACACATTAACAGTATTATTACTATTATGCCAGAAAATATGAATAACTCTGTGATCTGTTTCCTTCAGACTAAAATGGTTCATGCTTAGTTGATCATCTCATATACACAATTCAGGGTTCCTAGTCATGGAAATCTGGGAATATTGCAGAAGTGTAAAATTGTGGCTATAATCCTAAAAAATGGTAATGGAAAAGTCATTGGCCAAACAATTTGGGAACCCTGGCACTTGCAACCTTTTAGATCTTCTCTTTTCTTTTATCTATCAGAATACATACATATTTTTTATTTTATTTTATTTTTATGTTTTGATAGGAGTGAACCTAAACATACAGACATATAGGAAACCTTCACTTCTGTGTGTATGTGTGTGCTGTTTGAAACTGAGATCTTAATTTAATCACTGTATTATCATCTACTGTATGCTCTGTTTAAATATCTGTAATGTCTTTAAGATGGATTAGCTGTATAGCTGTCCCTGTTTGTGCATACATTCATTTACATGCACTTGAAACAGGATGTACGGAAAACTTGTGTAATTTACCCCAAATGTGTGTTTTATTTGTTTAGGATCCTATTGTGAATATGTCATAGGTCTGTAGGTTTATTTTGTAGTTTTTTGTATTTTATTTATGTCTAAATCATTAGGCAGATTATTAGTGATCATGTTTCTAAGCATTTCTAAGACTGAACTGTTCACAATGTGTAACGCTTTTTATTTGCAAAATATTATTTCTCAACACAAGCTCCACTGTAACACAGCTACTGATCTGTTTTTGCTTTGTTATCCCAGTTTTCCTTTCCATTTATTTGTTGTATTCATTCATTCATGATCATAAACAAAAAACAAAACAAAACAAAAAAACACTGATCCGATTTCCTATTGATTCCAATCTAAGAATAAGAGAACGAATGGAGCATTGTGAATACAACACCTAAACAGAATCATGTTTAAAAATGAAGGAAATAGCATAAACATGGTGATGAGAAACAATATTTTATTTATTTTCCTATGTTTTTAATGAATTAAATGGTTCAATATGTGTAAACGAATATGACTATTGTACAGAATGGCTGAATTCTTTTGCGTGTTCTGGATGAATCAGCTGAAATTGTTGTAGCATGAATATAATGTGTCAGAGAGATGTAACATGGATAATTGGTCTGAATTACAGCTGTAAAATAAATTTGAAGGAAGCTAAAAAAAAAAAGTATCTGTGTTGATTATTTGTGCAAAGGAAATAATGATCTGCAAAATAAAATTGTAATGTTGCTTTTCACACATTTACAGGGATATAAAAAACCTTCTTAATTAAAATAAAGTTAGAATTTTAAACAAAACTTTGGGTCCTCAGACCCTCAGACTCATGCCGATGAGTGATGCATCACTCATCGGCATGATTCTGTCATTGACATTAGTAAATGGGCCCAGGAATACTTCCAGAAACCACTGTCGGTAAACACAATCCGCCGTGCCATCTGCAGATGCCAACTAAAGCTCTATAATGCAAAAAGGAAGCCATATGTGAACATGGTCCAGAAGCGCCATTGTGTCCTGTGGGCCAAGGCTCATTTAAAATGGACTGTTTCAAAGTGGAAAAGTGTTCTATGGTCAGACGAGTCCAAATTTGACATTCTTGTTGGAAATCATGGACGCTGTGTCCTCCAGGCTAAAGAGGAGATAGACCTTCCAGCGTGTCATCAGCGTTCAGTTCAAAAACCAGCATCTCTGATGGTATGGGGGTGCATAAGTGCATATGGTATGGGCAGCTTACATGTTTTGGAAGGCATTATGAATGCTGAAAGGTATATAAAGGTTTTAGAGCAACATATGCTCGCCTCCAGATGACGTGTATTTCAGCAGGACAATGCAAAACCACATACTGCAGCTATTACCACAGCGTGGCTTCATAGTAGAAGAGTCCAGGTGCTGAATTGGCCTGCCTGCAGTCCAGATCTTTCACCTATAGAGAACATTTGGCGCATCATTAAATGAAAAATACGTCAAAGACGACCACAAACTCTTCAGCAGATGGAAACCTATATCAGGCAAGAATGGGACCAAATTCCAACACCAAAACTCCAGAAACTCATAACCTCGATGCCCAGAAGTCTTCAAACTGTTTTGAAAAGAAGAGGAGATGCTTCTCCATGGTAAACATGCGCCCATCCCAACTATTTTGAGACCTGTAGCAGGCATCAAATTTGAAATGAGCTCATTTTGTGCATAAAATTTTTCAGTCTAAACATTTGTTATGTTATCTATTGTGTTAATGTTCTATTGTGAATAAAATAGTGGCTCATGTTATTTGAAATTATTTTAGCTTTCATTTTATTCAAATTTAAAAAATGTCCCAACATTTCCAGAATTTGGGTTGTGTATATATATATATATATATATATATATATACATACAAGTTTGGAACAACATGAAAGTAAGTAAATAATGACTGAATTTTTATTGTTGTCAACTATTCTTTTAAGTAGCTTCTATGAGTAAGTACACTACATTTTTTTCAGCAATTATTTTATCAAAAATACTGTAAAAACTGTAATATTGTGAAATATTGCAATTTTAAAATGACTCTTTTTCAGTTTTTCCTCTGTCTTTTCCAACTCGAATGTACTTGTACACACTTGTGGATGTTTTTGTGTTAAAAGTCTCAAGTACACTTCATAAACACCATCTTACTCTCCTCTAATACTGTAGCTGTTCTGGCATTATTGACTTGTTGGCTGTTTCAAGACTGAAGACATGAATGATTGGAGTAACTGGAGATGAGGCATCATCTCTGTTTCCCAGCATTCCACTGGCTGCCTGATATGGGCACAGCTGATCAAGGGTAGGGGGTGTCCCAGTGAGCCAGCAAGAAACCGGACACCTTCCCCCTCTCGCACATGCACAAATACATATCTTCAGCTGCAAACCAACACAGGCCCCATCGCGCTGTTCAAGCACAGGGGCAGAGCGACTGCCTGCTGCCTCAAGAGACTGGACAACCACACAGCACAGAGACATGAAGACGGTGGCGTCTCATCTCCTTAGCTGTGGTTTTGCTCTCCTGTCTTAATTTCCAGTGAGTGTGGGGTCAGCAGGGGCACATGGCCATGTCTCTTCCACTGGATATAAGCTCTTACCACAAAGACCCCTCGATGGGGACGCTGGAGAAACAACTCATCTGTCCCATCTGTGTGGAGGTCTTCACGAAACCAGTGGTCATTCTGCCCTGTCTGCACAACCTCTGCCGCAAGTGTGCCAATGAACTGTACCAGGTGTGTACCAACTCACTCGGGATGATGGTTTATGTGTGGATGTTGAAACATTTTGTATGAACCATTTGAAATGTTTACAAGTACTTTTTCAAGCCTTAGGTAAGATGATAAATTCTCAAAATAGCATCTGTGCACTTGACACACGTACAGTTCATCTGTACATGACATGAGCTGCCAGTTTCCTTCATAACCCAAAGTGTTTAATATGTGCTAAGGTGCTATTTGAATTTTAAGCGATAAGTAATTTTTGCGAAGTTGGATGGTCAATAACATGTGCTTGTACATTTGGATACATACATGCCCATTTATCTCAGTAACGTTACCTATATTAGAGTCCACACCAATGGATAATGACATTCTGTTTATTATAAGCGCATGCTGCAGTTTTGTCTTCTGCCTCTTTAAACGCTCAAGCAGGATGGATTCTCATTGGCTGAGTTGATTTGAATGTTTTTAATCGATCAACCTGGGAAATAATCATTCCGATTCCAATGATATCATTCCTCTGTGTCTTTATCGTTATTGTTGTGGTATAAATTTCCATATTCTCGTACAATTAGAATGATAAGTAGAACTTTACAGTTGTAGTTATTATTATAGACATATTTTTAGGAGTTAACGGGCCTTAACGGCCATTTCTAAAGTCATGACAGTACCACAGTAACCACAAACACAGACGGTTTTCTAGCGACCTGTCATGCTAATATGTGGAAACCCGACAGGTGGGGATTGCAAATGCAAACTCAATCCCCAGTCTGAAATCTGAGGTACAAAAATAGGTGATGGCCTACATTTGATGCATTTGAGCCATCAGGGGTTTAGTGTTCGTGCAGCATATTGATATGAAAGTCCCTTGTAACAGATATATGTTTTGTCTGCATAACCCTTCTCCTCCTCTGCACCTAAATTAACTTTGATACCTCACCGGTTTTCCCTTACACCTCCTCATAAGCAAAGGTTAAAAGCCAAGCAGTGTATTTGTCATGAGGCCAATTTACATGGGAGAAAAATGATGCCATCTCTGGCTACATGCTTGTCTTACCGTTTTCAGATGCTATCACATCATAATTATCAGATAGTTATACATAGCATTAATCACATTATGCTGATGTGTAAGTTGGGAAGGTGGTCCAAAGAGATACTAAAAAAATGTTAGTTGATCCCTGCTCTTTAAGAAACAGGGTTGTTTAAATATGCACTACAGGAAGTTTAATTGACATTTGAATCGGATTGAAATTCAGCCAATAATGCAGTTATAAATAAATGCAGTCTTCCACTCTGGTTCATAAATTAGTAGAGCATATAAAACCTTTTTTTTTTTTTTTATACATACAAAAATTTTTCAAAAAGGCTGTCAAGCTTATGTTCATAATTCAGCAACCTTTTACACCTCAACCTTTTACAAAATTACACTTCATGGGTTCCCATGAATTTAATTCAGCTTCCTGAAATTCAAATTTTGATTGCAATTCTTAAATTGGTGCGCAACCCTGCTAATTGCATACACACTTGACCTCTGACCTCTCAGAGTGAGTGTAGTGTCGTTTTGAAACTGAAACAAGAACGAAGTAGTGGCATAAATATATTATCATCTTGATTCCTGAGGAATGTCAAGTTGTGCATCTCTTGTAAATATATAGCAAATAATACAGTGAATAAATAATTCCCATCATGCCTTAGGACATCATTATAATTGAGCCAGTGATGGTGCTCTGATTCACATTGGACCCATAAGCCTCAGCAGCTGAGAGCTATTTTAGGATACCTGGTGAGATCAGTCTCAAGCTCCTGTGTTTGCAAACTCTATTTCATGCCCCTATCTCTATTGATTAAGACAAGAGACATAGACACATACATGCAGAGAATCAGACTGCTCAGTAAGATCATCTTACCCTAGAAGTACAAACAGCGCATCTCTAAGGAGCTACATGAAAGTCAAATTAGTCTAACCAAGAGATGATGATGTTATTCAGTCTGGTTAACCATGCTAGGTATTTATTTTTTTCTTGCTTAGAAAGACATCTGTAGTGAATTATGAAAAGTGGACTCAACTGTCAGTCGATACACGGAATCACAAATACTGCTGACAGCTGAAGAACAGCATGCTGAGTAAGATGTGCAGCCATCTCTCTTCCAGGTAGGAATCGGAGGACATTTTCGCTGCCCTTCCTGTCGGCGTGAGGTTGTCTTGGATCGTCATGGAGTTTATGGACTGCAGCGCAATTTACTCGTGGAGAACATTATTGATGTTTACAAACAGGAGTCTGAAAGGTCAGATGATAGAGAAAGATCCAAATGTATGGTAAACCAAAAGTTGTGTCAGTACAGTAAGTGTTTAACTGATCTTTAATTTATTGTAAATCAATGTGTCTCCAGCTCTAGGCCTCCACCGAAGCCTCCTGCACTGTTCAACTGTACAGAGCATGAAGATGAGAAGCTTAATATTTATTGCCTCACGTGTCAGGTGACCTCCTGCTCTCTCTGTAAGGTGTTTGGGGCCCACAAAAACTGCCAAGTAGTTCCCCTGCCTGATGTTTACCAGCAGCAGAAGGTGTGTTCTTCAAAATATTTGTGTCGTCATGTTACATTTTCACATCTTGCACGAAATAATTAATTTCAATTCTTATAGGCTGAACTCAGTGACAGACTTGCTACTTTGGTTTCCACAAATGAACGCGTTCAGTCATTTGTTAATGAACTAGAGGCACTCCACAGGAACATAGAGGTTTGTGTGGATCTTTTACAAAGTCTTGCAATGAAACATCAAAAAGCTATTAACTACAAACAAATGATCTGATAATGCATACAATTATACTTTGACAGGAAAACAGCAGGATCCAGAAACAGATTCTGTGTGAGAAGTTTGATCACTTATCTGCCATTCTGGAGGAACGTCATAAGACCATGACCCAGCAAATCACTTCTGAGCAGGAAGAAAAGACTGGCTGGACCCAGTCTTTACTGCAGACATACAGTGAGGATGTAGACACAAACTCAAAGTTGATCCAGGCAGCCCAGAATGCAATAGAGGACCCAGAGATGGCTTCTTTTGTGCAGGTACTATAACTTTTGTGTGCGGCTCCTCTGTAATTTCTACATTTTGAATGCCAAAGGCATGCAGTGTTTGATATATATTTTTATCTCTGCTTTATAGACCTCACAAGATCTTATTGAGAAGTAAGTCTATTAGCAAATTTAGCAAGACTGTTGAAATAATGTTCGCTTAAATCAAACAAAAACAGTATCTTTTCTTTTCCCTGAAGGGTTGGTAAAGCATCTAACTGCTTCACTCAGGAGACCCTGGATCCTGAATATGAGAAGATGGATCACTACAGGGTGGATTTTGATGCAGAGGAGAGAGTTCTGTACCAGCTGGATTTCATAGAGAGTGAGCATCAGAGACCCAATAGATTAACTTATCATTTATTTTCACAATTCCTCTGATTAATGCTGCCAACTTTGCAGTTGAAGAAGAAGTGGAGGAAACACCTGATGAAGCAGAGTCAGAACCTGAGTCTGAACCTGAACCGGTGCTGACCCCAGAACCTGACCCTGAAGCAGATCAGGATCTGAAATCAGAGGGTTTTGAGATGATGAGTCCCACACCGGAGACAATAGAGGATGCTTGTGGACAAGCAGACAGTTGTAGAGACTTCAGAAAAGTGGCTGTGTGTAAAAAGAATGGCTTAAGCACTACACAGGTACATTCATCTACTAATGTGTGCATCTGCAGTCTCAGTCAAAGTTATCAATAACATTTTCTAGGCACCTAAATAAGAACACGTAACTTGAGACTTATTAGATAAAATTGTCTGTGGTATTTAAGGTTTATTGAAATGTACATCAGTAATTGATTCTTTTCTATCTTTCCTTTAGATTGTCACTCTAGTCTTTTATTTCCTGGGCTTTCTGGTCATCCTCCAGCGAACATGGGGAAACATTCAGTGCCTTATTTGTATATAGCAGAGGTGAAGAGACATGGTCTCCAGGTACTAATAATGCTCACATGTTATTTAGAATAAAAACAAAGCTAAAGATTTTTGTTTAAATGGGAGGAAGGTGTTAAGATAGACTGGATTAGTATCATGTCTCTATGTTCTTGCATAAAAGTAAAGTCCCTTACCAAGTTTTCTGCAGACTGGCACAGCTGTGAGCACAGCACTTGAAGGACTGAGCCCTCCAGAGGTCACCAGTGAGATGATTCGTCTCTGATTCTACTGGCTCAATCCTCCAAAATAAAACCAGAAGCTCAAAGAAAGAATGATGACTTCTGGTCAGGATGGGTTCTCCTCCCTTCTTGGAAAAATCTTCTTTGTGTTTGTGCAAATAATTAAAACACTGCATACACTTATTTTTGGATCTGTTTTTTGTTTGCCCAATAACATTGACTGTTCTTGCTGTAATAGTCAATGTTAGACGAGTGATCCAAGACTGTATAATCTGAAACACCCATCTAACAATTTGTATTCCCTCTAGATTTGGTTGTAATGATATGAATGGATGAATAGTGTTTATAACTGATGGATTTGTTTGTATGAGTGTAATCTTAAGAGTTGGCTTGAACTAAAACACTGATTTTCTTTTTTTCTTTTCTTTTCTTTTCTCTTTTCTCATTGTGTCAGCATTGACTGTCTAATGGCTTGTGCAATGCATTATGTGAAATTTTAAGAAATTGTAAATCATTGTCATAAACTGACATAAATTGATGTGTTTTCCTCATTGTGTTAATTTTTGGTTACAGAGCAGAGCACAGGACATGCAAAGGAAAAACAACATTGTGGCCATGAATTAATAAATTGTTCAATTTGTTAATTAATTCCTACGTTTTAGGTAGCATAATTTGTGGGCTACGATTTAAGTAAAAAACGAGAGAGCAAATTATGATTAAATCAACAAATTAATAAAATGTGGCCACAGTCAAGTAGTGGGAACACATTTTTAATTTGTGGCGCAATATTTATTTTTTTCTTCAATGTCCTGTCTGTGGGGCTCTGTATGATTAACATCTCATTGAAAGTTGACATGAAAGGAAAGTTGCAACTGTCTTTTCTTCCCAAATGTGATGTATATCCCAGTGAAATCTCAAATGAGTAAAATGTAGGACGAGATTTTGTCCATCTGGAATGAATTTAATTATTGTTTTGACTGGGATATTAGAAACAGTGACGTTGCAAAGGAAGTTGTTTTGATTAAAGGCACATAAATATTCAAAAAAATATGTGCATGGATAAATCGTTTATAAACACTGCAATATTAGGCTTAAAACTAATAATGTGCAGTTTAACCATGACATTTGTAGTAAACCGATTAAAAATAAACTGACTTGTAGCTACTATAATACAACATGGTTAATTTTCGTCCGTTTTCTTATTATAAGTTTAATGCGTTCAGTTTCTAGTATTCAGTTTGTTCACTGTAAATGACATGCAAGCACTTCAGCACTGATCTAGATTTTCCTAAAACGAAATAACAGTCTGGGCCAATGGTGTTTTCTTTTCTTTCTTTATTTATTTTTTATTAATGCTTGAACAGACAATACAAAAGGATAGTCAAGGGATCACATACAAATCCAGAAAATAATTACCAAGAATAAAGACCACATACACATTAATAATAACTTAAATACTGTTATAAACAAAAACAAAGCTGTTTTGTTGCTCTCGGGACGCAGTTGACGTCATCTCAGTGCGCCGGAAGGAAGGCGCACTCTGGCAGCTCTTCAAGCGGAGTTGAGCTGGCTGGTCGCTCGGGATCTTGTGTTGACTTGTCAAGAGCTTTTGGGTGTTTTGGTAGTGGAGGGAAGACACGTATTTACGCCTCGCAGAGCTTTTTTTCCCCTCTGAATTACGTAACTGTCAAGACAACATTTTGAAGATCTCAACCGACGACATGGATTCCGCCAATCAAGGTAAACAAAAACAAAGCAATCCGACACGATACACTGGATTGATACAACCGCTTATATGTTTATAGCGTGATGTAGAGTAGCTGTAGCCTTATCTCTGGATCCCAGCGTTGTGAATGTGTGGTGGTGAAGGGGAGATCAGGGCAGGGCAGGCGATCAGGTTACTAATGCATAACAAAAACACATCGAGGCTGAGTGCAGGTGTTTGCGTTACAATAATTTGATTTACATCGAAATCACAGATGATGAAGGGAAATTATGGATCGGTGTTTGACGTGTGCGCTTATGGCGTGGCGATTTTCAAGTTGGATTTGGGATGATATTATTATTAAACCGTTAGTAAACACAACACCACTCATTTATCTGTTGTGCCATATAATGTGATGCTGTTTAAATGAGGGGCTGATGACATGTCTCATGAATATAGCTCAGACCCACGTGACATCTCTTTCACAGACTGACCTAAATTGAGCACTGTTTGATCAAACCTTTGAATTGTGCACACGTGTGTATTGAATGGCTGTAAAAAAATATATGAACAATTTACTGTATATTATATATAGTTATATAAATGCATTTTCACTTACTCTCATTGTATTGAAATTTCTGCTGTTTATGCTTTTACGTCTGAATGTGAGTTAGATAAAACACTTGTGTGAAGAGTGATTATAGGTTCATGCTGACAGGATAAATGACATGAAACAAGTGCTTTTTCTTTTTGTGGTGATGTATTTACTGTGGAAAAGGTAAATTTGCTGGAACAAATTGAAGGATTAATAAGCTTTAGTTATATCACACTGATAAATCACAAATTGCTACTTTCTAGTTTGTTGCAGGTGGTATTGCAGCGGGACGTTCTCATTTTCAGACCTGTACACCATAATTGTCTATATTATATATTGTGTTTTTGCTATTTGTACATTGCCTATTTGTATATTTGTATATTATTCTTTTATTATCTGTGTCCTGTCCTGTTGGTGTCTTTCTGTTGCACTGTAGAGCTTCTGTCACTAAAACAAATTCTTCGTATGTGTAAGCATACCTGGCCAATAAAGCTCATTCTGATTCTGATTCTGATTTTAGAGAGCATTTGATTGGTCAAAAATCTTTGTAGTACAGGATGAGTCATCAATATTTTGGTTTAATTTTTCCTAGACTTTAAAAATTAAATATAGCTGCTATGTTAATTTTGTCAATACATACCCTCAAACCTAATACACATGTTAGTTACAGTGCAATTTCAGCAGCAATTTGCATTGCATAAATATATATTTTCAACATAAATTGTTTTTATGCAATTTGCATTGCATAACTGTATATTTTCATCATAAATAATTTTTCCTGTCGTTTTCTTGAAATAACTTCAAGAGATCAATTTAGTAATATTATTTATTCATATATGAAACTTTTTTTTTTTTTTTTGGATTTTTGTTTTACAATTCTGTTTAATGTCACAGAAATTATGCACTTCATCTTTAAAACATGTTTTTTTTTTTTTTTTTTCTCAATTTTACAGACATCAATCTGAACTCTCCACATAAAGGCCTGGGCTCTGACTCTGTCTCAGACGTGCCTGAAGAGAGGGGGGCGGCTGCTGTGAGTCCTGAGACTCTCCCTCCCGGTCTGACAGAGGAGGAGGCTGAGGAACTGAGACTGGAGCTCACCAAGGTAAACACCAACAGCCACTGCACATCTTCCCCAGTATATCTTCAGATTAGGGCTGTTAATTTAACATTTTAATTCAGAGTGATTCATTATAAATAGAAGTAATTCATATAATTCATGTTATTGTTTACATCTCTAAACAAACTGTGATTGTTAGGTTGAGGAGGAGATCCACACCTTGCGGCAGGTGCTGTCGGCTAAAGAGCGCCACGCATCGGAGCTGAAGCGTAAACTGGGCCTGAACCCCCTGAGTGAGTTCAAACAGAACGTCACCAAAAGCTGGCAGGACGTCCAGACCTCAAACGCGTAAGAATGTCTTCCTTCTACATCTCCTGCTTACTCAAACCCAGGAGGTAACAGATACAGACTTCTGGGTTGCCATATGCAAAGCCAAACCCTAAACCTCCTTCACAGACCTTGCAGGAATGACAGTGATTTGACATAATTCTGGACAAAATTTAGAACTAAATGGGTTTGTTGAAGTGGCAAATGGGTAATGACTCTGCATGATGGCAGATGCAAGTTGGTAGCTAGTTCTATCAGTGGAGGAATTCATGGGAGAACTGAAGCCTTTCTAACTAATCCAGTTTCAATGCGCTCTCTTCCAGCTCACACATATTCCTCTCGCTTTATGCTGCTGGATATCAGCCTAAAAATAAAGAGTCACAGGTGTCCAGTTGCATTTTCTGCAGGATTGTACATTACCAAATGAAAGCATTAGAAAAAGCTCTTGAGTGCCTGTTCAGACAGAGGAAATGACCATTGTTTTCTGTGTATATTATAGACGGCATCTATGCCGTCAGCTGAAAGTCCTTCAGTTCAGTGTAATTGTTTTATCAGTTAAAAAATGGCAGTCCGGTTTCAAAGGGCTCTGTGGGAGGATTGTAGGCGACTCAGACATGAATCACCACCATTTATTGTGTTCCAAGCTGGAGCTCATGGCCATTGGTTTGAGTGTGACACTCAAGATCTTAGACAAACAACAGATGTTTGCTGTTTTTGATCCTGTAGGTGGAAAAACTTTGGTGGTTTATGAGTATGTGTAGTATTTTACAGGACTTTGAGATTATGGTCCTGGTCAGTACCTTGGGCCCTTAAAAGCCTCAGGTTGCATGGGCCAAGACTGGCTTTATGTGCAATTGACTACTATATTGGTAGTCTAATGTTAGCCTACCAAAACATGTTATTTCATTTTTGTTATAGTGTAATTACCCTGTGGGTTGTTTAAGATAAAGTGCCTGTTATTCATAGGATCCAGCCCTGTTTTTACTATGATAGCATAATGTTCATATTTTCAGAGTTGCCTTAAACCGATATAAAAATGTTTGCCCAAATGCATGTTAAACAAAAGATCAAATCTGCCTGCAAGCTGTAGGTAAATATGATTTTACAGCAAATATAATTTTTGTTACAATAGCAATAGCAAATATAATTTGTTACAATAGCAAAATAATAATAATAAAAAAAAAATCTGAAAGAGGAAAAAAATATAGACCGTTTATGGTTATTAGCCATTGTATTATAAACTCCAACAGAATTAAATAGTTTGTGATTTAATGCCAACACACAGTGTATATATAATGTTATAAATGTACATTATATTTTTTGTAAATATGAAAAAAAGTATAAAACTGTAAAAGTAAATGTCCATAAAATGTATACATAAAAGTGAGTGTTTATTTTGCACAGTATCTACTCAAATCTATTAAAATTAACCACTGGCAACTAAAAATGGCCAAATATCAGCAGAATAATTTGCCTAGCCAATGTTTCAGTCTGTCAGTACTTCAAACCGTGGAGTTATTGGTTTGTAGTCAGTCAGAGGTAGTTATCAGTAACACCATATTTTGCTTTAGTGCTGTGCCGTTGAGCTCTGCTGTAGGCAGCACATAATCACGTCTGTGTTTTTTAGCTATGTGGCGATGTCAGAGAAGCTGGGCCAGTGGAATGAGAAGGTTGCAGGGTGTGATATGTGAGTGTTTGATCGCTTCGGCACGTATTTGCAATGAATGCATGAACTCCTCTCACCTACTCTCGACCTGTCAGTGAGAATGGAGCATTTGAACACCTGAAGCCAGTGTGTTTTAGGAGAAGACATAACTGCTGCCCTGGGTTTTTTCTGCTCTGCTAATCACAAATCAATGGATGCATTGCATCAGATATAGATTCAGGTGTTCAAATGCTCCACCTCTTGATGGGTTAAATAAAACCATGCATATCAAATACAGCCCAACACAAATAACTAAAACCTGTCTCTCAAACAGAGATGCTATGATCTGATCTCCTGTAGCACTGACTCTGACCTGCTGTACAATGTAGATATTTGTCAGCCCGATTAATTCTCCACTCAACTAACTGAAACTTTTGCCACATGATGAAGGCCAGAGGTATTTTTGCTTTTTAGTTGAAGTGGGTGTCTAAAACAGTCAGTCATGTTTCGCATATTTTTGACTCTTCTGTTTTTTTCCCCTTCACAGTCTCTTTGTCCACCCGTGCAAGTAGTATTCCGTCTCTGAAATACTCAGGATCCTACAGCTGTTTGCTTCTTTAAATGTTATGCTGCGTTCATGTTCAATGTCTGAATTATCAGCCGCTGAAATTCAAATCAGCTGTTCACATCCTTGCCTGTTAAAATTTATTAGTTTCTATAGCAGTGCTTTATGTCTGCAAATAATTAATTGCTGCATTAATTCACCTCTATATTGTATATACACTACTATTCAAAAGTTCGATAGAAGTTTGGGGTTGATAAAATTTAAAAAAAAAAGTTTTTGAAAGATGTCGCCTAAGCACAACAAGGCTGCATTTATTTGATCAAATGTAATTTAAAGTGAGTAATATTGTGAAATATTATTACAATTGAAAAGAACCAGTTTTCCATTTGAATATATTTAAAAATGTAATTTATTCTTGTGAAGGTCAAAGCTGAATTTTCAGCATCATTACTCCAGTCTTTAGTGTCACATGATCTTTCAGAAATCATTCTAATATGCTTGATTTGATGCTCAATAAACATTTCTTACTATTATAAATATTGAAAACAGCTTTGCTGCTTAATATTTTTGTTTTCATATATTTTCAGGATTCTTTGAATAGAAGTTATTGCTCTCATTTTGAACAATTTATTGTGTCCTTGCTAAATAAAAATATTAATTTGTTTAAAAAAAAATCATTCATGCCCCAAATTTTTGAATGGTAGTGTATGTACTTTTACAAAATATTAAAAAAGTGCACCAGATTACTCTGACTATAATAAAATAGCATATCAGACAGGTTCTTCTACTACTAACTGTTGAAGCCACTGCCATTTTGCTTGATTTAACATATCAAGTGGGAGAAACTATCTCTTAGACCAAATACAGAGTTTTTTCAATGGCTTTTATAAGTTAAATTGTATTACAGTAATTCTGAAGGTTTAGCTGTATAGACAGGGCTGCCATTAGAGGGTTACTCTGGAATCAGACTAAGGTCCTCTATGGTTTTCCACCGGTCTCATGACTTTTAGTTGCAGTCCTGATGTAGTTGGAGGTTTAGCTGAACCTGTCAGACAGGCTACGTTATCACGAGTGTGTGAGAGATCTCCCACTTCCCTCTGTACACACACAGTTTGAGTCACATTCAGACAGAGACATCTACGGAGAGAACATATGTTTGTGTAAGGAAAGTCTTGTCATGTTCAGAATGAATGCCTCGTCTGTAGCGGTAAAGGCCAATTATAGCTTCCTGAGTCCATTCTGCAGTTTTGTGCAATTGCTGTAGTCATGAATATTACATCAGGATCCACTTTGCAATATCCTCTTTGCTAACATGCTACTTGTTTCCCAATAGCCAAGGTGGTTTGTAATGTCTTTGACTTTCAAGATTTGCCGTCTTGACTTTTTGTGCTTTTTGTGCTCCAGTATACTCACACATCTTATTTAAGCACACAAGTTAAATAGCAGGAGTTTGTGTGTTTAAGAAGGATGTCAAATAAACTGGTGTTGTTTTTCTCTGGCTGTACAGTTTAGCAGTGCTTGTGTTTTGTTTGTGAGGCAGTATAACTGTATAATCATCATTTTAGAAATGAAATGTTGTATGTGTGTGTGTTTATAGCACGTTGTGATTAAGAGAGTGGAGATTTGAATGTATTACCCTGTTCGTTTGTACTGTAGATATCTTTCAGCTTCTGCCACTCTGGATGACATTGCCAGCTCTGAAGTGTGAGTTACTTCATTCTTTACGTTCATTTTGTGTGTTTTCAAGGATGTTTTCTGGTCTCATTAAGGTCATGAAGGGTTAAAAGATTGATTTAAGGTGGCTTGCTATGCTTCATGGATATTTTGTTGCTGGGTTATTAGATAATACAATCTTATATTGTGTTTCTAAGTAGTGTGAATTGCAATTGCAAATGTGCATTACCATTTAAGTTTGAGGTCTGTAAGATTTTTTTTTTAATCTTTTATTCTTACCAATGCTGCATTTATTTGATCAAATATATAGTAAAACAGTAATATTATGAAATATTATTAAAAAATCTAGTATATTCAGATTGATTTAGAAATCATGATCCTTCATGATCTTTCAGAAATCATTCTGATATGCTGATTTGCTGCTCATGAAACATTTCTTAGTATTATCAATGTTGAAAACCATTTTGCTGCTTAATGTATTTATGGAAAATGTGATACATTTTTTCAGGATTCTTTAATGAATAAAAAATTTCAACTGAGCAGCATTTATTGGAAATAGAAATATTTTGTAACATTTTTGCCGTAACATTTGCCACATTTGTGTCCTTTCTGAAAAAAAAATCAGTTTCTTTAAAAGCAGAATCTTACCCCAAACTTTTGAATGGTAGTGTATGACCAACTAACATTTCTTGGATGACTTTAAGGGTTCTGACTGGATTTTGTCATCTGGAGGCTGTGGTCATGTTGACTAACACCTGAGAAGTGGAGAGGTTTATGGACATTGAAGGGTTTTACATGATTTTTATATTTTCTCTCTCTCTCCCCCCACATCCTCGTCTCTCTGCGTTCTTCCTTTTAAAGGTATAAAAAGACTCAGGAAACGCTGTCTCAGGCTGGACAGAAGACCTCAGCCGCCCTCTCCACCGTTGGCACGGCCATCAGCAGGAAACTGGGTGACATGAGGTATGGCTCAAGTCAAAATGCCCACCCTTGTTCTTCCTGTGTTTCTCTAGTACTCTTATTCCAGTCACAAATTACAGTGTAACTCTGCATCTTTTTGTTTAGCTTGCATGTTTTTATTTAATTTACAGTTTTTCTTGGGTAATATGAATTAAGACTAACACATGGTTCCTGGTTAATGTGTTTTGTCTAGCTGAGCATTTCAGTTCTGTTGTATCAAAACTGCTCATGATTTATCTTAAACTGCATTTCTGTATATGTATGTTTATGCATTTCATGGACTTACATTGGATCTCCATCACATGCCTTTGATTTTATTCATTCTGTCTTTGGCTTTGTTTAGACGTGGAAAAAATCCACCCAAAATTCATTGATTCTGAATACCAAAAAAGAAAGAAAAAACAATCCAAATCTAATGAAATCACAGTGCAGACAAAAGATTGGATTAGAAACTGAATTGGATTTGCATACAGTGTGAACAAAGCCTTCAAGCCTGTGTTTCCTCTGTCCCTGCTCTCTTTGGTTATTGAGCGACGCTTTTGTGTCATATCCTGCTGCCGTTCATCATCACTGTGAAGCCATTATTATCCATAATGAGTGTTAATGCAGTGTGGCCACAGTCAGCAGAGCCACTTCAACTGTAACGGCTGTTTTACTGCTCATATGATGAACAGAAGCTCTAACTAACTTGTTTTCCTGGCTCCTGATTCACTTTACTGCATATGTCGTCTCCGTTCTTACCATTATTTGCACACATCTATTTAACTTCGCTCACCACTCCTAACACAAACAGAAGGCAGGAGAAAAGGAGTTTTATGAAAGCCTGAATTTCCTTCTATTGAACGTGACCTGTTGGTAGTAGGTACTCAGTGTTGTGACATGCAGAGGGCCTGACACTTAGTTATAAGTTTCAAAATCATTAGTCTCTAGTGTGTGATAAAGAGAATCTAATAGCTTCATTCAACAGATCAAAAACTTCAGCAATGTTTTATGAATTATGAACGATGCTGCTCTGTCGATTCAAACGTCTTCATTCATCAGACAAAAATTTTATTACTCACATTTATTAGCCACTTTTATCATTTCTTGTGTCATTAACATCTATCCATCTTACTTACCCCCATGTAATGATTTGATTGTTTTTTGGTTCATTTCGCTATTCCCCATATCCCCTCAATATCAAAACAATAATTCTCATAATTTGTTCTTCCTGCTTGCTTTGGCCAACCTGATTGGTTTTGTATTCCCGCTTTCTTTTTAAACGCTGCCCTTGCTTGGTCTACAGAGCTCTTCCTTTCTCTAACTCCTTTGGGTAAGACTGATTAATGTCATAAAAAAGTTCATGCTTAACATGGAGCTCTGTTTGTAATACCAAGCCCATTTAATTTTTAAAAATGTATTTAATTATAATTTGAATGTAATATTGATTTTAATGTTATTTTAGCTCCAAAATCCTGCTAATTTTGATTATGCATGATTCCAGTGCTATTTTGTGTGAACAAATGTGATTTTTAAAGATCTCAGATATACTAACAGTCTGTGTGTGGTGTAACCCAGCTGATCTCTCACTTGCTGTCCTGCTTGCTTGCTAATGCACACAACTTTTTCTCCTTTTAATGCTTTCGAAGTAGCAACTACTCCATTCGCCATTCAATAAGTATGCCAACTATGAGGTAAAGTTCTAGTGTAAACCTCTGCCCCTTAACTCAAATGGTTTCTCATTCATTAGACTTTAAAATGTTTGTTAGTCATTTGTGTGAAAAAAATATACACTTTTATTATTTTTTTTTTAATCAGAACAAATAATACTAAACTGTTTAAACTGCTGGATTGAATATTCTCATACAGCTCGATAAAAGTTTTTCTTTGCATGCTTGTGGTGTTTCACCTTTTATCTGCCAGTTACTTTACTTAGCCGACTTGCTCATGTCTAATTAATTGTAATGTTTCTTCTGCTATGAATTCTGGGATTAATGCATGTTTTGTGTAATAGGAACTCTCCAACCTTCAAATCATTTGAGGACAAAGTTGGAAACATCAAGGTAAGGCTCACTTTTGAAACTGGGTCAGTGACTTGATGCTCATTTTTGACAGATCTATTAATTTATTCAAAAATAAATGTAATATATTTAATATATTGACAAAAGACAAAAACAAAGATTTTGTCCACCAAATCTAAGTCATGTGGTACAATCATAAGAGAAAATGTGGTACAATCATAAGAGCAGAAAGAGAAAACAAAAATTTATATCACATACACTATTAAGATTTTTAGAAGTCTCGTATGCTCACCAATTCTGCATTTATTTGATCAAAAACAGTACATTTTAATATTGTGAAATATTATTACAATTTAAAACAACTTTTTTTTTCTATTTTAATATATTTTACAATGTAATTTATTACTGAAATGGCAAAGCTGAATTTTCAGCAGCCATTACTCCAGTCTTCAGTGTCACACGATCCTTCTGCTTTACTGCTCAAGAAACATGTTGTTTGGAGAGCCCTTAAAGTCCCTCAAGGCCAATTTTCTCCCCAGAAATTACTTTTTTGAAAATAATAATATATGTTGATACTTTTTACTTTTATTATTACACAAGATTATTTTTTTTTATTTACTAAATGTAAACTTTTGTTAAAAAATGTTGTGTAGAGCATGTCTAAGTACTTGACACATGCTTTTTATACTTGATTTTAAAAAAGATTTTTTTTCTTTATCCTGGGAACTCTTTGTCCTGCTTGTTTCTAAATGGTTTTTCTGTTTGTGTGTCTCAGTACAAGGTGGTTGGAGGGAAAGCCAATGGTGAAAGTGCCCACTCTCCGAACGAGTCAAACCCGGTGCAGGACAATGCTCCGTTCTGAGAGCCCACCCTCTTGATTTAAACACTCATCTCATTCTTTGTGAATCCTGACTAAACCCACACTTCCGTTCTCCCAGTTCTCCCGTCCTCTATGAATTCTTTCATCCCTCCTTCCTCCGTCTCCTTTGATACCCCTCCACCTACTGCTAGCATGTGCTTGCTCATCTCACTGAAAACACACACGTAGTACAGATTCTGTGACATGAAACCATCACAGGTTGTACAAAAAAAGACAAATGATGAATCATTTTGTATTAGAAACTATTTTACACTGCTTTGCATAATGTTTTTACATAACTTTTATCTATATATGACTATAAAGGAATACAAATAACTATATTTAAACAGTACTGCCAAGCAGCATTCATCAGACGGCAGAGGGGTACAAACTACACAAAGAAGAAACATTTAAATCTGAAGGGGGGAGGATTTTAGACCAATAGAGAAAAGAAACTTGCTGCAGGTTTCTATGCTGCTGAGCATTCAGTTGAGTTGTTTTTTTACTCTCAGTACAATGTGAAGCAATGCTTTGCTGTACACCTGGTGAATGTCTGACCTTCTCAGTCGGCCTTACACTCGCACTCTATATTGCTTTATTGGTCTGTTGCTGGTAAAATGTTACACAAAGTTGTTTTTTGCTTTATCTTTTTTTTTTTTTTTTTTACCTTTACCGTTCAGTTATTTTATTTTTATTTTTTTCATTGATGGGAATGTTTTATTTATGCTGTTGATGTCGGAAATCGCTTGCCTTTGCTTTGTGCCATGCCGTGTGTGCCAGTTAGTAGATGCCATAGACCTTGCTATCAGAATGTTACACACAAACTATCACATCACAAAGATCACTCTTCAATTTTAAGAAATAAAAATGCAGTTACTTTCATGTGCACTAATCCAGTGGCGAGAAAGTTCTGCTAAGTAAGTCGAATTTCCTTTTGTTAGTGGCATTTGCTGATTTTTCCCAACAGACGTGAACACTGGTGTTGTCTGTATGGTAGCACAGTCACTTTTTACCTGAAAGATATTGGAATATATTTCATTATTAGCAAGTGTAATCTCTTATTTTTCTTCGTTTTTATCTGTTCTATTCTGATATTTCATTCACTTATATGGGTGTCAGTGGATGGCCTTGTTTGATTATATTACACAACGATGATTACATGCCTCATTGGGTGAGATGCAAAGGATTACATACATTTGACTGACTGGTGCAGATGATGAGATGCCAAGATTACATGATTTTCAACTGGAAATCACGTATGATGCCATAGAATTGTGTGGATACACCTGTAGTTCTGCAAACGGTGAAAAGTTGAGAAAATATCGTGAACATTCAGAGGGAAAGGACTTCTTTTTTTTTTTTTTTTTTATATATATATATTTTGAGTAGTCATTTTCAGGAGGTTGTTGTTTAGGGAACAGGCACCATATAGCTTTAAATTAGAGATCTCAGCCTAGCTATTCAGATTTAAAGGTTCAGATTGTTTTCTTTTAGAACAACAGTGATGTAATGCTTCATTTATTTTTGTCAGATGTTTGTATATCAATAAAGCATTCGTTCAAATGGCCTTTGGTTTGATCTTTCCCCTTCTTTTCATAATGTTAGTGGCATACATTTGCCAGGAGGTGGCAGTACAGCACTTACTGGAGAGGCCATGTGCTTCTACCATTGACTGTATTAAAAAAAAAAAAAAAAACTTCTACAGGCTCCTCGCACGTTTTACGCAAACATGCCATTGGAGGACATCTTTTCAACTTATCTTTGTGTTTTAGCTTGTGTTTTAATTGTTGCATTTTAAATATATGTAGATTTAAATTTGACCAGAAATGCAAATATTATAGAGTTGGATAAAATGTAACATTTAGGCTACGTTTGATCCAGGGCCTTCAATCAAGTATCTGGCCCTTCATGATAATTTAAAGCAATAAGCCCCAAGAAGCCGTGGTCGGGGTTTATTGCTTTTATAAAACGGTTATTCCATATACCTAGTAAGGTTTCACAAAATAAAACAGAGCAAATAAAGTGTAATGATATTAATAAAAACATTATTCTTCCACCAAACAATGTAGTTCCTCAGAAATGGTTGTGATTCAAAGACTAGAATACCATTAAAAGACTTTTTTCTTAAAGAGACTTTGCTGTGGTTCTAACAAAGTGGTTGCCGAACAACACACAAATGTTAACAATGGTGTATGTTTGTAGAGAAATTTACAACAACTTCGAACTTGGCTCAGCCAATCAGAATCAAGGACCGGAACTATCCGTTTTATAAAAATCCTTTGAGCACCTCTGCTTTACAGGACTGTATGACTCACCGTCAGACTTACAGCCAGCTCAGGTATTACCGGTATAAAAAGCTAGATTTCTAGTTAAGACTTTATAATAGCTTTCTTAAATTAATTGCTACTAAGTAATGTATAATGTTTCAGATCATTTGTTACCATATTAATTAGCTAATAGTTATAAATTTAATTAAAATGGTTTAAATTCAATTTTATGTCGTATTCTTCGCGGACCCAAGTTCAAAACGGTATCAACAAGCAGTAAATTTACAATTATAATACAGTAAATAAAACTATTCATCTGACTTATTTTATTCCTTATTATCGTTTATATTTATTAATCTATTTTCCCCAAATTGTCCTTTATGGCTAAAAAGCAAACATCAGTCCTCAGTTTGTTTGTTTGTTTTTTAAATATGATCATCGATATGTATAACTGTTTTTATTCATCAAATCAAAATCAGAATCAGAATGAGTTTTATTGGCCAGGAATTTGTTAAAGTGACAGAAGCTCCACAGTGCAACAGAAAGACATCTATAGGACAGGACACCGATAATAAAAGAATAATATGCAAATATACAAATAGGCAATGTACAAAATAGCAAAAACACAATATATAATACAGACAATTATGTATGTACAGTTATGATACGTGCAAATTTGAAATGAAAAAAAAAATGCAGATCATATTCTGATTAACGACTAATTCGCAATATTACACTTGCACGTTCACTTTTAATGTGAATACTGGATAGCAGTGAGCAGTGTTTGTTCTACTGTAAATGATGATTGTGAAACGGGGAGCCATCGCAAAAACACTCTTCCCTGACCGGGAATCGAACCCGGGCCGCGGCGGTGAGAGCGCCGAATCCTAACCACTAGACCACCAGGGATACGTGCGATATCGAAACCTAGAATATTATTCAGCTGAATCCCCACAGTAGTTCACGAAATGGTAAAATGGTATATAATCAATATGTTTATGTATATTATTTGATAACCTTTTGAGGTATTGTGGACGCAGTTTGTTACAAAACCAGTGTCTTCGTAGTTTCTGAACATTTCCAGAAAGCAGAGCACCAGTCGCTCCAGCCTAGCTTCCGCTGGTTTGATCCGGTTCCGCGCTGAGGGGTTTATATAGAGCAGAGGGAGGCCACGCCTCCATCCACCACAGCTGGTGGTCGACGTCGTCTCTCTGTATAAATTCAGGCGAGCGAGTTGTTTTTGTTAGACAGCACTGCGGTAGAGATTTCCGGACGTGGAGGGTCTTATCCATCCAAACCTTTTCAAATGGGCCCCGTCGCCTAGCGTTTTCTCCCCAAAGCCTCTGACTGAATCGAGTAGGGTGCTCTAATAACATCAGCAAGAGCGGCAAAAGAAGGTGAGATGGTAGTTTCATATTTTAAAGGGTGGTCATTGTTTGGGTCAGAGAATCTGAACAGAGTAACGTTACATCTACTCTAACACTATCAGTGTCGTGTACTTTGCTGTAATGGTGTATGTTTTCTCACGTTTGAGACAAAAATATTTCCTTTGTCATCTCAACTGCTGTAATTCCTATGGGATTACTGTAACTTCCTCGTGTAGCCTGTTTAAAAATGCAGTAGGAAGCTTGGTTGTAATGAATGTCTCATGTGGCATACTGTCAGTTTGGTTAGTCTTGTGTTTTGACACTTAACTGTGTAATAATTACAAAACCAATATGTAACCAATTCAAGGTTTCAAACCACACTTGAGAGATCAAATATCTTAAATGCCTTACCTGAGTCTGTCTGTATTCATTAAAATTCATGCTCAGGGTTAAGATGAGAAGTTATTATCTAGTTTGTATTATTTACATTTGATTAATTCTCAACATTAAATGTCTTCACAGGGTTTCCATCTAAGTCACCATTTACATAAGTCTGTAAAATGGCAGCCATCCCATCTAGTGGTTCTCTTGTTGCTACTCACGACTACTACAGAAGTAAGTTGCCTTTGTGAGTGCTTTACTGTTATAGTTATATGCAACTATTAATTGTTGACGTCATAAAGAGAATTTGCCTTATAAGACTGTTCCTTTTCAGGGCGCATTGGCTCTACATCCAGTAGCAGCTCGTGTGGGAGTTCAGAGTATAGTGGGGAGGTTATTCCACATCACCCAGGTGAGTTACGTTTCATTTCAGTCTGTTTTCAACCCCCCACCTCAATCAATACTTCATTGCAACAGTTTTGACATGACATGAAGACATTTACAGAAAGTTATGCAACACAGTTTGCACCCACATCACAGCTCTGTTGAAATGGATACTCGTCTGATCGCTTCTGAGTAATCAACTGTTGAGGAAATCACTTTTGTGAATTACAAAAAAGGACTATTGCTTGCATGCATGCATTCGTCAGCCTACATGTCTTTGTTTAGAGACTCTTTAACAGTGATTGTGTTAGTGCCTACATCATTGTGTACTAAATCCGTTAGAAGATTAGACTGGTGGTGCTTTGCTTGTTCTGACCTGTGGTTTAATTGTGCTTTAGGTCTGCCCAAACAGGATTCTGGTCATTGGTGGTCCAGTTTCTTCTTTGGGAAGCAGAACCAGCCTGGTATGGGAACTCTTACTGAAGAGGCTCAGCAGAAGTGAGTCACAGGATTGAGTGTCACCCAAGTTGGTGCATGTAACATGAAGGCCTTGCCAAGTGCTGATGCACTTTTAATTGCAGATGCAGTTGCAAATTTTAGATTTCATAACAAGGGGTGTTAGTTTGACCTGGAACTTTTTAAATTCTAAATCCTTTAATCTGATTGGCTCTCTGCAGGTCAGGGGTGGTGAGTGTGACCAATGGGCAGGTGACATGTATTGCCCGAGAGATGGTGATGAGGCAAGCGAGCGAAAGTAGCGACGGAGGCAAGTCGGAGGCGGGGAGTTCTCCTCATTCCTGAATCAGACACCAGATCAGGACACCAACGCTAGGGGACGGAATCGGCTCCCCTTTTCTTTTACTTTTAATTTCCCATCCATATAATGGGCTGTTTTAGTATTTTTATTTTTTTTTTCCCTCATTTTTTGTATTCATTGTTTTATATATATCACATAATAAATGGAAGAGCTGAAACTTGTAAAAAAAAAA
Organism: Spinibarbus caldwelli; assembly: GCA_039654775.1. Taxonomy (NCBI): domain Eukaryota; kingdom Metazoa; phylum Chordata; class Actinopteri; order Cypriniformes; family Cyprinidae; genus Spinibarbus; species Spinibarbus caldwelli. The sequence goes on from CM077260.1 coordinate 19,085,970, forward strand.
AAAAAAATTTGTACATTTTTACACATCTGTTTTTGTTACTTGTTGTCTTATCCTGTGTTTTTCAACACAATAAATGGTCTTAAACAGCCCACTACTGCTATTGGACATCTATTTATTTATTTCATTTTGTTTTCTGTATTATAAAGAAACCATACACCACTATCTCCCCTTTATAGTTATAAGAAAAGACCCATACATATAATACATATTAGCTATATGTAGAATAGTGTACTAGAAGCTGCATTTAAAATAAAGTGCAGCAATAATCTATGGAAGGATTTTCCGGACTATTTTCAAATAGAATTGCAAATTGTATTTTCAATTGCATTTCCATATGTGGACACATAAATTGTGACATAATCCAAATGCAATTGCAAATCTTGCATTACTGTTTGCATTTTCGCTTTCGCGAACGCAGTGACTGCCACATTTCAAATGAAAAGGCAAAGTCCATTTGCAACAGGGCCGTGCAGAGACCTTTGGAGGGGCAGGTGCTCAAAGTATAAAAGGGGCACATGGAACACGGCTTTTAATAGGGCTGTGCTCCTTGCTTATATGTGTATCGAAATGGATGCTTCTGTATTGATACAGCAGCAAATACCATGACGCAGGTTTGAAAAAGAAACAGAACAGAAGAGACCATTTTAAGTTTAAATGTTAAAGACATTTTTTGGACCTCTTAATTACTCTGGAATGATATTATTATTATTATTGATGTTGTTATTGAGTTTACAGGGTATGGTGGTTTTGCTGTTGTAAACACTACTGTTGTTGTTGTAGAAAAAAAATATTCCTGTCTTATTTAAAATAGAATTATATTCTAATCCTGTTCTGAATTTATTAATTTTTTGAATGATAATGATTATAAAAACAGGATTGATAAGTATAACTCAGAGGACGAGAAAATCAGTATAAGCCTGTTTTACCAGTGTTGTGATAATTATTATTAACTATTTTTCTAGGTTAGCTGCATTTTTAATATTTAATATTAATTTTAATAAAATGTAAATTAGTCCCCCGCACATTATTCGAGTTCGAGCAGGTGTTTTCACATAGAGGTTTCTAGATTTAAATTAAAAGAGACATGACCATACGTTTTATTCGTATCCAAAATGAGGAGATATGAATATCAGGAGAGCTGAACACTCTCCTCAAGTGCATGTTTCATTCATACTCGAAGCCAGAGGGCGCTCTCGCGCAGAAACTTTTGACGTGCAGGAAATCCCTAATATGGACAAACTCACAGGCTATCACTGTTGCTGAGCTGAATAAAAAGCAGAAACGTATCATTTAATTTACTGCTAAACTATTATTAATTAATTTTACTAATAGTTAGATTGGGCAGGCCTTTACAAAAGGGTGTTTAATTACAAAAAAAAAAAAAAAGAATAAATTGCCTTGACAAAAGGCCACTTTGGGCATCAAGGGGAAAAGGGGCAGGTGCACCCACCAAACACCGCCCGTAAAGTGCTTGATAGGGACTCGGAACGGAGGCAGGCATCTAAGGCCCGGGTATACTTCACTTTCCGTGTTCCATTCCGTCTCGCGCACAACCGCAAATGAGAATAAACCTAGATTTAAATTCGAAAAGACATGATATTGTCGGACCTGACGTTTTATTCTTATCCAAAACAACTAGATGCAATGATACATATCTACACTACCAGTCAAGTTTTTGAACAGTAAGATTTTGAATGTTTTTTTTTTTTTTTAAAGAATTCTCTTCTGCTCACCAAGCCTGCATTTATTTGAACTAAAATACAGCAAAAGCAGTAATATTGTGAAATACTTTTACTCTTTAAAATAACTGCTTTCTATTTGAATATATTTTATAATTTAATTTATTTCTGTGATCAAATCTGAATTTTCAGCATCATTACTCCAGTCTTTAGTGTCACATAATCTTTCAGAAATCATTCTAATATGCTGATTTGGTGCTCAATAAACATTTATTATTATTATTATTATTATTATCAATATTTAAAACGGTCAAGTACATTTCTTTCTGGATTCTTTGATGAAGAAAGATCCAAAGATCAGCGTTTATCTGAAATAAAAAAAGCTTTTGTAACATTATACAATATACCATTCAAAAGACTGGAGTCAGTATAATTTTTGTTTTGTTTTGTTTTGTTTTGTTTTGGGGAAGAAATTATAGAAATCAATACTTTTATTTAGCAAGGATGCTTTAAATTCACCAAAAATGATGATAAAGACATTTATAATGTTACAAAAGATTTCTATTTCATATAAATGCTGTTCTTCTGAACTTTCTATTCATCAAAGAAACTTGAAAAAAATTCTATTAAAATTTCAACATCTGAGGTAATAACAATAATAATTCAATAATTCAACAACAACAACAACAATAATAATAATAATAATAATAAATGTATTTTGAGCAACAAATCAGAATATTAGAATGATTTCTGAACGATTATGTGACTGGAGTAATGATGCTGAAAATTCAGCTTTGATCACAGGAATAAATTACATTTTAAAATATATTCAAATAGAAAACATTTATTTTAAATAGTAAAAATACTTCACAATATTACTGCTTTTGCTGTATTTTGGATAATATAAATGCAGGCTTGGTGAGCTGAAGAGACTTCTTTAAAAAAAAAAATCTTACTGTTCAAAAACTTTTGAATAGTAATATATATATATATATATATATATATATATATATATATATATATATATATATATATATATATATATATATATATATATAATGTATATGTGGTGGTGGGCCGCCTGGACCAAAAAATGCCAGGGCCGATTTTTTGTCCCACTCCAGCCCTGATATCAATTGTATCAACTATAGCCTACTGTACGCGTTTGGGACAGAGGACCTTCTTCGTGATCTCTATAATTAATGCAGTTTATTATTGACATTTAATTAACTTATAAATGTTAAACATTAGTTCAGTGATGTTATACAGTGTTGTAGCCTTATCTTTTGTATTTTCTACATTTCTTTGTAGGAAACCACACACACACACACACACACACACACACACACACACACACACACATACACACACACACACACACACACACACAACATCATCCCAAGCTTGTAACACACACGATATCACAGCCTATCCTACATGACTAATAAAAATCACAAACAAATTATTATAATATATTATTATATGTAATTTTATTTTTAACGAAGTGAGTAAATTGAATTAAAGTAAGTTGAATCCAAGCAGTTTAAGATTTTTTAGAATAGTTCTTCTCTGCATTCTTCTGAAGGCGCTCCGCCTGCGCTTGCGGTGTTGAATGCGTTGTTTTTAGACCATTTAAACATGTTACTTACACAAATAAAATGTTTAGCGTAGCCTAACTCTGGACAAAATCAGCAGTGTTTGATTAGCCTATATTTATTTTATTTATTGTAGACGTTGTTTCTAAGTGAAGCAACATTTGCTGAAATGTCCACAAGAAGAGCGCACGATCATCTGTCGATCATTTACGCTGAGTTTGGTCTTTTAAAAACACTCTCAAGCCCCGCCCCCCTTAGTTACTGTTGCTCCCTCGGACAAACACTGTCTTACAGTGACAGCTGCAGTGTGAAAACCTTGTCCCACGATGTTTTTGCACAATTTTGGACCCAGAAGGCCACCAAATGGGAATTAAATATTGAACGGAGGGATTTATAAAATATTTAAAAATAAATAGGCTACGGTGGGTAACTCGAAGCAGGGTTTACAGATCACAATGCAAGCGGGAAAAGTCTCATATTACGGTCTATAATCTCGATCGCGGATGACAACATACAGGATCAACACTGTTCATGTATTGCAAGGTACGATTAAATTAATGTACATTTAAATTAATGTACATTTATGGAGAGGCACAGAAATGTAGACCTTCGTTTATGTGTTTTTGACCTACACTGTACAAGACAGCAGCAGCAGTTTTAACATTAAGTGACATGACATCTGACGCACAGATGCCATTGGCACATGCCGCTATGCTCAGTGACACTTCCGGTGGCACTTCCGGTTTTCAGTGGCATGTGTCAGTGGAGAGTGGCATGAGTCATTGACAAGTGTCGCAACTAGCCTATATCTATAGAAGATGCAATTGTGATGCGATATCCTAAACAAATAGCCTAATTTAGTGATTTAAAAAAATTCACTTATACTTTCTCAAATGTTGTGAGTTTATGGCACATCTGTTTTTGAGTGGCAGATGACACTGAATGTTGTGCAATAGCCTACAGTGCTATTGTATGTGGAAGATCGCGCAGACTACCCATTCTAGGATACACACGGACACTTTGGATTCAGGAAATGTTATAAAATACATTATATTGCCCATCCTCTCAGGATACCTGGAATCAGTGTTACAAGTACCCCAGGCACATCGATTTTTCATTTTTGAAGCATAAACCCCATAAAACTGATGCGAGCTTCAGATCTTTCAGTGTTTCTCTATGGCGCTGAAACCTAAAGATCAGTGTTGCCAAACCCCTCCCTCAGAAAATCTCTAGAACCACCCTCAAAAGTCTCCATTTTTTCACAAAAAGTCGCCAAATATGAAAAGAAAGTAAATACAGGTAAATTTGTTAAAGGTAAAGGAAAGTATATATAGGCCTACATATATATATATATATATATATATATATATATATATATACTTTACAAATGATGACAGTATAAAAAATATAACAAAAGATGAAGTATAACAAAAAAATTCTGAAGTGAAATTAGGAAATGCTTACTTGTAACTCTACACGACACATTTGAATCAGTAAATTCTTCCTGTGATCTGCAAGCACATCAAACATGATGGAAATGATGTAAAGACACAAAAGACATAATGTTGGGAATTTGTTTCATGTGTCACCAAAGTGCATCCCTGTTCTGCTCAAATACAACAGATAAGAGATATTATGATTCTCCGAAAACAAAACCTTCATTCATACAAACTTATTTCGGTCAACACACTCTATTACAACAAAGTGCAAAATGTTTTTTGAGATCTGACTTCTTAACATTTAGTATGACTTTGCAGTATTTGCTAAAAGCTTTGGATGTATTTCTTTTGTACAATAGGCTGAAGCCAGATCTTGCAACCACCAATTTCTAAAGTGCTGCTCATATTTTTTCTCTGCCGTCTTGATGCTTATAATGAAATGGTGGTGTGTGTCATCATATCTGAATGGCAGGCGTACTGATGTGTGTTGTTCTCTGCGCAGACTCATTGGCATGATTGAGAGCAAAATTGAGAGGTCACGGGCCTACAGCAGGGTGTGGCCAAGTAAAAAATAAAATATATCCAAAAAATCGCTGTTTTTATTTAAATATAGCTAAAATAGCTCCTTGTCGCAAAAAATCAATAAAAGTCGCAGCGACAATGAGAAAGTAGCTAAATTTAAATCCCCGTGCAACTGATACTCGACTGCCATTGGCTAGTCTGCGTTCGAGGGGAGGGGCTTACCGATAGGTCAATTAACATATTAAGCCTTTTAGAATGTCCCTGTCAAGGTTGCATTTGTTACTATAGCAACAGTAGATTAAATTAAGTCATGATCATGAGAAAAAAAAGAAAGAAAAAATTATAATATGCATAGCCGCTTAGAACTTCCATAATATTACAGATTAAAAGAAAGGAATAAAATGTACTGTAATAAGTGTAGAATTGCACTGTCTGTTTTCTCACTTGCATCAATCATCAATTCAGTGCGTCAGCTTTCAAAGTGGACTTTGGCAAGGAGACAAACAGGACTTTTGGATGGTAACTGAGGCAGACAGAATGTCATGACAACTGCTCTTGAGTGAAATGTCAGTTCTCCTCATACAGAAATGATCCAAAAAAAAAAGGCAACAGTTTTCTAAAATTGTTTAGGAATTGTATTTTTAATTCAAATAAATACTTTGAGCTTTGAAAAGGGTGAGCAGCATGTGCAGGAATAAAGACAGGTTTGAAGTGCTCTTGAGAAGAATAAACAATTTTACAGGCATTTTGCAAAATTAGTGCATTGTGTTCTGAACAGATGACACCAATTTCATACTTTTGGTGTAAACCAAAAAGGACAGAACATCTTCAAAATAAGCAGTGTGGGTGGTAGACCAAACACAGAACCAGTGAATATGGGAAACAGTCCATATGGAAAATTGCTCGCCAGAGATGACGTTGTACAGCTTTGTTCCCATGTGTACATGGATTTTCCAGGTCACTAAGTTCTGATGGTTGGCTAGATACATGAAAAAGCCTCTTTGTGGTATGCTGACTGTTCTTTTTCAGACATCACTTCCCTTTTGTTTGCAGGAACAGGTCCCAACTAAGAGACTGTGACAGGTGCTGTGATCGGTAGTTTATTGAAGATGAAAAGAAATGTACTTTTTATGGGCAGAATTGAATTATGTCAAAATCTGTAAATGACTAATCAGTTTAATCAGTTGCCATATTGGCTATTTTCTATGTAGGCTATAGAAAATGTTTCTATGTATTTGAAAGGTAAAAGCTTTCCAAAACTTTCAATGCCATGTCAAGTTAATCTTGACAATTAAATCTAACAGTATTATATGTCAAAACACATATTACAGATTAGGTTGGTCCAGCTGATGTGCATGAAAAAAGCAAATAAATGATGGCTCTCTTAAAAGTTTGGATCTTTTAACAGCAAGGTAAGCCAACATATTGTTAGCTGCAATTTCGCCAATTTGTTCTTTTAGGGGTACTTTGTCTCATACTTGTGGTGGGGACAGGCCTTGCGTAAAGTGAGGCAGAATAAATGCAGCATATGGCTATATGGATATTTATACAGTACTGTTCAAAATGTTTGGGTCAGTAAGAATTTTTTCACATTTTTTTATTTTTCTAAATTAATACTTTTATTCAAAAAGGGATGAATGACTGAGTTATAAAGTTACAAAAACAAATTACATTTCACACAAATGCTGCTCTTTTGAGCTTTGTGTCCACAAAAATAATAAGCAGCACAACTGTTTTCAACACCGATAATAAATATTACTTGAACAGCAAATCAGCATATTAGAATGATTTCTGAAAGATCATGTGACACTTAGGACAAGAGTAATGATGCTGAAAATTCAGCTTTGCATCACAGTAATAAATTACATTTTTAAATATATTCAAATAGAATACACTTCTTTTAAATTATTATAATATTTTACAATGTTATGATTTTTACTGTATTTTTTGATCAAATAAATGCAGTCTTGGTGAACATAAGAGACTTAATAACCCCAAACTTCTGAACGATAGCATATAAACCAAAAATAAATATTCTCTAGCATGAAAAAGGCCTCTAGATCTCTAAAAAAAAAAAAAAAAATAGAATAATTATTGGAGCAGCACTTTTAAGCAGCATATTAACATACTGTGTCTGTAGAGAAGCATTTTCCAGAGCTCTATACGCTATTCTTATGCAGGTGTCTACTTCACCACACGATCAGCAGGGCTTTGTCGTTTGGAAGAGGTTCCGCTGGATGCCGGGCTCTTTAAAACCACATTTATTGTCCAGCCATCGTTCATAGGCCCTAATCCTGCATTTAGACAGAAATACATGGTCTTGTGGTCAGTAGGGCTAAATGTACAACTGTATAGATTGACAGATCTCAGTTTACCTCATACTATACCTTGGTGCTTGGATTTGGTCACCCAGACAGTCACTTGTCTTTGCTTTGGTTCCATTAAGTTATTAGAAAGACTACTGACTGCCTTCATTTTGTCTGTCGCGCAGATGCCTGCAAACAAAAACAATCACATACAGAAACACATACACAGAATCTGAAGAAAACTATTTAAACTGACCACAGCCCCACAGAGTAAATCCTCTTAGGCATGTGTTGTTTTTAAAAATAAATAAATAATGCGTAATCCCTTCTGTAACTTTAATCAAGATAAAGAGATCTTTTAAATGTAATATAAAACATTTTTAGTTATATATATATTTTTACATTTCTTTATATGTTTTTATTTGGTCAACAAATTAGTCAATGACTACGTCGGTTGGTAAGGCTAAAATAGGAACAATGTGTGCTGTACATTCAGGTACAAGTTCATTCATAAGACACAAACAGAGCTTTGGGAAACCGCAGATAGTCAGAATAACACGTGTCCTGTAGCTGGTTAAACAGAGGAGAGCTAAAAATAGTGCTGCACTTACTCCGATAAAACTCATTCCGAGCAAGGAGACACAAGGGGGCATTTACGGTGGTCATGGTCAGCTTTTATGTGTAAATATGACAGAACCAAATGCTTGGAAAGTGGGGTGTTCTTTGGAACCTGAAAACATACAACAAAGAAGGAGGAGTTAAGGTCAGTGCTAGATGAGCTTTATTTTATGGTCAGGGAACAAATATCCTCATCAGAACCACATTAACATGACAGCAAAACAACAACAACAAAAAAAAAAAATCGTTGAAAAAAATGGTCAAAGTCCTACATGAAGAAAAAACACAAACTCTTATCATGCTTTAAAAAAGACAAAACTTGTTGACTCCACATAAAACAAGCATGTTGATTATAGATGAATCACATGTGTGTCAAAAGTCAAAGAAAGGACTTTTGTCCCAGTTTTGATCAAATTGTAAACAGAATATGCCTGTCCTCTGTAGGGTCGCGGAAGCCCAAACTTCCATTTTTGCTAGGGTATGCACAGTCAAAAAAGTAGGGAAGAGAGGGAATAAGAAGTTTAAACGAGTATTTTAATAGTGACATTAAAATAACACAAACACAAAGATGAAACGTGTGGTCTTTTGTGTTGTTTGCGTACACTATCAAATGTAGCACACTTTGAAAGGCTACGCGTTCAGCTATACACATAAGCTAGGGTAAGCATAAAAAATCATAACCAAAAATATACATTGGCCTTTACTTTAGCAAAACCAATGTTGTTCTGAATATGTCTGATTCAGCTCTAGTAGTCATTTCTGAATGAATCAGTTTTTAAACAAATCAGTTGAGTGAATAATTCAATGACTCATTCATAAAGGGAATCACTTGTATTATTCCTGAATGAATCAGTCATTTTGAATGAATCAGTCAAGTGAGTAATTCAGTGACATATACATATAGACGGTTACTTGTCTCCATATACTAGTTTATCGACGTAACTTGCAGAAAGACTGAAAAACCTTTGTTAAGTGTGCCTGATGGGAATTCATTCGGGCTAATGCCTGTCATTGTTGTGTGATTTGTGATGATTCCTGTTTGACTGACAGATCTCTGTCATACTCTTTATCTTCAGGGTGTGTTGGAGTATCTCTACCAAAATACTGTTCCAGCTCTAAAAATAAAATCACTTCCTCCACACTAAACACTCAGCATGCGATCATAGCTGGACGGTGCTAATTATGGAAATGAACTTTGCTCTATATAGCCAGCCAGAAATGTATCGTTTGATATATTGGTGCTCTTGTTTTGATGCAGAATACAATGATTCTCAACAGCTCTGCAGTCTCCTGCATGACTCTTTCTTTTCTTAGACACATGACAGGTTTGTTTTGTTAAGGCTCCCTTAAGTGCAAGACTAGTCATGAACACTAATCCCTCACTAAATCAACATGACATTGGTCTTGAACACAAAAGCCTTTGTGTAAAGGAGGTTTAATCTGCAGTGGCATAACAGCAGTGAGAACTACGCTTCATCAGCAGACTCTGATGATGTTAAAGAGTGAAACAGCAAGGGATTAAAGGAAAAGCTTGATGTCATTTGATCTCATTTGAAAGGTTAGTACGTGAACAGAGACGTCTGGAATTGAATACAGATACAACAGAAAACAGAAAAGTTAATGGAAAAGGGTGTCATTCTTTTACAAAGATCCATATCAGTCCTCCAGGCATTTTTCAAAGACTAAAAGACAGAAGTTTTTCTTTGTGAATTGATGTATATGGTGGGCGGGTATGAGAGAGAAGGAAAGAATGAGAGACATAAGAATAGAAGTAGAAGAGATGGAAAGCTGGCCTAAGAGAAAGAGAAACAAAGAGGAAGAGGAAAACAGTAACAGTAACAACAAGCTCCAAAGTACATTTATGAAAAACAACTCAAAAAGTCCTGGACAAATGAGGTTTTCTCAGAGACCTGTTTGGTTAGTACCATGTCAACATATTAGAGATATCTAGGTCAGTTTATATATATACACATACACACACAAGTGTGAGAAGCCTGCTTAAAGTTTTGTTTAACATATCTTCAAATATAAAAACAATAACGCTGCTGTTTATATTCCTAAGAAAAAGATATTAGAAAGGTTGCTTTAAAGTCCATGCATTATGTCTTGATGTTATCTTTAAGTAGACCTTGCCTTTTTGTAGGCTGTCTGTCATGTGTAAAACTCCTTAAAGTCCAATGGCAGTGTAAATGTTCCAGAAAAATACTTTTTAAATCTTGTGAAGAAGGGAAAGCCTGGAATCATAATGCATATCCAAACACAGATGAGGCAGCTTTATATCAAACCCCTCCTTTGCTTCAGACTCGAGGACTGACAAGCTATTCGCTAAGGAGTTGAAGGTCCCCCCCTGAGGAACACCCATATGCTTTCTTGACCATTTGAGTAAGACACTGGGATGAAGGAAAGGTTGGGATGCTTATCCGCTGCTGCAATATTTTCCAGCCCTCACAAATACCAGTGGAAATTCTTTGCATAAGCTTTCATATGGATGCTACTGTTTTTAAATGCACTTTATTGCAGTACACTCTGTTTATTAAGCATACTGTCTGTAAATCTGTAAAATGTTTTTGTTGCCTTTCTGTGTTCTAATTATTTCCATAATAACAATCTCTGCAAAGTCCAACACTTTTAGGTTAGAGAAAACCCTGCAAGCCATTATTCCATTTTGACCTATATTCTCCTTGTAAGAAAAACAGAACTATGTCAGAAAGACCCGAGTCATGTGACATGCCTGCTAAAGAGTCTTGAATAGGAGGAGCTATTGGGGTAAAGCATGCCCTTCTGTTGACAGTCCTGCCTTGCATTAAAGGTTATTCTGTATAAAGGTGAATGGTGGGAAGATGATATAATAGGGGCAAAGAAGAAACATGTGCAGAGTAATTAATAATAAAAAGGCCTTTTTGAACTGGAAGCTAAAATGGTGCAGTTTTGTGTTCAAAACTGATGTTCTTATTATCAGGATGTGGCAGAGGGTAATCTGTCTGGTGCTTTGTTATTATTATATTTACAGCCTTTTGTGATTAAGATCAGTTTTCAAATCTGAACTCAGTTTTAGTTAGTTTATGGCTAAAATATTCAGAGAATGTGCCCCAACAATAATATATCATTTGGACAACGATTTTTTTAAATGTAGCTATATCCTTGTACCTGTAATTATATACATACACTACTATTACAATGATACTTCACCCAAAAATGAAAATTCTGTCATCATTTACTCACCCTCATGTTTGGCAACCTACCATGATGGATTTTTTCCCCTAAAAAAATTTCTAAAGAAACTGCGTTTGCTCTTTAAACTGGTGATAGAAATAATATGAAAGAGAAGAAAAAATAATATATTGATGATTTTCAAACTGTCTCAAGGAAACACAATACATTTGAAAGTGAACGCAAACTTTCTTGTGGCAGTGCAAAGCTTTTGTGAGAGACAAATGTTTTTGTGAGCAAATGCAGAGTTTCTCAGGGGAACACACATTTTCTGAAAATACAGAAACATTGAAATACATTTTTCTCCCATATAATTTTTTACTCATCACCGTAAGTTACCAACATTCCTCAAAATACCCACACAATAAAGTTTAAAAACTATTATTGAAAATAATAAACGTTGACATTAGAAATTGACATTTCTAAAAAATAGTTACACTTATATTGTATTCCACATAAGTCATAAAGTTTACATATACATACTAATATATATATATATATATATATATATATATATACGTATATATATATATATATTAGTGGTGTCAACGTTAACGCGTTAACGCATGCGATTAATCTAAAAATTTTAACGCGTTAATTTTTTTTTAACGCAAATTAATCATGCGATAAGATTTGACCCAAACTTCTTCCCGTCATCGCAGCGCGGAAGGTTATCTATCAGTGTGTGATGAGGCTACAGTGAACCAGTGTTGCCAGGGTAACGGCACAAGTGGGCTATTTTGAAAATACAATCGCGGGAAAAATTACAGAGCTGCGGGTTGCGGTTTTTTGGTCTACTTTTATACTGTACCGCGGCCACCCAAAGTGTATAAAGACAAATAAGAATTAAAATAGATCCTTTTACTAATGTATATTATACTTGGAATGTATCCCTGACAACTTAAGAACAGAGAGGATGTTGTAACATCACAAACAACGTGAGTTTCAGCCACAGCATACAACACAGCAGAAATAAACATGACAACAGCCACTATAGATTATATAAGATAATAAACACATGATTACGATAGGATATTTGTATGTTTTTCTTGAGATGAATGTGTACATCTGAAATGCTAATTTGTGCAGCGATATAAAAGGCTATAAATAGCATATTTTAACAACAGTAAATGACCAAATTCCACATGTGATCGCAAAAAGAAGTTATTACAAACACTCGATGATGGTTTAAAGTGAGTTCTGAGTAAAAGTGTACTATTAATCTCATAAATTGTCTTATGTAGCATGATGCTAATATTAGCTCTAATGCACCTGCAGAACAGGTCCAATTCTTCTTCATAATGCATTTTGTCATAATAATTCACGTAAGGTCGCAAGAAAATGTTGTTGTAGTATTTATTTAGAAATACTTTTGATAATAGTTGGGTAAATGTAAACTGGGATTGAAGCGATGTGGCTTGGTAAACGTTTTATTGCCAGTTTAAAAGCTGATAATAAAAACAGAAGAATAATGATAAAAGAATAATAAGGATTATGTCTCATACCTGGCGGAGGTGTGAAAGTTTCTGTTTCCTTAAAACAGCATGCATGTCATGCATTTCTTTTTTTCAACACATTTACAGGTAAATCCTAGTATTTTAAATTTGCGATTAATCATGATTAATCACAGTCCACGACTGTGATTAACGCGATTAATTTTTTTAATCGATTGACAGCACTAATATATATATATATATATATATATATATATATATATATATACACACACATATATACACACATATATATATTAATTTGTAAATCATGTTAATTTAACAGTAATTACTAAATTTTTCTGTATGGAAATTGTCCCACAGAAAAAAAAAAAAAAAAAAAAAAAAAAAAAAAAATATATATATATATATATATATATATATATATATATATATATTTTTTTTTTTTTTTTTTTTTTTTTTTCCTGTTGGACAATTTCCATACAGAAAAATTTAGTAATTACTGTTAAATTAACATGATTTACAAATTAATTTTTAATTATTTATATACTACCAGTATAAAGTACAGCAATATAACTCCACCCCCAAATCATCCAACACAAAAATAATACTTGTAATATTACTTATTAATTAAAAACAATACGGAGGTTAAGGCCATTTAGGCTTAGACTGGTTTAAACCTGAAAATGACACCCACATGATATAGCACTATTGAAACAGTGGAAACATGGCAGCTGCAGTTACCCACACTGCACCCACAACACTGTGAAAACTGGCTTGGTGCCAGAGTTACAGAGGTTAGTGGGTGCATGTCTATTTGTGGTTGACCTCAATTGACTATACAATTTTGCAAAAGAGCAACATGAAACCTGCTGCTATATTCATAAATGCAGACATTTCCAACTCTATTAATATTATCTCCATCCACTGAATGATGACAACATGGTAAGGTCATATAAACTGCCTGGTTAGCTGCTGGTTAGGTGTTGCCCTCAGAAGTGTCGATCATCACTCAAGTGGTTAACAATGTGGCACACTGGGACACATCAGACACTGTGCTGGAAGCCATGCAGTGCGGCTGACCTATTTTTTAAAGATTCAAAACCACAAAAGGTTGTTGAACTGCTGAACTGCACAACTGATAGAAGAATGATTCAATAACAGCACAAAACAATTACAGCACAAGGCAAATTCAAAATATAAAACATACTGATATACAGTACACTATTTTGATTTCATCTGTTGACTTAAATTTAATAATTATCTGTTTTAATCAAGTTACTGCTATAATGAGAACAATAACTGTCATTAATCAATTTTAATATCTCAAACATCTTGTTTAAACTTCTTTTACTTCAAAATCCTTTAACAATTTAAGTTAATATATTGAAAAAGTGCAAAATTAATGTGGGAAGCTCTTGCTAATATTTTATGCAAGCTTGTGATCCAAGCATATATATAATTGAGGTCATGTAATAGTTTTTTTTCATGTAATAGTTTGAACTCTTGTGACTACTTTGTGTTGTCATATTTTGTGATTTAGTGTTACCTCAGATGAACTTGGACTAGGTTGGATTCAAGAATATAAATGCAAATATTTTAGAAAAGTGCAGTTTTAAGTACCAAGACTGGCCCAGAATCCATTATACAGGCCCTAATAACTAATTCAGTTTTAAATAATCACATATTGGAGTTGTCTATACTTGCAAACGTGAAAATTTGTATTCTATAAGCTAGACGGTTTGCATGCTAAGGTCAAACGTATCGATTGTACAGTGAAGTGAAAAACAGTTGTTTTCCAGGGGAAATGAGTGACAGGGAGCAGATCGATGGTCAGATTCGGCACTGATCATGCTCTGACAGCATGAGCAGCTCCGTGAACCTCCTCCTGCTGCTTGGCTGACCATAAATCACTCACACGGGGAACTAGAGGAGCTTTCCCTGGAAGAGATCATGTCACCGTAAAACCATCAGCACAGTCCATGTCTAAGTGACCTGAAGCAAAGCTGAATACTTGTTGCATTAACATTAAGTGTTTAACTGTTTGTTAAGGTATACAACAAATCCTTTAGTTGAGTTTTTATGCTCGTGCATGCAATTTTTTTTTATTATTTATTTACTATTTAGACAATGGCAAGATGCCCAACAGGAAAGAACCAAACATAATGGAAAAACTATGCATTAGGCTATTAAATGACGGACAGTTAGTTATGTGCATGTCAACATAACGTCAATTTTAAAAACATAAATCCATAAATATTTATGGTAATACTTCCTGATGTCTATCTATGCTGTTGCTTTCCCACCAAAATTAATCACTTTCTGGAGGAAGATGTCATAAGGAACTGGATTTTTTAGTTAAATGGATATATTCCAAAACACTAACAGGGTGGAAATTCAAAAGATTAGAGTCAGAAAAGATACAGAAATACCTGTAATATGAAACACCTGTAATATTTCTTAATAAACTGGCTGTTTTTAATACTGCATGTCACCAAAAATGGAAACATCATGGTAATCCAAAGTAGCGAAAGTAGGCTATTTATAAATCACACTATGTACATTCTGATATTGTCATAAAGAAATACAGTATCTTAAGAAATGTATGCTAAAATGTGCTATGCTAAAAGGAATAACAGGAATGACTGTCATGATGATGATAATGAACATGATCCCATACATCAGCAGTTCTTGTCGTTATAACTGTTGAAACTTTAGAGTGTGAGAGAACAGCTTATTTGTATGTTAAACACAGAGTCATAGAAAAGCCCTCATTGAGGTGTATTGTGTTTGTTGTTGTAGTAAAAGCATGAAGGTGGCAGTGTTTATGGATACTCCTCGTTTATTATTGGCCCTCATGACATAAGCATATAAATTTGATAAACACGTTCTTTTTTGTGCTTTATCACATTTCTGCTATGAGTAAATGACATATAGCTAAATAAATCTGATTAAAAAAAAAAAAAAAAAAAAGAGACTTCTTGGTTGCAGACTACAGCTCACCACTAAAATAATGGTGTGTCGCCATCTGCTGGTGACATTTCATATTGTACAGGCCTGATTCATTGGTTTACCTATTTTGAGAAGCAGCTAGGTTCAACAATGACCCTATGAATCAGCTCATTACCAGCTGCATCAATTTAGAATATTACATTTGCCAAAACAAATAAAGACTGTTATCTAAAGAAGTCCCAAGTCCTTTGCATAAGTTTGCACATACGGCATTAAAAATTCATATATGACTGCAATCCTGCCCTCTCATTACTATTTTCTTTTGTAAAACCGTTGCTGGATAAAGCACTCTGGATAAAAATGTTAAATAAAAAGTAATGAATTCTTTATTTAATCAAAGGTATTCTAACATATTTATGTGTCTGATTTGGCATGCCTTCTTTCTTAGAATTATTATTATTATTTTTTTTTGGCAATGTAAGATTGTCACGAGGAAAACAAACATTAACAATACATTTCAATATACACTTCAGTCAGTATCGCACAATATTTAAAGTATACAAGTGTTTTATGTTGATTTATAGCATTTTGCACGTTCTTTTGATATTCATCTAGCTTCATACTGAAAATTATAATTCCTTATATGATGAAATATTCCACTATATTGATTTCACATTTGCATAAAAGGTTTAAGAGGAAACATTAAAAAAAAAAAAGTATCCATACATCCAATACATTTTTTCAAAATCATATTAATAATAAAACAGACATTTTAACTTTTATATTTATTATATTTTATATAGATTTATAAACATTTTTTTTCAGTCTTTTAATAAGTACAGTCTACTCTACCTGAGAACAACAATGTTTGTTTATTACAAAAAATTAACAGCATAAATTCAGGCTATAATTGCTCTGAACATAAATAAATTGTAAAAAGTGCTTTATATGTGCATCTTCCTCTTTATCTGAAATCATATAAGATGGTTGTATGATGCATCGGTCTTTCAATTGTTCAAGGTCAGTCTTCTTTTTCCATATAAGAGTTTAAGACCACAGGATGTTTGCAAGGAATGGAATCTAACTGTCCAATTTGCCCAAGTCCCCTCAGTCGTCTTGAAAGTTTTCTAGTTCATGTCTCAGCATCTTAAAAGTTGGACGGTCGTCTGGTTCTGCTCTCCAGCAAGATCGCATGATGTTATAAATGACCTGTGGACAGTGAGGTGGTGAAGGCATTCTAAAGTTGTCTCGTGTGACAAGATGATACACATCACAATTAGGGACACCTATAAAAGAAGGCAGAAGGCTTAAATAGACAGATTCAAATTATAATCACGAAGATAAATTTGTGAACTATATATTTTTTTTTAAATAATTAAGATATTTTAGTAAATATTTAAAATTTATAAATTATAAATAGTATGAATGATAGAAATTCAAATCTCGAAATGAAAAACAATACAATTAGCATCTTGAAACTGACCTGGATAAGGCGTCGCCCCATATGTGACAATCTCATAAAGGAGAATCCCAAATGACCAGACATCAGATTTGCCTGAGTAACGGCCATGACCGATAGCCTCAGGTGCGGTCCATTTATATGGGATTTTCTTGTCATCAGATATATAAACAGGTTCCTAGACATGAACAAACATTATACTGGACGCTGCACTACTTAAGGCTACAAAACTGATGGAGCATCAAAAGAGCTAGAAGTTTAAAGACAACTTCTTCTCCAGTTATGAAGAGTTCCTTTAAATCATGTAAAATCACTCATGGGATTGGTTAGATTTGATGATTGTTCTGTATCATAATATACAGCAAAAATATGAATTCATATCACAGGATCAGGTGAATCCAATGGTGCAAACACTGTTACCTACTGATATTGTCATAAATCAGGATGAAAATTGGTACCGGTACTACTCTATTTGCATACTGGCATATAAGCCAGCATCAGCAAATAATGTGCATTAAATTTAGAATTTAAATGTATTTTTGTGTGTATGTGTAGCACAAAAAAAAGAAACCGCATATCATTTTAACTCACCTTAATGACTCGAGCTAGGCCAAAATCAGCAATTTTGCAGACATATCCCTCTCCGACTAGAACATTTCTTGCTGCAAGGTCTCTATGAATACTGTTATATGCCTCTAAATATGCCATTCCATCTGCCACTTGAGCTGCCATGTCGATCAGAGACTCCATGTCCAGTGCCCTACCCTCTGGACCTGAGGGATGGAGGTGATATATAAAAGCCAGATCAAATTAAGAAGTGAGCGAGAAAAGGAGACAGCATAATTACACCCACAAGAAAAATATATTAATTTTAGAGTGACACATTTCCTAAAATGTAAGACTTCAATCATACATATATAATAGACAATGACTGACTTTTTAGGAAATTAAGCAGGTCTCCCTTCTCTATTAGTTCGGTGATGATGTAAAAGGGTGTGGAGGAAGTGCAGATGGCAAAGAGAGAAATCAGGTGCCTGTGACGGAAACGCTTCATGATCTGCACCTCCAACTGAAAGTCCTTCTGCACAAGGGCATCTGTGTTATAAAAAAAAAAAAAAAGACAAAAATATTATATGGATTTATTAACAATATATGTATTGTTAATTTATTATTTCTAAAAATATATATTTAGTATTTATTAGTGAAAGCACTTACAGTTACACAGCAAAATTAAACAAACATTCAATTTAGTTTGATTTATGCTCTAAACAAGAAAAAAAAACAATCTACAAATGGAGTTTCTAAGAATGAAGTCATTATATAATACACAATTTTTCAAGTAAATTCATGTTATTTAAATTTTTGATTTTTATTGACAAACAAGACAAAGTTGTGTTACAGCGTATCTGTAGTACTGCATTTATTCCACTTGGGTGAATCGAACCACAATATTCCAGTCAGGCTTTGAATTGCCAATTTAAATGCCTTTTTTCTGCTTGAGGTATTTGGTTGTAGATTTACCAGTGTAATGTTTAGGATCACTGCCATTCTGCATGACCTACATTGTGTTCAGCCTCGGCACACAAATACTGTGTAATGTGTGCAATGTACAATCCAAAATTGTTGGTTGTAAAAATGGTAGGGTATTCATGTCCCAAGGCAGGTGGTTGCCTTCATAAGCATACAGTTATTTTGCTTGAATTATGCAAATGATTTTTGTCACATTACTCACTGACATCCAAAAATTGCCTATTCATGTCATGCTTGTCCAGTTCCTTCCCTAAAGGAAATTCCTGAACACTGTAACTGGCAAAAGACCCCCAGCAGATCCCGAGGTTCTGTCTGGAGTGTTGTGTATCTTGCTTTTGAAGTGGTTTTACTCTGATAACCATTCTTAAGAAAAGGTGGTTTAAACACTGGTGTTAAATTTCTTTTGTGTCCATTCTATTCCTGACATACACTTATGAAAGTCAGAGTCTTTAGTAAATGTTTATTAACTCTTTCCAGCCATGTATATTTCACAGAAACCTGTTTTGATCCACTGCATTTACCAGTGTTGTCAATGGGAATGTACATCTTTAGTCTTGTGCTAAATCAGAAGGTTATATCCAACATTTTTCCAGCGAACATTGTCAATGCCGTTTCAAAATTTCTTTGAAAACACTCTCAACTATTAATGTCATTTAGATGAAGGTCCTCTCGTATTTTAAAGTAAATTAAGTGCAGAGGTTGCAGAATTTCTTCATTTAAGACTTCAGGCTTTCTTGCCACTGCAGGGTCAGGTCACAAAATTTAATTCTTTTCACTTTCAAAAACAGCCAGTATGTCTTTCAGATTAAAGAAAAACAGGGTTAACTGTAAAGCTGAAACTAGTTTTCACTCTCCGACACATGCCCAAAAATCACAGGCAAAACGGTGCTTATTCACACAAGTGACTATCACACAGTTTGGAATATCAAAGACACGATCTGAGAGAAGCTCAAATTTGTCGCCGGTGCTCATGAGATATTTAGCAACCAAAATATCTGGACCTGGTTGGCACCAATTGCCTTGTGGTTAGTGTGCTGACATACAGCACAACTGTGCTCATGGCAACCCGAGTCTGAATCCAGTCTCATGGTCCTTTGCTGATCCCACTCCCCTCTTTCTCCACCTGATGCTTTCCTGTCTCCTCTATACTGTCCTGACCGAATAAAGGCCTAAAAAACCCATAAATAAATCTTAAAAAACAATTCTGGACGTGTCTGTGACTCAAGAGTTGTGACTGGAAATTACATTGGCGATGACCTACAGCCAATGAGAAAGCACGATACAGGGCAAGGGAAAGTTCAGAGGGAGGAGTCATAGATAGAACAAAACATCAGCAAACATGGCTTTTGCAAGCAACCATTTTCTTCTTGATATTCTTGTATGTACTTGTGTCTCAAGCTTCTTGCAGGCTACAAATTTTAACAGGAAGAAATCCCGTTTCACATGTTGTTTTACATTTGTGTGTGTTTGGTTGTAAAACGTAGTTGACACCGATAGCCTTGTGGGCAGCATGCCTACATATAGTTCTGTTGTGCTATGGGTGTCCCGAGTTTGAATCCCGGTTCGAGGACCTTTCCCGATCCCGCCCACCTCTCTCTCTCCCACTTCGCTACCTGTCAACAATAAACTGTCCTATTATCATAGTCAAAAAATGCCATAAACAGTTTGTAGCCCAGACAGTGTTGTTTGCGATTCTTCCTTTAAAATATAAAAAAAAAAAATAATAATACTAAAACATACTTTAAAAAGTTTCATAATGTGTGACCTACTGTCGCCAATCTGTCATGTGTGCACACAACAGCAACTAAATGGTACTCCAGTCCAGTCTTGTAGTGTGAGAAGAACAGCGATCCAACAATTTTGAAAATCATGCAGTGTGTTCCCAGCATTACATTTATACTGCTAGATCCGACCTATATGATTTTGCTGTGCAACTACTGCATTCTAATTTTCAGCTCTGCGGCTACACTAGCTGTGAGCTCACCGTTGTTCTTGAGGATTTTGATGGCCACTTTAGTGTGATTTTTCCATCTGCCGCTGTAAACATCAGCAAAGTGGCCACCGCCGAGCATCTTCTCAAGAGTAAATTGTTCTTTAGGCAGCTCCCATTCATCGACTGTGGAGGGTGACAGAACCTTCAGCTGAGGCCTTTTCTACAGAAACATGAGTCAGTGGTGTAAGGAAGGAAGTTTACAAACACATTTCATTTTATGAGAACTATCCTCACATATTCACTGGGTTAGAAGCTTTTCACAATACTTCAGCATATGTCTGCTGAAGTATTGTGAAAAATTTGTTTCTTGATGTTGATTAATTTGACAAAATTATGTTGACATTCTCATAACAATGTCAAAACTCTTTCAAGCATTTCCTCATTTGACAAAACTGAAAGAGAACAGGAGAATAAGGGAGATACATTGTAAAAACAAGCAGAGGAGAGGAGAAAAAAGCCAAAATGGAAAGAGAAAGAGTCTTACCCGAACGCAGGGTTTTCTAAGTAAATCCGAAGTGGAGAGTGGGTGAGTTTGATAATATTCAACCAACTCTAATACACTGGAAAAATGAGGAGATGCATCCACATAGAACTGACCACAGGTATTGTAGATCTTGAAGTGCTTTGCTTTGGCCTGTGATTTCACTAAGAGACAAGATTCAGAACTTCAGTCTGAAATTGTTGCTTTTAGGGATTTTAGTGTGTGCTGTAACAAACTCCCTAATGGCTGTCAGAAAACAACAAACAAACAAAAACAAACAGACACACACACACACACACCTGAGAGTACGAAGCCCATGCTGTCAGTCTCACTGATTCGCACAAGAAAGGATCCATTATCATTTTCTGCTGACATGAGGTGATTCAATGCCTCAACACGGCTCATCTTTCCAAAAAACCACCTAAAGGAACAGAAAAAACACCTGGGTTGTATAATTTCCTTTGGGGGTAACAGCACAGGTATTTAATAATTAATCATTAATTGGTGATCCTCCACTATTTAATTCACATTTATTCAATGTATTGAAAGATTAGAAAAATCAAGCTTCAAAAATACTGCGAAAACACTATAAAAGTATAATAAAAGGTACCACTTTTTAAGCTTTACAGCAGTGTTGTTTGATTTGTGAATGGATTATTCCTTTGAATCAGATTTCTTTATTTAAAAAAAAAAAAAAAAAAAAAAAAAAAAAAAGACCAAATTGAGTCACAAAATGATTTGTTGATGAATCAGACCAATCTGTTTATTCCACTCAACTCTGTTTCAGTTCACTTAAACAGCTGTTCTTGCCAAGAATGATAAGTATAATTATAACTATAAATCATTCTAAATCTGTGAGAATAGGGAAGTCCACACCACAGCTATAATGATAACAGAATGGTTTAAGGGTGTCGCTAAAACTTTACTAGGGCTCCAGTAAAATATTACTGATAAATCCTTGTGTCAATGGGATTGATGTACACTGCCCGTTCAAAAAAAAAAAAAAAAAAAAAAAAAGTCACTGCCTGGATTTAACTAAGCAATAGGTTGGATAATTACTGCATGGATGACTATGACTATGTTTCAGCTGGCAACAAGTTATTTAACCCTAACTGATGCACTGAGTGGCTTCTCATTTCTTAAACAACCATGTCGGAAAGACACATCCTGTGGTCGTGGAAAAGATGTTAATCTGTTTCAGAAGGGTCAAATTATTGGCATGCATCAAGCAAAGAAAACATCTAAGAAGATTGCTGAAACTACTAAAATTGGGTTAAGAACTGTCCAACGCATTATTAAAGACTGGAAGGATAGTGGGAAACCATCATCTTCAAGGAAGAAATGTGGTCGGGAAAAAAAAGAAAAGAAAAAAAAAAAAAAAAAAAAAAAAAAAAAAAAAAAAAAAAAAAAAAAAATCGGCGATCACTTAAACGTTTGGTGAAATCAAATTGTAAAAAAAACTAAAGTAGAACAGCTATGTTTAATAGTGAAAATAAGAGCATTTCAACACGCACAATGCGAAGGGAACTCAAGGGATTGGGACTAAACAGCTGTGTAGCCTTAAGAAAACCACTTATCAGTGAGGCTAACTGGAAAAAAGGCTTCAATTTGCTAGGGAGCATAAAGATTGGACTCTGGAGCAATGGAAGAAGGTCATGTGGTCTGATGAGTCCAGATTTACCCTGTTCCAGAGTGATGGGCACATCAGGGTAAGAAGAGAGGCGGATGAAGTGATGCACCCATCATGCCTAGTGCCTACCGTTCAAGCCTGTGGGGGCAGTGCTATGATCTGGGGTTGCTGCAGTTGGTCAGGTCTAGGTTCAGCAACGTTATGTGCCCAAAGAATGAGATCAGCTGTCTACCTGAATATACTGAATGACCAGGTTATTCCATTAGTTTCTTCCCTGATGTCACGGCATATTCCAAGATGACAATGCCAGGATTCATCGGCCTCAGATTGTGAAAGAGTGGTTCAGGGAGCATGAGACAATTTTCACACATGGATTGGCCACCACAGAGTCCAGACCTTAACCCCATTGTGAATCTTTGGGATGTGCTGGAGAAGGCTTTGCGCAGCGGTCCAACTCTCCCATCATTAATACAAGATCTTTATTGATGATGGGAGAGTTAATGCGAAAAATTAATGCAACTCTGGACGGGAATAAATGTTGTGACACTGCAGAAGCTTATCGAAATGATGCCACGGCGAATGCGTGCCGTAATCAAAGCTAAAGGCGGTCCAACAAAATATTAGTGTGTGACTTTTTTTTTTGGACGGGCAGTGTATATCGACCTGCAAATTATTTTCTCTGATAATATTGCAGCAGTCAAGTCGTGTGATTTCTGCCAGCAGTTTAAAATCAGAACTAGCAATGCCACAATCATGAATGAATTACTCTTTTGATCCAATTGTTTAAACAGGCAAAACGTTTGAAATTTTTTCGCTAAACAAAATAAGTGCTGGATGAGGTGGATATTTAGCTATCATCCATTATAGGAATTTATAGGAACAAAACTTGATGAACAAAGGAACAAAACTCTCGATAAAGAAGCAGCTCTTAAATGTCAGGTAAAGATGATTTATATCCAAAACAGCATTAAAGAGAGCACATTTTTTTTGATGGGGGCCTGTGGAAAGGCTAAAAACACCCCTGGTAATCAAACAGTTGCTGGTAGCCACTGACTTCCATAGTATGGAAAAAAATAAATAAATAAATAAATAAAAATAATTAACATTCTTCAACAGAACAGAAGAACTAACTTCATATAGGTTTGGAACAACATGAGGGAGAGTAATTGATGATACAATGTTTATTTTTAAGTGAACTCTCCCTTTAATATGGCAGATGACAAAACTACAGCGCGCACTTATAACAAACAGAACATTACTGTCCGTTAGTGTGAAAGCTAATATAGTTATTGTGTCTATGCTATAACCAGTGTTGGGGAAAGTTACTTTTAAAAGTAATGCATTATAATATTGCCTTATACTCCCTAAAAAAAAGTAGCTAACCAATTACGTTACTTAGTAACTTTTTATGGAAAGTAATGCGTTGCATTACTTTTGAGTTACTTTTTAAATCTGAGCAGGGCTTGCTTGTTTGTTTTTAATACAAAAAGTTCTTCTTTTACCAATGTAAAAGCCCTTTTCACAACAAAAGTGAAATGAATACTCCTCAGGCTGAAGGGAATGTAAATTCATGTCTGTACAGTAGAGGGCGCAGCTCACAAATTGCATGAAGAATATGACGCAGGAGAAGAAAATTCAACACTATTCAGCAATATGAAAAATGGCACACAAATGTGTCATTTTTGCTTATTAGCATGGTTGAATTGGATCATCGAAGGTCAGTAGCAAAGACATTGGTTAATAAAATGGGATTAAAACAAATTATATTTGTCTTATTTAACATATCTAATTATTGCAGGTTTATATAATAAAGTTTGCATTTGACTGTTTTTATTAATTTTGGAATCATTCATTTTAGGAATACTGAATCTGTTTTTGTGCAGTAAGAAGAGTAAATGTACATATTTAGTCTAGAACTACAGTAACATGTTTACACAGCGCACACAATGCCTCTGCACTTACTCCCGATTTCTCTCAACATGGCAACACGAGAGCTGTCAGTCAAGACATGGGAAACAGAGTAACTGGCATTACGTATTTGAAAAAGTAACTCAGATATTTTCTTCTAAATTTAAAAGTAATGTATTACTTTACTAGTTACTTGAAAAAAGTAATCGGATTATGTAACTTGCGTTACTTGTAATGCGTTACCCCCAACACTGGCTATATCTATATACTTATAGTGTCTACACTGGATGTGACTGGTTGCATCACAATAGAAAAGCTAGAAGCGCTCTACACTGGATGTGACAAAGTGACCGCTGCAAATTCATTTGACCTTTCTGTCAGAAGTAGTGCAAGTGCTTAGAGTATGTCAGAAACGTTTACTGTCGGGGGTTTGTCATGTCACATCCAGTGTACTATACAGCATCACTGATTATAATGAGCTTCATTACATGGCTCTCTGGAATACTTGATTCTGATTGGTCAATTATTATATTCCGAGGTGTGTTGTTCCCCAACAACAACAACCATCATCATCAGCAATGCCGACTAACACACCGCTCATCATATTTTTAATGTCTCTCATATCACACTGCCTTTGGTCACTTGGGTGTGTGAACTGGCTTTAATAGGTACATGGCTTTTTTTTTTTTTTAAATCAGCTCACTGGAGGTGGACATTATAAAAGCAATAACAAAAATATTGGTCTTTTCTTTATCCAGAGCTATAGAAGACTTGGTATAGCATTATATAGTTTTTAGAGGGCCTACTATTGGATCCTTTTTGAACCTTGAAATGTTTGGACTGCATTTAGGATTGGTACAGCCTTAAACCATTTTTCTATTTGTGTTCCACACAGACAGACAGACAGACAGACAGACAGACAGAGAGAGAGAGAGAGAGAGAGAGAGAGAGAGAGAGAGAATCCAAAAATGGAAATTCTGTCATTAATTACTCACTCTCATGTCTCAAACCGGTAAGACCTTCGTTCATCTTTGGAACACAAATTAAGATTTTTTTATTTATTTTTTTTTTTTTTATGAAATATACAGGTAGTAAGGACATTGTTAAAATAGTCCATGTGGCATCAGTGATTCAACCATCATTTTATGAAGCTATGAGAATACTTTTTTGTGCACAAAGAAAAGAAAACTAACGACTTTATTCAAAAATTTCTTACTTTTCTGTGTCAGTCAATGCGTGTTCACAAGAGTACCACGGCGCATGCGTATGATGCTGCTGACGCAGGAGCTGGATGCGCTGCGCCTCGTTTGCAATCAGAGCAATGCACACGCATGCGTCGTATTGTGAACGCGTGTCGAAGACTGACACAGAAGAGAAGAAATTGTTGAATGAAGTTGTTATTTTTATTTGCTTTGCGCACAGAAAGTATTCTCATAGCATTATAAAATTACGGTCAAACCACTGCTGTCACATGGACTATTTTGACAATGTCCTTACTACCTTTCTGGGCCTTGAAGGTGGTAGTTGTGTTGCTGTCTATGCAGGGTCAGCTCTCGGATTTCATCAAAAATATCTTAATTTGTGTTCCGAAGATGAACGAAGGTCTTACCGGTTTGAGACATGAGAGTGAGTAATTAATGATAGAATTTCCATTTTTGGATGAACTATCCCTTTAAATCGTTTGACACCCGGCCAGTACAGAAGTCAAGGTGCATAAACATTTGCTTCCCAAATTATGTGATGGATATCTCAGCAGGATTCAAATCACAGTCTTGGATAAACTACATTTTTATTATAAATAAATTATTGAAATGGGCTATAGCCTACAACATAGCGACTCAGAAACGTAAATGAACTCTGAAATGCAAGTTAAATTACGATTGTTCAGATTACTTCTGAGAAGCTAGTTTAGAGACTGAACCTTGCAGATTTTTTAGAATAGCCCTGCTAACGTTACGCACTATGAAAGTGTTTAGCAAACTAGCAGACAACTTTCAGAAATAGCTTGTACACTCACGGTTGAGACTCTACGGACTCCGCACGCGCCAGATAATTGAACGGTACAAAACCGGTGGCCACGCGCCCGTGTGAGTCGATTTTCTTCGCACTCCACCAGTCACCGAAACAGCTGACAATCTCTAACATATCACCAGCTTTGAACGACAACTCCTGGCAGTCGCGAGCCTCAAAGTCCCACAAAGCCGTATAAAGAGCAGCGGCTGTCCTCCGAGGTGGCAGCGGCGCGCTCCCCGGTTGTCCGTAACGGTCTGACTCCGTATGACCGAGCCCATCGCCGGTACAGTCACTGTGCACGCTGTTTTCTCCGTCGGTCGGTGAGGGTCCGTATATTCTGTCCCATAATGTCTTAAGACATGGGCAAGTTTTCCTCAAACATTCCCCCATGAGATAAAACTGTCCCCGAGAGACACCTGCCAGTGGATTCCCATATGAAGCTGCTGGTTTAGGGAACTGACATTAGAGTGAAACCTTCCGCGTTTGAACCACGCCTGTGGACGACAGTGACACAAGTTAAGTAGGCTAAACTGGCATACTTTATTATTTGAGGTTAATTGGTTTACAGACTAGCAGCTAGTGATGTCCGATTCATTTCCGCGTACCGGTTCTTTTCGGACAGTTCGGCTCATTGAACCGGTTCTTTTCGGACAGTTCGGCTCATTGAACCGGTTCTTTTCGGACAGTTCGGCTCATTGAACCGGTTCTTTTCGGACAGTTCGGCTCATTGAACCGGTTCAAAAAGCCGATTCATCGGTTCCTGACGTCATCAAGCAGTACGTCTCTATGCATTTCTTTTCTAACAACTCAGTGCCATGTGAAAAATTCAAATGAGTCATTTGTGTCAACACATATTGAAACATTAAGAAATAAAGTTATTTGTGTGAACGCATATTGCTGATTATTGCCATATAATTCACTTAAGTTAATGGTGTTTGTTGTCTCAGTTTCATTCGCGGATCCTTTATATCAGACTGACTGACCAATATTGACTAGCCTACAACTTGGATAGATTCCTAAAAGTTTCGCACCTACAGCACACATTACAGACAATGGTGCACATACGCGGATATGTTCTACATGTCTAAAGTATAAAGAAAGAATAAACCAGTCTTATAAACTCCTTGATTTCGCTTAAGCAACTTTAAATATAATATGCATGCATGCACAATAAACTATAATAAAATGTACATCACTCGACAGAAAGGTTTTTGCAGGTTTTAATAAAATGTAAATTAATAACACAGTCATAAGCATATTTCCAGTACGCGCCTCAGGCGTGCACAGTATCATCAACTCGCTCATCAGAATCTTCGGTAATCCTCGGCAAACTTCGCCACGGCTCATTCGGTTCTTTTTGAGTCCTCGGTAACTCTCGGCAAACTTCGACAGTTGGTTGAACCGGCTCATTCGGTTCTTTTTGAGTCGAACGTGCTACTTCGGCTGTGCGTCCTGCGTCATCAACCCGGAGCTAAAGTTCGATTGAGTTCGATTAGTGAACCGACTCGACCGGTTACTTGCTGAGAACCGGCTCAAAAGAACGATTCGTTCAAGAATCGAACATCAGCAGCATGCTTCCGGTCAAACTTAAAGCCATGTTACATTATGATAAATTGGCAAACAAATGATAAAGAAACTGCAGAAACACATCTACTGAAAAAATATTTTATTTACAAGAGTTATCTTAAGAATTCATCTTGTATAATTCATTGGAAGACAGTTGACTTCTGACATGGATGTGATTTCTACGAAACCGATCATGAGGACACCTACCCAGGTAGTTTTGTCATATGGCTCCTGTGTTAACCACAGTGTTCATTTCAAGACTGTGTACCAGGTGCAGTTATTTGTGCAGCATGTCTTTACATAGCCTAAAGACACCCAACAGTTTGAACTCAAAATGGCTGTAGTTTTCACCGTCTCAACACCTGTCCATACTGGCAGGTGAATCTTTTGTAAACATAAACTCAGACCTGAAAACATCAGACCAAATAATCTCCTGTTCCTATTACTACAGAAACTGAACGGGCCAGATCAGCTCTAGTGCAAAATACACTAAGTGCAGTCTAAAAGAAGGATATTATGACAATAAAAAACAGTGCTTGGCATCTCGATCCAATCATGATCAAGATTCGCTACAGATAATCTTGCCCTGTCAGATTAAGGAGATGCATGTGTCTCTCCTCCACTCTCAATGAATCTTTTATCCTCTTTAAAATCCTTAAACAAGCATTTATTATTGCACATAACTTCATTAATATAAGCAATCAAAAAGAGAATCTATTGTATGTGCACTTTTGTCCATGCAAATCTTTTCTTAATTCTCCTTTCTGTCCCACAAAATCTTCTGTTTCGGTCCACGTCTTCTACACCTCAATGGTTTTGAAGTAGAGTCTGGAGTAGATATTTTCCAGCTGACTGTGAAGAGCATGAAACGAGGGCCGTTTGGAAGCCTCTGCGTGCCAGCACTCCAACATAATGCGGTGGATGTTTGGGGGGCAGTGATTTGTACACGGTAACCTGTAACCCGACGACAGGATCTCCATCACCTCCTTATTATTCTTCCCTGTGGGACACAGAGTGTGGCACATGTATATGAGATATATACTCTACCGCTCAAAGGTTTGGGGTCTTTTTTTAATAAATGGATGATTTTATTCAGCAAGGATGCTTTAAATTGATCAAACGTGAAAGTAAAGACATTTTTAATACTACAAAATATTTCTATTTCAAATAAATGCTGTTCTTTCCGCATAAAATATTAAGCAGCACAACTGTTTTCAACACTCATATTAATAAAAAATGTTTCTTGCGCAGCAAATCAGCATATTAGAATGATTTCTGAAGGAACTTGTGGCACTGAAGTAATGCTGAAAATTCAGCTTTGGCATCACAGGAATAAATTACATTTTAAAATACATTAAAATAGAAAATTGTTATTTTAAATTGCAATAGTATTTCACAGTATTACTATTTTTACTGTATTTTTGATTAACTTCAGCCTTAGGGAGCATAACAGACTTCTTTCAAAAAAATATATTACTAACCCCAAACGGTAGTGAATATGAGAAAGAGACCCTTACCATCATATGGCATCTTTCCACGTGACATCATCTCATACAGCAGCACGCCAAAGGACCAGACGTCAGATTTGACTGAGAAACGCTGGTAGAGAGCAGCTTCTGGAGCCGTCCACCGCACAGGAATCTTGGTGTTTCTACTAGCAGTATACACACTATCCTACACACAAAAATTACACATTAAGATTCAATTTATTTGCAGATTTCCTGGGGCATCTTTGACAATCAGACATTATTACCTTAATGATGCGAGCCAAACCAAAGTCAGCCACTTTACACACCAGGTCTTCTCCAACCAGGATGTTTCGAGCCGCAAGGTCTCTGTGGACAATGTTTCGATCTTCCAGATACGCCATTCCTTCTGCTATCTGACCAGCCATGTAGATCAGGTGAGCAGAGGTCAACACCTGGCCCTCCGGTGCTACAGGAAGAGATGGAGAGTTGCTCATTGGGAACATCAGTGAAACAAAAGTGTCCAAATGTCTGAGACCAAACTACAAATGTGGGCTTCAAAGTATAATTGAAATCTGGAAAAGAATTGGAAAAAAAAGTTTTGTAATTTAAAGTATAAGAAAAGTAAGTTAAAATTATTTCAGATCCCGCATTATTTTTAGGTCAGTTAACAAAAGTACTACTAATAAATTAATGACACTAATCACTGATTCTTTGTACAGACGGTCAGATGTTCTTCCATGGAAGCTCAAAATCTTTGGATTATCTCAAATCATACAGGAGAACACAATGATCTGGACTGTGGATTTCATGCAGCTTTGGTCGTCAAAGCAGAAGGGGAAGGTAACAATTTTCAATTCAACTTTTCAGTTAAACCATTACGCTCAAAATATAATTTCAGTTCAAGAAGTGACGTATTAATTCACTAATACAAAAATGAAACACTTATGTGTTTAAGTGGGAAACAACAAGCCATATTTATTTATGTTATGAAATTGCTTTACAGACTGAAGGAAATAACTTTGGTGTCAAAGAAATGATGACTTTTGAACTTTAACCATAAAACACTGGAGTCACATAAAGCCATAAATGTGGACGTGATTGTCTGATAAGAGAACAAAATGTAATTTATGAAATACCCAGACCAGTGGTACATACAGTGATCTTGTGCAATATTATATAATACTATGCTATTCAAATATGCAGGTGTAGTATACAAGTAATAAGTGAACAAGGAAATAGAGTGCAGTGACACTTACAAGCAAGATACGATTTGAGACTTCCTTTAGTCATGAGCTCAGTGACGATGTAGACCGGCTCCCCTCGTGTGCAGAGAGCCAACAGCTTAATCAGTTTAGGATGGTGCAGGTATTTCAGTGCATGGACCTCCTTCACAAACTCATCCAATTTTGTGTCCTCTACAGGGCAGAGTAAGAGAACAACAGATTGTTAAAAACACGTCAAGAATCACCTTTATCCATTGATATTTTTATTAAAAAACATATGATGCAGATCCAGATGACGGACACTGTATTGAATTTGAAACAAAATCCAAAAATTTAAATGAAAACAATTTGTGGGCAAGTACAAAATTCTAAATTTCAAAGAGAATTAAAGAAGTCATTTTGAGTGCGGTTTCGTTTCTTCAGTGCTGAATTAAACCTATGCTGACACAGCGACATTACATAATCAGTTACTGTATGGGAAATTTTCAATTTAGGCTTATTCCTGTTTTGGCAAAACATTTTCACATCCTTATATATATATATATATATATATATATTACTTATATATTCTTAATATATTAAAATATTTATCCATTTCAAAATGGAAATCATTTTCCTTTATCAGAATATCAGAAATAAGTGAATGTGAATTCAGTTCTGTCCTTCAGTTTGAGTGGAAAATTTGTCCAGGTTCTATGCATTGATTTCTAATGAACTTAGAAAAAAAAAAAATCCCAAAATTGTTTAATAAATTGGGCTTAGGTCATTAAAACTAACCAAGCCTTCCTTAGGGTACACCTCCAATATCAAGGCTTTTTACGTTTCACCACTTTTTTTTTTTTTTTTTTTTACACTTCAAAAGTTACCTACATTCCCAATAAGCTATTTGTTTTTATGCTTCTGTAGTAGCCTCTATATTTTATGATTCTGTTTTTTCTTTCTCTAATTTCTTTCTCTTACTTAAAAATTGATAATTTTCCATCTTCGAAAAATGTAAATTCTTTATGTCCTCAATTTGACTTTCAGTCTTTTGTAATATTCCTCTATAAAAGCCAGTTTCTTTTAGCAGTAATAACCTCCAGGAAGTGACATAATTTTTGGTGATAAATACAACAGCACAAACATCATTATTAGAGACTTGATTGAATGAATTTGGTGATGTTTTCTGTTATTAGATGGGTTGTTGTTTCACTTCAAAACTTTCCATCTTGTGTGGTGCCTCACCTTGTTTGAGCATCTTGATGGCCACTTTATGTTTCTTTGTGATCCAGACAGCTTCCCAGACTTCCCCAAAATGGCCCTCCCCCAGCTTCTTGAGTAGCTGAAACTCTTCCCTCGGCCGCTCCCATGGCTCCATGTCAAACAACTCCCTCTGCACGTGGACACACAAGCAACAAAGGTTACAAAAGGGCTCTTCCAAGAATCTCTCCCCTATGTGACACGTTGCTCTAAACACAGCGTGCAGTATTGGTCATAAAACCAGAGAGGCTAGAGAGTGGTTATATTTTGTTAACAGCATAAACATGAGGCAGGAGAGAAGAAAAGAGAGAAGGAATGGAGGCAATTTGCATTTATAGGAAAGTTTACTGGGAAAACAAATCATCAGAAGACAGGTTTGGTTTTGGTGTGTTTAGAAGGGAAAAAATAAGCTTTGAAATGTTTGAATAGTATGACAATTTATTGTTTAAAGAAAATGCGCTACATTACACATGTCAGCTTGTGCAGCTTGAAATCTGGGACCAGCAATTGACAGAAATCAAAGATTTCAGTATGAAATGATAGTAACCGTGATTTTGACAAATAAGACCTGTTCCTGGATCCTTGTTGGTTCTGGAACAACATTCAACCAACCAACCAGATTTTAGAATTAGGGCTTTATGATAATTCTTATTTAGGGTAACAAAGTGGATTTACTGCTCAACTGTAACATAAAATAGTTTGCTTGTACATATATTATTATAAATGGAAGCTTTTACAAATTTTGTTAAAAATTATGAAAATTACTATGGGGCAAGAAGACCCAGGAGTAAACTTATCCCAGCTGTCATCTGATTTTTCAGAACATGCAAAAACACTCATTTTAATTATTATTTAAGTATTTTTGAAAACGTTGTCAGTAGTGAACAAATGCTAGTTATAAATTTATCTATAAATATAAATATTAAAAATTAATGAGCCTTCACAAATCCAAAACCAGAATTCCAGTGAAAGCGATGCACATGAACTACACAATATATTTAAAAACAGACTTGGAATTCAGATTAAATGATTCCATTAAATTGGTATTTAGATTATGATGAAAAATGATGCTGATCGAAATGTGCATCCTCTAATTCAAGGATTTATTAAATAGTAACTTAATTCATTATGATAACTAATAAATTAAATCATAAAACCACCAGCAACAATGTACCACTGGGGCTGGTGGTTTTATGATTCACAGATGTGAGGGGGAGGCAGATCTTACCCCATCTTACCCTACCTATACTATTTTATTGTTTTTTCCTGATTTAATTAGGAGTTACCTGCTGTTATTTGATAGAAATATAGAACATAATACAATAAAACAAAAACAATAAAGCATGTTGATCCAGGAATATGTCCTTCTTAGTAAATTCAGCATGAAATGATTCAAAGACCTTAACAGGTTTTCACAGTAAATAAAAATAATTAAGTGTTCATATCAAGTGGTCTTAGTCACAAAATAAAAATCTAAAAGATGGTAAAGTTGCCCTAGTGAAAACACGAAATGCATAAAGTAAAAGGTGCAAAAAGGTTGCTGTGCTATCCTTTTAGTAAGCAAGTGAGTGAATGGGCTTGTGTTAGTGTCTCTCAGTGGAGCTGTGTGTCCACAAACTCTGTTATTCAGCCTCGGTGTCCTCCAGGAA
Organism: Spinibarbus caldwelli; assembly: GCA_039654775.1. Lineage (NCBI taxonomy): Eukaryota > Metazoa > Chordata > Actinopteri > Cypriniformes > Cyprinidae > Spinibarbus > Spinibarbus caldwelli. The sequence continues at coordinate 19,119,905 of CM077260.1, forward strand.
AAAAAGGAGAGGAGAGCGGACGATCACCATGAGGCCAAACCAGACAGAGCATTTCTGTGCAGAGCTGCTGATTAAGATGAAGGAGATTAGAAAACCAAAGTAACCACTACAGGCCGACTGGTGCCATCGTCCAGGGCCACTTCTCCAGAAACAGACCGCTTCTCTATAACGCTAATTGAATCTCTAATGCAGAACTGATACTCAAAAAAGGATGCCTATTTATGAGCCTTAGTTTCATGAAGACAAAAAGTGATGTCTAAAATTAAGATGTCCCTCTTGGGTGTGTATTAAATATTAAGAGTGTCATACTTGCTGTTCACATGGCTGGTCTAAGGGGCATCCCAGACTTCTGGAGTTTTGCTGATAGTATCTGATGAGCTCATCCAGAGTGCCAAAAGAGATCTTGTCAGATACAAAGTAAGCACCAATCGGTGAGCGATGAATACGGAAATGGAAGACACTATTTTCGCTTCTGGCTGTGAAGGAAAGAATAAAATTTTCCAACATTAATATTTTTGGAAATTTATTTTTAGCACTTTTTAACCCTGATGTTTTTTGTTGAGATCAACATATTTGGTCCCAGCAGCGCCAGTGAATGTACATATAAAGATGATTTATAAATGTGATATAAATAAATCTCTTATTTTCTCTTTAAATTATTTCAAAATGTTTCTCTGACTGAATCAAACTGAGTAGGCAGATATTCAGATACTGAATCTGAATCCTTCTGTTTTATGAATAATAATAATAACAAAAAAAATCTTTACATATATTAACATTTTATATCTGAGACCCTTAAATATAAGAAATAAAACATTTTCAGTGGAGGACTTTAGATGAATGTTATCAAATTGGAAATGTTGTGTATAATCAATTTTGACAAGATTAGCAAAAATTATTAAATGGCTTTGTGGTTTTTGAGACCTTAAACAGAATATTATATGGTTAAAAAATAGCCACTACTCTTCTGTGGAGACAGAAAAACGCTTAGTCAGTTGCACATGGAAGACCAATATGGTGTTACAAGCTGTGGGGTGGAAAGAGAGAAAGATGGAGAGAGAGATGCTGGCCTGAAAGGATGGAGGATAAGCCGAGAGTGGATATCTTAGGCAGAAAATAGTACGATTGATGAAGTGGAGGCTATGTTGTCATGCAGATCAGACAGAAAACGGGAGATGAGAAAGAAAGAAGATGAAAAAGGAGATGATTTATGAGAGAAAGACAAGAGAATACAGGAGGGAAGTACTGGAGGTCTCCAGGCATTCAAATGAAAGAGTGTGAGAGAGAGGGAGACTGTGTCTGAGAGAGAAGAAACACAGGAACGAACCTGAGATAGTATATTCATCACTGTGGCTCTCACTGATCCTCACCAGGAAGGAGCCAGTTTTGTTCTGTGAACTCAGAAGCAGCTTCTCAGCCTTTTGTCTGTTTATATTCCCATAGTACCATCTGTAAAACAGATGCACATAACACAGCTGAATGAATGAATACTTCATAACCTGTCAAGACCATGTCCAGGTCATATTTCACCAGCAAAATCCAAAGAAAAAGTATTTACTTGTATACATAAGTAATAATTCAATTTTTTTCATTACTGTAATATGTAAAAATAGTAATTTTCAAAGTATATTTATTCATTATATTCAGCCTTTAATGCTTATCGTAATGAGTATAAATGTGCATAATATCATAAAATGAATCTTTATATTATTCTGAAATATGAATATTTCCATGTTGATAGATAAAAGCAAACACAGCACATTTACTATCTACTGCATGTACAATTCTGAAATAAAGTTTGAACTATCAGCTAAAATATTAATAATATAATCATTAATAATGCATGTTTAGTACCATAAATAGTCTTTTTTTTTTTTACATTAGAGTAATTGGATTGCATTACTAAGTAGTGAGGAATTAACAACACGTATTTCATTGTAATTATTTGCTGACACATTATTATTGTTAGTCCTGTTGCTATTATGTCACGTAACAATGTGAGTAATATGAATACTGAATTGTAAAATGCTTGAAATTTCTGTATGAAAATCTATATCTGCCTTTTCTTTTTTCACATTTTACCAGTAATATTTTATAATGAAAAATATATATTCACATGAAATATGATATAAAAAAAAAAACACCTCCAAAAATACATTCTATAAATGGTTAACCAATATGAAGAAATGCTAATTAGCCATACGGCAAGAATATTAAACCCATTTTTTTTAAATATACTAGGCTTTTAGAACATGCCGTTCACTTATTTCAGTGTTTGAATTAATACTCATTTCCTTTATTTGCTGATATTTATTACAGTGAGAGAATGAAACAGCTCATATTTTGCCCACATTAACCACGTTCAGCTTCTCACAGTAAACACTGTGGCGTCATGCAAAGTGTTGCCATGTTAAATATGGGTGCGGCAGGTGCACATGCTTGTTTAGCACAATCCCATGGTGCTTCAGTTTCAGTGAAACTCCGGCAGGTGACAGTTGCACCAGAGGCCGAACACACACTACTCTGACACAACAACCCGTTACCTCTCAACACTATTTAGGAGGTCTTTATGGCGAGGACTATTGACTGACCCCGTTACAGCAATCAAACAGAAGTAAACGATACAGCGCAAATAAAAGAAAACAGCACACAGCCCTTTGTTCACATGGACAATGATAAACCCCGTTGTGAATTAAATGAGACAGTGCAGGTATATGAACATTCCTTGGCTGAGCTCATGTGCAACCAAAACTAGGCACACTGCTTCTGTGATTTCAAAACAGTAAGGTCAGGTTTTGACGTATTGACCTTATTGTTACAGTGTGAATTATACAGTGGCTCAGGATCTATTTAAAATTTTAACCCATTTTTAATGTCTGAAAAATCATTCAATCTAAATTTAAAGGTAATTTTCAAAATACAGTCTGTCAGGGTTTGTCATGCGCAACCTTTGGGGCCACTAGTCGAATGACTTTAATAAACGGGTTTTGGAGATACATTAAAGATAACTAAGTATATAATAAAGTCATACATAATGACAGTACCTACAGTTTATGGCTGTAGCGGACTGAAACCTTTGTCAAAACATATGTAGCTATATTTGTAACAACAAACAATCTTTTGTTCAAAGTTAATTAGGTTCAAGTGTTAAATAGGTGGTTCTGACTCCCCTAAAATGACCATATTTACACCCTATAATTGGGAGGATCTTAAACCTGAAATATTTTTATGGTTGCCTATATAAACAAACAAAATCAAATGTTAATGAAAACCTAAAATGCAATGTTTGTGTAGCGGTAGAAAATATTAGTCCAGTATGAAAAGAATAAAAGTCAATGGAAAGTTTAACTATTATAGAGAAACAAAAGTGCAAGTATGTAGCCTTACATCAAGCTCTTCATTCTTAGTGTGCACTATGTAGAAAAGAGTGATAATTTTCCATAAAATATGTGACCCTGGACCACAAAACCAGTCATAAGTCGCACGGGTATATTTGTAGCAATAGCCAACAATACATTGTATGGGTCAAAATTATCGATTTTTCTTTTATGCCAAAAATTATTAAGACCATGTTCTCTGAAGATATTTTGTAAATTTCTTACCATAAATATATCAAAACTTATTTTTTGATCAGTAATATGCTTTGCTAAGAATTATTTGGACAAAGTTTTTTTTTTACACCCTCAGATTCTAGATTTTCAAATAGATGTATCTCAGCCAAATATACATCAATGAAAAGCTTATTTATTCAGCTTTCAGATAATGTATAAATCTCAATTTAAAAAAAAAAAAAAAAAAAAAAAAAAAAAAAAATCAACCCTTATGACTGGGTCTGTGGTCCAAGGTCACATATAATGAATATTCTAATTAAAAATAGACATTGGCTATCACTAGAAGGTAAATAAATCTATTGACTGTCAGGACTTACCTGTAGTTAGCGAATTCATCCTGTACTAGGGCCACATAATTAGCAGGGACCAATCCGGACTCCAGGGACCCCGTCAGCTTCTTGGCAAGTACATAATCTCCCCTCTTTTCTATGACAGACAGTTTGTCCCCCTCTTTCACCGTCAGCTCTTCCTCACTGCGGGCTTCGAAGTCGAAGAGCGCCGCGTACAGCTGCGCCGGTTTCCTCTTAGGAGCCGGGACCCGGATATCACCCGAAACCGTGCGGATCTCGGCCGGTCGAGCCACGCTCGGATAGTAAAACTCTGGCCATATGCAATCCCACAGCGTCTTCAGACAGGGCATACAGCTGCGACAACACTTCTCCATCCCAGCCCTCGCTTTCTACGGACTCCAGGGTAGCCAGAATATTTGGCAGCTGTCCACCAAGCGAAACGGCTGAAGAAATTGAAAATAAAAGCGGTGTGTGGGTCCCTCACCGATGGTGACCGACCTTCCGTAGCGATTCTATACCGGGATCCCCTTTGTTGAGCAAACGCGCTGGCCGCGATCATAGCGGAGGATCAGGTGAAACCGGTTCTGTTTCGGGATGGATCATATAGGTATGCGGAAAAGACATGTTGGGTAGTTCAATGAGACATTAAGACGAGGAGAGGGTGTTGTGGTTGAAGTACCTTGAAGAACATCCTCTTTTCATCTAAATCTAGGCTCTAATCGTCCATGACGCCCCTCTTCTCTCATAATGACCGGTGCAGCGCGCCGCAGCATTCGGTGCCTCTATCCGCTCCGGAGCAAAGCGCTTCTCAGTGTGTGAACTTGGCTGCGAGCGAGCCGTGCCTCCTGTAGTGCGATCATCTGTTCACTAGGCAAACGCACACTTGGAGCTGGAAACCATTATTTGTTTATTTTTAGATTCGCCTCTAATCATAAAAATGCTTACATCTCCGCAAACGTTTGCGATTATTAAAATTTGTGCACGCTCATTTTAGTGCATATCATGTGAATAAGCAGTTGAAAAAAAAATACTATTCTGGCCTATGAGTTTTTAACACACGCACACACACGTTTATTATTATACACTACGGGGACTTCCAGTTTACATGTAGCCATACTGTTTTTAAATTGTCGTGCTAATTATAGTTACTAAACCAGCGGTGCACCGCAAATATTAGGGGCCCGCTCATGAGCTGTGACGTCACACACTGGCGTTTGTATCGCTTTTCAATATTATTTTGGGCAGTTTAGCTCTTTAATGATTTTCTGTTTATTCTGCGTATTCTGAGCTATATTTGCTGAATGACTTATAGGTTTCTGTCATTTAAAAAGTATAGGCTAACGAGGTTAGGCTACTGCTATTTATATTAGCTACATATTACCAAAAGCATTGGATCACCCCCTTCTAATGAACAGGTTTGACTACTTTAAGATTTGTACTCATTGAAATTACTAATGTTGAAGCATATAATGATATTCTAGGGAATTGTGTGCTTCTAATTTTAAAGCAACAGTTTGGACAGGACACTTTTCTATTCTAACATGACAATGCCTCTGTGTATAAGGCAAGGTTCAAAAAGAAATAATTGATTTAGTCAGGGTGGAAGAACTTGAGTGGTCTGCAGAAAGCCAAGTCCTAATCCAAGCTGAACATCTCTGGTGTGACTTTAAATGCAGATCTTGAGCCAAAAACTCATCACCAAACACCAATCTTAAACATTAAGATTTGTACTCATGGAAATTACTAAAGTAGTCAAACCTGTTCATTAGAAGGGGGTGACCCAATACTTTTGGCAATATAGTGTATAAATCACTCACTAAATATATTGTGGCGTCAACATTAAATGAAAGGAAGGAGATTCTACAATAGAGCTGTTCTAAAAACTTTAGTAAGACAGGAAGGCAGGTAGACTGTCTTTATGCACAGGAACCAATAACCAACGTTTGAGCGCGTGTCCGCGTGTGATACACTCTTAAAAATAAAGGTGCTTCACGATGCCATAGAAGAACCTTTTTGTCTAAATGGTTCCATAAAGAACCTTTAACATCTCAAGAACCTTTCTGTTTGACAAAAGATTCTTCAGATTCTAAAAATGTAAGGAAGAGATGGTTCTTTAAAGAACCTTTGACTGAATGGTTCTTTGTGGAACCAAAAATGGTTCTTCTATGGCATCGCTTGAAGAACCTTTTGAAGCACCTTTATTTTTAAGAGTGTACATTGTTTCCCGCACCCGTGATTTCTGTGTAAATATATTTAGGTCGAATCTTATCTGAGCGTCACTAAAACGTCTTTGTAAAGTAAACACACTGTAAAATTGCCACCTTGATGTGACTCCTATATTGCTCTAATGTATATTGACTTAAAACTGTGGGATATAGAGGCTATGTGATCCTGGCTGTGAAAACCCAGCTAAAGTCTTTTTTTTAATGATTTACTGTTTTCTACATAAAATCATCTTGCATAAGGTAAAGAACATTCTGTGAAAATGTAACCTTGATGTCTTTAATATTGACTGAGTAAGGCCGTGTCAAAGATCGAAATCATATACATCACATAGGCTATATTACATTGTGAAGTAAACAATACCTTTTACAGTATGCAATATAAATTACTCAACCCTCATATTAGGCCAGTAATAGTATGCAATATAATTTACTCAACCCCTCCAAACTAGGCCAGTGCTTAACCCTATCCCTGCATTTCTGAACCACACAAGCATTAAAAGCCTTCCAAGTGAGCCATAATGATAAAAATCAAAATGCAAATATACTGATTCCTCTGCACAAGAGGAAATGGCTTAGTATTTTAATATTGCCATGGACCATGGGGGATCAGCGAGACTGAGAACTACTGATTAAATTCTTTTATGAAGCCATTTTCATCATGACGACCAATGTAAGCAGTTTCAGGTTTTACTTAGTTAGCAAAACCTGACCCACACAAACAGAGAGACAAATACATTAATGCTGATTCAAAATAATTTTTCCTTAGGGAGACGAAAAGAAATACAGCTGCCGGGTTTGATATATAGCACACTGTTTTATTAGTATATTTAGCTTTGTGACGTACAGCTTGGGAGAAAAAAAAGTCACAATGTCATATCAGTGACATTTTAGCAGTGACATCCCACTGGAGAAAGCTTCATCTCAAATCATTGGTTTTCATTAAAGAAAGTGATATGTTAGGAGCCGCCCATGCTGTTTGCATTAAACAACAAAAATGGATTTTTTTTCATTTTCATTCAATCTTTCAGTTTCTTCACATATGTATGTATCAACACTTTTCTAAAGAATTAAAATATTTAGCCACATGTACTGAAAAAGTATTCACTGTTATATATAACACAATAAATATATATAAAAAAAAGATTTATTTTGTATATATTATGGTATTAAAGTGGGAAATGGGTTGCCAATAGGACTTTTTTTTCAAATATAAAACAGCAATCTTTTACCTGAGGTTTTCACTCTGCTGTTCTTGTACTCTAATACTTGATGTCTGCACCTAACGAAGGGTGTGATAATGGCTTTTAATCATTAAGGAACAGACGGCCGTGTTGTCCCTAATGGTCAGAGGAAAAGATTCATTTACAACAAGCCTTCTTCATTTTGTGTATCTGTTGATAGCAGTTAAAGAAAGTGATTGGGGTCAGTGATGGGGGTCTGCCAGATAAAAACACTGTTTTGTCTTACTGTAAATGCTTGGAAAATTGCCGCAAGTCCCATTTCCCTTCACTATAAAGGAATCAGATCAAATTAAGCAGTGCCTCAACAGAAGAATGGAAAGCATTTGAATTAAAAACAACAACAAAAAAGAAAGAGAATCTCAAAAATCTGTACATGTAAACATCACACTTCCACTGAGTCCAAAATGAGAAGGAAAGAGACAGTTTCACATTGGTATTAGGTACATATCAAAACCAGAGCCGACGTCAGCAGCTCCTTATACAGGAGAAATCAGGAGGAAACAGAGACAGGATGGTAAAGATCCAAAGCACCAACAAATTAGAAAAGAGAACGGACTAAAACAGGGAACCACATGAACTTGAATGCAGCTGTACACCACTGTGGTAGAAAAATAAAAGTCAAGTTGTTTTTTTTCTTCTTTCATTTCTTTCTTTTTTTTTTTTTTCCAGAGCTATACATCTGATCAAACCAGAGCATTTTTCTTAAGTTGTGTAGTTTAGCAGCAACCATAACCAGCGTCACACCTGAATGCAAAGCCTAAACCCGTATAGGACTGTCAATGTGTTTGTGTGTGATGTCTTTATGACAGTTGGCCTGTTAATATCACAGTAGATTGCGGTGCTGATTGAACAAAAAAAGACACCTTGAAGGGGCTCTGAGGTACCATATGACAGCAGATATGGAGAGCTGAAGGGGTTTCTAATACAATAAAGGGACATATATATATAAAGGGATATATATATATTATATATATATATGAGACAATCAGTTCGGTTAAGCCCCTTTAAAGGCACGGCGCATAACTAATCAGAAAACATAGTTTCCCAAACATCTCGGTCATACAGTACTGAGATAACAGTTCTTTGGGGTTTGTGGCGCAAGGGGAATCAAGCATCAGGCTCTCGATGTAACTAACACTTTAAAGCCCGTGCGGTGTGGGACTGATTTTGCCCTCGGTGTGTGTATCTGCAATCCGATGTGACCGTGGTTTGGCTGGCTGCTTGGCATGTTGACATCCTTGTTTGGAATGTTATAGGCATACAGGACAAACTTCACATGTGATGTCGGTACAAAACAGTTCTGAAAAGACCACTTGCGATACAAAAAGAATTACAAAATAATAGTAATCGAGATAATTATAATAAAAATAGGAATCAGATAAAAAGGTTTTCGACAGTGGGCCACAAGGCGTCCTCAGTGAGAGATGCTCTGATTATGGCTAAAATACCCCTCACTCTTCCGTGACACACTGCGCTGTACGACCGCACACGGAACACAGAGCATGGAAACAAAACTGTGAACTAGTTACACCTTTTTCAAGATTGTCGTTTGCCTTGTTTTACAATTTGTTTTTCAGTAGCTGTCCTTGAGTGAACTGGAGAGAAGAAACACCTTACGAACAGATGAACGCTTCGCTTTTTTCAGCTTCTTTCCACAAAATGCGGTTTGCAGTTCCATCTCCATTGTACGGTTTTAGAAAGCCATAGAAGAGCTCAGTAGCATGTGAGGTTGGCGTATAATCAGCAGCGTTCGACGGCAGTGGGACCCATATCAGACCTCAACAAGAGAAAGACAGATGACCGAGACAGCAGCTAGAATTCTCTATTACCTGACCTCTCAACATCTGTGTCTACTGTTGACAACGTGGAAAAGAAAAGCAGGTGAGACAGAGAGAGATGAACAGAAATTGTAATAGCATAGAAAATAAGGAGAGAGGACTTGATTTTCAAATCAAACCCAATGAAAATGTAGGTCAAATTTGTCAGAAACATGTCTAGGTCAAATTTCACTTCAAAAACCTCAAGAAAAACAAAAACAAAAAACAAAACAGAAATTGTATTTTGGGAAAACTATTGTTTGGACAATTAATTTTGTTTTTGCATTTTTTCAGTTATTTTTTGTTGTATGCTTTAAGCATATTTATCCCCCATTTTAATTAGCATAATGCAAATAAAAAGAAAAACGTATTCTGTTATACTGAAATTATAAAGTATTTAAACATCTCAGTGGTTTGTACTTGTAATTTGTCAATTGAATTAAAACAATAAATGTATTACATTTATTTGTTATACGTACTGTAATAAATATGTATTACAGTATTTTTACTGTAAACTGTACAGAATGTCAATTTTAAATGACTGAATTTGTAATGAACCTAAAAAGTTCATTTAAGGCTGCATTAAGGTTTTTTATTTATTTTGGTGTTAAACTTAGGAAATGTAACATTTTTAAATATGTAAAAATATTTAAACAATTTTAAAGTTTAAATATTATTAAATATTTATAAATCTCCCCTTATTTCCTTATTACTGTAAGTTCTCTCCTGAAATAAAAGAAATAGCGAAAACCGTTACAGATGAGAGAGGTCAAGGACCCTTTAGTGATCAGAGCAATGTTAAACAGAGCCACGCACAGTGAGGAGAGGCCTCACGCTGTCAATTTTGCATATGTCTTCACATCTATAGCAATTCTAATCAACAACTCAATATCGAAGTAAGAGGCTGGACTGTGAAGGCCTACCATAAATATAACACATCAAGAAATCATTACTTCTACATGTCCACTGTTGTGTTTTGAGCAGGGGTGTCGAAATTGCACAAAAATTTGTCTTAAGAGGGCAGTGTAGTCTCTTGTCACACTCGCACATCATCATGGCTTTCAATCATAAGTAGGTCCCGGTCATGTGATTATGAATGTAATAATTCTGAAGGCTCCTCAGCAGGGGTCATGGTAGCCTCTCTGTATTAGTCTGTTTCCTTTAGGGCCAGAAATGCGTTTGATTATCTTCTGCATTGCGATATTCTTTCTCCATCCCCCACTAGCAGTGCAACACGGAGCCGCAGAGCTCCTCAATCACAGATTAGCGCTGCCTCTGTGTGCAAACGGAGCAAATTACAGTGACATTACTGTCAGTCAGTCAGTCCCTAAACAAATCTACCTTTTTAAACCTCTCCTGTTAAATATTCAGTTCACTAAAGACCCTTTAGCTTGTCTGTTCATGTCGTACGTGTGTTCGTGTATGTGTGTGCGCTAAGCTCTTGTGCCAAAGATGATTTGATCCCAGTTGATCTTGAGATTTAAGCACACACTGCGCTTTTAGAACAAATCAAACAAACGCAAACACAAGCAGCCCTCAGTATTAAATCAAACACTCTCGACCAGAATGCAAAACGGCAGTTTTTTTTTAATCTTTCTTTTGAATTTGGCTTCCATTTCGGTCTTTTTTTTTTTGCCTTGAGGTGCTCTGGTTGTGTTTGGGAGGCTTGAGGTTTCAGGTCTGTGGCGTTACGTTGGAGTCCATAGCAGCAGAGTGGACTAATGGCCATTAAGAAAAGTCAACAGATAAAAGACTAACAAGCTTCCATTCCAGATCCTTCCTCTCCGACCAAAGCAGAATAATAAGGTGGAGGAGGAGAGAGGACGTACAGAAGAAATGGAAGGACACATAGAGAAGAGGAGAACAGAGGGTGACCCGTACAGAGGAAACAGAGTTGGCATCTGTGAGACTGAAGTGTTTAAATGCATCAGGAAAGGTCCATTCCCAAAACAAGTCCAGTGTATTTCTGCCATCAATACCTTGAAATGGATCGGAATATATACAGTACAACACATTTGAAGGAGGTGGAAAAGAAAATCCGCACTTCAATTACAGAAACAAATTCACTCCCACTCTCTGCTTTCGATGCCCAAATCAGTGGACTGTGAAGTCAAGGACGGACAGGTGATAATTTTCTTCTCCCACACACAGAGAGGGGAACGCTGGGAGAGAGAGAGCAGGACAGACAGGCTGAGGTATTTCCAGGTGAGCTTCCACCTGCGTTTCTATATGCATAAATTAACGATTCAGAGGTCAGAACGAATGGAAAAGTGCTTCAGGACACAGCGAGTGCTTATTTACAGCAAATACAAAGGTCTATTAGTTTTCTTCTTGCTCTTTTTATCTTCTTTCTATTACGCCTCCAAATCAAAAGTGTTTTCATTTAGTTAGTGCCATCTGGAGGATTGGCGTGCCGTAATTCCTCCTTTGAAGTAGCTAAAAACAAAGAAAATCAGAAATCGATGGCTCTCAGCAGGGAACGAATGGCGGTTAAACAGAGGGAGGCTGTGGAGAAGGCAAGAAATGCGGGAGCAGTATGTTGAGGACGCATCGATCCGTCCGCTTCTGCACCGCAGTGTCCTTCTGAGATTCATCTCCATCTCTCAGCCGTTCTCGTTGAAATGATATGAAAGCAAAAGTTTGATGAAGCTGTGTGTTTTCTCTCTCTTCTAACATCTTTAAGAGCCAGATGGTTTTCCTCAGTGACTGGAAAACCTCTGATGAGGATCATGTGAGGGATGAGGGTATGCGTTTAGACAGAGAGTGTTGAGAATCGGTTCAGTTCTGTTGTAGTATGAGGTTCTCCAGCTCATCTGCCGATCGTAGCAGGAAGGCCGCAGACTCACGGTATCCCGCGATCAGCTGACGCACTGCCGCCACTTCTGTATGGCTGAGCTGAGCTGAAGCCCCGCCTCCTCCTCCATTCCTGCCGAGACTACTGGAGCTTGACGAGGACGAATTTGAGGCCAGAGACTTCATACTGAGATCAGTAGGCCCTGAATGGAGAGGACAAAAATATAATTACAGACATAAAAACAACTAAGAACACAGACATGGTAGCTTTTGGGAGAGGATAAAACTTCTTAAAAACCCAAGACTGCTCTTTTACTCTACTCCAATCAACAGTTCCATGGGAATGAAGTCAGTTACAAATAAGTGTGTACCAGAAAATAATGGCACACTCTTGTGGGCTGCACGCAATGACATACAGCATGACCAGTGTAATCCAATCCTTCAGAAAATTACTCTTTTAAACCAGTTCTTTTTAGTGACTCAGAAACATGCAGTGCAGCCTGATTCACGAACGAATGACTCAGTCAGTCCTTTAATGAATTCAAAAAGATTTTATAATAACTTTAAACAAAAAAAACAAAACAAAACAAAACAAAAAAAACAAAAAAAACAATTTTACATGAGAAGATTACTTCAGCAGTTTTTGCAGCAGTTTTTGGTTGTATTGATTATATATACATTAAATACTGTATATAGTAATTGCATTGCATAGTTTGGGCCCAGTTGTTACATTTTAAAATTCATTTGTTTGTAGTTCACCAAGTTTAAAGGTTTCCTGTATATGAAATATGTCCACATTAAATTGAATAAAACAGAATTGTGAAATCTTCGTTATTACCCAGCCCCTGTCAAAAACCTAGTTAGCTGTCTACTTAGACATTATTTTAAAGCGGTGGTTTTGACTCAAAGGCCCCCACTGTCCAACACGATATTTAACAACCCTCTACATAATATAATATTAACAACTTCACGCATATAATTTATTAATTGTATTATGTTATTAACAGAAACTGGGAATGTCAATATATTTAAATTAATTAACCAAAATTCAGTATGTAAACAGTAAGTTCTTTAATAAAAACAGTAGTTATGGAGGGGAAGAAAGCAATATGATTTCAGTTTATATCCTGATTGTATGTTTTTTTTTTTAGCATTAGTATGTTTTTTTTTTGCTATTTTAATTATATGAAAGTTTTAGAATGTTAGAATGTTTCAATATATTAAAAAGAATATTATTAATTGCATTGATGAGAATAATTTAACTCATTTTAAGTCATCCTGCAGCCCCCTTGGCCCTCTAGTGGCCCTTGGTTGAGAACATCCTAGCCCTTAAATGTTGTAATTGACTTTGTAAATCACATTTTAAGGCAACTTTGCTTGTATCCTGTATCCTTTCACAGATAAGGCAATTGTATGAGTAAGCATCAAGTTCAAACTTCAGTTAGGATGCTGCCAGCTTCCTCTCTCACCGTTTGTCTGGGCGGTAGCTGTTGTCAGTGACACGGGGTGTTGCATGCTGGCACACAGTCCACCATAACCACGATAACTGTAGTTGAGCCCTCCATTAATGTATAGCTGGTCCTGGGAGTAGGCTGTGGCAGCAAGGGTGTATGCAGAGTGGGTCAGCGAGACCGGCTCACGAGAGACCGCCTTATCCAGAGATAACGGCTCATCCTGAGAGAGAGATGAATATATATCAGGCTAACTTGGTTTTAAAATAAACAGAGACACCAAGACAGTTTCACAAGCATCACATACACTCATACAACGCTACTTACGTGTGCCTGGTATACATCCATGCGCATTCTTTTGGCAGCTTTGCGTGATTCACTCTCACAGGCGGCTGCTAAAATGTTCTCAGCCAATGCTGAGGTCAGGTGGGGTGGTGTGGGTCGAGTCTGCTAATACATACACAGTACATTTAATATATTAACTATTATGGACTAATTTGATGGGTCATGGTGAAAGAACACTTCATTTCTCAGAATCACATTTTATATGTAATATGTTATACACTACCATTCAATGTTTAAATGTTTTTGAAAGAACTCACTAAGGCTCCATATATTCAATCAAAAACAGTAATATTATCAAATATTATTAAAATAACTGTTTTCTATTTGAATATATTTTAAAATGTAATTTATTCCTGTGATATCAAAGCTGAATTTTCAGTATCATTACTCCAGTCTTCAGTTCACATGATCCTTCAGAAATCATTCTAATATGCTGATTTGATGTTTAAGAAACATTTCTCATTTTTATCAATGTTGAAGGCAGTTGTGGTGCTTGATATGTTTGTGGAAAACTGTGATAATTTTTTTTTTTTCAAGATTCTTCAACAAATTGATAAGAAAGAGCAATTGAAACGGAAATCTTTTATAAAATTATAAATGTCTTTACTGTAACTTTAATCAATTACTCTGTCCTTGCTAAATAAAGTAAAATATAAAAAATATATAAGAAATAGAAATATATATTTGACAGTTTTGAACTTAATTTACAGAAATGTGTCTAATATGAAAAATATTAATCTGCATATCGACGAATACATTTACAAAATTTGTCTAAATTAGTTATGTAATAATTTCTGCTTTGTAGCAAAACTATTACTAAATGGACAAATTAAATTCCCTTCTCTGAATTTCAGCTTTACACTTTACAATGTAATTTACAGTCATTTTAATTTTGGAGCGCGGCCAATTTGATTAAAATTGCAATTCCATCAATATTAATTTAGAATTTTTGCCGCCTTCACTAAACAAAACTGCATTTCTCAGTATCTGTACTGTGTTGACCACCAGGGGGCAATATAAGTCATCTAACCATTACAAAAAGCAGAAGGGGCTCAATGTGTCAGCATGTACCTCCATGCCGTTCTTCTTCATACGGCGGCAGGATTTGAGGTAGGTACGAATGCGTTTGCGAGCGCGTTCCTGGAACTCTGGGAACTGACGGCTGCAGGACTCAATAATGGCCTGGATCTTCTCTTTAGGCTGTTTAGAGATTGGCACCATACGGTCCAGGTTCTCATCCACAAAGAGACGCACAAACATCTAGAAAAAGAGAGAGAAATGAATTACTTCACCCAAGTATGAGGTGTGAGTGAAATCCACTCATAAAACACGTATTAAATAATTCTAGTTTGACTTACAAATAAAAAGCCATGCCAGACCACATGCTTTACAGCTCTTTTTATGAAGTAGAAAATCATGAGTTGAATGTCCTTATACTCACATTAAAAGCCTTCAACCTCTCTGGATCCACTCCTTCCACATCATTGATCTTATCGCTATCGTCGTGGTCATCATGGTCATCGTCATCATCGTCAGCCGCCTGAGGCCGACCAACAGTCAGATCTTCAGGGCATATCTCCATCTTTATTGAATCATAGCTGCCTGAACTGTTTTGAGGAGACTGCAAAAACACACAGAGAAACCAAGGTAAGCCTTCTGTCTGCAAGAGCTTATTGACAATCAGAAAAGACTTTCAAAGGAGGACACGGACTGAAAGATGTATCAAAAAGATGAAGTCTACCAATAAGGCCATTCATGACCACCGACGGTGCTTCGGCTAATGAAAACCACGTCTTCAAGGTCTAACAGTGTTATTCAGATATTCTCGGTACTGAGAGTCTTGGGCTGCATTTGAGATTGTGAATCCGTTTATTTGAAAGATAGTTTTGCGCTCTTCTTTTCACAAAGACAATACAATTAAAAAGGAGACGGGAAGCAACAGAGGCTGACCATGGAAAAGAGGAATGAAATGAAAGTTTCTATTCAGACCGGAGCCTTGCTCGGCATATTGTTCAAACCTCTCTGCATCTGTCTGAATGAAAAACGCTCCTGTGCCACGCTAGCTAACTGAATGAATGAGGTTTGATTGAGAGCCTTTGCATCTGTGGGTTCAACTCGCATTGTACGCTCAAAACAAATGAATCTGTTGTGTACAAGGGTGAAGGTAAAATCTACAGGCATTACCAGTAGCAAGATTAGCAAATAAGTATCTTATAAAGTCAGGTACTTCATTTCCAAGTTGATACTAAACTAAATTTAAAAAAATAAGTAACGATACCAGTGAAATTTTATTGCTACTGGTATTTACTACTGAAATTTTGGTATTGTGACAATTTTAAGTAGCATTCAGCATTTTTATGGTCCTAAATGATTTTATATATACCTTGTTATAGTCCCTGTTATCTCGGTCAAGGCGTAGCTCAGAGGATTTGGGGTATTTTCTGCGCAGCTCCTCTGCGTGCTCAGGGTTAAAGGTCACCAGCATGGCGGCAGCACTAGGCAGGGCCTGACTCAGTCTGTCGCTGAGGTTGACTGGTTGCTGGTCCTCTGAGGATGAGGACGAGGAAGTCGTGCTGAAGTCGAGTGGTGCTGCGGTACCGTTTCGGTTGCCGTTAACCTCAGCATACGAGCCCAATCTGGGTCCTGTCCCCGTACTGTCACTCACTCCGGCCGCACCTACCGAGGGAGGAGTCAGTGTGCGAATCCCATTGCCACTCCCACTTTCAGAAGATGAATCATCTAAAACATACACAACACACAGTGAAAAATTAGTTTTGCAACAGACAAAATACTGTACTGTTCCAACAACATACAGTTTGATTATTCTTAAAGGCGCAGCATGTAATTTCTAGCTCTAAAATATTATGACAATTCCCCAAACTAATTTTCAATTTCCTAAACATTCCCAGATTATTGGTCAGAAAAGCAGGCAATTATGCCCCAAAGCAAAATAAAGTTTTGGTCCCCAAACAAGCAAAATAATGTTGAAAGTGCCACAGAGCAACAGTGCTTAGGGCAATGAAGCAATGAATAGTTTACTTATAGTAATACTGGAACAGAAGAAAGTATTTTACATTGATGTATGTGGTGTGTGGTACTGTCCAGTTCGAAGAGCTGGATGTATGGAAATTAGTTTATGAAGAGATCTATACCACAGCAGAGCTGAATAAATCACCACACACACTCAGACACACACAAACATACACTCCTGTGCTTAAATACACAACCCAGCTATACAAGTGCAATATATTTTGTGAGTGTTGAGAAAAAGAAGTGTTCCTTTCAGAAATGACGTGCATCTCATTTGTTGCCATTCTTTTTTTCAATATATGCATTATATTGCCATAAAAGTGTGCTTAACTGAACTGAATGTGTATTTGTAGTGCACTTGTAATAAAACTTGTAATAACACTTGTAATAATGGCAAAAAAGTTTTATTTTAAAAGTATATTTATCCTTATGCACTTCATAATTTTAATTGCGTGTGCTATTCGATATGTTAATATAATATTAATATATATTAATATTCAGTTAATATATTTTAAATTTACTAAATTGCAATTTCATTATAAAAATGGGCAATTACAAATATTTTCCATTCATGACATACAGTGCAAGTTTCAATAGAAATGACATGAAAGTACATTTGACTATAAATGCTTGTCAGTACATTTGGGCACTTTAACCTTATTTCAAAGACAATGGAAGTAATTATGAAATTACATAAATATGTACTTAAGTGGGTCAAAAATCTGTTAAGTTCAATTAACTGCATTTAATATAAATATAAGCTATAATACATTTTCATTTAATTTGAATTTACAAATAATAATAAAAAACATGACTGACTGACTGAATCTTGCACATACAAACAGACACCTCAGCAAACTAATCCGGCAAATCTAGATATAAAGAACTGTTAAAATAAGAAACAGCAAAAAAAAAAAAAAAAAAGAAAGAAAAAAAAAAGTGCCTGTACAGTTGTAATGCCTACACAAAGCTATAGGGGGAAACAACAGCAAGGGCAGAATTGGGGTCAGTGTACAGTGCCAACAGGAAAAACAGAGACAGAGGGAAGAAAAAGAGAGAGGACAGGATGGATTGGATGTAGAGGAGAGGGGGCACAGGCCGGTTGGAGAAGGAGGGATGGAGATTGGATGAAAAGAGGGAGGGGGTGATGCGGAGTGAGAAAGGACGAGGGCAGCGGGAAGCAGGTCAGAGTCAGGGGCACTGAACATCGATGGAGGAAGGGAGAGGAGGATGGGGGGATGGTGAAATTATCAGTGGAGGACACTGGATGAGAGGATGTGAGAAGGAGGAAGATAAAAGAAAGCTGGGTTTTACGGAAAGGGAGAGGGGCAGAAAGAAAGAGGGATGGAAGAATAAGCCCGAAAGAGTGAGAGGCAGAAAAAGAGACATCGAATGTGTGTATAGGGATGATCGTGGCAGAGACAGCCGCATATTTATTGGAGTATAAAGAGTATTCATGCAGGGAGAGGAAGGCCGGACTAATGCCTGCCAGCTCTGCTAAAAAGCTCTAAAGCGTTCGCACACACACTCTCACAGTTTTTCTTGCCATTCCCTCCTTCACTGGTCTTTCAGGAAAGGTGTTTGAATGACAGATGAGAGAGCTCCCAGTGTAATGTCCATAAAATGTGTGTGTGTGCGCGCGGGCGCTGCGGTGGATGTCTCTTATGCGCCGTGATGTGCTGAATACACTATTTGCTTGCCTCTGCTCAGGAAACGGCTGCAGCAGACAGACTTTTGAAGTGCAGATACTGGGCCGAGGCTTCCGCTGCGTTTCTCTCGGATACGTTTCGACCAGCTTGCAAATGGTTGGTAGTTATACTGGCACTTAGGTACGATCTTCCTGACGTGCACACAGGCTCCAATATTCACTTTTTGCCACTTGTCAACGGCGAGTGAATTGAGATATTTTAAAGAATTTTTAAGCACGTATATGATATATATTTTTTATAAAGTCTCATACGATCTCATATAATCTGTATTTGAAAATTGTGAAATTGTGAACTGTTTTCTATCTTAATATATTGTCACATGTAATTTATTCCTGTGATGCAAAGCTGAATTTTCAGAATAATTACTCCAGTCTTTAGTGTCACATAATCCTTCAGAAATCATTCTAATTTGCTGATTTGATGCTCAAGAACAATTTCTTTTTATAATCAATGTTGAAAACAGCTGTGCTGCTTAATTGCGGAAACTATGATAGATTTTTTTCAGGATTCTGATGAATAGCAATTTCATAAGAACAGCATTTATTTGAAATAGACATTTTTTGTAACATTATAGATGTCTATACATGCATCCTTATTGACTCCAAACGGTAGTTTATACGATGATAAATATGAATAATATTAATACTGAAAAATGTGATATTATACCATTCTATTTGTTTTATGCTTATGTTTTGATCATTCATAACATGAAAATGAGTTTAGTAATGTATGCAAACAATACAATAAATTACTTTCTACAGAAACCCACCAAATTTTGACATTAATCAGTAGACCAGATGTTAAAAACCCGATAACCAAGTAGAAAAGCATGAATATAGGTTAAAATATTGCTCAAATTGAAAAAAAGTCAACTGGCCAGTGTCACTTTGGAGCATTAGCTGTGTGTCCACACAGAATTAATCTCTGCAATAACTGGACTAATGGGAGCTCCTTTATCATAGTAGTGTAATATTCAGACCAGCTCAGACAAACATGCACAAAGACCCTTGTGCTTTATAGCAAGGCCAGTGGAAGGGAGTTTGATAACCTCTTTAACACAATATGAATCCCTAAAAGCAGGTGGCAGGAAGCTCTCCTTTCTCATTCAATGCGAATAATGACAGCCAATAAAACCTCTTAACCGCGTGACAAGCGTGAAATATGATTAGCCCTGGCTCATGTCACTCAACTGGCTCTGGTCCAGTTCACTCCTGCAGAGAGAGTTCCCCTTTTAATCATCCAGAGTAAAAGCCATACAGACAAGCCGACTGTGTCTGAACTTCCTCCATCCATCCATCCTGCTTTTAGACTCAAATACTACCCATTCTACAAATACAATAGTTCAGGATGAGTTTAAAACATGTAATATATTTCATGTAATGTTTTAAAAACTCATTCTACATCTATTCAATGTTAACTGAAAAAAAAAAAATCTACATCTCTGAGGAAACAAAACAGTGGGCCGAGTGACTGTCGCTATGTTTATTGCCACAATTACTCTAGCAGGTGTGTGTGTTTGCATGTGACACAGACACGCAGAGGGGTGCAGGCACAACAGTCGATAGCACCGCTGTGCTTCCTGTCTCAGAATCTCAGTAACGACCAATCAGGCGTAATGATCCAGTCTACACAGCAGGGCCTGTGAGGTCACAATAACACAAACATTTCATCAAGGGGTGCTGTCCGTGCGCTGATTGGCTGAGAGTATAGACGGTGTACTTTTTGAAACCCCACCCCACACACATATGTACAAGGCATCTAAACAGGGTGGCAGCAAGCGGGAGGGAATGAGAGATGATCGGCTCTTTTCTTGCACAGTAATTGACTGTTTTTTTAATTCATGCGGATGACCTCCAATTAGTGTGCTCCTCCGATAAGCCTGAGCCTGTCAGTCAACTCCCCCCACTGCAGTCTAACAGAATCTCCTTCACCGCACACCTACCAAACACATTTCTTACAGATTCTCCCTCCTTGTCCCTCATCTCTTCAGACTAGCACCAGTCGATGGGTTGCTTCAATGACAAATCACACACCTGTGCAACTTTTCTGAGATTTTCATGGTGAAAACTGTCCAACAGCTAAGCATAGCACTCAGCACTTAATATATTTATAAATACACCATAAATTAACTATAATTATAATTTTTAATAGAATGTGCATGATAAATTGCTTGCAATGTTCCTCATTTACTAGAAGACAAAAATTTAGAATTAATAATGACCTTAAATACATATGACTATATACACACAAATTTTGTATTCATAGTTTCTATCTATCTATCTATCTATCTATCTATCTATCTATCTATTGTATTAATATTCAAATTTACATTATTGATAGAATTATACACAAATTTTGTAATATATAATAAAATATAATATAATTAAATATTAGGAACATTGCAGACATTATAATATTTATATACATGCACATATATAATATACACATACAGATGCACATAAATACATAAATATATACATTTACTGATACTATTTTGTAAATACATTTTGTATATATAATTTAGTTTTAGTTTACATATATTTTTATATATCTAAAGTACAACTGATGCAAAGGAGGGAAATTCACTCTTTCTTCCACCCCCATCCCTCCATCTCGACCTCTTTCTCTCACTTCTGCACAATAGAGACCCACCCTGTCTGCTTGCACCACCCCTCCTCTCCTCTCTGCTCTTCTAAAAAACAAAAAAAACAAAACAGGAGCTTGGATACTGGAAGCGAAAGAGAGAGAGCTGACAGTGTGGTCCAGCTGCTCTGAATGTCACAGTGATTCATTGGGGCATTTAGCGCACTGGGGACAGGACAACAATGGAGTGTGTGTGTTTAAGAGGGCAAGGGTCTAACAGGCACAAGGGCACTCACACAAACATGCTGATTGAAACCAGGCTCGTTGAGTTGCTGTAAGGTTGTGAGGATGGTCCACAGACAGTCAATCAATGCTTTACCCATGATTCCTCTGGGGTGTGGGGGCATAGGGCAGGCGGGAAGAGCAGAGTGCTGCATCAGCCACCAGCTGCCAACAAACTCATCATAAAATACTTCCTTAACACACACGTACACAAAACCACGAAAGCACATGACCATTACTCCCTCGCTTTGAGACATCCAGTTTTCATTTATACACACGCACTATGGCTATGTTCCAAAATTAAGTGAGCTGCCTACCAAGACTGCATTTTTGGCTGCATTTTAAGGAATCACAGGTCAAGGCAGAAGCAACAATGTCACACCAAATTGTAAATTAACCAAGTCTTGCTTATAAACATTTATTTATTCAATTTATTTAATACTGGAAAATATATCAATAAAATTGTTCAATCTAGTTAAAAATCTAGTTTTACTTGTTATTTGTGCTACTTGTTAGCAACATGCTAACTTCAAACTAATGAAATCACTTGTAAGTTAAAGTGCAGTCACATTAGCAAAACGTTGCAGACACAGGTAGTCCATTATCAATAGTGTAGTGATGCATGAAGATTATTCAAGATGTCACTTCCAAATTAAA
Organism: Spinibarbus caldwelli; assembly: GCA_039654775.1. Lineage (NCBI taxonomy): Eukaryota > Metazoa > Chordata > Actinopteri > Cypriniformes > Cyprinidae > Spinibarbus > Spinibarbus caldwelli. The sequence goes on from CM077260.1 coordinate 19,141,939, forward strand.
CAGCTTTATATCAGTCAACACAGTGAATGTGTGTTCAAAGTTTAACAAACTTGAGTCTGAAGCAAAATCCAATGCCTCACATGCACATGTGTTTAGCCTGCAGGATTTTACAGTACAAAGGTAATTGTGACCTTTCCCACTGTAAAATATGATTTTTTCAAAGTTGTCAATACAACAAAGACTATTGGACTATGATTTTCAAGAAAACATTCAAAAGAACACTGAAAATTTTAGGTGTAATTCAACATATTGCTTGCCATTTCTTAGTACTGTAAGTATTTGCAAAATTTACTAACAATTTCTGAGTGAAAATGGTTTCAAATGAAATTCTACATGATTTTTTCCCCAGTGTAGCATTACTTTTTTGTGGCGCACAGGCTGTGCAGTGTTCATGCCTATGTAAAGCGTTTCAAATCATTCCCTTACAACATTATATTCAGTTAGGATGCTGTCTGAGTGAGCTGCATGCTAAATTTTGAAACTGAGCTTGTACAGTATATTCAATTTGTAGGTTTTTCAGTTCTCCGTGGGCATTAGAAAAGCTGACTGACCACTCAAAACAGCGAACTCAAGTCTCATTCTTATCATATCAAAGAAATATACACTTCTCCACACTGTTTGTAATAACTTGTTAATTAAAATGAACCATACATCAAACTTTATTTGGCCTAAACACTGATTCTTCTCAGGATTATGCACAAACATTTTAATCAATATGATTTAATCTACAACAGCGATTTCATATTTTACAGGAGCCAGTATAAATCAATGTTTTCATTGTAGTCCGGTCTGAGAACATTGATTTAAATAAACGCTACTGATAAAGCATGGCATTAATTAAGAGAATTGTTTCTTTAATGCAGCAATGGGCCAATAAATTAAATTAAACTATGGCATGTACGCAGCATAGCCTGTAGCTCCTGCAGTGTGTAGGGGACAGTGGACCACACGAAAATCTAGTTCACCATTCAATCAGCTCAATTCTACAACATCAGAACAACTAAAGCATGAATCATAGAGCTAAAAATACTACTTAACCATGTGGGCCTTCACACATGCATGAGCATGCCAAAACTCACACCATGCAAACACTTACACATGCTTCAACACACATGGTAAAATGCACACAGATATGCACAGGCTCAAGCACAAAAAACTGAAAACGTCTCCAGTTACTATCGTAACCTCGGTTCCCTGAGAGCGGGAACGAGACATCACGGAGAATTTCTCCGTTATTGGAACTCCTTCCCTTCAACCTTTCCTGAAGTCCTATTGGCTCACGCCAGTCCAAATGACTGGCCAATTGTGGCGAAGCATGCAATCGTATGCAAATACTGACCAGCTCGAGAGGCAGTATAAAATGCGGTGCCCGCGACAATTACGTCAGAATCGGATACTGAACGCCGCTTAGCTGGTCGAGCAGCGAACACGGCGAACACCGTGATGTCTCGTTCCCGCTCTCAGGGAACCGAGGTTACGATAGTAACCGGAGACGTTCCCTCTCGAGCCAATGAGCGTCTAAACCCCAAGTATACGAAATTTGCATATCTGGTCAGTAATATTGCAGGCTGCGCTGCGAACAGGGCAGAACAGACGCAACAACAGTGTGTAAGGGGCTGCACAGAGATAGCTGTGTTTAGAAGCATAAACATAACATGATCATGGCAGCACTAGTGAATCAGATACGAATAACAGGAAGCTGCACTGAGTACACGGCAGATAACAAAAACGATAGTGAGAAGGCTGCGCAGAGTAATTACTGTGTGAGGCAGCAACGCACATGCACCACAATAGAGGTAGCAAAACATGAATCAGTCACTCACCGACAACACTTGGGAGGCTAAGGACTGAACGTCCAGCTTGTAAAACCGGCTGCAAGGCATATATCCTGAATAGACATACCTCTCGACCATGCCCAGGAGGAGGCGATAGCCCTTGTTGAGTGGACCCTAATGTGCAGAGGGCATTCAAAACCTCGGCTCGTATAAGCAGCCGTGATAGCGTCCACAATCCAGTGGGAAAGCCTCTGTTTTGATACGGCCCGGCCTTTCGCGCAACCACCGTAGGACACGAAAAGCTGGTCAGATTACAGAAAGCTGGCCGAACTGTCGATGTACATCCTCAAAGCCCTGATGGGGCACATCAAAGTCTGAGCGTCCGCATCATACGAGGTCGATGACTCAGAAGACAGGGCAGACAACGAAACAGTCTGCGTTCTGATGGGGGTAGACAGTGATTTAGGCACGTAGCCCGGTCTCGGCCGGAGAGTGACGCTGCAGTCACCGGGTCCGAAGCGAATACAGTCGCTGTTCACAGAAAACGCGTGTAAATCCCCTATATGCTTAGCCGAAGCGAGGGCAAGAAGAAGTGCAGTTTTGAGAGATAGCTCCTTCAAATCAACGGATGCCAAAGGCTCGAATGGTGGCTGTGATAGAGCTTTTAACACCACCTCTAAGTCCCAGAGCGGGACTGAAGGCGGACGCGGAGGATGCAATCTCCTCGCTCCCTTGAGAAAACTCACCACCAGCGCGTGCCTACCGATCAATTGCCCGCCCAGTGGAGAACGAAACGAGGCAATAGCTGCCACATAGACTTTCAGTGTTGATGGTAGAGATCCACTATCCAGTCTGTACTGTAGAAAACGCAGAACATCCGACACAGAGCAAGTAGCCGGGTCGATATGAACATGACGGCACCATTTCACAAACACTCCCCATTTCATACAAACGCCTCGTAGAGGGTGCCCGCGCCTCCGAGAGTGTGTCGAGCACATGAGAATGCAGGCCGCTTAGCTCCTCTCATATCCCCGAAGCAGCTACATGTGAAGGCTCCACAACTCCGAGTTCGGCTGCCACACCGAGCCATTCACCTGAGATAGCAGATCCTTTCTGATGGGGATCGTCCAGGGCGGCGCCACCAGCAGCTCCGTCAGGTCCGGGAACCAAGGCTGGTTCGGCCAGTTTGGGGCGATAAGCATCACCGAAGCCCCCTCCTCCCTGATCTTGCATAACACCAGTGGCAATATCTTGATTGGAGGAAACGCATACAGCCTGGCTGCTGGCCAGTGCGATGTCAGAGCGTCCCCCTTCAGTGGGGAGTGAGACAGGGAGAAGAATAGCGGGCAGTGCGCATTCTTGCTCGTGGCGAACAGATCCACCTCCGCTCTCCCATAGCGGGTCCAAATCATCCGAACCGACTCGGGGTGCAACCTCCACTCTCCTTGAGGAATCCCCTTCCTCGAAAGCATGTCCGCCCCACGGTTCAGGAGACTGGGGATGTGCGCTGCCCTGATGGAGAGAAAGTGTCGGTCCGCCCATAGCAGGAGACTCGCTGCCTGCTTGTACAGAGCCTTGGATCTTACGCCTCCTTGGTGATTTATGTACGAGACCACGGACATGTTGTCGGTGTGAATCAGTACATGCCGCTGTACCAGCTGCAGCTGAAAATCCTTTAGAGCTGAGAGCACTGCTTCCAGCTCCAAACGGTTTATGTGCCACCGGCTCTGAGGTTCTGACCACAGCCCCGAAGCCGGCATGCCCTCGCACACTACTCCCCAGCCGCGAGTCGATGTGTCCGTCGTGACCACAACACGCGACGTCACCAAGCCCAGGGGAACCCCCCCGGCTGAAGAGATCTGGGTTGTGCCACGGCCTCAGAGCTTCGATGCAGCCGTGGGAGACCGCAATGCTCAGACGGCCCGAAGTCCACGCCGTCCAAGGGACTTCAGATTTCAGCCATAACTGCAGCGGGCGCATGTGTAGTAAGCCCAGATGACATACCGCTGAAGCAGACGCCATGAGTCCCAGCAGCCTCTGAAAATCTTTCAAGAGAACAGAGCTGCTTAGTCTGAAATGGCGCAGGTAAGACAAAATGGCCGCCGAGCGGTCCCGAGAGAGGCGAGCTCACACCTCCACAGAGTCAAAGCACACTCCCAGATATGCTATAGACTGACTCGGGGCAAGAATGCTCTTCTGCATGCTGACACATAGCCCTAGGGACTCCAAGTGACGAAGCAGCACGTCTATATGGCTAATTAGCGTGTCCCGGGACTGAGCCAAAGTCAGCCAATCATCCAGATAGTTGAGAACACGCATCCCGCTCGCTCTGAGGGGGGAAAGTGTTGCATACATGCACTTCGAAAAAGTGCGTGGGGCCAAAGCCAGCCCGAACAGGAGAACAGCGTATTGGTACACTGTGCCCTCGAAAGCAAACCTCAGAAAGCGTCTGTGATGCGGTGCTATCTGAATGTGAAAGTACATGTAAATCCACGGATGCAAACCAGTCCCTGGGGCGAATTTGCGCCAGGATCTGTTTCAGCGTTATCATCCTGAACGGACGCTTGCAAAGCGCCCTGTTGATGGGTCTGAGATCTAGAATCGGGCAGAGCCCCCGTCTCTTTTGGGTACCATGAAATAACGGCTGTAAAACCCGCACTCCAGCTCGCTTGGAGGGACTTTCTCCATCGCTCCTTTTTCGAGCAGATTGCATACCTCTTGTCTCAGAACCAGAGTGTTTCGAGGCAATGTTAGAGACCGCAACATGGCATTGAAATGGGGTGGTCTGCATCTGAATTGAAGGGTATACCCACTCTTTATCACACCGAGTAGCCAGCGCGAGATCCCCGGAATAACTTCCCACGCGTTCAGGAACTGAGATAGCGGCTTTAGCAGCTTGGTCGATGGATGCGTCGGCAAGTGATAAGCGACTATAACCTGTGTGGGTGGCGGCTCAGCACTGCTCTGAGGCAGGGCGAGCTGCATCGCATTGACTGGGTGAGGAGGAAAGAGCTCTTTTTGCAAGGATGTATTCATTTTTATTGAACAACATGCAAGAACACAAACATTTCGAATGCCACTCTCGAGAACATCAGGCGACATTCTGCGTCGCTTGGGAGCTGGGCCTCCGGTGCGCTCCTCCCTCCTCACAACACCCTCAGGAAGACGACTTGGAGGCCGTTGGTGGGCCGGCGTCACGTCGAGGACTCCTCCGCTGGCCCTGGCGCCTTTTCCCCGGACCTGGCCACACCTTCCTCCTCGCGTCCGGTTCCCGCCTAGGGGCCGCAGCAGCAGCTGCGGGTCCTTCCTCCCTTCTCTGGGGTGGGCGGGTCGCCGACGACAATCTGGAACGGGATGGTGGCTGGAACGAGCGCCTCGGCATGACATGGCTCATGGCCTTGGCGCGCATTTGAGCCTCCGAAAACCGCTCAATGATTGACTCCACGGCATCGCCAAAGAGGCCGGAGGGAGTGATCGGTGCGTTCAAAAGCACCTTGCGGTCTGCGTCCCTGAGGTCAGCTAAGGTAAGCCATAGGTGCCTCTGCTGGACTACCATGAACTCCATGGCTCGGCCAATCGCCTGGGCAGCTCGCTTTGTCGCCATCAGCGCGAAGTCAGTCGCCGCACGCAAATCGTTCACCGTGTCCGGCAAGACGGTTCCGCCCTCCAGGGACTGCAGGAGTTTGGCCTGGAATACTTGAAGCACCGCCATAGCGTGCAAGGCAGAGGCTCCCTCCCCAGCCGAGGAGTAAGCCTTGCTGGCCAGATGGGCTGTCATCCTGCATGGCTTGGAGGGCAGGCTGATATCCGAGTCCAGGGTTTTGGCCGACGCAGGGCACAGATGCGCGGCGACAGTCTCCTTGACGGGGGTCATGCGCACATACCCGTGGGTTACCGCCCCGTCCACGTGAGAGAACATAGCCTGCGTCGCTGAGTGGATGCGCGCCGATTGGGCGCATTTTGCAGACCACGTCTTGACGAGCTGATCGTGGACATCGGGAAAGAACGGCACCAACATTCTCGAGTCCACTTGGCGACGGCTGGACCTGAAGTACCAGGAATCCAGCTTGCTCTTGGCCGACTCCTCTGGAGGATTCCAAGAGAGCTCCAACTCCTGGACAGCCTTATTCATGACCCTTATGAGCTCCTCTTGGAGGTCCGCGGGTCCTTCGCTGTCGGAGCGATCCCGCTCCGATTCAGCCCAGTCCTTCTTCTCCGATGCTGAAATGGACATAGAGTCCTCCTCGCCTTCCTGGCTGAAGGAAACAAAGTTTCCGACGGACGGAGGTGGGCGGAAACAATCATCGGAGAAGGTGACTGGGGATTGAGGCGACCGTTGAGAATGGTGGCTTCGCGCCAAATCGTAGCTTCCACCTTCAGGTGGGGGAGGGGGGCCCACCAGCGGCTCGCTGGCAGGAGTGGGCCTCACCCCAAGGAGGCCACGGGCCACATTCCGGCGAATCCTCAGCACGCGCATCGGCAGGTTTGCACAGTGTGTGCAGTCAGACTCCTCCAGAGCCGCCTCCGCGTAGGCCATGCCCAGGCAGGCGATGCAGTGGTCGTGGCTATCCGGTGGGTCGATCGGTCCTGCGCAAATACGGCAGTAGGACGTCATCTTCTAACAGAAATCGGTCGTGAAGGAAAAGATTCTGACGTAATTGTCATGGGCACTGCATTTTATACTGCCTCTCGAGCTCGTCAGTATTTGCATACGATTGCATGCTTCGCGACAATTGGCCAGTCATTTGGACTGGCGTGAGCCAATAGGACTTCAGGAAAGGTTGAAGGGAAGGAGTTCCCATAATGGAGAAATTCTCCGTGATGTCTCGTGAAAGCTCGAGAGGGAACCATGTTTTTCTTTTAATGCATGTATTAAAAAAAAAAAAAAAAAAAAAGCATAAAGATCTAATGCTATGATGTCCAGGCATTTAAGTGTCCAAAGTGTCACTGTATTTTATCAAATCAAAATGCATTCACAAACAAATACACAAATTTCTCACTCAACGGTCAATTTATGAGACCATGAGACTACACATGGCGTGACTTGGATTCCATTTGCCACAAACAAATAATACACTGTTTCATTCACACACACACACACACACACACACTCAGACAAAGAACAGAGCTCTTTACACCCACGCACGCTTATGCATGTATATATTCACGCATAAGAATGTCTGTTTTTCCAAATAATATACTGAATGTGCATGCATATGCATACCCGCATACCAGTATATTAGAAAGAAGAGCAATTAAGAGTGTATATATTATGGATGTTATAGTAATATGACCAAAGTGTGGAGGCTAAAACTCACAAATACAACTTTCTGCTTAGGTAAAACCACTCTAGAGTTCATACTGTTCAGACACTTGTTCTTTCCGAAGAGCTTGATTTAACGGAGCAGAAACATGGCAGGAGTTTTTCTGGAAATTTCTACAGATGCTCGGAAGTCATAATTATGAAGTGCATTAAAGTGGCTTCGGTCAGAATAAAATGGACACTTTGGATATTTTGTATTTCTTTCATTCTTTTTCATTTAAAAGATAAGAAGAAATTGTTTTGAACAAAAAGAGTATCAAAAGATGCACATTAGGTGTACATATATGATCTAGTACAGAGAATGATGGGAATGTTTTTACGAGACTGTCGCCTCATAAAAAAGCTAAATTGGTAGTTTCTGCCAAGCTTTACGGTTGCTCTTCATCAACAGTACACAAAACTAAATTGCACAGTCAACAGTCACAATTACAACTTAATTATGACCAATAAAAACTGACTGTCAAATATATTATTATATCCATAACGTCAGTTAAAAAATTACTTCTTTAAAGGGAAATTTACCCCAAAATTAAAATTCTCATCATTTACTCACCCTCATGCCATTTCAAACCAGTATGATTTTCATTTTCTGTGAAAAACACATTTTGAAGAATGTTTTAGCTGTTTTTTGTCCATACAATGAAAGCCAATGGAGTCCAAAATAATGCTGGACCCCATTGACATTCACTCTATGGACAAAAACAAAAAAAAAACAAAAAAACAAAACCAAAAAAAAAAAAAAAAAAAACAACACTTCAGGGTTTGGAGTGACATGATGGTAAATAAACGATGGCAGAATTTCAGTTTTTGTGTCAAATTATTCCTTTAAGTAATATTCCCTTAACTTGGAAGCTCAGGCTTCAGGCTAATTTTCGGTAGTATTTGTAAATGAACAATGTGTACTATTTGTGTGTTACCTGCACCCAGATATCCTCATTTATTTGTCAGCATATGTCATGTCTCTGTCATTGCATAAATTTAAAATAAAAATTCGCCCTTCTACTGAATAGACAGTGAACTTTTCTTACCCCATCTTGGCAGCAGTGAGCAACCCATTTAAGAAAATCCAGAATTTTCTAATCACAATGGCAACATTGTGTTGCTGTTCATCTTGTATATACAATCATTGTGACATGACTCATTATATAGTTTGAGAACTTGAGAGGAACAGTAAGACTGATCATACAGCACCGGTTACCGTTTCTCGTGTATGTGGTGTGTTTGAACCCGCTGGGTTTTTTTTTTATTATTATTTTTTATTTAGTAGTAGTAGTTTATTTTTTTCCAAAGCCTCAGCGGAGCTGACCAGAGCACAAGCAGTAACAGATGCTAATTCTTTCACTTCTACTTCCCCAGCAGCCCTGCAGGGAGTGTGTGCGTGGACGCGTATGTGTGTCGGACTCCCCTCTGCGGGATTACAATGGATTATCCTGCTAAGATGTGGCACGAGGTGCTCCCCATGCCGGCACAAGGCCTGGCATTGCCATAGCAACAAACCCCCCGCTGAAACCCCCAGCGTTGTAGCAGTGACAGCTGTCCCCCACCCAAAAGAGAGCAAGGAACAGGTCAGCAGAGTGAGAGAGGAAGAAGGGAGGATTTGAAATGGGTGGAAATGTGCAAAGACAGAATGAAGATGCCGAGAGGCGAGAGAGACAGATGGAGGTAAAAGCAAGTCTGTGCTGGAATGACAGAAGGTGGAGGAAAGAAAGTAAGAAAGAGAGAGAGGTTTATCTTATTGGCTTTGTCCTTTACTGTCTTGGTGCCCCTGACACAGCACATAATCTTCACTCCAGACACCTGGGAAGAGCAGCGTCCCTAAGCAAGACTCAGCATGTGCTCAGAAACGTTCACACATGATGGACTTCTAAAATCTTCTGGGTTTTATGAAACAGAAACCTATATCCTTCATCAAAAAATGTAAATTCTGTCTTCATTTACTCTCCCTCATTTCGTTACAGGCCTGTATGACTTACTTTTGTCTATGGAACCTAAAAGAGAAATTTGGTCGCTATTTTCCGTTGTACAGTTTTCAAGAATGAATGGAGTTTGGAGATTTTGAGCCTCAAAAAGGATGCAAAAGCACACTAAAAGTATGATAAAAATGACCTTCGAGTCAAAAAGGTTGACATCCACGGTTATAAATCACTTTTATGATGCTATCATGTTGCTTTCTTGGGAATGGACTTTAATTATACTAAAAAGAGTGCCCAGAATATTCTCCAGAATTTCACCTTTTGTGTTCCACTGAAGGCGGCATAGTCATACAGGTCTGTAAAAACATGAGGGTGAGAAAACAATGAGAGAGTTTTCATTTTTAGTTGAACTATTCCTTTAAGGGCATGCATAGCTACATGAAGAATGAAGGATTTGATTTTAAAAAGTTTAACTATGCCCCTCACACACTCAGTGTGTAAATCCTAATGGCACAGCTGATGAGAGACGGTAATCAGGTAGATTTAATGGGCCCGGCTGAAATTCCCCAGTTTGGACTCCAAACTGAGCAGAGATAATTAGAGAGGGGCTCAAAACCCCCTTTCACATTTAATAAAGAAAAGTCATTTATTAATCTCTGCTTCCCTCCGCCTTCCTCTTCTCCTCGTCTCTCTCTTAGGACTGCTGGTGCTTCTTTTGAACAGAGAGTTTTCTGGGTTGTTATAAGTGGGCTGTTCTGTTTGTCTGTAATACCTCAATTCAGCAGACCCAAGAGCCCAGACACACTACACAAAGAACGGAGTACAGTCTGTCAGTCCAGTTTATACAGTAACTGTGTGTGTATTTGTGTGTGGTTCATAACCTGTTATGGGGACAAAATGTCCCCACAAAAATGGAAGTATCCAAAATCCTTGTGGGGACATTTTTGGTCCCATGAGGAAATAAGCTTATAAATTGTACAGACTTAAGTTTTTTGAAAATGGAGAGTCGCCATAAACCATAAAAACCAACATGTGTATGTGTGTGTGTGTGTGTGTGTGTATGTGAGTTAGTACACCAGTTATCAAAAAGGTAAGGTTTGTTTTTCTACCACATCTCTTATAAAAAATATTAACCATAGTTTCCAAAATACCATCAGAATATTTCATACAACAATTTATATAAAATAAGTTTTGTGAACTATTTACACTTTTTAGTTTTACTAGGCAAGGCAAGTTTATTTATATAGCACATTTCATACACAATGGTAATTCAAAGTGCTTTACATAAAAGGAAGTAAAATAACCATTAAAAATAATAATAAATCACAACAATAAATACAGTGCAGTCAGTTTGGACGTAGCACAGTGCTCATTCAACAAATGCACAGCTAAACAGATGAGTTTTGAGTCTAGATTTAAATGTGGCTAATGTTTTAGCACATCTGATCTCTTCTGAAAGCTGGTTCCAACTGCGGGCTGCATAATAGCTAAAAGCGGACTCCCCTTGTTTTGTGTGAACCCTTGGTATTTCTAACTGACTCAATCCTAATGATCTGAGTGGTCTGTTAGGTTTATATTCAGTGAGCATATCTGCAATATATTTAGGTCCTAGGCCATTGAGTGATTTATAAACGAGTAAAAGTACTTTAAAATCAATCCTAAATGTAACTGGAAGCCAGCGTAAGGACCTGAGGACTGGTGTGATATGCTCAGATTTTCTGGTTCTAGTCAGAATCCTGGCAGCAGCGTTCTGGATGAGCTGCAGCTGTCTAATGGTCTTCTTTGGAAGGCCGGTGAGGAGACCATTACAATAATCCACCCTGCTTGTGATAAAGGCATGAACAAGTTTCTCTAAATCTTGACTGGAAACAAAACATCTAATTCTTGCAATGTTTTTGAGATGATAGTATGCTGATTTAGTTACTGCTTTGACATGACTACTGAAACTAAGGTCTGTCTCCAGAATCACCCCAAGATTTTTGACTTGATTTTTAGTTGTTTGACCCCTAGAGTCAAGGTATGCATTCACCTTGAGAACTTTATCTTTGTTTCCAAATGCAGTCACTTCAGTTTTCTCCTTGTTTAACTGAAGAAAGTTCTGGCAAATCCATATGTTAATTTCATCAATGCATTGGCAGAGGGAGTCAATGGGGCTATAGTCATTTGGAGATAAGGCTAGGTAAATCTGGGTATCATCAGCATAGCTGTGATAGGCAATTTGGTTCTTTCTCATTATTTGACTTAATGGGAGCATATACAGCAGTGCTGGGCGGTATGACCAAAAATTTATATCACAGTATTTTTCAAAATTAGACTAGTTTCACGGTATATGACGGTATTTATTTTTTTCATGCATGACCGGGTGTTAACCACATTTTCTACTGATTGAGAGAGGAAAAACTGCAGTAGATTGACTTAGAATGCCCTATTTACTGTCATGATGAGCGAATATTGTAGAAAAATTTCACACTAAATAGTCACTAAACACGACCCATTAATACATGTTAACCAGGAGTCATTCTCATTTAAATTCGCACTGCCTGCGTCTGAGTAACAAACTAAAAAAAAAACAACAAACAAAAAAGTGCATACTATTAACAGATGAACTATGCTCATATTTATAATTCCAAACAGTCAGTTAGTGGCAGGTGCTTGGAAACGCTGTTTTGTATTGATTTATTGAGGAGTCTGCTGCAGTACGGCCAGCTGAATGCACAGAACAGACGCAGAGAGAAGCGACACTGCGCCAGGAGAGTCAGATCTCGCGCTCGCGGGGCAGCACTGGCGACATCTTCCAACTGAACCACAGCTAAGGTTTATCCAAAAAAGTCGCTAGGTTTGTCAGTTTGTATATTCTATGGAAAAAAGCCGCTAAAAGGGTCTGAAAGTTGCTAAATACAGTGCTAAAGTTGCGCTCGTGTGTGTGTGAGACGTGGGTGCTGATGGCAGCGGGCGGTGGATATTGAGGATGAGTTCTTCTGTGTCATCACGTTCTACTAGTTCTACAGCTTCAGAACTTTCACGCTTAGTAACACATACAGCTGTGTCCTCGCCACAATGCAATAGTGAAAAGAGACCCCTCTCAAACAGTGTCACGTTTCGAACGTTATTTAAATGACACCGGTATTGCAGTATTTTAAAAATTCATATCATAAGAAAAATAAACACCGGTATTCGGTATGAACCGGTATACCGCCCAGCACTAATATACAGGCTAAACAAGAGCGGTGCAAGAATTGAGCATTGTGGGACTCCGCATGTCATGGACGTCCACTTAGACTTATGCTCTCCTATACTCACATAATAAGCTCTCCCTTCTAAGTAAGGCCTGAACCATTTGAGTACCATCCCAGAAAGCCCGACCCAGTTTTCCAGTCTCTCTAGAAGTGTTATGATCGACAGTGTCAAACGCAGCACTGAGATGTAGTAGTACCAGCACTGATATTTTGCCAGAATCAGAATTAAAGCGAATATCATTTATTATCTTAATGAGTGCTGTCTCTGTGCTGTGATGCGCTCGGAAACCAGACTGAAAATTGTCTAGGTATCCATTTGAATTTAAGTAGTTGTTCAGCTGATTAAAAACTACCTTTTCAATAATCTTACCTATGAAAGGAAGATTTGATATTGGTCTATAGTTGCTCAATATGGTGAGGGGCTTAACAACTGCAGTTTTCAGGGAGTTTGGAAAAGTCCCAGAAAGTAGTGAGGCGTTCACCACTTCTAAGAGATCCTGCTTCTAAACAGTTAAGCACACTTTTGAAAAAAGATGTGAGAAGTGTGTCAAGATAGCAGGTTGACGATTTAAGGTGCTGTACTATTTATTCCAAAATTTTGCTATTAATTGCTTCAAAAACAGACATGGTAACTTTTTTTTTTTAAAGTTGCGGTCAAATTGCTGTCTGACCTCTGCATAACTTGAGGATGTGCTAATCGCCTTTCTGATATTATTGATCTTCTCAGAAAAGGAGGAAGCAAAATCATTGCATTTGCTGTCGGAGAGCATTTCACTAGGAATCTGACTTGGGGGGTTTGTCAGTCTCTCAACAGTAGCAAAAAGAGTGCAAGCGTTGTTTAAGTTACTGTTTATAAGGTTTGAGAAGAAGGTCTGTCTAGCTGTGGCTAGTTTCACATTGAAAGCATGAAGGCTGTCTTTATAGATGCTATAGTGAATTTCAAGTTTCATCTTCCGCCTCATCCGCTCAGCTTTTCTGCATTGTCTTTTCATACTCTGAACTGCTGTTGATTTTCTCCAAGGTGATTTTTGTCTGCCAGTCTTCTTACTGACTTTTTCAGGAGCAATATCATCAATAACATTCTTAACTTTTGAGTTAAAGGAATCAAGGAGATCAACAGAGTCTGCAGAAATTCTTGGTGTTAAAGATATTGCCTTCATAAATAGCACACTAGTGTTCACGTTAATGCATCTCTTTCTGACAGAGACAGAACTAGATTCAGTGGTAACAGAGATCAATATATCAAAGAAAATACAGAAGTGATCAGCTAGTGCCACATCTTTAATAACAATGGATGAAATGTTTAGACCTCTACTCATGAGTAAATCTAGAGAGTGTCCATGACCGTGTGTGGGTCCATGCACGTGCTGAATCAGGTCAAAAGTGTTTAAAACAGTTATAATTTCTTTTGTAGTTTTGAATTCTATTATCTATGTGAATATTAAAATCCCCTGCAATAGCAAAACTGTCAAACTCTGAGGAAATCACTGATAACAGTTCTGTGAACTCTTCAACAAAGGCTGGAGAGTATTTTGGAGGCCTGTAAATAATGATAAACAATGCGTGGAGCACATTTCAGCACAATACCTAGGTATTCAAAAGACAAGTACTGACCAAATGACACTTGCTTACATTGATAGACATCTTTAAATAGAGCAGCTACACCTCCACTTCTCCTAACAGTCCTGCAGACACTTATAAAATTAAAGTTAGGAGGGGCTGTTTCATTGAGGACTGTTGCACTGCAGCTGTCTTCTAGCCATGTTTCATTTAGAAACATAAAATCCAGGCTGTTTGTGGTTATTAAGTCATTGATCAGAAATGATTTATTTTTTAGTGAGCGAATGTTTAAAAATGCTAACTTGATGGCATTACTTTGTGTCTCTACAGCAATCTTAGTTTGATGCATAATAGGCCACAGATTAGTTGGGTCAGCCGTACGGCTTGAGAAGGCCTTAGACTTTTTATCACGTGATAAAACAGAAATAGGGAAAGCTACAGGCACACTGGGTTCCCACTTGTTCTGTAAACATGTGAATGTTGCTCCTATAATAGTGGGGACCCGACACATATCACTGAGAGCTGTTATCAGTTGTTTTTGGTTCACCTACAGCAGATGGAGGAGGGTTTGGGCCCTAGCGTTGTGGCAGCGGCCGGAGAGCTCTCACAGGAGGAGGAGGGCGAGCTGGGCCCACAGGCTTTGGTGGTTGTGGAGCCCACCGTTTTTTAGTTGGTATCTGGGGGCTTGCAGCGAAAGAGTGGGAGAATTTGGTCCCAGCATACACCAGTTCCTCCATTTTCTGTGAGAAGCTTAGAAGTGGAGTTGTTTTCCAGAAAGTCGTCCTTGGATGCTGAGTCTTGGAGCTGTTGTAGTATGTCACAGTCTGTTTGTGATGAGCTCTGTGGGCAGGGCTCAGCCGTGATGTCCATGAGCAGTGCTTGTTTTGGTTGCGTGGCGTTATCAGTGTCCTTGTGGGATGTGTCAACCACATGATGACTCGGAAGCTGATATGAAGTCCTGTGGTCACTCATACTTTGTCCAGGTGTGTGTGTGCCATTCAGGTTGAGCAGATTGGCACACACTACTGAAGGATGACGGAGGGATAAATAGATATTGTCCTTTAGCACTCTTGCACCAAGTTTGTTTGTAAACAGTTCTCTATGGCCCCAGAAAAGACTGAAGTTGTCGATGAAGTTGACTCCTTTTATATTGCAGGTTCTTTGTAGCCATGTATTCAGCCCAAGCAGCTGTGAAAACATGTTAGTTCCCCTTGCTGGGAGTGGTCCACTGATGAACGACTGAACTTCAAGTCTTTGAAGTGTTTCAAAGAGTTCACTGAAATACTCTTTAAGGAGTTTGACTGCTCTTTCCGAATATCATTCTTCCCCACATGGATGATGACTCGATTTGCAGTCTTGTGCTTCATCAGAATGTTCCGAAGTTCCCTGTTCACATCAGAGACAGTTGCTTGAGGAAAGCAGCATGTAGTTGTAGTCCTGCTACTGATGTTTCTGATAATAGAGTCGCCCACTATCAGAGTCCTGGGCTCGGCTGCACTCTGAGCTGAACGCCGCTGTCTGTTAGTAGCGATGTTAGCTGCTGGCTGATACGAACCATGTTCAGTCACATTTGGGGATTCCTCACCCACATTTATTAAAGCTTCAAATCTGTTCTCAAGATGTATAGGGGGTGGAAGAATACCAGTGTTTGCAAGCCTTGTCACAGCCATATCTGGGGTAGAGGATGCTACGGCAGCAATATGAGATACTCGTGACAATCTGATGTCTTGAGAGCCTTTGGGTCTCGCTCCCTGTTTGTGCCATCGATTAGTCTGTCGATCTGTTTCAGCTTGTTCCTCTAAACTTGGTATAAACTGCTGAGATTCACTAGATTCACAGGATTCACCGGCTGTATGCTGAGGGGGTCTGTGATGATGATCTGCTGTGTGCTCCACCTGTTTTGGATGTCCAGCAAGTAACTTTGTTTCAAGAACCGCAATCCTTTGTAGCAGATTATGGCAGTTCATGCAGCAAGTAGATTCCACAAGAGGCATTTTCTTTCTCATCTGTTTGAATGTAGACAGCTGTGTTTTCCCATCTCCAGAATGTAAGCTGCTGGCAGTGGGAGGCAAAGATTCTTCTTTTTCCAAAAATGTGTTGTTTGAGCACTGTGCTAAGTTAAAATCTTAGAAAAATCTGAGAAAAGTACATAAATAGGGAGCAAAGCGCAGAGCAGTAAGCAAGAGCATCCAAACAGTAGTGAAGCCGGAAGTCAACCAAAAAGTTTGGTTGAAAAAGCTACTAATAGTTTTATAAACAATAGTTTTATGAACAATCTCTATATAAATGTACAATTTACATAAAAATGGTTTCACAAACGCTTTACATTTATTCATATTGCTTCTTAATATTGTAACTAAGATCAAATCTTAAAATGATACAATTGCTTTTTAATTTCCTGTGTCTCAACTGGAAGACCACAGCACTTGCAACACCAAGGTCATGGGTTCAGTTCCTAAGAAACACACATACTAATAGATTGCATTGAACGCAGTGTTTCCCCTAGGTTTACGGCTTTCCCCTTGGTTTAATTTTTCTGGACTCCTTTTTAATGGTTAAATTAAATTTTACTAATCAAAAAGCATGTCTAATTAATTAAAATCATGAAACAAACAATTTAACATCAATTTATTAAAAGTTTTACAAAAATTACATGTTTAGGGCCCTATGAAATGTTTTATTTTTTCCAACCTTACGTTTTATTGTTACCAAATTCTGTTTTAGCATGTCTAATTATTTGAAAGCATAAAAACAAGTTTCATTTATTCTTACAATAGCCTTATGATTTTTTTCCCTCAGAAATTCTGTTGCGTATTTACATTTTTTAAGGCATAAAACGTTCATTTATTTTATCTTTTCATTTATGAAAATTAAACAATTTTATTTTTTGGAAAATAAAAGGGATTTAATATTACAATTAAAACATTGAAGAAATATTGTATGATTATTCCTTGAAAATAAGGTTTTAATAATTTTAGTAGTAGTAGAAGCCTATTACGTACATACTACTGAACAACAGTAATATATTTCTGAATACCTTTACATTTCTGTGTATATGATATGAGGATAGTTTTACTCAAATGAAACGGTCAAATGCTCATGAAGTGACTCTCAGAGCAGTTCTGGAGATGTTGTTCATGTATTTATGTCCTCATTAGTGAGACGGCAGATGTTAATATCACTGGAAGCGTCACGCTCGCTTCAGTACAAGTAGTAAACAAAACCGCACGTCTGCGCCACTTATTAACACAGAGACGCGCAGAATTCATATTTAAATAGTTGATTTGCGGCTTAATATTTACAAATACTATTGGGAGTGGGAGTGCGTGAGCGCGCATCGGGGCGGAACTCCGCTGTGCATGATACAGAGAGTGTAGAGACAGAAATGGCATGCCGTCATGTAAATAAGATAAATAACATAAGGCTATTTAGTTTGTTTAATAAAAGGACAAGGTATAGACCTGTTCTATAGGAAAGGTAACTTTAAATGACTTCTGCTGTGATCTGGCGCTATAGAGAAAATACAATTAAATAAAATTAACCTGACCTTCAAGGGTCTAATATAATGGCAGGGAAAACATTGAAATGTACCCTAAAGCCCACAATATACTTCAGTTTTGACTCTGAAGTAACTTATATACACAGCTGAACGCATCAAAGTATATTCTATTTGATAGCATGCTTGAACCCAGGAGCTTGACACATGCACTAAATAAATAAATACAAAAAGTAAATAAAAATAATTCAGGGTACATGTGCAACCTGAGCGTACAGAGTATAGTTAGAAAAATCTGATGAATATGATGAAATTTATATCACATATACTGCATGCATACCCTAGCATTGATTAATACTCTGGACTTAAATTACAGTGCATTTTGATCTACTGATTATTATTTTACAGAAGTAAGTGTGGTACTTTGTCAGAAACTAAAATGCTTACATTTGCCTTTATAATCAGATTTATAGAAAACCACGATATTACATTTTATAATACCTTAAAGTCAGCATATCATAACTGGACCTTCTGTTAATAAAAAAAAAAAAAAAAAATTCTCTCTGGTGACATATGCAGGAATTCTCCATTCATTTAGTCGCTTAAACCCTGTCCTGCAAGCTCGGGTTAGAGTGCAACGCCCACATCTCCAAATCTAATCAACAAACTATGCACAGAACCAAGTTACACTCAAATGTACGTCACAAAACAGGAAAAAAAATATCTGTTGCTACTTCCATTTTATTGTCACGTTAATATCTTCATGCCTTTACAAGTCGAAAGTGCTACAGAAAAATCACCCTGCGGTCTGAGTGGCCGGCCTGAGCCGCACTGTAAATGAGAGGAGGTCAGGCTAGAGGTACAGTAAAGCTGCCGTCAGCTGAGATGCTGAATCTGGGCAGCAGTTCAGTTGGTAATAGGATGTGAGTAGACAGGCCTGTGAAAGCACTGCCCGGCCTTTCCATCGGCCTTTCACCCAATTCCCTAGGAAAAAGACATGGATGGGGGAAGGGACAGAGATAGAGAGAATGAGAGAAGGAATAAGAGAAATAAAAGACAGAGAGTGCCCAAGGCAGTGACTTTCTCTCTGTCACAGTTTGTTCCCCTCTTTCCATCTTTCGTGAGTGCCATATTGGTATGATGAGAGCGAGAGACAGGGGATGAGCGAGATATGGAGGTGTGGAGGAGAGAGACAGCTAACTGAAAAGTGTCAGCGTATGTTTCTTTAGTGTGTGCAGGCATTTTTCTGCTCTGAATAGTTATGACCGTGCTGAGGGCAGAAACAAATAGAGCATTTAGCGTAGCATGGAGGACAGCGGAGGAGATGGAGAGAGAGGGGGATGGAGGAAAGAACGTGGGGGGGTCTATCATGAGATTGAAGGAATGACAAAATTACACGCCGTGAAGAACCATTCCTCTCTTGTTCAGCTCAGTACAGTATACCTCTGTAGCCTTGCTAATAGTAGTCATAAAGTGTGTGCGCACACACAAAAACAGAACAACAGACAGTGTCTTGTGCCAGAATCAACCCACTGTTTGTCTGTTCTGTTATCAGTCGTCCAAAGCTACATGTGGATCTCAGTCTGTTCTTTGCAGCACGCATGGACTGGCAGGCGACACTAAAAATGCAATGGTGTCAACGGCTGTTATAAGCATGACACTGGAAATGAGGAAATTTGATGCAGGACTTAAAGGGATAGTTCACCCAGAAATGAAAATTCTGATATCATTCACTCATCCTCATGTCATTTCAAATCCATAAGACTTTGGCTAATCTTCGAAACACTAAGATATTTTTAATGTAACCTGAGAGATTTCTGTTCAGGTAACCAAAACTTAGAAGATCCAAAAAGGTCATAAAGGCATCTTAAAATTGATTCATGTGAATTAAGTGGTTTAATCCAAGTCTTGTGAAGGGATACGATCAATATACAGTATATGATGAACATGAATTTAGGCTTTTATTCAAATACAAAGATGAAAGAGATCTGCACTTTTTGCACATATTTTTGTGACCTCTGAGTAATAAATGAAATAAGCTTTTTGGGCTGAATGTGGACGAGTGCGCATCTCTTTCATCTTTGTATTTTTTGGATCTATGCACCTTAAGTTACTTGCCTACTGGACTTTTGGATGAGTGTTTGGCGCTACGACCTTTTCTATTTGTGGATTTTATTCAAATATAAACACATACATACAGCACATCATATCTGGCAACCACGGAAGCGTGTGTGTGTCACATGTGCGTCAAACACTAGAACAAACCTTATTGATTCTTGAGCATCATGCATGGACGTTTGAGCTTTTGTGTTTACCATGTGATGTGCTCTATGTATGTGTATAGTTAAGAATGAGATTTTGCAGTCATCTGTAAGAAAATGTCACATGCCTTCCATTTTTTTGGTCAACAATCACTATTTTTTTTCTTGGTTGCTGAGTGAAAATTGACAAGTCATTTCACAGGAAGAACCAGATTGATGCATTTTGATTAAACATTAGGTAAAACAAATCTAAACAAATGCAACTGCATCATTTCCATTCAATAACAATTAAGAATTGAATTTTCATTTCAGGCCGATTTTCCAAACAGAAGCCAACTGTTTACTGTTAAACTAATGCACATGCAATTGGCTTAAATGGCTGGTGCCCACTTATCTGCTTTTCAGCAAATCTGTTGTTACTGGCTTCACCTTATATCACCTTATTAATATTCATGATCCAGGCAGATAAGGTATTATAATGTGCCCCCGACTTTTCATATCGTTCCTACTCCCCTGGTAATTACCCACAATTCTTTGCAGCTCTGCAATGTGCAACTGTTCCACTATTTTAGACATACACAAGGGAGAGCAGATGTACAACAGGTTGAGCAGCTTACTTCACACAGTCACACTTCATAGTAAATGAATATTGTATCCCAGAGACAGGAGGAGTTTAGCGATAAAATAAGGTGCTGCTAACCTCTACTTGCTCTCTCACTCTAGTCACACACATTCTCATTTACAAGTCTGTAGTGCTACTCAAAACAAGCAATGATTTCCAATACTAAACGTGGGTCGAATTTGCTCTGAAATAGCTTTTGGTAGGAAGCCCTATACATATTAACGCCCCGACACGCTTAACCTACAAATATACACAAGCACGTTCACCAACTCAAGTTCAGCTTACACAATAGGAGATCTGCGGAACATGCAAACCTTCCATTTGTCTTTGAATGCAGGTGCACGTCCTGGCGCTGGGCCAAAATGAAGAGGACAAATGGATAGAGAAAGAGCAGATGACATGAGGGCATAAGAGACAAAAGGGAAGGGATACGCAGGATGCGGAGGGTAAGGAAAGTAAGGGATGGGGGTATTTAGCAATGCACCACTCTGAGAGGAAGAGAGGGTGCTGGCGGAGGGGTGGGGGGAGGGTACAAGGAACATTTGCAGTGTTAAAGGAACCATCTTCCTCCTGCGGTGGTCTTGAGGGAGAAAGGAGGAAAATTGGGAGTGCAGGGGGGAGATTGAATTATTGCATCTTAGCCCAATTGTGGACATGGACAAAGACAATACTGAAACCAGGGTGGGGAACGAGAATGCGCAAGACAAAGAGAAAAGCCAAAACCAAAAAGGATGAGATGGCTGTAGAGAGAGCGAGAGCATAGAGGGGTAGACTTGGTGTCATCTCTCAATACTGGTGTCAGTTGTTATTATTATTATTATTATTATTATTATTATTATTATTATTATTATTATCAATAATAATAATAATAATAATAATAATAATATTATTATTGGTCAGAGTAATAATAATAATAATAATAACAATAATAACAACAACAACAACAACTATTATTATTATTATTATTATTGATGATAATAATAATAATTATTATTATTATTATTATTAAATAATATTATTATTTAAATTAATAAATAATATATATTTACTAAATTATTTATTAAATGTAATAAATAATATAAGCATAAATGCAATAGTCATATATTACACACACATAAATTTAATACAATAAATGATTTAATATATGTATGTGCGTATATACACACGCACGCACATATACATACAGTATATATATATATATATATATATATATATATATATATATACACACACACACACACACACACACACACATATACTTACACGCCTACATATTTATAATATATATTTTAGAACAATATATAACATACCTATATATACACATACATACATACATACATACATACATGCATCTAAATGAATGAATGAAAAAATAAATAAATATTTATATGTATGTACAGAATGCAAGTATGTGTAGGCTATACACGCACACACACACAAACAATAATAATATCGGCAAACAAAACTGCTAATATCTGCTAATAATTGACAGCAAGAATGTGAATGTCTTCGGGCAGCTCAGCTTCTCTTGTAATTCAGCTCTGCTCCGTTTTGTCATGCATGTGGAAATGTATCTGTTTAAAATGCTAAACAGCGGTTTACTGGAATCTGACCCTGACTGTCTCTGACCAGACGCTACTGCAAGAGCATGTCTCTTTAAATGTGCAGTAAAGTGACTGTATGCTGTTTTGTAGCTTACAAAAATTTTAAATTTAATTACACAGTGGGATGGAGTGGGAGTGTGGCCACGGGCAGCGAGTCCTCATTTAGGGTGGGCAGTTACATGCCTCTGTCAAAACATATTAACCCCTCCCCTCTCCACGTTCCAGCACAGAGGATTACAGAGAGAGAGAGATGGCAGAGAGCCCACTGAGAGACATTTCTACTGTATCAGCCACTGATAATCATAAATTCAGTCATTTTCTCTTCAGCAAACAATGCCGAATCAACTACGAATCCTGCATCCTAAGACACACACACTGGCATATTAGTGGTGAAGGTTGATTGAGAGTATGTGAGGGTCATGTTTCCTGTGGTTTATGCTTCTTAAGTGTGTGACTCAGCAGTCTATTCAGAGATCTCCCCATCTATCTGTCCTCTTTCATATTCACCTCTTCTTCTCATTCTCTTCCTCTCTACATACACTGGAGGACCGGAAGGGTCCATTAGCATCTTAAGATGGCTGTAACAGATTCATGTTACCGTGTTGTCCACTCAGTCTTCATTTATGAGCACCTAAACATCATCCAGTTTACATGTAACAAGACAAAGCTACAAACCAAACAAAGCTAGAACCAAACCATATGACTGAGACAAACAAAACCTTCATTGTAGCAGTATTAGTCTCATACAGACATATGTATCTTAACAAACGTCAAACATGCGTCAAAAGTCAGGGGGTCATTAAATTGATTAGTAAGTGACAGTAAAGGCATTTGTTCTTTTAAACTTTCTATTCATCAGAAAAATCTGTTTCCACAAAAATATTTAGCAACACCTATTTTTTCATCATTGATAATCATAAATGTTTCTTGAGCACCAAATCAGCATATTATAATGATTTCTGAAGGATCATATGACTGAATACTGGAGTAATGAAGAAAATTCAAAGTAAATAAAAATAGATATATATATATTTTAAAATATATTTCAAATAGAAAATTGTAATAATGTTTCACAATATTACTGTATTTTTGTCATCTATTTTATCTAATAACTTTTTTTAATGTTAAGACTAAGGGGCAGGTACAGTACATACAGTAGTTTTTTTATTATATATATATATATATATATATATATATATATATATATATATATATATATATATATATATATATATATATATATATATATATATATATATATATATAAAGCCAGTCTGCATAACCAAAAAACCATGCTGGCAGAGCTTAGCAAAGTGTCAGTTTACTCAAAAAAAAAAAATAAAATAAAATAAAAATAATTAAATAAAAAAAACAAACAAAAAAAACCTATCATGTAACTGTTATCTTTTTTAAAGATTGGAAAATCCCGTGACTAGAAGTCTGTGTTGGTCACTTGTAAACAAACCTTGTTTCCCTAAAAATCTGTAAAAACAGTGCACCCCATTTCAGTGGATTTTTAACAGCCTTTCCCCTTTTATTGTGTGTAATGCAGATGAGGTAGTCACTAAGCAGTCCGTGTAAGGCTGAAAGTATGGCAGCACTAAATAAAAGTGAACAGCTTGGTGTGAGTAGTCTGGCATTTTCTGAGCTGTAATAATGGCCTTGATCTGACAGCACCTGGAGAGTATTCTTGCTTTTTCTGTTAATGCGTGCTGCATGGGCCAATCATTCCTCTGTCTGAGAGCTGCGTAATCTTGACTAAACCCATCTTAAGTTCACACATGCACCGACACCGGCCCACATGTTTGAGGAAGTTGGGGAGTCTTGAACAAGTCCAACTTAATCAAAACAGGTGCCAGACATGGACCTTGACACAAAGCGTAGGTGAAAGACTGGCTGGAATTTAATCAATCTGAAGTAAAATAACATAGTCAAAGCTCATAAGCTGTCTGTTGCTCCCTGTTAAAACACTGACATCTGTGGTAGTACCTGTGATTTCCTAGCAAGGTTCTGGGGAACTGACCTACTTACTGGACCACACAGCCTGGACAAACAGAGGAAGGACCAGCACTCCAGTGTAGGGTTTCTCAAATGGGGGTTTGTGAGGAAACTGCAGGGGTTTGATGAAAAGCTATTAATTAAATCAAATAAATATTTAAATCTAATCTGACAAAAAAAAGTTTGGAAATCTCTGCTATAGAGGAACAAGTCCATGCCACGTCGAACCAGACCTTCAGAGGAGATGGTTGGTTAGTGAGGCTTGCAAATACCACCAGGTCTGAAAATCTGTATGGCTGTTGTTAATGATATGTGACCTTGGACCACAAAACCAGTCTTAAGTGTCAATTTTTTGAAATTGAGATTTATACATCATCTGAAAGCTGAATAAATAAGCTTTCCATTGATGTATGGTTTGTTAGGATCTGACAACATTTGGCCGAGATACAACTATTTGAAAATCTGGAATCTGAGGGTGCAAAAAAAATCAAAATATTGAGAAAAATCGCCTTTAAAGTTGTCCAAATGAAGTTCTTAGCAATGCATATTACTAATCAAAAATTAAGTTTTGATATATTTAAGGTAAGAAATTTACAAAATATCTTCATGGAACATGATCTTTACTTAATATCCAAATGATTTTTGGCATAAAAGAAAAATCGATAATTTTGACCCATACAATGTATATTGGCTATTGCTACAAATATACCCCAGCAATTTAAGACTGGTTTTGTGGTCCAGGGTCACATATGACTGCATCACTGAGACAGATCCAGATTCCTGCAGTGAGACATGATTCTGTTCTATTCCATCAGTGGGTTAAAGACATGAGTGGTCTTACTATGACATCTCACTTTACTATGTAATCCCAGGATTACTACAGACAGTGGTAATCCAGCAACATGATGATAATGTGACTCAATCCTCACACCACGCCATCAATCCTGCCAACATATCTCAGCTTTATAACGAGGGCTGCAATTGATATGGCAGCCATTTTATTGGATTCTATGACCTGTACATGTGTGTACTGAAAAATGAAGAATCATTCAATCAATAGTTTGCAACAGGGACGTTTCTAGCATTTCATCAGGATCCCATTAAAGTGTCCCCATATTCTTTTTTGATACTGTAATGGATATATAGATATAAAATTTTACTTAATGAAGAGCTGCTTCATGTGAACACTTCAAATTAATATAACTGAATCGTAAACAAATTCTCCCAATCTACACAATTTAGTGTCACAAAGTGACACAACTAGATTGCTTCATCCATAATCAACAAATCTGTTTACACTGCAAGTGTCCAAAGCAGCTTACAGTGTGAACAGCTATATTATATTGATTTTGATGACAGTTTTGTCATGTTTGTCAAGTGTATTCTTCTACACTTGTTGTCTGTGACCCCACTAAACCTGTGAGAGGTCTCACTAAGATTGTTCTGGGACCACATAATTCACAAATTAAATCACAAATTAAGCACTGCTCATACTTCACAAACAAACACGGGCTCACAAAACATCAATTTTGCAATGTCCTCCAAAGCAGCACCGGCATCTTGTTATCCTTCCTCTGTCTCTTTTGTAAATTAAATTTGCTCCCATCTTTGTTCCTCATAAAAGATTTAGCAGAAAGGTGATCTTAATCTGGGTCACCGGCATTCTGCGGCTGTTCCCCATTAGAATTTTCATCGTGTTTAATATTCAACATATATATATGTATGTATATGTATATATGTATGTATATACAACCCAAATTTCGGAAATGTTGGGATGTTTTTTAAATTTGAATAAAATGAAAACTAAAAGAATTTCAAATCACATGAGCCAATATTTTATTCACAATAGAACATAGATAACATAAATGTTTAAATTGAGAAATTTTACAATTTTATACACAAAATGAACTCATTTCAAATTTGATGCCTGCTACAGGTCTCAAAATAGTTGGGACGGGGGCATGTTTACCATGGTGTAGCATCTCCTCTTCTTTTCAAAACAGTTTGAAGACATCTGGGCATCAAAGTTATGAGTTTCCGGAGTTTTGGTGTTGGAATTTGGTCCTACTCTTGTCTGACATAGGTTTCCAGCTGCTGAAGAGTTCATGGTCGTCTTTGACGTATTTTGTGTTTAATGATGCGCCAAATGTTCTCTATAGGTGAAAGATCTGGACTGTAGGCAGGCCAATTCAGCACCCGGACTCTTCTACTACGATGCCATGCTGTTGTAATAGCTGTGGTACGTGGTTTTGCATTGTTAGGGTTAGGCCTTCCCTGAAATAGATGTCGTCTGGAGGGGAGCATATGTTGCTCTAAAACCTTTATATACCTTTCAGCATTTATAGTGCCTTCCAAAACATGCAAGCTGCCCATACCGTATGAACTTATGCACCCCCATACCATCAGAGATGGTGGGTTTTGAACTGAACACCGATAACACGCTGGAAGGTCTCCCTCCTCTTTAGCCCGGAGGACACGGTGTCCGTGATTTCCAACAAGAATGTCAAATTTGGACTCGTCTGACCATAGAACACTTTTCCACTTTGAAACAGTCCATTTTAAATGAGCCTTGGCCCACAGGACATGACGGCGCTTCTGGACCATATTCACATATGGCATTTAGTTGGCATCTGTAGATGGCACGGCGGATTGTTTACCGACAGTGGTTTCTGGAAGTATTCCTGGGCCCATTTAGTAATTTCAATGACAGAATCATGCCGATGAGTGATGCAGTGTTGTCTGAGGGCCCGAAAACCACAGGCATCCAACAAAGGTCTTCGGCCTTGTCCCTTACACACAGAGATTTCTCCAGTTTCTCTGAACCTTTTGATGATGTTATGCACTGTTTGACGTTGAGGAACGTTGTTTTTTTTTTAAGTATTCCACAATCTTTTTACGCACTCTTTCACAGATTGGAGAGCCTCTGCCCATCTTTACTTCTGAGAGACTCTGCCTCTCTAAGACATCCCTTTTATAGCTAATCATGTTACAGACCTGATGTCAATTAACTTAATTAGTTGTTAGATGTTCTCTCAGCTGAATCTTTTCAAAATTTCTTGCTTTTTCAGCCCTTTGTTGCCCATGTCCCAAATTTTTTGAGACCTGTAGCAGGCATCAAATTTGAAATGAGCTCATTTAGTGGATGTGTAAAATTTCTCAATTTAAACATTTGTTATGTTCTCCATGTTCTATTGTGAATAAAATATTGTCTCATGTGATTTGAAAGTCTTTTAGTTTTCATTTTATTCAAATTTAAAAATCGTCCCAACATTTCCGGAATTCGAGTTGTATATATGTTTTTACTGACCCCAAATGTTTAAATGGTATTGTTTGATGATTTTATCAGCTTTATATTGCAAGTAAGCATAGTGCATACTAAAGACAACCACACTTGCAGTGCATTTTTCAGACACACTCCTCAATCTTAGTTTGAACCTCTTCAAATGAGATCCAGGACATTAAGTGCACACACACACACACACACACAAATGCAAATCACCAGATCAGTCAGAGCTAAACGCTGTCCTCTCCTTTCTAGTTACTCCGATCGGCCATCTTCTCAATCATCTCTCATTATCTCTGTCCTCTATTCCCCTCTTCCCTCCTTCCAAATCATGCCACATGACCTACAACCCTCTTTTTCTACTGCTCCATCCCCGGCTGTCTTTTCCACATCCTCTCCTTGGGTAGTGTAGGCATGTTGAGCTGCTGGAGTGTATTATAGTACTCTAACTCCCATCCCTCCACCTCTGTCTCTCTCTGTGGCCTTGAAAGGGTGAGAGCAGCTCCCCCAGCACAGCCTCCCACATGCCAACAGACGACACACCGAGAGCCATAAAGAAAGCTTTCTCGTCTCTGCACCGCTGTTCCCCTCTCGCTCCTCTTCCTGAGCTCTTATGAGATGCATTTAAATTTTCTGAGACGATTATTTGATCCGAGTGAGATCATCTGAAATAACCACACATACTGCGCAGTCTCAACTCCTGCTACATATATCTTTCAAAAAATAATCTTAGAAATGCAATGAAATGCACATTATGAAGTGGACTCAGTGACCTGTGCTATCTGCGCTTCATGTCACATTCACACAAGTATTAATGTGTAAAGTATACACCAGTGTTCTGGTCTCAATCCATTTTAACACTAATAATTATTACTAACATTTTCATATATATTATATAATTATTATTCATTACAAAAATGTGTATAATATATATATTTTGTTATTATTATTAGAATATAAATGAATATGTATTATTATTATTAGAATTATTATTAAAAATTATACACACATTCGTTTAATTTCTAATAATGATTATAACAATAATATTTTTAGTGGTTTTGAAATGTCTTGTTTTTGGTGCACTTTAGTCTTAATCTACTTTACATTCACACTGATGTCAACAATCAAAATCAATGCTAATAGTTGATTAATATTATAAAAATTACACTATTGCTTGAGGTCTGTAATTTATTTCTAAAGTGACAAAGCTGAATATTTAGCAGCCATTGCCCTATTCTGCAGTGAAACATGATTCTTCAGAAATCAATTTAATGCATCCTCACTGAATAAAACTATTTATTTTCTTTCAAATAAATAAATAAATAAATAAATAAATAAATATTACTGACCCCAAAACTTTGAATGGTAGTGTATATGTAACTATAATGCACATTTTTTATTATATTGATTAAGATTAATTAAGTATTAATTATAACATTCAGGTTGATTGGGTTATAGAAACATCAGTCTGCAGACCAACCAAAAAAATAAATAAATAAAAAAATTAAAAATAAAATTTCAACATTAGTAAATTGGTACAATTTAAAATGTTATACTATATAACAATATAACATAACACAAATAATTTAATATTGAAAATGTTATAATTCATGTCATTCTACCCCAGTACCATTTCCACAATGTGAATAAACTACTACTTTATGTTTATACTTGAAGTGACATTAACAAAACAGGAAATCATTAAGTGCAATTATCTTTATGACAATTAATCATTAGACAAAATTTCATAATCATGGCAGCTCTAATGAGAACAAAGCGGTGGTGCCAGAAATGGAGGAAACACACACTTGGGAGAAGCACTTTAGATACCTCAGTTACTACTTTGCACACTCGTTAAATGTCACATCAGAAAGATGTCCCCGTGCACACGCTCACCGGCCTAACCTGTTAAAATTCACACAACTGTGTGTGTTTGCCAGTAGCTGTGGATGAGCTGCAGTCAGAGCATCCCACATAACTCTGAGGTCACATGAGAGTGCAGACGCAGCCTGTGGCACATCTTGTCTTTGCGTTTCTAAGAAGCGATTAAGCAGCCGAATACGTAGGAGTGGGAGTGGCACGTTCCACCTTTTCTCTCACCCCTTGTCACCCACTCCATCTGCCCCACGAGCACACGCACTCGCTCTTATTGTAGCCTGCGGCGCGGGGAACGAACAGTGCGCGCCTGCCGAAGACCCGGCCGTGACATCAACAAGCTTCCTGTGGAATCCTAATTACCGCAATCATGTACTTGACAAATTGTTTCAAATTCTCAGGTTTTCACAACGAAAGTTACATGCACAGACATGCACAACATCTTTTGAAGTGCCAGAATGACTGCATACCGCTGAAGCAGAGTCCAAAGCAAGGAAAGCTGTCCTGAGTTCCTGTTGGATGCTGATGGGTCAGTGCCGTATCCCAGTGATTGTGATGGGGGGAGGAGAGGATATAGAGCGTGGAGGAGGAGGAGGCACAGTCAGACTGAGGTAGCAGCCTTTTATTTGGACCCATATGACACAAAGCCTCTTCTCCTCTCCCTTTTTCTTAATGACTAACAGCCTCTTTCATTTTAATGGATTGCAACGGAGGAGGATGCGTAGGGTATGTGTGTGTGTGTGTGCAGAAACACTGTCTGCAGACACACGGAGGTGAAAAAGATTATGCCCCACATGAAAAAGCCACCACTGTGCTTCTATTTTGATAACAATCCTGCCCATCTTAATTCAATGAGCATATTCCACAGACAGAAAAAGGAATGAAATGAGACTTTTACATTTTTTGAAGAAAATCTGGATGGTTGCTTAACTTGCTCCCCCAGGTGAATACAGTGCAACCCCAAGTCTCTATAATCGTTTTATTGTCCACTATGCAAACTCTGTCTAATTGGCAAGAAAAGTGATAGCATACCTAACCTCAACACTATCAATATCATTTATATCATTCATGCTGAAGAAATGAAGACAGAAAGAACTGCAGAAAGAAACACAAGGCAATAAAAATGCATAAATGCATAAAGAAACACAGAACAAAATGCAAAAAGAAGTGCAGAAAGAAAGAAATTCAATAATTCAAAAAAGAAAGAAATTAGGAAGAAATGCTGAAAGAAAGATGAAGAAAAAAGAAAGAAAGGCAGAAAGAAATTTAGGAAGAAATGCAAAAAGGAAGATACAGAAAGAAAGAAATTGAAAAAGAAATAAAAGAAAAAATACAAAATTGCAGAAAGAAATACATGAAATTAGTTTTTTTTTTCTTTATGAAGAAATTCAGAAATTCGGAAAAAAAAGGTAGAATTAAATGCAGAAAAAATAAAGCAGTATAGAAAGAAATTCAGAAAGCAATAAAGAAAAAGAAATTTAGAAATGTAGAAAAAATGCAGAGAAAAATAAAAGAAATTTAGAAAGAAATGCAGAAAGAAAGAAAAAAAAAAGAAACAGAACTTCCTCAGAAAGAAATAAGCAGAAAGAAATGCTAAAAGAAAGTAATAAAGAAAACTAATCTGAAATGTAGAAAAAAATGCAGAGAGAAAGAATTTTAGAAAGAAATACAGAAAGAAAGAAATACAGGAAAACATGCAGAGTTAATTCAAAAGAAAGAAGCAGAAAGAAATGGCGAAAGAAACCAATAAAGAAAAATAATTTGAAATGTAGAAAAAATGCAAAGAGAAAGAAATGTAGAAAGAAAGACAGAGCAAACACAGCAGTGCTGTAGACTGAATATTCCCTCTGTGTGTTTGGGGGGGGGGGGGGGGGGGGGGGGGGATGGTTTGCATAAAGAGCCGTTTTGTTATTCAGCGTGTGATTGAGAGTCAGAACAGAATTGATGTGGGAACAGCACAACGTGGTTATTTTGGGTCCACGCAGCCCATTAGCAACAGCACACTGATAGTACCTTTACAGCAGCCCGCCGCAATCCAGCAGTCATTATGAAGTCTTTATGACCTGTGACAGCCAGTCAAGGCCTCTGGATTCTATTAGAGAACAGTCTCATTTACTTTCACACAGGTGCTACGGCTTATCCACAACCTACCTACACAAAGCAGCCAGTAAAGGGTGAACCCAAGAAAAGTTTGGATGTAATAACAGAGTTTGTGTATGCGACCTTTGTTTTCTGACTGTAACACTATCTTGCTTCAGCCCGAGGCAGTGCTAGACAACGTCGCCCAAAAGGACTCGTTTTAATAGTCTTAAGACACACACACACCCCACACCTCTTTTCTGTCTTTGTCTTTTGCTCAGGTTGGAGCCTGTGTGCCATTGTAGACAACAGTTTCTCATTTTCTTTGTTTGGCATACAAACACTCCTCCACACCTCCATATGCTGTTTCTCCCTCCCTCCAGACCGCTGCCTGTCGGCTGAGAACGCCCCAGTCTGACTCGCCGCGGTGAGTGGGCAGAATAATGCAGACAGTTGCGTCTCCAGATGCATTTCTAAAGGACATTCCATATGCATCTTTAATTTGAGTCCAGACACGGCTGATTCAGACAGCAGGAAATTACCAAGCTGTGGATTTACATAGAGGGCCGATTGTGTGTGGAACAGGTGCTTTAAGGGAATAAACCAAAATTGTATCGAATTACAGGTGCAAAAGTGGATAGAACAGTGTCTTAATAGACGTGCACATACATGACAAAAAAATGTGAGATGCATATCTTTGATGGATAGACAAAAGAAATGAGGCAGGCCGGTCAAAGTGATGGTTTTGAGACAGAATACTGGGCTTTGTGCGTGAGTGGTATTGGCACCAACATCGGGTGGGCGTGCTGATGGGGCAGTGCCGCATAACAGGGATGGTGATGGGGGAGGAGACGAAATCAGGAGGAGAGCGCGGGGGGGGGGGAGGAGCAGGAGCCTTTTATTTAGACTTGACACAGCTGTGATATAAACCATCTATCTAAACTACTCATGAGATTCTCGATCAACTAATGGGTGCCGTCAAGATGGTTCCCTACTTCAGTTTGCTTGTTTTTCTTTTCTGGTTGCATTAAAAATGATTCACTCTTAAAAATAAAAGTTATTTATTGTTTGGAAGCTTATTTCAACCACAGAATGAACATACAAAAAGGTAATTGTTACTTTTTGTCTTGCAATTCTGACCTTTTCCCCCTCACAATTCAGAGTTTATATTAGAGCCCGACCAATATATCGTTTTGCCGATTTTATGAGCCTGTCGCAGATATATCGGTATCGGCGAATATGCCACCGATATGAATTTTTTTTTTTTTCAGAACTTATAAACCTTTTCCTGAGTAAACAATGAGCACCGCCATTATGCAGATGAAATGCTTCTAAATGGTGTAATTACTTAGTTTGTCCAGCAGAGTGCGCTCCATTGTTTGCTAATGGCGACCCAGGTCACTGTAGTGTAGTCACCATATTCTAATTTGTTGAGATAGTGAATTGGTGGGTTTTTGTTAAATGTGAGCCAAGATCACCACAATTAAAAGAACCAAAGACTTAAACTACTTCAGTCTGTGCGCACTGAATTTATTTAATATACGAGTTTCACAACTTGCGTTGAATTACTGAAATAAATGAACTTTTCCACGACATTCTAATTTACTGAGATGCACCTCACATTGATCCTCACATTACAATGATTCTAATTTTTAGTTTTGCATGATGATGATGATGATATGATGAATGGATATGGTTCATTTTTAACAGCAGACGTTAGATTTGTTCTGCGCATCACTGCACGCGTCTGCGGCGCACCGGAGCTGATCGCGGCAGTCAGTGCTTGTGTTTATATCAGTCGCGCCTTGTCCCAGAACTCATGCTTATCACATCGTCATATCACTCATGCTTACACAGCATAGTTTGACAGTAACGTTGCAGATTGAAAGGTTAGTATCTTTCTGTAGTCCAATAGACGCCAGTGCGGTGGTGGCTTGAGTTTGTTGAACGGTGATTTAACGCTACGTTATCTCCTAGTTGGTGAGACGCAATGCTATAAAGTAAATAAACAATGTCCCCGTCTTTTACTCTCTAAATGAGCTTATCATACTCGTTTGCTACATTAGTAGGGCCCTATGATTTCCTCGGTGCAGAAAACACAGACAGAAGCACGGAATTCAGTCATAAAAACTGAATTTACTGTATAATGTGGAATTTCACGGAATCTGTAATGATCATGTGATGAATAAATAAAAAACAGGTCAGTATACTTAAATCAAATCGCAATAGGCCTATAATGTCTGTGAATATTAAACTGCAAAAATATTATTTAAATACGAATCCTCATGTTCTGTGTGTTCATTTGATTACAGAAATTGTGAAAAAAAATATTATTCATTATTATTATTTATTCATTTTAGATGTTTACATTTGGAAAAGCTGTGCTTCCTGGATAAACGCAACCAAAAACCCAAACTTTTGACTGGTACTGTACTATAATATACACAAAGAATAACGGCCGATATATCGATATCGGTCTTTTTTTAACTCCCAAATATCAGTATCAGCCCCAAAAAATCCATATTGGTCGGGCTCTAGTTTATATCTCACAATTCAGACTAAACTCAGAATTCTGAAACAGAAACTCGGAATTGTGAGTTATAAACTCTGAATTGTGAGATATATCAATTATGAATTGTGAGATATAAACTCGCAATTCTGAGAAAAAAAAAAAAAAAAAAGTCAGAATTGTGAGATGGTAACTTGCAATTGCAGGTATATAACTTGAAGAAAAGTCACAATTTTAAGGATTTTTTTATTCCCGCCACAGATTAAAAATATAAAAAAGGGTTTACCTTACAACTCTGAGTTTATTTCTTTAAAAGGTTCTTCAGATTATTAAAACATTCTTCACACTAAGAAGAAAAAAATAGATAAAATAGTATAGAAGCTTTTATAGGAGTGTTATAGAAGCTACACATATACACTGCAAACAAAAGCATTTGAAATATAAGATAAACTTGTGCTCTTGCTACTAAAAGATATTGTGGAAATATCTGGATTTAATTCCAACAAATTAGAAAAGTATGTCTTACATTTCATGGCAAAACAGGTGGAAAAGAAATAAGCGCATTGACAGAAATTAAAATATGTTCCATTTTTTTGTTAATAAAAATTTGAATCAGTCGCTCGAATCGGTCACTTGTATTTAATTTAATAGCACACTTGAACATGTTTATGTTGAGAAAAAATATCTGTACAGAATAACAGGCAAAATAAAGCAATGGTACATGTGTATGAAACATCTAGTCGTTTTTAAAAACATTTTAGTTTTGCACGTTTTTATTCCTCTCCTGTGTATACTTGACATATTGGCTGATAGAATTTGTATGACTCAACCAATGAAAACGCCATATTGACTGACTGTCAGGAGACCCCCTCTATGTCAGATTACAGCCCTCTATATACAGTGGGAATAAACTGAATTAAGTTTGAGTTACAGGTATGACGGTATGTAATGGTACAAAGCTGACACAGACAGTAATTTGTACTCATGTTAATAATGATATCTGTGTGTGATTAAACTAAGTCATAACCTTAAAACACACACACACAGACACATGTTCCAACCGACCTTGTCCTCAAGGCTGCTTGGGAGATAAACTGTGGAGGAATCAGGACAGAGGGGAGAAAGGGAGGGTAACAGTGAAGGTGAAAATGAAAATGGCCTCACATTGTCAGGGACAGAAAGTCTACAGAGCAATAAACGGAGAGCTGCTGTTTACAGAGCTGTGTTTTTACTGGACAGCTTTGTGTTTTCACACAGCTCTGCAAAGTGCAATCTACTGTTAATCCCAAAAACATGACGAGTTATGAGTTCAAGTTTTTAAATTTGCTGGTGCAGAATAATTCTATGCTGTAAATATTTTTGTTTAGATTTGAATAATATAATAATAACCACACTCCTGTAGCTGATCTTACGTGGCTTTCATGAGTCAGAAATAATGTAATTTCGAGTTACACTACCGTTTAAAAGTTTGGGGTCAGTAAGATTTTTTTATTCAGCAATGATTAATTAAATTGATCAAAAGTGAAAGTAAAGACATTTATGATCATCAAAAAACATTTATTTCAAATCAATGCCATTCTTTTGAATTTATGCATCAAAGGATCCAGAAGAAAAAAAGATCATGGTTTTCACAAAAATATTAAGCAGAACAACTGGTTTTAACATTGATAATAATAATAAATGTTTCTTGAGCAGCAAATCAGCATATTAGATTAATTTTTGAAGGATCATGTGACACTGAAGACTGGAGTAATGATGCTGAAAATTCAGCTTTGCATCACAGGAACAAATTACTTTTTATTATAATAATATTTTACAATATTACTGTATTTTTGAACAATAAAATTAAAGCAGTAGGCATAAGAGACGTCTTTCAAAAACATTAAAATATATTACTGACAAACTTTTGAACATTATGCACATATATAACATTATGCAAAGTCATATTTACCAGTGAGAAACAGATTTTTTTTGTCAATTTACAGTTTTGTATTTTTAAATAACAGTAAAGCAATATTAAAAATGTAAAAGAAGAAGAAATGGGAGCTTGTCTATTGCTCTTCTGGAGCTTTCTAGAGATTTTCAGTTGCATGATTCTATCATTTCTACAAAACCACATTTTAGTTTAGGAAACGTAACCCCATTCCATTCAGCTGAGGGTAAATTTAGTAGCAGTTTTATAATTAGTGCTAATATCATTAGGTAATTTAGTTTCTGAGGCTAAGCCCTCACTGTTGGTTTAAGAGGACAATTCCTGTGCGTCTACTGCTAGAGGAGACATCCAAAGTCTTGCTATTGTAACTGCCATCTTATAACATAAATGACTTTCATGATATACCTTTAATGTAGTTAATTATGCTAGTACAGCAGCTTTAATCCAGGTAAGTACATCTATCTCAACATCAGCTTTGATCATCCAAGATCAGTGGAGATGTTCAAGGTAGTCAAGTGTTTTTCTTCTTGGGGCAGAAGACGTCCCAAATCGTTATAAATGAAACGTTGTGGAAACCGTAAGACTGACGGTTTATCAGGTGTATCTGCTGATTCAGGTCTTCACGTGAAAGATAAACTGGGGAGCTGTTAAAGTGGAAACATGAACTTAAAGAAAGGAACTTTAATTGGTTGCTTATATTCAATATGAAAAGCTCACGTCATTGATTGGATGAAATCTACAGGTGGTGTTGCAGTCGTTTCAGACTTTACTCATCATGCACGTGTGTGTGCATCAGTTGTGGGTCACAAAATTGTGGGAAAGCATTATCTGATCTAATTTCCCTTCAGCACAAAACAACATCCAATCATCTCAGCGGGTAGGGGGCAGAATTACACACAAACCCACTTGCACTAATGTGTGACTCTCCCAGTGCTGAGAGGGAAGGTCTAAGATATCAGTACTTATGCAGCACTTCTTGTGGAAAAAACAGGAAGTTCTCTGGCAAAGAGGAAGGGATCCTGATGACTGCTATTGACTGAAGCGTATCAGCACACAGCGTATGTGGTGTAAGTTTACCTACAGACAACGGTTTAATCCTGTACGACAATAAGTTTGCTGTTACAACAGATACATGACGAGGTATTACATCGGATGATGATCTGAAAGAGGACTTCACCCAGCATTAGTCTTTGTATGTCCTCTAACATCATTATCAGTAGTCAATTTCAAACACTGATGCTAATGGTGCTAACTGATTCAAACACACTACGTGTGGTTGATTTGTTTGTCTACAGCCTCAAATTTCCTTTGACCCCAAGGAAATTCTTGGGATTAAAGTCAATAACTCAATAATCATTTTAATGTTATGTCCAATAATATTATACACAATTTTGTCTAAATACAATAAAAATGCAGAACTAAAAACTAAAATCAATGTTTTAATTTACAGTTTTGGTTCAGGAATTTATTTGATCAAAATTTCAGAAAAAAATAAATATTATTACAATTTAAAATACAGTTTCCCATTTTAATATATTTTAAAATAAAACAGTTGTTTCAAATTATAATAATATTTTACAATATTTCTTCCTATAGTTTTAACTGTATTTTTGATCAAATAAAAGCATTAAGCATAAGAGATGTCTTTCAAAAACATTCATTCATTATATTACTGACAAACTTTTGAAAATTGTGCACATAAACGTCTGCGCAAAGTCGTATTTACCAGTAAGAAACTGATTTTTTTTTTCAATTTACAGTTCTGTATTTTTTAAATAACTGTAAAATAGTATTAAAAATGTCAAAAAATTACTTTTTATTATTATTAAGTACAGCAGAAATGAGAGCTTGTCCATTTGCCGAATGAATTCCTCCATGCGCATCAAAAAAGTCATGTGACTTTGCACGATGGGACAGGATAACTTGACTAACCAGCGGACCGATCTTGTTGCACAGCATCTGAAATGTTATGGTCATTCTGAAATGCCCGAGCAAAGTCTGTCAAAGAATTTCTTTATTATTGCCACAAGTTAAATTCGCAACTTTGGATGGAGACCCGCCTAGTGTCACATGATCCTTCAGAAATCATATGCTGATTAGCTGCTAAAGAAACATTTCTTATTATCAATATTGAAAACAGTTGCATCGCTTAATATTTTTGTGGATTTTTTTTTTTTTTGATGAAAAAAGCATTTAAAAGCATTTATTAGAATGTTTTTTCTAAGATTATAAATGGTTTTTACTGTCAGATGTATTTAGATGAATTTAATGAATTAAAGTATTGAATTCTTTAACAAAGAAATAAATAACTCTTACTTGCGCATAACGTTTGAACTGTAGTGTATATCAACTGTTGATCAATACAAAATAAAAATAAAAAAAATCACTAATATTGTCTGATAAGGACGTCATATTGATATATTGTGCATCCCTACTAACTTAAACTCTTTGTTACTCTGCTTGTGTAACAAATTCACCACCTAGGTCACTGTAACTATACAGTCTTTAACCAAAACTAATTGTTCAGACAATCTCCTGATGAGTCGATTAGAATAAAGTATAGTTTTAAGCATTCTGTACAATATAAGAGACCAGTCTTGCTTGCATAGAAAAAAAAACCTCGCTTTCGCTAAGCATCTATGAGATTACTGATTGAACCGGATGAGGGTTAAAAGTGTAAAAGCCTGGGCGCAGGCCTCATTAACATTAATAAGAGGGTTTTCAGTAGGAGTGAAGGAGAGATACAGAGAGGACGAGTGTAATGTACGCCATACGGCTGATCCTCCGGCCTGGTTAGGATGGGATAGTCGGCGGGTGTGATGGGCCTTACTTTTAATAAATCTGTGCTAGACTCACATCTGTTTGTGACCAACAGCTGGGTCACCGGGTGATCCCATGTTATCCTGCATCTCCTCTATCCCTCAATCTCACATCTGTGCCTTTTACGACTCTTTCTAATGGATCCCTCTGAAGAGCTACATCACACCAATATTAACACAGAAAATGTGCCAAAGGTCGACTCTCAGTTCCACTTTCTAGCTTATTCGCCTCTTAATGCGGCCAGCTATTTTTCCAAAAGCACTTGCTGCTGGTGGCGCACCATATATTAAAGCAATAGTTCACCCACAAATTATAATTTTGTCTCCCATTGAACACAAAATATGATTTATTGAAGAATTTCCAGGATACTCTTTTCCATAAAGGTGACTGGGGCAGTCATTTGTCATTCTCAAAATATGTTAACAAACATGTTCCTTGACCTTTCAGTCATGACAAAAACTTCACATAAGCCCAATTCGGACAGTAATTGTTTCTCATATGGACGTCTTTAAAAATAAATTTACATATCACCTCAGTGATAAAACTCATGGATGGCGATTTATTCACGGTGGAGGAGCGAGTTCTGTGATCCTAAGAACCCGGGAACGCGCTGCTCACGTGGCCAGTCACGTGATTGTCTGCTGTAAATAAAATCAATTTTATTTACAAATTTATTCTTAATAATCAGTATTTTTAAATACATTTTACAGAATAATTAGTAAAATGTATTCTTATTATTCCAAACATATTTTATAATATATAATCCTATTTATTATTTGATTATTTAAATCTCCTGTTTAAAAATAGGAAAATAGCCACGGTTAATATCTGTTTATAATACGCATTTTAAAATTGTATTGCATACCTGCTGCTGCCAAAATAAAGACCCATTTCGAATGTTTACGTGCTTTTCTTCTTTTTCTGCTCCTAGGCGCTGTGGTCGAGCAGTTATGAAGTATTCTTTTAAATACTTTCCAGCATTTCAGAAATAAATATGTATGCAAATTACACCGATGTACAACAGTTACCGTACGGTGTTCGGAAGTGCTCAAAAAGGGTTTAAACACTGAATTTTGAATCGATTTCTTCTCATAACTCAGAGATATGGATTCGGACGGCAATTAAATTACCACACAACCTTGGTGTTTGTCAAAAAACAGTAGGTAATTCGGCCGGGGATTTTTACAGGGGTGGTGAGAGATAAACACCGACATTCTGGATTCGGATGGCAATTAAATCACCGACTACCCCCTGTAAATGGTGAAAATCACTTACGTCCTCCTGAGAAACAATTACCATCTGAATAGGACGATAGTCAGGAAACACCATATAAAAAGATTTTCAAAAATATAAAATAATATTATTTGACATTGCTAATTTGAATTAGCAAGTGCATGATAATAATCTTTTCTTCTTCATCTAGTCATCTATGAAATTTTTACAGTATTTCTGACAGCAAAAAAAGTAATTATAATATTAATTATTTTGAAGAATGATTGACCCTTGAATTTTTGACAATAAGAAAATTATTAATTTAAAAAGGTATTAATTTACATTATTATTTTTTCATATGGTTCATTTAAATGTCATTGTTATTACAATGTTTAAATGTTAATGTAAAAGATTTTCATTTATTTTTTATACTGATATTAATCTACTATACTAATATACTTCACTACTGCTATTTATCCACACTAGTTTGCTTTTAAAATGATATCTATTTTTAACTATAATTTTGTCAAATTTGTATTTAAAAAAAAGTCACTGGTGTTACAACACTTTCTTCATTTGTGAAATAAAAAAATAAAATAAAGAGCAAAATAATAAATAACGACTTAAATTTGAAATATGTGTGAGTTATATGTACAGTATGTGCATAATTATTATGCAAGTTGATATTCTGGTCATATTTTTTTTCCCAAGCACATTTTACCAATTTCTAACCACATCAATCTTAATAACTACTATAAATTTTCTATTTAATCATTTATGGGCCCTATCATACATCCGGTGCAATGCAACGCCAGACGCGACGCAAGTGTTTTTTGCTAATTTCAGACCGACGCAGTTATCATTTTCACTTCCCGCGCCACATTGTTTAAATAGCAAATGCATTTGCACCCATTCGTATGCTCATGGGCGTGCTGCTCTGAAAATGAGGTGTATTCAGGTGCATTGTTGGCACGTTGCTATTTTGAGGCATTTGAAATAAACTGCGACATTGACCAACTAAAACCTGGTCTAAAGTCAATGCCGCAGTATTGTTTTGTTATTTAAAGAGTGCGTTAGTAATATGTGCCTATATAGGCGGGTCCACAACGCGTGTACACTCTTTTTATTACACACAAAGGGACGCGCAGCAGCACACAAACATGCCAGATATTAAAAATTAAAGGATTACAATGCAAAAGATTATTATTGTGTAGGCTACATAAATATAAAAATGCCTACTGTCATAATGGATAGTCATTGCATGTATCAGAATAAGGCTACCTATTTGCTCGCGCATGAGCAGCTCCCTTCCTCTCAGGTGATGGGTTCAGTCTTTTCTCTTGCAAATTTCGCTGTGTAAATAGCGAATCCGTCATGGCACGAGCGCAACTGGCTCTTAAAGGGAATAGGAGATGAGACTCTGATTGGTTTATTGCACGTTATGCCCAAAACACACCCATTACTCATTAAGAGAATAGGGACAACCCTTTTAGACCATGCGCCGGGCATGTAGGCTTGCTGCGATAGATGGTGTTAGCGGTGATACCGGTGTTAAGCTGCAAAACCGGTTACATCACTTGCCCACCGCGGCACCGTCCCCCACCGTTGTTTAGATTTTTTTTATAGTAATAAAAATTATTTTAGTTCGGTAAGAGAACAGATAGGCTACTACAATTAAAACTGAACACGGCTGCTCAATGCAGCGTAGCGAACGAATGACAGTCACGCATCACAGATCAGATTTCATTTATCACGTGAGAAGAGTGAGTCGAGCTGACTGACAAGAAGAGTGAGGTGAGAGACAGATAAGACGATGGCGGAAGAGTTTCAAAATGAAATGTAAAAGCACCTGTTTTAAAAATATTTTGGATTTTGAAAAGCCTGTTGACTTCTGCTATTTATTTATTGTGATACTGGAAGTTTTTTTTTTAAACATTCATTTCTCATTTATTTGGTTCCACAGTGTTTGCAGATTTTGATTTTATTTAAACTGTGTATTTTTTTCCCCCATTATTTTACATCAATGTGTATGCTGTCCGTGCCTCCAAATGTTCTTATTCGTTTTGCTAAACGTTCTACGTTTCATCATAATTATCAATAATTATTTGTTCCACAGTCTTTAGGCTACTGATTTTCAGTTTTGTATAGCCTACCTATTTAAACTTTCTGTAAGTCATTTGTTATTTTATATTAGGCATATAGCATGGTGTATTTTTATTCATTTTGTTAATAAACGTTCTATGTTCTACGTTGTATTTTGTTGTTGTTGAATCGAATTCAAGCAATTGATGCCGAATTGCTACTTATTTAAAAGTGAAAGAAAAAATTGCACGGTGCTTTTACAAGCTATTCAAAAGCGAAGGAAAGTGAGGGAAAGTGGGAAAACTCAAATGAACTTAAAACAAACAACTGCTTGATGCCGAATCGCCGCTAATTTGAAAGTGTAATTTGAAACACGCACGGCGCTTTTACAAGCTATTTAAAACCGAATGTGCACATTTTCTGTTTGAGCCGTGGCCTAACCCGTGGTTGGAGAAATGGATGGAGATGCTGTCAGTGTTGAAAACTTAGCAACTTTTCAGACCCCTTTAGCAACTTTTATTTATTTTTTTTTTTTCAAAAAGAGCCTAGCGAACAATCTTTAGTTTTTGCCCAAACCTTATTTAGTTTCTGAGACTTGCCGGTACTGTACATCGCACAAGTGCGAGGTCTCTCTTTCCCGCTGTGCACACACCTCTCTCTCTCTCTCTCTGTGGGTCTGCTCTGTTCAGCATGTAACTTTTTCTGTGTTCAGAATTAGGGTTAGGGTAACATACCTGCGTGAATTGCCATAGACATAAACTTAGAGAAGTAGCTCCGGTTAGAATGTTCTTCCGCGGGATGCGTGCGGTTCTGTTTATTAACCGCTAGAACGCCAAAAGTTACATAATGCTGCTTTAAAACTGATATTATGTTGCTTCTCTAATTTTACATGCAAGTATAGCCGAAATCACAGAACAGCTATTGTCTTTATCTTATGTTTAGGCTATTTGATTTTATCAGACGACGGCTCAATTATAAATAATATATTATTACAAATTATAAAATTTTTGTGCAGATTAACATCTTGGAAAGGAGAGCTGGTTATATAGTCTTAATGGGTCGCGGTTCAGTCACTATTTCATATTCATCCCGTTATCTGACAACAGAAAATATATTTATGAAAAAATATAATCAATGAAAACAGTTTTATTGAGAATTTAGCTGCATCAAATACAGTATGTGGGCACAGAGAGGCAAACAAATGTAATAATAAATAATAAATGTACATTTAGCATGTTCAGAAGAAGTGAGCTGCCCTGTAGTGTGAAAATGTAAACAGGCTTGTCTAAGTCAATTGCTCAGTGCAAATAAAGAGAAGTAA
The DNA here is from genome assembly GCA_039654775.1 of Spinibarbus caldwelli. NCBI lineage: Eukaryota > Metazoa > Chordata > Actinopteri > Cypriniformes > Cyprinidae > Spinibarbus > Spinibarbus caldwelli. Next base: position 19,184,841 of record CM077260.1, read on the forward strand.
TGGGAACCTGGTATTTCTATGTTCTTTTTTCATGTGTGTAATAGACATGAACAAGTTCTTTGAAAAACATCTATGACCTTTGAAACATGTCCAGTCTTCATGCTCTAGATTAACTATGGTTTCACTAATAATAAACAAATATTGCATAAAGCATCCATATTTGTCCATGCTCATGCCAATTAGAGTATTAAAAATGTGAAAAGTATTAATTTAAGGTACATTTAGAACAGATAAAAAAAGTTTGATTAAATTGCGATTAATCGCGAGTTAACTCATGCCAGTCATGTGATTAATCGCGATTCAATATTTTAATCGATTGACAGCCCTAATAAATCTATATATTGTGTGAAAAATGCTTTACATACTCAGGTGTGCATAATTATTTGGCAGGTTCGCCAAAAAAGAGATTTAACTCACACTGAAAAGTCAGAAATTATTAAATGTCCATGTTAAAATATTCAAACTAATGCAATACAGAAACTGCCAAGTATTGCTAAATCATGAAAGCGAAATGTTCAATTTGGTTTTTTGTTTGTTTTTTTAAATGGTACTTTTTTTTGTCCTTTTTGGACCTTAAAAGCAACAACACCCATGATTAAAAACAGCAGTATAGTCTGAACATTCTGTAATTTTTCTTCTTTTGTGTTCTGTGGAAGAAAGAAAGTCAAACATGTTTGCAACTATATGACAGGGGAGTAAATGTTCATTTTTGGGTGAACTGTTCCTTTAAGGCAAGGGTTACATTACTCAATCTCTCGAGGTCACACCCATGTTTGTCACCCTTTCTCTGCAGAGTGCCAATCGAACCAAGGTCACTGGGTGCCACGAACACACCTGCTTTAAATTTAGAAGAGCAAACAGGCACGGCAGTGTGCCCCTTTTACAATAGTTTATCTTATCTTCTTCCTCCAATAGGTGTTTTATTCACCCTCCAGTAAAAGCAGAAGGCGCTGATAGCACTGGGTCCAAATTTCAGGGGCGTTTTGGAGATTTATGGAGCAACCTTTACACGTCTTCTCTGAAATGCACCCTACTCACTCCCATAAAACAATAAGGGAGAGGGGCACGGCCCCTGCAAGAGGATATTACACAAACTCTCTTTTACACAGTCCTCACACTGAGTGTGCTGGAACAGGTGGTGTGTGTTTTGTGTGTGGTGAAGTGCGCCACCTCATCATCTCTGATTGTATCCAAGAGTCCACAGCATGCACACAGAAAACTCATTAAAAGTAAAGCAACCTTATGATCGGGAGTCTACGATTTAATTGCTCAGAGATAACGAACATGCTCATGTGCTAAAATCACAGCAGGCTGTCATTCCTGCAGACAAAACACATTGTTAACCATCGGTCACGGGCACAAACCTATAAGTGTAATAATTAATTCAAACCCTTGTTATTTGAGGGTGGCATTGAGGGGTGGCAGTTAATAATTAAGCAACCTCTGGCCTTGGCTCAGTGGAAAGCATCCTCTCTTGCAGCAAATGAGGCCTTCAGTAGAGCACCCCAACACACACACACATAAACACTACACACAGGCCAAGACTGAAATACTACCATACTGTCTACTGCAAAAACCTCAGTATAATCTGTATCCACTTTACTGTGCAATGTGGAATTACAGTAAGCTGTTTTCTTCCTTAGCTGCTATAGGTAAATAACTAGAAGAATAATAAGTGCAATAAACAGCTATTTACAAACCAGCGTGTTTATGATTATGATCATAAATGAAAATAATATGAAAACAAATAACAGCCTCCAATAAAAAGTTGCATAACAGACTGTTTGTGTACAGGTAAAATAACTAGAAGCGAATGACACCGAAAGCCTTGCACATTCAAGTTAAAAATAAGGTGGATATTGCCTACTATACAATAGCATGTAATGTGCATACTACATACTACTGTAAAACAGTATGGTACATTTTTGTCCCATGATTTCATTACGTTTACTTTAGCGAGTCCAATTATCACCTTACATAGTGTTTTTTTTTTTAAGTATTCAATTTAAAAAAAATAACAATAAATAAATAAATAAATAAATAATTAAAATAAAAAAATAGATAAAATAAAATAAAATATCATTTTGCAGTCCACTCAAATGAGTAAAGGATGAGTTGTTAAAAAATTAATTCGCATTCATGTCAAACTGGAATTGAAAGGTTAAGTTGGGTCCACACAGTATGATATGTCTACAATGCATATTTTAGTAAAATGTATAATAGTAGGTCACTCTAGTATTCTACACATACTAAAAATTCACATACTCCACACAGTATACATATTACGTAATGCTGAAATGGTATGAGTAGTATGGTAGCATGCAATCTGAACATAGTCTGACACCCATCCCAGGGGGACATTTTTACTCTTAAAAGAGTATATATATATATATATTCATCTTGACAGGGAAAGGGAGGGATCTCCGGGAAATTTTCCCATTCCCTCGTCTTTTTATCTTCAAATGCATCTTTATCAGTCGCTGCCCCCATGCAGTCATTATGGGAGAGGGGGATGCCTGATCATCTGCGTAAAAGGGGGGGAGGAGAACACTGGTCCGTTCTTCATGCTCCCTTTCTTTTGTATGATTCATCTGAAGAGGCCTTCAGATTTTATCGGCCAGCTCCTTCCCTATTTCTCCCCTCCATGCCTCGCTATCTCGCTCTGGGTCCTCCAGATTAACTCGGCAAACATACTCATAATCAAATAGAACACACACTGGGAAATGTCATATGTTAATGGCCTTGCATTTTTAATAACATTTCCATTAGGTGATCATGTGATTATATTGGTCTCTCCCACACAGTCTCTTTATTGCCTCATGTTGGGGGGACACAGTCATCTTTTCGATCCTCAGATGCAGACGAGGACGACCGTCTGTTTCAAATGACTTCAGGTCTGCCAATCTATATACATGGTATGTCGTAAGACTGACAGGCTGGTTTAATAGAAATAGCTGCACTCTTCAGTATGGGTGGGATATCTGTCCATAGCTGCCCGGTCGGATGGTTGAATCAGATAAGAATCGGTGACCTGCTGAAACCAGAGAGAATGACCTGACAGCATTAATGAACCTTCTCCTCTCCTGCCTGTCATTCAAACGCAACCGCATACTGCCGTCAACTCGGCTGACAGACACAGCGCTGCTTTACTATGGTTTCAGGAGGTCATGCTATGATTGTGTGAATGTTACCGTGTGATAGCCACGTTGACAGTGAAAGTGAGGAAAACATCTGGTCAAGTTATTTATAAGCAGCAGCAATGGTTCTGGATAAAAAATAAATAAATTATCCAGAGAAAATGATTTTAAATGATAATGTATAGGCCTAACATTTCGACACAGAGTAGACCAGCCATGAGCTCTGAACCATTAGCAATGGTTCTTCATTTTCTTAAGAATTGTTTTAATAGCCAAATTGCTATAAGAACCATCTATAATCCCAGGGAGAGCTTAACCTGCCATGTAGATGATTGCCTACTTCCGATGAATAATTTCAGATGACATAATTGAGTTAATCTCCCTCTCAAAATATATCTGAACACTTGTATATTAGGGATGTGCGGGTCTAGTCGACTAGTCGACTAAACGGTACAGTTCCTGCTAGTCGACACTGAAAACAATAGTCGATTACACGAGAGAAAAAAAAACAAACAAAAAAAAACATGATTTTATCATTCAAATTACCATCATTTTAACGTTACATTTAATTTTTTTAAATAAGTTCAAATAAAATTTTTGAAAAAGAATATATATCAAAATATTTAAATATATAAATATTTTAAAAGCATATCTGGGCGGAAACTACATTTTTACCTCACACCTCGCATGCGTTTTCTTCATGTCAGTTGTGATGAACTCAAAATGACCACGCGAAGAACCAGCAAGGTGTGGGATTATTTTGAATTAGAAGGAAATGGAAAAGTTGTGTGTAAACTGTGTAATGTCAAATTGGCTTACAATAACTCTACTGGAGCGATGCATAATCATATTCAATACAGGCACGTATGCATCAGCTTGGAGGCTAGCCAAAGCCAGCAAATGTCAATCATGTCATACACTACAACCCGTCGCTGAGGTCCGCGATCCCATCCGCGCGTCTATTCCTCTAAACGAAGACCCACTTCGGTGGTGGTGTGGGATTTCCAGGCTCTTTTCGAAACTGTCTGTTTGCTTGTAGTTATCTCTCTGCGTGCCTGTGACTTCAGTTCTTGCAGAGCGCATTTTTTTTTTTTCAAGTCCAGAATCGCCTCTAGTCCCGTCTTTAGCCAGACCACGTTAACATGTTAAATTCACTGAACAAATGTGCATGGTCTGAGTAAGTACAACGAGCATTGTTTTGTTTTTAGACAATATAGCCAACATGAAGTACATTTTTAAAAGCCGTTTTAATACTATTCCTTGATAAACTTTCCTATAGTTTATGACTTGTTTTAATATGTTGGCTAACATTATATGAAAACGAAGAATTCTGTCAGTCTACTGACTGATTTTCCATTTCTGCATTGCTCCAGCCGATCTGAATAAATAAGCTATGCACTGGTTTATGTTGAGTGTATGCTCTTCCTTTTTTTCTGTTTAACGACTGCCTAAAATTAAATGATGATATCGTGAACATTTTTAGCAGAATTCATTGAGAGATTTGACAGTGTGATTCAAAGATTAAGTATTTCAAGTGTAGGCTGTTATATAGACACGCACAGTTTTTTTCTTTTGCAATTTTTTGGGGGTTTCTAGCTCTTAGACTAGTTGGATACAAAACTTCCATTTAAACGACAGTCAAATTAGTCGCAGCGCACATCTCTATTGTATATATCTTAATATTTTCAGAACCATTGTTGTTATTGTTAACTAAAAGTATTAAAGTAATTAAGTAATAAATCTTAATTATATTAAATTAAATATAAATATTTAATAGAAAAATCATAAATGTTGCCAAGGCAACTAACTGAAAAAGTTTAGGTTTAAGTACTAAAATGTGACTAAAAAAATCTTAAAACTAAAAAATATTTTTAAAAACTAAATGCCAAAACCAATAACAAAATTACAAACAAAATAAAACTAAAGCTGAAAATATAAAAATAAATGGCAATTCAAATTATTGATATTATAATAGTATATAAATAATACTAAATTACGCTGTTTTCAATCAGTATCGATCAACAGTTTATGTAAAATTTATATTTATTCTTTTTACAGATTTCTTTTTAGTTCTTTAAATACAAGTTTGTATAAAAATTTTAATTAAAAAATCCTTAAATAAAAGTTAGTTTTTTTATGTCAAGGCTGGTTTGTTGGACTCAATTCTTGAACTTTTATTAAAGTACTTTTTAAAACTCCTACTGAGGAAATGAATGGCAAAAATCCTTTCAGAACCAAGGCCGCTGAAAAAGTGGGCAGTCACTGTTTGGCTCTTCAGAAAAGAGCTCTTTGGAAATTCAGTCCCACATGCACATAATCACCATCTTCTCTCACAAAGCAACTAGACGACCATAACACTTATTTTTGTGAAGCGTCCACTGTCATGTTTCAGCCTGCTGCTTGTCTGAGTCACACACAGTGCGCTGTGAGGCTGTTTTCACACTCGATTGGACTGCTTGGTCCAAACCTAAGAGCAATTCCACCCCCTCACCCAGCTAGTCTCTTTTCAGATCGCACTTTTGGGTCTGAACCACAGAACCAACCGAACACAAAGAACTCAACTCTGATGGAGGGCTTCAGATTTCCCATTCGAGCATCAGTAAGAGGGTTTCCACCTGGAAAACATGGATCAACTACTTGTTCTGCTTTTGATAACCGTATCTGCTGCTACTGATGTTGTTGCTGGGCATCTTTGAACTGTCTGTCTGTAAACACTGAGACAGTTCAGAGCAGATCACAGACGTCTGCTGTCTGAAGGACGGGGAGAGAGATACTGTGAACACAGAGAGCACTGGTGTGAAAAGAAGAGAGATGAGGAGAAAAGGTGACAGGAGCTGTGATGATGAAGGGAGGTTAGTTTAAGAGAGAAGAGGTAAAGAGAGGGGCAATGCAGCATTTAACTCTGACAGATCTGCCGATGTGTGTGTATTGTATGTGTGAGAGCATGCGTCTGATGTTCTACATCTCGTTGACACGCATTCCAGTGCAGCCAGAGGAATTATCACATGTACACACACACACACACACACACAAACACACACACACACACACACAAACACACACATCTTTACTCAGCTACCAAAATGGGAACTTAAGACTTCTTCTGTAGACTTTTATTGTTTTTAAATGAAGTTAAATCTAAATACTACAAACTAACCATTTTTACCAGCCATAATAATGTATTTTTATATTTTCATTTATATGTTCACAACCATTCAAAGATTTGTGGTCAGCAATTTTTTTTTTTTTTTTAAGAAATTAAGACTTTTATTCTGCAAGGACGCATTAAATTGATCAAAGGTGTCAATAAATACATTTACAATGTTACAAAGATTTCTATTTCAAATAAATAGTGTTCTTATGAACTTCAAAGAATTCTGAAAAAATATATCATGGTTCTCATAAAAATATTAAACAGTTTTAAACATTGGGAATAATAAAAAATTATATCTCTTGATCTGAAAATCAATATATTATAGACTGATTTCTGAAGGATCATGTAATAATAAAGACAGGAGTAGCGACTGCTGAAAATTCGGTTTTGCCATCACATAAATAAACTGTATCTTAAAATAACTTAAAATTAATTGTTTTATTAATTAATTACTTTTTTTAATGTAATAATATTGTACAATATTACTGTTTTTGACTATTTTTGATTAAACAAATGCAGCCTGGGTGAGACTTTTAAAAACATTTTAAAAAATTTCTTACGAACCTCAAATGTTTGAAAAGCTATATACACACATTGACAAATTGGTCAAATGATGGAAACAGTTGAGTTCAAAATGATAGCTTCAGCATGGGCCACTGAGTGCTGGTTAAGTGTTGGCTATAAGTGCAATATTGTAATATCCATGTCTAAAAGCCCCCAGGATAATCACACCTTTTGCAGAGCATTAAATAAAAGTAGGAGATTCACATGCTTATCTAATTATTTATTTTTACACTTGACCTCTATCACTAGCCTCCAGAGGGAAAGACACACTCTCAAAGTCACACTGTCATTTTCACATGGCCTACTTTCCCTACTATACACACTCGCACAGGCTCTGGGCTGTGGTTGCGTTTGTCCTTTGGGTTACTTTGCCACTAGGGCTGAAACAAATCCACCCATGTAATGACAAAGGTCATTCAAATCCATCGGAGCTCTAATAGCAGGTCTGAATCACTCAAGCTTTAGCTCTCCTGAGCTTCAGCTTATGACCACATCCTCTGATGACATCCAAGAAACCTGTCACTACACGCAAAGGTGCACTATGACCTGGTTATGCATTAAAATACACAAAAAGGCATTAATGTAGAGATTGAGGATTTTTAATGTCATGTTTCACCCCAATTTTAAAGTTTAAAAAAAGATAAGAAATTACATTTTGTTAAAAAAAATGAATATCATGACAGTTAAGCACTTTTCCCGTTCAGTTCAATTCCTATTACAGTCCGGTGTTAATTTCGTCAACGAAGACGATGACGAAAAATATTCGTTAACGAATATTTTTTCTGTGACTAAGACGAGACGTTGACGAGCTAAAACTAATATCTGATGTTAAAAACTATGACAAAATGTATGCCACGTCTTCGTTAAGAAGACGAGACGGGACTAGAATGTTATTTGAGGACTACCGGACATTCAAAATACAAAGTTAACTGCCTTGTCTTTCAAAATGTGCATCCCTGTCATTGGATTGCGATCGGATAGGGGGCATTTGCATATCTAGTCTCAGTATGGCAGTCGCAGTGGATGGACAGGCTACCAAAACGCAAACTAGCGATCTGAAACAATGGCCTCAGGTTAGAGATAGGGTGACCTGACGTCCCGTTCTTCCCGGGAGTCACAATTTTTTGTTGATTAACTTAAAATTAGTGAAAGGGGGAGAGGCGGAATCGCGCTGATAGAAATGCTCTCTCTCGCGCATGCTCCACTTCTTCAGTTCTCATATAGCGTGCGATCAGTTCTCAGTGCTCAAATACACACAGAGCAGTCCAAATGTCCATCGTGTAGAGTATCTCACATAAATACAGTCAGTTATGGCTTAAGTGAACGTAAACAGATGGGTGAAAACTGAATGTGTGTCACTATTACACGCATGCCTTCCGTCTTAAAGTGACAGCATTCCTAATTAAATACCTATGTGTCATTAATGTTAACCAACAAAAGATGTTAAATAAAATGTAAACATGTTAAGTAAACCTACTGTATCTTAAAAATTAGTTTAATTTGTATCTCAACCAAAAAATGAAAATTGTCATTTATTCCAGATTTTCAAATTCAATCCTTGATTCAAATTTCTCATGAGTTTAATTGATTTGGTCTAAAGAGAGAAGAATTAATGACTATTTCTGTTAGAAGACTACAAATAAAATAGCTACCTAAATAAATGTTGGTAACTGCAGTTTCACTAAAAGTAATGACTAAAAGTTGACAAAAATGTAATGACTTTTCGTTGATTAAAACTAGACTAAAACTATGAAAGACTCAAATGACTAAAATGTGACTAAGACTATTAAGCATTTTCGTCTCAAGACTAAGACTAAGACTAAATCAAAAATGACTGTCAAAATTAACACGGTTACAGATCAGAGACCATTCCTTCATCCAGAATCACTCCAGACCCTTTAGATTCCCAGCTCCATGTTGGTGGTGCTTCTCTTCAGTTCACCCCACTCATTTTCTATAGGGTTCAGGTCAGAGGACTGGAATGGCCATAGCAGAAGCTTGGTTTTGTGCTCAGTGACCCATTTTTGTGTTGTTTTTGAGGTTTGTGTTTGGATTATTGTACGGTTGGAAGATCCAAACATGGCCCATTATCAGATTTCTAACCGAGTCAATCACTTATTGATTTTTTTATCTGTTGGTATTTGACAGAATCCATGATGCCATGTGTCTAAACAAGATGTCCAGGACCTCCAGCAGAAATATAGGCCCACATCATCAAAAATTCAGCAGTATATTTCATTGTACACATGGGGTACTTTTTTATCCCTGTGTTCACCAAACCCATCTTGAGTGTTTGCTGCTAAAAAGCTATTTTTTTAAGTTTCATCTGACCATAGAAGCCAGTCCCATTTGAAGTTCCAGTCGTGTCTGACAACTGAATATGCTGGAGTTTGTTTTTGGATGAGCTAGGAGAATTTTTCTTGAAAAACCCTCCCAAACAACATGTGGTGATGTAGGTGCTGTTTGACAATTTTTTTTTAAGGTTTTCCGACCCCGAGACTCAACTATTTTCTGCAATTCTCCAGCTGTGGTCCTTGGAGAGTCTTTAGCCACTCAAACTCTCCTTCTCACCATGCATTAGGACGATATAGACACACGTCCTCTTCCAGGCAGTTTCGTAACATTTTATGTTGATTGGAAATTCTTAATTATTGCCCTGATGATGGAAATGGGAATTTTCACTGCTCTAGCTCTTTTCTTAAAGCCACTTCACTAATTTGTGAAGCTCAATTATCTTTTGCTGCACATCAGAAATATATTCTTTGGTTTTTCTCATTGTGATGGATGATTAAGGGAATTTGGGCTTTGTTTTCCCTCCTATTTATATTTCTGTGAAACAGGAAGCGCTGGCTGAATAATTTCATGTTCATAATCACCCTGGAGTGCTCACAATTGTGAATATGAATGGGAATATACTTCAAAGATATTTTACTCATAAGAATTTCCAACGTGTATTAGAGAAAAACATTTATTTCATAATGATATTTCCCCCCATTTTAAATTCTTATTATCCAATGAAAGGTTATATTTTTGTGATTTTTTTTAAATAAAGATCAAAAGGATTAACAATGCAGATTAACTTTCACAGCCTTCTTTGATCATATTTAGCAAGGGTGCCGATATTTTTGGCGATGACTGTATAGCAAAGCTCTCTCTTTCTCTCTCCAAACAGATTTTTAATTTTTTATTTATTTATTTATTTATTTTTTTACATCCTGCCAGCCTTTAAATAGTATATAAATATATTCCATTATGGTCATTTTACTTAAAAAAAAAAAAAAAAAAAAATGTATTACAATAAAGAAAATCATTATTTGGAATAATGACAATTTCGAGGGGGAAATATAGGGGAGTCTGAACTGTTCTGAAAATAATAAATCAATACATTTATAATAATACTTATTTTTTTATTCATTTTTAAACTAAAACAAAGAAGTAAAGTTTAAATTTTTTCACCTCAAAATAAAATTTGAGGTGAAAAAAATGACCTGGATATTTTTCTTTTTTTGAGATCAAGACAAACTGCAGGCTAAATTGAACTTGGATTTCCCACATGACCATGTCTGCTGCATTTCCACTAAACAAGAGGCAATGGCTCTGACTAATAATGCCTTTTTAATGCACACTAGCTAGGTAAGGATATGAATCACTTGTTCACATTTATTAAATACTGGTAAAGGCACATAATTCACCGCTGCAGGGCTTTAACACAGTAGTAAAGTGCAGGTCTAATGCAGTGGCTCAGCTTTATTATGCACCACAGCAGGGATCTGATGAACCTTTCCAGGCCAATCACGGGGTGCAGTGATGTACAGGGGTAGCGCAGTGCTTTGGGGCAGGCCGTGACCTTGGCAGCATATGTTTGGAGAACATGGCTCCATTGCTCTGAGCTCCATTATCTAAAGCAGTGTGTTTTTCCCTCATACTGAGGTGTTAAGTAAATTCTCTCCATCCTGCAGTTCCCAATGTACACTTCAACCATCCCCCTGACTGTTTTCTCTTTCTCTCTTTTTCCTGTCTGGCCTCAGGCTCTTGCACTGGGAGGTCATGGCACCAAGGTCACGGCCACAGTGTCAAGACTGACACTTCATATCCCTGATCACACACAAACCAGACATGAAACACCTATGCACACTCAGGTAGTCAGGAAGCTGTTTCACCTGCAGGTTATGACATTTTCTGTATGAACATACGGAGTAAAGTCTTCTTCTAGCTACTAGACTAACATCTGAATGTAAAATGGAAAACTTACACTTCACAAACTACATGTACACCGCTAAGATGGGTTGAGATTAGCAGCAGGAGTAATTGTGCATTTAGACACTGATTAACTTTTACAAGAGGTCAAACTAGTACAAAGAAAAAAAAGAGAGAGAGACGACTACACCTAATACATGGTTACCTCCTAGAAGAAACTTTCTGCAAATACATAAGATCACATTTGGCCATCTCTCCTCATGTTCAGGCAATCTGAAATCACTTTGAGGTGACGAAGGTTGTTCTTTGTGGCCGAACATTTCACTTTCAAGAGCAACTCTAATCAGTCAGAGAGAGCCGTCTTGATTACCTGACCTCTTTTTACTCTTTTATCTCTTTTTCCATCTCCCTTCCTCCATCATCATCATCATCATCTCTATACATTCTTGTCAGAGTCCTGCTGATAAAGGGGTTGAGGGGGTCTTTCTCAGCTGATGGCCCTCAGAGAGTGCTGTGCCTACGCATGGCCTAAAGTTTTACATTTATGCAGTTTGTGGACATCATGGTGTAGTTTAAAATCATGGAGATCCTTAGAGTTTGAAACAAGGCTGCTGCAAGACACCAATACAATATTCTACACTCTCAAAAAATCTAACTTATTTTTTAATCAATTTATATATTTTAAAACATTTTAAAACAACTCTTTAATCATGTATTTTATTTAAAAAAATTAAAAAAATAATTACAGTGGCATTCATTGTAAACAGCATTTAATATAAATACCAAGCCTAAACTAATTTATTGAAAGTGAAACTGAACATACCAATGTGTGGGAAAAGCGCTATACAAATAAACTTGGGCTCATGTAAAATACAGTATAGGAAAAATACTGCACATAAAAAAAAATATTTCAAATTATTGCATACTTTATCTATTATAGTTCATTGAACAATTACAATGCTGTCTTGCCATTCCAAACCTGCATGACCTTCTTTCTTCTGCAGAACACAAAAGATGATATTTTGAAAAATGTCTATATAATGAAAGTCAACTGGGCCAAAACATTCTTCAACATATTTTCTTTTTGTGTTCCACAGAAGAAAGTAAGTCCTGCACTTTTGTAACAACACAATGGTAAATAATTTTTTTTAATTTTTGGGTGAACTATCCCTTTAAGAACTACAGCATTATTCATTATACAGGATAGTAGTCACTATATGGGACACGGTTGAGTTTGTGATTCAGTAGCTCATTTTCTTTACTGAGTGTTTGCGTCTGTGGGTGTGTGTCCACATCTGTATACAGCATATATATTTATTAAAAGCATCTGAAAAGAAAACTGCATGCATGTTTTTCAAAAGCAGCTTTCTGTATTGAAGATTTCAGATTGCCTTCAACACAGAAAGATTACAGCTATACTTCTACCATAGATGAAGAGAGAGGGAGGAAGGGAAAAAACACTCTCCGCTTTCTCATCATTATCTAAATGCAGAGCTCTCTGGGTTGCTAACGTCACCCACAGACAGAGAAGCTGCTGGAGAATGCAGCGAGGAACTACTGACTTTAAAGTCCTGGAGAAGCTTGCTCTGACCTCCCTGCAGCTCATCCAAAAATTTTAATTCTTCATTTATTCAGGCTCAATTGCGAGTTTTCGCACTTCAAAGAAACAAGTAAAGGCCACTTAAGGAAGTTCATATGTCTCACATGACTCTTTTGAAGTCATACGATAACTCTGGGTGAGAAACAGACCATATTTTTAAAGTTGTTCACTGATAAAACCACCAAATTGAGTCTGTGAGTAAAGAACTTAGGAATTAGATCAGCCTGATATTTATAAATTAATCATCCAGAATGGTTTTGTGAAGCAAATGAACTAATACGTTGAAAAGATTTAAAGACTTAAAACAACAAATATTCATAAATCCAACAGACATCACTACTTCTCTCATGTACGTGCCAAGGACAGCTTTATCAGATGTATTTTCAGTCAATAATAAAGCCTCTGTCCCCATTCATTGTAACTGCATGGAAAAATAAAGACCAGCACAGTCTCCAGAATACCTCTTTTGTTTTTCATGGAAGAGAATAACGATATGAATGTGAGTAAATGATGATGAATAAACAATTTTCTGCTAAATAATGGTTTATTTAGATGAAATTATTTATTTAGAATAAATGATTTCCTTTAATCATCTAAAAACACATCCACACCACTCTATATCTTTAGAGCTCTCTTTCCATCGCTCTTTTCCTCCTTATCTCATCTTCATCTGTCTATAAATTTTTCTCTTTGCCCAGATCCTTCTCTTTCCTTGAAAGCTGCAGGGAGGAGGCCACTCGATCACAATCGATACCTACATCTCTTCTCGCCTCATTCTGGCCATTCCACCGCTCTCAAAAAACCGTGTGTGTAAAAGAACATGGTTCATCTACTTACACACATACACACTCACTCTCAACACCACTGCCATAAACCTATCAGTTTTTTTGCCTTATTTTCATCCTTATCTCCTATTATCTATTAAAATATATTTTCTATATAAAATATACGTTATTATTTTTCATTTTAAATTTTCTTTCAAATATTTGGGATCAGTATGTTTTTTTTTAAAGAAATTTCCTTGTGCATTCAGAAGGAATGCATTAAATTTGATCAAAAGTGACATTAAAGACATTAATATTGTTACAAAAGATTTCTATTTCAGTTCTATTCAAAGGATCATGAAGAAAGTATCACGGCTTCCACAAAAATATTTAGCAGCTCAACTGTTTTTAACATTGATAATACAATATGTTTCTTGAGCTCCAAATCATCATTTTATTGTTTTTATTGTATTTTTTTTGTAGTTTATTTTATTGTATTTCTGAAGGATCATGTGACACTGAAGACTGATGTAATGATGCTGAAAATTCAGCTTTGCCATCACAAGAAAAAATTATACTTTAAATTATATTCAAATAGAAAACAGTTATTTTAAATTGCAATAATATTTCACAATATTACTGTTTTACAGCATTATTAATAAAATAAAATAAATGCAGCCTTAGTGAGCATAAGACAACTTTCAAAAAAACACTGACCCCAAACCTTTGAACAGTAGTGTATAAAGCTATATAAATATCAATAGAAATATAACTTTTTTTCTTATTAATGTTTGTCATTTTTTCATTTTGCTATTTTTATATATAAAAAACACCTCACTAAATTATAACTAGAATTTTCCTATGAATTTTAGTAAGACATCTTGCATTTAGTGGTGACGGAAAACTGCATAAGGATGTTTAGATTTGATTACTGGAAAACAAGAGAAAAATACTGATTAAGGAAATGACTTCTTGTGCTGAAAACATGCACACATGCATTTCATTTGAGACTCTAGAGTAATCACGGGGTTCAAACTCTCTATTAAGACACAGATGAGCATACAGTGTCTCTTACCGTCCTCTTCCTTGTGTGTGTTTTGCGGGCTGTGCATCCTATCTGCGCTGGAGGGGTGGTTCAGGTCAGACAGTGCGGCGTGACGTTCAGCTGATATCCATGTGGGGTCACTCATATCAAACTCCTCACTACTCACTGAACAGTCATCCTGAGGAGAGAGAGCCAGAGAGATGTCAGTCCGACAGCTGAGGCAGGATTGCTCATATCGGTGCCACGTCTGTGCGTGTGCGCAAAACTAGAATAGATGTGAAAATCAGATTGGGACGTGATGTTGGCAGGCAAACAGGCCCATGAGGAGGGCTGTCAGAGAGAGCAGTCACCCCCTGCTGAGTGACAGCATCACTCACACACACACACACAGGCGCAGCGGGACCACCGAGACCACCAAAATTACAACTGGGCCCCAAAGCACAGTGCAGAAGTGTTAAAAAAGAAAGTATAGTATACAACTTCAGTATATCTATTCTACTGAGAGTATAAACATGATCGAAAAGATTACTGAAAAAATTCACATTCTGACTGTCCTAAAACCTGATTCAATTAAGGCATTACGTTTTTTTGCCTTTGTGACTGCTATGAAAATCAGTCAATGAACATGAATCATTTTGTGATTAAAGAAATATGTATCAGCGATTATTTGATTCGCATGTGTGAATAATGGTTTGTACTGCTGTTGATAAGCATGCACTGAAATGTCTAACGCAAATGAAATCTATGAAACATTTTCCAAGGTATGCATCTCAAATAAAATTATATTCTATAAGCAGACGTTGAACTATGGTCATTAACAGTATTCACAGTATTCCTATCATGGACATGAATTAAAAAAAATGCAAGGTTATGAAATGTTGTTCAAATTAAGAAAATTTTGGGGGTCTTTAAAAAAATTCAGCAAGGCTGCATTAAACATATCAAGTGACTGTAAAGACATTTTACATTGTTGGACAAAAATCTATTTTAAAGGGGTCCTGTTATGCTTTTTCACTTTTTGAATTTTAGTCAGTGTGTAGTGTTGTATGTTTGGGCATAAAAAAGATCTACAAAGTTACAAATCTCAAAGTCCACTCCAAAGGGAGATATTTTGTTTTTAAAAAATCCCTTTTCAAGAACTACAACCAACGGCTCGTTTGGACTACAAAGTTGTTTTCCTGTATTTGTGACATCACAAATTGGCTCATTAGAATATCATTTAAATAAATCCCGCCTCCAGAAATTTGAATGCACGTTTCAAAATCTAAACCCGGTGCTGGTGTTTTCATATCACTGTATTTCTGAAGGAAACCGACTGTCTTCAGAAAATTTTGGATGTCATTTTCATTTCATCTTGCATGTCATGTCTGATAAAGCAGCGTTTGTGAGCTGAGCTCTGCTTTGTGTACAGCGTTACCGGGGAAACCTCACTCTCTCCCGCTCCAACAGCGCCTCCCGCTGGCAGAGAATTAATTTGCTTTTAGTCATTCTGCCTAGCTGTTCGCCAATCACAACGCACTGGGACAGCTAACCAATCACAACACATTTAGTTTTTCGGAAAGCGGGCCTTCATCAAACCCGGAACTAATCGAGCCGTTTGTGTCAGGCTGGGGAGAATGGTATTGTAATAATGTAAATTATGTGAAAAATAATGCGTTTTTCGAACCACCAAACATGAGAGCATGTTCTAGTACACCCCTAAAACAAAATCAAGACTTTGTAAAAGAGCATAATAGGACCCCTTTAAATAAATGATGGAATCCTAATTCATCAAAAAAATCCTGAAAAATGTATCACGATTTCAACAAAACTATTAATCAGCGCAACTGTTTTCAACATTAATAACACTAGGAAATGTTTTTTTGAGCAGCAAATCAACATAATGATTTCTAAAAGATCATGTGACACTGAAGACTGGAGTAATGATGCTGAAAATTCAGCTTTGCCTTCACAGAAATACATTCAAATGCATTCAAATAGAGAACACTTATTTTTAAATTGTAAAAATATGCCACAAGATTACGGTTTTTACAGTATTTTTGATCAAATAAGTGCACCCTTGGTTAACATGAGACTTTCAAACAGATCAAAAAAAAAAACTTTCTGACCACAAACTGTAATGAAATAGATAGATTTTTTCATGAAATTTTATATACATATATATAAAATCATAACTTATTTTCTCCGCATTCAATTTATACATTTCTGAATATTAATAATTTATTCCATCTACACAAGCAATTTGTTCTGTTTCATAACAAGTATCTTCAGATAAATGATTGTTTTCCTAAATAAATCCATTTTCTCCATTCAATATATTAAACTCACAGCAGTCAGTGGTCAGGATGCCTGTATAAATATGTGAATCAAATAAATCACAGCATTCTGTTTTTCGCCACATTTGACAGCATCATTTCCTTAAGTTTGGATGACACTTCAAGTACATTTGCAATGTTATGGATAATTCATAGAAAAACAGTCAAAAGAATCTTTCAGAGAGAACAAGGCTAAACTTGTCCTATTCAGAATTTCTTTTCCAAATTGGAAAAGAAAAAGAAATTACCTTAAATGACACAAATGTATTATTGTAAAAATAATGACTATGTAATGATGGCTATTAAGCTTAATTTGTTCCCTTGACTTATTAAATTGCTCCTCAATTTCAGAAACTTGTTCAGTTTGATAGCATCCTGCTGAGCCCTTCCACCTCTGGAGGACAGCCATCATCCCATTTTAAATCACATAACAACCTATATCCGCAAATTAATGTCTCTAAATAATCTCAAGAGCTCAAGTGGTTCTGTTCGGTAGTTACAGTCTGGAACATGTGTTCATTATCAACATGAGCATCTTAAACTGGCTCAATTGGCTGTACATACTGTGCTGGGTTTGTAAAGCCATGAAATACCTGTGCATAATGTGCTGGACAGAAGAGGATGATTTATTAGACAGGCGAAAGTAAAAGCAGCCCCAGAGACAGCGGGTGAGGACCCATCTGCTCATGCCTGTTGTTGAAGGGAAACCCTGCCACCCTGCCGCACGGCACGACCTCTGTTTAAACAGACACATTCCCCCCAGAGCTGCCAATCACACAATACCTCCCACCACCAGCCCAGCGCCAGCTCTGATTGGTTAAGGCGCTTTACATGCAAATTTGACAGTGCATTATTGATGAGACAAAGTCTCCCGCCCTGCTGCTCCCTTAAAGGAGTTTTAGCTGTTCTTCTATGCCAATTTAATGTGCAAAGGTGAGTTTGGGACAAAACTACCTGTTTTGGATAGTAGTTTTGGGGTAAAAAGTTTGAGGTCAATATAATTTTTTTTAACGGAATTTATTACATTTAGTACATTTATTCAGACAGCAATATGATCAAAAGTGACTGTAAAAACAATTATTGTGTTACAAAAGATTTTATTTTAAAAATAAGTGCTGTTTTTTACTTTCTATTCAAAAAATCCTGAAAAAAAAAAAAAATTATCATGGTTTCCATAAGAATGATTTCTAAAGGATCATGTGATACTGAAGACTGAAGTAATGGCTAGTAAATTTTTTTTTTTTTAAAAAATCAGCTTTGACATTAGGAATAAATTACATTTTAAAAGCTATTAAAACAGAAAAGTTATTTTAAATAGTAACAATAATAATTTCACAATATTACTATATTTACTGTATTTTTTATCAAATTAATTTAGGCTTTTGCTGCGCAAAAGTGACATCTTTCTTTTTGTACAATTATAGCAATGTATATTAAAGCTTTTACAATTTTTTTTTATTATTATTTTTACCAAATATACATTTGCAACAAGTTATAGCCATAGCTTCATAAATTCATAAATCCGACATTTGGAAAATGGTAACATGGGATGCAAAATTTTACTGATTGGTCATTTTCAATGCATTTTTATTGCTGCTTTCAAGACTTTCACAAGTTATCTATATTTATATACCAGTATCTTTGACAAATCAGCAGAATTTGCATAACAGAAAGTGTATTTAAACTTTTAAGGCAAAACAATGGACATACAAGATCAACAAATGATTTTCAGTGTCAGAGCAGCACTGGCCCGAAAGGGCAAGTGATTGTTCTTTTTCAAGTGGTTGTTAGTGTTGTTGACTTGCCTGAAACTCTCTCACACTGACTCTGGGCCAACAGGTCATCCTTACTGTTGAGCCCTACACCGACTTTATTAATCAATGTTTGAATAATACATCCTACAAATACAGCAATCGGATACATGTTTGTTTATAAATAAGCCCCCAGAGATCAAGAACGATGCCCAGGGGTCAGCAGATGTCAGCAGGGTCAGCTGATAGGAACAGACAGCAGAGGGAGAGGTCAAATACAGCCTTTAAAGGTCACAAGGAAACGCGCTGTAGCTCAAACCATCAGGTAGACAACAAAGAGGATCACACTTAAAGCGGCCACACACCCGTCCCACCCCCCAAATCCTGCGTAATGTATTCTGCCGCATTTTCATCCTCATGCTGAAGTCACAGAACTGACAATCCAGCACCTCCTTAATCATCTTCCAATAGGACATCAAACAGGAGCCTCTATTAATCTGACATTTAACTCCTTTTCAATTATAATCTTATAAAATCGCATTTAACCACTTCAAGCCTGCGATCAGTGCCGCACAGCTAATCCAATTTAGAACAATGCAGGTCATCAGCGGCCAAATCTCTCCGACTCCATCTCGTAGCACCCCTACGGCTCAGTTCTGATGGTCTTTTATTAGTTTTTATTGTTTATTAATGATCATGCTTATGGTCTCCTCTCATCTGCATGCAGGTGACATTCCACTCTCTCTCTCTCTGACAAATTGCTGCCTATGCAGATAAAGAGAGCAGGGACAGCCTGGCATTTTCCCCCTTCATGAAACATCCCAGCTCCTCCGTGTCTTTAATGAGAATAACAGATAGAAACAAGTCCAATCACCTGGTTTCTTTCATGTGCGGAGGGTCTGAGTGGCTCTGTGAGCTGTGCATGTGTGTTTCAGGGTTTCTTTTGTCTGAAAGCTGTGTGTGCGTTCACAAAACACAAAGAGCAGACGTCCTTGGGAGACGCTCTCTTCTCAGCCAGGGCTGGGCGTTACCTTTGTCCTGTCTCACGTTTCATTTAGTTGATTAACTTTGCTTTCATAATAATATGCTTCTGGGTGGGTGAGAATGAAAGGAGCCTTTTATCGCTTTAACTGATTTACGTTCGCACGACTTGAACCTCCGAGCCAGGAGTGCGGACGTTTGTAGAGTTACTTTATTAGTGAGGTTAGCTTGTTAGCCGCCCTGCTGTATACCGAGCTGTAAATTTTCTAAATTAAGACGTGAAGGGGGTAAAGTCTTTAAAAAATCATTAACTTCAGGAGCCAGTCTATTTTAAATGGCGTGCCAAGGGGAGTTGGACTACCTGGGCATTCTTCGGCCTTCAGGTCCGAAGTTCACAGAATGGTCTTGGGAGAAAAAAAAACAGATAGCATATTAATATATGGGTTCCTCACGTAAATACACATGTGCACACGCCTAATGTACCTTCAATGATTGATGCCTACCTTCAGAGGCATGCCGTGCTGTTTTGTCAAGCACAGAGGCACTAAAATATGAATACAAATGAATGTCTTTCTCTGAGACAGTTTCAAGCATGCATGAGAATGCTGGGGCAACATTTGCTTTCCTGAGCTTGTAAAAAGGCTTCTGTAAGGAGATTGGCCCCTTCTGCCTGCACTGAAGATCTTCTAGTCTGTTTTTTGGTACCACTGCCAATTAAAGCTAATCCAGTTAGAAAGCCAACCCTTCTTATCTGACTCTTTAACGTTTCCTTCTCATATGGGCAAACCGGCTGCTGGTGTCCTTGTGAGAAGCTCAATGCTGTGGAAATGTAACCTTTGGGTTTATGTTGGCAAGTCCAAAACAATTAACCTCATAAACAGCTTTTAGATATTGTAAAAAAAAAAAAAAAAAAAAAAAATGAAACTCACAAAATGCCTTTAATGTTAATATAACTGGGTTTGGACTTTTCAAAGTGATTTTTCTACACTGAATCATTCAGCAAAGGGAAAACGTGAATGTAGCATCAACAAAAAAGTGAGACGGTCATGGTTTTTCTTGAGCATAAATGATTGATTATGTGACTGTGATTCTTTTGTATGTATGGCTGGAATGAGTGATAGTTTTCCGTGTCTGGTCTTATTCAATCTGCAATTAGTTCCCCTCCTTTTTCCATCTTCAATCTCTACCCATGTTTAGCAAGGCAAGGACAGCGACATGGCTCCAAATGCAAAAAGAAATAAATTTAAAGACTTAAAAATAAATAAATAAAAAGGAGGAATGCTAAGCATATATATATATATATATATATATATATATATATATATATATATATATATATATGCTGCCATGGAAACTGATCAAGATCTGCAATACTAAAACTGATTTAGAGAAGAAAAAAAATCAGATACACATTTTTAGTCTGGAGAGATGTACATTGGCTCTAAAAAGGAATGTTTATCTTTTCTTTTTTTTTTTTTTTTAAAAGCGAACATACTTTTTTTGGATCTTGATTTAGGTGTGTTCTAAAATAATAATAATAATAGTAATAATAATAATAATAATAATAATAATAATAATAATAATAATGATGATGATAATTAAAATTACAACTTATCTAAAAATCATACAACTGTAGTCTAGACGCAATCTTCTTGTCTTACGATAATAACAATAATGATAATTCAGTTTTACCCCTTTTACTTTTTCTCCTTTTTCATTTTTTTTTCTACAAATCTCTGACTTGACTCACAAGCGCATGCTATTTCAGTTTTTTTTTCTTTTAATGTTTTATCAAAAAAAAACAGTAACTTAGAATGAAAAGAACCACTTTCCACCATCAAATCACCATAAATTTAACTCCCATCTGACATGTTTTCTAACTGAATATCATTTTTTATTCTGAAATATATCATATTACTGCAGCAAAATATGTTTCAAATGCTATGTCACATTATGGTAGCAACAGGAAGTGTTCTCTCAAATCATAACAGCACATTCTGAGCTGAGGAGCCAAATTCTCACACATCCACCACACATAAGGTCAGAGGATCTATCTGGGCCCTCGGAGGAACACTGCCAGCTGTCCGTCACATCAAAGCCTTTATTTCTCACGTCTAACAGATGTCTGAGCACGTTACATGAGCTTTCTGTCTTTGACCGCCTTCTCTCCGTCCGCTGGAATCAATAGCTTCCTAAGGAAGCACACTGTATCATTTCAACACAGAAAGGTGAGTGTATTGATAAGAGTGGTGTTACTCTACTAAAGCATGCAAGCCTGCACACTTATACAGAGATCCATTTGCCCTCAAATACACACAAAAACACACATAGTGAGGTCCAATGAGGATTACCATCTTGCAGACCGTGAGCTTCCACTGCAGAATATTGATCGAGCAGGAAAACAGTCCATGAAAAGGGAAAATACCAGCACTGACACAAGGTATACATACATAATCGTGCAAAAACACAGTTGGTGTGCGCTCATCCGAAGCACGTGAAGGAAAGGCTAGATTTTGAAAAAAGTGTGTGTGCGGATGTGATCGAATCACTGGAAGGACAAACAGACAGTTTGATATCAGTGTCTGTTTGTGATATTACACCCCAGTGTCAGCCACAGGCTAAAAAACAAAGCATTCTGTTACATGAAGATGGGCTATGATCAATAATTCTGACTGGACCTTCATTGATCCAGAGGTGAGGGGAGGGGAGCTATTTCTGCCTGGAGATGCCCCCTTTCCCTCTCTGAAAAACAGCGAAACCAAATCTGCATGCTCGGTTCCCACCCCTGCCCATTATTCTACACATGGCCCCGAACAAAAGCCAAAAAGAGTAAAGACACAAGACCGTCTCTCTGACACATCACTCATCTATCAGTCTGCACTAGCTTTAAAGGTGAAGTGTGTCATTTTTTCGATGTTTAAATTGTGTTGTTTGCTAAAATCACTTCCTTTGTTGTGTGGAACACAAAAAGAATATCTGGACACTCCTTTCAATACAATAGTATTAATATATACAACAGTGAATGAGGGCTGGGACTGTCAAGCTTAAAAAAAAAGAAACAAGATAACCACATGATTTGTGCACTGTTACATTTCCTTAATCAAATAAATTATATTTAATATTTTTATTCACTTTTTTAATTTAATATATTTAAATGAATGTTGTCAATCAACTAAAAATAAATAATTCATCGCTCATTTTTCTATAATTAAAATAAATAAAATTTGTAATCAATATATTTGCATATTTAATCTCCAAATTAATGTACAATCAAAATCAAGAAGTTATATTTTAAATATTTAAATATTTAATATATAATAAGGATCACAGATACCAATACTGACACTGATGCCTCTGTTAAATGGATATTTTTTTCAACATATTTAACATTACAGTAAAATTTGTAAAACTAAACTGTTACTGAACATAAAAAATAATGTCACATTCAACCGAACTTAAAACAAGTTAAATCTATCTTCACATAAACCCACTATAAAAAGAAATGTAGTAACATTTTGCACAATTTAATATAGTGTGTTGTATATAGTATAAATAATGATGTTTTGTCAATATCAGCTCTCTCTCTCTCTCTCTCTCTCTCTCTCTCATATATATATATATATATATATATATAGAGTGAGAGAGAGAGAGAGAGAGAGAGATACAGATATAGATATATACATATACATAAAATATTTAATATACTGTTTTATAAATAATAAAGCTTTATATTTTATACATATTTAATCTTTTTTCATTTATTTATTATATCAAAGACTACATACAAAATAAGTAAAAAAGTATCTAAAAATATTACATATTTTCCCATATACTTACATATATTTTAACCATTTAAAATTTTTAAAGATTTAAAAAACTTAATATTGAAAAAGGTCATTATTTAAACATTTTAACTACCCACTCACAGTACATCACAACAAGCAAACAATATTTCACTGAATGATGTGAACATTAATCAGTAGACATTTCAGATTAATTAACCATGAGCGTAAGCACAGACATCAGTACAAAGTCATTGGGATTATGAAAAACTCTCAAAATTAAATTCAGTTCACATATTTTCCCACTATAGCTGTGCCTCTCTAGCTGTTCCCCGCTGATCATACCCATTCGGTTACAAACATGACAACCAACATCAAGTCAATCTGAAATGGCTAATATACCCTATTAAAAGTTTCTTATGGCGCTTTTCCACTGCAAGGTACGGCACGGTACGGTTTGGTTCACTTTTGGGGGGGGGGTTTTCCACTGGGTACAGTACCTGGTACTTTTTTTTTAGTACCACCTTGGTTGAGGTTCCAAGCAAACCGTGCCATTACCAAAACGTGACGTGTAAACTCTGCTGATCACTGATTGGCTGGAGAAAATCATCACTGCCATTGAACTTGCGAGCCACAACAGACCCGCTAGATTTAAATCAGCACAGCCAGAGAAGGATCGAACGCAACTGTTTTGAATGAGCGCACCTTTTTTTAACAACCAAAAAATGGCTGTTACGTTGTCTGTTGAGGAAGTACAGACATTCCTCTCGTTGATAGCTGAGGAGCGGATCCAGCGAGAACTTGATGGAGCGATGCGGAATTAAAAAGTTTTTCAGGAGTCACGGCAGTAG
Source organism: Spinibarbus caldwelli (assembly GCA_039654775.1). Taxonomy (NCBI): domain Eukaryota; kingdom Metazoa; phylum Chordata; class Actinopteri; order Cypriniformes; family Cyprinidae; genus Spinibarbus; species Spinibarbus caldwelli. Next base: position 19,208,982 of record CM077260.1, read on the forward strand.
AGGCTGCACAACTATAACGACGTGAATAATCCCGCCCACTCTAAAGCGGTACTAAACTGCAGTAGAAACGCAAACCGAGCCGTGTCGTGCCATGCTGAGCCGTGCCGAGCCACGTCGTACCACGCAGCGGAAAAGCACCATTAGAAAGAACAACAACTAAAAATTCCATGAAAAACAGTTCTCTTTATGTTATACCACAACATAAAAGGACCTTTCATCCAAAGGTCCACTTTATCTGCACACAAGCCTTCCAATTGCTTGAAAGAGCTTCTGTTAAAAAACCATGTTTCTTAAATCAATGTAACTGGCAATACATGAATCTCCATGAACTGCATGGTATTATGGCCATCATGAAAAGAATATAACATTTTTCACACCAAGTTCCAGACTGCAAGCTGGAAATACAGTATTGTTGTGCCTGGTGACCAGCATGGATATAATGGCACCTGCATTCACAATGACCTCTTGAAGCTGCTCATCAAATCTGTATCCTGTGGTTGCTCAGTCAAATGTCAGCCTTTAAGTTTGCATACAACTGCACAACAATCTATTTTCTCTCTCCTAGAAATGTTCAGATTATATCACTGTAAAAACGCCAACTTGCAAATTGTTAACTCAATTAAAAAAAATTTAATCAGGTGAACACATTTTTTAGCAAAATGTTGAGTTTACACATCAAAACAAGTTAACAATGTTTACTATATTTCGCACAATGAACATAAATATGAAAGTTGAGTAAACTCAATATTTTGACTTCTTCATTTGAGCAGTTAACGTCACATCACTGTGCATGCACAAAGCACCATCTCTGGATTATACATGGGGTTTACAGCTTCAAACATCAACAACGATGGGGAAAAGGGAGTGGAGGTCTCCTTGACAAGGTAAGTTCTTTTCCACCTAGTTTTAATATAGAAAGTAAGCCAAATAAACTACACAGTTAGGTTTGTAAATGTTCCTAAAAGAAAGAATGAACTTCGTGTTGAAATAAGTCTGGCGGCTAACTAGTTAGTGAGCTTTGTTTTTCCAAGCACAAGCAGTTAGCATTTGAAAGGTAATGTTATGTATTAAGATATATGGTTAGAGGTACAGTTCAAATGTTTATGTCAATTAAACGAGTATAGAATTAACTGTATAGAGGTTAATTATGTGTTGTATATGGTAGTGCTGGGCGATATGCTAGTTAATCTGGTACACAGTTGTTGTTGTTGTTTTTTTTTAATAGAGAACGTGAAGTTATACGTAACGCAGATTTGCATGTTGGGGCGCCGCCGCCATTTTGAGAGCCATCATATAGATTATCCAAATAAAGTGTTTGTTCAACAAGCTGACAGACGTCGGTCCATTTCTTTGTTGGAAACATTTAAATGAAGTATAATCGTTGTCACTGTATATATTCATTTTTCAATGGCCACGGAGGAGAATCAGAGATTGTGGATCACATTCAACAGACAGACACAAACATACTGGATGATTACATTTATTTCAACAAATGATAACTAAAATTAGATCACTGGAAGCTTGTGAACAGTTTTGTAGCATTTTAAAATGCTGGTTTAATGTACTATGACAGTGATGATAAAAGACATGCAGACGAGCCCAGAATATTAACGCAACTTGTTTAAACGTTAAGCGTTTTCCTCCCTTTAGAAAATCGTAATAAACGCTTATGCATTAAGACAGACCGTATTTAAAGTTCATACTTTGGGTTCATCAGTTTTTCTGCACATAGTATGCTTTATTAGCAGGGTGTGTACAGAATGTGGTCTTTAATACTGTCTAGGTGCATGAGAGGAAAATGCGTTGCGTTCACACTTTGGGCTTATGTGTATCTGCACATAGTATGCTTTACAATTTTGACTTATCACTATCTTGGTACCTTAAGCAACATTTGAATTAAGCCTTATGTCCCTGTTCAAGTTTGCTAATTCAAGCCGAGTGAGAATCATACTCACAAAGGTGATGTTAATTATTAAACCAAACAAAATCAAAACTTTCAAAAACACGCAGCAATATGATTATTTTATTGAGTGATAGACAGTGGGTTTAATCGGTGACATTATTAATATATTTACTATCCGGCGTCTTCTCGTCATCTCCGCGACCTGCTTCCTTTGGGGTTTTTACACAGAGAAAAGGCGAAAAAACATACAGCATTGTCCAGTTTTCTCTCAGAACGAGTACCGGAGTTACTTTTGCAATTCTCAATGCAGCATGAATGACACACAATGGGGACATTTTTCACAATCATGACAGAAAATCAAAATACTGCCCTGAACTCAATAGCAGAACGGCAGCACGATTCTCACAGTATGACGGATAAACAAAGCAGTTGACTCAACGCGGCGTGACGTCAGCTTCATATTCTCTATACCGTGATACCGGTGCACATGTGAAACGTATTTATTCAGTGGCCAACAAAGTATATGATGACGTCGCCATGAAAAAACATGCATGAATGAGAAAAAAAAGTGCAGGATGTGTAAGATGATAAACGTGCTTATTAACACACACCCGCAGAAAGTATGTGATCACAAATTCAGCACTTTTTAGCAGCTTAGTTCGCTTAAATTGTCAGATACACACAAAGTTATAATGTCCATAATGGTGAGTATTCACGTAAACAGTCAGGTCTGAAGTGTGAGTCAACAGTTCAGAGAAAAATTGCCTGTGTAATGTGTGTTTCACAAAATTTGATCTGTGCAAACCTGCTGATATCTGTTCCCTTATTGTTACAAAAATAAAAAGCTAAGACAACACTCACTGCTGAAAATACTAACACTGGTTGAAGAATTAGTAGTTATCCAGAATTTTATTATTATTATTATTATTATTATTATTATTATTATTATTATTATTATTATTATTATTATGTTTTAAAAATTTTATGTCAATATTTTGTAGAAATCTAAAATTGATGCTGTTTTTTTACTGCAGGACATAGAACCAGAGGATATCCACTCCAAGGGGATGAAGATGGGCATCTTATTTATCACTGGAAGATGATGTTGCCACTATCCACTCAAACCCAGAGGTGCCTACCTGTAGTACTAGAGACACAGATTGTGTTGGAATATACACATGGCCTTACCACTGCTGTTGCTGTCCTCTTTGGCTTAATTTAGTTCACCCAAAAAACGAAAATTCGGTCATCATTTACTCACCGTCATGTCTATAAGACATTTGTTCATCTTCAGTACACAAATGAAGATTTTTTAATGAAACCTGAGATATTTCTGTCCATCCACTGAAAAGCTATTCACCTAAAATTCTGATGCTTCAAAATGTTCAAAAAGAGATTGTAAAATGAATCCATATGAATCGAACGGTTTAATCAAAGTCTTCTGAAGAGACGTGATCACATTACACATTACGCATTTCACAGTAAATGCTGCTCTATTTCTGCAAGTGCTGTGAGTTTGAGTCTTATATAACGTGTATTCATAAAAAAAATGCAGAAATTATATTATTTTTTAGTATTCTATACAGTAATAGCTTAAAAACTGTCAATCAGCATTGCATTATAAGTACACTCTAAAAAAGATGGTTTATTAAAGGTTTGTTACGTGTAGTAACACTTCTATTTAGAACCAAGTTTAGGGTTCTTTATTCCTGCCTTTTTGTTTTTAAAATCTGTAACTGTTAAAGCACCTCATTACTGATTTTCTGGAGTTCAACCATCCAGCTACACAGACTGTCAACAGTTTCAACAGGTAAGCTTCTTTCTTACAATGTCTATAAATTATAACTTTCATATTGTAGCTGGTTTCCCAGTACCAATAATGTCTCTTTCCTTTTTTTTTTTTTTTTTTTTTTTTTAAATTTTCTTTTTTTTTCTTTTTAGTGTGACCAGCTCTGTTCAGTTAAGGATACTCTCTTCTTCTCCACTAAGTAAGTAACAGAGATATTGAGTTTATGATCCATTGTTAGATTTGTTTTAGATATTTATAATAAAATTATTACTTGGGTTTAAGAATAAATGTTAAAGCTATAGTAAAGCTATCTCTTGACTTTAAATCTATTTTTTCTTTTTTAATATTATGAAGGGAATACTGTTTATAAGTGCTTATAAGTCCATTTTTGCTTATTTGTCTACATAAGCATAATTGTTTTTACATAAACACATGGACACTCTTTAACTCTAAACTCAACTGTGCATTTCAGATGCATCACATTCACAACCTCATCATCAGTAACCGCCACTCAATCACACCAAAATGATGGACTTCATCACAGAGGATACTGAAGATACAGTATTTCACTGGAACTTGGTCTTCATTACATCTATGTTCTCTTTCTATTTTGTATTTTACTTTCTGATGTATTTTTTCATGTGCATTGTCAACTGTCATTTATTATTTGTATTCAGATAATAACTGTTGTTAGAGCATTATCATTTTTGCTACAAGTTCACATCGATTTAAAAAAAAAAAGTACCTAATTGAAACTACATGCCGTTTTGTTTTGTTTCCGTGTGAATGTGTAAATCCCTAATACAGGCTACAAGACATTACAAGAAAAATAAAAACAATATTAATAGATAATATATAGAAATAATATTAATAAATAATACTAATTTTAATGGTATAAATATACTACTAATAATGAGAATAAACTATTATATTTTCTAAACCCTAATTCATGCATCCCTACAATTGCGTCTCTTCAGAAGACTTAAACCGCTCAATTCATATTAAATTTATTATATATTAATTTTATTATTTATGATCTTTTTATGAACGTTTTGAAGTGTCAAAGTTTTGGGTGAACTGCCTTTCACTACAGGGATAGAAATCTCTCAAATATCATTAAAATATCTTAATTTGTGTTCCGAGTATGAACAAGGGTTTAGAACGACATGGGAGTGAGTAAATGATGACAGAATTTTCAGAATAATTTTGGTTGAATTATTCCTTTAAGTGTTGTGTTAATAGTTGAAATATTTTGCTTATTGATCCAGCGTGTTTGTTGCATTATGCATGTTCCAAAATTAGCAGATGAAGCAAGATGAAAGTTTAAGGTGATGGTAAAGTTTGACTTCCTTTAAATTATATACAAGGTTTTTTGTGAATTTTGATTTAAGACTTTACTTATTGCTGCAGAATTTTCTTTTTTTTTTTTTACATTTTTTCTGGCACTGAAAATAATTTAAGAGTAATTTTGTTGCATGCCAATTACAATTAATTTAGTTGACGAGTTTTTTTTAAATCCTAGTTTGAGTGGAGTAAAACTGCAAACCAAATTGTGTTCCTTTTGAAGATGTTATTTTGCAGAATGCCAATAAACACTTTCTGTAATGATGACAAAATTTGTGTTGTATTTACAGTATTGTTCGTACTATGTGCATTTGTGTTCTTGATGTGAGGAGCATACAATGTGGCTTAGAATCTGGATGCAAGATTTAAAGTTATACATTTAAATGGTTAAAAAAAAGAAAAGTAGTTGAGTCGGCTTAAAATATTAAAGCAACTGGTTGGAATGCTTTTTTTGAGTTTACTGAACTTCAAGAAAAAAAATGAGTGGCACAACTTAGTTCTTGAAGTTCAGTAAACAAAAAAGCTTTGCAGCTGGTTACCTTAATATTTTAAGTTGACTCAGCTTAAAATATTAAGGTAACCAGCTGCAAAGCTTTTTTGAGTTTACTGAACTTCAAGAACTAAGTTGTGCCAACTCATTTTTAAAAGTTTGACTTGTAGTTCACTCAACTTAAACCAGTAGTTTTAGTGAACTTTTATATATGAATTGGCACAACCTCATCTCCTAAAGTTGAGTAAACTCAAAAATGCTTTGCAGCTGGTTGTCGTGGAACAAATCAAAACAACGTCTTTTTATGGAATAAATAAATGTCGTGGAATAAATCAAAACAAAGTCTTTACTGAAATCAAAACAGGTACGTACAACACAGGCTGGGAACATCCACACGACAGACAGAGATGACGTTTAATACTCGACAGGAAACACAGGGCAGAACACACTATAAATACACAATGTAACTAGATAATTAAACACACACAGCTGGACAATAATTAACTAATAAACACAGGAACGGGAAACTAACCAAATATGGGCATACAAGAGGAAGGGAAACACAGTGTAACTTTATATGCTCTGTAAGTGGACTTTGTGAGAATAAGCAGATTGCTCAATGTTTGCGCTCTGTTTAATAACACATGCATGAAATTTAGCATGCAGAATTTATTCAAAAGTTTAGGGTCTATTTCAAAAGAATAGTATTAATTTGAAATAGAAAACATTTGTAATATTATAAATGACTATGCTGTCACTTTTTATCAATCTAACGAATCTTCGCTGAACAAAAGTAAAGGTAAATATCTTTCAAATAATAATAATAAAAAAAAAAAATTAAAAAAAAAATAAAAACTTAAAAACTTACAGATCCCAAATATTTGATTTGGTAGTGTATAATCTTGCAAAAAAAAAAAAAAAAAAAAAAAAAAAAATCACAAAATGTACAATCAACAAGCTACATGTGATTCATTACCTATGAACCTATCTTACATTAAAGTTACAAGTGACTCATCATCATACAAAACAAAATCAGTTTTCAAAATTAACTATTCGGTGTGTTGCCTAAATGACTAGTCAACTAATTGGTCATAGTAAACCCTTGTAAAATTAGAGTAGTATTGGGTTCACCAGACCTCGATTAGATGTCTTAAGTGAGCTTTACTTTAGACATTCTCACGTATTCAAAAACAGAGTTCAATAGAATGTAACAAAATGCAGGCGTCTCTTAAGTCTTCTGATCTCTGTCTCAATAGCACAGCATAGGGATGTAATGATTAACCGCGAGCCGGTTGAAAATCAATTCATATATGTGACTATTCAAATCAGTTGAGATGCTAAACAAATCGCGATTCAATTAGGGGTAGGAGTTTATATGAATGTATGTCTGAGGGGAACTTACTGTCTTTAGAAAAATTTAGATGGTATTTTTTCTTTTCATCTTTGAAACGCCTCTCAGGCATGCAAGTGCAGCTCCTATCTCTTTGAATGGGGAAACATCAAATTCTCCAAAACAGTTCACTAAGCTCACGATTAAATTTCATATTTGAAATCACCAAAGAAATCTGACAACAACTGTATCATTAATGTTGTTTCTTTTGCTCAAATAGCGTTATAAAAAGCTTATTTTTCAGGCTAGATCAGCCAGTGCGCAGTCCTAAGCGCACGTTTTAGAATGTTGACTGTTTCTATAGCAACCGGGACTTCTAAAGGCAGCTCCAGTGACTCGCTGACCGATTAGCGATTGGCTCTTTCATTCAGAAGGCGGGGCTTCCTGCGATTGAGCGGCCATATTGAGCGTTGCATTTTTCCCCATTCATAACTATACGAGTGACACGTCTTGGGTATTCTATAGTCTTTGATAAGCGCAGCGCTGCTTTGTTTACAACGGAAACCAAGGAAACGCTTAAAGCGCCACCTGCTGGCTGTTTCATTTCATGCAGATATTTTTTATGTATATAGTGGTTTCACAAAACTGAAGTCAGACCATTCAGTTTTTGCTTCAAATTTCGAAATTATACAATCTAATTTATATTAAAAACTGCTCATGTTGCATGTATGCAGCATCTTTGTTTGGATCATGATTAAAATGCAGTGGTTGCCTCTCATTTTAAATGGAAAGCACAGACAAAGCCTTAATTTGTTTATACGAAGAGATTTCTTTTATTTGTGTTATTTATTTGATTTGGAGCTTGTTTTAAAATTTCAATTTAGTTTTATTTACATTTACAATATATTTACATTTTGTTATTTAGCAGAGGCTTTTATCCAAAGCGATTTACAAATGAGGAGAATAGAAGCAATCAAAACCAACAAAAGAGCAATAATATGCAAGTGCTATATTAATATATTATTATAGTGTTATATTTAAATTTCACAAAGAAACGTGCTGCATTTTGTCCAAGCAATAATAAAAAGACATTTAATTTATAATTTGTCTTAAATCTCATTTTGTAAAAAAATTAAATCGTGAATTGAATCAAATCATGAACTCAAAATCGTGAATCGAATCATGAGTTGAGTGAATCGTTACATCCCTAGCACAGCATGCTAATTAAATTTATTAAAATATATATTTTTGAATCTATGACGACATTCAAGTGCTTCATTGGCAAGCATAAATTAGCCATAGTTCACTACTTTTGCAATGGTGGCCAAAACCCCAAAAACCGTATGCCCAGAGTGGTCCATTGTATCCATGATAAAACCACAGCTTTAAATCAATAGCTTATGGGGGTTTCTATACCTGCTCTGCTTCCTGAATCAAACATGTGATCTCTTCCCCCTCTCTGCAGGAGGCATGATTGTTCCCAGTAGCATTGCTAAATGAAACACATGGGACACTTTTGTCCATTTCTTCACACTGGGGGGGTGGGGGGGGGGGGGGGGGGGGGGGTAGCCTACTCAGGGAAAAACATCTCTGCTTTTGTGAAGACTGAATGATATTCTACTAGTGCAATTCCTGGGCAGATTTTTGAGTCATTCTCTGATATTTCAGTCAGATAGAGTGTGTTTTTTTTTTAAAGCAGAACATCAGTAGAGACATTAAATAAACATTCCGCATTTTTTCTATTCGATGAAGTGTCTCATGTTCCTGTGAAGCACATAAGCCTTTGATACTTACTCCTGCTGAGATAAAACAAAAACATACGCTTTTCTTTTTTTCCCTTTGACATAGTAGTGTTTTTGTCTGCGAGACATGCAGCCCTGCTGGAAATTTAAAGGGAGTCATTCCTTGACAAATGTTGACAATAAAGGCTTGTTTTATCATCTTTTATGGCTGGAAAATATCTGCCAAGGACCAGCACACAGAATCACAGGCCTGTTCGTTTGAAGTGGAATAAAAACGTACTCACACAGATGTCCTGATGTCCTCTCGCACTGTTAAACTGACCATCAGGACTGTATAGAAATGGTGGAGTATATATAAACCAGATTACGCTGCAAAAAAATGCTACTCGAAGAACGCTGATATCGGAGACCTCACTTTCTGTAAGATACACCATGGGGCAATGGCTTTATCCAGGTCAGGAGAGACGACTGGCATAGCTGTGCATTTTGTGACTTCTGCAACCGATCTCAGCCCTCTCTTTCTGCATGCACTGACCAATTGATGTCTTACAATGCGGCTTCTGCAGCCGACTGGTTTCGTCTCTAAACGACCTCTGCTACTTATCCCATCATCTCTGTCTGCAGTGTCCTATAGCCTTTCTGGAAGCATGAACAAAAGGGGCCTGATCAATTTAGTCTGTCAGGTACACAAGGCTCGGCACGTGTAGTTTGCTTGTGGATGGAGACAGCAACAGGAAGACCAACTCGTTCAGATTAGGCATTAGTGGACCGAAACTGAAATGAAAGAAAAAGGGACGATGATCAAGATTTCCCATTTCACATGCTGATTTGTAGGGAGCAAGCAGCAACCCAACAGAATTTAAGAGCAGATAACACACAAAGCCTCATGAGGTCAAACCCAGCATTCAACAGACACATGGATTACTGTAGGTCCCACTACTGCTATTCTCCTCTAATCCAGTCAGTCACAAATCTATCTCCACGATTAACCCCTTTCCCTGCTCCACAAACTATCCCACAAATAAAGTACAGATTAAAATCCCAGAAACCTTGCTGAAAAACCAGCACTGCTGGTAAGAAATGGGAATCGCAAGGAATTTTACAATTTTGATTACAGTTCCATTAATATTTATTAGTACTTCTCAAGAATTACCAAATGCATGACCATAACTATATTATAGACAACTGAACTATACTTTGTTTTTATGCATAAATATATATTTTATACAAAAATAATAAACAAAAAACATTTTAAAGTACCACTGAACACAACACACTTTTACTAAACTTTTCCTATGTGTATCTTTAACTACACATTGTTATACGAGTCATTAATTGAGTGTTGTTATACTTAACTAAAACTAAAAGTATTAAAAGTATTTTTGGTTAATTTATCTGAAATTAAATAAAATATAAATATTAGATGAAAAATGTAAACTAAAAAGCTTAAAAATTTAAAATGTTGTCTTGGCAATAGAAATACTTTAAGCTAAGTAGTACTAAAACCAAAATAACATCAATTAGCCTAAAGCTAATAAGAACTTTTTTTTAAAAAAACTTACAAAAATGACAAAAGCAAATAAAATTATTAAAATCAAAACTAAAATAAAAATGAAAACAAAAAACGAATTCAAAATATAAATGCTATAATACTAAAATAACACTGCATTCACTTAAAGAAGTCTCACAAATTTTAAATAGCTGCAACATAACTTATTAAGTTAGATATGATCAAGAATAATGACTTCGTTTCAGTGAGTGAGTCAGATGTTAATTTGGTAACAGTTCAGACTGATTCACCAAGTGATTAAGCGGTTTTAGACTGATGAGTTCGCCTGTGATTCATCTGTGCGTCACTTTGACCGATTCATTAAAAAGGACCAGCTCATGAGAGTCATTTGTCCTCAAACTGGATTATGCTGGTCACATCATATGTTTTTTGCTGCATGCACACTGCGCGAACACTACAATTTTTTTATTGTAGTATTTTCAGTATAGAGAAATTGCATTCTCATCACATTCAATTCAGACTGCAATCTTAAAACTCAACTAAAGCATAATTTCTAGAGCTGTGGTGCGGTAGATTCAGCAGTGCAGGAAACACCGTCAGAGTAAAAGTGCGGCTAGATTGAGGAAATTTCAGTGAAATTTTGTTGACAAAGTCCACTGTTTATTGTCAACAGTGTAGCAACGCATGAAGCACAACTCACACAGAAGCCACTTTTAAACCAAGCAGCTTTCTGTTGGTCAATGGAACAAATTTGCATGACCAACTTGAATCTGATGCGAAATTTGGGGAATTTTTTTGCCCTCATGTGAAGCTCCTAATCATGTGAATTCTTACTGAAATGTTCTTTTTCAGCAGGGAGTCACCCTAAGGTCCACTTTTACACTTCAGGTAAGTAACGGTAAAGCACAGACAGCTCTGCAGGGAGGCCTGACGTTCTGCTGGATGAGTCTTACATAAAGTGAAGCACCAGAAAAGTGCAGAACAGCAGAGAGGACACTGGGGAGCCTGTATGTCACATCCTAGATTCCCCCCTCAGGTCTAAGCACAAGTTGCCCAAGAGGAAACGAGCCGTGAAAAGACAGGAAATTACATGGTGGGGGACCCATCATCAGGAGAGCATCTCATTGGTTAGCATGATGCTCACATGGGCTGTAAAAGAACAACAATAACATTCCAAACAAAAACATACTAGGGCTGGTCCGAATACCATTTTTTGAGCTTCAAAGCTTCGGTAGTAATCAACACCGAATATTCGAAGCTTCGGAGGGAGGGGGCTGAACATATTATTCTCTCTAATAAAGGCAGAAATCTCTGTGTGTCTGTCTGTTTGCATTTTTATTATGAGAACCGTTCATCCAATCGACTTCACGCGTAGCGGGTGTGTTGCCCAAGGGAGTGCAGTGTCGCATTTTGGTGCAATATGGACAGGCGACATGTTCAGAATTCATAAACTTTTAATAAACTACAGAACAGTGCGAGCCGGAAGCAGCGCGCCTCACGCGGGCAGGGCTTATATGCTCCGAGAACGGACACTGCACTTGTGATACAAAACACACAGGTCTGTTAAGAGCAATACTTTTAAAAAGGTAGCCCTGGGCTTAATTTGTAAATTGCGAGGTCCCGGAATAAAGCGGGGTAACGGATCCGGCATGTGATTAGAGCAGGGAGAGGACCAATCTTTAGTGATTGAAAGCGTGCATCAGATGCTTTTATAAGGTTCGTACGGTTATGAAAAACCTGGAAAAGCTATGGAATTTTAAAACAACAATTTCCAGGCCAGGAAAAGTTTTGTAAAAGTCATGGAATTATTTCACAAATCTCTGTATAATAGAGTTATATTTAATCAGGTCCTGAATTTGTGTGTATATCGCATAGTTTTACTCATTCCAGCAGCTTTCAAGTTTATAATGAGGGAAATTCCTGCAAACATTTATTGAATATAGCATGTAGGTTAGTAAATAAATCCACACAAAATATCAGATTAAATCAGTCATTTGAAAACAGCATGAGTGATTCAGCTGTACCGCGTCTTCTCTCTTTCACTCTCTCAAAGTGGCTTCACATCGGCGCATCTCGTCTGCACTACAAGAGCTACTGCACGCTGATCCAAGACTTTCGCTCGCATCTCGGGACAGTTGACAGAAAGAAAACGCATGCATCGCATTTGGTCTTATGATAGCAGAGGGTCCGTTCACATGTCGTGTCTTTTGCGCGCTTAAGTTTGTTATTTCAAATGTAAATGTGCGGCAAGCGCGCTCATAATAGAAGTTTTTCCACGAAATATATGCATGCTATAGGTCAGCACGAACGTCTTTCATTGGCGAACGGTCTGTTGCGCAGATGTTCAGCCAGGCGGACAAGTTGAGAACCGTTTCGCGGGGGAAGCCAGGTGTTGGAGAGAGAGAGAGAGAGAAAAAAAGAAGGGATATTCGAATCTCAAAATTGAAAATCGAATGCCAACCAACCGAAAGAATATTCGAATAATCGAATATTCTGGTCCAGCCCTAAAACATACTGCATTTGGGCACTTGGATGTAATGACAATAGATTGCTCAGTGGCACAGATGCACAGAGACGCTCAGAAATAATTAAGCTCGAACCAGCTGCGGCTATCGTAATGCTAAGACAAATCAAAAACAGCCTGGAGAAAATATTAAGAAACGACATGTAAAGTCATTTACAACCAATTTTATTCCTGAAATATGACATTTGTAAAACAGGATATTCCAAAAAAAAAAAAAAAAAAAAAAAAAAACTAAAAATTAGGACAGGACGGATTTGTCCATCAGGAATTGATTGGAGAGTGAAAAATTGTCACTACTGTGTTTAAAAGTTTGGGGTAAGTAACTTTTTTTTTTTATTATGTTTTTGAAAGGAGTCTCTCAACAAAGGTTGCATTTATTTGATGAAAAACAGTAATTCTAAGATTATATTGTAATAAATATTATTACAATTTAAAATATTATACACATGATCCTTCAGAAATCATTCTAATATGCTGATCTGATGCTCAAGAAGCATTTCTTAATGCTTAACATTTTTATGTAAACCATGATTTTTTTTTTTTTTTTTTCAGGATTCTTGGATGAAAAGAAAGTTCAAACGAATAGTATTTATTTGAAATAAATATCATTTGTAACATTATAAACATATCAACTGTCACTTTTAAACAATTTAATGCATCCTTTCTGGATAAAAGTATTAATATTTTAAAAAATAATCAAAAATTACTGACACCAAACGTTTGAACAGCAGTGTATTTGAAAAAAGAGGGCTTGGTGACATGGTGGTTTAGCAATTACAAAGACAAACATTTGCTCATAATAGTGTCAATTTTAATTTCATGTTGACTTTAAGATAAGGTATGTCCCATCTGCAGTGATGTGAGAACAAGTGGCCGTACAGACCCATGGGACACTGAAACAGTGGCGCTGAGAAAGAGACGCATCTCAAGGCTCCAGATGGGAATTTTGATGCGTCTTGTAATGGCTGGAGAAGAGCAGAGGATGGTACAGACCCTCTCAGAGAACGAAGGAGCAAAGAGACAGTCACAGAAATACCACAGGGACAATACAAAGAACAACAGATTCAGAGAACCAGAGCTGAGAAGCACAGAGAGAGAGAGAGAAACAGGGTGCGCAAGCGGAATTGAGCAAAAAAAAAAAAAAGGGATGGGAGAGGATGAGTTCGACTATTTACATGGCTAGTGCACGAGGGGGAGGGAGAGAAGGAGCGAGGGAGATCCTCGGGCCCGAACAGCTTGGCTTTGGGAAGGGATTATGGCTCATGGAGCTTCCCTTCTGCTGGACAGGCTGACGTGGGGGTCAGAAAAAGTGATTTTATTTTGGTAGGCTTTATCCTTGTGAAGCTCTGGCAGAAGGCAGAGCATGATAAAGGAGGTTTTAAAGCCTTTAACCCGTCGCCAACCATCTCTGCTCTTAATTTGCATAGCCATTAAACTTAAAACCAGAAAGAGACATTTAAATAGCCCTGTGAAATGTGCGACTCTGTATATATAGAAAAAATGGGGTAGTGTGTCATTGCTAAAAATGGAGAGATATGGAAAAAGAAGCAGAGCAAAGAGTCACAGGATAAGGATTAGAAAATGTTAAAAAGATGGAGGAATAAATGTGAATTTTGGCATTTGAATCAGTGTCACATTTCTTTGGTTCTTAGACGCCCACATCAGTCTACAAAACCACCTGCCGGAGGCACAGAAGAGCAGAAGGGACAGAAACAAGTAGAATAACTGCTGAGCTGTCTATTAATTGCACAAAACATAATTCACACAAAATTACAGCAAGCTGAACTTTTTTCTTCGCAATATTTTTTTTTCTGTCTATGTCCATGTGAATTGTGCACAATAGGGTGTGAATGTTTATTAAAGAAATAAATACCATTTATTTGGACTTTTAAGCTGACTGGAAGCTAAGTGTCATCGAACAAGTGGCCAAGAACAAGTGGAAGTGCAAACAATCTAAACCCAAGCACTACAAAAGCAAAGGCAGCAATCTCTGAAACTTATTTATCTTAATGATACAAAAAGCACTTTGTGAGATTTGTAAGTTAGTAAGCTGTTCTAGGCGCTGATTTCAGGCGTTCATGCAATGTACAGTAACGATAGCCTGCAGAACCAGCTTTGCCAGATCTGGATAAAAACCCACAACAAAACGTTTTAAAGCACATGCTGGACACATTTTTAAAAATATAGTTATTAAATAAAAATAGTTTCAAAATATCCAGCTACGACAGTATATATTGTATAAGCAATATATATATATATACACACACACACACTAAGCAATATATACCCCCCCCCATATCACTAATGAAAATGTTGTCAGAGTAAATTCTTACCCTTCCAAATAAAAAACAAACAAACAAAAAAACAACTTGACTGTCTCTACTATTCTTGATGTACTTCAGTCATGCATTTCTCCACATAAGCTACCCAAATCCGTCAACGAATTCCTTAAGTTAAATGCCCAAATCCATTCATATAACGTATATAGAGACTCTGATGCCCTGCATCACCCATTGTCATACTGTATCATCAATTCATAACTCTCTAATTTATATTTTCATATAGCTAGAATAATGTCATGATCTATAAACAAGTTCAAACACAGACTGAGGGCCACACTGATTAATCAAGTGATTCGAAACCTCAACATGTTATAGATCTCATACACACCTAGGCTACACGTTTCTATTGTTTATTTCTGATGTTATTTGCATGTAAAGTATTTTTTTTCTTTATACAGATCTTACATGCATGATATATCTTATTAGCAAGCAGAGGACCTTCAGTAAAGTTAAACCCAACTGACAGTCCTGCACATATTTCTGCTATGTTGTGTTTAAACTCACGGTGCTACACAAAACGAACAAACAAACTAACCAAACAAAAAAATGTAATAACACACTGCTGTCAGCATGCATGCATTATCAATAATACTTCAAGCGTGTAAAGCGCATATTTATCAACATATGACAGCCACGACTAAAATACTTCAGAAAAGAAATGTTGACTGATGACAACAATCTAAACGGACGCTATCCTGTTGCCAAGGTTTCGCGACGCACTAAATCCGTTAAAATAACACGACTTCATTCCCTCATCAATATACTGTTCAACTTGACCGGCAAATACAGGTTAAACGCCACGGTAAACAACGGCAATGTCGTTTTAACTGTTCAACTTTAAACGTACACATGTCATAACTCCTAACTGGAATAATACATAAACATAACGACCTTCCCATACGCTCTCTGCAGCGCTAGCCAAAAACAACGCCGTTTTCTTCTGAGGGGAAATTAATAACCTGCTATTTAAGATAATGAATTCACGCCAGCCTAATTGAACCCTTACCTTCACTGGTGGACGCAGTTTGTTTTTAATATTCTTCTAAGATCCCCCTCGTTGCAGAGCCCCTCTCCTCTCCAGTCTCTATCCGTTTAATATTGCAACAATATTGCTGCGGTCGCGAGAGCCTTCCGCGCGACTCTCTCCAGCCCTGAAGATGGAGGCGGGGCCGGGGCGCTGACGTCACGCCCCTGCTATAAGCACTGTACAGTGAGTGAGGTACAGAATCACCAAAACCACTTTAGAGCACTTCACGTCCCCTCCCCTCCCCTCTCTCTTTCTGCCTCCATCTTCCTCTACTGTAAATGCAACATTTGTTCTAGAAATCCATATTCATATAAAACAACCTGTTTGCTAAAGCAATACCACATCACTTTTTTATTTTAAAAAGAAGCAAAATAATTGTAGATTTGGTCCATATGTCCACTGTCTCAGAATACTGAAGGCTGCTATGGTAGAAATAAGAAAAACCAAGGAACACAGCTAAGAATCAGCCTTGTTTTTTCTATTCAGATACATCAATACAGTAAACTCTCCATCTTGATACTGTCCTCAATTACCCAGTGAACATCTAAGTGCACGAACATACACACACTTTGATTTATGAGTCACTAATGGAGCCCTCAGGAGAAGCACATACATTCAAAGGAATCAGAAAATACAATTCTGGCTCATAATGCAAACTGTACATACCAGTGTTTTGAAGCAAAAGTCTGTGTTATATTTAGACTGACTTTAGGAAATAGATTAACAACAGCGATGGAAGACAACAACGTGAGTCATTATCTTTTAAGCCAGTTTACAAACTGTGTGGTTGTGAACTGCTATTGTAATGTTTTTTAGAAGAAACAAATGCACACTTAATAATCATTGCCTTTAAAGAACCATTATAATAAAATTCTAAGAAATCAAAAGCAGCACAAAATAGAATAAAATAATTTGTGACAGAAATGTTCTTGAGGCTTTTAAATGAAATTTTCACCTGTTTTCACTGACTATCGTAGCGTATCTGGAATAAACCACCAATAGATTACAAAGCAACTTTGTTCATCTAGTTGGATTGTTAGTTAGCAGAATGAATTGCTTGGTAAATCTGCCACCTACAGACAAAATGGCACAATACAGCTTTTATGAGAACAAACGACACATTCACATTCACTCACAATGCTAGACTTGTCACCTCTGTCATATTAAATTTAGTAGTGACATTGCTAATTTTTCAGTGTGACAATGGACAAAATACATTTAACACTTACAAATACAGCAGCTATTTTTCAGCAAAGCTGACTGACTATCACAAAGAAAACGTCGATTATCCATTTGATGCATATAGTAATGTAGATGGAATAAAATCTATCATCTGTTTTCTATGTGACTACAGTAGGCCTAATTTGCTAGAATGTTTGAGAATCTCACACCTTTCCCCAGAGAGAGAAAGTGGGAGGGAGAAAGAGAGCTAAAGGAGGAGAGAGAATGAAATGAGTTTCCTGAAGAGGAGATACAGCAAATGGGAAAAAAAAGGCCATAAACGATAATGAACATTCCCCCTCTCCTTAATCTCCTCCCCCCTCTCTGAGAGCCGGGAGTCTGCAGCCTGCAGGAAGCATGCTGCTAATTTCCTTCTTTATTGAATTGAGCTGGACACACGCGTCCTGTAGGGCCGACCAGCCTCCTCGCCACATCCTCATCTCCTCTGCTCTCACTCCGATGCTCATCCGAGGGCCTCTTTGTTAATTATTCTGCCTATCTGTGCAGTTCTGTTTCTCTCTCTTTTCTTTTGCCATTTCTGTATCTCAGCACTTAGTCTCTATTTCTTACTCTGCCTTTTTTCATCTGCTTTATACTTTCTGCAAATAAGGTACAAAATAAGTCCTTTAACAGTGAAAGGTGGAGCTTAACCTTCAAAGAATCGTTGCTAGCTTAAGGCTTTTAGATTTTATTATACTGAATGAAATGTTTAATTTTACACTACTAATTATTGGAATTAAGTTTTTTTAAAAGAAATGACTTTTATTCAGTAAACATTTTAAATTGATCAAAAGTAAAAGAAAAATTAATTTCAAATAAATGCTTTTCTTTTGAACTTCTATTTGTCAAAGAATCGTGAAAAAAAAAATGTATCATAGTTTTCACAGAAATATTAAGCAGCACAACTGTTTTCAACATTGATAATAATAAGAAATGTTTCCTGAGCAGCAAATGAGCATATTAGAATAATTTCTGAAGGATCATGTGATGCTGAAGACCAGAGTAATTTCTGCTGAAAATTCAAGCTTTAAAAATCACAGGAATAAATTACATTTCAAAATATATTAAAATAGAAAACCATTATTTTAAATTGTAGAAATATTTCGCAATATTATTGTATTTACTGTATTTTTGATCAAATAAATGCAGGCTTGGTGAGCATAAGAAACTTTTTCAGAAACATTCTTACCGACCACAAACTTTTAATGTACATTCATTTTGAATGAAGCTTTCAATTTTTACAACCCTGTTATTAATATTTTGCCTAAAAATGTCTAAATGTTGTTTAAAAAATGCTGTTTTTTTTTTTGTTGTTTTTTTTTTTTTTTTTAGCAATGAACGTTAAATGAATATCAAAATTAAATAAAACTCAAATGCAAATTTAGCCTAAATTAAGCTGTAAAGTTAGCTTGGAACTTATGTTATTTTTTTAGTTATTGTAGTTGTCACATATAGTCATTTATAAATTTATACAGTATTTCCCATTAATTCAAGATTTATTTATTTCTTTTTTTTATAAAAACAAATCATGACAATTTTTAATGTGGTTAAAGCTAGCCTCAAGCTGTCTATGTTAATGTTATTTTAGATAATAGTTAGCCTAATCTAAAAAAAAACATCTAATAATTATCACAACCAAAAACATGGCATATGTAGCTCAAATGCTTAAAAAAGGTAATATGATATAGAACTGTATCCTATTTTTATTGATAGTGCCTCTTGCGCTTTCAGCTCAACTGCCCACTTCTCCTGTCATGCCCCACCCACAGAGACCAAAACTGCGGTAGGACATTTCACACTTCCTGTCTGCTCCCTGCAATTTTCTCAAAGCAAACACTCACAAAAAGAGTGAATACAGTTATACATGAAAACAAGGTATGGATTCAAAACAGAGATTCCTGAGCATCATGAGCTTTTATATTAGGACATTTTATATAAGAGACTCTTGGAAGAATTTCACAGTATAGAAAGCGAAAAACTTCAATGCACAGGCAGATTCAATAATAATAATGAAATCTCACTACGGCATGTCTTTGTCTTGCATTCAGCACACAATAACAGGAAAATGGAACCATAATTTGGAGTTAATAGAGATATTTCTGCGTACTGAAATCGAAAAGACCAGCCTACACCAGTATGAATTCTGGTCCAGACTGGTTTATAGTGGTTAGTGCTGTATAGGTTAGGTGCCAGACTAGTTGAAGGAGCAGCATAGCCATGTTAAGAGCTAGTGAACCACAGTTATTTTGGAGAAGCTGGTTGACCAATTAAGTCTTGCTGGTTAAGTGGGCTAGGAACCTTGTGTAGTGTCTCCATCTAATTCTGAGTTAAGATTCATTCACACCAAAAACAATAACTATATAAATAACTATAACTACAGTACAGTAGGGTCCTCCTCACCAACGGATGTTACGGATTTTCTGGTTATTATAAGCATGTGACTGGCCAGCTAACAAAAATATGTTCTAAGAATGTTTTGCTAACATTACCATTAAGTTCTGAAAACATTATTTCTGAACGTTCTCTGAATGTTCAAAATGTCAAGTTTTTAAAATTTTAAAAACATTGCTTTGTTACATTATGCAAATGTTAAGGGAACATTCCATTTATCATTTTCTTAAAAAAAAAAAAAAAATTAGTTTACATTTAAAGAACAAAATGTTTAAGAAATAAAATCTTCCATGAATGATGTATTATAAAGTTTTTGTGCTAATTTTTGAAAACCTTTTTAAAGACCAGATACACTGAATGAACATTGTATTAACCTTACTGGAAGAATGTGCATTCGTAATTTTGGCAGAACGTTATGAGAGCATTTCCTTTTAGCTATAGTTAAGTCATTGTTCAAGCTTTTGTATTGTGGTTGTGGTTTTATCATTTATCCCAAAAATAAATAAATAAATAAATAAAAAATAAATAAATAAATAAAAAAGATCTGTGATTGCAATGTTATCATTCCTCGGTGTCGTTATTGTTCTAGTTGTGATCTGAACGTTACTATTCCTCATAGAATTAGAGTGATTTATAAAACTTAATCTTTATAGTTATAGTCCTTGGTGAGAATGGGCCTTTGGACTAACAATACTGATTGCAAGCAAGTGTCTACTGAGCAAACTTTAAGTTGAACACATTTCAGTGTGTGTACAAACTGAGGTGTACGTGACTGTAAGAACGGTTCACCTTTCTTCGTTAGATTGGCATTTCAACAGTTTTCTCACACCTCAGCTAATTAGCCAGCTGCTCAGAACACTTGTTAATTAGAAGAGAACTAACTGCCATTCCTTCTAAATACTATACAACATCCACCCACAGGTGGCCTATGAGTTCATGTTTTTGCATATTATAAACAGCACATTCTGACAGTACCAGAAATACCTAGATTAGGGCTACAAAATAGTGAACAGTGACATTTTTTACCTTCTGATAAAAATAAATAAATGCAAACTGAAGTAAAACACCTCCTGTCAGTAATGCACAACGCCCACAATGATTTCTGCGCCATCTGGATGGATTGAAATGAGACTCGGCTGTTTACATGCTGAATGTATGTCGGTCACTAAACATGTATAGATGTTAGAGAAGACTGCTGTACCTGCTCGTTGTTGTTCATGCACTGTAGTTTCTTCTGTTTCAAGTAGGTTGTCGTGAGGGGCATGTTGTAGTCTATGAGGTCGGTCACCAGAGAAGTTGGTTGGTTATTTTCTGAGAAAGCATGAGAGATTTATAATGGTTAGACCATAGAAATATAATTATCACAACAGGAAAAGTGAATAATTCTATTGTTATACCTGAGATTCATATAAAGAGTGTGAATACGGTAAATGATATTTCTCTAAACTGTCACTAGAGGGCAGTATCTGCCCCAGTGTTTTCTGCAGGCACACTTCTGCCTCAGATTAACAGTGTCAAACAAAGGCCTAATTATAAAAAAATCCATATGCAAATTACATTAATATTCATTGAGAAATGTGTAGCTATTTAAATCCATTCTCCGCCCACAGCTGTTATATTGTCATCCAAAGCCACTGTAATGATGTCCTGTGATTTGTGTGAAAAACCACTGTGAATATTTGTGTGAAGTTCATGATGATAATGCTTCTGACTTTGACAGTAATAATTTCTGATTTGTTTAGAGTCTGTGTGTGTAGTTGTGTGTGTTTATGCACACATATACACTCAATTTTAAAGGGATAGTTCACTCAAAAATGAAAATTCTGCCATAAATTACTCACCCTCATGTCGTTCCACGAAATGTTTAAGTCCCAGAAAGGTAGTAAGGACATCGTTAAAATAGAGAAGAAATTGTGGAATAAAAGTCGTTATTTGTTTTCTTTGCACACAAAAAGTATTCTCGTAGCTTCATAAAATTACGGTTGAACCACTGATGTCACATGGACTATTTTAACGATGTCCTTATTACCTTTCTAGGCCTTGAACATGGTAGGACCTTGCTGTCTATGCAGGGTCAGAAAGCTCTCAGATTTCATCAAAATATCTTGATTTCTGTTCTGAAGATGAACGAAGGTCTTACAGGTTTGGAACGACATGAGGGTGAGTAATTAATGACAGAATTTACATTTTTGGGTGAACTATCTCTTTAAGTGCACTCGCACACAGAAGTGCACTGACGGTATGGTCTTCCTAACTTTTCTTGAAGAAGGTCTAAAACATAAGAAATTCCCAACAATTTCTTTTAGATTTCATAAATGTGCAAGCATTTTTAGTCATATAACAGCCTTCTCATTTATGGATTTTATCGGCTTTGAGTTAAAAGAGCCATGAAGCAACCCATTACCTGCTGATAATCTCGAGCACATATACACACACTGTAATGGATGAGCTGTTTGCTGTGTATTGATCAATTTCATTTTCTCATTTCATATGGATTTACCATAACAAACTAAAAAAGAAAATCCTTCAGGATCTAGATCACCGCTAAAACCAAAAATGGTAATAATGGTTAATAATGGTTACAGGCAAAAATGATGTCAGGCTGCAAAAAAGACAGGTTTATTACGCTGATGTTGTTAAATAAGTTTTTCACCGGAGACTGCAAAAAAACAAAAACAAAAAAAAACAAGCTAGCGTTAATTACTGAAGCTAATAGTTAGCACCACCCATTATGAAAAAGAACTTAAGCATTCTTTGAAAAAGAGTGCTTACTATGGAAATAATATTATATATTACACTTAATTATATATATAAATATATATAATTAAGTGTGAACTGAATGTAATATATAAAATTAAGTGTGAACTGAATGTAATATATAAAATTAAGTGTGAACTGAATGTAATGTTTTCAAACACTTAACTGCATGTTATTTGCAATTAAATGAAAATGCATTATAGTTTAAATTTATATTAAATGCAGAATTTTGACCCACTTAAGTAGTACATCATACATATTTATATGTAATTTCCTAATTACTTCCACTGTTTTTGAAACATAGTAAAACATGGTAACTTTAATGTAATTTTTAATGTAATTGAAACGTGTATATCATCTGTTTTAAACATATTTGAACTATTTTGTAAATATTTGTTTAAAAACTTAAAATTTATTACAATATATTATCTTTAAATTAAATCTCAAATAACACTAGAGTTAAACATTATAAGTACTTTAAATGTGCCTTAGCATGTTAACATTATTTTCATCAAAGAACGAAGCAAAAGGATGTTGAGCTAAACAAAAACCAATAATTAGCTTATATTTAGTCACTACACTGTGCATCTGTCAGCTGAAGAAAGAGTTAGGAAAAAGGTGCTGACATGATTTCACCACATCCTCAACGTGCTACTATCACTTCTTCTGTATGCATCTATATATAAATTACACATGAAACCGCAAGGCAGCAACAGCAGATATGTGGATAACAGAGCCAATATCAACCACAGCCTGAGTGTCAATTAAAGACAACTGAGTGTACAGTAATTAATTACTCTGAATAATTCAGCACTGAACTTTCGTACGGCCGGCTGGAGGGGGCGGAGGTCTGTGCACCCCCACGGGCAAGAAGCCAATTAGTTGCTCTGTTTATGAGCAACACCCAACCTAAGCCCAACGTTGACACAACGCTTTGACAGCTCAGGCCTGGGAGGTGTTGCCTATCTGTTTATCTCAGCAAGCGGGACGTTTGAGAGCAGTTCTTCTGATTGGCATCCCGCACTGCTGGGGTCGGACTAACTGGGATTGCAGTTTCTCCAAAATGACAAAAAACTGAGTTTTATCCATTTTTTTCATCCCAGTGAAAATTTCCCAATCAAGTTCCTCCCCCAATGGATTTCACCCACAATCCCTCTCTCTCTCCGTAGAAATAATCTAGTTTCAGAGGCATTTTCCTTGTTAAATGGCCTGTAATTGGGGTAATTGCAGTGTGTAGGGAGGCTAACAGGACACTCCAGTGACTGCAGCCTAATCAGAGGGTGTTGAGATGTGTGTGTGTGTGGGAGGAGGTGTGGTCAGAGGGGGTTTCATTAGCTTCAGGCTGGCGCAACGGGGGGAGCTCGTTACAGGGTGGGCAGGGGACAAAAGGGACAAGAGGGGGTTTTCTTAACAAAGACAATGAGTTATCCAATGAAGCATTATGGTTTTGAATATGTATAAATATACGGGAATGAATAGTTTCTAGCTTGTCATGTTTTGGATTAGAGATAATGAGTTCACAAACCGCCCTTGGAGTTGATACATAAAGCCATAAAACTTACTGTAAATAAAACTTACTTATCTGAAGTGATCCAGGTTGGTTTGTGTGTGTGTGTGTGTGTGTGTGTGTGTATGTGTTGTTTGGTTTATATATTCTGGTGGGGACTTAAACCTGAATACACACAGCCTCATGGGGACTTGTGTCACGGTGGGGACCTAAATTGAAGTCCCCAGGGGTACAAAAGCTTATAAATCATACAGAATGAGTTTTTTTTTGAGAACGTAAAAATGCAGAAAGTCTCCTGTGAGGGCTAAGTTTAGGTGTAGGGTTGGTGTAGGGCAATAGAATACAGTCTGTACAGTAGAAAAACCATTATGCCTATGGAAATCCCCACAAGGATAGTGAAACAAGTGTGTGTGTGTGTGTGTGTGTGTGTGGTGCCATACCTTTGAACTCTGCTCCACTAGGGCTGATGTGCATCCTCTTCTGACATTCTCCACAGCTCATCAGGAAACGGGTCACCGCCTCTCTGGGCAGGAACGCATACGTCTCTGCAATCTGACACACAAACACACACCTTATTAAACTTCACTTTAGGATTTTTTGGGACTCATTGATTAAATCCAAACATTGATTAAATTCTATAACAAAGTGTTATAGAATTCACGCTCAGAAGTGCCTTTGTGCTTAATATATGGTAAAATGTTTTCAGATAAGAAATTATAGCAACAATTAAAAAGACAGAAAGAAAGAAAAGCATTCATTTTTTTTTTAATTTATTATTTTCATTTTTTGTGGGTATTTGATTTGGAGTACTTATTTAGCTGCTATTACCTAAAATGTTAAAATCTTAATTTTTTTTTAATTTTTTTATTATTTTTTTTTTTAAGTTTATGCTAAATGTTCATTAATTTATATATTTATTAATTTAAATTTGACATTTCATATAAGTTTTGCAGGGGATGTGCACAAGTAATCATTTAGCTGTTATTACTTAAAAGTTTTATTGCCTTTTATAAGAGAAGTGCTCAAGTAATCACCATCAGTAGTTTTTTCTCATGTGCATCTTCAATCATAGTCTTCATTCATTCATTCATTTCAATAGCATTGATTGTAAAGTTTAGACAAGTTGTGAAACCATTACTGGTGATGTAATGTTGGTGAATAAACAAACGTTAAATTTCATGTAAGTGTCATACTGGTTATTTTAACTTGCATTATAATTAATTACGTTTGTGTAAACTTATCAACCTTTTCCCTCACATTTTGCATATTTGAGACATCTTATATCTATCATAGAGGCAGAGTAACAATGTTTTATTCCCATTCTGAGCAGAGAGCTGTAGTGAGGCAGTAAAAGCAAACAGAAGAGATGATTAGTTTGCAGACAGGGTGTGAATGCTTCGATGTTTTATTACAATACTGCCATCAAGTCCAGGACTAATAATACCAGGGGGACTATCAGATTGATATCTTTACATTCAAAGAGCTGACCTTCCCTCTCAAACACACACACACACACATATACACACACTCACACCTCCCTCTCACTTTCTACTGTATGTCTATATGAAGGATAAAATAATTAACTGTGTGAGAGTGCTCATAATTGTCCTTGTCAAAACATTTCTCTGTCCCCCCCACACACACAGTAAGATTCAAATCATGTCATGTACACAAACATATATAGTTAGAGTGCTGCTGCCATCTGAAATTCATATTTTTTTTCTCCCTTATACAATTCATATATCTATCTTTTTTTACTTTAACCCTTCCTTCCTTTCCATCTGTTTAGTTTCGCCCTCCTCCACCTTTCTGTCATTAAACTGGACAAAGAATTAGAGAAAGTACACCCCCACATTGAAAGTCCCTTGTGACTCTCTAATCTCCCATGAGGCTCTAACAAACAAGCATGGGCGGCCATGGAACCACAGCTGGAGGGTATAACATGTACGCGTGTGCATTACGAAGCCAGAAGCTGAACTAAACACACAAACCCCACTGCTGCAGTGATACAACAGCCAGAAAACCTGAGCTTTCTCCTTTCCAGCACCCTGATTCCTGCCAGAGATCCTAAGAGGAGCAGGCACACAAATCCTGATGCCCAGGGAAAAGCTCTCCTCAAGGTCCTGCCCTCCCCTCATAGACCAGCAGCTGCCAAGCACGATAGGAACAAGGAACAGTGTAGAGGACACAATATGTGCGAGTGTATAAAACATATCGCAGAAATTATTAATATAACAAAACCAAAAACAAGCTTATTTATGCTTTTATTAGTAATACCTTGTATGTAAAAGATACTGACTGTAAATGCACGTGAGAGCGAACATGCACTTTTGTAACTGTCCAAGAGAGGGCAGAAGCACTGGACCTGTGGACCTCAGCACAACCACCAGACCAGGTGAGAGCGGCCCGTGTCACTCTCACTTCCCATGTTTCCATGACAGCACATGTGTGATACTGAGTTCTAAAGATGTTCACCGCAGACCTAAATATATCTTCTAAATATGAGCTGATCCTCATCTCTGCCTACAACATTGCAGAGAATGAAAGAAATGCAAAATGTAAGAAAGACAGAGAGACAGTGTAAGCAGAATAGAAAGATACAAAAGAGAGAGAAAAGAAAGCTAGAGCTAGAAAGACAAAAAACAAAAAGAAATACAGAAATAAAAATGAAATGCAAAAATGTGAACGTTTTAAAAATTTAGAAATACAATAAATTGACAAAGAAAGAAATACAGAAAGAAAAAAAATCAGACTGAATAAAAACAGCAAAAAAGAAAGAAAGAAAGAAAGAAAGAAAGAAAGAAAGAAAGAAAGAAAGAAAGAAAGAAAGAAATGTACAAATAAAGAAAAAACGCATGAAAGAAAATGCATGAAAGAAATGCATAAAGAAACAAGAAAGATGCAGAAATACATAAATGCATAAAGAAAAAGAAATGTATAAAGAAGAAAATAAATGCATGAAGAAAGAAATACATGAGGAAATGCATAAAGAAAGAAAGAATGCAGAAATGCATAAAGAAAGAAACTTGTGAAGAAAATGCATAAAGAAAGAAACGCATAAATGCAGAAATGCAGAAAAAATAAAAACTGCAAAAATGAAGAAAAATGCACAGATGCAAACAGAGAAAAATAAGATAAAAAAAAGTGATTGCAGAAGTATAGAAAGGGGGAAAAAAGGCAGAAATAAATGCAGAAAGAAAAGAAAAGAAGTTCTACATAGCCTCCAGTTTTCATTTACTAGGTAATGTTGGTGTATTCTGACTGATTCACCCAAAATTCACAGAGGCCAGCAATTCTCTGCTACAATTCACACCAGGACAACACACAGCAGGAGCTGCTCGCTTCTAATAAATCAAACCGACAGAGTAAGGGACACTTTAAGTGACAGACAGATACAGCCGGTCAAAAAGGGCCACACGGGGTATTAAATCTAAACATACTTCCATGTCTGATCAGAGACTATAAGAAAGAAGTTCCTTGCTTTCCTCACCGCTTTATACGTTTTCTTCTGTCCAGCGTGTTTGGGTGCTTTGGCCGGGTCGGAGCTGATCTCCACGTGCATGGCATAGATGATGTCATAGAAGTCCTCCACCACAGCGACCCTCTTGAGAGAGGAGTTCTCCGGCCCCGAGCCCCCGTCCACACACTGAAATCACACAAAGAAGTAGACTTATTTCATATAGTTAAGCAATGTCACACAAGCAAAAATGATGTTATATTTTATAATACCATTGTATTATCATAACGAACTGACAAACACATTCTCAAGTCAAATAGTGATTATCACACCACATAATTCTGTGCTGTAAAACAACAGTGTTTTGGTAATATGATTACAGATGCCTATTTTATCTTTTGAAATATATTTCCTTTCTAAAATTATTTTTACTTTGTTCAGCAGATTTAATTTATTTTCCTTTTTTGACATTAAAATAGTTCTATCATGACAACTCTTGGAAGATTTTAACATGGTAATGGATATGACAATGTTAATGTACAAACAGCAGCTTTTGTTATTGCTGTTGTTGTCGATTATTGCTGCTGCTGTTGCAAAGCAAGTACAGGAATTTGCTACTGCCGAAACATGACGATACAGTGCTGTGAGTATTTAAGATATAGGCCTACTGCTGCTGCACAAATAGCATATATAATAAACTGTAGCAGATCTATACAGGTGGAGCTGGGGGAGGTGGAGGGTTTCAGAGGAACTCTGAAAGCACGCTGTGAACTGCTCTAGTGAATGCTGACCAGCCATTTAAATGTAAAGAAGTAAGCTCATTGGCTGCATATGTAACATGAACCAATCAGCTTGTGCCAAGCAGTTTAACTCTGTGAATATCATCAGTCTGCATTAAGCACCCATCAGTCTGTGCCATCTAGAGTTTCATGACAGAACTTGACATTGTCATTCTGTTCAAGTGTGACTGGTTAAAATTACAGGGCCAGAACAGGTGTGTGTGCATGTGTGTGTGTGTGTGTGTGTGTTCACTACCAGACTCATTTAGCAGTAAATGATAGAAAAAGACCTTAATGGCTAATTTATGTATACAATTTGGATGGGACATTTGCAATGTGGAATTTAATAATCATTGAAGCACAAAAGATCACCTACTGTATAAGACCAGCACTACTGTCAGCTGATACGGGCTAGTGGCAAAAATATCATTTGCGTCTTTTTTATAGGTGCATGTAGTTTAAAAAAAAAAAAAAGATAAAAGATATTTTTTTTTTTACTTAGTGAGTCGAAATGAAATTGAAATTTTTGAAAACACTTTAGTATAGGGACCAATTCTCACTATTAACTATTAATTAGCATGCCTATTAATAACATATTGGCTGTTTATTAGTACTTATAAAGCACATATTCTGCATGACCATATTCTCCATTCCTAACCCTACCCAATACCTAAACTTAACAACTACCTTACTAACTATTAATAACCAGCAAATTAGGAGTTTGAGGCAAAAGTCGTAGTTAATGGTCTGTTAATAGCGAGAATTGGACCTTAAAATAAAGAGTGACCAAATTTTCTGTTCATGTCTTTCTTATTAAAAATTAAAGCTGCAGTTCTTAAGTTTTGCCTCTTTGTCACCATCTCGGTTTGAAACCTGCAATTGCAGTTATTTGCAGAATTATTTTCTTTACGTTGGTTCAAAATGTTAATGTTAACAACATCATCATTGCATGACTATGTGTATTTAGTGTGTATTAGCATTACCTGTAGACTACTGGTGACTATGTGTGAATCTCCAGTTGTCACTAACTACGTTTACATGGACATCAGTAATCTAATTATTTAACTTATTCTAAAAGCAACTCATGTAAACTCCTTAATCATAATATTGTCTTATTTAGAATATTCATTTCATGTTCCCGTTTTACATGTTATCGTAGATCAATTAACGGCACACATTATTACGTCCCCACATGACACCATTCAACGTTCCATCCAGAATTTCAGGTATAAACATATAGTTCGTGTTCGTTATGATGCCATACACAGTTTTGGGTGTTTCTTTTTAATTTTAAGAAAGTTTCAAGTGCAGTTAATTATTTGTCATGCTATACGCGCATACAGATGACAGCGTTATTGAACCCATGCTCTTTTGTTTGCCGTCAAATGGTTGATCACTGCTGTGTGTGTACCCTGTCGCAAAATGTGGCGAAAAGTCCTACAAGACGGTAATGGTGTGATTAAGTTGTGCACATGTCTATACTGCACGTCGATAATGAGACTAAAATAGGAATATTCCACATGTCTTAATTCGATTTGTGTTTACTTTGAGTATGATTTTAGCCGGATTAATGTAATCAAAAATCTCTGTAGATTCGTAATCAGAGGATTGTCTTAATTGTGTTAAAATCGGAATATCGTTGTGCATGTAAACATACTCACTGATGATTGTCATATGGACCTTTCTGGATTACAATCCACCATCAAAATGATAAGTTTAATTATTCCAGCTGCTGTGAGAAAAGACTATTAATGATCTGCCACCTGCAGCATCCTCAAGTGCGATACAGCCCACTAGCCGAGACTCCTGGCTGGTTATGCACATGCCTAAAAATTGATTTTGGATAATTTTTAGCCAAAAAAAAAAAAGTTATGGACTGCAGCTTTAAGGTTTTTGAGGAAAAGATTCCACGATTTTTCTCAATATAGTGGACTTCAATGGGGACCAACGGGTTGAAGGTGCAAATTGCAGTTTCAATGCAGCTTCAAAGGGCTGTACATGAGCCCAGCTGAGGAATAAGGCTTATCTAGCGAAATGATTGGTCATTTTCTAAAAAAAATGAAAACATATATATACCCTTTTTTTTAACCACAAATGTCTTTGAAGCTTTGAAGCTGCACTGAAACTGCAATTTTGACCTTCAACCCAATGGTCCCCATTGAAGTCCATTATATGGAGAAAAATCCGTGAATGTTGTCCTCAAAAACTTAATTTCTTTTCGAATTACGAAAAAAAAAAAACATGGACATCTTGATGATCATGATCATGACATGGGGGTTAGTAAATTATCAGGAAATGATATGAGCTGGAATGAACTAATCCTCTAAAAAGGCTAGCTAAAAACAATTCTGCAGTACAGAGAAACTACAAAAGCTCTGATTCGCAGAGGGACTTTTAAGAGTGATGAAATATGAATTCTGGGGAGAGTCTCAACTCTCCCATATGAGGAGCAGCGCTGGAGAGACGAGATATTTTCCTCAAGAGTACAGAGTCTGATCATGGCAGAAACAGACGGCAGACACAATACACTCAAAATAACCACAAAACAAACATTTAAAAGACTTTATCCTGTATTATTGCAAAAAAAGAACAACTTGATTTAAAAAAAATTATCTTGGATAAACAGGATCATGGTTCAGTGATGTCATCTGATACTGAGCTACGATCCTGTTAGATTACTGATTTGAGAGATATATGCGTGTGTGTGTGTGTGTGTGTGTGTGTGTGTGTGTGTGTGTGTGTGTATGAAGAGTTCAGACGCAAAAGCCTCTAAGTGCCGTTAGAAATTTTCTTCTAAAATGAGCAATTTAGTTATTTCACTTTAATGGCAATGAATAGGTTCTTTTCCATAATATATGGTCATATCATGGCCTTTTGTGTATTAAGTATGACAATATATATTTATGGCCTCTTCATACTTTAAAAGCATTGAGAAACATATTTCACACATTCTGTTTGTTTTGCACAGCATCAGGTTTAGAGCAGTAAATGGTAGTTTGGGGATCCAGTTCCCATAGGAGGGCCAGCCTTGTTACCACGGTAACCGCTACTGGCCTCTTGGGTAGGTGTGTGGGGCAGCGGGGTCATGTGACACACACAGAACCTCCAAGTGAAAGTTGGACTAGCTAACTCAAATCATCATCCGCATCTTCTATTCCTCTCATTGCCCGCATCACATGCAGTGTTGCTCTTCGCCTCAACCACATCCCCCACTCAGACCCCTCCACCACCCGGTACAGGGCCACGGAGTTACCATGGCAGCAAGGGTGTATCGGCAAAACAGCATCTTACCGACTCCCATCATTTTACTGTTAATGATTACTTATATTCCACTCTCAAATCATCACGTTATGGTATAAGAATAGTTCTACACTAAACATGAAACTATGCGTTCTGACACGCGGCAAGCCTCTGCAGTAATGTGACACGCGCTCACACGTTTACTGCTGGATTCCACTCCACTACATTAACTTCAGGAGATAGGACACGTGTGCCAGACTCTGCCAATGTGTATGTGTTAGAGATTCATGCTGCTGTAGCATGATGCCGCCCGGCCGTCAACCCCCAACCCCCCTTTTCCCAGCACTGCGGGGCACATCAGCGGCCTGGGACGATAGTGTGTGTGACAGCAGCAGCCCAACCACACGCGCCAATGTGGGACACGGGAGGGAGGGGGTCAGCGCAGCACCTTCAGGCGCAGCAGACAGGACACTCGCGCATGCCCGTACTAATACACAGGGCGCACCTCAAGGCATTGAGGATAGGACAGAGAAAGATCCCCCTTCCCCCACCGCCTGCACGGGGTCAAAGTCACCGAACCCTAATAAGAGAGTAAAACAGGTTGTCCTGCACACACGCTCACAGCCCGATATTAGCATTTTCTTTGTGCCACTGCAACATGGCATTGCATGCATGGATATAAACCAAGTGCAATTTTATTGCATCAAAAATGAAGACATAATGGCTGCCAATAACCTAGGTGGCCAGTGCACCACACCTAGTGAAAAATTTAGGTTTCTGTGTTCTGAGATGAATTCATCTGATGGATTTTTTGAAGGCAGCATAAATGCATCCTTCACTGTCTGTCATATCCCACAATCCTGTGCAGCATTTGGTTGGAAGAACAAAAATGGTATCTGATGGAATGGTTGAAAATAGTAAATTAGTTTATAGATGCATTTTTTTCAACCAATAAATAAATAGGGTAAATGTACCTATTAAGCTCACCAAAATCTACATTGAGACATTTTTAGTGCACAAGATATTGGTTTCAGTATAAAAAGTTATGTTAAAATAAAATATTAATCTCTCACACAAAAATAATATTTAATTTTATTTTAAATGACAAAAGCATTTCAATTAAGAAATACATCATTAAATTCAAAAAGTCTGGCTGTGCTTAATGGGTACATTTTTGTACCCTTTAAGCACAACCCTGTTCCCATTAAGCTCACATCATATTTTATTAAAAATTGTTTATTTTAAGGAAAATTTTTAAGAATAATTGTAAAAATATATTTTTTTGAAGGTACAAAGTCAATCACAAAAAAAAAAAAAAAAAAAAAAACAGAACAGAACACTAAAATCAAGCAACAAGGCATTCAATTTGATCAGTTATATATTCATAGTGAAGTGTCATCTAAGCACATTGCAACATCTAGGCTTCAAAAAACAAATAAAACAAACCAATAAAACATTTCATTCATGGGAATGAACACAGAAACTAGCCTCATTATGAAACCTCTTTTTTAAATGGATGTCAACTTATCTATAATCTCTTAAGGCTGGAATACACTGCACGATTTTTGCCCCGATTTTCCACCGATTTACAGTCTGGAGAAGTTGATGCTAGTTGCCAAAGATCAGAGCCAGTCTGCAGATTTGAGTTGACAGAATCTATAGAAAATCGATTAACTTAACTTAAAGTGACAACCATCAGTTTATATTTAAAGTCTGTTTATGAAGTATTTACATAGACGTTCAGTGTGGAAGAGCTTAAAGAGAGCACACTGAGCTTAATTGGAGCAGCAACAATTTTTAATAAATTTCATGTAATATTTATTAAAATGACAGGATTTTGCTAAATAAATAGTCTAGGTCATGTATTAAGTTCATACATATTTTAATATGAACAACTATTATTAACAATATCTATGAAATTATACTTTTTCTTATTGATGTCACACTGAAGCTGTGTAATTTTCATAGTAGTGCACCCTTTAAGCTCACCTTAAAATAATATGAAATCTTTAAAAATTACAGCACTGTAAAACCACAGACCAGCAATAAACTGTCAATTTATAATATTATGGATGTAAAAGTACTAGCCAGTAATGCCTGTGAAGTAATATGTTAGCGTAGCACACAATCTTATACAGTTAGTCAGATAACTGTTCTGTAGCATCTGCGGTATGTTGCTAAAACTATCTTTTGGATCTAATGTAATTATTTCCTACATCCAAGTTCCAGGTTATAATATGCAAAAGTCTGAACATTAATCTCTTAATTTTACAATAAGTAGTGAAACTTACCCAAAATAAAGGCTTAAACATCTAAAAATAAATGAATAAATAAATAAACACATTTAAGGGGCTCCTCTTTTGGTGAAAGTTTTTAGACAGCTTTCAAAATGGCCACCAGACAATGTGAACACATGGAGACTCATATCTCAGTGTGCAAGGATCTGATTGACTTGAAATTACAGGAGGTATATAGTAACAAACACATCAATTGGTTAAGACATCAAATAGGATAATAAATTATTTTTTCTTTTTATAATTTGATCTCAAAAATGGAAGTGTGCTTAATGGGTATGTGAGCTTAATAGGTACATTTACCCTACTGTTTTTATTTATATATTTGCTTCTGACTGGGTCAAAAAACAAGAAAGAACAATGTTCATCCAAAAGGGTACAAATGCTTCACATACATTTTTTGTTGACATCAAAAGGCAGCGTGCACAATCAAGCTCAGTATTTTGAACAGTATTTAGGGTGTAAATTTGTTCATCTTTTGGTAGATGCTAGCAAAATTAGCCAGATGTTAACATAAGGTGTGGTCAAATTTATCACCACCAAATTTCATGGGTAAAACCCAGTCATTTCAATAGGAATCTGGGTGATTGGGAGTTTTAGGTAAAGATGAAATTTCTCCACACATATTTCACTCAGGATCAAGTTGGTGACCAACAAAAAGCTGCTTGGTTTGAAAGTGCTTTACATATTCTACACTACTGACAACAGACCTGTTTTGCCTGTTTTTGCTTAAATTTCACTAATGTGACCACACCGTTAAAATGAAATGAAACATCCAAGTGAAACGAAATATCCCAAAAAAAAAAAAAAAAAGTAGGGTGGGGACTTGATTCAATCCTTTGCTTGTTGATTGGATGGATATGAATGTGCGTTTATAGTAGGGTTGGGCGATATGACCAAAATCTTATATCATGATATGAGTAATATTATTTCACGGTAACGATCTATAATCACAATACAGTTATTTTTGCTTTAAATAAGGTCTTTATTATATCAAAGTTTTGATATCACAGAGATTTCATAATTCTTGTCACCAGTGTCAATATAAAAAACTAATACTAGCCTAAATTAACAAAAAAAAAACAAAAAAAAACTAAAGCTCACTTGAAGACAAGTGAACAGTCAGCGATTAAATAAGAAATGCTACATATAGTACATTATATAAAGTAATCAAATGAATAAAAACTTTGTAAATAAAATATTTATTTCTTATTAAAGTTACAAAAGTGATTTAATCAAGAGCAGTGAGAGATTTTTTTCTCTTTTGTTGTTTGATTAACATGAATGACAGACAGCAGGAATATTAGACTGCTGTCACTTTAAGGGCTGCCCAGATCTAATCTACTGTTACACATGTGTTTTCTTTCTCAGCTGTTTGCTTTCACTTGCAAAGACAGGCATTTTGACACATACAAGTGTGTGTTTTTAACCATTAAAGGCCTATAAAGCGGCAAAAATAACTCAATATTCCCATGCTCTATGAGCATCATCTCCACATGAGTATTAATTAATAATTACAAGATCCAAAAATAAATAAACAAATAAAAAGATATGCATGAATGAATCATTCATGAAAAGCTCAATGACATGCATTTAAAAATAGAAAGGTGAGTTTAGGGTGAATTTTCAGTTCATCCAAACTTTAAAATATATATTTATAAAAAAAAAAAAAAAAAAAAATCTTACCCACAATGCATCACTTTTATATTGTTTGGCAGTTTTAACATTTCCATGATTTTTGTGCTTTTTTGTGCACTTTTTGTTGCTAGAACATTGCTCAGTTTCCATTAACAGACTGGGCAGGAGGGCACCATTTCCGACACAGTGAAAAACTGCCCGAAATGAGCAGATTAACAAAATGAGCGAGGGGAATTATTCCTTCACTCCACCTTCACCTCTATAAGCGGATGCTTGTGCTGTTTTTAAACCCTCACACTTTTTCTACCTCCCCCATTCCCTTAATTTCTCACATACCCCCCTCTATGAACACCTCTAACCCAGAACCTCACTGTCTTTCTCCCTCACTCCTCTGCTCTTCCAGGCCCCTCGTTCCTTCCAGCAGCACCGGATAATTACAGCTTTCCCTCTTTCGATTTTAATCTCTCCCTCAACACTCTCTCCTTTCTGCTACTCTGTTTCTTTCTTGTCTCCACTCCCAGGTCCCGGACCAAACAGCCCTGTTGCTAGGAGACAAGCTGGGTCGGAGCAGGAGTGGCAGCAACGGCAGCTCCCCCACGTCTCCACATCTCTGGAAACAAGGGATGGAGGGATGGTGGAAGAGTTCAGTGGAGGGGAGAAGCCCTCCAGACATGTGTGCTCAGCCAAAAGGAAGAGACAGTCACTGACCCCCCCACCGACATACAGAAATCCAAACAAACAATAATGACAAAAATGCAGAAATTCACAAAGAACTTGCACACCTGCACACCTGCACAACATGCCAAGCTCGGCATGGCGAATTCAGGGTGCAAAACCTGCTGATAGCGATACACACATTTACGGTACTGAAATATGGCAGACGGGGGGCCTGGCTGGACCTGTCTGTCCTAATTTTCAACAACGGGTCTGTACCCTCTCCAGGACGAGTGCTTTGTTTTGGCACACATCCAGAATTGATTCTCAAGTAAATCTATAGTTTTAAGGATGTTTCAATATTTTTACCAGAAAAGAGAACAAAAAACAGTAACTATGGAAATGAAAGGGAATGTGCGACATGAGGGGCGTGAAGAGGGTTTTATCTTGCGCGGAGAGATGGACAGGATCGAGTGGGAGTGAAATGAGTTTGACTGGGTTAGTGTTAATTGTGACAGGCGGTCACAGTTTATGGGCTAATCTTGGCAAACGGCTGCATAGATAAACAAACTGATGGCTAAATGATGGAGTCTGTGTGACTAACAAGAGAGCAAGAGGGGAAGATCACACACGTATTCGCTCGTTCCAAAATCTTGTGAGCATCCCACAGAGGCAGCACTTTTTAAGGCATCGTTGGCAAGCTCCTGACTTGAAGAGCGTTCCAAAAAGTAGCAAACTTTATGCAGCCTCCTAAGATACTTTTTTTTAAGGCAGCATGTAGAAAGCAATCTAAGAATGCATTGCAACAAACTCCAAATATTTGTTGATTATAGATATACTATATTTTATTGAAAAGTACTAATAAAATAAATAAATCTAATTAAAAATGCACTATTTTACCCAATGTTTGTGGGCTGCATTGTTATACTTATTAGAGCATCATGCCAGTAGCCTAGCAATATACTAAGACCAAATTACCATTGGTCAGTAAGATTTTTCTTTTAAAGAAATATATCGTTTTATTCATCAAGGATGCAATAAATTGGACAAAAGTGATAGTACAGACATTTATAATGTCACAAAAGAATTTGCAGCTTCATACTGGTCAATACTGCACATTTGTGTATTCAAAGTGCAAACAACTTGAATCTGCATTGGGAAATGTTTTGCCTTGTGTTCCTCACAAGAACTTACAAACTGGTGGATTTCTATTGAGATAACACCTTTTTGCCGGCAGTATTTCACCATACAAAGGCAAATGTAACGTCGCCCTTAGAATGATTTCTGAAGGATCATGTGCCACTGAAGAGTAATGATGCTGAAAATTCAGCTTTGTCTTCACAGGAATAAATTACATTTTAAAATATATTCAAATAGAAAACAGTTACTTTTAATTGTAATAATATTTCACAATTTTACTGTTTTTACTCTATTATTTGATACCGACCCTGAAGTTTTAAACAGTAATTTATGAGTTTTGTTAGTATTATTTTATATAAATATAATATATAAATAATATATATATATATATATATATATATACACACACACACATACATACATACATACATACATACATACACACATACATATACATATATATGAGTTAAATAAGGTAATAGATTTTTGTTTGAGTATTTCTGTTTATAGTAAAAAAAAAAAAAAAAAAATTATTTATTTTTTTCTCCTTAGCCCTGCATAAGAAGTGCTATTTGTGTTACTATTTATGTCACTTGTGAGGCTCAAATATCAGTTAGGATGCTGCCTTAAGGCATGTTTGCATTAGCAAAAAAAGTCCATTGTCAGTATTGTAGCTATATAATATATAAATCCAAGTGGCAAACAACGGATAAATGTGACTGCACCTTTAGAAGACAGCTGCCTATATAGGCCGTAGTCACAGGGGCTTCTCACTAGCTTTTAGATCTACTACTGCATCTCTTGATCTGCCCTCTCTCAGTCCCATAAGGCTTTTCACCTATATACTCTCAACTTTCTTTCCCTTGTTCCTCTTTCTGTCTCTCCTTTTCTCTCCTCTCCTTATGCCTGTCGTCTTTCTACCAGGTAAAGTGCGTGATTAGTTTGCTCGATGGAGTGCTGTGTATTCTGTTGGTGAATTGAATTGACGTTGTATGTTTTGGCCATATTAACTCTCAGGGCATGAGCTGTGTGTGTGTGTGTGTTGAAATAAGATTGGACACACACTTGGGGTTACACTGCTCCATTAGGATTTATAGGAGCCTCAACGCACACACCTGAGTGAATGCATATGCAGAGTGAATGATAATGCACTGCAAATGACAGTGTAGCGATAAGGCGCACTGTAACTCAGAGCCCGGAGCCAATTAAAACATTGTTAATTTATCCTGCTCTAGAGCACCGAGACTCTTCACCATGGCAACCGCAGGAATGCAGGGAGACCAGAATACGCAGCCACTCACCTCACAGGCTGTCCTGCAGTCACTACAGTGTGCAGACTCAGTGAGATGCTGACGGTGGAAATGAAGATGAGTGACTGCTTGTATTCTGTTAGCTCTTGTATTCTCAGCAGTGATGCAGCTGTGAATAAGAAACCAGGCCAGATAAGCAGCCAGCATTTGAGCTGTTGTAGATTATTAGCCTACTGTTGATTAACGTAAAAAAAAAAAAAAATTCTACCAAAAGCCATGTCAGTGTACTAGGTGCACAATTTGCGTACACTTTTGCACTATTCTATGTCAAAATAGTGTGAGTAGTGTGTTCACACTATGTAAATTTTTTTTTATAGAACACCATTGCTACAACAATAAAATGCAAAATCCAAAAATAATAACCAAGCTGAAGATAAGAATAATAATAAAAATAAAAATAAATAAGATAAAGATTATAACCGTAAAAAATAATAATAATAATAACAAAGATTACTACCACTACCTTTAAACTCTCTTATATGTCAAAAAAAAAAATAAAGTAATTCGGATTTGAAAATTGTGGGCAAACAACATGCTTACAAACAACATAAAAAATATTTAAAGGTTAAGTACGTTGTCTTTGCACCAAACAGACAGAGATATGATTTCACAAATGTGAATTTATATCTTCCTATATAATAAATAAAGCCACTTTATGAGACAGAAAGTCACACTGTGAGATATAAAATTGCAAATTTATTTCCTGAAGTGTGATGCTGTGATCTCACAGTGTGGTATTATTTTTTTTTTATTTTAAACTTTATCTCACAATTACCTTTTTTCTGAGGTGGAAATTGGCTATATAATGTCTAAACCAAATGTACACCCTTGAGTTTAATTAGCTTCAGTTTTATCGTCCTCCACTTTGTAAATATCTGCAACATCAACACTGAAAAACTCATCATTTTTAGCCACTGAAGATCAGTTACTAGAAACGTACAAAAGTCCACGCTGTTCTCTACATTATCACTGCATCAGTTATTTCTGAACTCGGTACCTCCAGTAGTTTCAGTCACATAATATTAATCTCCTTCTAGTTAACAGGAAAATTAGACATTTCATTTCTCTGTTCACGGGTGATAAATGAAACTAATCATTTTGGCCTGTCATTAGCTCCCTCCAGCTGTGTGTGTGTTTCTGTTAGACTTCCAGGGTGGTGGAACGACACTTCCTCTTTTCTCTAATTCATAAATAATCTCTCTCTCGGTCTCGTATCTGTCCTCACGGCTGCACAGCTGAATCTACAGCCACAGATACGGCTGGCCTCCTGGGGAAACCAAATTATAGACCGTCCTCCGAATGAAAGCCGTGGTTTTGTGTGAAGACATGAACCTTGTGAATACCCCATGAATATTCAGGACGAGTCACTCTATTTGCAGGTATCAAAAGTAGCTTCACACCAACTTTATTAAAATCAATTAGTTCCACTATGATAGAGTGTGATGCAGTGCTCTCTTCTAATCTCTCATTCCACACACAGCCTCAGTGTCAATGTCATGAGATCAGTTTATTTGCGGTGCATGCTGAAGCTAATGCTGGGGATTCTCTTGCCTGGTCATAGCTGGTTTTGAGCACTTCTTTAACTGGTCAGGCTGGGAGACCAGCAGCTAAAACCAGCTGAATACCAGCTTGGCCAGGCTAAAAATAATGACTTTATTCAATAATTTCTTCTCTTTATTCAAGAAACTGTTGAATGCAGTTGTTATTTTTGTTTTCTTTGCGCACAAAAAGTATTCTCGTAGCATCATAAGATTACAGTTGAACCACTGATGTCACATGGACTATTTTAATGATGTCCTTACTACCTTTCTGGGTAGTAAGGACATCATTATGAATGTGGTAGTTGCGTTGCTGTCTATGCAGAGTCAGAAAGCTCTCAGATTTCATCAAAAATATCTTAATTTGTGTTCCAAAGATGAACGAAGCTCTTACACCATGTCCTAAGAACACGCAACACCGCGACACGCCATAAAAGTTAATCATGGAAAAGGTTTTGTCTTAACTAGCTGCGACGGCGGCACATGAAATTTCTATTTTAGAAACGGTTTCTATTTCCGCAACATTGCAGCTGGAACAACAACACAAACTATATGACAGCAGATATTCTCAGGTGATTATGTGCTTTATTCAAAGTTTCTAATGTGAATTTGAATATCATTTTGTGTGACCTTATAGCCATACTGAAAGCAACAACAGATAGTTTACCTCAGATCTTAAAAATAAAGCAAACGTGTATGTTAAAACTGTGAACTCAATGCGAACCAACAAGTGTATTCCGTAACAAAGATGGTATCAGACACTCAGTATGCACATTTAATGATGTTAAAAAGGTTTAATATTATGAATTAGATTATAAACTTATCTATTTCGTTGTGAGTGCAGTGCGCTTCCAGAGAGAGCCCGCCCACACATGCTTTTGATTGGCTGTGATATTTGCTTGATTCTGTCACGTTGCTTATCACTGTAATCTTGTCGCGTCGTGTGTAGTTAGGACATGATGTTATGGGCTTGGAACGACATGAGGGTGAGTAAGTAATGACAGAATTTTTATTTTTGGGTGAACTATCCCTTTAAGGTACTAATATGCACCTTTTAGGGGTAAATAAGATACAAAGGTGTACCTTTTGAAAAGGTACCACCCCAATGACAGCTTTTGTACCTTACTACCCTATCGACACCCTAAACACTTTAGAAACAGCATAGCAATGCTCTACCATTGCCCTAATATCTTAGTTTCACGTGAGCAAACACCACTGGCATTTTCTTCAAATAGAGTTTGCTGAATTGTGTGACATTCTGTTATCTGTAGGAGCTCTTAATGAAGTCCCACAGAGAAGAGGACATAGTGTGTGTACACTAGTGAACACACTAACCACTAGCTGCCCTGCAAACATGCGTATGGCCCCTTCTGCAGCAGCACAACACTCTCTGTTCCAATGCATTTGTCTTTTTATCAGCTTCTGCCCTCTCCTCTCATCCCCCTCCTTCCCTCCCTGTTCCTCTGCTCCTGTTAGCCTGAACACTCACTACCACAATTACCGCCGGAGCTACATCTACAGCTGCTCAACTAGCAGAGGGGGGTCAGGACCGCCGCGTGTGTGCGCCAGTGGTAATCTGAGGGAAAGGGGAGAGGACGGCGAGAGAGAGATGTTTTCTCGTTGTTGTGAAGCCGAATAAACCGAGAGCCCTTGATGAGCAGGCAGTGGATGTGACAAACTCTTGCTCTTTT
Source organism: Spinibarbus caldwelli (assembly GCA_039654775.1). Lineage (NCBI taxonomy): Eukaryota > Metazoa > Chordata > Actinopteri > Cypriniformes > Cyprinidae > Spinibarbus > Spinibarbus caldwelli. Next base: position 19,250,600 of record CM077260.1, read on the forward strand.
CTTGCTCTGAATGATTAACCACTCAGATCATTGCCCTTATACAACACCTAAACCAACCAACACACACACACAGGCACTAATCTTACCAGCTGCTCCCCTACACCTGCTTTGTGTGTGTGTGTGTGTGTGTGTGTGTGTGTGTGTATGTGTGAGAGTGTGTGTAAGAGATATTTGAGCCCCAGGTAACAGCGACTGGGGGGTGGGGGGTGTTGCAAGGTAGACCATCTTTGGTGTCCACGTGAAAGAGAAAGACAAAGACACTCAAGTTTGTCAAATTAGCAGATCAATTCAAGTTCTCTTTCACGTGACCTGGTCATAATTACATGAACGTGTCTTGCACTTTAATTCTTAGGTAAATTTTGGGCAATGAGCAAAAAAATTATTTTTACGATATGGCTGATAAGTGATAAATGGCAGACAATAAAATTATATACTATTGTCTATAAATAAATAAAAAATAAAAGTAAAAAATAAAATCAATAATTGTAGATGTTACAAGTGAATTTAGGCATCACAAAATTATAATATATAGTATGAAAAATTAATAGTATGAATTTTTTTAAGGAATACAATTAACAGTGATCAGGGTTGTCATTGTTAACTAAAATCAATACGATTAAAAATAATTTTTGTTAACTCAAATTAAACTGAAATAAAATATAAATATTGGATTAAATAACATTAAAAACAACTGAAAAAAAAGTTGAAGTACTGAAGTACTAGAACTACTAAAACTGAAATAAAAATTAATTTAAAGCCGAGCAGAAATACTTTAAAAAAGTGAAAAAAGCATGTAACTGAATTACTAAAATTTGAACTAAAATTAAAATAAATAATACTAAAATAACACTGACTGTGATTAAATTATTAATGTTTTTAAAGATTACTTTTAAAGATTAGCTTTAGATGATTGAAAAAAATCTAGAGAGAGATGTAAAAATAGAGTTAATGAGCACAAACAAGTAAATATACTGGCTGATCCCAATAAATAAAAAATGTCTAACCAACACAGTACCAATATATTGTGTATTCCTATTCATCAGACAACAATTTGTGACTTTCAAAAGTCTGTTTATAGAGAAAACTGACATATAAAGTCTAAAAAAAAATTATTATTTTTTTAAAAATTAGGACAATTTTTATTTTTAAAAGAGCTAGACGGAACGCAACTGAATGGAAAAGAACAGAGGGTCCTTGAGATGCTCATGGCGCAAAATGCTGAAAAAAAGAGCCAAAATGCCCATCCCTAATTAGAAATAACAAACACGTCACAGCTCACTGACCGTCCAGACAAACACTGCAACTGCAGGGGTATGGCCCGTGATGATGTCAACGATCGCAAGCGTGTTCTCTACTCTACACCTGCACATGGCTGACCACAAACACAAACAACCATCAAACACTCCCACCCAGTGTGTGCCGAGGGAGGGGCTTTCAGTAATACAGAATAATTTAGCTCAGCATTTGGGGCTCCTTTAGGGCACTGAGATGAATGGACTGATAAAACAGGCCATCCCAGTTGAGATGCTCCCTTAGGCGGAGCAGAGGCTAGACTACACACATACAACTGAGGACAGAGTGAGCTATATTTTACACATATTTGAGTTAGTGAGTTTGCAGTCTTTATTGAACACGATGCAATAAACTGCAGTGTACCGCAAAATAAATAAATAAATAAAATAAAAAAAAGAGCAAGAATCATCTTTCTGTTGAGTCGTCACAGGTACATGCACAAACTCTAGTCTGATTCGTTCTATGAGCTCATTCTTTATAGTGAATCAAAACCATACAGTGTTCAGGCCAATGATTTCTAAATCAATTAATCAAAACATTCAGCATGACAAGTGTAGCATGATTCATGAACAAATGACTTTTATGAGACAGTTCTTTTTAGTGAATCAAAAATATACAAAGTATCAAGTGTATCCAGATTCCCAAAGTGACTGAGTTGATTCTTCTACAACATAAATATATTAAAAAACACTATTGCAAAAAAAAAAATCTACAACACTACTAATAATATATATACATACAGCGCAACTAATATAGTACGATATGTGCACAAAGAGCTACTTCTTTTTAGTGAACCAAAATCATACAGAATGACAAGTGTAGCCCAATTCCCTAAATGAATGACTCTTAGGGTCCTTCACACCAAGCATGATAACTATAATGATAACTATAACTCATTTTAATATTCATCTGTGAGAATAGTGAAGTCCACAGCTATAACAATAATGACAGAGGAATCACTTTCAGAACAATCTTTTCCAGCTGATGAACAACAAAAACACTAACAGCCAATCAGAATCCACTGGACTTTAAAGAGCTTGAGCATTTAAGGTGTCAGATGAGCCCGTTTTTTAGTGAATCTAAAACATACAATGTAACGAGAATTCCAATTCCCAAAATAAGTGAATCTTACAGGTCATGAACAATGAGTTTGAATCATTTTGAAACATTTCTCTGTATAATTAACAAACATTCAGTCATGTTTAAGTGTGTAATTGTCCAAATACTTTTTAGGGCCAATGGATTTGACGGTTTTATCTTTTCTTGAGATTCTCACTTCCTTATCCTACCCCAACCCACAAAATAAAAGAAGCTTTCGGACAAAATAAGCTGAAGAGAGAGCAGTGTTCTTCTGCAACAGTTGCTCAGAGAGAATGAGAGAGAGAAAGGGGAGGAAAGAGCGGAACGTTAGGGGCTATTAATAGTGTCCACAGACACTGGTGTCAACTGCATGTGATGGCTGTGTGACTGTTTCCTCCAGCCACCTCTTTCTCCCTCTCTCAACATCATTTCTTCTCTCTCCCTCTCCTGAAATCCCCTCCGCTTTCCCTTGCTCCATCTTATTGTCATGTATCCGTTTTGCATTGGTATAAAAAAAATTCCCTCCATCTTTTATTCTTCTCGTCTTATGCCTTCATCCCCATGAACGTCATCCTCACGTAACTCTCCTTCACTTTTCATACAATATAAAGTAGTGCTACAGGTCATTTGAGTGAGTCAGGTGACCCCTTTACTTGTGTGAATGATGTCTGCTGTACTCACACTATTTTAAGCTGTGTGTTTTGATGAGTAATACAGCAAGCGTCTGAGAGAAAACAGTTTGCCAGTCATAACGACAGACTGATCATTATCTTCATATTGAGCTATGGATCAACCCACTCTAGCATCAAGACTACTATTACACACAAGCCCACCGATGAGAGGTAAACATTAGTTTTCACTTAAAATTGGATTTTTTTTTTTTACATACAGTAATGTGAACAAAAGAATGTTAAAGTGATAGTTCACCCAAAATGCAGCATTGTATCATTATTTACTCACCCTCACGTTGTTTCAAACCCCTGGGCTGTTGCTTTTTTTTTTCTAGGGAACACAAAAGTGGAACTTTCGTAGGAACTTTGAAGCTACTCTTCCTTATCTCAACAATTTACAAATCGCTAGAGGCTGTGAAGCTCCAAGGAGGACAAAGAAGCACCATAAAAACCACCCAAAAAATCATGAAAGCACTGTGAAAGTAGTCCATGTCAGTGCTATTATTGATATACTATTATAGTTTTTATTCATATTTTAAATTTGCTTTTATATTTGTATCATTCATTTTCATTTTAATTTAGTCATTTTATGAACATGACATTATTATTAGTTTTATTTTTTTAATATAGCTGTTTAGTTTTATGTATTTAAGTTTTAGCCAATTTAGCCAAGTTAAAGTAAGTTTCTCGTCTAGCATTGTTTCAGATTTTCCTCTGCCGTACCATAGTTTTCTGTGAAGAACAGACTAAAATTTTCATCAACATTCACTGATAATCTGCATTTACGTTCGGAATTCATATGGAAACCATACGGACTCAGAAGATTTTTATATAAACTACTTTTATGGTGGTGGGGGGGGTTCATCTTGGTCATTGCAAGCAGGAAGAGGAAAATGGAAAACAGCTCCATAACATTGTTTCGGAAAGTGAAAAAATAACAGCATATGAATATGGAACAACATGGGAGTGGGAGTAAATACTGTCTGAATTTTCATTTTGAGTTAAATTTTTCCTTTAAAATTTAATCAAAAGAATTTAGGTGACCCTTTGACATGATTTCTATTAGGTTGGAATTTGTATGACAAGTAAAAGACTCTGTAACCAAGATCTTGTGTTACCTGTGCATACTGCAACACAGTCCCTGCACCGCTTATCGAATGGTGAGGGAATCACTTTCTCTCCGTTTTTCCTATTCCCATCAATTAGCCCCCCTGAGTGAACTGAATGGGAGGCTTGTCTCAAAGAAAACAGAACACACACATACCCAAAGCAAGAGAGAGTGAGCGAAAATAGTATTTGAATAGGACAAATCTGGGGCAGCCTCTTCATTATGAGGGTACACAGAGCACGGGGGGGTGCATCAATCTTAACTTTTCCATCATACCAGTTTCCTTTCCTTTATCAGTGAAACGCTCATAAGATGAATCTTCATGTGGGCTCCTCATTATTCCATTTGTTCTGTTGAGAGCTGACCTGCTCACCTCATCTCTGCCTCTCTATCTCTCCCTATTGCTCTCATACAAACACACATTTCTAACTTGCCTTTTCACCAATAATACCACACACTGCCAATTGTCTCACTAAACTACACAGGTGAACCAAATCGGCAGGTGTGTTTGGGTTTAGTCAATTATTATATTAAAGTCAACGGCTTGGAAACCTGAACTCTTCAGCTCAGAAAAAGACATTATGAAGATTAATCATTTGAGAAAGATATAGCAAGCACAGATTATACGAGTCATTCTTATAAAAGACATGCATCCTTTCTGTAAACCTGGTCTCAATACATAAATGTAAAAAAGCAAAATTTGACGCAAATGTCATTTTGCTTGACTAGACACTTTTCCTAAAGGCAAAATGCAAAAAAAAAAAAAAAAAAAAAAAAAAAAAAAAAAAAAAAAAAAAAGAGAGAAATGCTCAAATAGAAGCAACTTAAAATAGTTACGAACTGCCATGTAAGAGTCCAAATAACCCTACACAAACACATGTGGACCACTGAACCATAAGGATGTAAGAAATTATAAAAAGGGAGGCATTTGTAATGTAATGTAGTTTACAATACATAGTTTTAAACATGTGACAAGTTCATGTATTCATTGTATTCATGTTGGTTTCCTACATTTTAATTTTAATAATGTCAGGTTTAGCCATCAAGTGAAATGTACTAAATACTTTTCATGCACTTTGAATACACTTGTGTATGCTCAGGTTCAAAGGTCAAGCGGAAAAAAAAAAAAAAAAAAATCAATATATTTTTTTCTCAGGTTAACTCCATTTGACCCAAACAGAATGTACTTCTACATAAATCTGTTAAAATATGTTATATTTTTTTAAAGGCACGCATGAGGGTCAAAAGATGTTCTCTCGGTTGTCTGGTTTTCTTGTCACATGACAATAAATATGTCTTCCTGCACAACACTGACTTTTTAAAACCATATTTTTTCACTACTGATTTATGTATAATACTACTACAATTATTAAAAATAAAAAAGATTGATACAATATAATAAATATTATGGCTATATATATAACTATTATATAATAATTATTTACGCCACCATTTTTCGAAGATTTATTTATTTATTATTTTTTTTGACAAACTCTGGACTTGATTTTTCTTTAAGCCCTACAAATATACCTTTCAGAAATTGAAAAACAAAAACTGAAAGCATCAATATAGAGAGGTGTATAGTTATGCCTGTATAAATATTATTTTAATATACATTTTAACTAGTATGCCATCTTAAATGCACATTTCAAAATACATTGGATTCGTTAGCTCTACATTTCATTAATATCCTGAAACTAGTGTTCATTGTCAGTGACTGATAGTGATAACAGAAAGACCTTCCGGACAATCGGTTCCCGTGGATACCGGGCGGAGTGGCACACGAACAAGTGGTTACCAGAGACTCGAGAGAGACATGAGCTCAACTACAGATATACAACCCTAAACAAGATTCACCGGCCGCGAGACGCGTAAACCTGTGCGCCATTGTGCGCGTGGCTCAGAATTTGCATAGGCAAATATCGTGCACTATTACGCGTTTGATTAGCAGACGGGAAAAAGAGCACCGATACTAACCGTTGCCTTGATGGGGACGTACAGGACCGGTCTGTCCGCTGCCCCGTTCTCGTTCGGCTTGCCGTCAGTGTTGCCCACCTGGAAACCTTTGGATTTCACCCAGAACTTAAATTTGGCGTTGATGTGGTTGCTCTCGATATAGACGCCCTCCGAGTCGTCGCTCTGTAAGAGGGTCTGCAGAATTTTGTTGTATTTTCGCCGGGTGACGGTCTTTGTTTTTCCGGAGTCCCCATAAGTGCGCAGGCACCACTCCTGAAAATCACCAAACATCTCCGCCTCGGACACCGCGGGGCTTCGGCTCCTTCTCGTTAAATCCACCCGTTTTTTGGTTGACATGGCTTTGTCGGTCCTCCTCCGGTGCGAAAGAGGCTTCGAAGATATGTTAGATATGTAGATAAAGCTCCTAATTTATCGCGAACAGCAATGAAAATATTCTTCAAATCCCGTTCTGCACAAACACGCGACTTGACGCCGGTGTATTTGTCTGTCCTCACACCTGTTAACGGAGCCGTTTCTTCTGTCCCACAGAATGGCAAACAAATGACAGTCCCGCGTCTCCTGTTGAGGAACTGAAAGAGGGGCCGTCCTACAAACGGTTTTCGCCCACCTGTAAGCGGGAGGCTAATTAAACCAATCTGCCCCTCGCCTAAATACCCTAAATACGATGATTAGACTGTGTTAATACGCGTAGGAGCCCAAGAATTGCTTATAACGAGGAGCGAAGGATCCTCTCAGCGTTCGTCGCTCAGTGATGAACTGCTGCTGCACCTGGAATCGCTCGCCACCTGTTAGAATGAGCTCGAGCCGCGACGCTCCGCGTGGACGGGATTGTGCGTGTAACGTGAGATAGGAGGCATACTAACTGACCCACGAGGCGGTAGGATGGATGGATGGATGGGTTTGAGCGGCGTTTCATGCGCGGTGGGACAGTCCAGATCCAGGAAGTGCTCGCGTTCAGATAGCCCAAAACAACACAAAGCAGATGAGTGTCCCACAGAAACCAGTTTTAGATCAGGAGGTTACTGTTTGTTTACGTGCTATTTATTTATTTTATTTTTAGTTAATTATTTTTTTATTTGTTTTATGTCGTTTATTTAGTGTATCCAGGCTAAACAGAATTTAAGGTGCATTTACATTTGTTGAAATTAATTATTTTGGATAATGATTTTTAAAAGATGAATATAGAAATGAAAATATGACATTATAAAATACATGACACATAAATGAAAATACACGTATTTGAATATATATGGAAAATATGTACAGTTTAAGTCTGCTCTGGTGCTATATTTTGATTTAAGGGTGTTCACACTGCATCATTTTCAATGAGAGTTGATTTCTGGCAATATGAGATAAAGACACCATTGGCAAAGCAAAAAAAGTTGAGCAAAGCATGCAAATGAGGAAAGCAGGAACAACCAACATCATAGCAACTCTGAGACCTTCATCAGTTTAATTGCTGTCACTGTGAACAGGGCTTTACACTGAAACAAAGCAGTATCAGAGCCGCTTGTGATAGTAGGGGCTGAGGTCGGTCAGAGCATCTGCATTTTAGGCTTTTGTGCACTATTGTGTCTTTACAAGTAATTTGGAAGCAACACAAAGCCTGTTAAAAGCAGTCTTAACCCAGCTGCTTAAAGTCACCTTTATATTGCAGCTGCTTTTTCTAAAAACTAAACAGTTTCATGAAGGTCAACTAAAAGGTGATTAACAGATCAGTGTTTTCTTTAAAGTATTTAATGCTGCCTTCATGTGCTATTGGACATTTAGATGTTGTGAGAAAAATGAATAAAAATGGACAGTTACTACAGGAATAGTTCTCTCCTCCACCACATGTTGCATTTAGCTTGCATTTATGGCCCGCCCAACTCTGAAACTTGACTATCAAAAATATTTCTGAGTAGCCCAGTCGTAAAAACAATTTGAGATGCCATTTGTGTCCAATTTCCGACTAGAAAACTCATATTTATAGTAATTCCACACTAGCATGTGAAGGCAGCATAAAACCCCTTATTAATTTATATTATCATTATATTTGCTTTCCTGTAGCTCATATAGTAGTGCATGGTGCTAGCAACACTAATGCTGGTTTGATTACTAGAGAATGCATGTGCTGATTAAATGCATACTTTGAATGCAATAAGTTTCTTTTGATAAAGATGTCAGTCAGATGCATGAATGTAAAAAAAAATGCCACAGATAAAGGCCATGGAAATTGCTCTATAAGTGAATTTGTATGATAAAAAAAAATGTTAATATGTTCATCATTAATTTAAAAAAATTAAAACTTCGAATCTTGATGACCCAATGTTGTGATGCAGCTATTTTGTATAATTTTCATATGGATGTGCCCTGTAGACAACTGTATTGATCATGAGAGGTTGCTCTTTCACATTTTCGGAGACTCAGTGGAGTATCAACATAGTCTCGGATGTCTCTACTAAAATGCCTTAGGAGAAATAAAACGAGACGACTTTTTCCAAAAAAAAAAAAAAAAAAATCTGAGAAACTGATTTTTTTTCCAAAAATCTGAGAAAAAAACAATCGGAACAACTGAGAGATCTCCTTAGTGATTTTTCATGGGTACACACAGACGTCTGCTAGAACAGTTTGATAAAATATAAAGAATAATTCAAATAGATTAGTATTAACCTTTAAATCTGAATCCTCAGCTCAGGGGAGTTCCAGCAACACATTCCTAGAGTACTCAACCAAGTGATTAGAGAGAGAAATACTACTGCAGATGATGAAATAATGTGGGCGATCAAGAAGACCTTGAGTGAACAGTGAGCATGGACGCTCTGTGCAGGGCTGAGTGTGTCTGAGTCAGACACAACATACAGATACACATGCTGTGTGCTGAAAGTACAAACAATTGTGTGACATATTTGAAAAGAGCTTTCAAAATCCACATCTCATTGATGTTCCATGAAAACTGAATGCTGAGGTTCTTTTCAGTAAAGTTCTGAAGAGCTCGACCTCATTTAATCTACTTTTGTGGCTTTTTTCCATTAGCTTTGAAGCCATCTATATTCTAGTGTACTCTACATAGTACAAAAATATGTACAGCTTAAAAATTCTTTTTCCAGGAAAAGAAACAAAACGTTAGTGGTGACTCATCCAGCACTGCACAGATTTTCGTCCATTCGAATGCCCCCTAGACTGAACATGCCCCTCCCCTTTCCAACTAGCCACTTCCGAATCATGTGTTGCCTAAAAGTATGTACTCTTTTTGTGAAGAAGAAAAAAAATCTGCCAGTTGTGAATCTTTTATCCAGAGAATTTTTTTATTTTTTATTTTTTGCATAATGATGACCCATAAATGTATCTGTTTCATGATTGTGCTTTTTATATCTTTAAAAAGGTTACAATGTTGTTGCAGATGAAATATAACACAGATAACATTAATTAAATATTTTTATCAGGTTAAATATTGATTATTATAACTCAAACCCCTTTCAGAGTGTCTCTACTTAACATTACATCTCACAAACATCTGCCATGTTTGTAGTTCTTTTTATTAGTCTTTATATTTCTGAACCGAATCTTACTCCAAAGCGCATATTAGCCCATCTGGGAACTTTTGGAACATGTTGAAAAGAGTAAAAGTTCCCGGATAGTATACTATGCTTTGGTACAGACTTATTCTAATTTCACATACTATTTAGGATGGACAGTATTCACATTAGAATACAGGAATGTTTCATGGCTGTAATATAATTAAACACTATTTGGCTAAAAAAGGATGACCCTTCGATATGCCCTGTGCAAACTTCCTGTTTCGATAGGAAATACATCACCACCAGAACAAAATTTGTGCTCTTAAATTAATACAGGAGTTCATATAAAGTGCATTCAAGTCTGATTTTAAAGGATTTTTAATCATGTAGATTCAATATCAGGTTGAGCTTTTCGTCTGATTTATGAAAAACAAGTGAAGAGTAACTTCAGTTTTTGAACTGGTAGATCTTCTCTTGTTCACACCCTGTGCCTAAATGCACCATCTCAGCAAAAGTTAGCAACGGGCACAGGGAAACAAAGCACTGGGTAGAACCAGCTGTATTGAAACAGCCTTTTGCTTTGGGAAGTGAAAGTGGGTTTCAAAACCTCGCTGACTCTCTCCCTGCCTATTTTTCCCCTTTTCAGCTGTGGCTCAAGAGAGAAGCGAGCATCTGCTTCCAGAGAAAAGTGGTCAGTCATCTGTGGTTAGCCCACTAAAGTCTCTTCCCTGAAATGTTTGTCACTCTGTCTGTCGAAATCACAACCGCTGGTTTGGGCCGCACCGTGTTCCAGTAGGCCTCTCAGACACTTACGCTATCATGTGGTACTGCTTGGATCGTTAGTATTGAGCAGGCATGTTTCAATCTGTATGTGGTGGAGGTAAACCTTCACTGAAATGCCTTCTGAAACTGAATTATATGGGTGTAGAGTGTGTTAGCTTTCTATTCTCCTGCGTTTCCTGGTTCAGTAAGTGTCTAGCTTCACGTGGGACTGGAGATATGTGTATGTGTGTAAGGCTCTGCTCTCTACAGGACTGTGTGTAAGGGTGGGTAGTTATGTCTATCTGTTGCTATGACGGCAGTCATCAGCAGAGGCTGTGAGTGGGTGTAGGGTACAGTGTGCTGCTTATCCCTGCTGACTTGTGTGCATGGGTTTGTACAATTTGGACTGCTTGCATTATTGGAAATGTGAAATGTTTTATGCTAATTATATCGATCCTGAACATTTCAAATTTCACATTTAATTTGACCAAATTTCACATTCAATTTGTGCATGGGTTTTAAACCTTTTTTTTTTTTTTTGCATAATACAAATTGTGAAAGGTGAGTGATTAACTTTTGTTGTCTGTATGCTAATTCCTATAGCGCCTTAACATTATTGAAAGACAACACAGAAAATTAAAATATTTTGGTGAAATCATTCACAATAGACTTCCCATGTTTTGATAAAAAATGTAAAATCTAAAATAAAATATTAAAAATTGATTTTAAAAATTAATAAAATACTGTTTTATATAAGAGCCCTGCAAAACAAACTAACAAAAAATGAATTAACTGTAATGTAGTAAAATATTTTGTGATTTGTTGCTTGCATGTATTGGTATGGAGGCACTCACACAATATGCAATAAAATATATATTGTGGCCAAAAATTAAAATTTCAATGACACAAATTCTTATTAAAGGGATAGTTCACCCCAAAATGAAAGTTTCAACACATTTATTTACTTACCCTCATGTTGTTCCAAACCTGTATGAGTTTCTTTCTTATGTTGAACATACAGTAAAAGAAGATATTTTGAAGAATGCTGGTAATCATACAGTTGATGTTCCCCATTGACTTCTATAGTAATTAATTTCCTACTAATGGGACCAACATTCTTCAAAATATCTTCTTTGTGTTCAACATAAGAAATAAACTTATATAGGTTTGGAATGACATGAGGGTGAGTAAATGATGAGAACATTTTTATTTTTGGGTGAACTATCCCTTTAACACCATGATTTGTTCATTTGTGCCCATATTTTATTTTATTTGATTTTTTTTCCCCTAATGCGGGATGTAAATTGTGATTTGCTTTCTCATTTTAATTTGAACTAAATTAAAATGAGGGAACAAATTAGTATGGGAATTAGGAATTCAATGTTTTATACTGTTCTCAGTATATTGGAGAAATAGAGAACTTTTTTAGATAGTGTAGTTTTTTTAGTAGTGTAGATTTTGTGGTGGCTGTGCTTTAAAATGAAATTATTATAATCTTAATTCAAGTGATGAAGGATTTTGAAAGTCTGACAGTAATCAGTGATGAGTACTATTGTAAGGTTTAACCCTACTTGCTTTAAATGTTTCAAAATGATTAACATTTGAAGAAATTTAGAAAAGTAATCAAATATAATTAGTTACATTACTTTAATAATTACATTACATTTTTAAATAGGGTAACTTGTAATCTGTAACCTATTATATTTCCAAAGTAACCTTTCCAACACTGCTAACATGTAACTAAGAGCAATATGGAGTCATGCTATGACATAAATGTCTCTCAGCAAGTAGTACATTTTGAAAAATTGTCAACTTAAATATCTATAAGAATTGAGAAGGGACCATCCACCACAAACGCTCCTGCGTCCGTCCGGTTGCATGCCAGCAGCTGTTCTATACGCATACAGATCACTAGCCTCATCTTTCACAGGAAGCTGAACAGGGGGAACTCTAGACATGTCTGTCTTGATCGATATCTCACGGTGTCATCACATGGGCTTAGCTTAGCTGAGAACTGGTTGTGTGTCAGGGCAACGGCTGAAAATAAAAGTATTGAAATTGATTTGGATAGATGCAATGTTGAGAATTACAGATGTAGAGTGAGATCAAAGTAACAAGACTGTATTGTGAAGAGCAATGGGCAAGACATCTGACATCAAACCATTTTTTTTTTCACTTTAATATATGTAGAATTGAGACTGTCGTATTGTTTATACCCTGACCTGTGTTCTGCATGAATGCTGTTGTAAATACAGGCTAACTGATGATCCGTTCTCAATGCTGATTCATTGTTTGTCTGTTTTGCGGTGTCCCAGTGGTCGAAACTAGGGCAGCACTGGTCTCTTGAAACACTGTGGAGCCAAACACCCATCAATCCCATGCGCTGCACCTCATTACCGGGCTGTCCTAAGACTGTACACGACCATAATAGCTGTTTAACGATCCTCTATCCATCTTCCATAATCAAAATGGTGCCTGGAGACACCAAAGACCTGGAATACACTTCAAATGTATGTGTCATGTTGCTCCTCATGGTCTAACAAAGAAAAAAAAAACGATGAAGACGTTACACATTGGCACAGCTCTTAGCATTAGCTAAGCATTCCTGACTTCTAAAATCTCTTCAGTACATCAGATTCTTTGCAGTGACTACAAATGTAGCCTTTAAGTCACTTGGAAGCAGCATTCATATAGAAAACGTTCAAAATCAACAGTAAGACCTGAAAAAAAAAAAAATCTTTCAAGATGCATTTTGCATGTTAAACAAAACCTAAAAGCTCTATCATATAAGAAAACAAATAAAAATTGAAGAAACAAATACACACACACGATGCTAAAAACATCCATCTGACACATTTCTACACAGAACAACAATTAAAAAATAGCACTGACTGAGTACAAGATCGCATCCGGTATGAAAAGACCCCTTACAATAGTAGTAAGAGACCCTCAGTGACCTATAAACCACAGAGTTAACTGCAGTTTTAGTATCTATGCTAGCAGTGTGCTTGATAAACTGGGATGGTGGCTGAGAATATGTGCAACTCTGTGACTGTGCGTGTTTGGTTAATGAATATCTGCTCTCAAATTTAGAGCATATGACCAACCGGACGTGTCTTGACCTTCAACACCCTGGCCCGCTAGCTCAATAGCTCAGTATCACAGTTTCAGCCTTGTGCAAGACGATGTATGTGAGAAAATCGTGACAGGCTAGCTTAACGGGCAACCAAGAAATCACTCCATGAATGCAGTTTTTATTCCTGTTTTGATGGATTTCATATTAAAACACAAAGTTGGTGTTGCCATATTCAAAGGGCTTGTCCTTTTTTAATAGCTAATAGCCTTTAATTTATATCACAGCAGAAAACCATAACTTGCTATTTGCTATTGCTAGAGATGATATTTCATCAACTTTTCAATGTTTTTGGTTGTTAAAATGTATTACTAAACACCAATTTTGTTCAGCTACAGGGAACAGATGTATTTATTTCTATGTATGAGTCATTCTAAAATGTAGAGTAAATGCAATGTCCTTTGATAATTATTAAAAAAAAATAACATATAATCTCACTCAAACATTTTAAGCACACTGTGTTTCAATTTATTTGAAATTACCTACATTTTTACATTTTTTTAAATTATTATTATTATTATTATTGCAATCTTTAGAACAATGAACATACAAAGGCAATAACATAAATTACATCAAAACAAATACACTAAGCAAAAAATTAAAAAGTAGGGAAAGCAATAAAGAAATCACATGTCCATAAACAAGTATAAATAGTTACAATTTATTCAAAGAACAAATTTAAGGCTTTAAAATAATTTACAGCATTTTTTTCCCTTGTTTCTTTTTATATCTACAGGTAGTGACCTATTTTTAAATTTTTAAAAAGTCAGTATGTATATTAAATTTATTTTTAAATCTAAATACTTCAGAAATAAAAGATTTTTTTAGATTTCGAAATCTAATCCAAAATGTTACTAAATTTAATTTAAGAAAACATTTTATTTTGCAAAAAAATGTTTATCATGCTTGCAAAAGTTCTGTCAAAACAAAAACAAAAAACAAAAGTTTTATAAGAGCACCATGTGACCAGCATTGTATGTTTTCATTTTCTTCTGAAGTGGACATTTTGAACACATTATTATAAGTGTCCTCTCAATTTGTTTTCAATATTTTATCTACAATAACCTACAAGTATATTAGCTGATAGTCAACTATTTTGTACATTGTTATGGTTTGCAATATTTTTATGAATTTAATTCACATATATTTTCAAATTTAAGAATAACCTGATTGAGAAAATAATATATGGTGTGTATATATACATATGATGGCTAGCATGAATTTCTTAGCTAATTTCTGCCCACTTCAATATAATATGTAATATTTAATGATGTAGACTTCAGATCCATTTATGGAAACACCCACTCAGAAATGTCCATAAATATCCACTAATAAACACATCTCTGTTTTTGGATCACCCACAATTAAAGACATCCGTTTTCTTTTTCACACTTGGTTAGTTTATCAGTCCTTTCTTTATTTGTCTGACATTTGCCACTTACCTGCTTCAGTATGTGCCCTGAGGTCAAGCTAGCATGTACCACCCTTACAACTGCCTGTATCAAGGTGTTTACAGACAATGAGCAGGAATCGCTGTTAGATGGAGGAATCAGTCGTTCAGGGACTCTCTCAAAGCCAGTTCTTTTGTTTGGGGTTTGTGTTGATTCTCCTCCCCTCCCTTTTTTGTCCCTGTACTTTTCCTTCTCCTTCTTTAACCAGTTATTCTGCTGAACGTTTGAGAGTAGAGACTGAAATCTTTAGCCATTGTCCGCAGCTTACAAAGTGTATTTTTTTTCTCTCTCTCTCTCTCTCTCTCTCTCTCTCTCTCGCTCACTCTATTTCTTTCTTTCTACTTCTTTTCTGTACAGGCGTGGGTTAGTCTGAGCAGGTCATCACTGCAGGAAGTGTTTTTTTAGTCTCATTTGAGGTGCTACAGCTCTGTGCCATCAGCAGCGGTGCCATTGGCCTCACCTTATGACCCTTTTCTCACAACTTAAATTAGCCTCTCTCTTCATCCTCTTCCATGTGCACATCCTTTACTCCAGCTCCATCTTTTGTAATCTACCCTTCATTTTCTTCACCCTGATTTGCCCTTTCTTTCTTTTCTGGGGTCTTGTTTCAGCAAGTCACTTTACCAATAAGACACATACCTCTAAGCGAACATTATAGCCAATGCTGACCTCTAGTGTCTAATGCACCTAACTGCAATTAATAAGATGTGGAATTCAAACTGAACGTGAGCAGGAACACAATAAAACCCCTGTTTAGGAATGGCACTGTGGTGTGGATTATGCATACTTGCATTCACCATATGTTCATACTTTGCATACAGTATAGTATATTACATACTATACAAATGTATCATTATATGATAAAATATTCTATATTTTGGTTTAGTATACAGGATATATAATAATATGAAAAAAGCATAATCCACACCTCATAAAAAATGTCTGCTTGCTCTCGTGACTTTATTTTTCTTAGTCTGTTTCTTAATGTCTGGGTCATAATTTGCCACAAAATCAAAGGAGGAAAAAGAAATTATATTTTGGTTAAAGAAAATTAAGATTATTTTAAGATTGTTTTTTTTTTTTGTGCTGTGGTATTATTTTCATGGCAGTTAAGCACATTTCCCCCCCAAATTCTCATTGCTGTAATGGTTAAAAAAAAAAAAAAAAAAAAAGTAATTTAATTACGGTTAATGATTTTTTTTTTTTTTTATGAATTATATACAGTATCTCACAAAAGTGAGTACACTCCTCACATTTCAGCAACCATTTTAGTATATCTTCTCAAGAGACAATACTATAGAAATGAAACTTGGATATATTTTAGAGAAGTCAATGTGCAGCTTGTATACAAGTACAAATTTACTGTACTCTAAAAATAACTCAACATATAGCCAATATTGTCTAAATAACTGGCAACAAAAATGAGTACACCCTAAGTGAACATGTCAAAACTGTGTCCAAAGTGTCAATATTTTAGAGGGGCACCATTGTTATCTAGCACTGCTTTAATCCTCCTGGGCATGGAATTCACCAGAGCTGCACAGGTTGTTGCTGGGATCCTCTTCCACTCCTCCATAATGACATCACAGAGCTGCTGGATGTTAGACACATGGTGCTTCTCCACCTTCCACTTGAGGATGCCCCACATGTGCTCAACAGGGTTCAGGTTTGGAGACAGACTTGGCCAATCCATCACCTTCACCTTCAGCTTCATTATCACATCTTGGCGGTATGTTTGGGGTCGTTATTATGTTGGAAACCTGCCGTTCGGCTCAGTTTCTGAAGGGAGGGCATCATGTTCTGCTTCAGAATGTTACAGTACATGTTGGAATCCATGTTTCCCTCAATGAACCGCAGCTCCCCAGTACCAGCAGCACTCATGCAGCCCCAGACCATGATGCTACCACCACCGTGCTTGACTGTAGGCAAGACACAACTTTCTTGGTACTCCTCACCAGGGCGTCACCACACATGCTGGACACCATCTGAGCCAAACAAGTTTATCTTAGTCTCATCAGACCACAGGACATGGTTCCAGTAATTCATGCTCTTGGACAGGTTGTCTTCAGCAAACTGTTTGCAGATATTTTGTGAGCCAGCTTCAGAAGAGGCTTCCTTCTGGGACGACGGCCAT
Source organism: Spinibarbus caldwelli (assembly GCA_039654775.1). Taxonomy (NCBI): domain Eukaryota; kingdom Metazoa; phylum Chordata; class Actinopteri; order Cypriniformes; family Cyprinidae; genus Spinibarbus; species Spinibarbus caldwelli. Next base: position 19,267,709 of record CM077260.1, read on the forward strand.
GCAAACCAACTTGTTGCAGTGTGCGGCGTATGGTCTGAGCACTGACAAGCTGACCTTCCACTTCTGCAACCTCTAAAGCAATGCTGGCAGCACTCATGCGTCTGTTATTTGAAGCCATCTTCTGCACCTGACGCACACCACGAGGACTCAACTTCTTTGATTGACCCTTGCGAGGTCTGTTCTGAGTGGAACCTGTCTTGGAAAACCTCTGTATGACCCTGGCCACTGTACTGTAACTCAGTTTCAGGGTGTTACTGATCTTCTTATAGCCTAGACCATCTTTGTGGAGAGCAACAATTGTAATTCTCAAATCCTCAGAGTTCTTTGCCATGAGGTGCCATGTTGAACATCCAGTGGTCAGTATGAGAGAATTGTACACAAAGCACCCAATTTTAACTGCTCTAATACAATATACATAAATTTGTATAGTCCTGTCAAGCAGACAAAAGCGTGAACTTGATGAATAGGATGTGGCTTTGTATGGTTAAACGACGTATAGCTGTTATCACTTAGGGTGTACTCACTTTTGTGGTCAGCTATTTTGACAATAATGGCTGTATGTTGAGTTATTTTCAGAGGACAGTAAATCTTTATTGCTATACAAGTTGCACATTGACTACTCCAAAATATATCCAAGTTTCATTTCTATAGTATTGTCCCTTGAGAAGATATACTAAAATGGTTGCTGAAATGTGAGGGGTGTACTCACTTTTGTGAGATACTGTATATAGTATGTACAGGTGCATCTCAATGAATTAGAATGTCGTGGAAAAGTTCATTTATTTCACTGACTCAACTCAAATTGTGAAACTTGTGTATTAAATAAATTCAATGCACACAGACTGAAGTAGTTTAAGTCTTTGGTTCTTTTAATTGTGATGATTTTGGCTCACATTTAACAAAAGCCACCAATTCACTATCTCAACAAATTAGAATATGGTGACATGCCAATCAGCTAATCAACTCAAAACACCTGCAAAGGTTTCCTGAACCTTCAAAATGGTTACACAATAGCCTATACAATCATGGGGAAGACTGCTGATCTGACAGTTGTCCAGAAGACAATCATTGACACCATCCACAAAGAGGGTAAGTCACAGAAGGTCATTACTGAATGGTTGGCTGTTCACAGAGTGCTGTATCAAAGCATATTAAGTGAAAAGTTGACTGGAAGGAAGAAATGGGGTAGGAAAAGGTGCACGAGCAACAGGGATGACCACAAGCTTGAGAATACTGTCAAACAAAGCTGATTCAAACACTTGGGAGAGCTTCACAAGGAGTGGACTGAAGCTGGAGTCAGTGGTCAAGAGTCACCATGCTCAGACTTCTTCAGGAAAAGGGCTACCAAGCCACTTCTGAAACAGAAACAATGTCAGAAGCATCTTACCTGGGCTAAGGAGAAAAAAACTGGACTGTTGCTCAGTGGTCCAAAGTCCTCTTTTCAGATAAAAGTAAATTTTGCATTTCATTTGGAAATCAAGGTCCCAGAGTCTGGATGAAGACTGTAGAGGCACAGAATCCAAGCTGCTTGAAGCCCAGTGTGAAGTTTCCACAGTCAGTTATGAATTGGGCTGCTATTTCATCTGCTGGTGTTGGTCCATTGTGTTTTCTGAAGTCCACAGTCAACGCAGCCATCTACCAGGACATTTTAGAGCACTTCATGCTTCCTTCTGCTGACAAGCTTTATGGGAATGCTGATTTCATTTTCCAGCAGGACTTGGCACCTGGCCACACTGCCAAAAACACCAAAAGTTGGTTAAATGACCATGGTGTTGGTGTGCTTGACTGGCCAGCAAACTCACCAGACCTGAAACTCACAGAGAATCTACGGGGTATTGTCAAGAGGAAGACGAGAGACACCAGACCCAACAATGCAGATGATCTGAAGGTCACTGTCAAAGAAACCTGGGCTTCCATACCACCTCAGCAGTGCCACAAACTGATCACCTCCATGCCACGCCGAATTGAGGCAGTAATTAAAGCAAAAGGAGACCCTATCAAGTATTGAGTACATATACAGTAAATGAACATACTTTCCAGAAGGCCAACAATTCACTAAAAATGTTTTTTTTTATTGGTCTTATGAAGTATTCTAATTTGTTGAGCTAGTGAATTGGTGAGTTTTTATTAAATGTGAGCCAAAATCATCACAATTAAAAGAACCAAAGACTTAAACTACTTCAGTCTGTGTGCATTGAATTTATTTAATACACGAGTTTCACAATTTGAGTTGAATTACTGAAATAAATGAACTTTTCCACGACATTCTAATTCATTGAGATGCACCTGTATATATACAGAATGTGTGTGTGTGTGTATGTGTTATATATATATATATATATATATATATATATATATATATATATATATGTATGTGTGTGTGTGTGTGTGTGTGTGTGTATATACATATATGTGTGTGTGTGTGTGTGTGTGTATATATATATATATATATATATATATATATATATATATATATACACACTGTATATTAGTATATATTAGTAAAAGTTTTTGTTTACATGATATATATATATGTGTGTTACGGAGCCGACGAGACGAGAGACGTGCGGATCCATGTGCAAGGCTTTTATTTACAACGGCGTGGTCAGGAAACAAGCAAGGGTCAAACAATGGCAAACAGGTATATCACAGGCAAGGCAAAGAGTCATCCAAAACGAGCATGAGTCAGTCGACAGCGAACAATATCCAAAGGGGCTTGACAAAAGAGGTAACCCGAAAACGTGAGCAATAATCCAGGCAAGGTGCGAACAGAGTCCGAAACGGCAAGGCAAAGGGTTAATCCAGGAAACACGGGCAGGAATCAAAACACGAGGAAACAGGCAAGGCAAGACTATGATAACTAAGTGGGCTCCGTAGAGTAGCTATCGCTAGGAGAGAGATAAGTGCGTACAATCCTCGGTAATCATAACAAGGAAGTCCATGGCTTATAAAGCGTGTCTCATTGGTTACAGCTGTGGGTGCAATTAGTGCGGTGGATGATGGGGAATGTAGTTCAGGGTATAGTGCAACAGTCAGTGTAGTGTGAGAGTCAGTATGATGGACGGGTGACCTCTGGTGGAGAGTGAACGGAAGGGCAGGCACAGGATTCGTAACAGTGTGTATTGTGTATATTTATTATGTATGTATCATGTACTTACATGTATATATTTATATTTATATTTATATAATTTATATCATATATAAACATATTTAATATATAAACATAACATGTTTCTTACATACAGTGCCCTTCACTAATATTGCCACCCTTGATAAATATGAGCAAAGGCGGCTGTGAAAATAAATCTGCATTGTTTACAAAATTCTAACCTATCATTGAAGTAAAACAATTGAAAGTGGGGAGAAAATCTCATGATGAAATAAATGTTTTTCTCCAATGAATGTAGGCCACAATTATTGGCACCCCTAGAAATTCTTATGAGTAACATATCTCTGAAGTATAGTCCCATTCATATTTACATTTTTTAGCACACTAGGGTGACTAGGAGCATGAAATTGTCCAGCCATGACTTCCTGTTCCACAGGATTATAAATATGAGGAACACAAAGGCCAAATTCCCTTAATCATCCATCACAAGGAGTAAAACCTAAGAATATAGTTCTGATGTGCAGAACAAGATTGTTGAGCATCACAAAAATAGAAAGTGGCTGTAATAAAAGAGTTAAAGCATTGAAAACCCCCATTTCCACCATCAGGGTAATAATTAAGAAGTTCCAATCAACTAAAGATGTTAAAAATCTCCCTGGAAAAGGACGTTTGTCTATATTGTCCTAATGCACGGTGAGGAAGAGAGTTTGAGTGGCCAAATATTCTCCAAGGATCACAGCTGGAGAATTGTAGAGATTAGTTGAGTCTTGGGGTCAGAAACCTAAAAAAAAAAAAAAAATATATATATATATATATATATATATATATATATATATATATATATATATATATATATATAACAAACATCCCCTACATCACCACATGTTGTTCGGGAGGGTTTCAAGGAAAATTCTCCTCGCTCATCCAAAAACAAACTTCAGCAAATTCAGTTGTCAGACACGACTGGAACTTCAAATGGCACTGGCTTCTATGGTCAGATGAAACTGAAAAAAGAGCTTTTTGGCAGCAAACCCACCAGATGAGTTTAGTACAAACAGGGATAAAAAAAAAAGTACCCCATGTCCACGGTTAAATATACTGCTGGATCTTTAATGTTGTGGGCTTATTTTTCTGCCAGAGGTCCTGAACATCTTGTTCAGATGCATGGCATCATGGATTCTATCAAATACCAGCAGATAAAAAATCTAAACCTGACTGACTCTGTTAGAAATCTTATAATGGGCCGTGTTTGGATCTTCCACCAGGACAACAATCCAAAACAAACATCAAAATAAACACAAAAATGGGTCACTCAGCACAAAATGAATCTTTTACCATGGCTGTCCCTGTCCTCTGACCTGAACCCTACAGAAAATGAGTGGGGTGAACTGAAGAGAAGAAGCACTAACATGGAGCTGTGAATCTGAAGGATCTGGAGAGATTCTGTATGAAGAAAATGGTCTCTGATCTCTTATCAGGTGTTCTCCAAACTCTTCAGGCATTATAGGAGAAAACTCAGAGCTGTTACCCTGGGAAAAGGACGTTGCAATAATTGGGTGCCAATAATTGTGGCCAACATGAACTAGAGAAAGCATTTATTCCACAATGAGATTTTCTCCCCACTTTCAAATGTTTTACTTCAATGATAGGTTGGAATTTTGTGAATTTTTTGAATGAAAAATAAAAAGGATAAACAATGCAGATTTATTTTCACAGCCGCCTTTGCTCATATTTACCAAGGGTGCCAATATCTGTGGAGGGTACTGTATATACATGCATGTGTGTGTATTTATATATACATAATAAATATACACAGTAAACACACATATATTATCTAAACAAAAACTTTTATTTTGTATGCGATTAATCCCAAATAATTGTTTGACAGCACTAATATATATATATATATATATATATATATATATATATATATATATATATATATATATATATATATATATATTATGATACCCTGGACCACAAAATCAGTCATAAGGGGTCAATTTTTTTGTAAGGGTCACTTTTGAAAGATGAACAAATAAGCTTTCTATTGATGTATGGTTATTTAGGATAGGACAATATTTGGCAGAGATACAACTATTTGAAATCTGGAAACTGAGGGTGAAAGGAAAACAAAATATTGCGAAAATCGCCTTTAAAGTTGTCCAAAAGAAGTTCTTAGCAATGCATATTACTAATAAAAAATTGATTTATATATATATATATATATATATATATATAATTTATTATAATATTATTATTAATTTTATCTATAGATATATATGATTCACCTTGCATTTCTTAGCATAAATTACTGGTGAAAAAATAAATAAATAAAATTAGCACAGAATATTAGCTCCATGTTTATCTCCATAGTGAAGGAGCAAAATCTTCTAATGGCTAAGTGTTTGTGGTTTTACTCATTTTTTAGTTCCCAACAGCATGCACATTGCCATTGAGTGAATGAATTCTCATCCTGAGGTAAAACAATTCTCTCAGAAGAGATGGTAACAAAAGAAAGGTGCTCTGGAAAGTGTGTGTGTTGGCATTGGCAGTATTTTTGTGCCCTACCCCCCAACTACTGCACGAGGCTGTGGGGAGGGGGAGGAGAGGAGAGATAAGGGAGGAGGAGGAGGGGTCAGCCTTGGGACAGGCCCGGCGTGCTAGTGGAGGGGAAGCAATGGGATGGCTCGGTTGCCAGGGGGATGAGAGAGGCTGGAACTGAGGTGAGTGGTAACTAAGTAACAAGAGCAAACAATAGACGAGAGTTAGAGTAATGCAGAAAGAGAATTTTTCACTCTTTTATATCAAATCACATGATTTTAAAGAATATACAAAAGCATATTAACTCTGCGCACCTGCATATCTTTACTGCCCATGTTAATATTCAGGATGCAGATCACACTTTCTCAAGGCATACAAGTTGAGGCCCTTCTTCCTTCAAAGAGACTTGCGCAGGCCGTCTGTCCTGCCCAGATTAGGGCCGTAGTGCCTGGGGTGAAATACTGCAGGAAATCCCCCTGTGCACCACAGCCCAATCTACACGACACAGTGATGTCTGTGGTCTGCACCCCAGAGGAACCTAAAAAAGAAACCATCAATTATTCTCCAGTGGGCGAGAGGCTGAGGAGAGTGTGTGTGTGTGTGTGTGTGTGTGTGTGTGTGTGTGTGTACACGTTCATGAGAACAGGACAGAGTGAAAGGAGCAGTCTGAATGAAAGTGTGCACATGGCTGTGAGAAACGCAGATGGGGGAAGAACAGGGCCGGATATGAAAGAGGAAGACTATAGGAACCATACTGGCCTTGTTTCCTGTTTGAAACTACGCCTTTGAGAGGCTCATGGCGGGAAATGTGTGTCTGTGTGTGTGGGATGAGAATCGGTATCCTGGTGTTCAGCCCACTGAGCCCCTGTATGGGGCTGACGAAGTGCTAAACCCTCTTCTTCCTTTCTGAGCAACTGTTTCAGCTCTATTTCTCACTGTGCTTATTTATGGCCTCAGTGGAATCCACAGACTTAGCTTTTCTGTGGTGATTTTTGTGAGAAGAACTGCGGAACGGATTTAAATATAGTAAAATCTGTTGAAGCCAGTGTAAGACACATTTCACAATACATTTTTCCGCTGTAATGTGATATATTTCCAATGTTGCTATAAATATCAATTAAAGCTAAACAGAAATATTAAAAACGAAAAACTAATAAACTGAAAATATAAAAATTAAAATCTAATTCAAAATAAGTATAAATAATATGTATTATTAATTTATGAATGTGAGTCATTTTAGAGGAAGAGCAGGTTATTATATTTTGATAAATTATAGACAATAGAATAAAATAGATTTTTTATTGCTACCAGGGTATCTGCAGGATTTTTAAGATCTGATTTAAGACTTTTTAAGACCTTTTTTTAAGACCTGCACAAACAAAATTAATACTGTATGAGTGGAATAGGGAAATGTCTGTGGAAACATAATCTGTAAAATTACTGTAAAAAGCATTTACAGTTCAGATGCAGGTTTTCACAAAAACAAAAAGTTTCATAAAATGATAAACTTCACATTTCAGCTTTTAAAGAATTTTTAAGAAAATGAGTAATTATAATTATTCAAACAATTATTATCAATCAATAAATATATTTTACTCTCTTAATTGTTTAGATTTTTATAATGCATTACGTTCTTGTCGATCTACCAATTCACATTTACAACCCTGCGTGTTTGCTGCATAATAACGAGGGATTTTCATAGTCTGAACAAAAATAGTAGTCGGGTCTATTAAAAATCCACATTCATTCTCTGCCAGCAGGTAGCGCTTTCGGAACGGCAGAAATATAGTGGTCCACCGGTAACGGCTGTACACAGCACCTGCCTTTGAAACGTGCAGCACTCATATTTATTCAATGAAATCATAGCCTTTTGAAGCCATATCGCAATTCTTGTTTTTTTGTCCCCAAATTTAAGACCTCTTATCTTGATACAACTAAATTGAAGACTTTTTAAGGACCCGTGGAAACCCTGTGCTATACACAGCTAAGCCCAAGGTAATAAGATTATAAACATGCATGAAGAAAGTAATTTGGGTCAATTCTGATTCCATCTTGATGTTACAGTACTGTATTTTTACAGGTAGGAACAACTGCTTTGAAAGTTTATGGTATTCAAATGTGTTACATGGATTGTTTTAACATTAATGATGTCCTCTGCCCATTTTCTCTGCCTTAGACATTAATGAAAAAAAAAATTGCCAGTATAAACTAAAAGCAGAACACAATTGGCCAAAAAAAAATTTAAAAAATAAATAAAAAAATCCCACATTCTTCGTAACCTCCATGCTATTGGATGTCTGTTTTTGGTCCAAAAGTGCAAAAAGACATTAGCAGCTAAAGTTTCAGAAGATCGTTTTCACAAGATTCATTTAAAAGAAAAAACATTCACTCTTAAAAGAAAAGGTGCCAGGAAGAACCAAAAAGAGGGTTTCGCGGCGATGCCATAGAGGAACCATTTTTGGTTCCCTGAAGAACCATTTTGTGAAAGGTTCTTTAAAGAACCGGTGTTTTTCTTGGTGCCATAAAGCACCTTTTCTGGTACTACAAAGAACCCTTTTTAAAGGTTCTTCAAAGAACCATTGATGAATAGGTTCTTTACGGCCCCATTTCTTCCAGATCAATATCCTTATATTTATCATACTATAAAATTTCTTTAATAGGATTGTTCATAAAATAATTTTGAAAATAAAAAATAAACAAGTAAACAGACTTGACAAGATATATGATTAAAATGTTTATTGCATTTACAGTATACATCAATGCAATATACATCATATCTCAATACTGTGTATGTGTGTTTAATAATAAATGCACAAGTACTAGGGTACTCAGACTTGACAGCAATGATTGATCATTTTTTAAAGTCACTGCAATCATTGTTTTCATGACCAATCGTTGCTGTCAAGTACTCGATTATCACCATGACTTTATATATTTCTCTCGCATGCCATCCAGACCATCAAAATAAAGACCTATCAGTACTTGAAATGAAAAATTTACAAAAATGCCCATCCCTATGTAATACAGTGAATATGGCAGGTTAATGTCAGTACCCCATCATCCACTAGAATGCCCTTTTTCATCCCGTGGAAACTGCCACTGGTGGTTCAAAGAGTTCCCGTTTTCACAGTCCTTCTGATGAATGGTTGGGTACTAGGGATGTAACGATTACCGGTTTGACGATAAATCATGATAAAATTCACCACGGTTAGTATTACCGTTTCATTTTTTAATTATCATTAAAACCGTATTCGATTACCGCGATTTGAACATCTCACGATAAATAAATACTGTCCAGCATAAAGTACAGTTTTCAGTAACAGTCTCACGTGCGCACAGCAGCAGAGTAACTTAGCAGAGTAAGTTTGAGTGAGAGGAGAGACACGTTTTAAGTGCGCACACTCTCACTGGTCGAGAGCAGCGTGTATCTGAACTCGCGTCCGGTTTTGTGCGAGAGCAAAGGAAATCCGCATGCGAGCGGAGAGATTCGCGCTCGCGCATTATATTAATGTGCTTTCGCTCTACAATAATGCGCTCTTGACATGTCATTAAAATAACGCCTTAAACTTAGTTTCATTTTGAGTGAAAACACAGCGGAAAAGCTGGGAGGTTTTAAAAGAGTGCTGAGGGAATTATACAAATGAATATATGAATGAATTAATTATATGAATGTGCCTCTGAAGGTTCTTACTGTCTTCAGAAACGATTCGATGGCATTTTGTTTTCATCTTCGCTCCATGTAATACCTAAAGGAAGTGTTCTTAATCGCAATACTGCTTTGTTCACGGAGTTTACGGGAAACAGCTGTATTCAGCTTTTCCATATAAAGCACCACCTGCTGTCTTAGAGTGGATTTACAGAGACTTATATTTACATTCAGCCTGTGTGCAGTTTCTGTCTGGCCAAAAACGGAGCGAAATTGCATGCCCTGCTGTAAATTTTGACCGGTTGAAGGAAGAACAAGCTTATGTGGATTCTACACATTTAAACAATTCAGATAAGTTATGTAGAATTATTTATGGAGGAGATAAAATACATATAACCATTTATTAATCAATTATCATTTTGACTTAACCCTTCTCTTTATTTAAAGGCTGAAATGTGAGGTTTACCTTTATATGAAACTTTTTCAAAGCTTTATTTGAACATTTACATTAGATATTTGAACATGCTATTAAACTGTTTTCAGTCAAGTTGTCATTTAAAATCCGAAATCATTGGTAATGTTATTGTTTTAGTGATTATGCAAACAAAAAGTTATTTTATTTGTTGTTTGTTGATTTTTAAATATAAAACTTGAAGTGATTTATGTGTCTGTACTTTTTGAACATCTCCAGCACATTTTAATAATATCGTGATAAAACTGATAACCATGAACATTTTGGTCACTATAATCGTGATAAGAAATTTTCATACCGTTACATTTCTATTGGGTACATAGGATCCTGTAGCAAAAAAAAAAAAAAGAGAGCCACTTTCATTAGTTTCTTAATTTTAATAGGTTTAGCACCGATATAATGATGCAAAATGACAAACAAAGATAATGGAAAGGTATTTTTTTTGGAAACATTACAATGTTTTGGGGGAAAAAATCTGAAGTCTGCATTTATTTTATCAAGAATACAGAGAAAATAGTAATATTTCAAAATATCATTACACATTAAAAGAACTGTTGTCTATTTTAATATATTGTAAACTGTCATTTTTTCCTGTGATCAAAGCTGAATTTTCAGCATCATTACTTCAGTCTTCAGTGTCACATGATCCTTCAGAAATCATTTTAATATGCTGATTTGCTGCTCAAGAACATTTGTTATTATCAAAACAGATGAAAACAGTTTTTGCTTCTTAACATTTCTGTGGAAATGCTGATACCTTTTTCAGGATTCTTTGATTAATAGAAAGTACAATTAACAACATTTATTAAATTTATTAAAAAAATTTAGTAAATAGAAATCTTTTCCAACATTATAAATGTCTTCACTGTTACTTCTGATAAATTAAATGCACCCTTGATTAATAAAAGTATTCATTTCTCTCTCTCTCTCTCTCTCTCTTTTTACCACAAATGTATTAATTTCTTTCTTTTCTTACCACAAATGTTTGAATGGTATTGTTTCCATAAAAATTGTTACCAGCAAAAACTGTTTTCAACAAAGGTAGTAATCAGAAATGTTTCTTGAGCTGCAAATCAGCATATTGGAATGATTTCTGAAGGATCATGTGGCACTGAAGACTGGAGTAATGATGCTGAAAATTCAGCTTTGATCACAGCAATCAATTACATTTTAAAATATATTCACATAGAAAAGAGGTATTTTAAATTATAATAATATTTTACAATATTTTTGTTTTTACTGTATTTTTAATCAAATAAATGCAGTAGTGGCGAGCAGAAGACTTACATAAAAAAAACATGTTCAAAAAACATTTTAAAAAAATCATACAGGAGGTCCACTCTAACTCTGCTGCATGGCCATCAGCATAGAGGAATCTAGAAACATAACATGCAATTTATCACAGAGCCAACAATAATTAGTATAGACCCTTTTTCTGTTAGTAAACATTGTGACTTTTTCTGTGGGCGGAGCTTAGGTGGAGGTAGAAAGATTCCTCTGACCGCTTCACTAATGCATGCTATGAAGTTTGTTAACTTGTTTTTTTTAACAATGACTGGAGAAAATCCGATTTTACCTGCATATGTAACTTTCCGGGACCGCAATTGTTATTTGAAAAGGTTAACTTTAAAGGACCAAACCAGATCGGCTGACCCGTACATGCTCACTCAAGGCTTGGACGATCAGACAGGATTCCCTCCGGTTGAGTGACTCACATCTAACGTGTATAGTAAAGACAAACTCACCGTGTCTATCTAGTCATGAAGATGTAATATACTGTCACGAATCCGTTTAATGGACTTCCATTCGCTCACCACCAGAGGTCACTCCTCCATCACATTGACTCTCAAACCACACAGACTGTTATATATTACCCTGGACTGCATTTCCCATCATTCTTTGTACTAAGTACATACAGCTGTCTCAATCACACGCTCACACCTGAGAACTATCTCACAATCACACACCCTATATAAACCATGGACTTCTTTTCACAGATCGCCGTGTATTGATCTGCGTATAGCACTCCCCTAGCGCTAGCTGCCATTCCGTGTTTCCCTAGTCCGAGTCTGCCATTCCGTGTAACCTTAGTCTTTGTATTGCCTTGCCTGTTTTTTCGTGTTCTGACCCTAGCCCGTTTCCTGGATTTACCCCTTTGCCTAGCCGTTCGGACTCTGTTTTGCCCCTGCCTGGATTATTGCTGTGTACCTGGATTATCTCTCTTTGCCTCACCCTGTTGGATACTGTTCGCCGATTGAAGGCCCATGCTTGTCCTAGGAATACTCTTTGTCTTGCCTGTGATATACATGTTTGCCACTGTCCGAATCTGCCTGTGTTTTGACCATGTTTCATAATAAAAGCCTGCAGATGGATCCGCATGCCTCACATCTCGTTGTTCCCATAACATATACATTCTAATTTCAGCAGGTCACTATTTTTAATCACAACATGTACAATTACAAATGATTAATTGTCTTGAGACGCACCCATAATAACAAAAATATATATATATACACTTATTTAATACATACACACACACACACATACACACACAAACAATTTTTTAAAATAAAAGAATTAACGTTCATGTTTTTAGGTTTGTGTCTCTCAGGTTTGGATGTCAAAATCTTCCTATAATGAACTGTAATATAACAGATGCATGGTGATATAAGAAAATATGTTGTGAAAAAATGCATGTGAATGTATTTTTTTTCTTCCCACCTGTGTTTCCTGCTTTTCTGTCAGCAGCTCCCTTCAAAAATTTTGAAATCTTGGAGCTTCTCTTCTTTTGTAGAACGATTATATTATCACTCCTGAAACCACAGAACAATTTTTAATCAATATTTGTTTGCCATGAAAGATCAAAGCACGTTTGAACTAATGTTAGATTCAGTTAATTCGCGCTCCGTGTAACGTTAAGTGACATCACCGATTAAAAGTACAGCACATATTTTAGGCTAAATAAGTTAGACAACTTCCAATAAACCATTGACAAACTGACAGCAAACCCTATACAAAGCTATCAAAACCTCTCATCTACACATAAAGATGTGATTAAAAGCCCAAACTTTCATAAACAAGAGCTCAAGCTTCAGAGTTAGCCTAACATAACTTACCTGGTCTGAAAACAGTTGAGATGCTAGCAGACTTTTTCAAAGACTGTAAACCATTTCTGTGGAGTAAATATTCAACAGAAACATGTCAGTTACATGTAAGAAAGTGTCTGGAACAGTTATATGTGATATTTGTGTGATTTTAGGGACTAAACTCACCTGAAAGCAGTGAAAACAGCAGCGAGAGACGGAGATTTATGACTTTATGAGCGTTTGAGTGGACTCCAGTATTCAGCGCGCTCGCCCATTAAAACACGTCACGCAGCATTTACATAAATAAATCTCTTATCAGAATCACATTAAATCTTTAATAAATGGCGAATTTGAGTCTCATTTTGTAGTTCTACGACCAATGCATAGGTGCAAAATGTATGATAGTGGGACAATGTGGCACTTTTATATTTTAAGATATTGTATCACTCAACCTTTTTATTTCATTTTAAAACATGATTGCAGTATTTTTTATACTAAACTTTGCTTTTGTTAAATAACTAGCCTAATCATTTTTTTAAGGTCATGCAAAACAGCATTAAAATAGATGTAATAGATATTAAGAACTGATCTTGTCATGAATCTGGTCCATGGACCTCCATTTGTTCGCCACCAGAGGTCACCCTTCCATCACATTGACTCTCTCACCACACACTACCCCGGACTTCATTTCCCAGCAGCCATTTCCTTAATCACATGCTCACACCTGATACCCATTTCGCAATCACACACACTACTTAAGCCATGGACTTCCTCAGTCAGATCGCCGAGTATTGTACGCAAATATCCTAGTGATAGCTACCCTACAAAGCCCTCTGAGTTGTCTTAGTCTTGCCTGTTTTCTCGTGTTTCGATTTCTGCCCGTGTTTCCTGGATTAACCCTTGCCTTGCCGTTCGGACTCTGTTTGCTGTGTACCTGGATTTACTCTCTCTGCCTTGCCCTGTTGGATATTGTTCGCCGATCGTCGACCCACGCTTGTTCTAGGATTACTCTTTGTCTTGTCCCTGCCATACCTGTTTGCCATTGTTTGACCCTGCCTGTGATTTGACTATGTTTCTAAATAAAAGCTTGCACATGGATCCGCACGCCTCTTGTCTCATCAGCCCCGTTACAGAATACTCGGCCACACAAGGATCCAGCGGCTTTTCGAAGGAACCCTGGCCAGGTATGGACCCATTCGACCAGCTACTCGATCTGCGACAGGGGAGTTTATCTATTGAAGAGTACATCATTCAATTCTGTGAGCTGGCGCATAGGATTCCCTTTGATGAGGTTATACTAAAAGACATTTTCCGTTTCGGATTAAGTGAGCCAATCAAGTCATGTTTACCTGAGGGGAAGTTTAATTGTAGTTTAACTGATTTTTTGGACTATGCTTTGCTATGTGCTGGCTCTTCGTTCACTGTGGGTGTTGCCGATGAGGCACGCGACACCGCATCTATGACTGAAATGGTGGCCGAACCAGAGCACGTTCAAAAAATGGCGGCCACAACAACACCTCGTCATGTCCTTGCTGCCAGTCATGAATCAAGTCAAGTCGCAGTTGGTCGTCATGAATCAAGTCACATCACAGCTGCTCATCCAGAGTCACTTCACATCTCAGCTGATCATCCAGAGTCACTTCACGTCTCAGCTGATCTCCTAGAGTCAAGTCACGTTTCAGCTGATCGTCACGAGCCACAGCACGTCTCGGCTGATCTTCCAGAGTCTCGTCACGTCTCGGCTGATCTTCCAGAGTCTCGTCACGTCTCAGCTGATCTTCCAGAGTCTCGTCACGTCTCGGCTGATCTTCCAGAGTCTCGTCACGTCTCAGCTGATCTTCCAGAGTCTCGTCACGTCTCAGCTGATCTTCCAGAGCCTCGTCACGTCACCACTGACCCTCCAGAACCACGTCATGTCACCACTGATCATCCAGAGTCTTGTGACGTCCAGTCCGTCACACCCAGATATTCAAGGTCAGTGCTTCGAGTTCTCAGTCTGGTATCCAGTGTGAGGGATGCAGCACTGGTGTCGGCACGTGCAGCTGGTATCCCCAAACCAGCTCACTTTAACCCTCCTGTTCCTGCTCCTATTCACCTGTCCGAAGCGCTTCCCATGATGGGGATCGCTTTGTTGCATTTGGGCTGCATATACCACCACAGAACCGCCCCAGGCGATGGCACCCGCTGCAGCTTCTCCAGAGGAGGTGGCACTTGCTGCAGAACCTCCTGAAGCAGCGGTGCTCGCTTCAGATCCTTTTATGGTGGTGGCGCCCAGTAATGTATTCTCACCCTGTCGTGTCGTGGTCAAGGAGACGGTTGCCACTGTAGAACCTCCGGCGGTGGCGGCAACCACTGCAGAACCTTCAGAGGAGTCAGTGGTAACCACCGGTGAACTTTCGCCCTGCCCCGTCACGGCTAAGGAGGCCGTCTGTGAACTCTCGCCCTGTCCTGTCATGGCTAAGGAGGCCGTCTGTGAGCTCTTGTCCTGCCCTGTCACGGCTATGGAGGCCGTCAATGTATCCTCGTCCTGTCCTGTCACAGCCAGAAGGGCTGTCCCTGAACTCTCGTCCTGCCCTGTCACAGCCACGGAGGCCGCTTTTGAACATTTGCCCTGCTCTAAACCCGCCTTTGAACTCTCACCCCGTTCTGAACTAGCCATGGTGGCTGATTGTGAACTGCCTACCCGCTCAGTTACCACTAGGAAAAATGTGGATAGACTTCCCATGTTCCCTGCCTCGATTCTTGGTTCCGTACATGTTCTCTCTCCTTCTTGTGTCTCAGTTTTCCCTAGGTCCCAGTCTCTGCTGTGGGTTCCTGATGCGTTGTGGTGCTCTCCTGATCCGTCATGCTGTTCTCCTACTCTGCTGTGGAGGTCTCCTGCTCTATCTGCTCTGCCGTGGTGGGCTCCTGCTCCGTCTGCTCTGCTGTGGAGGTCTCCTGCTCCGTCTGCTCCGCCCTGGTGGGCTCCAGTTCTGTCTGTGCTACCCTGGTGGGCTCCTGCTCCGTCTGCTCCGCCCTGGTGGGCTCCTGCTCCGTCTGCTCCACCCTGGTGGGCTCCGTCTGCTCCGCCTTGGTGGGCTCCTGCTCCGTCTGCGCCGCCCTGGAGGGCTTCAGCCTCGTCTGCGCCGCCCTGGAGGGCTCCAGTCCCGCCTGCTCCGCCTTGGTGCCCTGTTCTGCCTCGGTCCTCGACCTCTCCACTCCCAAGTGGACCTGGCCCTCCGTCCCTCCCTCTGTTCCGCCTCCGCTCCACCTCCCTCTTGGATTGTGTAATGTTTGGAGCGTCTGGAAGCCGCTCCTTGGGGGGGGCTATGTCATGAATCTGGTCCATGGACCTCCATTTGTTCGCCACCAGAGGTCACCCTTCCATCACATTGACTCTCTCACCACACACTACCCCGGACTTCATTTCCCAGCAGCCATTTCCTTAATCACATGCTCACACCTGATACCCATTTCGCAATCACACACACTACTTAAGCCATGGACTTCCTCAGTCAGATCGCCGAGTATTGTACGCAAATATCCTAGTGATAGCTACCCTACAAAGCCCTCTGAGTTGTCATAGTCTTGCCTGTTTTCTCGTGTTTCGATTTCTGCCCGTGTTCCCTGGATTAACCCTTGCCTTGCCGTTCGGACTCTGTTTGCTGTGTACCTGGATTTACTCTCTCTGCCTTGCCCTGTTGGATATTGTTCGCCGATCGTCGACCCACGCTTGTTCTAGGATTACTCTTTGTCTTGTCCCTGCCATACCTGTTTGCCGTTGTTTGACCCTGCCTGTGATTTGACTATGTTTCTAAATAAAAGCTTGCACATGGATCCGCACGCCTCTTGTCTCATCAGCCCCGTTACAGATCTACTGGTCTTTTATTTAGCCTAATAAACACCACAAAACTATTTATACAACTCCAAATTAATACTTTATATTGCATTATAATTGAACACAACTAATAGAAAATGAGTCTGGAATGAGTTCTGGACCAGACAGGACAATTTAGCTCACTTGCTCTCACTTTTCAGAAAAAAATATTTACATGTTGACTGTGAAGAACCATTAAATAGTCTAAAGAACCTTTTTTTTTTTTGTGCTGCAAAGAACCTTTCTGTTCTACAAAGAATTTTTTGTGCAATGGGAAGGTTCTTTGGATATTAAAGGTTCTTCATGGAACCATACACCCTGCCAAAGAACCATTTAAGAACCTTTTTTTTAAGAGTGTACTGTGTATATGTGTTTAATAGGGATGTGCACAAGTACTAGAGTACTCAGACCTGACAATGATTGATCATTTTTTAAAGTCACTGCAATCATCGTTTTCATGATCAATCATCGCTGTCAAGTCTGAGTACTCGATGATCACCTGACTTTATATATTTCTCTTTTTCTGATTGGTTATAGCAGCATTTTGGGTGGTACCTGAGCTCTGACTAGTTAGTGTTAGCACAGCGTGCCATCCAGACAAAATCAAAACCAACAGTACTTGAAATGAAAAATTTACAAAAATGCCCATCCCTAGTGTGTAATCCAGCAGATTAATGTCAGTACCCCCATCATCCACTAGTATGCCCTTTTTCATCCCGTGGAAACTGCCACTGTCCTTTTGATGAATGGTTGAGGCTGGGTACATAGGATCCTGTAACAAAAAAAAAAAAAAAAAGACACTTTCATTAGTTTCTTAATTTTCATAGGTTTAGCACAGGTACAATGATGCAAAATGACAAACAAAGATAATGGAAAGGTATTTTTAAGCTGAACAGCAGTAAGAATAGAAACAAAATCAAAGCAAGTCAAAGAATTTTGGAAGTTCATCCATCCATCTATTCACTCTCCAAACCACTTATCCTCTCTAGGGTCGTGGGGGCTGAAGCCTATCCCAGCATCTTGGGCCACAAATGCATCCAATTAATGGTATTTAAGCAATATAAGCACTAGGTAACAATGTTATACAGTACCTGTCAAAATTTTGGAAACATTACAATGTTTTTGAAAAAAACAAACAAACAAAAATCTCTTCTGCTCACTAAGTCTGCATTTATTTAATCAAGAATACAGAAAAAATAGTAATATTGTAAAATATCATTACAAATTAAAAGAACTGTTGTCAATTTTAATATACTGTAAATAATTTATTCCTGTGATAAAAAGCTGAATCTTCAGCATCATTACTCCAGTCTTCAGTGTCACATGATCCTTCAGAAATCATTTTAATATGCTGATTTGCTGTTTTTTATTTATTTTTCTTTTAAAAGAATTTTATATTTCTTATTCTTAAAACAGTTGAAAACAGTTTTTGCTTTTTAACATTTTTTTTGTGGAAATGGTGATACCTTTTTCAGGATTCATTGATGAATAGAAAGAACAATGAACAGCATTTATTAAATTTATTAAACAATTTAGTAAATAGAAATCTTTTCCATCATTATAAATGTCTTCACTGTTACTTCTGATAAATGTAATCCCTTGATTAATAAAAGTATTAATTTCTCTCTTTTTTACCACAAATGTATTCATTTCTCTTTTTTCTTACCACAAATGTTTGAATGGTATTGTTTCCATAAAAATGTTAAGCAGCAAAAACGGTTTTCAACATTGGTAATAATCAGAAATGTTTCTTGAGCTGCAAATCAGCATGTTAGAATGATTTCTGAAGGATCATGTGACACTGAAGACTGGAGTAATGATGCTGAAAATTCAGCTTTGATCACAGCAATCAATTACATTTTAAAATATATTCACATAGAAAAGAGGTATTTTAAATTGTAATAATATTTTACAATATTTCTGAGGTATTTTAAATTGTAATAATACTTTACAATATTTCAGTTTTTACTGTATTTTTAATCAAATAAATGCAGTGAGCAGAAGTCTTACATAAAAAAAGAAACATGTTTAAAAAAAAACAACATTTTAAAAAAATCATACTAATCTCTAACTTTTGAACAGTAGTGTATGTTTGAGGATTTCATATGGTTCATAGCGCCTTAGAGATGTTGTCCAACAGGAGGTCTGCTCCAACTCTGCTGCACGGCCATCAGCACAGAAGAATCTAGAAACACAATATGCCATTTATCACAGAGCCAACAATATTTAGTATACAGGCAGGTTTATTTAAAGGAAGCAAGCTAGAGCAGAAGTGAAATTTCTGCATTTCACTTCTGCTCTAGCTTGCTTCCTTTAAATAAAGGAAATTGTGAAATTCTGTGCTGATGGCCGTGCAGCAGAGTTGGAGCAGACCTCCTGTTGGACAGCATCTCTAAGGTGCTATGAACCATATGAAATCCTCAAACATACACTAATGTTCAAAAGTTAGAGATTAGTATGATTTTTAAATTGTTTTTTTTATATATATATACATACAATATATATATATATATATATATATATATATATATATATATATATATATATATATATATATTATATATATATATATATATATATATTATATATATATATATATATATATATATATATATATTATATATATATATATATAATGATATATATATATATAGAAACACACAAACCAGTTTCTTAAAATAACAGAATTAACGTTAATGTTTTAGGTTTGTGACACTCAGGTTTGGATGTCAAAACCTTCCTAAAATAACTGTAATATAACAGATGCATGGTGATATAAGAAAATATGTTGTGAGAAAAAGCATATGAATGTATTTAAAGAGATTTCTCAGCTCACCTGTGTTTCCTGTATTTCTGTCAGCAGCTCCCTTCAAAAATTTTGAAATCTTGGAGCTTCTCTTCTTTTGTAGAACGATTATATTATCACTCCTGAAACCACAGAACAATTTTTAATCAATATTTGTTTGCCATGAAAGATCAAAGCACGTTTGAACTAAGGTTAGATTCAGTTAATTCGCGCTCCGTGTAACGTTAAGTGACATCACCGATTAAAAGTACAGCACATTAAATCACATTAAATCTTTAATAAATGGCGAATTTGAGTCTCATTTTGTAGTTCTACGACCAATGCATAGGTGCAAAATGTATGATAGTGGAACAATGTGGCACTTTTATATTTTAAGATATTGTATCACTCAACCTTTTTATTTCATTTTAAAACATGATTGCAGTATTTTTTATACTAAACTTTGCTTTTGTTAAATAACTAGCCTAATCATTTTTTTAAGGTCATGCAAAACAGCATTAAAATAGATGTAATAGATATTAAGGACTGATCTACTGGTCTTTTTTTATTTAGCCTAATAAACACCACAAAACTATTTATACAACTCCAAATTAATACTTTATATTGCATTATAATTGAACACAACTAATAGAAAATGAGTCTGGAATGAGTTCTGGACTAGACAGGACAATTTAGCTCACTTGATCTCACTTTCCAGAAAAAAATATTTACAACATGTTGACTGTGAAGAACCATTAAATAGTCTAAAGAACCTTTTTTTGTGCTGCAAAGAACCTTTCTGTTCTACAAAGAACTTTTTGTGCAATGGGAAGGTTCTTTGGATATTAAAGGTTCTTCATGGAACCATACACCCTGCCAAAGAACCATTTAAGAACCTTTTTTTTAAGAGTGTACTGTGTATATGTGTTTAATAGGGATGTACACAAGTACTAGAGTACTCAGACCTGACAATGATTGATCATTTTTTAAAGTCACTGCAATCATCGTTTTCATGATCAATCATCACTGTCAAGTCTGAGTACTCGATGATCACCTGACTTTATATATTTCTCTTTTTCTGATTGGTTATAGCAGCATTTTGGGTGGTACCTGAGCTCTGACTAGTTAGTGTTAGGACAGCGTGCCATCCAGACAAAATCAAAACCAACAGTACTTGAAATGAAAAATTTACAAAAATGCCCATCCCTAGTGTGTAATCCAGCAGATTAATGTCAGTACCCCCATCATCCACTAGTATGCCCTTTTTCATCCCGTGGAAACTGCCGCTGTCCTTTTGATGAATGGTTGAGGCTGGGTACATAGGATCCTGTAACAAAAAAAAAAAAAAGACACTTTCATTAGTTTCTTAATTTTCATAGGTTTAGCACGGGTACAATGATGCAAAATGACAAACAAAGATAATGGAAAGGTATTTTTAAGCTGAACAGCAGTAAGAATAGAAACAAAATCAAAGCAAGTCAAAGAATTTTGGAAGTTCATCCATCCATCTATTCACTCTCCAAACCACTTATCCTCTCTAGGGTCGTGGGGGCTGAAGCCTATCCCAGCATCTTGGGCCACAAATGCATCCAATTAATGGTATTTAAGCAATATAAGCACTAGGTAACAATGTTATACAGTACCTGTCAAAATTTTGGAAACATTACAATGTTTTTGAAAAAAACAAACAAACAAAAATCTCTTCTGCTCACTAAGTCTGCATTTATTTAATCAAGAATACATATAAAAAATAGTAATATTGTAAAATATCATTACAAATTAAAAGAACTGTTGTCAATTTTAATATACTGTAAATAATTTATTCCTGTGATAAAAAGCTGAATCTTCAGCATCATTACTCCAGTCTTCAGTGTCACATGATCCTTCAGAAATCATTTTAATATGCTGATTTGCTGTTTTTTATTTATTTTTCTTTTAAAAGAATTTTATATTTCTTATTCTTAAAACAGTTGAAAACAGTTTTTGCTTTTTAACATTTTTTGTGGAAATGGTGATACCTTTTTCAGGATTCATTGATGAATAGAAAGAACAATGAACAGCATTTATTAAATTTATTAAACAATTTAGTAAATAGAAATCTTTTCCAACATTATAAATGTCTTCACTGTTACTTCTGATCAATGTAATCCCTTGATTAATAAAAGTATTAATTTCTCTCTTTTTTTACCACAAATGTATTCATTTCTCTTTTTTCTTACCACAAATGTTTGAATGGTATTTTTTCCATAAAAATGTTAAGCAGCAAAAACGGTTTTCAACATTGGTAATAATCAGAAATGTTTCTTGAGCTGCAAATCAGCATGTTAGAATGATTTCTGAAGGATCATGTGACACTGAAGACTGGAGTAATGATGCTGAAAATTCAGCTTTGATCACAGCAATCAATTACATTTTAAAATATATTCACATAGAAAAGAGGTATTTTAAATTGTAATAATATTTTACAATATTTCTGAGGTATTTTAAATTGTAATAATACTTTACAATATTTCAGTTTTTACTGTATTTTTAATCAAATAAATGCAGTGAGCAGAAGTCTTACATAAAAAAAGAAACATGTTTAAAAAAAAACAACATTTTAAAAAAATCATACTAATCTCTAACTTTTGAACAGTAGTGTATGTTTGAGGATTTCATATGGTTCATAGCGCCTTAGAGATGTTGTCCAACAGGAGGTCTGCTCCAACTCTGCTGCACGGCCATCAGCACAGAAGAATCTAGAAACATAATATGCCATTTATCACAGAGCCAACAATATTTAGTATACAGGCATGTTTATTTAAAGGAAGCAAGCTAGAGCAGAAGTGAAATTTCTGCATTTCACTTCTGCTCTAGCTTGCTTCCTTTAAATAAAGGAAATTGTGAAATTCTGTGCTGATGGCCGTGCAGCAGAGTTGGAGCAGACCTCCTGTTGGACAGCATCTCTAAGGTGCTATGAACCATATGAAATCCTCAAACATACACTAATGTTCAAAAGTTAGAGATTAGTATGATTTTTAAATTGTTTATATATATATATATATATATATATATATATATATATATATATAATGATATATATAGAAACACACAAACCAGTTTCTTAAAATAACAGAATTAACGTTAATGTTTTAGGTTTGTGACACTCAGGTTTGGATGTCAAAACCTTCCTAAAATAACTGTAATATAACAGATGCATGGTGATATAAGAAAATATGTTGTGAGAAAAAGCATATGAATGTATTTAAAGAGATTTCTCAGCTCACCTGTGTTTCCTGTATTTCTGTCAGCAGCTCCCTTCAGAAACTTTGAAATTTAGGAGCTTCTCTTCTGTTGTAGAGAGATTATATTATCACTCCTGAAACCACAGAACATTTTTTATCAATATTTGTTTACCATGAAAGATAAAAACACGCTTGAACTAATGTTAGATTCAGTTAATTCGCGCTCCTTGTAAGTGACGTCACCGATTAACAGTACAGCACATATTTTAGGCTAAATAAGTTACACAACTTTCAATAAACCATTGACAAACTGACAGCAAACCCTTTACAAAGCTATCAAAACCTCTCATC
The DNA here is from genome assembly GCA_039654775.1 of Spinibarbus caldwelli. NCBI lineage: Eukaryota > Metazoa > Chordata > Actinopteri > Cypriniformes > Cyprinidae > Spinibarbus > Spinibarbus caldwelli. The sequence continues at coordinate 19,290,782 of CM077260.1, forward strand.
TACACATAAAGATCTGATTAAAAGCCCAAACTCTTATAAACAAGAGCTCAAGCAATAGAGTTAGCTTACCTAGCCTGAAAACAGTTGAGATGCTTACAGACTTTTTCGAAGTTTTCTGAGAAGTAAATATTCAACAGAAACGTGTCAGTTACATGTAAGAAAGTGTCTGTAACAGTTGTATGTGATATTTGTGTGATTTTAGGAACTAAACTCACCTGAAGGCAGTGAAAACAGCAGCGAGAGACAGAGATTTACAGTTTGTCAGTTGGTGTTGTCGCCCCGTTTCCATGGCAACTCCCTCCGCTGCAGCGTTTGAATGAGACTCCCATAGATATATACGTAGATGCCTCATTAGCGACTGTTTCTATCATAGACATATAAAATACCTAGACGCCTCATTGGCCGCTTTGAGCCGTTGCTGCGATACGTCAACGCGTCCGCCATGTTTGCGCGGGCAAGACTGCCTTAAAAACAAATGGAGGTAAACGGGGGAGCTGCGGTTTTTCTGGATAAAAACACGATAACGTTTACGTTTATCAACCGATTTCAGTGGTTTCTGATCTACATGGACTTAAAAATAACTCTGCCTCCAGTTATTTAGTTAGGCTTGGAAAATTATTAATTTTCGTAAGAAGTTGTGAAAGCTCACACTCGTGTTGATTTGGTTGATTTTTTTTCTGTTAACAATTCTAATATTAATGTAGTATAACTGTGACACATACATGTAATGTAATTTTAATGTACATTAAATGAAATTAAGTTGTTTCATTGCTTTCTCTGTCTTCAACCCCAACTTTTGAGCTTTTCTCGTGCTTCAGGTCAGAACACAGCTCATTCGCTTTGAAATACAGGAAAAAAAATCTAAATAATACATCTTTAAGCACTAATAATTTACCATCATTGAGAAAATTGAATAAAACCAGCAAATACAAATACAAAAAAGTGACATACTGGTAGTCTGCTTTTTATTTTCATAGTAACTGATAATCCTTTATGGATCCAGTAAAACTTATAGTTACAGTGGTAAATTATTATGCAGTGATACAGTGCACAGTAAAAATATAGTAAAACTGATATGTAATATTAAAAACTATATGTAGTACAAGTTGTAGTAAAGTGAATAATATAAAAAGCGAGTACAACAGTACAATAATGTAAGTGATATAATAGATTTATAATTGCACAAATTATATGTGTAATACCATAATAAATAAATAACAACAGATGAATAATAGCAAGTAGAATATGTAATATCAAGGGTGGAATAATACAGAATAGACAATAATGAAGAATAAATTAATAGTAAATTATAAAGTAAATTAAATAATCGTGAAAAGGACAGTTTTATAATAGTATTTGTGTAATAATTATTAAACAAAGACACAACTAATGACAAGCAAAAATTGTGGTCGTGAATATATATATATATATATATATATATATATATATAAATATAAAATCCTCTGAATCAATCTCAGCTCAAGGTACACATTTTATTTCAGTTTTCAGTTCTAGCTTTCCCTGGGAATAGAGTGGTTTAGTTGTGATGTCAAAACCTGACTAATAAAGACTAATTCTCCACTCCATATTTTATAATGGGGTTTTTCAATTAATGAGTAATGTAAACAACTTGATGATGCTTGACATTTTGCTCTACAATGCAAATTATACACACCCATGCAGAAAACACAAATTTTGAAACAGTTGTTTATTTTTCAATATATGTTACTACATAGGAATGTTTGGGGTGTGAGTGTGTGCAGTTTACATTGTACAATAAAATGTCAAAGTATAGTTATGTTTAACACAGACCAGAATGTAACATGCTTCCCCACAAAAAAAAACAAAAACAAAAAAACTTTCTATTAATCAAAAGTAATAATCATTATTACAACATCAAGAGCAATAATTAACAATGATTTTGTCATGATATTGCAGCTTCACTCACTAAAGAGTTCCTGTGTTTCTCATTTCTAGGCTATTTACATTATGCAGTTTTTCTGTAAATACACATACACTACATGATCAGCATTAATCAGCCTATGTAAATCATTTTAAATGCAGTCTTGTGATTGACTGAAGAAACTGGTTATTTGTAAATATTTGACAAAAAAGACAGAAACATTTAATAAGGTAATTATATTAAATTATATTGTTATAAAAAATTACCCTTACAAAGGTTAAAAATTGCTCCTGGAAGTCTGTTCCTGGCAGAGAGAGAGAAAGAGAGCGAGAGAGTGGTTTGAATATGATCAGGGTCATTCTGGCCATTCATTCAGGGCTATTCTGGGTTTAAACTATACAAATACAACATTAGTCTGTGGAGGTTTAGTCTCTTGGAAATGCAGAGAACAGGCTTTCTTCAGATTTCTTTGAGGCTTGTGTTGTCCTGTTTGCAATTGGCTAAAAATGAAAAAAATATATAATCAGTCCACAGTTTTATGATAAGCTATGAAATCCTTATAATCAAATGATGATAAACTTACTCTTTGTAAATAAGTAACGTTAGTGAAATTAAAGAGAGTTGCTTTTAGCTCCATCTCTAATCCTGACAGTCTGACATTGTCTTGTCAAAGTGCTCACTGTACATATTGTGCTCATAACACAATTTACTTTATGATATAAACTACAATATAAGTTAAAACTTAATAAGATTTCATTTAAAATTTGATTTCTTATGAAGTCTCAGCTTTCACAGCTTACTAGCGATATGGCTAACGTTAGCTATTAATAGTCTGATACTTGTGGCTAATTAAGCTGTCAACATAATGCTTAAAATGACCAAAAAACATCCAGAAACAACTGTTCAGTCTTACCTGTGAAAGATAATACCCTGAGAGATGTTTTTATTACTGTGGGATGGTCTGTAGATGCCCAAGCTGCCGACAAGATCGGCATCTTTTCTCATGTCCCGAGATGAGAGTTATGAAGAGTTGCCCGCACCAATATGGCGGCGACATTGACGTGCGGTCGAGCGACCAATGAGGCGTCTAGGTATTTATTATGTCTTTGGTTTCTATCGGCCGCTATACTTAAGCCGTCCGCCATATTGTAGCGGTAAACTTGACGTCATTCACCATAGTAATCACTGAATATTCGAAAGATGCCACAATCCTGCACAGAACGGTTCAACGGCTCTGTGCGAACCTACAGTATGGTGAATGATGTCAAAAATACCGTTCCAAGATGGCGGCTGCATCTACGTGCCTGGAGCGGTCGAATGGGGCGTCTATACATGTCTATGGAGACTCCAGTATTCAGCGTTCACGCCCATTAAAACACGTTGCGCAGCATTTGCATAAATAAACCTCTACATAAACAACTTAAAATCACATTAAATCTTTATGAATTTAACCAGTTCATAGGTGCAAAATGGATAGTGGGACAAAGTGGCACTTTTATATTTTAAGATTTTGTATCACTCAGCCTTTTTATTTCATTTTAAAACATGATTGCAGTATTTTTTAAACTAAACTTAAATAACTAGCCTAATATATACATATATATATATATATATATTTGAGTCATGCAAAACAGCATTAAAATAGATAATAGATATAAAAGGATCTACTGGTCTTTTTTAATTAATAAACACCACAACACTATTTATATAACTCAAAATTAATACTTTTTATTACACTATAATTGAATGCAACTAATAGAAAACGAGTCTGGAATGAGTTCTGGACCAGACAGGACAATTTAGCTCACTTGATCTCACTCTCTAGAAACAAAAATATTTACAACATGATGAATGTGAAGAACCATTAAATAGTCTAAAGAACCTTTCTGTGCTACAAAGAACCTTTCTGTGCTACAAAGAACCTTTCTGTGATACAAAGAAACTTTCTGTGCTACAAAGAACCCTTCTGTGCTACAAAGAACCTTTCTGTGCTACAAAGAACCTTTCTGTGCTACAAAGAACCCTTCTGTGATACAAAGAACCTTTCTGTGATACAAAGAACCTTTTGTGCAATGGAAAGGTTCTTTGGATATTAAAGGTTCTTCATGGAACCATACACCCTGCCAAAGATCCATTTAAGAGAGAATGAATGAGAATGAGAATGAGAGAATGAGAGAGAGAATGAGAGAATGAGCTTTATTGGCCAGGTATGCTTACACATACGAGGAATTTGTTTTTGTGACAGAAGCTCTACAGTGCAACAGAAAGACAGCAACAGGACAGGGCACAGATAATAAAAGAATAATTTACAAATAGGCAATGTACAAATAGCAAAAACACAATATATAGACAATTATGGTGTACAGGTCTAATATGTGCAAATGAAAAAAATAAGTATGTGTGTTGAATAAATAATTTATAATAGTGTTGTGTGTTCCACTTTTAATGTCAAGTGTTCATGAGATGGATTGCCTGAGGGAAGAAACTGTTCCTGTGTCTGGTCGTTCTGGTGCTCAGAGCTCTGTAGCGTCGACCAGACGGTAACAGTTCAAAGAGGGAGTGTGCTGGATGTGAGGGGTCCAGAGTGATTTTGCCAGCCCTTTTGCTCACTCTGGATGAGTACAGTTCTTGGAGAGTGGGGAGGGTTGTACCAATGATTCGCTCAGCAGTCCGGACTACCCTCTGTAGTCTTCTGAGGTCAGATTTGGTAGCTGAGCTGAACCAGACAGTTATTGAAGTGCAGAGGACGGATTCAATGATGGCGGAGTAGAACTGATTCAGCAAGTCCTGTGGCAGGTTGAACTTCCTTAGCTGGCGAAGGAAGTACAACCTCTGCTGGGCCTTTTTCACAATGGAGTCTATGTGATTGAACCTTTTTTTTAAGAGTGTTCCTGAAAATAAATGGAAGATTTTTAGAGAAATGATACATTTAAAGTCAGTATGATATGAAAATGCACATTATTTATTTTCTAAATGCATATAATATTCATCTGTGCATATGTTTCATTTAATAACAACTTGATGTATTTTGCTCAGCAATGTATTTGCACAACGAGTCAAAGCAATTTATTGTATGTTAGCTGTTACTTTAGAATTAATAAGTTTCAAATAGAATTTTGCCTTACAATGATTTCGTACACAAAACATATAAAAGATTTCAGTGGCTTTATGAATAGCATTCGCCCATTTTTTTTCAGGAGCAAACTAGACTATATTAACCAGCAAAACTTCAAACTCTTAGTTCACCTTTAATGATTTACACATTAACTGCCCACAAATACTTCCACAGAAAACTGTCCACACATTTTTTTTTTTTTCTCTCAGAGCGTGCACTTATACATACACAGTGGACAATGATATTTTTTTTAATCTCATAACTTGCCAGAAGTGCATAGCAGATGTTTGGAGAATTGCTTTAGGGGGTCTAGTAAATACTCGTGGGAATTTAACTTCCTCTTTTTGCTGTCTAGAGTAACAGTAACTTTCCCATATACCTTTCTCTACTTTCAGTTATGCACATACCTCACACACACACACACACACACACACACACACACACCAGGTGCTTAGTGCATGGCAGGTGTGAACAAGCATGTCTGGCTTGGAGAGGTAGAAATGTAAACATCAAAGAACTTCAGGATTTGGATTTATTCTGACGGAGTCTGTTTAACATCATACAAGTATTATCGCTGTCTTCACTCATATTTATTGCTGATAGAATCATGGCAACTTCACTGCCAAAGCTTTTTCAGTTCCTAAGTCATAGTCAAACAAAAGCTAATAGTATTTCACAATATTTTAAATCTGTTTGTACAGAGAATTATTGTAGCACATAGAGTACAATTATTGAAAGTTATATGGAGCAAATAATGTCATTGCTGATTCAAAAGATGTTTAACTTTAGATATAACTTTAAATTAAATTGATCAATGTACTGTATTAGTACTATTCATGAAATATCAAATGATGTTTTATGAGGTCTGTGTTTGATCATTTCGAACACCTATTATCTACACTATTGCACAAAAAGAGCAATAATTTTGCAATATCTTTGTACAGCAGACAGTTGGCAGTTTTCAAACGATGAAGGATTTTGCTTTTACATTGCGATGACCATAGGAAATATTTTTCATACGTCAACACACCATTGCAGAGAGTGGTAATTTGATTTTAACTGACACAACTTGAGAACTGATTTGAACTGATTTGCCCTATTCTTCCAGAACATATTTATGTCATAGCAAGTGGTAATTTTAAATGTAAAAAACACAGTCCCAAGAACACTGCCACAACATCATTTGATTTGTTGATGTGCACCACAGGCATTATAAAGTTTAGGGCCACATTGAGGTCAGTGATGATAGCTTTTACTTTCACAGCTTTTGGTGTAGCGATTCAACAGCATCCCAAACTATGCAAGCAATCTGTATGTTTGTTTAGCAGGAGTTTTAACCGAGGTTTTTACATTTTGCAATGAAATGTTCCACTGTCTAGATAACACAAGAAGCTATGTAACCTTGATACCTGTCAGCTTTTAAAAAACAGTTTGTCATTTATTTTCTTTGCTAAGTGACGTCTACTTTCTCCTCCAGCTCTCCCATCTTCAGAAGTGCTTGTTGAAACAAGCTGTTTTACATTGGTGTCAAAGGAGGCAAAGACATCCATAGAGGTTTAAATGATTTTTCCCTTTACTGTTACATTTCTTTGCTTTTTTTATATGTTCTCATTAAGAATTATTTAGAATTTGATGCATTAGTCTCATTTGATTAATATGACCATTAATATGAGGACTAATGGACTGCATAAGGAAGATCTCTGTAAACATTTTAACAGCACACATAGATTAATAGATTATTACAGTCAGGTCCATAAATATTGGGACATCGACACAATTCTAACATTTTTGGCTCTATACACCACCACAATGGATTTCAAATGAAACGAACAAGATGTGCTTTAACTGCAGACTGTCAGCTTTAATTTGAGGGTATTTACATCCAAATCAGGTGAACGGTGTAGGAATTACAACAGTTTGCATATGTGCCTCCCACTTGTTAAGGGACCAAAAGTAATGGGACAGAATAATAATCATAAATCAAACTTTCACTTTTTAATACTTGGTTGCAAATCCTTTGCAGTCAATTACAGCCTGAAGTCTGGAATGCATAGACATCACCAGACCCTGGGTTTCATCCCTGGTGATGCTCTGCCAGGCCTCTACTGCAACCGTCTTCAGTTCCTGCTTGTTCTTGGGGCATTTTCCCTTCAGTTTTGTCTTCAGCAAGTGAAATGCATGCTCAATCGGATTCAGGTCAGGTGATTGACTTGGCCATTGCATAACAATCCACTTCTTTCCCTTCAAAAACTCTTTGGTTGCTTTTGCAGTATGCTTTGGGTCATTGTCGATCTGCACTGTGAAGCGCCGTCCAAAGAGTTCTGAAGCATTTGGCTGAATATGAGCAGATAATATTGCCCGAAACACTTCAGAATTCATCCTGCTGCTTTTGTCAGCAGTCACATCATCAATAAATACAAGAGAACCAGTTCCACTGGTAGCCATACATGCCCACCACCACCATGCTTCACTGATGAGATGGTATGCTTAGGATCATGAGCAGTTCCTCTCCTTCTCCATACTCTTCTCTTCCCATCACTCTGGTAAAAGTTGATCTTGGTCTCATCTGTCCATAGGATGTTGTTCCAGAACTGTGAAGTCGTTTGGCAAACTCTAATCTAGCCTTCCTGTTTTTGAGGCTCACCAATGGTTTACATCTTGTGGTGAACCCTCTGTATTCACTCTGGTGAAGTCTTCTCTTGATTGTTGACTTTGACACACATACACCTGCCTCCTGGAGAGTGTTCTTGATCTGGCCAACTGTTGTGAAGGGTGTTTTCTTCACCAGGGAAAGAATTCTTCGGTCATCCACCACAGTTGTTTTCCGTGGTCTTCCGGGTCTTTTGGTGTTGCTGAGCTCACCGGTGCGTTCCTTCTTTTTAAGAATGTTCCAAACAGTTGTTTTGGCCACGCCTAATGTTTTTGCTATCTCTCTGATGGGTTTGTTTTGTTTTTTCAGCCTAATGATGGCTTGTTCACTGATAGTGACAGCTCTTTGGATCTCATCTTGACAGTTGACAGCAACAGATTCCAAATGCAAATAGCACACTTGAAATGAACTCTGGACCTTTTATCTGCTCATTGTAATTGGGATAATGAGGGAATAACACACACCTGGCCATGGAACAGCTGAGAAGCCAATTGTCCCATTACTTTTGGTCCCTTAACAAGTGGGAGGCACATATGCAAACTGTTGTAATTCCTACACCGTTCACCTGATTTGGATGTAAATACCCTCAAATTAAAGCTGACAGTCTGCAGTTAAAGCACATCTTGTTCGTTTCATTTGAAATCCATTGTGGTGGTGTATAGAGCCAAAAATGTTAGAATTGTGTCGATGTCCCAATATTTATGGACCTGACTGTAACGTGACGTAACGTGAGTCTTGGTAATATTTAGCAGTAACAATGGGTGTTACAATCCATTTTATTTCTTAAACCTGCTTCAAGCTATTCAGACTTCACTAGTCAAGATGTTTTCGCACTATCCTCTATGAATTGTTTGCTTTCAGCTGGCTATTCTTCTTCTTCTTATTGGTTGGGACAATGGGCTTGAATGAATGCTTAGTGTGTTTACATGGATTGTTTTTATCATTTATAACATTCTCTGCCTATTTACTATGCCTCAGACCTTCTGGCCCTCATAAAACAGGGATTTTATTTTTTTTTATTTTTTCTGTTTTGACTACTGAGATACACTGCCCTCCAAAAGTTTGGAAACACCCCTGGCAAAGTGTGGTTTTGGATGATATCAGCATAAATCCTTATCATTTTTTGGTGCAAATACAGTACAATAAAGTAACTTGACATTATCATTGATGACCAGCAATAATAATTTTCATTTTGATTACATAATAATGACAATATATACATGTCAAAGTCAGACGTGCCCCTTTGCCAGCTGTGATGCCTGGTTACTGGTTTAAACTTGGCCCAGGTTTTTAAAAGATTTTTGGGTCAGCACACCTTAATAGCTTCAACAATTGATTGCCAATTAAGTTTAGAATACAATGAACCTGTTTTATGAATGAGCTGTAATAGCTGCTAATGGTGGATATTTTGATGAATCGAAAATTTAAGTATTTTCTTTGTATAAACTGTTTATGTAATAAAATATGTTTTCGTAGTTTGTGTTGTCCCTTATCAGTGCAAAATTATCACAAATTAAAAAGGATTCATGCCAATATTGTCCAAAACCCCACTTTTCTAGGGCGTTTCCAAACTTTTGGAGAGCAGTGTACAATTTACTTGCCTGTATTTATAGCCGTCCCTCACATCTGTCCTGTGACAGTTTTGCAGCATTCCTCCATCACCCCATTGCCTTACTCTTGGCTGGTTCCTAACCCAGCCTGGGGAGTACTCTGGATTTGGGCCAAATTCCAAACTCTGACTCCTCTTGGACAGCATGCCAAATATATGCATATGTTACCATATCTGACTACATGTACATGTGAACTTGCGAAAGATTACTTAGGATCATTGTTCTGATCATTGTTTGTTTAGTTAGTAAATGCAAAGCATGATGCTCCAAACGAAACTACCATATACTATACAGTTACAATGAAATTGCTTTGCTAGAAAAGTTTTGTTTTATAGCAGCTTCATGACCACCATAGTGAGCAAGCAGATACTTATAATGCTAGTATGACAGTTGCTTCCTCCTGTACACATGCAAGTCATCTAATAAACTGGTCATAAAAAGCATGTATGTGATAGCAAGCTAGAACGTGTTTGTTTAGGGCAGAGTCTTAAAATTCACCTCAGATTTTCATATTGGGATTATTTTATGCAAATAAAGGTTGTTTTAGAGAATGAGAGGAAGAGTAGGTGAAAATTGACGGTGAAAGTGGAGCCTCACAATGCTTCTGGCTTATAGATTTTAAAGGGATAGGTCACTCATAAATGAAAATTCTGTCATACTCACCCTCATGTTGTTCCAAATCCAAACCTGTAAGATCTTTGTTCATCTTCGGAACACAAATTAAGATATTTTCGATGAAATCCGAGAGCTTTCTGACCCTCCATAGACAGCAAGGGAACTACCACGTTCAAGGCCCAGAAACATAGTAAGGACATCGTTAAAATAGTCCATGTGACATCAGTGGTTCTGCTCTAATTTTATGAAGCTACAAAAATATGTTTTGTGTGCAAAAACAAAAATAACAACTTTATTCAACAATCTCTTCTCTTCCATGTCAGTCTGCACATTCATGAGAGTTGGTTGCGTTGTAAATAAAATAAAATTACAGTTGAACCACTCATGTCAAATTTTTTGGGAAAAAACTAAAAAACTAAGAATGAAGGTCCACCTCTATACCTAACTCTTAGTGGGATGTAAGCTGATTGTACGAAATTATAGGAGTTCACCACCAAATTGCCAAAACAGAACACAGTTACGAATTGTTATGAGAGTGTGCTAACCGTTCGAGGTGTGGCTGAATGAGCGTCACCCATCTAACGAATCACACAGCAAGTTGAGGAGAACCCGGTGCTAATGACTCACAACCTGCATGTTCTGACATGCAGACAGAAGAGTGGCAGTCAATAATTGAGAAAATTAGATTATGAAAATAGGACTAAATTAACCAGATTTCTCAGAATGAAAAGGAAGGAAATATTACTGCTCAAAGAGAGGGAAACAATGACGTGTAAGGACAAATCAACTGGATGATTTATCTACACAGCCTCTGGGTGTGTTTTTTGATATTGTCAGTGTGATAACGACCCGAGCAGTCACAAGGAGGTTCACAAACACCAGAGCGAAGTTGGCGTCCAAAAAGATGTTTATTTAGAGCAGATGTGCAAAAACGTGCAAATAAATAGGTTTGAGAGCTTAAAACACAGATTGATATAAAAACAGTATAAACTGCTAAGTATTAAGAACAGTAGTAACTCCCCTCCAATTCACTGAGGCTAGAGTTTTACATGCTTCACAGCACAATCTCATTCACAAGCTCTTTATCCGTCCACCCACCAGTAGTAGTGACGGCCATCTTAAATACACAGTTTCCCGCTCTCCCAAATTGGAACATACCATTTCTATAATATAAAATAAACTCTTGATATACTATGTGATTCATACATAAGATTTAGAAACAAGAGTCTAAATAAATAAATACAAATAATAATGCAAATCAAAACATATTTGCCCAAACATTTGCAATGCACACTCTAAAATGAGCACTTTCTCGAATACACTTACTGCCATGCCCACTTGGCTGGATCAGAAATAGATTCAAGTAAAACCAGCTCGAACAGTACAGCAGTGATGGAAGGCAAATAAGGTCTCTATATCACAGTCAGTCTTGATATTAAGTTGCTTCAGTACGCAAATATCATCTAATAGGGAACTCATATTTAACACAGTGTTCATTTATTACATCCGTCTGACTCTTTGTAAAGCATGACAGCCTTTGATAAAGGCAAACACTTTTCAAATGTCTGCTGACAGCAAAATTAATACATTTCTGTAGACCTACTACCAGTAGTAGTCAAAATTTCCAATTTATTTTATTTGTAATTAATTATATTATTAATACAGTAAGCAGATGGTTTGATTAAAAAAAACGTTTTAAGTAGTGGCTTTTTATTTAATATATATTAATTTATTAGTGAACAAAGTACAAAAAGCACATATGCTGGTACAAAGACATGCATCAAAGGTTTAATAAACAGAAGATCAACAATAAAGAGCATGAATGTGGAATGTCATCTTTGTACTAAACAAAAACACATGTACAAGGGTGCAAACAATCACACAACTTCTTAAGATTAGTGATTTATAATTATTAAAGTTTCTTCTTAAATCATTTGGTGAGTATGGGAACATCATTACAGTTTTTTACTGATCAACAGGGAAAGAGGCAAACTCTGATTCCAAAGACCTCGGTTAACTGAAACAATCCATACTGGCTTTAGCGCGCTCCATCTCATGAAGGAAGTTGTAGAACTGCGTTAAAGTCAGCTCTAATGTGGACAGATATGAACAAAATTACATCAAAGCTCCTGAATCTTATACAGTATGTTACAACTTGTTATAACAAGACAATAGATTTGGAGAAAACTTACCCATGTACACATTTTCTGTTGTGTTTCCTTTTCTGATCACCAGCTTCAGCTGTGAGAAGAAAGAAAAAGTGAATGAGCCTGGATATTTGTCTAATAACTCTAAAACTTCCTAAAGTAGACAGATGTTACAGATCAAGAGTTTGATCACTAAAGGAAACATTAGACTGCAAATGAAAAACAACATAATACCAAACATTAGCCAAATATACCCCACCATGGGTATAATATAACTCATATAATATGCCAGGCGAGCCCTGAAAAGGTATTTTATTCACATCAGAGTGCAGTTAATTGTAATTGGAATTAGAAACTGACAATATTTATATTTTAGCTGGGATAAAAGGAGATGGTAATACTTTTAAAATACAAAAGAGGAAGATGATGACATAATTATTTACTTTGACAGTTACTTGCCATTAAGAAAATGCATTTTCTTCTAAGACGACTAATAGCACACTATCAATCCTACTTAGACTTGAGTGTTTTGCTGGAGTGCACTGATTCAGATCCAACCAAGTTCGCTTGTGATCATGCAGTCTCTCATGATTCTGGTGTGGTTAGTGCATGTGCTAAGGTTCTCATTAAGTCGGCAAGAATCTTTCTCTCTATAATTTCCTGCCTCATCTCTCATTTTTAATATAAATAAAACTTCTGGCTCTGTGTTACATGAGTCTAAATGTACTTAGATAATTAACAATTAGGCTACTCTACTAATCATCTTATTCATTTAAAGAGGTACTCCACCCAAAAATGAAAAATCTCTGTATAATTACTAACCTGCTGTATTGTTTATTGGTTTACAGATTACAAAAAAAGTTTAAAATATTCTTTTTTTTTCCTTGCACACAGCTATCATTTTGCTTCAGATGGCACTGTGTTGTATGAATCTTGTATAGAAATCTCAGGTTCTGTTAAATTTCTTCACTCACTTAAGTACTGGATTAAATATTTTAAAGGTTGGAATATACACAACTTTTAAAACCTGAATAAATTTTTCAAACACTAGGCATCATACATTTTATAAATGGTTACAGAGATAACCTGGGCATCATACACTGAATGTCTGAGAAAAACTCTCGTGCAAAAATAAGCCTCTCATTGCTAGAAGATTCATGACAAATAAAAATAACGTGTTCTAAAATGAGCTCAAAATATCAAACATGTTTCATATCCTCTGACTGGGTAGAATCATAGTCTGAAGCTAAAAAAAAAGGTTTTGCCGATCATACACTGTACAATTTTCTGTGAAATCTGTCAAATCTGTCAAATCTGAACTGGAACTGACTTTTTTCGACAAACATGCTGTAGTCTAATACAACCTTAAAGGGTTAGTTCACTCAACAATGAAAATTCTGTCATTAATTACTCTCCCTCGTGTCATTCCAAACCCGTAAGACCTTCGATCATCTTTGGAACACAAATTAAGATATTTTTTGATTAAATCCAAGAGCTCTCAGACCCTCTGTAGACAGCAACACAACTGTCATGTTCCCAGCTCCAGAAATGTAGCAAGGACTTCGGTAAAATAGTCCATGTGACATCAGGGGTTCAACCGTAGAGGAATTGAAGAAGAATTGTTGAATAAAGTAGTTATTTTTGTTTTCTTTGCACACAAAAAGTATTCTCACTGCTTCAAAAAATTACGGTTGAACCACTGATGTCACATGGACTATTTTACCGATGTCCTTGCTATGTTTCTGGAGCTGGGAACATGGCAGTTGTGTTGCTGTCTACAGAGGGTCTGAGAGCTCTCAGATTTAATCAAAAATATCTTCATTTGTGTTCCGAAGATGAACGAAGGTCTTACGGGTTTGGAACGACATGAGGGAGAGTAATGACAGAATTTTAATTTTTGGGTGAACTAACCCTTTAAATCTGATTCAGAATCATGTAAAGGGTAAATGTATATTAAAATCAATCTCGTGATAAATGTTTAGTCAGACGTTTAAAAAATTGAAGAAGTTTACCTGTAGAAAAATGTTTCCGGTCTTTTGCAGCTCACTAGTACCAACAGTAACTGTAAAGAAATATGCATTTTAATTACTCGCATATTTAATCACATTACTTACAGTGCCTTGCGAAAGTATTCATACACCTTCATTTTTTTCATGTTGTTTTTATGTTGCTGCCTTATGTTAAACTCCTTTAAATGACTTTTTTCCCACATCAGTCTACACTCCGTACACCATATTGACAAAGCAAAAACAGAATTGTCACAACTTCGTAAATTTATTAAAAAATAAAAAGCTGAAATAAGTACATTGCATAAGCATCCATACCCTTAACTAAATATATAGCTGAAGCACCTTTACAGCCTCAAGCCTTTTTTGTTTGATGCGACAAGCTTTGTTCATCAGCATTTGGCAATTATCTGCTATTCTTCTCCTCACCTCTTCACTTCTCAAGCTCTGTCAGGTTGGATGGGGGCAGATGCACATTTTCAGGTTTCTCCAGAATTATTTGATTGAGTTCAATCCCACGCTGTGGCTGGGCCACTCAAGGACATTCACAGAGTTGTCTATAAACCACTCTTGCTGTGCGTTTAGGTCCATTGTCCTGCTGGAAGGTGAACCTTCTGCCCAGTCTGAGGTTCTGAATGCTCTGAACTAGGTTTTCATTAAGGCCATATCAATATTTTGGTGCATTGAGCTTCTCTTCTACTCTGACGAGTCCCTCAGTCCCTGCCGCTGAAAAACAGCCCCACAGCATGAGGCTGCTACCACCACACTTTACTTTTGGGATGGTACTCTGCAGGTGATGAACAGTGCCTGCTTTGCTTCAAACATGATGCTTGGAATTGAGGTTCATCAGACCAGAGAATCTAGTTTCTCACAGTCTGAGGGTCTTTTAGGTGCTTTTTTTTTGTAGTGTTTTCATGTGTCTTTTAGTGTGTTTTCATGTGTCTACACTGAAGAGAGGACTGAGTCTTGCCACACCGGCATAAAGCCCAGATCAGTGGAGTATTGCAGTGATGTTTGTCCTTCTGTAGGTTTCTTCTGTCTCCACATATGATCATGGAGCTCAACTAGAGTGACCATCAGGTTCTTGGTCACCACACCAACCAAAGCCCTTCTCTATCAATTGGTCAGTTTTGCCAGGAGGCCAGCTCTAGGAAGAGCCCTGGTTGTTTCAAACGTCTTCCATTAAGGGTAACAGAGACTACATGCTTCTGTGAACCTTCAGTGAAGCAGAATTTTTTTCTGAACTCTTCCCCAGATGTGTGGCTTGACGCAAGCCTGTTTCTGAGCTCTACAGACAGTTCTTTGGACCTCAGGGCTTGGTTTTTGCTCTGATATGCATTATCAGCTGTTAGACCTTTTATTAAGACATGTGTGCCTTTCCAAATCATAGCCATTCAATTGAATTTGCCACATATTAACTCCACTCAAAGTGTAGTAACATCTACAAGCAATATGAATGCTCCTGAGCTAAATTCCAACTGTCCCAGATAAGGGTATGAATACTTACGCAATGCAATCATTTAAGTTTTTTATTTTTAATAAATTTGCGAAGATGTTAAAAACCTGTTTTTTGCTTTACCATTATGGTGTATGGAGTATAGATTGATGTGGAAAAATAGTAATTTAAAAGCAGTTTAACATAAGGCAGCAACATAACAAAACGTGAAAAAAATGAAGGGGTATGAATACTTTCGCAAGGCACTGTATCTGTGACCCTGGACCACAAAACCAGTCTTAAGTCGCTGGAGTATATTTGTAGCAATAGCCAAAAATACATTGTACAGGTCAAAATTATTGATTTTTCTTTTATGCCAAAAATCATTAGGATATTAAGTAAAGATTATGTTCCATGAAGATATTGTAAATTTCCTACCGTAAATATATCAAAACTCAATTTTTGATTAGTAATATATACTACCTCAGCACTTTTCACTTTCTGCTTAATTGCACATAATGACTACATTTATGCACATGCACGTTTACATTAATGCACATTTGTTGTCGTGCTATGTGTCCCTTGAGTACTGTGTTGAACAGCGTATTGTGTATATTGTTTATTGTATTGTGTATATTGTATTGTATTGCGTAGTACGTATAACAGTGGTGTCTTTGGTGTGTGGTGTGTGCATGGTGCATCACTTGTTTGTGTGTATCGGGTGGGCACCTGGGGGGTTGCTCCACCAGAGTTTCATTGTACATGTGCAATGACAATAAAGTACTTACTTACATAATATGCATTGCTAAGAACTTCATTTGGACAACTTTAAAGGTGGTTTTCTCAATATTTAGATTTTTTTTGCACCCTCAGATTCCAGATTTTCAAATAGTTGTATCTCAGCCAAATATTGTCCTATCCTAACAAACCATACATCAATGGAAAGCTTGTTTATTCAGCTTTCAGATGGTGTATAAATCTCAATTTCGAAAAATTGATCCTTATGTCTGGTTTTGTGGTCCATGCCATGGTCACATATTCTTATTTGCACTGTAGTAGATAATACAGATTTACATGCTAATGTTTATCCATTGCTTACCACCAAATTTCCACTCCATGTCAACAAGCTGGTTGACCATTAGTGCCTGTCCCACGGCCAGTCTGGACAAAACAGGGTAGTGGATTCTCCACTGAAATAAATGGAAGATGTAGACATACTGAATCTTACAGTCATACCCATCCACAAACACATGGAAACAACTAAAACACCAAAATAACTATGTTAAGACAAACCTGGTCAGAGAAATGACTGGCCTTGTCTTCATTTAATCCTGTAATTAAGCAGTAGATCACACTGTTAAATATTGACTCGTGACAAATATAATCAAACAGGTACAGATGATGGGAAAGATGGTACCTAATGAGAGCAAGTCTGCCTTCACCTGTTCAGCTGTTAGGTTTCTTTTTAAAGCACCTGAGAAGGAAAGAAGACATTTAAAATGCTTCCATATGCACATTATATCTCTGTTCTAAAGCCTAGTGAACTAAATAGGCAGCATTCTAACTGATATGGGACCCTGATAATGTTCCAGTTAAATAGGGGTGTAACAATACATTTATATGGATCGTTCAAATGACTAACCATACGATGTACTAATGCAAAACGTAAAAAAGATGCAGATTTTTATACTTTTTTATACCTTTTGAGTCTTTACAACACAGTCTATTTGTTTTTTACATCACTCTCTGATTTCTCTGAAACATATTATTCTACACAACCACTTTTTTCCCCATCATTTTGTGCCATCAGTATGATTAGTAATTTGATACATTCCTCTTCATTCTAATGTCTAAAAGCACAGGCAGCAAGATAGCCATTGCATGCAAATGTAGCAGCATACCAATGCATACTGATTGGTAGGGTCGACCAGTCTACATGTGACATTAGGTCCAGATTCCCAGGGGCAATTTGCCACAAGGGCTATTTGCATATGTTAGGATCCTCTAGACGCATAATGCAGCAATTTGGTGTAAAATAAACTGAACAATCACTCAGTGTGATTAGGATCATAGCATGTTTTGATCAGTGCTGGGGTCAGGCTAAACGACTACATTTGATATTATCGCCAGGGGAAGGGACTGCATTATTCATTGGTGAAATTTCAGATAAAGGTGCTCGATTTGTTCAAGATGAGGGTCCTGAAGGATTTACCATGAGGTAGGAGGAGGACATTCTTCATCAGAGCCCTCAGTGGTCCCGCACTCATCCCATTCTCTCCAGCAAACTCCGTCAGCTGACGCAAGAACCGCTCTGACTGATAAGGAAGAAGCACAATATGTAACTTTTATTTGTATGTGGATCCTGTTAACTACATATTTTCAAAATTTTACAAGTTATCACAATAACCATTCATATAATCAGTCTTTCTTTACCGGCTTGTCTGTACCTAATTCAGATAAGACAACTTTTTCCCTGGAGTAAGCAATATTATGGATACAAGATTTGTATTTTAGCCGGAAGCAATGGTTTGAAGTTAAAAATGTCTAAAGATGGATTTTTTTCTTACAAACATTTGTTTCCTTGCAGAGCTGTTCACTTCACAAGACATTAATTGATGGACTGGAGTGGTGTGGATTATTATGTTTTTATCAGCTGTTTGGACTCTTATTCTGACGGCACCCATTCACTGCAGAGGATCCATTGGTGAGCAAGTGATGTAATGCTAAATTTCTCTAAATCCTTTCTGATGAAGAGACAAACTCATCTACATCTTGGATGGCCTAAGTGTGAGTAAATTTTCAGCAAATTTTCAGTTTTGGGTGAACCATTTCATTATTATTATTATTTTTTTTTTTTTGGTTCATGCATTTGCAGACACTTTTATACAAAATGAATTGTATTGCATTTAAGGTACAAATTTTATATTTTCATGCATTTCCTGGCAACGATTTAACACAGAAATGGCTTTACAGAGATGTAATCTCAGAGCGTTAACTCACCTCTTTGGGTTCTTGAAGGAACTGGAATAAGATCTCTGTCAGACTCACAAACTGCTGCAATGGGGAAAAAATAAAGTTGAGTAATTGTCATTGAATGAAGGCTGTATATGTGTACTATCTAGGTGAAAAGCAGAAAATATATTATATGTATATTAATACAGACCCCTTTTAAGTAGTGGAGAAACACACAGAAAACTGCACACATCACTATTTCCATATTTTATAATACCAGTCCACAAAATTAGGAAAAAAGTAATGGAAGTATGGGAAAATTATGCAGTCACATGAACATTAAATAAATCAAAGCTACATTATATATTTTAAGTTCTACAAATTTCCACTGACCAACTTTATGAGGTACATCTTGGGATGCTTTTAAACAGTTTTGAATGAGTTCCCAAAGACTCGAGTGTCTTGTTGGCTGCACTTCCTGAGTTTTTCCATCCATTAAAAACATTAAAATTTTAGCTTAAAAAAAAAAAAAATTCAACATATACAATAAAATAAATTAATTAAATAAAATGGACATTTATCAGCAGAAAATGTCAAGCATTTAAGCATTAAGTCTTTAGATAAAAAGGATTTAAAAATCAGGAGAAACATGAAGTTAGTCAAGTGTGTTCACACTTTACTGGTAGTGTACTGCAGTGGTCTCACACACACACCCCCGCCACAGTCTAATCTGTCCCACCACAGTTTCATAATACAGGTGCATCTCAATAAATTAGAATGTCGTGGAAAAGTTAATTTATTTCAGTAATTCAACTCAAATTGTGAAACTTGTGTATTAAATGAATTCAATGCACACAGACTGTAGTTTAAGTCTTTGGTTCTTTTAATTGTGATGATTTTGGCTCACATTCAACAAAAACCCACCAATTCACTATCTCAACAAATTAGAATACTTCATAAGACCAATAAAAAAAAAAAAAAACATTTTTAGTGAATTGTTGGCCTTCTGGAAAGTATGTTCATTTACTGTATATGTACGCACTACTTGGTAGGGGCTCCTTTTGCTTTAATTACTGCCTCAATTCGGCGTGGCATGGAGGTGATCAGTTTGTGGCACTGCTGAGGTGGTATGGAAGCCCAGGTTTCTTTGACAGTGGCCTTCAGCTCATCTGCATTTTTTGGTCTATCGTTTCTCATTTTCCTCTTGACAATACCCCATAGATTCTCTATGGGGTTCAGGGCTGGTGAGTTTGCTGGCCAGTCAAGCACAAACACCATGGTCATTTAACCAACTTTTGGTGCTTTTGGCAGTGTGGGCAGGTGCCAAGTCCTGCTGGAAAATGAAATCAGCATCTTTAAAAAGCTGGTCAGCAGAAGGAAGCATGAAGTGCTCCAAAATTTCTTGGTAAACGGGTGCAGTGACTTTGGTTTTCAAAAAACACAATGGTCCAACACCAGCAGATGACATTGCACCCCAAATCATCACAGACTGTGGAAACTTAACACTGGACTTCAAGCAACTTGGGCTATGAGCTTCTCCACTCTTCCTCCAGACTCTAGGACCTTGGTTTCCAAATGAAATACAAAACTTGCTCTCATCTGAAAAGAGGACTTTGGACCACTGGGCAACAGTCCAGTTCTTCTTCTCCTTAGTCCAGGTAAGACGCCTCTGACATTGCCTGTGGTTCAGGAGTGGCTTAACAAATTCCTTGACACCTCTGTGTGTGGTGGCTCTTGATGCCTTGACCCCAGCCTCAGTCCATTCCTTGTGAAGTTCACCCAAATTCTTGAATCGATTTTGTTTGACAATTCTCATAAGGCTGCGGTTCTCTCGGTTGGTTGTGCATCTTTTTCTTCCACACTTTTTCTTTCTGCTCAACTTTCTGTTAATATGCTTGGATACAGCACTCTGTGAACAGCCAGCTTCTTTGGCAATGAATGTTTGTGGCTTACCCTCCTTGTGAAGGGTGTCAATGATTGTCTTCTGGACAACTGTCAGATCAGCAGTCTTCCCCATGATTGTGTAGCCTAGTGAACCAAACTGAGAGACCATTTTGAAGGCTCAGGAAACCTTTGCAGGTGTTTTGAGTTGATTAGCTGATTGTCATGTCACCATATTCTAATTGGTTGAGATAGTGAATTGGTGGGTTTTTGTTAAATGTGAGCCAAAATCATCACAATTAAAAGAACTAAACTACTTCAGTCTGTGTGCACTGAATTTATTTAATACACGAGTTTCACAATTTGAGTTGAATTACTGAAATAAATGAACTTTTCCACAACATTCTAATTTATTGAGATGCACCTGTATACTGAAAATGTATTTAAAATTACATTATAACATAAAAAATATTTAACGTTGTGAAGCAGGATTTGCTTCAGATGTTGAAATTATACAATCAAACTGAAATTAAAAAAAAAAAAAAAAAAAACTACTCATGCTACATGTGTGGAGCATCCTGGAGGCTACTGTCCTGCAGAGTTAACCTCAATCCCCAATCAAACATACCTGAAAAACCTAATCAAAGTCTAAAGGATTGCTTGAAAATTGCAGGTGTGTTTAATTAGGGATGGAGTTAAACTCTGCAGGACAGTGACCCTCCAGGACTTGGGTTGCCCAATGCCCATCCCTGCCCTAGAGGGACCAAGGTCCACCCACCACAGTCTCACAAAATCCTGTAGGAAACACACACACATATATAAATGTGTGTGTGTTCCTTGATTAAGTCCATTATATTTATAAAAAATCAAGCTGTTTCCTCAAACATTATCTGCAAACCAATCAGAGTGCCTTTTATCAATTTCCTGCTGGAGATGGTAGGCTGAAATAAGAACACTTTCATATATTTTCATATAAACTGCATGATATGATTTTATGACGTGTCTAAAAGCAGTAAATATACGTTTATCGTGGTCGCTTTTGGCCTCTACATCACTAATGAAGCCCAGGTTAGTCGTGCTAATGCTAAGTGTTATGGTAATCTCACGTGACTAAACGTTATAGACACTAAGAGACACATCAGGCTACTTTTTTCTGAAGGCGAGATGATCGACTGACCCGTTTATTTACATCGAATTAAATTATACAGAAAATCTGTTGATAACAAATACACTAAACTCATTCATTAGTATCACAATTCCCACTTTCCGCTCGCAGCATACTGGATTCCTACCTGTTCACTGAATTTATTCACATTCTGAAAGTCAGTGCTGACGCTGTCGGGTAATGTATCATTCGTGAAATGTAACTGCAACATTGTTTCTCTGCAGCTCCGCTGTTGAGACCCTGAACTGTCACATCTGCTTCCACACTTCCGCTGCTCAGCGATTCCACGATCAGCACTTTCGTCATTCTCATACTTCAGAGTCCCGAGCGCATGTGATCATGAAATTTTGTAGTGGAATGATAATCCGGATGTTTATATGCATTAACTAAACTATCATAGAAGACAAGATAGGTAAATATTATTTTTCTTTGCAAAAAGTAGATGATGCATTTCGTTTTATTCAGGCTACATCAAATCTGTGCCGATGAACTTCCATGACATTAACCCTTAAATAGGCAGAAACATAAGAATACCTCAGAAAATTAATTTAATGTTATTTCCCAAAACATCAGGAGTCAAATAACATATTTTTAAAAATGTTTTTCTTCAAAATGTTGCTTATAATTGTCCAGTTTGTATCTACCATGTGAACAACTTATGTGACCCTGGACCACAAAACCAGTCATAAGGGTCTTTTTTTTTTTTAAACTGAGATTTATACATCATCTGAAAACTGAATAAATAAACTCTGATGTATGGTTTGTTAGGATAGGACAATATTTGGCTGAGATACAACTATTTGAAAATCTGGAATCTGAGGGTGCAAAAAAAATAAAATAAAATAAAATAATAATAATAATAATAATAATAATAATAATGAGAAAATCGCCTTTAAAGTTGTCCAAATGAAGTTCTTAGCAATGCATATTAGCCTACTAATCAAAAATTAAGTTTTAATATATTTACGGTAGGGAATTTACAAAATGTCTTCATGGAGCATGATCTTTACTTAATATTCTAATAACTTTTGGCATAAAAGAAAAATTAATAATTTTGACCCATACAATGTATTGTTGGCTATTGCTACAACAAGTATACCCGTGCAACTTATGACTGGTTTTGTGGTCCAGGGTCACAAATAAAAGATAACAACATTAATTTGACAAATCCTAATGCAATGCTATAAACTGTGTTTCTTATAGTTTGCTTAAGGCCATGGGTGACTTGGTATAAAAAACAGACATGGTTTTTACAGGGACCAATTTTTAAATGTTTTTCTCATAAATTGGGCACATTCATTGCCGCTCGCTCCCCCATGCTGCAAAATGTCTGTACGACAACAGATAATATTGTATGGCCAACAATATTATATTAAAGATGGTACAACATACTAAGTAGATATTTAATCATTCCCAACATTATAGGTAGCCTACATATAGAAAACTGTGTGACAAGCAATCCAGTAAACTTAAAAAAGTAGTTCTGTAAGCGGGAGTAGAAATAGGCATATTTTATGGCACAAAATAGAATCTCACAGAACATGTGCATGGCATATACCCATCTCACCCCGAGAAAGGGTTAAACAGTAGGAGGTAAAAGTAGCTTTTATTCAGTGGGAGTCCGATTCGAGACCCGGGAAAAGTCACGCCTGACTCAGTGTAGAGGCGAAAGACCGAGCGGTCCTTGTGAACGAGACTCCATTTACATATTCACCCTAAGGGTTTAAAGGCGTGCGTACCAGCAAAGATTAGTGTGACATACCTCCGCACTTTGGCAGTGGACTACTACTCTAACGGCACCTTCAGTCTCTGCGTTTTTGTAATAACACTACTTCTCCAGAGACAGGTAAGTTTCATACCACTTCTGCACGGAGCACTAGTGCGCGTTCTCGGGGAGAGTTCAAGTGCAGCATGACCGCACATGTCTGATGATATAGACTACTTGCTCAAACTTAGTTTTATTTTAGTTACTTTAACCTGTAGATTTTATATGTAGCTAGAATGTGTTTAATTTCGTGTTGTGAAAGCATGGGACAGTGTGTGGTTATCGAGCGCGCATGGCTGAGGCGTGCGGAAAGCTTGTCTTATAGGTCATTATGTAAGCGTGGGGAAGTTTGTGAGATTTATTCCTCATTTTCCTGCAATACCGGTCTGAGTTCTTTAGTGTTTTGTGCACATTTTCGAAAGAATTTTATTCAAAATCGATTATTCTAAGATTTACATGTTCTCATGAAAATCCAGATATTTGGTGAAGATGCAGCAGCACAAAAAGAGGGCTTTCCTCACATATTAAAATAATAATAATCGGTTAAAGTAAACCAATATTTTTAATTTTGTGGTTTAAGTTTTTTTTTTTTCCCCAGAAAGAAGCGAACTTTCCGAATATGAAGTAAATATTCTCAAATCATTTTTTGTTGTATTAAAACCGGTTTATTTCGTTGACGTCATAGAAATTTTATAACGCGCGTCACGCGGATTAAAGTTTTTACTGTTCTGACAACGTCTCACTTTTGCAACATAATTAATTATGGAAACATCTCATTTATATTTCTGTCCTTTTCACTTTAGCGTATTGCAATGCATGTATAGTTCACCAAAAATGAAAGTTTTATCATTGTTTTACTTACTCATCCCAAAAAGCGTGACTCGCTTTCTTCTGTGGAACACAAAATGAGATGTTATTCAGAATGTGAGGGACTGACAGCGTCGGTCATCGTTCACTTTCCTTGCATCTTTTAGGAAAAGTGAATAACGACGAATGAGGCTGTCATTCTGCCTAACCGCTCATTTTGTGTCCAATGAAGAAAGGTAGTCACACAGGTTTGGTCAAACATGAGGTCGAGTATATGATGACTCTTGACTTTCATTTTCTAGTGAGCTGTCCCTTTAAAACAATAGAAATGTGAGCGCGTGTGATAAACGAGGGGGCGCTGAGTGCAGGTGAATTCCGCAGCGGGGTGAATGTGAGTTGAGTCGAGCGTGCATCTGAGCGAGGGTAACGTGCTGATTGGCGTTGGTAGACCGTACTGCGTGCCCGCGGGGCCTCTCGAAGGAATGCCGCGCCGTCACTTTGGCTTTGCGCTGCTGCATAGAAATGACTCAGACTTCAATCAAATCTCTAGTAACAATGAGACTGCACATTGAAGTTAGAACCAGGGCCGTTTCTAGCCATTTTGACGCCCTAGGCGAAATCCCCATTAGCGCCCCCCCATCCAACTCCTACACCCAAACTAAATAATTAATATTACATACAAAATAACATAAAAGTGATTATGCAAACACTTAAATCTTAAATAACAACATTGATACATTTACAAATTATATTTGTATATAGGATATATATAAAATTTTTTTTTTTGCAGACATCAGTTTCTTGTTACATTTAAATTGGTTGTCATAGTAACGACACTAATTTGTGGAAATTCTGCGCATTGTGAGTTCCACAAATCTGAACGCATTAGGCCTATTTGTAAATTGACTGTTAAGATAAAACATTTTGCACAGTTTATTATATGTGATACAATTATAGCCACTGGATGCCTGTATAGCTCTCTGTAACAATCCCTAGTTGCTAAGAAATTGTCATCACACATAAATTAATTTTATTACATTTGGATTTGGATACATATATTATCAATGGCTACTTTTTGACTTTATCTGTTTTTTTTTTTTTTGTTCAGTTGTTTTGTTGTTGTTGTTCCAGTTATTGCATTATTATTTCAGTCAAACCTATAAAATCTTTTGTTACCCAAAACTACATAGGACTATAAAACCCTGATTAGTGACATAAAAAGTAATCAGAATGCAGCTACTTGTTCTTTTATTACTCATTGACGCATGAACTTTCCCTTTAAATAACGTGACGCTCTGCCCTCTACATGTATGACGCTGCTCCCTTTAAGCGCTGTTGAAAGCGAATTATTATCATTTTTTTTTTTTTTTTGGACGCAAATTAATTGATTCAGCATTTCGACACTTCCGTAAGGATGCGTTAAATTTGACAAACTGGTTTAATAAAGTATGTATTTATCTTGTGAATTAGCGAATTTTACAGCACCAATATTTTTAATTGGCTGTAAAAAATTTTATATGGGAATATTAGACGACACACTGAACCTTTAACAATGCACTGGCGCAAAAACGCATACCTTTTAGACCAGTTTCACATGAAACATGATTTCTCGACTGCCACAAATACTGCCTAAATACTGATTTTGTGCACTTTTTATGTACCAATATTTTAAATTGGCCTTTGAACTTGCATGGCAAAAAAAAGCCTTACCTTGCCAAAGCACTGACAGAACCCATTGATCTAATGGCATTGTTGAGCGCTCCAAATCCAAATGCAAACTTTGCATGCAACAATCAGAGGCAGCAATTGACAGCGCTCTGATCCAATGGCATACAGGCATCGTCAGAATGACAGTACTCTAGCCCAGTGATGTTGGGGGATCCAGTGGGGGCGGCAATCATATTTCAGGGTGTCCGTGCCACTCTTGATCACAACCCTGTTAAAATGTAGTGGCAGTACGTGCGCTCATAGGCGCCCCCTCCAGCTGGTGGCGCTCTAGGCGACCGCCTAGCTTGCTTATGCCCAGAAACGGTACTGGTTAGAACGATACCGCGACCTTCTCTCGGCTTTTATTAGGCTACTAGGCTATCTGAGAGTTTAAGCAAAACCAAAGTCGTTCATTTAATAACTCGCCTTATTTTTCTGTCAGGTCACATCTGTATTCACGGTTCACGCAGATTAATAAACTAGTAATGTTCCATTCGTGTACGAACCGTTTTTTTTTTTTTTCGGTTTTCAAATCTTGTTTTTTTTTTTTTCGGTTTTCAAATCTTGTTTAAAACTGGTCTTTTAACTTCAGCATGAAATGAAAATTCACACTATGATTTTTCCTAATGCATGTTATGCCATATATGTTTTCAACGTGTATTTTGACCTTTAATTTTTAACTAAAAAGTCATAACTGGACAACAGACTTCTGTCTGGTGCCATGTGCAGGAGGGTTGTTGCTAGAAGGGATAGAGCTCCGACCGGAAACTAACAATGAAATTTAATTTTCTACGTTTTAGATTTTGTTTTATTAACATCTACACCTACACCTACCCCAACCCTAAACCTACCCCTTACAATAATGAAAAAATAGTAATTGTTGTACAGTGTGACAAAAATTACGCTATATTGATGTGTGCATGCCCAGTAGTGGCAGCTGTATCCCTTCTAGCCACAACCTTGCAGGACTTATCCAGTCACGTGTTCTGCCTAAACCCCGCCCCTGCAAGCTAAAGTTTACCCAAAGTCCCTTTCAAGGAAAGTCTGTTCACTTGGTGGCCATATTTCCAACGCCTCCAGGCAGCTATTTTAGGAACCCAAGACCAAGTCCTATTTACTTGAATGGGGAAATCCTGAAATCCACAACAAAATTTGACATGAATGGTCCCATAAATGTTGTTTTTTTATGCTCAAATAGCATAGAAAAATGTAATATTTCAAGCTGAACCGGCAAATGTGCATGTGCAGTCCTAATCGCACGTCTCAGAACACTCACTTTTTGTCCCAAATGGCACTCTTAATGTGTACTTGCAGTGTTGAGGGCTTACAATGGCAACCACGAGCGTTTGTTTTTTAGGTCCATAAGTCCATGGGGTGTCCAATTTTTCATTTTAGCTTTCAGAAGGATGCCCATGAGCGCCCACTTTGCAGCCGTTGCACCCTCGATAAGCACTTTTGCCGAGCCCACACTGAGTTGAGCTCCGCAGCAGACTCACAGCATTACATCAAGAAAATTTGTGGACTCAGAGGAAGACCGCAAGGTATAGGGAGTGATTTGGGACAGAGCCTATGGCAACCGGAGCTTCTAACGGGAGTGATGCAATGACTTTACCAACTGGCGACTGGCTCTTTTATTTAGAAAACAGAACATATTCCACCATACAGTGTGTTGGTATATCCGTCTTGGTATATCTAAAGTCTTCGGTTCATTTGCCTCCACTTTTGAGTGCTTAAAAAAAAAAAACAGACCTGATGCACATTCTTTATCATTTATCATCATTTTGTATTTGCATATATTCCCAAATCGTAAATACAAACAAAGAGGACTTGAACGCACCATTTGAAACTACTCTACTTTTCTGCACTTACAGTACTTGAGGAAACATGTGTTGTGATATTTTATTATTCATAATAAAATTTGATAATGATCTTGATCTCTTTTTATGTGAAACTTAATATAGGTTTTGTGATCATTGTGGCAGATTCAAACACACACATACACATTCAAAAGTGCATTAATACAAAAACCTCCCTCACGTTAGGTTCAGTCGACAATCTCTGTCATTCATACAGACCTTTGATGTGGCCTCTTATTGTATTCACTCTTATTCACTTCTCAGTTCTCCCACTGGGCTGTGGAGAGAGCATGTGTGTTTATAGGACCCATAAGGAAAACTTACGCATTGTCACTTAGATAATGGACTTGAAGTGAGATCCATAGAAGTTAAGAAGTAAGTGCCTTTGTGTGTGTACTTGCACGTTCTTGTCTGCAGACTTAAGCACAATGTCCTTTAGCCATTTCTTGTAGGATGCACCTGGAGGCCTTGCCTGTGTCCTGTTTGCATAATGTGGTTTGACACTTTCCCCAGTTTCCCTATTTCCCCAAAACTAGTGTGCATGTCAGATATAGACTGTTATTTAGACTATAACTGCCTTCCAAAACGATGGGAAAAGGTCATTATGAGTTATGACACAGAAATGCATTCGCCACCCTCAGGGTGAAACGTGAACAACAGCTGTGATCTGAAAGTATGAATGACTGATGAATGTTGTGTTGACAGGCTAAATGTTTCTACCTCGTGGTATTTTTGGACTACAGTTGAACATAAACTCTATATAATGGTATTAAACATGGCAGTATTAAAGGCAGTTCACCCAAATATGAAACATTTGTCATCATTTACTCACCCTCATATCATTCCAAAAATGACTTTCTCTCTTCTGTGGGATTCAAAAAAATAATTAGAAATTCATTAAAAAAACAGAATGTAAAGTTTTCTTAATCGTTTTGGCTCAATTCTCAAATATTTATTGGATTTTCTTGTGACAATAAGATCAGAATTCTGACCTTTAAGAAAATCCATAAAAATAGTACCCAGAGTACCATGTTAATATGAAGGAATTTTCCTTTTTGATTTTTCACAGTTGTTTTACCCATATTTTGAAGTGTACATTGCATTGTGTTTTAGGTTTTCTCATAGTGTAAACAATTAGTTTCTTGTTTACACCAGATTTGAATTTCTTATTCTTTTAAGCAAATTGCATGCGTTTTGGCCCATGTTTGCAAATCAGTAAGTACAATTGTGTATAGTTTACACAATAACTAAATGCACATGAATTGCCGATCAAAAGTGACAATTTCACTGAGCTGATTGTCAGTGAAATTGTGACACTCTTCAAAACTTCTAAACAATCTATTATCTTGCGAGCCATCAATGATCCAAAATGATCCATTCAATTATCAAAACCTGTCAGACAAATTACTGACACAATTACTAAGTTTTCAAGCATGAATTAAATGTTTTGGTTAAGTTACTACATTTTATAGACATGCTATGGAGTTGTGATGCTCCATAAAGAAATTGTGACAGTGTAATATTAAAGGTCCTTGCACACTGAGTCCAAAATTTTCGTGTGCGTTTTTCGTACTTTTCGTATTCGTCATCCTTTCAGATCAAAACGCTTGCTACTGTTATGGGGCGGATGAGACGTGAGACGTGCGGATCCATATGCAGAGCTTTTATTAACAGATGTAGTCACAATCAGGCATGAGTCAGACAATGGCAAACAAGTATGTAGAAGACAAGACACAGAGCAATCCGGTAAGCAAGCGAGGGTCAGTCGACGGCGAACGTAATCCAACAGGGCAAAACAAAGAGAGATAATCCAGATACACAAGCAGTGGTCCAGGCAGGAGCAAACGGAGTCCAAACGACTAGACGAAAGGGGTAATCCAAAATACACAGGCGAGAATCAGAACACAGGGAAACAGGAAAGACAAGACTATGACTAAACTATGGTAACTAGAACTTGCTCCGTAGAGTAGCTATCGCTAAGAGAGTGATATACGCTAAACAATTCTCGGCCGTGAGAAAGAGGAAGTCCATGGCTTATGTAGAGTGTGTGATTGGCTACAGCCGTATGCGAAATCAGAGTGAAATGGATTGTGAGAACTGAAGTCCAGTGTGAGTGTAACAGTCTGTGTAGTGTGAGAGTCAATATGATGGAAGGGCGACCTCTTTTGACAATCGGACAGAAAGCCACGGACCAGATTTGTGACAGCTACGGATGCAAAAACGCAGAAAATCGAACCTGGTCCGATTTTTTTTTTTTTTTTTTTTACGAAATTTCGGAGGCAGTGTGTAAATGTGATTAACACAACGTGAGGTCGTATTTATTTTTAAACGTGCAAAAATTTTGTATGAAAATTTCGGACTCAGTGTGCAATGGCTTTAAGACTGTTGCAAAACCCAAAGTAATTGAGGAAAAACTGTAAAGAATGTTCATGCTGCTCTGTTCAATGCAACAAAATGAGGTTGAGGACAAGTCAGTAATGACAAAATTTTAATTTTGGTGAACCATTTGTTTAATATAGTGGTCCTTATTTTCTTATTAAGGCTTATGTCTTAATAACTATTTTGTCTAGGCTGCTGTGGTCTTATAATGGCTTTACCTAGCCAATCATTACCTGAAACAGACATTGAAAGTCAGAAACTGGATGTAAAACCTAATCACAACTGCAAAAATTTCTGAGTAGATAAAGATCATTAGTGTTCTGGATCTGTCTGAAGAATCTGACATTGATTGTGTAATGACTTTTATATGAAGTCATTATTATTTGACTTTATTATTCCATTATTATTCCATTCTGTCACCGATGGAGTTCTGGTTCCTTGCCACTGTCGCCTTTGGCTTGCTTAGTTGGGGACGCTTGACTGATTGCACAGACACTATTGGAAGAGAGCTGAACTGGATGATGACATCACTGATGACCTGAGAGGATTCATTGAATTGAAAAATGACTCTTTGTCATTGTCCTTTTGCATTATTGACAAACTATTTTCCTGTTGACACTGTAAAGCTGCTTTGACACAAATCAGTACTGCATAAAGCATTATATAAATAAAGGTGACTTGACTTGACTTGACCTATTTTTCTATTTATTGTCCTCAAAGGATATTTGAGTTTCCTAAAGTCAAATATGATCACATATTTAGTTGAGACAGAGGTCAATGTAGCCTGTTACACTTATCCATTAATTATTTCTCAGAGGTCCTTTATGTTTTTTTTAAGTCATATTTACTGTGTTTTGCCTCTTTTTGCCATTTATCCAAGTCTAATGTTTTTTTGTTTTTTTTTGACAGGTTTGAGAGGAAGAAATAAAAAAGGCGACTGAAATAGTGATGCCATCCAACAAGTACTCCTCCGCTATCATGGCGGAAAGTGACAAGATGACTGCCACGGTAAGATAAAGAAGGAGTGTTGGGATAGCATTAGGTTCTGTCATGATTTGCCATCCCTTTACTAGGGCTGCAACGATTAGTCGACATTATCGACAACGTCGACAATAAAAAATTGTCGACAAATATTTTTGTTGTCGAGTAGTGGTTTGATCTCATATGACCTAAAGAGCCTGCAATAATGCAGTTTGACCAGTGTGGCACTGTAGCACAAGACTGTAATTCAGCCCTCCTGGATGCAATTCAAGAGAAGACAGCGCTTCCGAGCAGTGTTGCCAATTCAGCGGTTTTCCCGCAGAACTGGGCTACTTTAACGCTCTTTCCGCGGGTTGTTTTTCGTGTCCGCGAGTTGAAGTGACCCAATAACGTGATATTTAGCCCCTGGAATGTGACTTTTATCAGGGGAACCCCGCCAAAAAACGTGTATTTTACTCCACCGGAACGCGATTTTTACCGGGAATCTCCTCTGTAAAGCGATTGGGCTAGTTTTGGGCTAGTTTTGAGTAGCAATTGGGCGGTTTTTACTGTGAAAACCTGGCAACCCTGCTTCAGAGCAAACGCAGCCGAACGAACCTGAAGCTGCTGAGTGGCGTTTGGATGAATATGTAAATATATGCTGCATGCTTTCCTCTAAATAACGAAATAAACAACAAAAACTGACAGCGGTGTGAAAGCAGTAATTAACAATAATTACAGCGATGTGGATGTTTGCACGAGCTCTGCAGTAAAGCCCAGTCATGTCACGTTTATTTACATAGTACTTTATGCAATAGATAGCCTTAAATCAAGCAGCTTTACAGTATTAAACATGAAAAACCAGAGTCAGTGTCGATTTCAGTTAGAATTACAACTCTATTTTCTGTTCTAAAGCAGCTCTCCAGTGTGGAGCTAGCTAGCGATAAATATTTTTATTAGTGGGAAAAAAATATTATTTCATTAAAGTGATAGTTTGGTTTGCAAAGATCAAAGCTTGATCTAACTCAGGACTGTTTTGATTATCATAACCCTATAAGGTATTTTAAGAGACTTTATTTTGTTTCTTATCCATATGACTTACAAAAGGAGATGTTAGGCAGAATGAGGTATCATGCAGTTACTTTTTCATATAGCTAATTACATGGTGAATGAGAGAGTTTCTCTGTCGGTCATCTATTTTGTGTGCCAAATATATATATTTGCATGAATTAATTGTATAATAATTGTAATTACATAATATGACTTTCAAAAGCTGAAGTGATTACCGTTATATATTTGTTAGAATATGCATAACTCAACATTTTAACAAATTGCAAAAGCTGAATAATCAGTCAATGTCTACTGATTAATCAGTGAAATAATCGACGGTTAGTCGATTAACCATTCTAATAATTGTTAGATTAATCGATTATCAAAATAATCGTTTGTTGCAGCCCTACCCTTTACATATTCTTGCATTCCCTTGCCACATTCTTGTTGCTCTTAATGCAATTACAGTGAATGGCACGAATGAATGTTTTGTATTTTTCCTGTATATTGTGCAGTCTTATTTAATACATTCTAATATTGTGCAATAGCTTTGACCGCTATTCACTAAAAATCCAGCATCCACCCCGACATACTATTCCAGTGTCTGCATCACTTTAATGATATCATTTTTCTCTCCTACATGCACACAAAGAGTGTGTGGAGGTGTGGGTGTCTCACTCGTCTTTGGTGTTTTGGGTTCAAAATGAGGCCAAAGGTGCAGTGGAATTTATGGGATTAGAGAAGGGAGAGAGAGGGAAAAATGGCAGTGTCTGGTTCTCTTGGTGGAAGAGCTGCTTTAACAGGTTTTTTTTTTTTTATGGCAGCTCGATTCAGCTTTTTCCTGATTTTTTTTACTTTCTAATGGATTTTTCTCCATATTCTTTGTGACTGTAAATGAGGCAAGACTGCTTCATTACTTTCTTCTGATCCTGCACTCCATAGAGTGCAAAGAGAGAGAGATAAAGAGCGAGAGCAGGCTCTTTGAATGCTGCACCTGGCCGAGGAAGTGCTCTGGATCCCAGAGACCAGCTGCTTGGCCGGGGAGGAGAGAGAAGCAAACTGGCCATTCAGATACCCAGGAACACGTGCCATGTCAATTTGAGCTCAACTGAACCTAGTCTGTACTAACAAATCTGTATTATGAGACGTCTTAAAAGGTTCTGACCTCCTTTTACTCTGTTGCAGCATGTCAGTGTTCTGAACATCATTTCTTTTTAACTTAAAGGAATGTTTGGGTTAAATACAGGTTAAGCTGCTGACACAATTTTTCATATGGTGTCAGTAACCACAGAGAGTAATTTTAACTCACCTTAGTTTAAAAAGAAAAATGTGCTGACAGAAATGGAAGTCTGTAGTGTAGGGTTGTCACGATACCATTATTTCTTTCTGAAATCCTGAAAGTATGGTTATAATCTAGCCATATTTATGACCTGAATTTGAAGATAAAGTAATCCTGGCACCCTTTCCATTTACACTGCATGTTATAAGTCAAAAGTTTTGAGGGTACCTCAGTTTGTTTGAGCCATTCATAAGTATTCAGAAAAATGTTTTTATTATTAGTATTTATTTATTTTATTTGTTTATTTATTTTTGGAAATATCAAGTGAATGTGGCTTTAAAAACGGATCAGAATTTCTTATCAAATTAATAGACAAAATATTTAATCAATTAGGTAATTGGGCTGTTCATGGATAACAGAAGTTCTAAAAAGTTTACTTCTAAAAGAAGTAAAAAAGTAGTTTATATAAAAAAGGAATATTGGTTATTATTCTTATGTTATTCTTATATGGTGATATTCTTATAATGCAAGCATTTCTATTTTCCAAAGCAGTGCGTCCAAAATCAATTGAATAAATCATTAAGCATCGATTACATCACACTGTGTGCATATACATATCATTAAGATTAAGTCATTTTGGATCATTAGGTTTTAAATGAACACAAATTTAATGAAAAAAATGACTTCACTTTTATTTTGTAACCTATAAATTTTAGACCACAATGAAGTATATATTGTATAAACTTACAGTACGTATACATTATATAAATACACTGAACTTTGTTTACTGGAGAGCATTGGGCAGATGTGTAATGTTGATTTTATTGATTAATGAAGAAATGATTGACAGATTAATTTATTATCAAGATTAAAGGTGGGGTAAGTGATTTCTGGTAGCCAATGTTGACATTTGAAATCACCAAAACAAACACGGCCCTACCCCAAAAGGGTCTCGCCCCTATTTTGATAGCTCCGCCCTACACATACATACGGCAACGATTAGTTCTGTGAAACAAAGCAAAACCAATGTTACTCACCTATCCAGAAGAAACAAAGCAACCTCGGTGTCCGATTGCAGGCCTTCCCACTCCTTGAGTTCTCTCCAGCGCTGGAAAGCTGATCTGATATTTACACGGGTCCTACTTCTTGCCTTATCGTAACACCGTGTCTACACTGGACGCGAGCGGCGTGGCTCGACAAAATACTATAGAACTCATTATAATCAGTGATGCTGTCTACACTGGATGCCGTGCGGTGTGCTGCGACATGACAAAACCCCGACAGTAAACTGCTGCCGCGTTCTATTTATGACATATTGACACAAATTTCAAATGATTTTCAATGGTCGCTTTGTCGCATCTAGTGTAGACAGACTTTAGCTGTTGCGGTGCAGTGCGGTGTCCGGTGTAGACATGGTGTAAGCCTTCTTTTGTTCCGCAGACGTTTTCCTCTTTTGTTTTTATCCGCCATCTCTATCTTTCTGCTGTCGCTCAGCTTGGCTAATGTCCGTCATGTGCACTGATGAGCGCTCTTTCCTCTGCATCATGAGTAGATACGCCCCTTACTGCTGATTGGCTACAAGTTTGTTTTGGTACTGGGCCTGACTCAGTTTTCTAAAGTGTTTTTGATAAAATGCATACCCCACCTTTAAGTCATTTGTCGCAGCCCATGTGTTTTGAGTTTAAAGTGATAGTTCACCCAAAAATGAAAACTCTGTCATAATTTACTCTCACTTCAAACCTGTATGACTTTTCTTCAGTGGAACAAAAATGAAGATACTTTGAGAAACTTTTTTTTTCTTGTTTATCCACACAGTGGAAGTCAGTGGTCACCAAAACTGTGTGGTTACCAACATCCTTCAAAATGTAATTTTTACGTTCCACAGAAAGTCATACAGGTTTGGAACGACATGAGGATGAATGAGTCTGATGACAGAATTTTCCTTTTAAGGCTGGAAACTCTGTGGTTTGTGTTGTCATTTTGAGTTTCACTCGTGGATTAATTGAGTGATAACAGGGTTTACTGGCTAAAACAAGTTGTCTTACAGGTTTGAGGACATGACATGTGCTTCCACATTTTGCTCATGTTGCATCTTGTCTGGAATTATGTATGTCTGCTTTAACATAACTGTTATCTGATGAGCCTCTCAGCTCATCAGAGTGCTCAAATATGCCTTTGGCTACTGTGAGAGTGTGTGTTCACATGGTTGGCAAATATGGCAGCAGACACACACAGAACTCTGGGAAATAACAGTGAGTTTTCACACATTGCTATTCCTTGGTGTGTGTGTAGTATTACGTGGTATAAAGGGGATTTGAGCCACCTGGTTTGATCCACTGACTTTCTTCAGCCTTTCAAAAGCTTGAGGACGGGGCCAGGGGCCCCTTTAGGCAAAACCAGTGCAGGGGGTGTCATTAGGAGCCAGCAGAAAGATAAACTGAAAGACTGAAGGAGCCCATAAACCCTTTCACCTTTCCAGCCTCTACTTGCCTCCTTAAACGGAATACATGGTTTAATTTTATGTAAGCTTATTCTTGTGTGTTCATGCTAAGGTGATTTGAGCAGCTCTTGCTTTGATCTATAGAGAGATTTTTTTTGGTCATGCGGTGCTCCTATGCATCATGCTGATGATGTAAGCAATAATTCATGTTTCAGGATTGTCATTCTTATGTGAGTCATTGTTCAAGTCATTGTATTATTATAAAACACATACTTAAAAGGATAGTTCACCCAAAAATGAAAATCCTGTCATCATTTCTAGACCCATGAAAGGTATAATCTGGTTTAATCCAAGTCTTGTGAAGAGATATGATGGCTTTATATAATGTACTGATTTAATTTAGGCTTTTAGTCACAAATAAACTAGAGATGCACTGATTGCAATTTTCTTGGCTGATTCCAATTTCCGATTTTTTTGGAAGTGTGACCTGCCGATACCGATTTTTGCCGATTCCGATTTTCTTTCTAAGAACTATAATTGACAGCATATACAAACAAATATCTATGCAAATTTCAATGCAAAAATCATTTACATAATAAAAGAAATTATTAAACATTAAAATTCCCTCAATCTGGACTAAGTTACAGATTTTCTCTCACTTAAACAACTCTCAAAACAAAGTGCTCTGTGACTGAAAAGAGGAAGAAATAGTTAACTTAAAATGAGTTGCTGTATGTAACGAAACAGATGTCATTTCCCACTATGTTTATAAATGGTCATTTTTTTCCCCTAACCTTATTAAATGTGTCATCTTTCACATCAAATTCTTACTTTGTTTCAATTAATTCAGTTAGCATAATAAGAAACTGTAGAGTTGTTACCATTCAAATGAAATTAGTATTAACAAACTCTATCTTTCCACTGCTGAGGAAACTTTAGGTTACTCACGTAACCCCGGTTCTCTGATAACATGAGTGAGGTATCTCATTATGGGAATCGCCTCGGGCGTGACCAATCCTGGAAGCACCAATTACACCACGTCTGTCAGTTGACAGACCAATCACGACAGTGATGCGGGAGTCCCGCCTCCCCAATATATATCACTGCATGACGGTCCTTACCTCATTCTCAGCATATCTCTTCCCCATGCTACTGCAAGGAGGGAAGTGTGGTGAGATTCCTCACTCATGTTATCAGAGAACCGGGGTTACGTGAGTAACCTAAAGTTCTCTTTCAAACATTCATTCGGTATCTCACTATGGGATACAGACAACTCCCGTATTGCAGATATGCTGTCCGAAGCAGGCATGTCAATCAACTCAGTAATGTGTGACAACATAAGAAAGCAAGCCCCCACTATTCCCAGAATAAAATGGAGACATATGAAAAACAAAACATCTGTATGAGTGTTGTTGTTTTTTTGTTTTTTTTTACACACTTAGGACGGAATGAGCCAACGGCGGTTCCGTAACATCCAGCCTGTAAAATCTGACAAAAGTGTGTGGCAAAGCCCAGCTCGCCGCTGCACAAATGCCTTGAATTGAAACGCCCTTAAACAACGCCCATGAGGTGGCCAGCCCTCGGGTACTATGAGCCCTAAGCTCCTCTGGAGGACTAAGACCTATGCTGTTATAACCCACTATAATAGCTTCCACTACCCAGTGGGACAGGCGCTGACGAGAAATAGGTTTACCCCTGTGAGAATCAGCCCATGAGACAAATAACTGACTACTCTTTCGCAGCGCTTTCATTCTGTTTACATAGCTATGCAACGCACGGACAGGGCACAAACAGTGAAGCCGCTCTTCTTCTGGTGACGAGAAGGGCGGTGGATGGAAAGCCATTAAATCCACTTGATTATAGGCTAGAGCTAACTCGCTCACCTTAGGCACAAACACTGGATTAGTTTTGAGAGACACTCTCGAGTAATCTATAGCGAACTGCATACAGGAGTTATGAACCGACAAAGCATGAAGTTCACTAACCCGTTTTTCAGTTGAAAGAGCCAGCAATAATGCGGTCTTCAGCGAAAGGAGCCTCAGATCGCTGCTGTCTATAGGTTCAAAAGGTGCACGAGGTGCGTTAAGGACCACAGACAAGTCCCACGGCGGAATCAGTGGTTTTGACACCCTGTTCAAATGCCGTGCACCTCTCATAAACCTGCATACAAGCAGGTGTCGACCCACAGTGTTATTGTCAGTCCCCACATGACACGCAGAAATCACCGCGAGATACACCTTAACGGTAGAAAAAGCTCTACGTTTATCCAGAAGTTCTTGCAGAAAACATATCACATCTGCGATCGAACAGAGAAAGGTGACAATGCGTTTATGCGTGCACCATTGCTCGAAAACGTTCCATTTCCTATCGCAAGCAGAGCGCGTTGAGGCAGCCGTCGCGTTCTGAATTGTTTCGATCACCTTCGGAGGCAACCCAGTAGCATTTAAGTTTAACCTCTCACGGGCCAGGCCCAAAGAGCAACTTTGTCCGGGGTGGGGTGAAATATCTCCCCGCGCGCTTGTGAGAGGAGGTCTCTGCGCAGCGGGAGAGGCCAGGGCTGGTCGAACAAGAGCTGCATTATCTCCGCCAGCCACAATTTCCCCGGCCAGTTCGGGGCAATCAGTATGACTGAGTGGCCGTACTCTCTTACCCTTCTTAGAGTTGGTATAATCAGACTTAGCGGATGGAACGCGTAAAGCAGTAAGTTTGGCCATGGGTGCGCTAGGGCATCCACACCCATAGGCGCACCATCTCTCGCTAGTGAGAAGAATAGAGGGCAGTGACTGTTTTCGTGCGATGCGAAGAGATCTATGGCCGCGCGGCTGAATATCTTCCACAACTGGCCCACTACCTGAGGGTGGAGTGTCCATTCTCCGTACCGAGGATTCCCCCTGGACAGGAGATCCGCCCCCACATTCATTATTCCCGGGACGTGTGTTGCCCGTAATGAATGAAAGTGTTTTCAGCCCCACACAATCAGATTCTGTGCCAGACTGTGAAGCTGAGGAGAGCGTGAGCCCCCTTGGCGATTTATATATGCCACCGTTGTTGTGTTGTCTGATCTGATCAGAATGTGGCGGTTCCGCAGAAACTGCACAAAATGTTTCAATGTTAGAAACACTGTTAACAGTTCAAGGTAATTTATGTGTGTGTTCTGCAACGAGATGGGCCATTTCCCTTTCGCTATTCTGCCCTCGCACACTGCACCCCAACCTGAGAGCGACGCATCCATCGTTACCACCTTCCTCATGGAAACTACCCCCAGTGGAGTCCCGGATTCGAGGAACGAGCGGTTTCTCCAGTAACGGAGAGCACGCGTGCAAAGTGCTGACACCATCACTTTGCGGTTGAGGTGGCATTTTGGACATAAGTGTAGTGCCGCTGTCCAATTCTGAAACTCTCTCATTTGCAACAGTTCCAAAGGAATAACAGAGACTGTTGAGGCCATTAGCCCTAGAAGGCGCAAACATAGTCTGAAAGGGACTTTGCTCCCTTTTTGAAAAAGGGATAGACAGCTGCGAATTGACCTGATGCGCTCCTCTGACAGAAACGCTTGATACTGATCTGAGTTCAGTCTGAGGCCTAGATAAACTATTTCCTGTGTGGGCACCAGGCAGCTTTTTGTCTCATTTATCCTGAAACCTAAGCTCTTCAAATGAGACACCAGCATCTTCATGTCTGTCTCCGCTTGCTGCCGTGATGGAGAGCAAAGGAGGAGATCGTCCAGATAAGATGACACTCTGAGACCTGCTGTTCTCAGCGGTGATAGAGCCGCTTCTATACATTTGCAAAACGTTCGTGGGGCCAATGAGAGCCCGAAAGGAACAGTCATAAATTCGTAGGCTGTGCCCTGATAGGCAAACCTGAGGAATTTCCTGTGTGCCGGGTAGATGTCTATATGGAAATATGCGTCTTCCAGATCGACCGAGGTGAACCAGTCTTTCTCGCGAATAAAATGTGACAGCGTTCTGAATGTGGGCATTTTGAACTTGTATTTTCTGAGGTGTTTGTTGAGGATCCGCAAATCCAGAATGGGACGGAGACCTCCCCCTCTCTTGGGAATGACAAAGTACCGGGTGTAAAAGCTGTGATGGCTGTCCTCCTGCGGCACGACCCAAACTGCCCTTTTCTTTAATAAAGAGGCTATTTCTTCCTCTAAAGCCTGAGCTGACTCCCCTTCTGCAGCTGACATCAACACACTGTTGAACACTGGTGGTTTTACTGCAAACTGCAGACGATAACCCCGCATTATCGTAGACAGAATCCAGAGATGTACTGCGCATGCGCGCCAGCTCTCCACATGAACAGCGAGCGGACCGCTGCGGCCCTTGCCCACTAATGGCGCAGCCGCACCATCTAGCGGGGGGACTGGGGATTGCAGCTCTGACTTGAGTAATTTTGGTTTTGTGTGTGTTTTTATTTTCAAACATTGCTGTGCCCTCGGCCCACTGCCTGGATGCACAGGGAATTTGTTTATTTTCACACCACAGATATTTTCTTGCGAACTGCTCTCCACCTTTCTTGGTAACACCGTGGGTGGAGGGGGGAGAATTTCTTTGTGGGGCACTGGAACTGGTGAACTGGTCAAAAGAGAACTTTTTGACATTTTTTATGAACGGTTCCTGAGTCCAACCCCTTCTCTTGGCAGGAGGGGGAGAAATTAACCACTCTTTTTTGAGGGAGGATAACAACAGATACTCCAAGAGTGCTGTTGATCGTCCCTTTGTCCAGAACACAAGGACAGGTTAGGTTGCCCGGCGTTTCTTGCCACCCTGAGGGTTTGCCGGTCTGTGTCTAGCTGCTGCTGCTGCAAAGGAAGGTTTTCCCTTTGGCTGTGCTGGCTTAGGCTGTGCGTCAGACTGCTGAAGCTGAGGAGGTCTGGGGCTCCTGAAAGCTGACTGACCACTCCTCAGAGGGGCATCAAAACCAGGGCGTGCCGATAGAGAACCCTTAGGAATGGGTTTTCGGGGAAGGCAAGCTTGGAAAGCCTCTCCCTCTTGCTTCCTCAGATCACACCGCTGGTGCATAGCAGTGACTGATGCGCCGAAAAGGGCTTTGGGCTCCAACGGGGCATCCAAGAAATCGACTTTCTCTCTGTCAGACAGCCCTGAAAGTCCCAGCCAGGGGGCTCGCTCACCCACCACTGCCAAGCCCATGCTGCGGCCGCAGCTCTGGACTGCACCTCTGGAGGTTCTCAGGTTGAGATCTGCAATAACACAGATCTCTTCCCAGAGGGCTGGGTTTGGTGACCCAGCATCCATTTGTCTTCCCATCTCCTCCATGAGCTCTGCTTGATAAGCAGTGAGGAGAGAGGTGGCATTCAAAGCTCTCACTGCCACAGCAGAGGAACGGTAAATCTTCTGAAAAACTGAGGATGTTAGGCGCTCAGTCGCGTCCTGGCAGTGAAGCTGAGGCAGAAGAAAAAGCTGCTCTGCGATTAGGGTTAAGATGATGTGCCACTGACAGCTCAACAGGAGGGGGATTTGACATCCCTAGCTCCTCCATGTTGTGCACGTCCAATCTGGAAAACCCTTTCACTGGAACCCTGTGTGAAAATGGTTTGTCCCAGAAACGCTTCATTCTGAAACGCACGCAGGGACAGCAGTAATAACCTGTTTAACAGCCGGGGCACGTGACAGTAGTCGCTTGCCGTTATATAGGTCTCTCTCCGTACCCAGGCCCACCTGTTGCGACGGTCAATCGATAGAAAGTTTTGCCGCCGCCCTCCTGCACATTTCGAGCAGGTCGAGCTCCACCTGAGCTGAGGCCGGAGACTCTTCGCTTAACACGCTTCCCAGCCGGGAGGGAGTCGACGGTAGAATCGCGTCGTCATCATCCTCCTCCCCATCCTCC
The DNA here is from genome assembly GCA_039654775.1 of Spinibarbus caldwelli. Lineage (NCBI taxonomy): Eukaryota > Metazoa > Chordata > Actinopteri > Cypriniformes > Cyprinidae > Spinibarbus > Spinibarbus caldwelli. The sequence continues at coordinate 19,332,357 of CM077260.1, forward strand.
TCCAACAGACGGGCGATTGCTTCGTCATCGTCCTCCTCCTCCTCCCTTTCCTCTGCCAGGATCGGGAAAAGAGGAGGAAGCTCGGGGGACACTTCATCCATAAACTCGTCCCAGCTGCATGACACAGGTGGCTGTTTGGTCTCCACCGTGGTCGAAGGAGAAAGGGAGGGGTCACCTTTATTAGTGGCCGCCACCCGCACTCTTCTCTCCAGAACCCTTGACTGGAAAAGGGAACGGTGCGGACAGCACTTGGGGTTCGTGAGTGCCGCCTGAGCGTGTCTCACCCCTAGGCATGCAATACACAGGGGATGAGAATCCTTGCCTGATATCATAGCTCCACAAGCACAAGGGCGCGGGGCATCTTTCCCCCCTCGCCCTCGCTTGCAGAACTAACATTCGCCATCAAGCCGCTAAGCTCACCACAACGTGTCGCTTAGAGAAGACAGACAAGAGAATTCGTCGTAACACGTTAATTCGCTCGTTTGACCCTTAACAATAATTTTCACCGTGACAGTGAAGAGAAAAACCACCGCTTTCAGAAATAAGCGCGTTCGGCAACGTACCTTGACAGCTCGTCTAAGAACAGTTAAGCGGCTAATCCTGGAAAGAGGTACAGAAAATATAGCTTCTACAAGATCTTCACAGGGAAGAGAACGAGAATGAGGTAGGGACCGTCATGCAGTGATATATATTGGGGAGGCGGTACTCCCACATCACTGTTGTGATTGGTCTGTCAACTGACAGATGTGGTGTAATTGGTGCTTCCAGGATTGGTCACGCTCGAGGCGATTCCCATAGTGAGATACCGAATGAATGTTTGAAAGAGAACAGTAGCTGAATCTGAAGTGGTATTAGATGCATTTACACAGACTGTTAGATGAAGCTGAGGTGCCATAAATGTATTTCAAAATTTTTGCAAAATTTCAAACACATAAATAATTTTATAAGATTAATGTTTGACATATTTTTTTAAACATATAAATACATGTTGAAAAAATGTAATGATACTTTTAAACATGACTAAATCACCAGTAGGTGGCTGCAAGTGTCAATGAGTGAGTCATTTATTCATTCATTCAATCAATTCATTCAAACGGCTGATTCATTCAGAAACAAGGCAAGTGACTGTCCTTATGAATGGGCCACTGAATCATTGGCTCGCTCATTCTTCAAAAACGCTGATTCATTCAGTAAAGAAACACTGCTGTGTGTTGCTCGGAGACACACAACAGTTCTGCTGTGGCTTTGATCGGCACTATTTTCATCAGCTAAATTGAGCAAAAACAGTCAATATTTTGTCTAAAATCTAAGTCACTTAATTTTAACTTCTTGTTTATTGAAATACTATTATATAAAATCAGTGTCACATTGCAATCGTGTTGATATTGATATTCAGGTAAACATCATGGCCGTATAATGTTGCTTATCTAAATCATATTTTGTAAATATCTTTTTTTATTTTTTTTCTACTGCCGTATGCATCTATAAATTTCTGTGAGTTACTTTGTGTGTGCTGTCTCTCTCACACACTCACTCAGGCTGTGCAAGCCTCATCTGGCACGACATAAATACATTATCAGTCGCCGTTTACACTGAATGCCTGTGGCGCTGACAATAAAAGGATCGGCTCGGAATCGGCAAGACGTGAGACTGACCGGCCGGTCACCGATACGAGCCGGTCATGCGAAAAATCGGCCGATTCCGATCACTGGCCGGTCAATCGGTGCATCTCTAAAATAAACACACATACATGTAGCGCATCACATGTGGGCAAAATGGAAGCTTGTGCGTCGTTTACTAGAACAGGTCTCATTGGTTCCTGTGCATGTTTGAATTTATTTGTTTACCATATGTGATGTCCTCTATGTGTGTGTGTCATTGTTAAAATGTAAATAAATGCCAAAATTAAAGGGATAGTTCATCAAAAAAAAAGAAAAATCTGTCATTTACTCACCCTCAAGTTGTTTCAAACCTATATGACTTTCTTCTGTTGAGCACAAAAGAAGATATTCTGAAGGGGAGGATTTCATAGTATGGATAAAGATTGGCTACCATCAACTGTTGAGTTACCAGTATTCTCCAAAAGATCTTCTTTTGTGTTCAACAAAAGAAAGAATCTCACAGGTTTCTTCAGGTTTGGAACAATATGTAAGTAAATGAAGACAAAATTTCCATTATCGAATGAACTATCCCTCACAGTTATAAAGCCTCATTTAAAGCGATTGTATCTCTTCACAAGACTTACTTCACAAGACTGATTAAACCATTTGATTCATATGGATTAGTTTTGCTGTATGACGCCTTTAAGGCCTTTTTGGATCTTCTATGCTTTAGAAACACAGAAACCTCATAGGTTTCATTAAAATATCTTCGTTTGTGCTTTGAAGATTAACCAAAGTCTTATGGGTTTGAAATGGCGCGAGGGTGCATGAATGATGGTATAATTTTCATTTTTGGGTGAACTATCCATTCAGGACTCTAAAGTCTGCTTGGATGAGCTGTGTTCAAAGCTGTTGTTAAATTACTACAAACACACATCTGAGACTGCACAGGTGCATTGAGCAAATTGGTTTGTAGAAGTCTGAGTTGAAAATATGAATGAAGAATATTTGCATGCACAGACCATTTCTTTATTTAAAACATGTAAGGACTAACCTTTTACACATTCAGCATGGTTGTTGTGGTTGGTGGTAGTGTGTGTGTGCATGTTGGCAAGACCTCTGATCTGCTGCAGCACAGCTGTGGCATGAAAGATGTCTGGCATTCCAGTGGACGGCACAGAAATGCGACAGCAGCCTGTATTGTTCCCATATCCATGAACACGCAATATTCAGCCTGTGTGCTTTACTCTGTGCCTGTACTTATAGAAAACAGTGTTATCTCTGGTTCATTAGTATAGTTTTCAATTTTCATATGCATGTCCACATACAGAAACACTAATTCTCTTGTTCAAATGTTCAAATGAGGACTGGGTTTAAAGCTGTAAAGTGTAATATCATATGAATATTTTTCACCTATATGATATTTATGTACATTGTGATATTAATGTCTAAGTTTATGTTTAAGTTTTGGTAACACTTTAGTATGGGGCCAATTCTTACTATTAACTAGTTGGTTATTAGCATGCCTATTAATAACATATTGACTGTTTATTAGTATTTATAAAGCACATATTCTGCATGACCATATTCTACATCCCTAATCTTACCCAATACATTGCATGACTAACCTCTCAAAGCACTTCATCATGATTGGGGTCAGTAATATGGGACGATAGTCATTCAGACAGGACACAGATGACTTCTTTGGTACTGGAATTATGGAGGTGGATTTGAGATACGTGGGGACGACTGCCTGGCTCAGCGAGGTGTTGAAGATGTCTGTTAGGACATCCGTCAGCTGTGCAGCACAGTCTCTCAGTACACGTCCAGGTATGTTGTCAGGGCCCGCAGCCTTTTGTGGGTTAATCCTGGATAGGGTCTTCCTTACATCGGCTAGAGAGAGACAGAGTACCTAGTCGTTTGGAGATGTGTGTAGTTTCTGTGCAGGTGTTTCGTTCTGTATCTCAAATCATGAGTAGAAGTGGTTGAGTGCATCTGGTAAGGATGTGTCATCGTCACTGGCCTGTGGTGGGGGCTTGTAGTCAGTGATGGTCTGAATGGCTTGCCACAGGATCTGAGTGTCTTTACTGTCGCTGAAGTTATTGATGATTTTTTTAGCATATTGATGTTTTGCCTTCTTGATGCCATGAGACAGATTGGCTCTTGCTGTTTTGAGGGCTGCTTTATCTCCTGATCTAAATGCCTCATCTCGGATTTTTAGCAGCCCGCGAACCACTGCTGTCATCCATGGCTTCTGGTTGGCACGTGTGGTGATGGTCTTGGTGACTGTCACATCATCTATGCACTTTTTGATGTAAGCAGTCACAGTTTCAGTGTACTCCTGCAGGTCTGTGTGGTTGTTGTAGGTGGCCACCTCTTTAAAGATGTTCCAGTCTGTTTCCTGGGAGCAGTCCTGCAGTGCTGAGGTAGCATTGTCTGGCCATACCGTGATCTGCTTTTGAACCGGTTTGGCAAGTTTGAGAAGTGGTCTGTATGCTGGGATTAGTATAACAGAGATGTGGTCTGAGTACCCGAGGTGGGGGCGGGGTTCAGCTTTGTCTGCGTTTTTCTCTGTTGTATAAACAAAGTCCAGTGTGTTGTTTCCCCTTGTTGCAAAGTTCACATGTTGGTAGAACTTTGGCAAAACTGTTTTTAGGTTTGCATCGTTGAAGCCACCGGCTATGATGAAAAAGCCGTCAGGGTTATTTGTTTGTTGTTCGCTGATGGCGCTGTACAGTTCATGAAGTGCGTCCTGAGCGTTTGCACACGGGGGAATGTAAACCGCGACAATAACAATGGCCGTGAACTCCTGCGGCAGATAGAATGGTCGACACTTCACAAACAAAAACTCCACCAGCGATGAACAGTGTTTTGATAATACCGCAGCATTGTTACACCATTCTTTGTTGATATACACACACACAAGTCACCCCCGCGAGTCTTACCAGACAGTGATGAATCTCTGTCCGCTCAGTATCAGGTTAGCTCGTGCAGCTGAATGGCGGAGTCCGGGATGTTGTCGTTTAGCCATATTTCAGTGAAAACAAACACACAACAATCCCTTGCCTCATGCTGTGTAGACCGACTGAGTTGAACTAAGTCTAATTTGTTTTCCAGAGAGCGAACGTTTGAGAGCATGAGTGTTGGAAGAGCCGGTCTTGTGGGGTTAGCCCTTAGCCTAGCTAACAGCAGCCAAGACCGGCCGGGTTTTTGTATTCTGTACAACATCAAAGCAAATCAGAGAAAGGAACATTCTGTTATTTTATTTTGTTGTGTACGTAATAGATTTCCAGAACAGGGGATAGATTTGACGTCTAGTAGCCCAGGGGTTTTCAACCTTGTGCCCCCATGTTTAATTTCACTGTCTTAACACGTTTACCAAATTTGATCTAATCAGTGTAAATCATGAGATTATATACATATGTATTCATATATGTTAATTTTTCTCTTTGAGGCATTTCAAGAAAAGAAGTGAGATATGGGGATTTTCCTTGCTATTGTGAAATTTATCTTGTTCACGAGGTGTTTTAAGACTGTACTTGATGGAATTAAAAGTGTTTTTCTTCAGGTGTGTACATCTAGTTTTCCTCTAATAGGTAAAAATATTTTCTGTCAACACAGTGCAAAAGAAAGGGTCAAGGGGTCGAGGTTTGGCTGGTTAGCATGACCCAAACTCTGGTGCTAAATGTCACCATTCATTGATAACCATAATGGGCACAGTGACAGTGATGTTGTAGTGATGTTTGGGCCTGTCCACCATTAGCATCTTTTTTTTATGAATGTGAATAGCGAACACTTGTACCGTCACACACCCATTTAGTTGTGCCAGGTGACTTGGGATGGAATTCTGTTGTTTTGCTTGTCTGATATTGAAGATTGTGAGTTGTCCAAATGTTCTAAACAGAATGTCTCTTTTTTTCAGGCTGCTGTGAATGGTGACATGTCTGTAGGAGAGGGATTGTCAGAAAACGACAGCGGTCTGGAGATGACCAATGAGAACAGCCCGCTGACTGCGGCAGAGCCACCTTCACCTTTCTGCCCCAAACAGAATGGAGGCGCAGCCTCACCCGCTGGTACACAGACCCGATTTAATATATTTTCATTTTATCACTAATACTAGATGTAATTCCTGTAAAGTTTAAACCTGTTTTTACATGTGAATGTTAGGAATTTTTTATGACAGGAATTTAAAAATTGGATATAACTTTAGCAATTCTGTCACACTAGTCTTATTTTAACACGAATGTGGCCGTGCTTTGGAGAAGGGATGCACCAATCCAATACTCAGTATCGGTATTGGCTCCGATACTGGCATTTTCTGCCGGATCGGGTATCAGTCAGATGAGACCGATCCAAATCCAATATTCTGCGTATACTATTCTGTGTTATTGTTAAGCCCCACGAAAGGCCAAAAAAACCCCATTATAAAGCAATGTGAGGTACAGATTGTCACAATTTCACTTGGAGCAAGGGAACAAGGAGACGGGAGTAATCTTCACAATCTTTAAAGCTGCAGTCCGTAAGTTTTGCCTCTTTGTCACCATCTCTGTTTGAAAACCTGGAATTGCAGCTGTGTGGGGAATTATCTTCCTTGCGTGGTCTGTACTCCGGCATGGCTCCAGCACGGAGGAATTTAATGTTTTGAGGTGAATGTGTAGCTGTCAGTCACAGCACCGGTGTGGATGTTTACTGTACTTCGCAATCACAGATTCTAGCCTACGTCTTGGAGTATATGACCCAAATAAGAATTTTCACCATATATTGTCATCTGAACAAGTAACAAGTCTGCCACGTTTGTTCTGACCAACTGAGGAAAAAAGCATTACCATAAATTGCGCTACCAATGGTGATTTAATCTAAAGATCGGTTAGCTCATATCACATCAAACCATGCAAATTATTATTATTGTTATACTTTATTCTCAAATTATTAATGTTAACAACATTAGCATTGCGTGACTATGACTATAGTGTGTATTAGCGTGTAGATTTCAATTTCTGTACAGTCTAATCTAATTGTCACGCCATTTAAATTTCATATTAAGAAATTCTTTTAACCCTAAAAGCAAATTAGGCTCCCTTAGAAGTGGTTTTCTTTAAAATACAAATCTTGTGTAATCCCAGGCTATCTGTAATCAGAAGCATATTTAAAACTGGAATATAATTTAATTTCATTCACGTGTTTCATTAAACACAAAATCCTTTCTGGATTACAATCCACCATCAAAGTGATACATTTAATTGTTCTAGCTGCTGTGAGAAAAGGCTGTAAACGATCTGCCACCTGCAGGATCCTCACATTCGATAGCCTACTAGCCGGGACAACTTCTTTATGTTTATAGACGTGACGTTATAACGCAGTGGCATACTCGAATTTCCCTGCAAAAACCTACCCGTACCACTCAAATTAGAAAACATTATTATAAGCTAACCGTTGTGAATCGGGCTAAAGTAAGGCGATAGTTTTGAACACTGGCTGGTTATGTACTTGTTCAAATATTGATTTCGGATCATTTTTAACCAAAAAAAGTTACGGACTGCAGCTTTAATGAACACAAATGCATGGAATACGGAGAACGCAGGAGATACAAAATTATGTAAGACACCGGACGCTAGACACAAGAAAACATAGGGCTTAAGTAATCAGGAGTAAACGAGAATCATTAATAAAACACAGGTGAAACCAGGGAACAGTTAACATAAGGGAGAAACTGGGTCAAGGGGAAGGCACATGGGGTGAAAAACACAAGAAACAAGGACACAGGACTGACACAGATGAATATTGCGTTAAATTCAAGTCCTTAAATTCAATTGCCTTAAGTCCTTAAATTCAAGTAGAGGTAAACTCTTCTCTCCGCTGCAGCTGTCTGTCATCCTCCTTTCAGTATTCAAACTGCATGTCATGTTCGGTTACGACAGTTAAAATGATGAAACTCTCTCGAAGAGCGCACAGTAACTGAAATTTAAAACTGTAATAAACTATTGCACAGATATAATACATTGTGCATCATAGCTCTTCACTCTGTCCTATCTATCATATCTTACTGCCTCCATTACTGTGCTCTACATTTAAAGGGTCATGAAACCCCAGACTACTTTTGCTGAGATTTTAGCAGAGGTGTTTGTGGTGCACATCATAGAAGACAATGTTAACATCCATTAATTTTAATTTTTGGAGAAAACTGGTTAATTTTAAGCTTTTTTGCGCTATTTTCATCTTCCGGGTTTAAAATCTACATCGTGTTGACATCAGTTTGTGACGTGGCAAAGGACTATTCAATTAAATAATTCTATTAAATTATTCATGAGACAGTGTTCTTATGCTATGAGAAGACGCTTCACTTAATAATTCACAACAGCATGTGTTGATTTGCTATGACAGACGCCTCAGACTGTGAGATCGCGTACATTAACTGAGAGAAACGTTTATGGATCGGAGGAGAGTGTTTGTTTTTGCTTTGTAATAAGAGTTCGGCACAAACGTGATTCAGTGAGTGTAACCGTTTTTACAGCTCCTTGACACAACCCATCTGCAATCACTGCAGAATAAGCCTTAAAAGTTATCAGAGGTGCAACAGCGTGTTCATATATGTTTTCGATGCAGAGTGCAAATGGCTGTGCATTTGTGTTTTTAACTAAATGGGAGTGAAATGAAACTGTCTGAAACTGAAGTTGTCTGTGTTGTCTGTCTCCCCTCTTCCCCCTCCACTTGCAGCCCACTACGCCCACTTTTTTAGCGTTTTTTAAAACTGTGGTGAGAACTAACCAGTGCTGAAACAGGGGGTTTCATGACCCTTTAAAAGAAATGTCTTTTAATTTATAGTATAAATTTATATATAAATATACTGTATTTACTTGTTTTTTTATGAATGTATTTTGCAACAATATAAAGAGCAATGTAACATTTTACCAGATTTAGTCCTACACTTATTCACTTATATTTGTTCCCCACTAAATAAAGTTATTTCACTAAATGTTTAGATTTTATAAAAATGATTGTGCATTCAAGATTTTTCTAGAATAAATTATCCACTAACCTAGTTTATAATAGTATTTTTGTCATAGATTATGATTATATATTTTTTTCATTTGTTATTTTTCTTTAAAATGAAGTTGTCTATATTTAGTAGATTGTGTTTAACACACAAAACAGTGATGATCAGGTCAACACACAGAAGTATAGATATTTTACACTGATTTACACTGATTTAAAAAAAAAAAAACTGTGCTGTTATTGGATCAGATCGGTATTGGCCGATACTCAGAATTTTCGGTATTGAATCAGTTCTGAAAAAATGATATCGGTGCATCCCAACATTGGAGCAGTATGTTATAATGTTTATCCTGGTGCAATACCTTAGCTTTTTTTGCTTGTACTTTCAATGGAAATCAACAGTGTTACAGACAGTGTCAGTGTTACAGACAGTGTTTTCTGTTTTTTATCGTACACAGTTTTGTTCATTTATGTCACATATTATATTACTACTACAAATACTACATACTGTTATTCAGTTGAATATATGAAATGAAATGGCCACTCTGGTGTTTAAATTTCATAACCAGGTAGGCCTAGGATGAAGTATTATGCAGTAAGTGTCTGAAATTTCTTAAAACCTCTTCCAAAACCATTCTTCCAGATGAGAGCGAGAACAGCATCAGAAGAAAGAGATCTCGTAAGCGCTCCGACACAGAGGAAGACAGCGCCTGGGATTCCTCCTACAGTGAGGTGAGAATTTATGTACTACACATCAGATCTTATCATACATTGACAGAACGGTTCACGTTCCAAAGTTCATTTTGCTTCTGTTTGCTTCCAAACACATGGTCAAAACACAATTGCTTTACTACAGGAAATATAATTTTTTAAATCAATGGTAGTATTGTTAAATAATTGAGGAGAAAGCACTACAAAATTAGTGGTGTAATCATATATGCATCCATTCATTCACCACAATTCACGTTCATAAACAAACATCATGAAACCTGCAGGAAAACACATAGAAACCTGAGTTTGGTATCACTTTTGTGGCCCTCTGTGCATTATCAGCATAATGAAATAAGACATGCACATTGATCACATTGTGCGGCATTCCTTTTTTTTTTACTTCATTTTTTTACCAATATTGCGATTGAGATTTAATATGCAATTATTTTTGAAAGCTCTTTAAATCATTGTATAGTATGACCAACACAATATTAGATAGATTAAACATAAATGTTCTTTTCTGTAGGCCAGGCCTATATGTTACGATGAAATTAGGTGATGCATGAATTGATATGAATGACATTATTTAACAACTACAATCACAGTAGTATATTGACTGATTTGTTGAACTTCCAGCCTTGTAAGCATGTAATAATTATGACAACATAAAGCACTGACAAATAAGCCTGGTGTAAACATTAATATGAAAGTCAGTAACAAAATCACACAAACTAAAGTAGATTGCAGAAATATAAAAACAAATCTGTTGCTTTACCACACTCAGTATTTAGGTGATTCAAAGTCACTGTAATAAACATTATGTAAACCTGTGGATTGCACTTTTTAAACACTGTCTGTTAACTTTAGACAGACTTCAAATAAATAAATAAGAATATATATATCATCATGTTTTCAACACATGAGCTCAGTGAAATGTTCTATGATTAAGTGTTAATATTCTGTTCAGTAATTGATTAAAGCCGAAGTGGCTGCCGCTGCCGCTTACAAAAAGTTAAAATGTTTTTATCTTTGGCGGCGCCTGCAGCGAAGCGCCGTGCACGTGGAAGCGGCATGATTTTGGGTGCACGAGCACCGTTGAAAATGAACTAGACACTCGCGACTGCCGCGTCCCGTGTGAAAGGGTCTTAATATTAATATATTATGCTTTCTCTCGCCGTACTTTGATGTCATTCACCGATTGATCTTCAAGTCGAACACACTGCTTTACTCTCGCGTGTCACGTGACAGAGTGTAATCGCAGAGGCTGCGGTTGAAAAATCGTGTTTTTTCATATCGCGATATTATCGCAAATGCAATTAATCGTTCAGCCCTATTCTGTAGTGTTTATGCTTGTCTGCGGTTTTACTCTGTATTGATAAAACTTGTGCATCCAATGCAAAGAGAAAAAAAGCAAAACATAGAGGATATGAGTCAGATTATGGGCATTTATACAGTTTACAGACTGAACAGGTGCTGTAATGTGCATAACAGGTTGCCTTTAACCTTTTTTAGGTAAAATGATTAAATATATGGAATTGAGAATATGGAATTTCATTTCAATAATGAAATATTGAGAAAGGTGAGTTAAGCTCATTACTTGACAATTCCTGTCTATAAAAGTGTAAAAATGCAGCAAACAACATGTAAATTTAGAAAGTAATTAATCATAATAAATAACCATTTTCAATTAATTTCAGCTATAATATATAATATAATATAATATCATATAATATAATATTTAAACCTATGTAACACTTTACAGTAAGTTTTCAGTTGTTAACATTAGTTAACATGAACTAATGAACAATACTTCTGCATTTATTAATCTTAGCTAATGTTAACATTAATACATTTTTAAAATCAAAAGTTGCATCTTTTAACATTAATGCTGTATGAACTAACATGAATATGAACATTTATTCAGTAACATTAACAAAGTAACACTAGGTAGTTCACGTTAGTTAATGCATTAGCTAATGTTAAAGGGGTCATATGACGTTGCTAAAAAGAACATTATTTTGTGTATTTGGTGTAATGCAATGTGTTTATGCGGTTTAAGGTTTAAAAAACACATTCTTTTCCACATACTGTACATTATTGTTGCTCCTCTATGCCCCACCTTTCTGAATCATGCCGATTTTTACAAAGCTCATCGTTCTGAGAAGCGAGGCGTGCTCTGATTGGCCAGCTATCCAGTGCGTTGTGATTGGCTGAATACCTCAAGTGTGAGACAGAAATGTTACGCCCCTTACCGTATTGTGATGCCGTGTCCCGGCGCAACGACACAAAAACAATAAAACCCATTATAAACAAGGCATTTGTTGCATCCAGTGGGGACATAATTACTGATTATAATGACTTATACTGTCTTTTTACGCGTTGTGTTGCATCGCGCCGCGTAAACATTACCATGTATGCATTTGTGATCGGAGAAACAACAAACAACAAGCACTACTCTACACAGCTCAAAACTCGCGTTTGAATCGTCAGTGGCAGAAACGTACTTACAGGCTGTGAGTCAGAAGCACCAGACTGGCCTTGCATAGTTGGAATTGCCCCACTTTATAGAAACAGCCTTTGTGCAAGCCAGCATTGTAGGCTCTTCCAGGTTCAGGAAATAGTCCTCCGTAAAATGCGATGCACACAGTCTAATATTTGGGTTAAACTGTTCTGGAACAGTGTTGTAAATACAACTTAACCACTGATTTCTAGTTGTGTCCTTTTTTGGAAGCCCAAACAAAGTAGTTTCACTTTCACAACAAAACACACAGTGTCTCCACGACATGGCGCCGGCGGCAGCAACAACACTACAGCGAGGATAATAGTTCCGCCTTCTTTCATTGCGTAAACATTTGGGCGGTGTTTTGCAAATCTCCCCACACCGTGACGCAGACATGTGGGGGCGTGTTTAAATGAGTCGTTTTAGGGGGGCATGGCAGAGTCTTAACTTTTATAAAGAATATCTCTTTGTTTTTGAGACTTTAATCTTTACAACTTCAGAGATCTTATCTATGCACAAACAGCTTGTAACACTCCAAAGAGAAAGGAAAACTTGAAATCACATCATATGACCCCTTTAACAAATGAGACCTTGTTGTAAAGTGTTTTATATATATATATATATATATATATATATATATATACATATATATATATATATATATATATATATATATATATATATGTGTGTGTGTGTGTGTGTGTATAATAAAAAATATTATTTGACATCAATTATCAGTTATTAAAAAAGCCACCCCACACTGTAGTGATGGTGGCCATTGAAAAACCCATAAAAGTCAAACCACTAATAATTATTTACTCTACATACATATCAGCTAACTGTCACGGCGTTATGGTTTTAGGAAAAGGCTGACGTTGGGTCCGGTTGTGAGACGGGTCTGCGGCAAAGGCCTCGTCCAAGGACTATTTTTCAGGCAGGACTGACAGCTCACAGTAAATCCCGCAACAGAGAGAGGGGACATAGCAAACAGGATCACAACAACCTGGTAATGCTCACATTCACACACACAATGCCTCTTTATTCTTTAAGTGAAATTCTGTCCATCAGACACACTGAAATCTAGGCCGATGTACAGAGATCACCCTTGCGGCAGATTAAAGCTGTTATGCCACTGTCAGCGCCATACCTGTCAACACTCCCGTTTTTCCTGGGAGTCTCCCATATTTCAGACCCATCTCCCGCCTCCTCCCGTTTTGTTATTCTCCCGGGAAACTCCCGTAATTTGTATGGCCCAAACCTAGTTATATGAACAATCACATCAATATCACAAACAAAAGGTTGTCCAGTTGCCAGATCTTGTATGAAACGCATCAACTCACACAATCGACACAATATACAATTTTCACAACATTTGTGACCTCAACCTGGCAACCTACAACCCAGTTGCGCAGTTGATTTCTGCGCAGGTAGTAGACACGCCGAGAAGTTGGATCTAGCATCAGGGGTAGAAATGAAAGGAGAAGAGTCAGGTGGTGGTGCTCCGGTGAAGAAAAAAAATATTAGTGTAAATTTAACAACAGCTGGACGGAAGAATTTAATTTCTTGTCTCAAAGCCATGTAAACAACGCCCACACCTTTTGCAAAGTGTGCCGCACTGATTTTAATATTGGACACTGTGGGAAAAATGACATATCTCAGCATATTAAATCACAGCGGTACATTCGCACAGCCGAGGCACAGAAGGGCAACACATGTACAATGTTACAATGTAATGTAATTTGTTCCACGGTGTTTATCTGCTGTGCAGTGTTTCTGTTTAATTTGTAAAAAAAAAAAATTGTATAGTAATAATAATAGCTAATAAAAAAGAAAGATGAGTAAGTCACATTATTATCATTCTTTTTATTTTTTATTAATTATTTATTATGTATGTATGTACTAGGGCTGTCATGATATTAGATTTTTCATATCACGGTTATTGTGGCCAAAAGAATTCACGATATCGATATATTGCGATATCTATAGAAACCTTGGGGGGGGGGGGGGGGGGGGGGTTCTTTTTCACCCAACGAACATAAAGATAATGATAAACACAGGGCACAAGACTCTGGCTTTCTCTGGCTTCTTTGGAGCTCCTATGAAATAAGAGAAAATATTGTCAAGTTCAACAGTATGATGAATAAATATTAATGGTAACACTTTACAATAAGTTGTCATTTGTTAACATTAGTTAATGTATTAACTAACATGAACGAACAATGAACAATACATTTATTACACAATTTATTAATCTTTGTTAATGTTAGTTAATAAAAATACAGTCGTTCATTGTTCATGTTAGTTCACAGTGCATTAATGTTTACAAACACACCTTGTGATATTAATAATGCATTAGTAAATGCTGAAATTAACATGAACTAAGATTAATAAATGCTGTAGAAGTATTGTTCATTCTTAGTTCATGTTAACTAATGTAATCAACTAATGTTAACTAATGACCCTTATTGTAAAGTCTTGCTATATTAACATCTAAACTGATACTTTAACCTGTTAACTTGTGTACCCGTGTTTTAAGCTCTTTAACCTATAGTTGCGCTGGCGCCACTGAAGTCATGTAGTAAGAGCATTGGCACTGCGACCAACTTAACATTTTACAAAGTTTAATGTAGCAATGTGGTCGCTTAGTTTTTCTAGATCAGTTTTAATCATGTAACTGTTAATAGATTTGAACAAAGAAATAAAGTGCTTCTACGCACAGGCCGTATTGATTGCAAATTGTAATGAGAAGTCAGAGGCAGTCGGATCCATTTGCAGTGTTTATTAAAGATCAGTATCAGAACACAGGCAGAGGTTGATAGACAGTATCTGGGATATCACAGAGAACCAGAATCGTAAACGTTTACCAGGCTTGGGTTGGGGGAAGGCGGCAGGCTAGAATCAAATCCGAATCAGAGTCAACAAACAAAGGGGCAGGCGTCAGAGAATTCCAAGTGTCAAGGCAGTCCAGGATCATACACAGAATAGCAGGCAAGGTAAACGCTCAGAAATGTCAGACGGGGCTAAACAAGACTTCGCGTTGAATGAGAGTTGGAGTGTGGCTTATAAAGTGTGGTTGATGGAAAACACCTGGCGGTGATTAGACCTAGATACGGGGTGTGTGGGTAATGGAGTCCATGAGAGTGTTAGTACTCCGGTGAGGGTGCCCTCCGGTGGTGATCGGAGAGAGCCACAGAGGCCTGACTTGTGACAGAGCCCCCTCCCTGCGAGCGGCTCCCGAAGCGAGAACGAACTGGACGCCGAGGTCTTCCACGGGGTCTTGGTGCTGGTCTGTCAGGGTGATCCCGATGAAACTCGGTGGTAAGGTTAGGATCCAAGATGTCCTGGGAGTTTATCCAGGAACGTTCCTCGGGACCATACCCCTCCCAGTCTATGAGGTACTGTAGGACCCTGCCTCGGCGTCGTGAGTCTAGGATCTCTCGCACTTGATAGGCCTCCTCGCTGTCCACGACAATGGGAGGGGTGCTCTCCACGGTGACCTCCTCCTGGTCCCTCTCTCCTCTCGGACCACTGGCAGGCATGAGCAAGGAAACATGAAAGGTGGGTGAGATACGGTAATCTGCAGGTAATGCCAAACGATATGAAACTGGGGTAATTTGTCTAAGGATTTTGAATGAACCCACGTACCTAGGGTTGAGTTTCTTGCAGGGACGACGGAGACGAAGGTCTCGGGTTGAGAGCCAGACCCACTGGCCAGGGGTAAAACTTGGTCCTGCTCTATGGCGACGGTCAGCTTGGTCCTTGCCTCTCCGAACTGCCCGTTGTAGGTGTACGTGAGCTGTGTTCCAGGTCTCCTCACTCCTTCTTAGCCAGTCGTTGACAGCTGGAAGCTCTGAAGGTTCTCCTGACCAGGGGAATAGTGGAGGTTGGAATCCAAGAATGCATTGAAAAGGAGTAAGTCTCGTTGCAGGTTTCTTGAGTGAGTTTTGTGCGTACTCTGCCCAGAGTAGATATCGGCTCCAATCATTCTGGTTGTTGTGACAGTTGGAGCGAAGGAAGCGGGTGAGTTTCTGGTTTAGTCTCTCAACCTGGCCATTGGATTCAGGGTGATATCCTGAACTGAGACTGACATTGATGTTTAGTTGTTGGCAGAAAGCTTTCCATACCCGTGACGTGAACTGTGGGCCCTGATCGGAAATAATGTCCTCGGGGAGGCCATAAAACCTGAATACCTGTTGCATTAATGCTTCAGCCGTCTCAAATGCTGTGGGTAGTTTCGTGAGTGGAATTAGACGACAAGCTTTGGAGAAACGGTTGATCACTGTGAGTATGGTGGTGAAGTGATTGGAGTTAGGTAGATCTGTTACAAAGTCGATGGCGATATGGGACCAAGGTCGTTGGGGAATAGGAAGGGGATGGAGAAGACCTGCTGGTCGATGATGGGATGATTTGGAGATGTTGCAAGTGTTACATTTCTGCACGAACCGTGTTACATCAGATTGTAGAGTTGAACGGTGGCATTGATACCTGGATGACCGGCACTGGGGAGTTCGTGGACCCACTGCAGGACCCTGGGACGTAGAGCAGCGGGAACGTACGTTCGATCAGGCGGGCATTCGGCCGGAGCTGGATCATTAATGAGGGCTTCGGAAATTTCAGTCATAATATCCCACTGTACAGGTGCTAGAATGAGTGTGGGAGGCAGAATGGGTTCGGTCGTCTTTGATGTGGGAAGATTGTCGAACTGTCTTGATAGGGCGTCCGCTTTGCCATTCTTGGATCCGGGTCGATAAGTTACTTTGAAGTCAAAGCGGGAAAAGAACAGGGACCATCTCGCCTGTCTGGGATTGAGTCGTTTGGCGGACCTGATGTACTCGAGGTTGCGATGATCTGTCAATACGCAGAATGGTAATTTTGCCCCCTCCAACCAATGCCGCCACTCCTTAAAGGCGGCCTTCATGGCCAACAATTCACGATCTCCCACATCGTAATTCCTCTCCGCTGAGTTGAGTTTGCGGGAGTAGAAAGCATATGGGAATAGTTTGGGTGGATTACCGTGACGCTGAGAAAGAACTGCCCCGATTCCAGTGTTCGAAGCATCCACTTCAACTGTGAATTCCAGGTTTGGATCGGGATGATGTAAGATGGGGGCTGATGTGAACCGTTCCTTTAGCTGCTGGAAGGATTGCTCGCTGGTATGTGTCCAATTTAGACGTTGTTTACCCTCTTGAAGTAATGATGTGAGAGGAGCTGCGACCACACTGAAGTTCCTGATGAAGCGTCGATAGAAATTTGCAAATCCAAGGAAACGCTGAAGTTCCTTTACTGTTGTGGGCTTAGGCCAATTGAGCACTGCTTGCACTTTACTGTCATCCATGGCAACCCCCTCAGGGCTGATGACATAGCCCAAGAACGAGATCTGTGTCTGGTGGAACTCACATTTCTGTAACTTGGCGTACAGTTGGTGTTTGATGAGCCGCTAGAGTACTGCCCTGACGTGTTTAACATGGGTTTCACGGGAGTTAGAGTATATCAATATATCATCAATGTAGACGATTACGAATTGGTTCAGCATGTCCCTGAAGACCTCATTAATGAATGCCTGGAACACAGAAGGACTGTTGGCAAGCCCGAACGGCATCACCCGATATTCATAGTGCCCGGATGTGGTCGAGAAAGCTGTCTTCCACTCGTCTCCCTCTCTAATTCGAATTAAGTTGTATGGACTGCGCAGGTCAAGTTTAGTGAAGTATTTGGCGGTGCGGAGTTGTTTTAGGGCGGCTGGTACCAGGGGTAACGGATAGCGAAACTTGATGGTGATGTCGTTGAGTGCTCGATAATCAATGCAGAGTCGGAGACCTCCGTCCTTCTTCTTGACGAAGAAAAACCCCGCTGACGCTGGAGATTTCGACGGTACAATAAAACCTTTTGACAACTCCTCCTCTATGTACTGCTTCATAGTCTCTGACTCGGGTTGTGAGAGTGGGAAGATTCTGCCTCTAGGGGGCATCGATCCTGGGATGAGGTCAATGGCACAGTCGCTAGATCGATGCGGAGGAAGTTCGGAGGCTTTGGCCTTACTGAAGGCTTCAGACAGGTCCTGGTATTCGATGGGTAATTCGGGGAGATTTTTGAACTTGGGCTTTTCCTCCACGGGGGGAGAGCAGTTGATCTGGCACTTGAAGTCAGACAGTGATGCTGACAAAACTCTGACCATTGGAGAATTTGCTGTGTCGACCATGAGATGCGGGGATTGTGTTTCTCCAGCCACGGTAAGCCCAGGATGACAGGATTCTGAGGAGATTCAATGGCGAACAGTCTAATGGATTCAGTATGTAGAGCTCCGGTTTGAAGTCGTAATTCAGGAGTCAGGTATTTGATCCTCCCAGAGCCCAGCGGTCGTCCGTCTAGCGCCGCCACCGCCACCGCTTATGAGAATTCACATGGAATGAGAGGGAAGTTATGAGAATTGGCAAATGAAATATCAATGAGATTTCCCGCTGTCCCCGAATCGATCATGGCTGTGGTCTCGATTCCTCCCTCGTCACTGCTAATAGTGATGGGGATACCAAAAGAAGTACTGTGATAATAATCAGCACTCACCGTAGTGGAATCTCGCCGGCATGGGCGAGCGAGACAGGCTGCCCTCAGATGCCCCGATTCCCCGCAGTACAGACACAAGTGTTGACGGATGCATCTCTCCCTCTCCTCAGCGGAAAGACGGGTGACACCGACCTGCATGGGCTCTGGTTCTGGGAGTCTCTGGGTGATGGGCTGAAGTAGGGCTGAACAGCGAGTGCGTCGTGAGCGCATCAAATTATCTATGCAGATGGTCAGCTCCATGAATTGTTCTAGGGTTCTCCCCTCGTCACGGCAGGCCAATTCGGACTGAAGCTCCTCGTTAAGTCCCTTTCGGTAGAGCAATTTAAGGGGGTCATTCTCCCAACCGGTCTGAGCAGCGAGAGTACGGAAAGCAAGGGCGTAATCCGCCGCAGTGTTGTTACCCTGACGTAGAGCAAGCAGCTCCTCTCCTACTTCCCTTCCACTGGCCGAGTGTTCGAAAACCTCGCGGAACTGACGAAGGAAGTTGTTATAAGAGGGAAATGACATGCGGTTTCCCTCCCACATCACGGTAGCCCACTCCAACGCTCTGCCGGTAAGTAGTGAACAAATAAACGAGACCTGGCTGTCATCTGTGGGGAAAGTGAGAGGTTGTTGGTTGATATAGAGATAACATTGCATAAGAAAGCCCTTACACTTTTCCGGGGACCCATTGTATTTGTCGGGAAGCGAGAGTCGTGGGTTTTGAGGAGTGGGAATCACTGTGGGCGTGGCTAGTACCGGCGCTGGTGCGGGTGGCGTGGGGTTCGATGGCGGACTTACCACGTGGAGAGTTTGCAGCGTCCTCACTAATTCCTCGGTGAGTGAGGTGAGTTTCTGCAGCTGTTGATGATGTGCGGCTAGCATCGAGGCTGGGGCTGATACCTCAGAGGAGAGCTGATTTAACACTGCTGGATCCTGGGGTGGCAAAGTCTTCTGTAATGAGGAGTCAGAGGCAGTCGGATCCATTTGCAGTGTTTATTAAAGATCAGTATCAGAACACAGGCAGAGGTCGATAGACAGTATCTGGGATATCACAGAGAACCAGAATCGTAAACGTTTACCAGGCTTGGGTCGGGGCAGGCGGCAGGCTAGAATCAAATCCGAATCAGAATCAACAAACAAAGGGGCAGGCGTCAGAGAATTCCAAGAGTCAAGGCAGTCCAGGATCATACACAGAATAGCAGGCAAGGTAAACGCTCAGAAATGTCAGACGGGGCTAAACAAGACTTCGCGTTGAATGAGAGTTGGAGTGTGGCTTATAAAGTGTGGTTGATGGAAAACACCTGGCGGTGATTAGACCTAGGTACGGGGTGTGTGGGTAATGGAGTCCATGAGAGTGTTAGTACTCCGGTGAGGGTGCCCTCCGGTGGTGATCGGAGAGAGCCACAGAGGCCTGACTTGTGACACAAATACAAAAATAATACGAATAAAGAAAATGCGGTACTTATTAAAATAATCACCCTTTACTTAAATATATGAACACAGAAAACCTCTGTTAACAGGTTAATGTAACATTTCCCATTCTATGACTAATAAAATAATCGCAACTTACTCTGTATAACTGAACATGGCTCTTCTTGGAGTAGCTGCGTGCGCTGCTTCTTCTTCTTGTTTGACAGGTGGCAGTGTTAAGGCGCAATACTGCCACCTGTAGGTCAACCAAGTACTGGCGCTGGAGTATTTACATGTCGTGTTATCATAAGAGTCCTGTTCATTTTAAATATTGTGGTTATCGCCAATACCGGTATATTATCACACACTAAATTAACACGATATCGATAATCGATGCTTTGAATATCACGGTTATCGTCAATACCGGTATATCGCGACACCCCTATTATGTACCTATATGTAACCCCCGGATTTTAGTATCCAAATGTTGATGCCTCGTACTTAACTCAACACCTTTAAGCTGAGCTGTCGATCACTGTGTCTTTATGTTGTCAGACATCTGAAGTTGCCTGTACCCCAGCCAATCAAAACAGTGGTTTTGGAAATTCAAGTAGGGAAAATCAGCCCTTACCCCCTCCTTTTCAATATGTTATGACTTTTTTCCATAGTTGTTTCGTCTGTGTTGTGGTTTGGAGAGAATTTGCAAAACAATTTCAAATTAAAAAAAATGTAAAATATATACAGTATTAGGCTTGTGACGGTGAGAAAATTTTCCCACCAGTTAATCGACATGTGACAACACCGATAATATCGGTATCATCGTGGGGGGGTACCTCTTTTCCTTGCTTTTCTTCGCTTTTAAATACAGTAGCTTGTAAAAGCGACGTGCACATTTTACTTTCACTTTCATATTAGTGGCAATTTGGCATAAAGCAATTGTTCGTTTTTAGTTCTTTTGAGATTTCCCTCTTTTCCTCGCTTTCCTTCGCTTTTAAATAGCTTAAAAGCGCAGTGCGCATTTTACTTGCACTTTTGAATTACCAGCAATTCTGCGTCAATAGGCCCTTTCACACCGCAGGAACCTTTTCATAGTACCCGAACTAATTGTGGAACTACCCACTTTTTGGCGTGTTCACACCGCGGGAACTAGGAACTGTTTTAGTTCCCGGAACTCCGTTTGGAGGAACTAAATTAGCTCCTACTTCAGAGTAGGGTCTAAAACAGTTCCATAGGAACTATCGTGACGTAAGTGTACGCTGACTGGCTAAACGTGTAAGAAAACGCACTCTTATATTTCTAAGCATTACATGAGAAAGAACATACTGAGAGCTTTTATAAATGGCATTTACCTGAAGACTTCGTCTACGCCGTTTTGTGCTTCTATCAGCCTCAATAAAATGTAGCACTGCCAGTTGTCGTTGGAGTTTCTTAGTCCTCCTTTCCGATCTTTCAATCACTTGACGTATACGTCGACATTCCATGTCCATTCTTGTGAACCCCGCAAGACACAACAAAAACACAGCTCCGATCACAGCGTCCTCCATCCTCCTGTTGTTAACGTTGTTCTTCTTTGTTTTCGTTGTTGAATGCCGCGCACAAATGACGTCGCTGTCGACCGGCTTACGTCACTTCCTAGTACCCACTGTCGGTGCGAATGCAATGCCCTTTAGATGGTACTAGGAAATAGTTCGCGCAAAATCGTCCCAGTACTTTAGTACTGTACTTTTAGTTCTGGAACGAACCCGGTGCGAAAGGGGCTAATTGCGTAAATGCAATTCAAGCAACAACAAAATACAACGTCAAACTCATTTACCCTATATATTAACAAAATGAATAAAAATACACCATGCTATAGGCTATGCCTAATATAAAATAACAAATAACTTACACAGAGTTTAAATAGGTATACAAAACTGAAAATAAGTAATCACTGTGGAACCAAGTAAATAAGAAACAAATGTTTAAAAAAAACTTCAAAAATCACCTTAGATAAACAGCAAAAGTCAACAAGCTTTTCAAAATCCAAAATATAAGTTCTTTTGCATTTCGTTTAGAAATTAAATCATCCGCTATCATCTTGTCTGTCTCTCACCTCACTCTTCTTGTCAGTCAGCTCGACTCACTCTCCTCACGTGATGAATGATGAAATTAAATTAAATGAAATCTGATCTGTGATACAACTGTCGTTTGGCACGCTGCATTGAGCAGCCGCATTCAGTTTTTAATTGTAGTGTCTGTTCTCTAACTGAACTAAATTATTTTTGTTACTATAAAAAATCAAAACGACATGGGGCCGGTATATAATATAAATATTAGATATTAGATTAGTTAGTTTAGGCAGTTGACCCGGCTGGTAAGGACCTGATGTGTGTTTTCTAAAAGCATTATTAGCCAACTGTGATCACAAGTTCAGTCATTATCAACGAACATTCGCAAACAGCATCACAAATTTGTGGTTGGAACTACAGCTCTCGACTTGTGGTCAGAAGCATAGTTTCTCGTTAGTACGACGTGGACTTAAGATTATGCAATTATGCAAAATAAGCAAGCTAACATGCAGTGCAACCTATAACTTTTATTATATATTCCATATATATACGAATTTCATTCTATAGTATGTCTTTTTGCACTGCATAGTTTGACAAGTGAATGGAAGTGCTGAGTTTGCATGCACTCTAGTGTGTCAGTATCCTTCAGGAACCCCCGGAGTGGCATAGAGGGAATCAAACAGCTGGAATTAAAGCAAAACAATGGAGAATAAAATAGCAAAGTAGTCCTTAGATGCCATGTTTGTTAATTACATTAATATTCTGACATTAATTAAATCTCAATCCAGTTAATTAGTAGAAGCGGTTAATGTTCTATTAACGACAACCCTATGAATCAGCATGGTTTTATTGACAGAGATTACATGACTAGTTTATTTTAATTTATTCTTGAATGCATTGTACTATAATCGTTCAGAAAAACACCCCTGGAAGACCAGTCAAGGGTTCCGCTGGCAAAAACAGGTCATGACCGACTAAAACCAGCTACCATGTTCCACAGTGTAACTATTTTAAGCTCTGGGGTGTTTTTTGGAATTCAAATGTTTACCCTACACACATACAATGGAGGAAATGGAAAAAAAATGGTTTCATTGTAAAGAAAACCCTTTGAACTATAACATATGGGTGTAATTTTTTTATAAATAACATTATATGTGTTTCAAATATTATATTAAACACTAAAAAAACATAGGCGCTTTTTGACTTTTTGTAATTTTTTTTTTTTGAAAATCTGTAATTCAGGTTCTATTAGGGCCTGCTCCCTGCAACTTACTTAGTTTGATACCACTAGATGCCAAAATGTACCAGAAAAAAAGAATTTTTCAAATAACAGCTTCCAAACAGGAGTTACAGCATCATAAATGAAGCGAGTGAAATTATCATATTTTGCATCTAGATTTGTCATTTTGAGTTTCCTTTGCAAAAACAGGCTATATAAAACAAATTACACCCAGAATCTTATTATACTATGTGCCATAAGCACTTTTCTTGATTACTGACTGAATTATGTTTCATTTTTATGTTTTTCTAAGTAGTAAAATACAAAACTGCATAAACGAATTGGACCAAATTTCACATTTTGTGTTTTATATTATCAGTTTTATTCTTTCAGGAGACACAAGACTGTATAAATTATAAAATAGATTTAGTCTATCACAATCTGAAATAGAATCCACATCATTCTGTGCATTCTGTATTGGTATACTGTTTGGAGCATCAGCTCACCTTTTCACCTGTGCCCTGCATCACCTGCTGCTCCTGGACACAAGCTAACAGCTCCTCTGTGCTGCTACAGCTGTCTGTGGCTGCTCTCTGCTCTTCAGAGCATCAAACAAACAAATACCTGTTCATCCACACTGCACTGTAATAATCTGTGTATATTTACTGTATATTTACTGAAATGCATCCTGTACTGTACTTTTCATCGATAAACAGTTCTGTGTCTATCACGTCTCACAATAAAGATTGTATAAAAAAAAGGAGCAAAAGCGCTCAAACACGCTCACCAGACGCGCGTCCTTTCCTCTCCACGGTGCCGCTGATCATTCTTCATTATCTATAACTTATATTTTTATATCCAAAGATTGCTTTATCCACGACGCCGATTTGTTAGCCTTCCACTGCGCCATTCCCGTCTCCAAAACACTCCAATGAACTACATATCCCAGCCGGAACACGGCCTCAGTGCGAACCGGACACTCTCTCGCTCTGAGCGCACCCGCCCCTCTACTGACCCAGAGAGGTGTCAAGTTTCACAGTTCTCACAGGCTGCAGATCTAGAGGGACACGCTGACTGACCTATAGAAGCCTCGGAGCAGCGCAGAGCTGTAGATTATCAGAGCCGCTTCACCAGTGCGCATATGTGTTGAAGAGCGCTTTATGGGAAAAAGTGCGTGTGGTGCGCGTCTGGAACATTTCTCAGCTTTGGAAGCACGCAGAAACGTGAAAATGGTCTCGTTTGAAAGAAGAAATCCTAATCTAAAAGATAATATAAAGTTTGTGGCTGTTTGCGGGTGACTGAAGCAGTAGTACGAGTAGAAAAATGACAAAAACAAAGTTTGCAAAAAAGTGAGAAATTTGACATCGCGATTCTATTGAAGATAACTCGATCTGTGATTGACACACAATGAAATAATTTATATAGTCAGATTCCTGAGAATGAGAGATATATGACTTGACTATATTGTGAAAAATATGAAAAATACACATTCTTAGGAAAAATTCTTCGCAATCGTTAGGCAGAAATTCGTGTGTGGGACGAATACATTTCTAAGCTTAATTTTACTGCTTTATGTATCATAAAACCAAAAGTTATGGTATTCCTTGTAAAGAAGAGGCTCTAAGCTTTCAAATGAGACCATATATGGGCTGATACCCTATAAGGAAGGCTATGTAAATGAAGCAAGAAAATTTTTTACGCGATTTTTACATGTATCCGGGTCCGCAGAGTTTAAGTAACTTAAGCTATATTGGCATCACAGTGGCATGCCATCACTTACCACAAAAAATTATTTTGACTTGTCTCATAATTTTTAAAAACACATAAACGTGTTGACAGAAATGTAGTTGCATTGGAAATCTGCGAGAGCAGCAGCTACACATTTGCCCCTGGACTTCTATTGTAACTATCATTGTAAGTTTTTGTTTATTTTTTATTTTATTTGTGTGTTTTTTATAATGCTTTATTTTGTGTTTTGTCTTTTGCTTTGGGGTTGGGTTTGTTTTGTTTATTTTTAGTTATGTATTTATTATGTTTTTATTTATTTCTATTTATTTTATTTTATTTTTTGTTTTGTTTTTTTTTTTGGGATGCGCCACGGAAAGAACAAGGTCTGGGTCCAAATGCAGGAAAAGACTACTTTAATAATAAACGAAAAGGCCAACACGGCAAAAAACAAAACAGGTTAAGGAGTGGGATACATGAGACGGCAACACAGTGCATGTATCCCCAGAGTTAAACAGCAACTACAACAATCACTTCAACCAGACAGAATAGCGGGAGTGTGGTGTATAAATAGTCCATGGTGATGGGGAACAGCTGGGAGTGTGATGAGTGGCAGGTGTGTGGAGTTATGGCAATTGAGTCCGGGAAGACGGGAGGTGGCGACCTCTGGTGGTGAGAGGGATCATCGCGGGCCCGGACTCATGACAGGACCCCCCCTTAAAGGAATGGCTTCCAGACGTTGCACACGAAGAACAAAAAAAAAACACACAAAAAAAACAAGAGTTCAGGAAGGAGGTGGAACGGAGGTAGACCAGGGGGAGGGATGGTGGGCCAGGTCCGTGTAGCGGAAGAGGGCCTGGAGGAAGAGGTAGGCAAGAGTGCCAGGGTGGTGCCGGCAGAGCAGGAGTATCGTGAGCAGACACCGCCGCCACCTCAGGAGCTTTGTGTGCGGACACTGCCGCCTTGAGGAAATCGTGAGCGGGTACCGCCACCTTGGGAGCCCTGTGAGCGGACACCGCCACCTCGGGAGGAATGTGAGCGGACACCGCCGCCTCGGGAGGAATGTGAGCGGACACTGCCGCCTCGGGAGGAACGTGAGCGGGCACTGCCGCCTCGGGAGCTTTGTGTGCAGACACCGCCACTTCGGGGAATTCGTGAGCGGGCCCCGCCGCCTCGGGAGGAACGTGAGCGGGCACCGCCGCCTCATGAGGAAGGTGAGCGGACACCGCCGCCTCATGAGGAAGGTGAGCGGACACTGCCGCCTCGGGAGGAACGTGAGCGGGCCCCGCCGCCTTGGGAGGAACGTGAGCGGGCACCGGCACCTCGGGAGGAACGTGAGCATGCACCGCCACTTCGGGGAATTCATGAGTGGGCCCCGCCGCTTCGGGGAATTTATGAGTGGGCCCTGCCGCTTCGGGGAAATCGTGAGCGGGCCCCGCCGCCTTGGGAGGAATGTGAGCGGGCACCGCCGCCTCGGGAGGAATGTGAGTGGGCACCGCCGCCTCAGAAGCTTTGTGTGCGGACACTGCCGCTTCGGGGAAATCGTGAGCGGGCCCCGCTGCCTCGGGAGGAACGTGAGCAGGCACCGCCGCCTCGGGAGCTTTCCGTGCGGACACTGCCGCTTTGGGGAAATCGTGAGCGAGACCCGCCGCCTCGGGAGGAACGTGAGCGGGCACCGCTGCCTCAGGAGCTTTGTGCGCGGACACTGCCGCTTCGGGAATTCGTGAGCGGGCCCCGCTGCCTCGGGAGGAACGTGAGTGGGCACCGCCACCTCGGGAGGAACGTGAGCGGGCACCACCGTCTCGGGAGCTTTGCTTGCGGACATTGCCGCTTCGAGGAAATCATGAGCGGGCCCCGCAGCCTCGGGAGGAACTTGATTGGGCCCCGCCACCTCGGGAGCTTTGTGTGCGGACACTGCCGCTTCGGGGAAATCGTGAGCGGGCACCGTCACCTCAGGAGGAACGTGAGCGGCCCCCGTCGCCTCGGGAGGAACGTGAGCGGGCCCTGCCGCCTCGGGAGGAACGTGAGCGGGCACTGCCACCTCGAGAGGAACGCGAGTAGACCATGCCGCTCGCAGCGACATCAGCGGGGAATCTTGCACATTTCGTATCAGTCTGGGACACTCTGGAAATGGACGTGAAGTACTGGGTGCGGCAGATGAGGCCTGTGATGCCCCTTGGATCGTCGCTTCAGGAGAACTGTGAGTGGGCTCCGCAGCTAGCTCCACCCTGAAGGCTGAGCCGCTCAAATGCAGAGCCAGGTTAATATAGTCCTCCAGCGACTCCTCAGGAGCCCAGTATGGCATCATGGACTTAAAGGAGTCGGCCAGGCCTCCTCAGAAGATGACCATGAGGCAGGTCTTTTCTGTAGCCGACTGGCGAGCCATTCCCACGAAGTCCCCGGCGTAATGCTCGATGCTCCGGTCTCCCTGCCGGATATCGAGGAACTTCCTTGCTGGACCCATGTTTGCTGGTTGAATTCTGTCACGGCACGGTAGGGATGCGCCACGGAAAGAACAAGGTCTGGGTCCAAATGCAGGAAAAGACTATTTTAATAATAAACGAAAAGGCCAACGCGGCAAAAACAAAACAGGTTAAGGAGTGGGATACATGAGACGGCAACACAGTGCATGTATCCCCAGAGTTAAACAGCAACTACAACAATCAATTCAACCAGACAGAGTAGCGGGAGTGTGGTGTATAAATAGTCCATGGTGATGGGGAACAGCTGGGAGTGTGATGAGTGGCAGGTGTGTGGAGTTATGGCAATTGAGTCCGGGAAGACGGGAGGTGGCGACCTCTGGTGGTGAGAGGGATCATCGCGGGCCCGGACTCATGATGTTTTTTTTTGTGTGTTTTGATTTTTTGTTTTAGTTTGTGTTTTGTTTTGGGGTTTTGTTTACATTTACCCCATAGACTTTCAATGTAACTATCATTGTAACTATTTTGATTTTTGTTTTTGTTATTTTTGTTGTGTTTTTTTGTTTTGTGTTTATTTTGCTTAGCTTTAACTTAGACATGTAATTGTGTGTGTTTGCAGGTTTCTAGTGTTCCTGAGGGTCCCGCACTAGAACTCATGGAACAGGACTCTAAAGACTCTGCACAGAGCAGCACCACATCCATCTCAACAACTGACACAGTCAGCCAACCTGAGTACAAGGTACCAGGACATCTCACACACACACACACACACACACCTATCCACCTATCCTGTCATGTCCCGTTCCTTTTTATGTTCATGCACAAACAACACGAGTATCTATATTTGTCCACCTGCCTTTGACATGTAACAGTAGCCTCACAGAACTACTCTGTTTGAATGTAAAGATAACACCCTTTGTTCTCACGGTGTATCCTCTCCTTTGCGTGTCACTAAGCCAGCAGCTGCGCGTTTAGAGAGCACTTATGACCAAGACAATGAGACCGTGAAGGTCTTGAATGGGGGTTTTGTGGGTTGTAGCACCTGGATAAGTCACTGTTGACCACAGACTCATAAATACTCACAGACACAGGTGAGGAAACAACAGGGCTGTTGAAATGGTCCTGATTGATTGAGAGTCATGCTCAGACAAGCTCAGTGTCAGAGGTTTCACTTTGTCTCAGTCCAGCTCTCTGAGTGCCACAGAGCATGTGATTGTTCTTTTTGGTGTAACTGGATCAAAGAAATCTGTGCAGTGATAATGCTAATTGTCTGTCTTATTTACAGGGATAGTTCACTCATAAATTAAAATCGACGAGTTGAAACCTGTATTTTTCTTTCTCTGTGGAACACAAAAGAAATTTTTTAGCAGAATGTCCAGGCTGAAAAGGAAACAAAAAGGACCAAAAAGCCCCATAAAACTAGTAATGAAGAAGCCATATTTTCATATAGCTATGTGTAAGGAACAGAAATCTCATATACCATTGTTAACTGAAATTTGTGACTCCTTCCTGTTCAAATCTGGTACAGGTTTCAGTGAACAGAAAATATGAAATCATGGTGAACTGTGTCTCATTTACATTTCTGCTCCTCAGGATAATAAAGGCTTTGGTATTGGAGAGTTAGTCTGGGGCAAGATAAAGGGCTTTTCTTGGTGGCCAGGGATGGTGGTGACCTGGAGAGCAACAGGGAAGAGGCAGGCCTCCCACGGCATGCGCTGGCTACAGTGGTTTGGCGATGGGAAATTCTCAGAGGTAACGAACAAAACGAAGGGTTGTCAGAATACTAGAATACTGCAGTACTTGATACTAATAGCAATACAATTTCAGTATCAATTTCAGCAGCAAAGTATAAGCCAAAATGCCATTGAATGCCAGACTTCTTTTTTAATGTTAATGGAATAGTTCGCCCCAAAATGAAAATTCTGTCATTAATTACTCACCCTCATGTCGTTCCAAACCCGTAAGACCTTTGTTCATCTTTGGAACACAAATTAAGATATTTTGATGAAATCCGAGAGCTTTCTAACCTTCCCATAGACAGCAATGGAACTGACATGTTCAAGGCCCAGAAAGGTAGTAAGGACATTATTAAAATAGTGCATGTGACATCAGTGGTCCAACCGTAATTTTACAAAGCTATGAGAATACTTTTTATGCACAATGAAAACAAAAACAATGACTTTATTCAACAATTTTTCTCCAAGTGACCATCTTCCGCCATTATGTAGAGTACCACGACGCATGCGCATGCATTCCTCTGAACGTAAACAAGGTGCAGCGCATGCGCATTCTACATCAGCAGCAGCCCACGCATGCAGCATGGTACTCTCCAGCACATATTAACAACATGCTAGCAATATGTTAAGCATGTTAGTAATGTGATAATGACCTGGTAGCAACATCTTAACAACACACTAATCATGCTAAAACACACTAGAGCATGCTAATCTTGGTAGCAGCATGGTAGCAACATGCTAACAGCATGTTAATCATGTTAGAAATATGATTAGCAAAATGCAAATCATGCTAAAATATGTTAGCAACATGTTAATCATGCTAGAAACATGCTAGCAACATGCTAATCAAGTTAACAACATGCTAGCAATATGTTAATCATGTTAGCAACGTGATAACGACATGTAGCAACATGTTAACAACGTGCTAATCATGCTAACAATGTGCTAAAACACACTAACAACATGTTAGTCATGATAGCAGCATGCTAACATCATGATAATCATGTTAGAACCATTCTGGCTAGATGCTAGCAACATGCTAATCAAGTTAACAACAAGCTAGTATCATGCTAATCATGTTAGAAACATGTTAAAAACAGGCAAATTAAAACTTTACAACTGTTTCAAACTGCTTTTATAACTACTTCAAATTTTCAGGCAAGGCTTTCTCAAGCCAACCTAATGTTTGTCTTGACTTTTTATCTAGTTGAAGTTATTATTTGATCCTGAGGTACCTCTGTCATCACTAGTTTGAACCATAGCTCTGGTGTTATGTGAATTGTGAAACAAAAGTGCCTGAAATTTACAGTTTCCCTCTGTATCTGATTACTTAAATATAATAAATTTATTAACATAAATTCTCTGCAAAATTGCTTATTATTATTATTTATAAAATTAATTTAAACATGAAGTCATATTTTCTGTTGTTGTACATTGTGTATATTGTGTGTATTATTCTGTGTAAATTGTACATACAGTAAAATAAAAAATTAATCAATATTTTTTTTTTTTACTAGTGGGTGCAGGACACTATAGTTCATTTATGTAAGTGAGGATAGCAAATTAAAGTAAACTGTGACATATTATACCCAGAAAAATTTTCATACAGTGGACTACCAGTAAAATTAATAAAAATTTGGGACCAAAAATTATTCAGACACTTTGACCTGACCATGTTTTGCTTAAGTGTTTTTTCTTTAATTGCTAATGCGATCTTTTTACACCACAGACTTAACAAAATTAAGCATTGCTTGGTAATTGGTTGACCTAAATTGGTATTATCTAATTGTGTAATTAAATTTAACAGCTGACAGTTATTCAACTTAATTCATTTGTGAGACAGTCTAACAGAAGGATGGCATTATCAAGATGAATTTGTTCTGACACAGTTTAACTCTGAGTTCTTGTCATATTTTATAACCATATTCTAAACTATAGTGAATAAACTGTGATAATGTGAGAAATATTGAAGGTGTCTGAATAAATTTTGCTTTTACTGTATATACATAAATATATAGAGAGAGTAAGTAAAATTATATATATATAATTTCATAACAACATGTATTAATTACAAGGCCATGTTTTGAATTTCAAGCATTCTTGCCTTGAACCTTGGTTACTTTCTGACCCTGGTGTCATGTGTATCTTGCAGGTGTCTGCTGACAAACTCGACTCCATCACAGCCTTCCCAAAGTTTTTCAACCAGTCATCCTACACCAAGCTGGCCTCCTACCGCAGAGCGATCTTCCAGGCCCTGGAGGTGAGAACAGAGATCAGTCTATGTTCATTATTTTATAACACTTAAAGACAATTGTTGCCTATGGGCAGTTAGACACAACAATGCAGTTTACAACATCTTTAGTACATTTAATAGAGGATAATTATACAAATTTGCACCTGCTGTTCCGAAAGCTTGGAGCAGGGGCTTGTACATTCTGAGGTTTGTATGTGTTTTAGTGTGAAATAAACGGGAAACTGGGCAAACACTCATCTGGAAAGTCTGGAATTCCCCAGAGGTTCCTTAATTATCTCTCTGTGAATCGTACCTCCTAACAAACTTAACAAAAGCATCCAAGTCCAGACATGCACCAGAACAACAGGACTGGCTGTACTTTACATTCTCTCCCTCTCTATCTCTCTTTCTCTCTCTCTCTCTCTCTCTCTCACTCTCTCTCTCCCTGTTGTTGTACCCCCTGCTTCGCAGTCTACACAGCATGATTAATATCTGCAATTTGTCTCCATTTCCACGAAGAGGATGGTCTTACAGAATGTATGTTTTTTTAGACACAGTACACATAGTTGATTTTATTCCACGGACGGTTTCTGTTTTCTTACACTTACTCTGACATACTGTTCTCCCGCTATCGGTGTGTCCACAGGTGGCTAGTTTACGAGCAGAGAAGACTTTTCCTCCATGTGAGTCAGACAGTCTTGAAGAACAGATAAAGCCCATGCTCGACTGGGCTCATAACGGCTTTCTGCCCAAAGGTCAGGAGGGCCTGAAACCCAGAGAGAACGCAGGTGAGCACACGTCATATGACTCTCTTTTAGAACTCACACCCGTCCTTTGTAAAAAAAAAAAAAAACTACTTGAGTAAAAAGGTTCAACTTGGGGTCAAATATAACACAGTCAAAGGCTTATGACAATAGGGTGTTTATCGTGATCACAGTTTAAATGCATGTATATCAGTGCATTGTATTACAAAATATTGATCCATGTAGAATTTATTTTAACCAACTATAGCCCAAGAACATATGCTACAGTTTTGATTCACAAGTAAGGCAATTCTGGCTGATAACAATTTAGTCAAAAAATATTTTTGTTATGGCCAATAACTGATAGATGGACAGTAGGGGTGTAACGGTACACAAATATGACGGTTTGGTACGTACCTCGGTTTTAACGTCACGGTTCGGTATGATTTCAGTACAGCAGGGGGAAAAACTAAACTTTTTTTTTTTTTTAAATAAAGTGGTTTACTGAACAGGTTGCTCTTTCTTTAAATACATTCAGTTATAGTTTAAATTTTCTTAGTGATAAAAATCTACCTCAGCTTATGCTTAAAACTATAGGGAGCCCATTTACATTATAAGGTTACAATTAGACAACTTAATCCAAACTTAAATTTAATTGCTATTTATTTTTAAATAGATGATCAACACTCAACTTTAAATAAAATTGTATGCAAACATGTAAATTGCACATAATGCAGTTTTTAAATTAACTTATAAATAATAGAATTTCTAGGCTATTTGTTAAAATATATTCAATTACACACTGGCTGTCATAGCATGTTTCATAACAGATTAATTTAAACATACATTAAATAATTAAGACTAGCAGGTTTAGTAAAATAAAATGTGTATATGGTGTAATATTTCGCAAAATGCTCCTCTCTAGACTTCATTTCTCTAGTGAACTAACGAGCTGTGGACACTGATGACTTGCTGAGGTAAATGAAATGCTGTGACATTTTATTTCCACACTGTTTTGTTGATGTCTTTCTGCGGTTGAAACTGAGCGGGGTGAGATGTTCAGTCATGTTTATTCACGTTAAAACTAGTAGTACAGAGGAAAGAATGATCGCGTTCACTCGTGTTCCGCTATGTTTAAGTCACGGGTACTGGAGCTGATCACGGCCGCTCTAGTTTGCTTGTGTTTATACCAGCACATTTCTGAACCATCCCAGAAGCGGCTCTCCAAGGCATTTATACGGCGATCTGTCATGCCACATCAAAGACTGTCAAAACACCATTTATTATTTGTATTTCCTGAAAAAAACCTCAAACAAACTGTATTCGTTCGGTACACATGCGTACCGAACCGAAAGACCCGTACCGAAACAGTTCGGTACGAATACGTGTACCGTTACACCCCTAATGGACAGTACTAAAATTCTGTACTTTTTTGTATAAATACAATTTTAATAAACACTAAAGACTAAATCCGACATGAATTTAGGCATCACAGCATTATAATGCATGGTATGCAAATGCATATTCATTTTGATATTTGACAAAGATTACATTTAACAATATTATTGAATTTTTAGTGTTTTTAAAGATTAACTTTGGGTGAACATTAGGTGAAGGCAGAAGTCATTTAAATGTAAAAATTCAGAAAATGAACATGAAATATTTAAAATAAATAGATGACAAAGAATTAACACTTCTAATATTGGCCAGCGACCAATGCAGTATCAATATATCATGCCTTGAGATGAGTTAGTTAAAAGCAAAAATGGATTAGAAAAGTGAAGTTAGCTCTGAGAAAGCTCTAACATCAGATGCCACTTTGTTTGTTATTTTGTTATTAATGCAATGACATTTAGACAAATGCTCTTTTTATGGTCACTGAATACACAAACTATCAAAATAAAAGACAAAATATCAAAATAAAGGGTAACGTGAACCGACATGACCCGTGAACAGACAAACCCATAAAAATGCACTTAAACCGTTAGAATGGTTTCTGCTGGTAGAATTTCAAGCATTGCCAACTTGTTAAGTCATATAAAGTGTTAGTAACAGGAAAGTAATGTAACTTGTTGGTCAAGTTTTTCTCCAATTATCAAAGTGGGAATGTTATGAATTCATTTGTAGTCTCACTGTAGTTGAGCTCCAAGACTGTGGCCCATTTTTTAAAATTACGTTTAACAGTGTTATTAAAATATTAGTGTTTTTTAAGATTAACTTCAAGTGAATGTTAGATGATTAGAAAGGTAATCTAAATGTAAAAATATATTCAATATCAACAGATACCAATCCATTAAATAAAAGGGTAACATGAATCACCACAAGACAAAGTTTATACATACAGGTGCATCTCAATAAATTAGAATGTCATGGAAAAGTTCATTTATTTCAGAAATTCAACTCAAATTGTGAAACTCGTGTATTAAATAAATTCAATGCACACAGACTGAAGTAGTTTAAGTCTTTGGTTCTTTTAAATGTGATGATTTTGGCTCACATTTAACAAAAACCCACCAATTCACTATCTCAACAAATTAGAATACTTCATAAGACCAATAAAAAAAAAAAAAACATTTTTAGTGAATTGTTGGCCTTCTGGAAAGTATGTTCATTTACTGTATATGTACGCAATACTTGGTAGGGGCTCCTTTTGCTTTAATTACTGCCTCAATTCGGCGTGGCATGGAGGTGATCAGTTTGTGGCACTACTGAGGTGGTATGGAAGCCCAGGTTTCTTTGACAGTGGCCTTCAGCTCATCTGCATTTTTTGGCCTCTTGTTTCTCATTTTCCTCTTGACAATACCCTATAGATTCTCTATGGGGTTCAGGTCTGGTGAGTTTGCTGGCCAGTCAAGCACACCAACACCATGGTCATTTAACCAACTTTTGGTGCTTTTGGCAGTGAGGGCAGGTGCCAAATCCTGCTGGAAAATGAAATCAGCATCTTTAAAAAGCTGGTCAGCAGAAGGAAGCATGAAGTGCTCCAAAATTTCTTGGTAAACGGGTGCAGTGGCTTTGGTTTTCAAAAAACACAATGGACCAACACCAGCAGATGACATTGCACCCCAAATCATCACAGACTGTGGAAACTTAACACTAGACTTCAAGCAACTTGGGCTATGAGCTTCTCCACCCTTCCTCCAGACTCTAGGACCTTGGTTTCCAAATGAAATGCAAAACTTGCTCTCATCTGAAAAGAGGACTTTGGACCACTGGGCAACAGTCCAGTTCTTCTTCTCTTTTGCCCAGGTAAGACGCCTCTGACGTTGTCTGTGGTTCAGGAGTGGCTTAACAAGAGGAATATGACAACTGTAGCCAAATTCCTTGACACGTCTGTGTGTGGTGGCTCTTGATGCCTTGACCCCAGCCTCAGTCCATTCCTTGTGAAGTTCACCCAAATTCTTGAATCGATTTTGCTTGACAATCCTCATAAGGCTGCGGTTCCCTCGGTTGGTTGTGCATCTTTTTCTTCCACACCTTTTCCTTCCACTCAACTTTCTGTTAACATGCTTGGATACAGCACTCTGTGAACAGCCAGCTTCTTTGGCAATGAATGTTTGTGGCTTACCCTCCTTGTGAAGGGTGTCAATGATTGTCTTCTGGACAACTGTCAGATCAGCAGTCTTCCCCATGATTGTGTAGCCTAGTGAACCAAACTGAGAGACCATTTTGAAGGCTCAGGAAACCTTTACAGGTGTTTTGAGTTGATTAGCTGATTGGCATGTCACCATATTCTAATTTGTTGAGATAGTGAATTGGTGGGTTTTTGTTAAATGTGAGCCAAAATCATCACAATTAAAAGCACCAAAGACTTAAACTACTTCAGTCTGTGTGCACTGAATTTATTTAATACACGAGTTTCACAATTTGAGTTGAATTACTGAAATAAATGAACTTTTCCCGACATTGAGATGCACCTGTATATATATATATATATGTATATATATATATATATATATATATATATATATATATATAATTTGATTAAAATAAATAAAACAGCAAAATAATTATTAAACAAACAGGAAATTAGTCAGAATGTGTGGAACCTTGTGAAGAAAGAGTGTTTAAATTCTGTGGAACTCTATGTCTGTCAAGTCTTTGTGGTAATGCCTCAGGCATTAGGGTTCAGTCAGGTATTGGCAACTTACTCTCTCACACTCACAGACTCAGTGTGTCTGATCATAGACCTCTGTTGGGATTCATTCAAGCTGGTCCGTCATATTTAAATGTCTGCACCTTGAGTTTTCAGGAGAACACTTCAGGATGGACTGCACAATGGCTACAGAGCCTTCAGTGTTTTAAACTGAAACCTCTTATCATTCAAACACACAGAAACCAAAACTAAACACTCAGATATGCATTTATGTGTATTTCCTGAATGTTTCTGGGAGATATCTGGGCATTTCTAAGAAATTTAGTTCTCAGCTTCTTAGAAAGTTGAAGAACATTGTCTTTCTCTTTCTTCTGGGAGAAAACAGTGAGTAATAGATCAGTTCAGTGACTCTTTTACATGCATAAACCCTGCCAAACATATTTATATAGGCAGTCATTATGTTTGTTTTCTATACATTTTATATGACAGTGAAATTTGTTCTATTGAGAAGGAGTACTTTATGATAAAGAAACGTAATTAGGGGAAACCTCATACTTACTTTATTACTTATTGACATGATATTATCTTGAGGCAGTATTCACAAGCTGAGCTGGTGCAGACATTTGTTGGCAAGGTTTGGGGTGTTTCATCTCATTTCAGGCCCTTAAGTATCTTTCTAAAACTTTCTGGTTGAAACTTATCTATCAACTATTTCGTTTTTTGAAAATCGTGCCAAGAGTAAGTGTTTACATATAGTCGATACTTAAAAAGCCTAGGGGTATTTAGACATGTTTCAGTTTAGCATCAAGACACTGAAAATAATCACTGCAGATGAGCAAGCAGAAATGCTTGTCTCTGGTGGTGTGGTCTTACAGTGGAATCAGAATGAGGAAATAGCATATCTAATTACTTTATAACTTTATAGATCCCTGGCTTTTTCCCACAGTGATTACAGATGTACCTTGTCTAACAGCTGCCTGTCTGCTTATTCATGGCTGTATTTCTCTTGGATAGTTTCCCGATGTCAGGCTCATAATTTGCCACAAAATCAAAAGTTAAAAAAAAAAGAAATTATATTTTGGTCAATGAAAATTAAGTTTATTTTAAGACTATTACCTTTTTTTTTAATGTGGCTTTATTTTCACAGTGGCACATTTCCCCCCAAATTTGCATTACTGTAATTGTTAAAAAAAAAAAATAGTACTGAAATGTACCTGTCCGGACACAACATTACCATGAGGTAAATTTGCACTAATATTAATAATATAAAATAAATAATTGTGTGTATATATATATATATATATATATATATATATATATATATATATATATATATATATATATATTGCTTCAATGCAAAGGAAACCAGCATGCCCGTCACGCTGTTATTTGTTGCGTAGTGACGGGTACAGGGCTGGATTTAAAATTCGCCAACATGTTGTTTGTACATTAATTTGAAGATTGAATGTAAAATTATTGGAATATAAAAGTATATTTAAAAACTTTAATGTTAGGTGGGATTAATCGCGATTAATTTCAGAAAAAAATGTGCGATTAATTAGTCAAGTCTTTTTTATCGATTTACAGCACACATATATTTATATTTATTTATATAAATAAGAGTTTAAAAGTCACTGTGACCAGTAAAGTATCACTTTAAATGTTTTCTCATTTATTTTATGTAGTAATGCTATAGGGATTGGCCAGTTGCTGAAGTAGTTATCTAAGTGCCTGATCTATGAAATGTAAATGTCATTATTTACAGTTCATGTGTGAGCATGTTTGATTGTAACAGTGAGTAATATAAGTCTGCTTGTGTCTCTTCCAGCTGAGTATTGTGTTTTTCCCCTGGCCTCTGAGAGCTCAGCGCTGCTGGACTCCAGCCCTCCGGAGTTCCCCCCCTCTGCCAAGAGAGCTCGGCTCAGCCTCTGTAAGGCCAAACCTGGCACTGAGGATGTCTACAGCAGAGGTTAGAGCTCACACATGTGCTATTATTTATGTCCATGTGTGACTGCTGCACACCAAATGTGATGTTAAAGGATTAGTTCACCCAAAAATTAAAATGAACTCACCCCATAAGACTTTTGTTCATCTTCAGAACACAAATGAAGATATTTTTAATGAAACCAGAGAGATTTCTGTCCATCCATTTAAAGTCTAGGACTAGGTAATAAAATGTTATGGGTTTGGAATGACATGAAGTGAGTAAATTTCATTTTTGAATGAACTGGCCCTTTAAATGACACATGTGAATGCAAATGATTAATTGATGTTTAAATGGCCAAATTCCTGTATGAAATCATGTGTGACAATATTGTGAGTGAACTCTATGAGCGTCTTTTTTATTCTGTAATTCTGAACAATTATTTCAGCCATACAAACCTTTTCAGACAATGTTTGCAATATACATTTGTGTAATTGAGTAGCATTGGACTTTAACTCTCGTAATGTGTTCCTCATGACTGGCAATTCATCTGCTTTTCAGAACAAATGGTCCATGAAGTTTTGAAGAATCACAGAAGTATAGAAGGTGTGTAATGTTGCTACCTGTTACAGGGACTGCCTTCACCCATTAAAAAACACATTAGGAGCCATTCACACAGAACTTTGCCATAAAAAAAACTTGAGGTGTAGGGCAGTGGAATGAAAAACGGCAAGATCTTAAGAAAGGTTTTTTATAAGTTGAACTAGCCTACATTTATTTTGAGTGGCGTGTCATGCACGAGGTGCTGCAGAAGTGCTTAGATTTTTATTCGGAATTAGAAGAATTCGGAATTTATTCTGTATTAGAGTTTTTTTTATTTTTTATTTATCAATATCAGTCAATATTGGATATAACATTTTTCATGCTCATTTCTTCATTTACATTTTACATTCAGATTACCTTTGCATTCATCTAATGCTCAATTAAAGTTACACCAATTTTTAATATCACTGTTAAATATAGCAGCTTTTTAGCAGATGTCAAAATAAATGTATATCCATTTTTCATACTGTACATTTATAATGTTGTTTTGCCTAAATTTGCAGCATTTCAAATAACTTGTTTTAGTTTTTAGTGTCTTTTTTATTTATACAAAAAATTTATAAGAATTTTAAGAATCAGCTACTTATCAGTTACCATCCAAAACATGAAAATAATTACCATCTTACCTGTATCAGAATATTGGTGCGTCCCTATTTTCATATTTTCTTTACAAATAAGTATCAGGGTTTTAATTTGCACTAATATCAGCTATTATGCAACTCGATCATTGCTATATTCAAAGACATACTTTTGTTGTAAAGTGATGGCACAGAGTATACTTTTATGCATTGAACAGAAGCTTTTATCCAAAGCAACTTACAAATGAGGAGCAAAAGCAATTCGTCAAAAAACCAACAATATTTGCAATATATGATTTCAGGTTTATTAGACAACTAGATCAGAAAGCAAGCTGGAGAAAAGGAGAAATGCACAGAAGATTTTTATTTATTTATTGCAAAACACTTCTCATAGGTTTATTATTTTTTAGCCCATTCTTATGGATGGTTGCAAGAATAAGTTACTCTTGTATTTTGACTCAGCCATCTGTCAATATGCTTGATTTTCTCTTGTTTCAGAGTTCTGCCTCTCTTGTGGAAAGACGAGAGTGGCGACCTTCCACCCGCTGTTTGAAGGAGGCCTTTGCCTAACATGCAAGGTAAGAGTTGACCTTATCCTCCACATTCTCAAAACACAACACAACACAACTCGAGAGTCTGGGAACGTGGTTCTCCAACACGTGCTGACATGATTGCTCAACAGCCCTCGATGCTTATACCTGGACACCAGTATTGTATCTATTGATTACCTTAAGGGGACAAAGGAAGTGCCATGCACGTATGGATTTCACCATAGATCATTTCCATCATTGCTGCATTATCCTGTTACACTCTGTTTGCAGCAACACGATACACTGCTTCGGGATTCTGGTTGGTAGGACACTTAGATATGTAAGTTATTTACACGTGTTTTTTTTTTTTTTGTGCATGTGTCAGGATGTTTATTTGGAAATCTCCTACATGTACGATGACGATGGCTACCAGTCGTACTGCACAGTGTGCTGTGGTGGCAGAGAGGTGCTGCTCTGTGGAAACGCCAACTGCTGCAGGTACGAAACCAAATGCATACTTCTCTCAAACTTGTTCTTGTCCCACAATCTCTTATTCAATCTCGCATTTCATTTCACTAGTGTCTTGGCATTTTATCACACTTCACTTCCATAACCGCCCGCAATCTCTGAGCCGTTCAGATATTTGTCGTCTTCTCTTCCTCAGCATTGACATATTGGCTTTCTTTAAAGGCAAAGTGTGTAATTTATTTACCATTAGCCACAAACTGCTGCCAATCTGTGAATTCTCTGACAATTTAGAGTAGTAGCATTATCAGATTTTCCCTTTTAGTTGTTTCAGTGGAGGGCTGCCAGTTTTGAGGAATCATTTAAACTAGTTACACTAATAATAACATTTCAAGCACTTGTTTCATGTTAGAATAATGCAGTATTATTCTAACTGCATTTTTCATGCAGTTGCAGGTACAGTGATATATTTACTCTTTATTTGGGCTATCGATCAATGACACATTTTAATCATAATTAACAACAAATAATCATACACTGTCATTCAAAAGTTTGGGGCCAGTAAGATTTTCTAATGTTTTTGAAACAAGTTTCTAATGCTCATCTGCATTTATTTGATTAAAAATTGTGAAATATTATTACAATTTAAATTACTGTTTTAATGTATTTTACAGCATAATTTGTTCCTGTAACCGTAAAGCTGATTTTTTTTAGCAGCTCTCATGAATAAAAAGTTTAAAATAACAGCATTCATTTAAAACATAAATCTTTTGTAACATTTTAAATGTTCTTACTAAGATATTTCAAACTTAAATTGCTCAAATGGTTGAAAAATCCTTATGAAATTTATGTGTGGGATCAAGAAACATGATTAACTGTGTATTAGTTTCAATTGACTTGATCTGATCACAGTATGTTTATAATTAATGGTAAATTACTTTGTTTATTTGACAGTTGTACCCTTTATTATTTTATTTTTTAAAACATTTAAGTTGAGTTCCAATGAATTGACAATACAGAATTAATCTTAAAACTTCTATATATAATTACATATAAAAATAAGAACATGAAAGCAATGAAAACATTATCAAAGCTTTGTACAGCATTTATTCATAATCTAATTATAATAAAGACGAACGCTAAAAAAAGGAAAGGGATAAACGAAAGGATAAACGAGAGACAGACAGATGAACAAAAGCATAAAACTAAACTAAACATCAACATAAAACTAATCATAATCCTTACAGTTCAGGTGCTAGACTTTGTACTGTATTTTTGTGTTTTTTGTGCACATGCACTCCACCTTAAATTCATAAAATGCACACTTTCATCCTTTCAAAAACATTTTTCTGATCCCCATCATTTTTCTGTTTTGTCACCTCTAAGAAATGTTTGGAAACTGAAATGGCTTTAGGACTTTTGGTTGATGAACTGTACAATAATTATGTGATATGGTTGCTGCAGTGATACTATTCTCTGCAGTTGATCTACAGAATTTTTTTTTTTAACTGTTTGAAGCTTTGGCTTTTCAGACTCATGTCAGGCTGCTCAAACAAAAAGTATTGTTTTAATAGTCACCCTACAAATGACTTACACATTCATCTCAAATAGTAAAAAATATTTGAAAAAGGTACACTTTCACCTT
Source organism: Spinibarbus caldwelli (assembly GCA_039654775.1). NCBI lineage: Eukaryota > Metazoa > Chordata > Actinopteri > Cypriniformes > Cyprinidae > Spinibarbus > Spinibarbus caldwelli. Next base: position 19,374,080 of record CM077260.1, read on the forward strand.
TAACACCATCCATTTCATTTGCCTTTTTAAAGGCTGTCTTTGATCAGTGTCTCTGCTCGCAGGTGTTTCTGTGTGGACTGTCTGGATATATTAGTGGGAGCAGGAGCGGCCAACAGCGCCCGTGATCTGGACCCATGGCGCTGCTACATGTGTCAGCCTCTGCAGCAGTACGGCGTGTTAAAGAAACGCCACGACTGGAGCCTGAAACTACAAGAGTTCTTCGTCAATGACAATGGACAGGAGTTTGTGAGTCTCACAATAACCTTTATACAGAGGGAAATACTCTGTTTACAAAACTGTAGATTTTTAGTTATACACTATATTAACTTTCATTTTCTTTCAGGAAAGTCCAAAGATTTACCCTGCGGTCCCAGCAGAGCAGAGACGTCCAATCAGAGTACTTTCACTGTTTGATGGCATTGCCACAGGTTAATATGATATCTCTTTGGATTCTATTTTCACCTTTTCTGGGTAAATTATCAAAATTAGTGACTCACAGATGTCTTTCTTCTGCTCATCAAGGCTGTATCTATTTGATCAAAAATACAGAAAAAACTGTTATTATGTGAAATTTTATTGCAATTTAAAATAACAGTTTTCTATTTTAATATACTTTCAAATATAATTTATTCCTGTGATCAAAGCTGAATTTTCAGCATCATTACTCCAGTCTTCAGTGTCACATGATCCTTCAGAAATCATTCTAATATATTTACATTTATGCATTTAGCAGACGCTTTTATCCAAAGCGACTTACATTGCATTCAAGTTACAGTTTTTTACATTTTTTATCAGCTCTTGCTTTCCCTGGGAATCGAACCCATGATCTTGGCGTTGCTAGCTCCATGCTCTACTTTTTCAAATTTCTAGAAAAGATTTCTATATTGAACAAATGCTGTTCTTTTTAACTTTGTATTAAACAAAGAATCAAAGAAAAAGCTATCACAGGTTCCAAAAAACAATATTAAGCAGCAAAACAGTTTCAACACTCATAATGAATCAGCATATTAGAATGATTTCTGAAGGATCATGTGACACTGAAGATTGGAGTAATGATGCTGAAAATTCAGCGCTACATCACAGAAATAAATTCTATTTTAAAGTGTATTAAAATAGGAAACCAATATTAGAAATTGCAATAAGATTTCACAATATTACTGTTTTTTTCCCCTGTACTTTTGATCAAATAAATACAGCCTTGATGAGCAGAAGAGACTCCCTTAAAAACATCAAAAATCTTACTGATCCCAAACTTTTAAGCAGCAGTGTATGTGTGTGTGTGTGTGTGTGTGTGTGTATATATATATATATATATATATATATATATATATATATATATATATATATATATGTATATGTGTGTGTGTGTGACTTGATATGATAGGAAATGAAAACAGAAATGTATAAAAATGGCCAATGAGTTTCTCTCAAATTACAAGGCTTTTCTAGGTCTATAAACACTTTTTAGACTACTTTTTCTTTAAAGAAAAAGGGGGTGATTTCGAATAATAAGTTTCCTGTTATAGGCATTTTTGTTTATTTTAATGCTTGTTTTGACTTATTTTAAATCATTTTTGAGGGCTCATCATCAGGGAAGTTTGCTGAGGCCCCCTAGTGGGCTCCAGACCCCCATTGCACCATTGGTATTTAATCTAGTAGCACAAAATTATGACACAAACAAAATGAAATGAATTAAAGTTATATATATATTAGTGCTGTCAAAATTAGCGTTAATGAATGTGATTAATTTTTCCAGTTTAACGGCGCTAAAAATATTTGGCTAGGGTTGGCCACCCCACTCACAACTGCTGCTTTTGTCTCTTTTTTCTTGACAAAAATTGCATTTATTTAGACGCGCAGAACGTCTTTACGACCATATCAAACGGGAGACTTTTCAGATGCACACTCCACTTCACCTCAGTGCCAGGCACGAGTCAAAAGAGCACGGAAAACGGTAAAGATAACGAGGAGCTTCAGTAGAACATCAGTGAACTGCGGTCAGTTTAGATGTTGTCAGGCCATATGTCACTAAAAACAAATTGTCCTCTCCTTTCTGCCGTTATACTGTGCTTGTAACGTGCTTTTCAATTGCACGCACAAATGCGTTGATGCGCTGTATATCATGTCATATTAAATCGCAATTATATATAAAAGGTTGTGAGAAAACACGATGCATGTCAGATCCACGTCACGTTCAGCAGCGGCAGCTCTTAAAGAAATAGCAGTCAAAAAACCTAATAACCCAACTGAGATATCTGTTAATCAAAGAACAAAAGAAAAAAGAGGAAATCAGTCAAACCTTTAGTTTTAAGGATTCATCTGTTTAATTTAGAATTTAGTGTTTGATAACTTTATTCAATTTCTGCATATTTCCTATTTGCTGTAGGGCACAGGTAGCTAAATATGACATTTACTATAATGGGATTTTATGAAAATTGTTTGAAGTTAAATTAAAAGTAATTTTTTAAAGTCTAATAAATATTAAAATTGATAGCTCTTATTTATACTGTAATGTTGAATGGCTATAATCAATGGTCAATTTCATAGAGACATCAGTATTGGTATCAGTGATACTCGCCTTCAGTCATAAAAAAAGATGCCACTAAACAAAAATTTTAAAATATACTGTCTATGTTGTTTGTACATTAATTTGAATATTGCATGTGAAATTATTTCAATATAAAAAAAATTCAAAACTTTAATGTCAGGTGAGCTTAATCATGATTAATTTCGGAAAAATTGTGCTATTAATTAGTTAACATTTTTAATCGGTTGACAGCACTAATATATATGTGTATATATATATATATATATAGGGCACTAGTGATTTTGAATGCTAATCACTCATATTTTCTTACTATTTTTTATCTTAATTTAGGTTATCTAGTGCTTAGAGACTTGGGCTTTAAGGTTGATGTGTACATTGCATCAGAAGTATGTGAGGACTCCATTTCAGTGGGAGTTGTCCGGCATGAAGGAAAAATCCAGTATGTGCACGACGTTCGCAACATCACCAGAAAAAACGTGAGTTGACAGTTATCTGTTTCTGGCTGCTCCACCAGTTCATCTCTGATATATTTAAATGTAAAGTTGTGTTGTGCTGTATTTAGAGTCTTTAAAATATTTCAGCAGTTTGAGCTCTTTATTTTATTGTTTTGTCTTAAAACTCAACAAAACCCTTTTCGGTGCCACTCTGTATTTGATGTTTTCATTGAAGACTATTGAATGATTGTTCAGGTCTGTGAGGTCAGTATTACTGCTGTTTTTACATAATCAGGGTTTATATTAACCGAGTAAGACCCAGACCTCAATTCTCTGTTCCCTTATCTGTTTCATTTGATAAAAGACTGAAAGAGACTGATTGGTGCCGTCACCTCACAGGCCACACACACCTGGCCCAAAGTTATTTGTTTAGTAGCGCATTGCTTGTCCCAACAGCGCTTGATAAGGCTAATGGCCTCACCTGAGTCTGGTCTTTGTCGTCACACCTCTAAGTTTCTGTTTGGCTTCCATTATCTCTCCAGCTCACATTCAAATGCTCAGGCACACACAGGGAGCAGCAAGTTGTCTTAAGCCTTATAGTGACGGAACACAAAAGCGCTTTCTCCCTTTCTAAATCCCCTCTCCTCAACTCATCCATTCACCACCTCACCCTCCCATTCAATCACTCATTCACTCACCCATTGTTGTTGCGAAACTGGATTGGGCGGGAGCGCAGAGAGGGACGCATGAAAGGACTCTTGTCGTGGAAGAAAAGAGAGAAGGGATATATTGGAGGGGGTTTTTGGGGCCCTGGGTATTTATGAAACACTGAAAGAATGAGAAAACTTGAAAAGAGTCCAGCTGCAGACACGCTCTCACACTGGCACACGCAGATGTGTTAAGGGTAAAGATGTACACAGGCCATTCCCACAGGTGTCTGAAGCATGGGTTTTCTTCAGCAGAACATCTGGAAAGTCTAATTAAATGCTGCCTTTTACTTTAGTGACTGGTAATTACACCAAATTACTGAGATCTGTTCTGGGAGTTTCATTATCAACTCAAGGAACAGTATAAGACAGAAAAGGTTGCACTTCATGTCGGAACCTTAAATGTTTTCAGAAAAGTAGGAATTCAAAATAGACTGCAATAGTTGTATTCCGAAAGTTAAAATACCATTCATTTTCTCCATAGGGGGTTGATTATTAATAACTTATAAACCATTAAAGAAGGACCTACTGTGAGCTACAGGCTTGTTAATGGATGGAAAAATAATTGTGTTCAACAATTGAATTCCTGGTGAAAAACTACATTACCCATAATTCTGTGAAGAAATCTCCTCCTATCAGACAATGGCTCTCAGCGACCTCCCACTCCCATGAGACATGGAATGACATCTCCGTTTGCTCTTATAGTACTTAAATATTTGTGTGTGTGTGTGTATGCATATTTTGCAATAAACTAAAAATATATTTTTTATATATATGTGTAATCAAGATCTATAATCCATTTCTCTGAAGTTATGTCATTATGTCATTAGCAGTGCTTCATGAGATTGTAATTTTTTCCATCATTAAAGCCTTTATTAATTTTCAAATATGTTTTTGATTCAAATCAAAGGTTTGTAATGTTGTGATTCATCTCGTAGATGGTTCATTTGGTTCATGGCTTGTAACTTTTTAATGAATACCTTTAAAAAATCCTTATGGGGAAAAATAAATTCCTTATGGGAAAAATATTTCTGGGAAAAATACTTCCAGGCGGCTGAAAAAGTGGGTGGCCACTGTTGCAGTCTGTAATAAAACATTTGGAAACAAATAATGTGTTTTGGTGATGTGTGGTGCAGCTGTGCTAACACTAGATAGTGCTGTTGTGTTGCTCAGATTGCTGAATGGGGGCCGTTTGACTTGGTGATTGGTGGAAGTCCCTGTAATGACCTTTCGATTGTCAACCCTGCCAGGAAAGGCCTGTATGGTAAGACATTATAGCTCTTGCGAATCTTTTTAAGGGAATCTTTCATTCTCCTACACAAACCCCTTGAAGATTCTATCATTTGTTTTAATTACATGCTGTTTCATAACACATGAATTATTATGGTGATGTGTTTACAATCCGCTCTGTGGCAGGGTGTTTTTTAATAAAACTTTTTATTTAGAGTTATCCACTCATCCATCCATTTTCCAAAACTGCTTATCCTCTGTAGGGTTGCATGACAGACATGAATTGTGTAGCTTCGTAAGTGGATTTGTGCCATCACACATATAATTGTAGTTTCAATTTTAATTACTAAGACAGTAAGTAAGGCTTTACTTATAAAGCTAATAGTAAAGCAATGTTTACAAAGTGCTTTACAGCAGTGGTTCTCAACCAGGGGGTCAGGTCCCACTAAGGGGCCTCAAGCAAACTTTCAAGGGGCCACAGGATGACTTAAAATAATTTAAAGTAATATATCATTATTAATAAAATGTATATTAATATTATTAATATATTAAAATATTCTCACTTAATTGAATTGCTTTAAAAAACATACAATCAAGATGTAAACTGAAATCTTTTTTTTTTTTTTTGAACATTTCTGAAATCACAAAATGCATTGTGGCTAATTAATATATCAACACTTCTACATTCTGTTAATAAAAAGCAAGTGGTGTTTCCATAAATACAGCAGAAATAATGGAAGAGATGTCTTACAAGGGGGCCATTGAGTCAAAAAGGCTGAGAACCACTGCTTTACAGAAAAAACATAAATGTTTTAGAAAAATATAAACAATAAAAAACATCATAAAATAATTGAATAGAACTGAAGGAATAAGAAAATATAGATTTCACTTATACATTTTAGAATTTTCATATATATTTGTCCATTTATTAGTTTTCCATTCATATTTTCTTTTAATATTTTCCATGTCTCATCTTTATTTATTTACATTAGTTATATTGAACCCAAACCATATCTAACCACTCAGAATATAAAACATAAAATATTAGTGGCGTCAAACGATTAATCGCGATTAATCACTTCCAAAATAAAACATTTTATTTACATATGTGTATGTACTGTGTATATTTATTATGTCTATATAAATATACATGCATACATGTATATATTTAAGAAAAATATGTTATGTTTATATATTAAATATATTTATCTGTAATATAAATAATAAAATATATACATGTAAATATTTTCAAAATATATACTGTATGTGTGTGTATTTATATAGACATGATAAATATACATGGTACACACACATATATTATGTAAACAAAAACTTTTATTTTGGATGCGATTAATTGCGATTAATCATTTGACAGCACTTAAAAAATATGCATTATTTTGTGTTTAGAGGGGACTGGACGCCTGTTTTTTGAGTTCTACCGCCTCTTGAGTGAAGCGAAACCAAAGGAAGGGGAAGACCGACCTTTCTTCTGGATGTTTGAGAATGTGGTCGCCATGAGCGTCAATGATAAGAGAGACATCTCACGATTCCTGGAGGTCTGAGTTTATCAGTGGTTGCTGTTGTTAGAGATGGATTGATCTGGTTGATTCTGATTTCAATTTGTTTTTGCATATCTCTAGTGTAATCCAGTGATGATTGACGCCATTGAGGTATCAGCTGCACACAGGGCACGTTATTTCTGGGGAAACCTGCCAGGAATGAAGAGGTATTTGCCATCTCATCTTCCCCAGTTCCTCTTAAATAATCTCCAGACACCATCTCTAAACCTTTTTCACCAGCATCACAATAAAAATGAAAACAAGATATATGTCCTTTATGCAAGTTTGAAATGAATCCGCTTTCTTTTAGACCGCTGTGTGCGTCTGGGATGGATAAATTAGAGCTTCAGGACTGTTTGGAACATGGCCGTGTCGCCAAAGTAAGTTATGTGTAAAGCCAACAGGCCCTTATTGATTTACTCTATTTATTCAGTTCATGACCTTGAGCAGGCTGTACCAGGAGAAATGCTTTAAATCTAACTCTGTGTCTTTAGTTTGGTAAGGTACGCACCATCACAACACGGTCCAACTCCATCAAACAGGGCAAAGACCAACACTTCCCTGTCATGATGAACGGCAAAGAGGACATCCTGTGGTGCACTGAGCTCGAGAGGTGAGTTCACAACAACAGCAATTGGATTTTTTGATTATATCAAAAAAATGTAAAGTCAAGTGCTTGTGTACTTGTGTGATGATTTCATATTGTTTTGAAAACTCTTTAAAAACTTTTCAACAACCAGTTAAATTTAATGACTCTAAAAATGTCAGGTGGTGTAACCATCAAGTAAAATGTAACATATCAAAATATTTTTTTTTTCAAGGTACAATTTTTCAAACAAATAACAGATTATTAGTTATCATACTTTTCATTCTACCATATGACATTTTACAACTAACCTTGTCATGTCAAAAATGTCTAATTATCTGATAGTTTGAGATTTATTGATCTACAAGCAGTCATGAAGATCTGCAGCGGTTATTTCTATGATACAATTTCCTGTTTTAGGTTTCACTTTGAGTTGGACAAAGTAATAAAAAATGATTTTAATATTTATTGAACTGCTTTACTTGTAACTAATAATAAAAGATGATTAGCCTATTTAATTAGGTTTCTTTTCAAAGATTTCTTTCATTTAATGAGTCGTTTCCATTAATTTTGATATCAGGAAAGTTTTTTTTATCAACCTGATTTTTGACTTTGTCAGATGTCTTTTAAAAGTCAAAATGAATTTAAAATCCATTCAGAATATCATTCTAATAAATAAATTATTCAAGTCATTGTGTAATAAAGTCCATTCATATTCAGAAATTGCATTTTTTAGTATTGTTTATTGAATTATTAGATTAATAGAAATGTGTCACATAATTGACCAAAAACTCTCTTATTCTCTCCTCCTCAGGATTTTTGGCTTTCCTGTCCACTACACTGATGTGTCCAACATGGGCCGTGGTGCCAGGCAGAAGCTACTGGGACGGTCTTGGAGTGTTCCTGTAATCCGGCACCTGTTCGCCCCACTGAAGGACTACTTTGCCTGTGAATAACACATGTAGTCCGTGATCAGTTAGTCCAAAGTCACACAACAAACATCGTAAAGTACAAAACCAAATGTCCTCAATAAGGAGCTCTTGGAGACTAGCTAACCTCCACATTTACAAAACGATTTCAGCTTTGCAAAGACATGCTGAGATGCTGAGCTGACTTGAGGACGTGGGTAGTCTCAAGGTAGACGCTGTGTCGTGATGCTTAGAGCGTCACTTAGTAAAAACAGTTAGCTTTTGTACTAGCCATTTTTTAAACTGATGTGCCTGTCAAGGTCTTTGAAACTGTCAGGGTTCATCTCATCACATGCAGGTAGATTTTATCCTTTATTATCATGAGAAAAAAAAACAACATTGTCCATGTTGCCTTAAAATCTTTAAAAATAAATAAATAAATAAAAATGTTCAAACATTTTACAGCTTATCTGGCTAAGGAAAGTACAAATGTGCGATTTTTTTATTATGTAAAAGAATCATTATACTTGCATGTGAGACATTTCCATGGTATTGTTGGTGTGAGAAAAATACTTGAAATCTATCAATGCAAAAGCACAAACACCAAGCTGTGAGCCCTTAGAAAATGCATTTCAAAAGATGCGTGACAAGAATCGATGCCCTGTTCGTGTTTCATACAGCCTATATTCCCTCTGTAACATTGCACAATAACAGTATAACCAGAAGGTGTGTTTATTAGCAGAACTCGAGGGCATTAGCCTGCTAAACATTACACGATTGTTTTCTTGACAAGTAATGTGTCAAATAATTACTCAAGATAGAGATCAGTGTACTGTATTTTAACCTTGAAAATAATGTTTACAAACTTTAAAGCTTTCATATTATACCTTGAATTTTTTTTTAGATTGACCTCTATGACGAGGGATTGGTGTAGATGTAAAATGTTAGCTCTATATGGGTTTCTCTCAGATAGAGGCTTTCATTTGTCTTTGAAACTTGTTTTTATACTTACTGTTGCTACACACAATAACAAACGCATTGTAGCTTAAAAGTGATGCCTCATCTGTCTAAAACACTTAATGTGTGGTGCCTTTTGAAGAGAACAGATACAGCCTGCCATATGGGGGGTTGCGAAGAAACTTTCTGCTTTTGTTTGATAGACCTAATGCTGTAACACAAGCTGTTTTATACGTCTAATTGTATGCTTAATGTAAACTACTGTCCAAACTTAAAGCTTGAAGACCATAAATAACCTTAATACTTCATAAGACATGGAACAGAATTATCGTTGGATGCTGCATGTAAATTACACTCATTTGTCCTGTACGCATCTTGACAGGCAAAAATGTTTGTAAAACAGTGCAAAGATGTGCTTACTGTCATTTTATTTTCTTAAAGGTTTTTTACTGTAGTTTAAACACAATTTTGATATCATAGCCTTAATATTTTGCTTAGTAGATCTTTAAAATTGATATATAAAGCTGTCTTTTTACTTGTTTATTTGGTAACATAACGAACATGTTAATCTATACCTTTGAACATTAACAGTGCTTTTATACAGTCAATTTATATTTACTTTATTTTTATACTATTTTCTTAGTTTTTTGTTGATGTTTTTTTTTTTTTGTATACAATTTATTTTCTTTTGGGACTTATGGTATAAAACTCAAACAGTAACCAAAAAAAATGTTAGTATCCTGAGCAAAATCAATAAAGACAGACTCCAAAGCTGTTTGAGCGTGTGTTTTGTGTTCAGTGTCTGCTTTTAATTGTGTGGTTATGACTGGGGATCATATGTATCGATTTAAAATTAATATAATCATAAAGCTTATGCTTTTAAAAGGAGCCTTGTACGACTGACTAAATTCACTTTTATCAGATGCATTTAAATGCATCTAAATGCCTTTAAATATCCTGGAAAAAAACAACTATTTTGTCCAATTAAATGCTCTCTAAATCTAGAAGGTCTAATACCACCTGCACATCATGGATATTTTTAAAAAGGGTGATTAAGTCAAAGGAATTTAAAGCAAAATGTTCCAAATGAAAAAACAGTATCTAGTGGTCAACATTCCAAATGATTTTTCTTGCATATCCTCCTTATGCTGCAACACTTACTTTCACTTGCTCTCATAAATCTCATTGACATAATGCAACATCATTAAACTTACATCTTGCATTTCAGACATTTTAAAAAGCTCCACTGCAAAGACATTATGTCATGACACTTCTGCCGGCAGCAAGCATTACAAAATTAAAATAGGCTATTTATTTACAACCAAAAACTATAAGACTGCAGAGATAACTGATTCATTCTTGGTATTCGATGCCTTTTGGACATCATGAAGTATAGAAAATCAAAAACAGATCTGAAAAAAAAAAAAAAAAAAAAACATTTGAAAAAATGATTTTGGTCAAGTTCAGGCAAAATAATAATAATAATAATAATAATAAACAATAAATAAATAAAATAGGCTAAAGAATTGAAGACTAAAAATATCCACCCTGGTAGGGACAAATGAATAACAGTTTAAAAGACTTGATTTTGTATGGGCATTGTGGACATTGTGGACATCTTAAAAAGAAATAATAATAATAATAATAATAATAATAATAATAAAAAAACTCATGCCCCTTTGTCAATTTAAAAATGAATCGGATAAATTAGCTATGTTTTAGGCTGTGTATGAATTGTACATACGTTGCATCATTCTACATGTTTGTTTTCAGGTAGGCTACAAATGCATGTTTTTGTTTTGTTTTTAAAGCTATCAGTGGTTCTCAACTCCAGTTTTCTGGACCCTCTGCTCTGCACATTCTGTAGGCTGTCTCTCTTATTTAACGCACTTGATTCAGATCATCAGCTCGTTAGGAGAGAGATCCATGAACTGAACTGAGTGTGTCAGATAAGAGACGCATACATTATGAGCAGAGCAGTGGTTCCCGAGGACTGGAGATGAACCACAGGCCTACATTAGCTGCTGAATTTTCATTGACACTGATTTATTCGTTTTTTCTCTAATTATTCGTTTATTTTCTATCATGCTCTATTTTTATTAGCCTAGTAAGAAAATAAAATAACGCTTGGTATTAAATGTGGCACAAGAAAATATTTCAGTTCGCCAGCTTGTTCTGTTTCTTCTGATTATTTTCTTTGTTTCTCGCTGTATTAATATGAAAACCACGCGGTTGTGGTGTGTTCTTCTGTTTTATCGCTTTATCTCCCCCTTTTCACTTCTGATTCCTATCAGCGGTGTTCACTGTAATATTTCTCAAGCTAGGAAATACAACATTTATCTGTAAAAATGAAGAAAGCCATTTGAAATGTCCATCAGTGTTCTAGTTAATGACGGAAAAGTTTTGATTAACGCTACACAAGTAGGCCTATGTTAAATAATAGACCAACATTACTACACAGGATTATTTAACACGCCCATTATACTGCTGCTGTAATGTAAAACTCCCTCATTTGAACTTTTGGAATTATTCTGATAGTGATTTATTAATAGCCTACTTTTACACAATTTAATTTTAATTACTTTGCTTTTGATATTCGATGTTTGAAGAGAGAATAATGTCGCCTCATTGTGCAGTTTTTGCAAATGAATATTAGTGCATTCTTGAAGCGAACCTTTAAATTAAGTTTTTGTACCCCCTTAGCCCACTGTTTACAATTGGCGCAAAGCATCATGGGGCTTAGAGAGATAGATAGCCCAAAGAAGAATAAAAAATGCAGTAAGTTGTAAAACGATTTGCGCTAGTTTGAAATATCAAGCAGCATAATTAGCTGTTTTGTACAGCTAAAAATAACTGGAATGGACTGACACCAAATGCCTTGCACCATTCAAGTTAACAAATGGCCGCGCTTGTTCTTATGGTTAAAAAAAAATAAGGTTGGTAGAATAAATGATATATGTTGTCAAATTAGCTTGTTACGTTTAGGGTTTGCCTCTCCAAACGGCATTTTGTTTTGTCTCGGTCAACCTTAAAGTCACAGTTTTCTGATAAACATCAAAAGTCTTTCGACAGTTGCGTGAATGACCAAAGGACTATCACTTAAGGTTCATGCATCATAGCCGCCTTTACAAAAACCGTCAGGTTAAGTCGATAATACTGCGGTCTACAGTATTCAACGCACTGTTGTACCGTGTTTGCAAAAACAGTAGCCCGGTTTAGCGCTATATTGTATGCGTTGCGACGGTTCTGTCGTAATATGCAATTCGAACGTTATCGACCTGCTTCGTCTTACGTTTTTAACCATTTATTTATAAATACATAAAGATTAGTTGCTATATTACATTGTAAGATCTTTTCCATTCGCTTCCATTTGTATGCTAAATTCGGAATAGGCTTTCTACTACTACTGCCACACAAAGAAATAATGTGGTATAGTACACGCGTGGTATGGTAGCATGTTATTCCGAAGTTATTTTTCGTTCCCTTTCGTCTTTTTTGAACCGCTTTTATGTTTTTACAGAATGATTATAGCACGACCAAATTACTTTATAATGCGGGTTGTAAAAGTATTTCATTGGTTGGACCAGTGAACGAACACGCCCCCATCACTAAACGAGTCATTGTTTTGAATCTGAACACAGATCTGCTGACCGACAGCACGAGAGAAAGAGAGGCGCGTCGCTCGTCGTGTGATTTAGTAAGTATCGTTCACAACAACACAAAGGAAGCGGGAGAATTGAAGTGTTGGGAAAACGCGATACTCAAACTTTTTTCAAGATCTCTTAGTATATTTGCAGAAATACAACGTTTCGGTTGTGAATGACTCGTTTTTTTAGCGATTCGGTTGAGTAAATTGAAGACTCGCTTATTACACGCAAAAGACGCGCACTGATCGCCATCTACTGGAGTAACGATGCATTTTACATAAATCCGTGAACAAATCTTTTTGCGATTCAAAAGATTCGAGTCACTAGGATGAATCCGGATCCTCACCGCTGACCCGCGGTGTTTCCACGTTGCAAAACAACGGAACGCGTGCAACGGAACGCTTTTGGATTCAAACGCGACCGACTCCCTCAAGCCAAACCGACCAATCTGATGATCCGCTGAATTCGCGGCATCGCCAGAGGGAGGTCCGATTACCAAAACACTGAACGGGACAGAGTGGTGGTAAGTAACGTATAATTGATTTTACTCTCTGGAATAGCTGGCTGCGCGACCTGTAAATGCGGAAATAACTGCGCGCGAGATCTGGAAGTGTGGGTATCGCTAAAGATGGTTATGAATGTTTGTATTGTATATTTTAAAATCGTTTGCGGTTATCAACCTGTAACTTTGGTTGTTTCACTTGATAGAATTTTTAAAGAACAAAAGCAAGGTTTCAATAGGACAAACACCCGAGTGCTTAGCGATGTTTTTATATATAGGTTAGCAAGCGGCATTCGAGTTTTTTTTTTAAAAATACATTTATCACGTTACATTTACAATACCGTTGACGATATAATTTTGTTTTTTGCCAAACTGTGTGCCTCACATAATAAACGTTCACATATGATTTCTAACTGCCTTAACGCAGTGTTTGAACTTATAACATGATAAATAAATAAACAATTGTTTACATACAGCAGAACGTTTTATCACCGAACAGTAACATGTTTGTTAAGACGTGATTTTCCGCCTCTTTGTTTCCCATGCAGTCTGTGTCCCACCGTGCAATGTGGAGGAATGGCTGCTGGGAGGCCCCTCGCGCTTCATTGGCCCCTGCAGCTGTTTCCCTCCCTTTAAGATTTCGCGGCAAATGGAGGGGTCCGCGTGCGCATGCGCAGATATGTTCTAGAATCGATTCTGAGAGTTCTTATCTTCCAAAACGTCATTTAACTTTAGAGTTAATAAATCGTCTTCATCTGGGAGGATTTTCTGGCAAGAAGAAAATATGTTTTGTCTGTGCTTCGTCCTGTTAAACTGGTTTTATTTATTTATTGATGGTTTGAATGAACTAACCCACATTTAGCTCATATAGTGGTTTGCGGGTACATTAAAATGTTACTTATTACTATACTCAAAACTATACTATTACTATGACTCAAAAGTTATATTAATGATGTTGAAGTTATTGCATACTTAATACTGTCTCTATTGTTAGGGTACTTATCTGTTAACAATTATATCGTCAACGTTTTCAGACTACAGTGTCCACAGGTTTTCAGATTACAAAGTCTCCACAGGTTATGGAAAAATGGTGGTGAAAGTGAAGATTGGAGATGAGAAACACAATCTCAGTGAGCTGCTGGACTGGCTCAATGACATACTGCAAGCCACTTTCAGCCAAGTGGAGCACACCTGCTCAGGTATTTTTGTGACCAGGTTAATTGAAAATGTTGAATGTTAAATATTTTTCGCTAACACTTTTATGGTGTTTTTCCAGGTGCCGCCTTTTGTCAGTTGATGAACATCATTCACCCTGGATCTGTTGACATAAATAAAGTGAAGTTCACAGCAAAAGAGAATGCCGACATCTTGGATAATTACAATCTGCTACAGGACGCTTTCAACAAGGCACAAATCAAGAAAGTGAGCAATTAAATAATAAAATCACTTTGAAAATGTTTGAAGCAGTTAAATTAAAATTCAGATTATGTTGGTAAATTAATGCATCATATAAAATGTGTTTTATTTATATGGCTATGCAGTGATCAATATGCAGTATTGTTAACAGTGCATGTTTTTTTCCTCTCTTTTTATAGGAACTAGAGCTGAAATTGTTGGTGAATGGAGACACCCTGAAAACATTAGATTTGCTTTCATGGTTCAAAGATCTTTATGATCTCAATGTTGCAAAGCAGAAGTATAACACTCAGGAGGGTTTTGTTGAACGGGAAGTGGTGTCATTGAAATCAAGCAGAGAGTTTGAAATCTGTAGGTGTTTACTTTTTGAGTTTTTATTCTTGATATTGTGACTTTTATGTTATTTTTATGACTTTTCTCTTTTTATTGATAGCGAAGAAGGAAGAACAATCTTCAAGACGCTACAGTCCTGTACAGACAAAGTATCTAAACCAGAAAATGCTCAATTTTAAGAAGGGATCACATGAGTCTTTCTTCCGGAATCCGGCCACAATGTCTTTCATCAGAAAGTATGGCTCATCTACCTCACCTGATGCTGGATCAAACTTTGCCAATAGCAAGGATAGTCTAATATTAGGCCAGAAATGTCAAGAAGACGTTACAGCCGCCTTCATTCAGACTCCATACTGCCTTTATTTATTCCGTGGAGTGGAGCTTGAGGACGAGAACAAGGCCAGTGTGCTGCTGTTGGGCTTTTTTGACAAAGCTACTGGGGAAAACAAATTCAGACTGCTTGATGTTCTTCATCCAGAGGAAGAGACTGCTGATGCCATCTGTACCTGCATTGTGGAGATGCTGAAGAAGTTTAGAATACCTCTAATGAACATGGCAGTATTTTATTCAAATTTCCCAGATCATGAAGATCTTCTCTCAGGTCTGAAGCTGCTGAAACCTGAGATTGTCTCTTTATGTGGACTTACAGATATGGCAGGACGAGTGTGTCACAGTGGTGTTGAGAAAATGGAGATTTCTGGCCCGATTGTGAATCTCATCACAGAGATCTACAAGCACTTTCCATCTTTCCCAGCTTCTCTACAAACTTTGCTTGAAGATGTTGATTGTTCAAACTTCAGTAGTATCCTGACATCCCAATGCTCTCTCTTCTGGAGAATCATCCAGAAAATGACTTTAGCTTGGTCAGACATTGAGAAATACTTTGGATCTCTGGATGCAGATGAAAAAGTGATCTGTCGTCTGCTTAGTGATCCCAAAATAAGACTCAACATCCTATTTCTTAACCATGCTTTGCAACCGCTTTGCGATTTTCAGGAGAATATTGACGGAGGTGCCAGTGTGACACAGCTTTTCCAAGATGCTTCTCAATTAGTGAGATTCTACACAGCGAGTTTCCTCAGACCAAAAGCAGCAGAGTTTTTTCTCAGAAGAGGGAAGACCTCGCTTATACAGGAAACAGTGGGACATTTACCTAGAGGAGAGGTTAAAGTTGGCAAACAGGCTGCTGATTTTCTCCTGCGACGCTCTGAAGAGTTGACTGACTACTTGGAGACATTCCACAGTTCTGTCATCTCCTTCTACACGAATGTGACTGTTAATATTGTTGAACATTTACCCTTCTCAGATTCCACTATGAGAAACTTGTCATTAGTGTTGAGTCCAGGAAAAAAGCTTGAAGTGACTGGCAAAATAGTTCAAGATTTAGGTGTCT
Organism: Spinibarbus caldwelli; assembly: GCA_039654775.1. Lineage (NCBI taxonomy): Eukaryota > Metazoa > Chordata > Actinopteri > Cypriniformes > Cyprinidae > Spinibarbus > Spinibarbus caldwelli. The sequence goes on from CM077260.1 coordinate 19,390,300, forward strand.
GTTTTGGGGTTTGCTCAAGCCCTGAGAAAGTCAGCTTACTCACAGATGAGTTTTTGGAGTACCAGTTCATTGATGGAAGTGACACACACCCAGCCAACCAGTCAATGGAGGAGTACTGGAAGACAGAGCTGAGAATTATGGGAAGGACATCAAGTTTTGGGAAATTAATCGTTAGCTTGTTGGCATTGCCCAGAACATTGAAAAAAGAGATAATTTTTGAACAGGTGAGTCACTAAAGTATGAAGAGCTTGAGAAACCAAAATTTCATGTATCTGTATAACAAGATATAATTTCTCCCTTTTAATGTGACAGTGGTTATGAAAATTAATTTAGTTTGTATTAAGGCACCTCTGATGATGTTTAAAATGTCGAGAACATCTTGCGTCCATAGCAATTCACTGTCAACCGTCTAGAACATCCTAGCATGACAGCAAGTTGTAACAAGCAAAGATCTAAAGGTTTGGTTTGCATTTGTGTGTGGTTGTCTGTATACCAGATGTTGCAACAAACTGACTATCTCAAGGAGATGAAAATGGAGGACTTTGAGGAGAAGGACATGGCTGAGGATGATGTTACAGATAGCAGCTCATATAAAAGTGCTCCATCACATCTCAGCCCAGAGACTCAAGGGAGCATCGCATCTGGTAATGAGACATGCATATACTCCATAAGGTGCGTGACATATTGAGGATCCGATCTGTAATTACTTTGCATCATGAATGCATTTGAATTTCAGATATCATTGACTTAACGGAAATGGATGATATGGCGCCAATAGACGTGGAGGACATTGCACCAATGGAAGTGGATGATATTGTGCCAATCTCTTCTGATTCAGACACAGAAAGCCAAAATAACACAGAAGGTTTCAGACCCTGTTCAGATATACCAACTATTGGTATCTTCTTCTACAATTCTGTAACATTGAGACAGGTCTAAGTAAAACTTACTTTGCCCTTCTTTTTGCCAGGGGATCATCCATATGTGTCTGTAATCTTGGATGATGATGATGAGGATGATGAAATCACTGACGATGATGACGATTACAACTGTGATGCTGATGATGTCACATGGAATTATGCGGTAAACGTCTGCTCATTGGTTCAGTTCAGTTCTGGATATCTTGATTAAACATTTTGCTTTCTCTGCCAGAAAAGAAAAGAAAATATATCTTTTACACGAAACAATGAGAAATAAATATAACTTTTTATAATACTTCTGTGCATATAATCAATGCTGAAGTGTGAAATTTATGTGCTTTTAACTATTTTTTTAAAATGAAACAGGATAAAAGTATTTTAACATCAGAAAATATAGATCAAGACTTTAGACTCTCCAGCCAATGAGTGCTGTGTTTCTCTTTTTAGGATGGTTACACATTGGGTGAGATGGTTTGGGGGCCAATTGAGGGTTTTGGTCTTTGGCCTGGACTGGTTCAGAGCTGGGACAGCAAGAAGCCTTGTGGCTCCATGCGTAAAGTGGTTTTCTTTGGGAACAGGATGCAATCAGAGGTACAAAAATGACTATGCAAATTCTTATGTTCAAGCTTTTGGGTATTCTTTTACTTAAATATGTGTATATAACAAATGGTCTATTGCAGGTCCAAGCAGATGACCTCCTGCCCTTCTTTTCATTTGCCAAGTGCTTCTGTTCGAATTCCTTCGCTACAGTAATGGCGTATAAAGATGCAATTTTCAGTTCTCTGCAGGTAAGACAAATTTTGTTATTAGTGCTCTATAGTCCATGTACTTGCATGCAGTTTGTAATTTACTCTGATATTACAGCCTGGAAAAACAGTTTTGGAAATCTAAGCCTAATTTCCAAATCTAAATTTGGAAAAATGAAACTTCCAAATGTTAATACAGAAACATCTTTGCCTCATGTGTCTCTAGGTGGCTTCCAGACGCAGTAGAATGTTTTTTTCTCCTGAGACGGACTCTAAGGATGAGCTACTTAGAGTCATGTTGGACTGGGCTTTTGGAGGCTTTGAACCATTGGGTCCAGATGGACTTCAACCTCAATCAGAATGCAATAGTATGCAACAAGCACCGGAGGATGCTCTTTGACTTTAGTTCTTTATATTCGAATGTGTATCATGTAGTATTGTATGCTGTATTCATTTACTATATATATTTTTTCTTCCTTAGACAAGATTTATATGCCTCGATCTGTGAATAGGAACATGGGAAACCACAAAGACCCTACAGGAAAGTTATTTAAATTAACTGTGTCTCTCAGCAAACTCCCTGAATCCCTGGATCTGCACAATGGCTCGATAGACCTTGGGACAACAGAAGTTTATAGGAAACGCATATATTCAAAATGGAATCAGAGATCCTGGCAGAATGTGAAGACCCGTAGAAAACAAAAATATACACAGCGGAATAAGCATCAAAATATTACCCCAAGTGTACATATCGAGTCCAGACTGAACAGCCAAAAAAGACGTATGTACATCATTAATATTTATTGTTGCTGTTAAAATTGTGATGGCAAAGCAAGAAAAAATCTGGTGTTTATTGAAATGTTTTGACAGATCAAATGGTGCATGAATTTCTGGAAAACAAGAGAAACCTAGAAGGTGAGAAACCCTTTCGTAAACATTGCAGTAACTGTTAATTATGAGTGAAGTTCATCCTAACTTTATTTCTCCTCCTTCTCAGAGTTCTGCTTATCATGTGGGAGTACACCTGTCGAAATCATCCACCCACTCTTTGAAGGAAGGCTGTGTTCAAACTGCAAGGTACTAAATATAGTTACACAGCTGTAGTTCTCTCCTCACATGGGTTTTGGCTATACCAGCAAAATACTAATTTTACTAAAAATACTATTACTAAATGTTGCATAAAAGTAAAAATATTTTGAGTATAAAACATATTTTAATTGAATGTCCAATTTTAAATAATACTAGGCAACATTTTTATTCATAAAATATATTAATGGACATTTTCAAAAAGAATTCTCTTGGGACAATTCTAATTTTTTTTTTTTTTTTTGTGTTATGCATTAAGCTGAAAGAGTTCTTGTTCTTGTTGTTATTTTTATTATATGTATGTTTTTGTATATTTGTACTTATTTATTTATATAATTTTCAAACAAAATTGTTATAATTGTTTTGAAATGATATGTATGACTGAATTGTGAAATTAAAATGTTTCCTCTTGCCATGAATATAGCCTCTGTTGCTGACATGGCGTTAAATCATAAATAATGTTGTATAAAATCGTGTATACAGTCATACAGTACAATACAGTCCTTCAGTAATGTGTCTGTTTATCACATGTAGTGTAATTTCACGGAGACGCTGTACAGATATGATGAAGATGGCTATCAGTCGTACTGCACCGTTTGCTGTTCAGGCATGGAGGTCATTCTGTGTGGTCATGACAGCTGTTGTCGGTGAGTGTTTATGATATTGGTGATACAAGGTCATGGGTTTGAATCCCAGGGATAGCAAAATCTGATAAATGTGTAGCTTGAATGCAGTGTAAGTGTAGTATTTTCACTGACTTATGTACCCCACACTGTATAGTTAAATTTGGTTTTCTTCACTTCTCTAGATCCTACTGTGTGGACTGTCTGGATATACTAGTGGGTGAAGGGACATTTAACCAGCTGAAAAATGTGGACCCATGGACGTGTTACCTGTGTGCACCTGAAACCAGCTCTGGAGCTTTGAAGCCCAGGCATGACTGGAGCATTCGTGTGCAGGAATTCTTTGCCAACAACAGCGCCATGGAGTTTGTTAGTGCTTGTTTTATGTAGTTCGTCATCTTATAAAAATGTTGGATGATCTTCCTGATTTGTATTTGTATTGTTCCACCACTGACATTTTTCCTCCTCAGGAGCCCCACCGTGTTTACCCATCAATCCCTGCTAACCAGCGACGTCCAATCAGAGTGCTTTCCTTATTTGATGGTATAGCCACAGGTAAAACTGCCCGTATTCTTCTCCACTTGTACTTTAATACACACTTATTATTGTCTGTTCTTGTACTGGTTATGTGGCTTATTTACATACATTTTTATGTTTCAGGATACCTTGTTCTGAGGGATCTTGGCTTTAAAGTGGAAAAATATGTGGCCTCAGAAGTTGATGAAGAATCCATCACCATTTCTATGGTTAACCATGATGGAAAAATCACTCATGTTGATGATGTTAAGAACATTACGAAAAAGCATGTATGGTTACAAAATAATTTCTCATCTTCTTGGGTTTTTTTTTTCTTGTCTTTAAAGTGTTAGTTCACCCCAAAATGAAAATTCTATCATTTACTCACCCTCATGTCATTCCAAAACCACAAAACCTTTGGTAATAAAATATTTTTTTATGAAATCTGAGAGATTTCTGTTCCTCCACTGACAGTCTCTTCACCCAGTATTCTGATGCTTCAAGATGTTTGTAAAGAGATCAAAAATGAATCCATATGAATGAAAAAAATTCCAGTCTTCTGAAGAGAGACAATCACCTTATATGATGAACAGATTTAATTTTGGCTTTTATTCACATATAAGCATTGATCAGTGAATGTAAACAAGAAGCTCAACTATTCCTGCTTGACTAGTGAGACCAAACCTCATTGGTTCTTGTGGAAGTTCAAACATGTTGGCTTGACCCGCAAGAAAGAACCTCATTTGATTTGAATGCTGTAAACATTCATATGGATTTATTTTTTGATCTGTTTATGAGCGTTTGGAAGCGTCAGAGTTTTGGGTGAATAGACATAATAGAGGGGCAGAAATCTCTGAGATTTGATTAAAATGTTTTAAATGTTAAAAACCTCTCTATACTAATTGAGATTTAATTACACATCTGAATACGACTCCTCAGCAGTCTGCCCATTGAATTTTTTCTCTTTCATTGTTCAGATTGACAAATGGGGCCCATTTGATCTTCTCATTGGTGGAAGTCCTTGTAATGACTTGTCCATAGTCAATCCTGCCCGGAAAGGCTTGTATGGTAAGTCAAGATTTAAAGTTTTTTTTTTAAACATGCTAATGAGCATGCTCAGTGCTTGGTCTCATGTCAAAACAGGTAACAGTTAGCATCATTCACTGCATCTGAGATCCTCTTTACTCTCTGCAGAGGGCACAGGACGGCTCTTTTTTGAATATTATCGGCTTCTGAATGTTATGAAACCGAAGGAAGATGACCCACAACCATTCTTCTGGCTGTTTGAGAACGTGGTGTTCATGCAAACCCAGGTTAAAGCTGACATTTGCCGCTTTCTGGAAGTGAGTGTTCTTCTTGTTGGATAGAAGTTTCATAAATACTCTAAGCAGTTTACTGTAAATTTAAAAAAGCTCTTATATTCTATTAAATTTTTCTTGAATCATAGCCTCACATTTTAAAGGGGTCATGAACTGCCTTTGTTTTTATTTTGTACTGTTCTCTCAGATCCACTTATAATGTTATCAAGATTTTTACTTTAAAAATCATCATAATTTAGAAGTAACATTTCCTGTCCTGTTTTTGACCCCCCTCATCAGAAAGTTCTGTTTGAATAGGTCTGGAAGATTGTAGACTCTGAAGTAAACGCCCTCTGCTATGATTGGCTAACAGTTGTGTATGTTTGACAGCATACATTCATTCCTCACAGATGGACGCTGCTGTGATTTAGGTCAAAAATGCATAAATAATTCAATACATATCAAACAATCTGTTTAACAGACAAAGCAATAGTGACCACTTAAAGGCACAATATGTAAGACTTATTTTTTATTAAAATATCCAAAAATCACTAGAACAGTGTTATATACAGTATTTTGCTGACTTGTGTACTTACATTATCCCAAATGTTTTGAAAAATGTTTAAATCCAGAGAAATAGCAATTTTAAATAGTGGCTCGTCGCTGGTCATTGGTCGCCTGCCAATGACATCATACACCCTCGATTTCCGGTTTTGTTTTGTAGAAAACATGGAAACACCAAAGACGCTTTAATATGTTATGCGTTTTATTAGACAGGCGACGACCACACAGAGTAGCATTATGACAGAACTTTCAAATGTATCTAGTATGATAAAACAGCGCTGCTTTAAGCCACATATGCACGACCGGAAGGAGCGGAAGCAGTCAACTGTGGCATAATAAAAGCTCCGCTACTTTCGAGTCGTGTCACACTCATTCAGCGGCCTCATTTCACTTCGACGGCTTTCAGCCTCACCCTGCTTCATACTACGGCTTCAATAAATCTTTTAATACATTAGCTCATCCATGAGCATGATTTCTGCCCGAGTCCTGTCGGATTGCATCGGCTGTGGGGATGAAGACGACAACTCCCACGATTCCACACTCAGTCACAGCATCATCAAACTACGCCTTTGTTACTTTGTTTGTTTTGAATACGCGCCCTTTAGCGGCGAAAACTTACATATTGTGCCTTTAATGAAAACAGTTAGTCACACTTGTGTTGTGACATTACTGTCGGATCCAATATAGTCGGCACAGCATCCTCTTTTAGTTTCAATCTTTTTGAAAACCCTGCTTTGTATTGTCTTGTTTGTAAACAAATCTGCGGTAAAATGAAGTGAACAAAAGACCAAGTTTTTACTGACGTGGTCTGGATCTTCATTAAAAATAAAGTTTATTCACTCTTTCCTAATGTTGCCATCAGAAGGATGGCAACGCAAACAGTTTTTCCACAAGTTGGCACTGCACAGCATCTCGTTGTCTTCAGAGACATCTTTATCATTTCGTTTCTGCGTAGACCTGCACGATCGCCTCTCTTGTAAACACTACATGCATGAATCGGTGGGCGGGGCTAAACAAACAGTGATGATCTTCTGCGGAGGCGGTGCTTATCCACACTATTGCATCATAGAGTTGAACATTCCAAAAGACTGCCTTCAATATAAGCTGTTTTTAGACTAACAAAGTTTTGAGTTCTGAAACTTACAGGATGTATTTATAGTACAATGACTTCTTATATGTCAAAAGATCAAGGGAATTTTGGTTTCTCAGTGCATGACCCCTTTAAAAGAATACTTAGTCTCATGGTGTAGTAAGTCTGTGTGTGTCTTTTGTTGTGTTTTTTTTTTTTTTTTTTAGTGTAACCCTGTGCTTGTTGATGCTGTGAAAGTGAGTCCAGCTAACAGAGCAAGATACTTCTGGGGGAACATACCTGGCATGAACAGGTGCATCAGTTATATTTATATGAATAACACACCCGCTTTTTTTTTTTTTTTTTTTAACCTGGAAAATATACTCAACTGTGTAAACTAAAGTAAATAAATATATAATACATCATCCATTTTATTCTGTTTTAACCAGACCAATCATAGCATCTCAGAATGATAAACTGAGTCTTCAGGAATGTCTGGAGCCTGGCCGCACTGCAAAGGTTTGTCATGAGCTTCTAACCAAAGATATGCAGTATATAGTTATTGTAATGATATCACTAGATGAGTTCTGATGAGTTCTGAAACTGTTATGTACTGTTTTGCTTGTTTTGCAGTATGAAAAAGTTCGCACTATCACCACACGGCCAAACTCACTGAAGCAGGGCACCAATGACGCCCATTTCCCCATCACCATGAATGGAAAAGATGACAGTATATGGATCACAGAAATGGAGAAGTAAGTTTTAGTTCTACACTTAGCTATAAATAAAAATTTAAATACAAATATGTATTTTATTTATGCTGATTCTGACACTTTCACAGAATATTTGGATTTCCGAAGCATTACACAGATGTGAAAAATATGGGGCGTTTGCAGAGGCAAAGAGTGCTTGGGAAGTCCTGGAGCGTCCCTGTCATAAGACATCTTCTAGCACCTCTGAAGGATTACTTTGCTTGTGATGAGGTCCCCTTGAAATGAACAGACATTGATGATTTTAATCTTTTTCTGTCAGTGTGAAAAGACTCAGGGACATGAGAATTTGTTGCTTTTAATTGTTTTACCTTTTTTAAAACTAAAATGGTATAACTAACTGAAGAATTGTTTGGAAAAATGGATGCTGGGAAACTGAAGAAGGTTGATTCCATTTTATTAAATGTTGCATCAAATCACGTTACTTTTTAAAAATGTAATTTTCTTAATTTGCAATCATGTTTAGCTACAAATGGAGTTACAAATCGGATGTGGGATTGAGCAAAATGAATAAACGTGTGCAGTGCTCTGTGAATTACCAAGATTACTATGGTGTCTAAAATAAAGAAAATGATCAAATAAATGAAATGTTACAAAAACAGGACATCTTTGCCCCAGAATTTTTAATTATCTAAAGCATTAGCTCACTGAGCCTTAGTCATTTTTAACCCTGATAATTATTATTGTACAATGCAATAACTAAAGGTTTTTTTTAATCTTAGTTACATTTACTATAATAAGTTACTTAGATATTCAGAGTTTTCAGATATTCTTAGTATTTAAAAAGCTTTATGTGAGTTACTAACTGGTACCAAATTAAACGAGACTCAAAGGGACTTTTATTTTGAAACGCAAAGACAGAAGCGTATTTGGATGGACAGTCATGGCAAAGTCTTCAACTGTGTAAGTAGACCTTTAGTCCTATTTTACAATATTAAGAGAAGTAAGAGATAGCAGTACGTGTAAAGTGTTTACATAAATGTATCATGTGGAGGAATGGCTGCTGTTGGTAGGCCGCTTTCGCTTCATTTGCAGCAGCATCCGTTTCCTCCGTTTTAAGTTTTCGCGGTAAATGCACGAGGACCTGTGTGGATATGCACAGTAACGCATTCTCAAAATATTCTTATCTTCAAAGTGTCACTTTTGAGTTGTAGACATACCAGTTGTAAAGACGTCTTCATTTGAGAGGGCCTCGTTCAAAAAGAACATCTTTTCGGTTTGTTACTTTTCCTTTCAGTATTTTATGTGGTGTGTGGGTCATGATTCCCGCACGTTTCACACTGACTGACAACAGTGTATACAGCGCTAATTAATCTAAGGTCAAAGTGCAAAAGCCTGAAATAACCAGATGTCCAACGTTATAGCCTAGCTGAATATAGTAAAAAATAGGGTTCAGTGTAGTGAGAAGCACAACAATCATAATTCATGTTGTTTTAACGATGCTTTCTCCTGTCATCCACAGAATACTTATAATTTAAAAATAACGGTACGTTAATTACTCTTAACCGGCTTACTAACATTAGTTTATCGACGTCTTTATTAAATAACTACTTAAAAGTATGGGACTAAATATGTGTTTGTGATTTCAGAGAGATTTTACACGTCTTAGTTTTAGAATCCAGATCATATTTTGTAGACTAACAGTACATAATTTCTCTGCAGGTTATGGAAAAGTGTTGGTGAATGTAAATATTGGAGAATCTCAGTGAGCTGTTGGATTGACTCGGTGACATACAGTCAAGTAGAGCTCACCTGATCAGGTATTTTTTATTTCCCAGCCAATCAAAACACTTTTTGAATTGGGTATACCTGTCACTGATGTCAAATTATTTGTGTGAAGTTGGGTATGAAAGTTAAAAGGTCTTCCCCAAACATTAAAATAAAAAGACACGTTTCATCTTAAATATGAAAGTCTACATGGTGTGTTTTCCCAGGTTCAGTCTGATGTGATTCCCCTTTGAATATGTTTATATAATTAAGACACATTTGAGTTTTTATATATTTATATTATTATTATTATATTTAAATTATTGATTTATAATGCAGGGTTTTTTTTATAATAAATATTATATGCTGTGATCAATATTATTTTTTTAACCCCTGTATTTGTACCTCTTTTTATAGGAACTGGAGCAGACATTGTTGGTGAATGGTAACATCCTGAAAACATTGGATTTATGACCGCAGAGCTTGAAATGAGTAGGTGTTTACTTTGAGTATATATTTGTTGATTAAGCATATTGAAAAATGAAATATGGTCATTGGTCTTGTAAACTTAATGCCATTTTTATGATTGTTTGTCATTCTTTTAATTATAGCTAAGAGGAGACATTCATCAAGGCTCAAACAGCCAGAGTTTCCAAACCATAACATGAACAATGCTGAAAAGAAATCAGATAATTGTTTCTCCTGCAAGCCAGCCACGATGTGTTTCATCAGAAAGTATGGCTCACCTGATGCTGGATCAAACTTTGCCAGTGACAAGGATTGTCTAGTATTAGGCCAGAAATACTGGGAAGACATTACAGCTTTCTGCAGTCAGACTCCATACTGCCTTTATTTATACCATGGAGTGGAGATTGAGGACAAGGAGGCCAGTGTGGTCTTGTTGGGCTTTTTTGACAAAGTGGCTGGAAAAACCAAGATCAGACTGCTTGATGTTCTTCATCCAGAGGAAGAGACTGCTGATGCCATCTGTACCTGCACTGTGGAGATGCTGAAGAAGTTTAGAATACCTCTAATGAACATGGCAATATTTTATTCAAATTTCCCAGATCATGAAGATCTTCTCTCAGGTCTGAAGCTGCTGAAACCTGAGATTGTCTCTTTATGTGGACTTACAGATATGGCAGGACGAGTGTGTCACAGTGGTGTTGAGAAAATGGAGATTTCTGGCCCGATTGTGAATCTCATCACAGAGATCTACAAGCACTTTCCATCTTTCCCAGCTTCTCTACAAACTTTGCTTGAAGATGTTGATTGTTCGAACTTCAGTAATATCCTGACTTCCCAATGCTCTCTCTTCTGGAGAATCATCCAGAAAATGACTTTAGCTTGGTCAGACCTTGAAAAATACTTTGGATCTCTGGATGCAGATGAAAAAGTGATCTGTCGTCTTCTTAGTGATCCCAAAATAAGACTCAACATCCTATTTCTTAGCCATGCTTTGCAACCGCTTTGTGATTTTCAGGAGAATATTGACGGAGGTGTCAGTGTGACACAGCTCCTCCAAGATGCTTCTCAATTAGTGAGATTCTACACAGCGAGTTTCCTCAGACCAAAAACAGCAGAATTTTTCCATAGGAGAGGAAAGACCTCGCTTATACAGGAAACGGTGGGACATTTACCTAGAGGAGAGGTTAAAGTTGGCAAACAGGCTGCTGATTTTCTCCTGCGACGCTCTGAAGAGTTGACTGACTACTTGGAGACATTCCACAGTTCCGTCATCTCCTTCTACACGAATGTGACTGTTAATATCGTTGAAAGTTTACCCTTCCCAGATTCCTGTCTGAGAAACGTGTCATTAGTGTTGAGTCCAGGAAAAAAGCTTGAAGTGACTGGCAAAATCGTTCAAGATTTAGGTGTCTGTTTTGGGGTTTGCTCAAGCCCTGAGAAAGTCAGCTTACTCACAGATGAGTTTTTGGAGTACCAGTTCATTGATGGAAGTGACACACACCCAGCCAACCAGTCAATGGAGGAGTACTGGAAGACTGAACTGAGGATTATGGGAAGGACATCAAGTTTTGGGAAATTAATCGTTAGCTTGTTGGCTTTGCCCAGAACATTGAAAAAAGAGATAATTTTTGAACAGGTGAGTGACTGAAGTATGAAGAGCGTGAGAAACCAAAATATAATTCATCAGATATCTGTATGACAAAATTTGATTTCTCCAACTACTTTTAATGTAAAGAGTTTATGAAAATGTATTTAGTTTTATTTGAATTAAGGAACCTGTGATGACATGTAAAGTGTCCTAGAACACTTATTAGTCTGAGAAACTATGCTTGACTTCCTTCAAATGCTTGTAAAATGAACTTGTTCAGAACTTTTAATTTAAGTACATTTAGTGGTGTTTGCTGAGGCAAGAATTTGATCTGGCATACAAAAATGGGTGGAGGAAAAAAAAGCCTACCTATGAAAGTATGCAAATCCAAATCTGTGGACCAGAATATTGTGAGCTTGAGCTATTTTGACATGGACCAGTAAGGAACTAACTAGCAGAGGCCTAGCAAATGGATAGCAACATGCTAACAATCACCCAGACCACCTTACCTCCATAGTAATGAACAAGCTTTACATAAACAAACATCTAAAAGTTTGGTTTTTGTGTTTGTTTGTGTGTGTCTGTCTGTATATCAGATATTCCCACAAACTGACTCAAATCTCAATGAGAGGAAAATGGAGGACTTGGAGGAGAAGGACATGGCTAAGGATGATGTCACAGACAGCAGCTCATATAAAAGTGCTCCATCACATCTCAGCCCAGAGACTCAAGGGAGCATCGTATGCGGTAATGACACACAGGTTGTTGTAGCGACCTTAAAACTGAAAGACATGTTAGTTTAACTTAACTGTATCTATGAATAAACTCCCTGAATCTCTGGACCTGCACCAAGGTTTGATAAACCTTGGGAAAACACGTTTACAGAAAATTCATGCATCTAAAATATAATTGTAGTGACCTTTAAAGCTGAAAGTCATGTTAGATCATTGGAACTTGACAACAAGGTTGTTCAAATACTATCGAGGAACTGATCTCTATCTGCTTTGCATCACACTCTAACAAATATGTTTGATTCTCAGATGGCATTGACTTATGGGACGTGGAAAATATTGTGGCAATGGAAGTGGAGGATACTGTTCCAATCTCTTCTGATTCAGACCCAGAAAGTCAAAATGACACAAAAGGTTTTATGCCCTGCCCTGCTCAAATATACCAGCTAGTGGGATTTTATCTATTCTGAAACTCTGGGACATGACCCAAATCAAACTCTGTCTTTGCCCGGTCTTCGTTGCCAGGACATCATCCAAATGTGTCCATTGATGATGACGACAAGTACAGCAGCAGTGATGACGAAGACAATTGCAGCAGCAGTGATGATGATGTCATATGGACTGAGGTAAATATGTAATTGTTATTTGCAGAGAAGGGTGTTTTGTTTCTGGATATCATGATTTGAACATACTGTTTTTCTCTACCAGAAAAGAAAAGGAATTATCTCGCATAACAATGAGAAAACAAACATTCCATACCAGGTAACTTCAACATTTATAAAATTAAAGAGATTTTAATTACATTTGTGCATTGTAGTAAAAGATTTCTGCACCGTAAATTACACCAAAGCATCATAAAAGCATTATTACGTGTAGGCCATTTGACTTATTTGCTGTAAAAGGATTTATAGTCATATGATAGCTTTATTATGAGATGGGAGAAAGTACGTTAACAAAAAAATACTCACATCATCTTTATAGTAATCTGCTTTTTTAGATTTCAGACTATGTCTAACAACTTCTGTGTTTTTAGGATGGTTACACAGTGGGTGAGATGGTTTGGGGCCCCATTGAGGGCTTTGGTCTTTGGCCTGGACTGGTTCAGAGCTGGGACAGCGAGAAGCCTTGTGGCTCCATGCGTAAAGTGATTTTCTTTGGGAACAGGATGCTGTCAGAGGTACACATATGAGTATGCAGAGACTTTTGTGCGAGCTTTTGGGTTTTGCTTTTATTTACTCAATATGAAAGATCATGTGATGAATATTTTTCTGTTGTAGATCCAAGTGGATGATCTCCTGCCATTTTTATCCTTTGCTAAGTGCTTCTGTTCGAATTCCTTCGCTACAGTAGCGACATATAAAGATGCAATCTTCAATTCTCTGCAGGTAATGCAAATTGTATTTTGCTAGTACTGTGTTTTTAGTGCTCTATGATCCATTTACCTTGGTGCAGTTTAGTGTGACAGTTTTACAGTTTGGAAAACCAATTCTTGGAAGCAGTCCCAGCATTTTGCTGTAATTTCACAGATATAATGGTTTTGTTTACTCTTTCAAAAATCTTGATTTCTGTTCCTAATAATTTCCCATGCAATTATGTGAAGACAAACATAAACACTTGTAGACATGTAAGAAATGTTTTATACATGTTATGGTCTAGGTGGCTTCCAGACGCAGTAGAATGTTTTTTTCTCCTGAGACGGATTCTTTGGATGAGTTGTTTAGAGTCATGTTGGACTGGGCTTTTGGAGGATTTAAGCCATCAGGTCCAGATGGACTTCGACCTCAATCAGAATACAATGGTATGCAGCAGATTAGCACTGAAAGACACTCTTTGACACTTTATTTTAGTGCAAGTACTGTAGTATTAAACTTCAAATTTGTTGTGTATTTAGGGTGTTCATCGTTTTTTCCTTCCTTAGAACAGGCTTTTATGCCACAATCAGTGAATGGGAACATTGGGTCCTCTCCAAACTACAAAGACCATCGAGAAAAATTATTTAACTTAACGGTATCTCTGAATAAGCTCCCTGAATCTCTGGACCTGCACAAAGGTTCGATAAACCTTGGGAAAACGCATGTTTACAGAAAATTCATGCATCCAAAAAGGAATCAGAGATCCTCGCAGACTGTAAGGACTTGTCAAGAACAGAAACATACTTACAGGAATAAGCGTCTAACTCCCTGCGAAAGTATGCAAGTTGAGTCCAGACAGAACAGCCAAAATAGATGTATGTGCACCACTGATATTTATTAAAGCATTATGTAAACTTAAACAACAATAAAAACAACAGTTAACCTGGAGTTTATTTGAATGTTTTCACAGATCAAATGGTGCATACATTTCTGGAAAACAAGATAGACATAGAAAGTAAGAAGCTTTTTCATAAACATTGCAGTATCTATTGATAATGAGTGAAGTTCATCATAATTTAATTTCTTCTCACTTTCAGAGTTCTGCTTATCATGTGGGAGTACATTCGTTGACATCATCCACCCACTCTTCGAAGGCAGCCTGTGCTTAAAATGCAAGGTACAGTGAAATTGCACTGTTGTAGTTTTCAATGATCCAGTCAGTGAATGTAGGATTGTCAAGTTTCTTACTGACAGACACCTGCTCTAGTTTAAAGGGTTTGACTCTTTCAGCTAGTAACAGTTGTATAAAATCATCTGTATAAAACCATACCCAGCACTCTGCATAAAGCTAAAGTCCCTTTTAAGGCAAGTCAGTTCCCTCAGCAAGCTTTTTGGTGTGAGTACAGCTCCTATCTGAATCAAAGTTCACTACTTTAGCTCAAAAAGCTAGTCCAACTAATGCTTATGTGCATGAATTAAGAGTTAACAAAGGCAAATGGGTGTATGATTCTGTTTCTGATGTGCACAGCATTAAATAGGCAATAAACAAGTGAAGTGGGACTTTAACCACCACTGAGCTGTACAGTTTCTCCCATTACTTTTCTTAGATCTCTGACAAAGCTTTGTTTCTTTGTTTGTCAGTTTAATTTCACAGAGACGCTGTACAGATATGATGAAGATGGCTATCAGTCGTACTGCACCGTTTGCTGTTCAGGCATGGAGGTCATTCTGTGCGGCCATGGCAGTTGTTGTCGGTGGGTTTGTTTGTGTTGATCACAAAACAGTCTATAAAATTAAAAAAAGGACTTGTTTTAGGTTTTAAAACAAAGAATCATTATAAATTTGAGATTCTGCACTATTTCTCTGCCCCTAATCAGGTAAGTAAATTGAATCACGTTTATGCATGTTAAATGGTGCTGTGATGCTGGATAATTGCAAATTGGACAATCGATAATAAAATTTGCAAGGGAAAAAGATAAAATTAGAAATACACAATGTAATTATTTTCACAAGTTTTGACCCCAATCTAATTTGGTCTCATTCTCTAGCTGCTACTGTGTGGACTGTCTGGATATACTAGTGGGTGAAGGGACATTTAACCGGCTGAAAAATGTGGACCCATGGACGTGTTACCTGTGTGCACCTCAGAGCAGCTCTGGAGCTTTGAAGCCCAGGCATGACTGGAGCATTCGTGTGCAGGAATTCTTTGCCAACAACAGTGCCATGGAGTTTGTTAGTGTTTGTTTCATATTTTTAGTCATCTTATACAAAGGTTGAATGATCTTTCTGATTTGTATTTGTATTGTTCCACCACTGACATTTTTCCTCCTCAGGAGCCCCACCGTGTTTACCCATCAATCCCTGCTAAACAGCGACGTCCAATCAGAGTGCTTTCCTTATTTGATGGTATAGCCACAGGTAAAACTTGCCGAATTACTCAACCACATGTAGTGTAATATACACTTATAGTGTGACTCATTCAAATACATTTTTATGTTTCAGGATACCTTGTTCTGAGGGATCTTGGCTTCAAAGTGGCAAAATATGTAGCCTCGGAAGTTGATGAAGAGTCTGTTACCATTTCTGTGGTCAACCATGATGGAAAAATCACTTATGTGAATGATGTTAAGAACATTACGAAAAAGCATGTACGGTTACAAAATCATTTTTTCATCCTCTTGTTTGTTTTCTGTTATTAAATAATGAAATCTCTGTGCACATCTGAAGACAACTCCTCAACACTCTCATTGAGTTTATTCTCTGTCTTTGTTCAGATTGACAAATGGGGCCCGTTCGATCTTCTCATTGGAGGAAGTCCTTGTAATGACCTGTGCACAGCCAATCCCAACAGAAAGGGCTTGTTTGGTAAGACACATCTGATGCATGTTGCACAAAAAATGACAAGCACTTTCTTGATCTGGCAAAGTATAATCTGATTGCCTGTCTTTATTGGCAAAAAAGTTGGCAAACCTTGTCTTCATGGAGCTGCATGAGCAAAAATTTGAATAATCTAAATGAACACATGGTTCACACATCAAATGTAGGGATTTTGTTGAACTACTGAGCAGACTCAACACTTGATATCATGTTAAAACAGATAACACAATTTGTTGCATCTGAAATCCTCTTTACTCTCCAGAGGGCACAGGACGGCTGTTTTTCGAATATTATCGGCTTCTGAATATTTTGAAGCCAAAGGAGGATGACCCACAACCATTCTTCTGGTTGTTTGAGAATGTGGTGTTAATGGAAAACAAGGTTAAAGCTGACATTTGCCGCTTTCTGGAAGTAAGTTTAGTGGAAGCATCTTTAGTATGTTGGATAGAGGTTTGCTAAACTTTATAATTTATAAAATTCTTATAAATTTAAAAAGCTTGTAAAGTCTATGAGATTTTTCTTGAAACTTGGGATCAGATTTTAAAAGAATGTTTAGTCTCATGGTGTAGTAAGTGTGTGTGGTTTGTTTTTAGTGTAACCCTGTGCTCATTGATGCTGTGAAAGTGAGTCCAGCTCACAGAGCAAGATACTTCTGGGGGAACATACCTGGCATGAACAGGTGCGTCAGTTATATTCATATGACTATCACACTGACTTAAGGCACTCAACCATGTAAATTAAATAAATGTGATTTTATGATCTTGTTTTATTCTGTTTTGACCAGACCAATTGTAGCATCTCAGAAAGATAAACTGAGTCTTCAGGAATGTCTGGACCCTGGCCGCACTGCAAAGGTTTGTCATGAGCTTCTTACCAAAGATATGCAGTACATAATAATTTCAATGACTTCATTATATTTGATTGTGAGTGTTGACACCATGTAATTTACCATTTTGCAGTATGAAAAAGTTCGCACTATCACCACACGGCCAAATTTACTAAAGCCGGGCACTGATGACCGGCATTACCCCATCATCATGAATGGAGAAGCTGATAGTCTGTGGATCACTGAATTGGAGAAGTAATTTTTACTTTTTCTGCTATTTCAGTTTTATGTCATCAAATTCATTCCCAATTATGTTTGATTTATGCTGACTCTCACACTTGTCTTTGTCAGAATATTTGGATTTCCGAAGCATTACACAGATGTGAAAAATTTGGGGCGTATGCAGAGGCAGAGAGTATTGGGGAAGTCCTGGAGCGTCCCTGTCATAAGACATCTTCTAGCACCTCTGAAGGATTACTTTGCTTGTGACTAGGTCCCCTTGAAATGAACTGAAGTTAATTGTGCATTTCTAATCTTTTTCTTTATGAGTAAAAAGACTCAGGGACACAACAGTTTGTCACTTTTCATTGTTTTAACTAAAATTTAGAAACCTGGTAAATGTGTGTAGTGCTCCGTGAAGTGCCAAGATAATAAATCCTGTTTAGCTTTGTTTTGATTTAAGAACTAAATATTAATGTTGACCAGTGACTGAAATGAAGAGTTTTCATTCATTCAGGCTTTTTAATTTAATTTTTTGTTTGTTTGTTTGTTTAAGCTCTCTGGATAGTGTAGTACTTATTTAAAATAAGTGAAGTGTCTATTTGTATCAAATGTTGGAGAATAAAAATAACGTTCACCATGGTACAAGGCTGTTAATTGTGTTTATTGCAGTCACCATGGGATTAATAATATTTTGGTTTTTATTTTCAAAAAAAAAGAAAAAAAGCTTATTTCGAGGGCATTTGAGAGTCTTTACTGGGGCTTTAAATGAAACGAGAATGATGACTTTTATTTTGAAATGTGATTGGTAGAAGCGTGTTCTGGATGGACAGCCACAGCCATGGGAAATTCTTACCCGTTGTAAATTGTTCTAAGTTTACAATGTTTAGAGTAAAAGTTAAAAGTAACCCTATTTGTGAACCGTTTACATAGTTAACAGTAGACCTTTTATCCGTTGTTTAAACATGTTTCGTCAGGCTGTTAAGAAACTAGGTATCTATCATAATGTCAAAATTCGGTCAGTCAACACAATCTGAACACTTGTGTGTTATGTGCTATGCTTTAAGAGTTCTTATGAAGGCATTTCATGTAGAATTCATGCTTTCGTATATTTTTCATCCCGTAACGTGGGTCATTATGAAAAACATTGACCTCTCGACATAAATAAAATGTTACAGAAGTTTTGAATTAAGACCAATATTTTAGAATAAAAACTGGTGGTAAGTATTTAACAACATCATGGAATTATTACTAATAAGGACAATACGATTTTTTTTCTTTGTTTTGTTTAGGTTATTTGTATTATTTCACAAAAAAGTGACATTCTCATAAAATATTAATTTTCTAAGAATATGACAGTACGGACATGGTGGTGGGGGGGGGAAATATGTTTCAAATATTTTGCGTTCTCTCGCAAAACTTTTGCGTTCCCTCGAGAAACTTTGCGTTCTCTCGCAAAACCAGTTGAGTTCGGACAGACGCTTCCTGCTTGTAGTGGTTCATACATACGGAGCCCCTTAAAGGACATGGTGGTGGGAGAAAAAATATTTTTCAACACTTTTGCGTTCCATCGAGAAACTTTGCGTTCCCTCGCAAAACCAGTTGAGCTCGGACAAACACTTACTTTACAGCTTGCAGCAATTCATACAGCTGCCGTGGTTCATTAAACGCTTAACCCGGCTTAATGAAGAGGAAAAAAGAGCTAATATGCTATAAAAAGTATTAAAACTATATGTGTACATGCAAGCAGATGAGCCCAAATATGAGCTGACTGTACAGGAAAGCAACGTGCTAATTCATTCAGCCACATTAAGAGTTTTAATAATGTTTTGTCTAAGGGGGAGAAAACACGTGAAAATGCGAGTTCGACATCCTAAAACTCTTAATGTGGCTTAATGCATTAAAACGGCCGGTGTTTTTAAAAGACCAAACTCAGTAAACACATTATTAATAAAGCATTCTATTTACAGACAAGCAGATGAGTACACAATAAAAACGCCACGAGTTTAATTAAGCATTTTCTTCCCAAAGAAAACCGTTATAAGGAAAACGCTTAACGTGGCTAATGCTTTAAAACGGTGCGTTGCTTTCTTATTCTGGACTCATCTGCTTGTCTGTAAATAGAACGCTTTATTAATAATGTGTTTGCGGAGTTTGGTCTTTTAAAAACACTGATTTAATGCATTAAGCTATGCGCGTTTTCCTTGTAATGTTTTCAATTGGAGGAAAACGCTTAAACGGGTCCTATTATGCTCTTTTACAAAGTCTTGATTTTGTTTTGGGGGTGTACTAGAACATGCTCTCATGCTTGGTGGTTCAAAAAACGCATTATTTTTCACATAATTTACATTATTACAATACCATTCTCCCCAGTCTGGCACAAACGGCTCGATTAGTTCCGGGTTTGATGAAGGCCCACCTTCTGAAAAACGAAATGTGTTGTGATTGGTTAGCTGTCCCAGTGCGTTGTGATTGGCGAACAGCTAGACAGAATGACTAAAAGCAAATTAATTCTCTGCCAGCGGGAGGCGCTGTTGGAGCGGGAGAGAGCGAGGTTTTCCCGGTAACGCTGTACACAAAGCAGAGCTCCACTCACAAACACTGCTTTATCAGACATTACATGCAAGATGAAATGAAAATGACATCCATAATTTTCTGAAGACAGTCGGTTTCCTTCAGAAATACAGTGATATAAAAACACCGAATTCGAATTTCCGGAGGCGGGATTTATTTTAATGATATTCTAATGGACCAATTTGTGATGTCACAAATACAGGAAAACAACTTTGTAGTCCAAACGAGCCGTTGGTTGTAGTTCTTGAAAAGAGATTTAAAAAAAAAAAAAAAAAAAACGAAATATCTCCCTTTGGAGTGGACTTTGAGATTTGTAACTTTGTAGATCTTTTTTATGCCCAAACATACAACACTACACACTGACTAAAATTCAAAAAGTGAAAAAGCATAATAGGACCCCTTTAACGCGTAATTCTGGACTCATCTGCTTGTCTGTAAACAGAATGCTTTTTTAATAATGTGTTTACTGAGTCTTTTTAAAACACCGTTTTAATGCATTAAGCCACGTTAAGCGTTTCTCACGTTAAGCGTTTTAGAATGTCCCGTTCCGTTCATATTCGGGGCTATTCTGCTTTATTAATAAGGTTATTATTAATAAGGTTATTATTAATAATGTTATTAGTATTGACAGTAATTATTGATAGCCCTCCAATGTCACTGTTTTAAAACATTAAGCCACATTAAGCGTTTTAGAATGTCCCTTGAACTAGCACTAACTGTATTTCTTTATACTTTAGTCCAAGTTCAAAATAAAACTCTATGAAGCGCTGCATTGTGAACGCACGGAGCTGTATGAACCACTACAAGCAGGAAGCATCTGTCCGAACTCATCTGGTTTTGCGAGAGAACGCAAACATCTTTGCGAGAGAACGCAAAATATTTGAAAAATATTTTTTTCTCCCAGATTTTTTCCACCACCATGTCCTATAAGGGGCTCCGTATGTGTGTTTGGAAAAGTCATGTTTGTCACCATATTTTGACAATGACCGATCTGCCAAATACGTAAGTTAATTTCCATCTTAGTAGAACTTTGTGTAGCTTAAGCAATTTACAAGATGTTTACCTTTAAGTATTTTATAGGTAACACAAATCCACGTTGAAAACTGATTCGATCTCGAAATTCCCTGAGGTATTCTTTGCATGTATGCTGCCTAATCCCCACTGAAAACTGAATAGTATTTATTAATAATTGCAGATTCTTTGATGCCAGATGCTGGAAAACAACTTGCGACAACAGCAATGTCCACAATTAAATGTGTGGTAGTTGGAGATGGAGCCGTGGGTAAAACCTGCCTTTTGGTTTCATTTACAAACAAGTTCCCATCAGAACCAACAGTAAGGATTTTTTACATTTATGCATGCAATACTATTGCTCTCTTTGGTATGTTTATCTTGACTGGCTTAAGAAAGAAAAGAAATAATACAACCCATTTGCCTATTATCAGTGATAACTGCTGAATAGACAGTTATCCCATCCCAGAAATCCCATCACCTGCAACACATTGAAAAAAAAATCATCAGTGTAGTGTCAATTCAGTTGCTTTGTCATGTTTTACTTTCTTTTTTTTCCTCTCAGGTGTTTGATAACCAAGCTGTGACTGTAATGGTTGATGGTGAACCGTATACCATTAGATTATTTGATGCTGCAGGTATGATAATAACACTATTCGTGAAGCATTGTCAACTTATCTTAAATGTGTCTCAACATTTGGCACGACCTGATCCTGACATATCTAAATATATTTCAATATTTTGTAGGTCAGGATCAATTACGACCCTTATACTATCCCCAAACAGACGTCTTCCTAGTTTGTTTCTCTGTAGTTTCTCTGTCCTCCTTTGAAAATGTAAAAGAAAAGGTGAGTCTTTCAATGATCTGTCAGTCATGTGGAATAACGTGTTTGTTGCTAACAACAGATCTTTTGTAATGCAGTGGGTGCCTGAGATAACTTATCACTCTCCGAAAACCCCCTTTCTGTTGGTTGGAACTCAGATTGACCTTCGAGATGATCCTGTAACTATTGCAAGGCTTGTAAAAAACAAACAAAAGCCAATCAAACCAGAGACAGCTGAAAAACTAGCCAGAGACTTAAAGGCAGTGAAATATGTTGAATGCTCTGCTCTAACGCAGGTGGGTTTGTCACTGTGTTCGGTTTATAAAGCCAAGTTTTAAATGTTTTTCTTTATTTGTATAACAAAGGAATTCACTTTTTCCCCCTTTGTTACAGAAAGGACTCAAGAACGTATTTGATGAGGTGATATTAGCAGCTCTAGAGCCCCCAGGATCCCAGAAGACATGCAAATGTGTGGTTTTATGAACTGGACACAGAAGCATCAAAGACAAATCTGGGTGTAAACCAATAGGATTGTTTTGTTTTTGTACAGGTTTTTATCAGGAAAGTAACAGTAGCTTTTACTCAACAGGTTTTTTCCCCCTATCATTTACCTTGGTACTCATATCACATGAGATGATATATGTGCAAATTTTTCTATAGTGCCTTTAAGACTTTAATGACACTTCACAACAAAGATTTTCAGATATAGTAGGGTAGAGTGGGCTAAGTTGTGCCACTTTTTATTTAATTTGTCTAATAAGGAAGGAAAATTTTGAAGTAATTACTGTAATTTATGTGTGGATGTCTGTCATCAGCTTAATTTAGAAGACTTTACAGCGCCATATGAATACGTCTTGTCCCACGTTAGGGGTAAGTCGAGTCACTGGGGAATATCAGAGATTTGTATTTTAAATAAAAGTATGAAAAAATATTTATACAGAAACTACCTTCCTTTAAAAATATCTTAAATATATTATTTCAATGTAGTAACAAAAATATACATGGTTTTATACATTGCCACTTTGCCAAAAAGTATATAACTAAGTATATACATTTTTAGACTAGGATAAAGTGTCAAATTCAAAATCACTTTTTCTCATGTTATTTCTCTAACGTGCAGCTGTATAAGATTGGCTCTTTTTAAATATTTGGTCACATGATGAAAATACTTTATTGCTTAAAACTACTTTCGAACATATTAAAATAAGCATTCAAAAATTATGACAATGTGGATAAAGTCATGTTAGGGGAACATGTCTGAAGTTCTTAATGATGGCCCTGCTTATTAACACAAAACATGAATGACTCTGTTTAAAGGGATAGTTCACCCAAAAAAGAAAATTCTGTCATTAATTACTCACCCTCATCAAGTTCCAAACCCGTAAGACCTTCATAAGTTCCGTAAGTTCATCTTCGGAACACAAATTAAGATATTTCTAATGAAATCCGAGAGCTTTCTGACCCTCCATAGACAGCAACACAACTGACACATTCAAGGCCCAGAAAGGTAGTAAGGACATCATTAAAATAGTCCATGTGACATCAGTGGTTCAACCGTAATGTTATGAAGCTACGAGAATACTTTTTGTGTGCAAACAAAAAAATAACGACTTTATTCAACAATTTCTTCTCTTCCGTGTCAGTCTTCAATGCCCGTTCACGAGCGTACCATGACGTATGCTCATGCATGAACAGAGGTCTTACAGGTTTGGAACTACATGAGGGTGAGTAATTAATGACAAAATTTTTTATTTTTGGGAGAACTATCCCTTCTCAGTGTAACACAATGTCTGAGAGATAATAAGGCATTGATAAATAAGAAAGGAGGGTCAAGAGGCCTTTTAAAATATAAACAGCTAAAACTTGATTTATATGTAGTCTAAAAATAAATACAAATACAGAATGATCATGATCATTCTTCAAATCACGTGCAACACTGAGAGATGCACATAACTTTCATAAGGTTTTAAGTTCACAGTTACATATAGCAGCGTTTCTCACAGCAGAACAAATTCAGACAGTAAAACACTATCTCTCTTCAGCTGGACAGACCTCCACACTACTGTTAGTGACCCGTATCCCATACCAGCCTGCCCAGAACTGTGTATCCTTCCCACCATGAGTGAAACGGATAAACCGAACCCCTGGTCCATAATTCTTAAAGACATGTGTCATCTGAAATTAAATTAAAAATATATATATATGGTGAGAATGACACAGTAATTTTATGAGGTTTAATTGATCATTTTCTTCTACTCACTTCACACCACTGCTGATCATTCCACTGTGGAAAGAAAACTGGTTCAGGCTCAAAGGTACTGATGCGTTTCTTCCTCTGATCAAGCAACTCCACACAGATCTGATACACACTTCCACAATCGCAGCGTGGTGCGTACCTGCACCAGACAAAACATTCTCAAATTAAACTTTATTAACTGGTATGACATATAACCACCACTGATACTGTATCATGAAATCAGAGTTTGAGCGATCACTCACCAGTCTGATATTTTGATATGAGGTTGCAGTTGATCCATGAAAGCAGCGCTGTAGCCTTCTTTCTTCAAATTGATCAGCTGTTGCTTTAAACATAACCTGAGGACAAAGTTTATGGGTGACAAAGAAGGCCTCGGCTATTATCTCTTTGGTTAAATACATTTATTTTAGGTTTGACGTATCAAACTTACCAGTATGACGTGACAAAATATTTTGAGACTGTGCAATTTGGGATTTCTATCGAATTATCTTCTACTGTCCAGCAGTCACCACCATTCTGTACAATCTTCCATCCACTGAACTCCTCTATTCAGACCAGCAGAGAGGAGCACATATTATAAATGGAGCAAGTAACACTGGCATTACATTTCAGAAGGGAATAAGGTGGCAAATGAATAGTGTTAAAATTAATCGTTTAAATATTGAGTGAATTTAGGGTAATTTCATTTCAAGTGGTCCAATGAACGCTGCTTGACCATTACCTCTGTGTATTATTGCAATACCAGTATTTTTATTTTATTTTATGTGGTTAACCACAATGGCCATCATGGCCCACAACATTTGCAAATTGTTGTTATTCTTTAGACTTATTTAAGGCCAAATGTAATGAACAATATTGCTCAGGATTTAACATTTAGGGTCAATTTACGATGGGAAGGATTTGAGTCTCAGTCATAAATAAGTATA
This sequence comes from Spinibarbus caldwelli, assembly GCA_039654775.1. NCBI lineage: Eukaryota > Metazoa > Chordata > Actinopteri > Cypriniformes > Cyprinidae > Spinibarbus > Spinibarbus caldwelli. Next base: position 19,415,252 of record CM077260.1, read on the forward strand.
GCATGCATGCAGAACATTTCAGGGTTTTTTGGGGAGTGAGAAAGTGTGGGAAAAGTGCAATTTCTTAACATTTGGATAATTGCCGAGGCCCCCTGCTTTAAAGCCACTGTTTCAGAGCTCATTAACGAACAAATCCTATGCTATGTCAATCACAAACATAATTACTGTAAAATACTGTTCATTTTTAATATTTGTTATGTTCATACTACATTCATATCTAACAGTACATGAATACTGTAGGCTTTTCCCCAGATTTCTACTAGCTCTAGGTTTGTAACCAGCATAATCTCATACTCTAATTTTTACAGCAGAATGCTATCATAGAGGAAATGTATCTGTGAAAATTTCAGCTTCCAGTTTGATCCCCCACCAGAAATAATCAACTCTAAATTGAGGGAAGTTTTTATAAAAATGGCACTCTCTCACACCTTTTTCTGTATTTTTTCTTATTATATGCTGTAAAGATCTGTTTTTGTACTAATGAATTACAATCCTAAACTAAGATATTGAAGTTTGTGTGAACGTCTGTGTAACCAAATTAGTTGTGGGCCAATAAACATGATGGTCACTGTGCTTAAACTGAGTACAAAAAAAAATGGTCAAGCCACAAACTTTTTTATATTATAATGCTCAGTATGAAAAAAAATATTAATTTTGAAATTTATGAAAGATTACGTTTAATTTTTTTATTCTGGGGTAACTATTTCTTTAAATGTGTAAGTCTGGAAAATAATATAGTAGTCTAGAACAGTGGTTCCCAACCACGTTCCTGGAGGCCCCCAACACTGCATGTTTTCAATGTCTCCCTAATCAAACACACCTGATTCAGATCATCAGCTCATTAGTAGAGACTCCCAAGACCTGAAATGGGTGTCAGACAAAGGATAAATGCAAGATGTGCAGTGTTGGGGGGCCTCCAGGAACGTGGTTGGGAACCACTGGTCTAGAACATGTGAAGACGAAAAATAAAATGTTTGAGGAATATCAATAAAGTACTGCAAAATTCTAGCACTGTGATTCCCAAAAGCCACCAATGGCTTCAATGATCAACTTAGGTTGGCGATGCTTTTGGGAAATGCAGTCCAGAATATGAAGTGTACTGCTTCTTTAAAATATTACACATTTTCAATTTTGTGGCTCACCTTCTGCTCTGGGATTCTTGAGCAAGTTACGTCGTTTCTTAGTTAAGAAGTAAAACAAGCGCCAGTCATCTGGTGGTCTGGAAGCATCATGTGGCTGGATCCCCTCTCTCCGACAGCGCACTTTCCAGTGTGCAGCACTGTCCACCAGCTCCTTCCACTCATGACACACCAGACGACAGACTCGCACCACCTGATGAGCAGGCAGGTTCAGGAGGATCTCCTCAACCACAGCTAGAGGAACATCTGCCTGCAGACCTGAGCACTGACAGAGGAAGAAAGATTCAGTTCTAATAAAGCTGTGGATCATGGTTGCTGGTCTAAGCTGGTCATCAGCTACCATGTTCCACCCTGACCATTTTACTGCGGTCAAGCCAGCCGCCACTCCGAAATGCATGGTCAATCTAGTCGCCGCGCTGTTTTGTTGTGTGCGCACATATATTGATAGTAGACCTTCTCAGGTTGTCACTCACCAAAAATCAGGCAAGTCTGATGTTGCATTACAAAATAAAAGCCCTCCAAAATCTCATATAAAGGGTGATTTACTTGGCATTCAGGTAGCTCTAAAAAGGAAAGTCCCTGTTACCAAGACTAGTTTCACTTCAGATTGATAGTAGACCTTCTCAGGTTGTCACTCACCAAAAATCAGGCAAGTCTGATGTTGCATTACAAAATAAAAGCCCTCCAAAATCTCATATAAAGGGTGATTTACTTGGCATTCAGGTAGCTCTAAAAAGGAAAGTCCCTGTTACCAAGACTAGTTTCACTTCAGATTGATAGTAGACCTTCTCAGGTTGTCACTCACCAAAAATCAGGCAAGTCTGATGTTGCATTACAAAATAAAAGCCCTCCAAAATCTCATATAAAGGGTGTTTTACTTGGCATTTCAGATAGATCTAAAAAGGAGGGCTTTTATTTTGTAATGCAACATCAGACTTACCTGATTTTGGGTGAATGACAACCTGAGAAGGTCTACTATCAATCTGAAGTGAAACTAGTCTGTGGTAACAGGGACTTTCCGTTTTAAAGCTATCTGAAATGCTAAACAAAACGGGCTGGATATGAGATTTTGGGGGGCTTTTATTTTGTAATTCAACATCAGTTAATTTTTTATCATTTTGTTTGAACCTTAATTATTAGGCTGTTACTTACTTTTAGACAATTTCATTTCATAAGGCCTATTTTAAATACTTTTTTTTTTAGAGATTATTATAATAATATTAGAGACAGTTAATCTGATATTACTTTATTAATAAGTATAATTAATTTTCTTAATATATATTACCCTTACTCTTATTTCCCTGTTCTTGTTTGTATGTATAAGTTAAGCAGTAAAAATAAATAAATAAATAAATATTTTTGGCTGAGTGAAAGCAGGTGAAAGACCGGCGGAAGATCGCAGTAATGTATTGTATATGCGCGCACAACAAAACAGCGCGGCGGCTGGCTTGACCGCAGTACCATTTTATGGTATGACCATCTGGTTGATTGCTGCTCCAAGATGATCTACCTATCATAAGACAAGTCAGTCCATTTCAACTAGCATTTAATTTAATGCTAATTCTATGACAACTGGCTATAACTGAAACCAAGAGCTCGACAACTTACTGAGTCTGGTCTGTGTGTAAAGTCCTCCGAAGCAACATGAACGTGTCCGCTCTCTGACTGACCCATGCTTGTTTTTCATATGACATGTGATTGATAAAAGTCACTTTGCACGTTTGGACCTGCGTGTGGAAACACGGAAGTTATGTCTCATAGTCTGACGATGTTGCAGTAAAAACCTGAAACACAAATAATGGTAGCTACCTTCGCATTAACTATATGCCAAATAACGTTTTTCTAAGCATTGATAATCACGTTTACCGAGATCCCAAACCGAAAGTACTGTTACCGGAAGCGTGATGACGCCGCACACAACTTGAGAAGAAGCGTTATGAGAAAATCTTCTTCTTCTTTGATGTTTAACGACGGTTGGCATCCAACTTCAACGGTGCATTACCGCCACCTACTGTACTGCAGTGTGAACCGCAGCTGGACAGAGAGAACATCACACACAAGACTTATCTATTTTGAGAAGATACATTTGATAAAGCGAATTATCTTTTTCGCTCTCAATTGAAGATATAATATGAATAAATATGAATGACTATCCGCTTTCCGAAAAATATTATTTCAACATTTTATTAAAAAAAAAAAAATAAAAAAAAAATATATATATATATATATATATATATATATATAGGTTTCTGAAATCACATTTTAATGTTTGGAAATGAATTAAAATCATTTTAATAAGCAGTGATCAGAGCTGTTTGATTTGTTTGTAAAGTATAATTTTCTGAAGAATTGTTGCTCTTTATTTTCTTATGTTTTTTTTTTCTATACACATTTTATCCATGTATGTTGATAAAATCAGTTAGTAAAATGAATGAATATATGTTTTGGAGTGAAGTCTGCAGAGGTGAGCTCTTATATAGAAGTCTCTTCATGGAGGCACAATGTTATCAGACAACTCTGGCTGCAGAATAAATGAAACATGCACTTCTGTAAATATGGTACTCTTTACTATGGCTTTAGTCATTGGAAACATTTGCAAAGATCGCAAAAGTTCTTACAGTTTCATTCACTTCCTTTCCACTGTATACATTTCTTACATTCATTTACAACTGTTACAAATGCAAAATTAGTAGGCTATAGCAGATAAATGAAAAAAGGATCACTCATCTCATCAAATACTTTAAACATGTAATCTTATTGCAACACTTTAAAATGAACTGCACCTCGAAGTCATTTCATTTTCAGCTATATTTTGTAATAATCAGTAGGAAACCATAAACCTCTGGATTATTTGCTGCAGGTATGATGTTATCTGTACTGGTGCAGTTTAAACAAAGACCTCAAGTGTACAGTACTAGGTCTCTTTTAACACTTCTCTCTTTTAACCAAGCACCAAACCTTTAACAGTAATTTTTACAGTCAAGCTTCAATTTTTTTTTAATTACGTTTCAAAGCTTCAGTGTTGAACATACCATCACTTACATGCGGTAACTTGGAATCATTTATTGCACTTATGTAAACTGATTATTCCATTAAGTGAAAATTTCTAGAAGTACATGTGTATGCCTGTATTTAGTTGCAGAGACTAAGGTCCTTCATTTTAACAGTTTAACATACAGCGTTTATTGGAACTAAATACATACACAACAGAGCTTTGTTTATACTTGGGATATCTTATTTATGGCATACTGCATCATTAGAATTCCTCATCTGTAGGTCACTTTTCTGCCTGTTAATTTAAGGAATGTATATATATAAACACTATCTCTCTTCAGCTGGACAGATCTCCACAATACTGTTGGTAACCCGTATCCCATACCAGCCTGCCCAGAACTGTGTATCCACCCCTCCATGAGTGAAACGGATAAACCGAACCCCAGGTCCATAATCCTTAAAGACATGTGTCATCTGAAATAAAGGAGAACAAATAAAGAGACAATGAAGCCTAGACTGTTAGTTTGATTGTAGCGGAATAACTTGACTGACAGTATTATGCTACTCACTTGACACCACGGCTCATCATTCCACTGTTCAAAAAAAACTTTCTCAGGCTGAAAAGTACAGATACGTTTTTTCCTCTGATCAAGCAACTCTACACTGATCTCATACTGACACCCACAATCAAAGCGTGGTGCATACCTGCAGAGAAGACATCACGTAAATGTGCTTTCATATTAGAACCTGGTTTGTAAGTAACACTAGTACTGCATTTAAAGGGACAGTTCATCCAAAAATGAAAATTGTCATCGTAACTGTGGAACACAAAAGACGACAGTCAAAAGGGTCCAAATGACACTGGAGCACATTGACTTCCAAAAACAAAGACGGTTTTCAAAATATTCTTTATGTTCCAAAGAAGTTTTGGACATGTTTGGATTTTTTTTTAAACAAAGTTACAATTTATGCAGATTCTTGCAATAATAATAATTATATTAAAACTATAGCAATAACATAAATATCTGAATATAATGACCCAGATGGAAGGGTCATTTACAGAAACCGTATTAAATTCATCACCAAAAGAATGAAATTCACCTCCTAAGATACAGAATGAAATGAGTTTGAGCGATCACTCACCAGTCTGTTATTTTGATATGAGGTTGTAGTTGATCCATGAAAGCATCACTGTAGCCTTCTTTCTTCAAATCAATAAGCTGTTGCTTCAAACATAACCTAAGGACAAAGTAAATGGGTGATTCATGTGTGGATCAGCTTGCTGATTGATTGATAATCATATACTGACCAATAAATAAGCTCAAAACGTTCTTATAAGATCTCAAATATCAAATGTACCCATAAGATGTTACAAAACATTTTGTGACCGTCTCATCTGGAAATGGTTTCCTATTTTCCTCTGCAACCCAGCGGTGACCTCCATTCTGTACAATCTTCCATCCTTGAAGTTTATCTAATAAGAACATCAGAGAAGAGATGTTAACTGAAACAAAAATTCACACTTTAATAAAGACATTACCTTAAATTAAATTACTGATAAAAAAAAAATAAATAATGTATAGCCTGAATGCACTGTAAGTCGCTTTGGATAAAAGCGTCTGCTAAATGCATAAATTATATGTATGTCTGCACTATGTTTGTACTTTCTGTCCTGGAAGCTTCTGACACAAAGAGAAATTCCTTGTGTGTGTAAACACACTTGGCAAATAAAGCTCTTTCTGAAGATACTTATTGTTCAAACCTATTTATGTAAATCAGGGTTATTATTAACTAACCCTAAAATTGAAACCATAAAAAAATCATTGATATATAATAAACGTTAACTGAAATAAAATATTAAAAACTTATTTCAACTACTTGCAATGGCAACCTTTCTCATTTTCATGTAGTACTAAAATAACAAACTAAAGCTGACATAATTAAGAAAAACTGTACAGACTTTAGAAAAACTAGAAACACAGAACAAAATTAGTACAGCTTTAACTAAAATAAGACGAAAACAGTAAATATAAAAAGTCTAAATATTTATAAAAACTACAACAGTATATTAGTGATATTGATATGAATCACCTTCTGCTCTGGGATTCTTGAGCAAGTTACGTCGTTTCTTAGTTAAGAAGTAAAACAAGCGCCAGTCATATGGTGGTCTGAAAGCATCATGTGGCTGGATCCCCTCTCTCCGACAGCGCACTTTCCAGTGTGCAGCACTGTCCACCAACTCCTTCCACTCATGACACACCAGACGACAGACTTGCACCACCTGATGAGCAGGCAGGTTCAGGAGGATCTCCTCAACCACAGCTAGAGGAACATCTGCCTGCAGACCTGAGCACTGACAGAGGAAGAAAGATTCAGTTCTAATACAGCTGTGGATCATGGATGTTAATATTTATCTGGTTATCAACAAGGCTATAATCTTCCAAAACACAGTTTGACCACTAAACTGGTATGACCAGCTGGTTTACTTTCTAGAAACCAGCTACCATGTTCTGCCGAATAAAATAAAATAATAATAATAAATACAGCTAAAACCAGCATAAACTGATTGGCTGGTTTAAGGGGGCTGACCAGCTAAAGAAGTGAACACAACCTCTTTAAAACCAGTCTGCAAACCAACTATGACCAGGCTAGACCACCTTAAACCAGCAAATCCTAGGCTGGTTTCACCTGTTCTTTTCCCCCTTCACATCTATTATCTTAAAATGGACTTTTTAGCAAAATATAAAATCTATTTCTGCGTTAATAATGTCTGGGCCAGTTTGATTATTCTCTATGACAATTGAAACCATAAGTAACTTACTGCGTCTAATCTGCGTTTCCTTGAAGGAACATGAATATGTCCGCTCTCTGACTGACCCATTCTTGTTTTTTGACATATTTGTTTTTTATTAGACATGTTTGCGGGTCCGGACCTACGGGTGCAGACACGGAAGTTACGTTTCATAGTCTGACGAACGATATTACATCACGTTAATCCAACTGAAACACAAACAGCAGTAGCTACTTCGCATTAGTTATATTTCAGACCCAGAGGTCGTTGTTCTAAGCAGTGATAACGACTCTTGATGCGGAAGCACGTTCATCTGTTTCTGCTAAACCGGAAAATGTCTGGCAGCGCGCGTCTTCACGGCTCACTCCAGCATTTCCGTTACATACATACTTCTTTCCGGTTTAGACATTCCATTAGCCGCACGTAGCATGATTCTGCTCAGAATCCGAATACGTTATATTCCTAAGGAATCACGTGTTGTTACCGAGATCGCAAATCGAAAGCACGGATGTCTCTGAAGCTTGTTTACGTCGTGGCTCCTCCTTCACTGACGAATGCAATACGATTGGAGCATTAAAATAAAGCACTAATAAAGTTCTTACCTCTAGAGTTCATGGCGGTTTCGTTCAAGTGCTTTTTACTGTTTACATTTCTTACAGTACATCGTAGGCTATTAATCTTACACCTGCAAAGTTAATGAGAGCAGGTAGCCTATAACATTTAACATTTGTGACCCTGGACCACAAAACCAGTCGCTGGGGTTTATTTGTAGCAATAGCCAAAAACATTGTATGGGTCAAAATTATAATTTTTTCTTTTATGCAAAAAAATCATTAGGATATTAAGTAAAGATCATGTTCCATGAAGATATTTAGTGAATTTCCTATCGTAAATATATCAAAGTTTAATTTTTGATCAGTAATATACATAGCTAAGAAGTTCATTTAGACAACTTTAAAGGCGATTTTCTCAATATTTAGATTTTTTTGCACCCTCAGATTCCAGATTTTCAAATAGTTGTATCTCGGCCAAATTTTGTCCTATCCTAACAATTTGTCCTTTGTCCTATCAATGGAAAGCTTATTTATTCAGCTTTCGAAAAATTGACACTTATGACTGGTTTTGTGGTCCAGGCCACATTTAATCTCATTGCAACACATTAGAACTGCACCTCATGGTATAAATTTAGTTGTTTATTTTCTTTTTCAGGTTTTTACATCTCTGTTGTAATCATCAGTGGGAAAGCTTATACTTATTGTTTGTTAGGGATATAATGTTAAACCTATGTAGCTTAAACAATGCCGATTATCAAGAGGAGCAATATATCATGGCTATTATTGTTTTATCAAATGTTTATGGTAAAATGAATTTGCCTGGAGCAACGAGGCTTTAAACAAATGAATGACATTAGGTTCATAATAACTTTTCCGCGTGGTGCACGGTACTGTCATCTGGTGGACAAAGAAATGAAGTTCATCTGCTTAGCTGTAGTTCAGTTAGCAGCTGTTTACATGTGGATGTACAACAGTTCTTTTGACAACATGCTGTTTTTGAAGCAATAAAAATTGCTGTGAAAGCTATTAAGTGTGCTGTCAGTAAATTAAAGTAAGATGGGGGGCGGGGGGGCTTGGTAGCAACTAGACTACAATGAATTACATCAGGCATGAAGTGCAATATTATAGTCTTTTAAATAAATCAAGCTGTGTGTTTTTTTTTAAGTTTCAAATGTTTCATTCAAAAATTTCTAAATTCATATTAACAGTGTAATATACAGTGTAGCGTGTATATATATATATATATATATATATATATACACACACACACACACACACACACACACACACACACACTCACACACACATACAGTGCCCTGAAACGTTTTTTTGCCCCTTTCCTGTTTGTTTTTTTGTTTGTTTGTTTGTTTGTTTTTTGCATATTTGTCACACTAGTGAAGTCAGATCATCAAACAAATTTTAATATTACACAAAGATAATGCAAGTAAATACAAAATGCAGTTTTGAAATGATGATTTCATTTATTAAGGGAAAAAAACAGCTGTCCAAACCTACCTGGCCCTACGTGAAAAATTAATTGCCCCCTCCTGTTAAATCATGAAAGAACTGTGATTAAACACATTATTTTAGAAAGCTGAGTTAAATTTCAGTAGCCAAACCCAGGCCTGATTACTGCCAGACCTGTTGAATCAAGAAATCACTTAAATATAACCTGTCTACATATTAAAGTATGCTTAAAGAGCAACAACACATCATACCGCGATCTAAATAAATTCAAGAACAGATGAGAAACAAAATAGTTGACATGTATCAATCTGGAAAGGGTTATAAAGTCATTTCTAAGGTTTTGGGACTCCAGTGAACCACGGTCAGAGCCATTATCCACAAATGTAGAAAACTTGTAACAGTGGTGAACCTTCCCAGGAGTGGTCGGCCTACCAAAATTACTCCAAGAGCGCAATGACGGCTCATCCAGGAGGTCATAAAAGAACCCAGAACAACATCTAAAGAACTGCAGGTCTCACTTGCCTCAATTACAGTCAGTGTTCATGATTCAACGATAAGAAAGAGACTGGGCAAAAACAGCATCCATGGGAGAGTTCCAAGGCAAAAGCCACTGCTGACCAAAAAGAACACAAAGGCTCGTCTCACATTTGCCAAAAATATCTTGATTATCCCCAAGACTTTTGGGCAAATATTCCGTGGACTGATGCGACAAAAGTTGAAATTTTTGGAAGGTGTGTGTCCCGTTACATCTGGCATAAAACCAACACCACATTTCATAAAAAGAACATCATACCAACAGTCAAACATGGTGGTGGTAGTGTGATGGTTTGGGGCTGCTTTGCAGCTTCAGGACCTGCATGACTTGCCATAATTGATGGAACCATGAATTCTGTACTCTATCAGAAAATCCTGAAGGAGAATGTCTGGCCACCAGTTTGTGACCTCAAGCTCAAGCACACTTGGGTTATGCAGCAGGGCAATGATCCCAAACACACCAGCATGTCCACCTCTGAATGGTTCAAGAAAAACAAAATTAAGGTTTTGGAGTGATCAAGTCAAAGTCCGGACTTAAATCCGATTGAGATGCTGTGGCATGACCTTAAACAGTCCTTTCATACTTGAAAAACCTCCAATGTGGCTGAATTAAAACAATTCTGCAATGAAGAGTGGGCCAAAATTCATCCACAGTGATGTGAAAGACTCATTGCCAGTTATAGCAAACGTTTGATTGCAGTTGTTGCTGCAAAGGGTGGCACAACTAGTTATTAGATTTAGGGAGCAATTACTTTTTTCACGTAGTGCCAGGCAGATTTGGACAGCTTTTTTCCCTTAATAAATGAAATCATTATTTCAAAACTGCATTTTGTATTTACTCGGGTTATCTTTGTATAATATTAAAATTTGTTTGATGATCTGAATCATTCAAGTATGACAAATATGCAAAAAAAGGAAAAAAAAAAAAAATACCAGGAAGGGGGCAAAAACTTTTTCACGCCACTGTAGCTGTCCGGAAAAAAAAAATCCAGCCATGTAATATGAAAAATAGAGACATTTAGTCCCCTTCAAAGGTGATTATAGTAAACGGCAGAAGTTGCAGGGCACCAAATCTGGGCTGTAGAGACATGATGCATGGGCGGGCGCATTGTCGTGATCAGAGCTGGGTAGTAACTGATTACATGTAATCTGGATTACTTAATCAGATTCCAAAATTAAGTACTTGTAATTAGAATAAGTTAAATTTTAAAATACTCGTAATCAGACTACAGTTACTTTTTAACGGATTACATGATTACATATTATTCATACAATAGCAATAAATTATTCATAATTCATTGATTCTCCCTAATTTTTATTTTTCATCTTTTAAATTTTCCTTTCTAAAATAGCCTACCGATTATATACATTAAGAAAGTCTAGTTTTGTGGACATTCACACATAGACTAGTCATTAGTCAGGCATTTGACCACTGGATTTACAAAAATCATTTTAGGTTTAAGAAGGGTTTCAACATTGCATCAACTACTGATGAACACATTTATTTTCATTTGGATTATCACTCTGTCGGATTTTTAACCATGTATTATTACGTCTTTGAAAGGCTTTTGTCTTTCAAACTCATTAAAATGCACATATTCACGTTATTTCTTATTTACATGTAATGCAGGCATACCAAAACTTTTTGTCATCTAAACCTTATTCACCAATTGATTAATGGTCACATGGCATGCTGGTAAATAAAAATATTTAATCATTTTTAGTAAGTGTTTTATTTTAGTAATTTCTCATAGAAGCCTGAGGCTAGACCAGCCAATGTGCATGTGCAGTCATAAGCACGTTATGACTGCGCATGCGCATTGGCTGGTCTAGCCTGAAAAATAAGCTTTTTAAACACTATTTGAGCATTAGTAACAACATTCATGGGGCAATTAATTTCAGATTTTTTTGCTGATTTGACTAATGTAATTTAATTGTGATTTCAGTGAGCAGTTTTTGAGATTTCAAGATTCCCCCATTCATTAAGATAGGACTTGGTCTTGTATGAGCTGCAACAAAGGGACTTTGTTTTAAAATTATTTATTTTGATTTTTATTTTGTATGATTAATTAATTGTTAGCTTTTCATTAAACTCATAAACCCCCTGCAGTTCCTTTACAAACACTAGTTTGGGAAGCCTTGATGTAATATAATGTTTAATGCATTTTTCACATCATTATGGTACAAGATAATCCTATTTGAATCAATGTGATAAACAAGTTGTCAAAAGTAATCTAAAAGTAATCCAAAAGTAATCTGATTATATTACATAAAATGTGTAATGTAACGGATTACGTTACTGACTACAGTTTTTGTCATGTAATCTGGAATCAGTAACGGATTACAATTTGTAAGTAATCTGCTCAGCTCGGGTCGTGATGAAGTTGTTAATCACCAGCTGCCTATGGATGTGGCCGTTTTCGTCATATTGCATCTCTCATCTCGTATTCTTCATATTACATGGCTGGATACTTTCGGGACAAGACTGTAAAAATGTCAATATAATATGTATGCCAAGTTCTGTTGAAACTCTAGATGGCACAGGCTGATGGGTTGTTAACGCAAACTGATGATATTCACAAGCTGATTGGTTCATGTTATATACACAGCCAATGAGCTTATTGCTTTACATTTAAATGGCTGGTTAACATTCACTAGAGCAGTTCGCAGTGCGCTTTCAGAGTTCCTCTGAAACCCTCCAGCTCCACCTGTATAAATCTGCTAGGGGTTATTATATATGCTATTTATGCTGCAGCAGTAAATACTCACACAGCACCGTATCGGCATGTGTATTGGCAGTAGCAAGTTCCTGTACTTGCTTTGCAGCAGCAGCAGCAATAATCGACAACAAAAGCAATGACCAAAAGCAGCAGCAATTCAGCAGCAGCAGCATATTTTGCCAAGACCAAATACATTATCATTGTCATATCGATTACCATGCTAAAATCTTCAGAGAGTTGTCATGATAGAAATATGTACATATAGTTGTCACAGATCCATCAGCCACACCAACCACCTACACCCGTTCACAATCACCTGATTACTGATTACGTACACCTGATTCTACCAGTCCTTCGTCGGCTGGTCTCAAGGTTACATACCTTCCTTCACCCTGCAACTCACCTCTCTAGATCTCTGTGGCTCTGTGACTCCCACCGTCTGGCTGGACCTTCCTAAGAGAGATTAAGATAAGGACAGTTACTTTTCAGTTTTGATGAGCTGTAGTTGTTTCAGTTCTGAACTTCCCTTGTGAAGTCCTCCTTCAGTTGATGTAAATAAAGAAGCTCTGAATCGTTCTTCCTGCGTATGCTTCTCAATCCAGACGTGACAATAATACAGGTGCATCTCAATAAATAGTGTTGGGGAGTAATTGGTTACATGTAACGGAATTATGTAATTTAATTACAAAATAAAAGTAATCAGTTACAGTTACTGAAAAAAACTGTAATCAGTTACAGTTACTGAAAAAAAAATGTAATTAAATTACAGTTACTTATGAAAATGTTAAGGATTACAAAGGGGGTTACATCTGATTTTTTATTTATTTATTTATTTATTTTTCACACACACTCCCACATACAGATTTAATTGATTTCTTTCATAAATTGCAGTGAGTGCTCTAAAATATGAAACACCAATGTTTCAGGAGTTTATAATATGCTTATTTGATAACTCTTTTATTTCCTATATGAGTTTATGTAAATGCTTTATTTTTTAAGATTAACTGTTTTTTTTTTAAAAGGCATTGTTAGATTCCAGTGTTTCCTGTCATAGCTATGCAAAGATTTGATTTCAAAAATAGTATCATAGCTATTAAACTATTATGATTTTAAATATGTATTTATGTATTTAACCTATTTAGAATGATCTCAAAGTAAGTGATTTTGTGGAGGCTGTGCTTCAAAGGGGACATCGGATGCCCATTTTCCACAAGTTGGTATGATTATTTAGGGTCTTCTTGAAATGGTCCCAGTGGTCGTGTAAAACAACACCCTTTTTACCTGGTCAAAAACAGCTTTGTTCACAGTGATTCGTTTCGGTGCATATCTCTTTACATGCTAATGAGCTCTGCTCACCCCACCCCTCTCTTCCACATACAGATTTAGAAAGAAGAGTAAAGGCGATTCGCAAATAATCATTAAAAAAAAATATAAAGTGTGAAACTTACTACTTCTGGAGGTGCAGCTGGATCATGAACAATGGGTACTGATCCATCCTTGAGTTTTAACTTTTTAACAAAACTTGCCTTGAATTGTCCCTCATTCAGAAAGCAAAGGAGAAAATGATTTGTGCAGACAAACGAATTTAGGAGTATTCGTTGGCGCATTACCATCAAAATCAAAAACGAATCCACTGTGTCTTCAGTGGATCTGATGTCTGGAGAAAATTAGGACTCTTATATTCTACATCTAACAACAAAACACCTGCATTGCTTACAAGACATTGTTGTCGCTACAGCTGCTCAAGCGCGGAGAAAATGACAGACTTTGTACAACTGGCTGAGGGTGGAAATATGCTAATATGGGACGGTACATCAGAGGTTGTGGGAGGGGCCTGAGCAATATGACATCATTTTGGCTTGATAACTGTTTAGGTTTTTGGGGAATTAAAAAAATTATTTGTAGGGTGGTTGTGTCTACGCACTACTAAGACACATTTATATGCAAATGAAGATATTTTGCATCAAATGTCTCCTTTAAAATTTAAATATTACAATCTTCATTCAAGTGATGAAGGATTTTGAAAGTCTGACAGTAATCAGTGTTGAGCACTACTGTAAGGTTAACCCTGTCTGCTTTACATGTTCCAAAATGATTAACAGTTGAAAACATTGACATTTCAAAAAGTAATCAAAAAGTAATCAAATGTAATCAGTTACATTACTTTAATAAAGTAATTGAAAAGTTACACTACTTATTACATTTTAAGTAGGGTAACTTGTAATCTGTAACCTATTACATTTCCAAAGTAACCTTCCCAACACTGTCAATAAATTAGAAGGTCGTGGAAAAGTTCATTTATTTCAGTAATTCAACTCAAAATGTGAAACTCGTGTATCAAATAAATTCAATGCACACAGACTGAAGTAGTTTAAGTCTTTGGTCCTTTTAACTGCGATTTTGGCTCACATTTAACAAAAACCCACCAATTCACGATCTCAGATTTTTTTTTTAAATGTTTTTATTTTTTATTATAATTAAAAGACATGTTGTATTAAAATTCAACATTTGTCGCGTTAACATTGAAATATAACACTATTTATGATATTATTTACACGTGACACTGATGCTGCAGCTTGATCTCACGCAGAAAACGTCAGGCTTCCCTTTATCCAGGAAACCGTGCTATGCCATTGGAGGAATGCCTTATCAAATGACTGCAGCCGCCAGGGGCTTTTTCATGCAGATCTTTCTATTGGATGTTAAGGTGCCTATAAATGAATACAAAATGTGCAGCTGTCAGTAATGAATACCATATATACCATATGTTCTCTGTACAAATTCAGCTTCACAGTGGCCTACCACACACACATTTGGAAAATCATGAATACATGAAATATATTAAATCTATAGGAGTGAAGAGACCTCGTTATATACTGTGACTTTAATTTTGTGAAAGTGTTTAGCACAACAATATCAGTCTTATTTGTTTAATAGTAAGTATTGCTAACATAAATTATGATTTGTTTTCTGTTCAATTGTCTACTGTGCCACATTATGATAACCTTTAAGCTGAATATAATCTGGTCTCACTTCACTGAGCTTCAATTTCCATTAAAAAGATGGTAAGTAAAAAACAATACAGTAAAATATTATTTATAATGTACTGATGTTTTTTCCTTGTCATATTTACTCTTATTCCTATCATCCAGTGGTTTCAAATGTCCGTTTGAGGATGGTGTATCCCTAGTGGTTAAAGATCTAGGCTGGTGAATGAAAAGTTTTGAGGGATTTGTGAGAGATAATCACTGTGTGAACTGCGACTTATAAAAACACACAACTAAGTATTTATAAAATGCATGATGCTCCATCCTCAACTCTTCCTCACTTTGCATGTCATGTTTGCATGCCATGTTCAACGTTATTTTAGTAAATTTTACACCGGAAGCATGTGAAAGTATGTTAATGGGAATGTGAAAGATCTTGAGAAAGTTAATATATTATGTACTTTAACAGCTCGGTAGAACATTGTTTTGTGTAACTGCATTTTGTATTACAAAAGAAATTCTGTTGCAAAAATGGGACACTAAGTATGTCAGAAGAGACAGTTATTTTCTTCTGTCTATATGTTTGTCATAGATGGGAGCTTTTTCTGCATCCATCATTCTCTTCCTTGGTCGAGCTTGGGATGCTATTTCGGATCCTCTGATTGGATATGTCGTGAGCAAGAGTGGCCAGACCAGATTTGGCAAACTTATTCCTTAGTCAGACTGGGTGTGAAGATATTTCTCATCATTCTGCTCATCCACTCTCTTTATGTAGGATTGTGTTCACAATGCCACTTGGGGTCCTATCATACATTATGCTCTGGTATACCCCACAGGACACCATGTCCCCTGGCTTCAGTTTCGGCTGGTACTTCTTATGGTGCTGTCTGTTTGACACCTTCATGAGTGTAAGCCCAGTATTATGTTCCTATAGTTTTCTGTTGTTTTCCACATTCAAGGACATTTCCTGCATAAGGGGAAGACTAAATTGAAATTAGTTTTGAATTGCAAACAAATATACAGTGACACTATAGTTCCCACTTCTTTCCTGTGAAGTACTCATGGTGAATATAGTAAATGTAGTACTCACCACTGCAGTTTTCCAACAGCTGTGTTTGCTTATATAATGAGTCATAACTGTCTCCAAAACATTTAATTCTCTCTCTGTTTTGTCTAGTGCTACCATATACTTCCCTAAACATGTTTCTGGGGGGGAATGAGAAGGGTCGAGACTCAGCCACTGGTTACAGTAAGAAAATATAGCCATAAAGTGCAGTCATTGTGGTCTAAGCACCAATAGCTCATGCAGTCAATTAGGTTGTGGCAAGTTGATAGAATTGCAATGTATCTTTCTAAATGTTTATGAAAAGTCAACTACCTTAAATCTCCAATTATACAAGAAACAAGAAATATTGGCCATTTCCACATCAAAAATATATCAGCCAATACCTGTGAAACAATTAAATGTCATAAATCTGTTAATGAACTTGATTGAACTTATTGTCAGGGGCACTTTAAGATAGTGTATACAAATTTCATGTGAAGCAGTAAGCGTCTTAAGAGGAGTTAAAAAGAAGGGGAGAAAACTTTGAACTTTGAACTTCCTTCATTGCTTAGAGCCCTGACAATTATTACTGTTACAGTCAGATCCTCTACGATCGTTTTCAATCAAACAGATCTAACAACAGATCAAAATCTCTAAATATTCTAAATTCAAATAATCAGTTGTGTATAACTAACACCATTCACGTGTGCCATTCATAACTGAATTGATGGAATACCTTTTATACTCCTGAATTTGAATTGGGATAGCAAATGGAAGAATTGCTATTCAGATGTTCATAAGGAGGGTGAATTAAAATGAATTGGAATTCAAAGACATTCAAAAAAGAAAAAAATGCAAATAAAAAAGAAAAACAATGAATGTTGGTTTGTCATAGTCTTTGTAAGTTTTGAAAAAACGACAGCTAGGTAGATCATACTTTCTTCTAGTCATCCTTTTTTATTATTATTTGTAAGCAGGATACATTGTAAACAGAAAGCAGAAACGTGGATTTATAGGATATTACCTTAACTGAAATCTATTTCCTGTATAAAAAAGAAAAAATGTCAAGAAATTTGTCTCTCACGATACAGGAATGGGCATGGAAGCGTTCACTACACTGGCGGGAGCTGCCATTCAGGGTCAGATAGTGGGGGTGCACCATGCCAAGAGGACACATGTCTGCAGTTTACAGAATGACACGGAAGGGCCTTCTGGGAACCACACTGAATCGCTGGATGACATATCTGACACTCTACTAAATACAGTGAGTCACAGAGAACATCCTATTACTACTGTCAAGCACATATGGATAGTGGACTTTGTTACTAGTTATTGCTTGTGAAATGGCCACACATATTGACTGTGAACTATCAAGGCAGCTGTTTTTTCTAAATGAATAATTTAGTCATTTAGAGGATAAAATGCTTCCTTGCATGTTGAGCATACGTAGGCCCTTTCTCTGGAACTGTTGTACCAGAGAATGCAGTGCCTCCAGATTTAAATATCATACATTAAATATGACATTATAAACCATATACTTCATGTCTAAACTCGGCAACCAAGTATCTTCTGTTATATTACCAGAAACAGACATTTTAGACAAGCTATTTTAAGATCAACATTGTTCATTGGGGTCAGTAAGATTTTTTTTTAATGTTTTTGAAAGAAGTCACTTATCCTCACTAGGGTTGTATTTATTTGATCAAAAATACAGTAGAAACAGTAATATTATGACACTGACAATTTTTCATTTCTATATATTTTTTTTAAATCTATTCCTGTGATGCAAAGCTGACTTTTCAGCAGCCATTACTCCAGTCTTTAGTGTCACATGATCCTTCAGAAATCATTCTAATATGCTTAAAAATATGATTTGGTGCTCAAGCTAGATTTCTTATTATTATCAGTGTTGGAAACAGTTGTGCTGCTTCATATTTTTTGTGCAAAAAGTGATATATTTTGTCAGGGTTCTTTATATGTAGAAAAGGTGCAGCACTCACTCTTGAAAAAAAAATCCAACTTTATTGGTTAAAATACAAAATACTGAGGTTTCAGTCAGTATCCAGGCCTGTCTGATGTATTTTAACCAATAAAGTTGAATTTTTTCAAGAGTGCTGCACCTTTTCTAATTGAAATAGATGATTTTTTATTTTTATTTTTGGTTGCACCTCCTCTGTGGATGGTAGAGCACCTCTTTTCAGTAAAAATTATTTTTTAAAGTACAATATTCTTGTAATATTTAATGTCTCTACTCACACTTTTGATCAATTTAATGCATCCTTGCTAAATAAAAGTATTAACTTTAAAAAAAAAAAAAAAATTCTTATCCCAAACTTTTGAACGGTAGTGTCATTTGTCTATTAATTTCTACAGAGAACAGCCTATTTGACTGGTGCACTAGTTTTAGGAATGCTGTACTTCCTGTGCTGCCTCGTGCTTTTTCTTGGGGTGAAGGAGTAGTTGGGTAGGTCTCCTATCTAACTGGTATAAAGATGATGGTGGGCCATACTCCATATGTGCGGCTTGTATTTGGCTTCCTGTTTGCTTCATTAGACTTCCAGGTCAGAAGTTTTTCTGAATTATTTGATAGCCATACAATTTTAGAGACTACAAATGGATTTTATTAAGTATGACAGATGTCAAGATGATAAAATTATTTGTTTCAGATGGCTCAGGGAAATTTTGCCCTCTTTTGCACTCACGCAACAAATATGGGAGCCCATTTCCAGCACCTTGTTCTCATACTATTGGTAAGGGATTTATAATTTCAAATAATAATAATAATAATAATAATAATAATAATAATAATTATTATTATTATTATTATTATTATTATATAAAAGTATTACTATTATTTTAATATGAAATACAGCAATGAGCTATTTTGAGCTGACATGTAAAGAAAAGAAAAGTCAGTTTCATTTGTTCATAATAAATAATATTTTTTTACTTAACCTATAATTTAAATGTTACAACATGAAGCAAATTAAATCATGCGTAATAAATTATAACATTTATATTGTATTAAATCACAATATTTAAATGTTTATGAATGGTCTTATCTTTATCTTACAAATTACTTCTAAAATTATACAATAGTCAGACAACTATTCATTTTTTTTAATTTATGTAGCATTGTATGTTTTTCATGGTGTTCTTTCTGCTCTTGTACAGACAGTAGCCACAATATCCATCCCAGTGTGGCAGACAGTATTAGTCACAATAGGCAAGAAGACCACCATATTCATCGGCCTATCAGTGAGCACCACTCTTTGTTATTGGTTGCTTTATGGCTGCACAAAAATGAAACTGTAGTGCTATAACATTTACACGTTCTATATTTGTTTGCACTGTTTCATTCATCTTTCTCTTTTCTGCATTTTTATATCCCAGCCCTAATTGTGATATCCCTAGTGAAAAGTAATTTACCCGCCTTCGTTATGATGTCCATGTTAGCTGGCACGAGTCTGGCAGCCGTCTTTCTACTCCCTTGGTAATGTAACCCTTATAAAATATCTCCTCTTCATTGTTAAAGTCCTCACTTCACCAACACGTACTCCACACAGTTATTATATATCTCATTATCATAATCATTTATGGATATATATATGGCCATATTACTTTGTCAAACTACTGTATATAACCAGGTTGTTTATTTATTTTAGGTCAGTGTTGCCAGATGTAGTGGATGACTTCAAAGTCAAGAACCCATCATGCCAGGATCTAGAACCATTGTTCTACTCCTATGTTTTCTTCAACAAATTTGGAGGAAGCATGTCTGTTGGAATCTCTACCTTGGTTTTACAGTAAGAGTTTCCTCCAATCAGATTTTTCACATCTGTGCACCACATCTTTTTGGACCCCCTTAAACCTACAGCTTCTGTGGTTGATTCAGGTGAAAGCTTCATGTGATGTTCTCCTTCCCTAATGCTTCAGCTTTGTAGGATACAAGCCTGGTGCTTGTAAACACAATCCAGAGGTCATATTTTCACTGTGGCTGCTCTTCGCTCCTGTGCCAATCTGCCTGCTGCTCATCAGCTTGATGATTTTTTGCTTTTATCCCATCAATGAAGGGCGACAGAGGAAAATCCAGGATGCATTAAGGAAAGCAGAGTATGTGTTTGTGTATTACCTTGAAGGCTTTATTTTGCGAGAATAATTGACTGAGTTGAGGAGTCAAGTATGATACATTAATTCTTTCTACATGTATTTCTTTTCAAAAATAATGCAAAAGCAACATCTTTCGCACTCACGAAAGGCCAAGGTTCATTTTAAGTCTTAACATTTATTTTCAGCACTGTGCAATATGTTCAAATATATCTGCACAATATGTCTTCATGCTCTAACACTGTGTTCCAGTTTTGCATAAATTGCATTAACTATTAACTGTGCCTGTTTTATACAGGACAGAGACCAGCAGGAAAGGAGAAGAAGAACTGCACCTATGAAGTAATCACTATGTCAAATAAGGATTTCACTACTTTTGTAACATTCACAGGTTCTGGAACTGTTAATAATGAACATGCTTTGTTTTCATTGTGCGTGGTGACTGTTTCTCAATCCTTATTTGGAGGGATCCCAAAACCATTTCGAAATTTCACTATAATCTTATACACCTGAGGTGAATGAAGGAGATATTCAAAACATGCAGTTCTGTGGGGCCTCAAAACCAGAATTGTGAAACATTGGTGGTCTTAAAGGTGCAGTGTGCTATTACTGCACCATATCCAGACAATTGTGTTGCTGTGTATAAAGTTCAGGGAAATCAACCAACGAATGGCTTACTGATAACTGTCTCGGCATCAGCACGTTTTCTCATAAGCGGTAATGTTGATAATGTAAAAGTGTATAAATAAACAGCCACGTGTAAATATGTGAATGGCCTTTTATTGCCTAATCGCACAGCACCATTTTGTGGCCAATATCTTAGGCCTTAAAGAGATAGTTCATCTAAAAATGAAAATAACCAGGTTCATAACCAGACAGTTTTGGTTACCAATGACTTTCACTGTATCCACTTCATGCCAAAATACATTTGTCTCTGTTTCGAAGAAAGAAAGAAAGTCATACAGTTTTGGAACAACATGACTGTGAGTTAAAGGTTGCAGAATTTTAATTTTTGGCTGAACTGGCATTTCTGTTGGGTGACTTGATATGTTGTTCATGGAGGGGGTGTGGGATGAGTATATGTGCGACTCTTGTCACCCACATTACAAGACTACACATACAGTGAGTGTTGAGAGCATGTTATATAACAGGGACTTCACAATGAATTGGAGGCTAGAGGATGCAGGAGAGGTGAAAATCTGCGGTCTTAAACCAGTAACTGCCTGTGTTTTCCTGTTTTCATGCTGTGTGCTTGTGTGCATTTGCTCTGGGATTCTTGAGCAAGTTACTCCCTTTCTTAGTTATAAAGTAAAACAGACACCAGTCGTCTAGGGGTATGGAAACATCACGTGGCTGGATCCCTTCTCTCCTACAGTGCTCTCTCCTGTGTGCAGCACTGTCCACCAGCTCCTTCCACTCATGACACACCAGTATGGAGGACCAAGAGTGCCACTTAAAAAAATAAAATAAAATGAAGAATCAATATTGATTTAATAATTCAAACATAATGTATATAAATAAATCACTTTTTTTAATGTATAAATAAATAGACAAATTTAAAACTATTTAATTCATGTTTTAAAACGTGGATTAATAAAACAAAAAGTACATTAATAAATCTTTTTAAATGCACATTTTTAATCTCTTTTTAAAAATGCATTTGGCAAACGCTTTTCTCTCTCTATTTGCCAATTGCTTTTCTTTATCCATTTGCCAATCGAGTTAAAAAATGCCATTGGACAATACACACATGGGAGCAACCAATCAACTTTCACTACGATTTGAAGAGCCAACCCCTCTCTCATTTGTAAATGTAACGCGCTGTCATTGGACAGTGAAAAAAGCTATACGTCATTACAGCGGGAGTAAGAAAACAGATTCAATCGACTCAAAATGTCAGCGGAATCTGAACGTGTTTGGAGAGGGATTGTGGATGATTTGTTAGCTTTCTGATTCTGCAATAGAAATTCTCCTCTGGGTTATCAGGAGCTTGCGCAAAATGCGGCATCTGCATCTCACAGGAGCACGGACTGTCTTCGCTGGCCATAATTCGATGTAATACTTTTTATTTAAACAACTACATTTCAACAAAATAACATTATGTACCACAGGACTGTTATTTGTAAGCATTTTTCATAAAGTGTGTTAATAAAGTTTGTTTAAGTTAAGTTTATGTTTGATATTCGCTGCGTCTAGACTGCTTTAGGGACCGTCTGCAAAGTTACCTCACAGTACAAAACGAAGTCCAGTAATTCATTTAAATTAATGTTTGCAGGGCTATAGTAAAAACAATAGTAATGCAATCTTTACAGTTTGCCAATGTGTCATACAGGTGCATCTCAATAAATTAGAATGTCGTGGACAAGTTCATTTATTTCAGTAATTCAACTCAAATTGTGAAAGTCATGTATTAAATAAATTCAATGCACACAGACTGAAGTAGTTTAAGTCTTTGGTTCTTTTAATTGTGATGATTTTGGCTCACATTTAACAAAAACCCACCAATTCACTATCTCAACAAATTAGAATACTTCATAAGACCAATAAAAAAAACATTTTTAGTGAATTGTTGGCCTTCTGGAAAGTATGTTCATTTACTGTATATGTACTCAGTACTTGGTAGGGGCTCCTTTTGCTTTAATTACTGCCTCAATTTGGCGTGGCATGGAGGTGATCAGTCTGTGGCACTGCTGAGGTGGTATGAAAGCCCAGGTTTCTTTGACAGTGGCCTTCATCTGCATTGTTGGGTCTGGTGTCTCTCATCTTCCTCTTGACAATACCCGTAGATTCTCTATAAAGTTCAGGTCTGGTGAGTTTGCTGGCCAGTCAAGCACACCAACACCATGGTCATTTAACCAACTTTTGGTGTTTTTGGCAGTGTGGGCAGGTGCCAAGTCCTGCTGGAAAATGAAATCAGCATCTCCATAAAGCTTGTCAGCAGAAGGAAGCACGAAGTGCTCTAAAATGTCCTTGTAGATGGCTGCGTTGACTGTGGACTTCAGAAAACACAACGGACCAACACCAGCAGATGAAATGGCAGCCCAATTCATCACTGACTGTGGAAACTTCACACTGGGCTTCAAGCAGCTTGGATTCTGTGCCTCTCCAGTCTTCCTCCAGACTCTGGGACCTTGATTTCCAAATGAAATGCAAACTTTACTTTTATCTGAAAAGAGGACTTTGGACCACTGAGCAACAGTCCAGTTTTTTTCTCCTTAGCCCAGGTAAGATGCTTCTGACATTGTTTCTGTTTCAGAAGTGGCTTGGTAGCCCTTTTCCTGAAGACGTCTGAGCGTGTTGACTCTTGGTCACTGACTCCAGCTTCAGTCCACTCCTTGTGAAGCTCTCCCAAGTGTTTGAATCAGCTTTTTTGACAGTATTCTCAAGCTTGTGGTCATCCCTGTTGCTCGTGCACCTTTTCCTACCCCATTTCTTCCTTCCAGTCAACTTTTCACTTAATATGCTTTGATACAGCACTCTGTGAACAGCCAACCATTCAGTAATGACCTTCTGTGACTTACCCTCTTTGTGGAGGGTGTCAATGATTGTCTTCTGGACAACTGTCAGATCAGCAGTTTTCCCCATGATTGTATAGGCTATTGTGTAACCATTTTGAAGGTTCAGGAATCCTTTGCAGGTGTTTTGAGTTGATTAGCTGATTGGCATGTCACCATATTCTAATTTGTTGAGATAGTGAATTGGTGGGTTTTGTTAAATGTGAGCCAAAATCATCACAATTAAAAGAACCAAAGACTTAAACTACTTCAGTCTGTGTGCATTGAATTTATTTAATACACAAGTTTCACAATTTGAATTGAGTTAGTGAAATAAATGAACTTTTCCACGACATTCTAATTTATTGAGATGCACCTGTGTTTAAATGTTCTATTTAAATGTGAAAAGTCATTTTATTTAAAACACAAAGGACGTTTTAACTCAGTGGGTGGAATTGTCATTCGGTCCCTTGCACATCAAGCGCAGAGATAGCGTTTCTAAGCTTTCTCCGGTTTAAATTCAAGTACTGCTCACTGCAGAGAAAAATGACCTCCAGCTCCCCCTCTCTGGATGTCCAGCTCCACCTCTGTGTGAAGTAATGGGTGGAGTTATGTTTAGTGATAGGGTAGGGTTAGGGTGTAGTTAGGTGTCTATCTCCACCCATTACCTCCAGCGAGGGGGAGCTAGAGCTCCAGCTCCTCCCATTTGGTTCTGCAGCGAGCACCCTCTCTTTAAATTTACTGCTACAACACGTAGGAGGTTTTGAAATAATTTTTTTCATCTCGGCAGTGGTTGCATACTGTTATAACTGATTGTGGTAGTGATATCTTTAGAACTGTCGACTGTACAGAGGCAAACGAAAGCAAATGTCTGGCGAATATCGAGCCTAAAACTAAAACTAACTTTATACCGCAGTAGTTCACCACTACATAAGAGAAAGCTGAAATTATGTGTATGTGTACACACACACACGCGCGTTTGTTTTGCTATCTTAGTGAGGATGTTGCATAGACTTCCATTGATTTTCTATCAGGTCAATGATATTTTCTTTCCCCTAACCTGACCCCTATACCCCTAAACCTACCCATCACAGAAACGTGCTGTGCAGAACACTAGATCTACATCAAAACATTGTTTGGCTGATTTATAAGGCTTTTTAGTGAAGACCAGTCAAATGTCCTCCCTATTGGGTTGTCATGATCTTTTACTATATAAGTGAATATATCCTCACAAGTAGGCTATAGTTAAACCAGTTCACACATTTGCAGTGTATTTCACATTGCTTTGAAATATGAACATAAACCGTTGTTCAGTTAATACAGAAATGAGTTTCTGATATGCTGCACAAAGTTGGGCTGCGTTCAGCCCCGACAAAACGTTGCAAAACGTTTTTTTAAACGGAAATGGTGGTATGTTGAACACCACCCTGTTCTGATGACACAAGAATCGCAACTATGGCAGCTGAGAAGGCCATTCTTTGTGTTCTTTTTGAAGAATTTTCGGAGCCGGATGAAATTGGTATAAATACGTGTTTAATGCTGCAAAATACACTCAGTGTTACAGTCACTGCCCTTGCCGTCCAGAATAAAAGAGAACATCCCAATCGAGTGAAGGGATTTGTGGAAACTGTGGTTCCTAATTATTGTGATCTAATTTTGCCTTGTATTTCAGGATGAAAAGACAAACATTTCAGGTGAAGGATAATCCACTTCTTACCTCCGAGACTGTGTTATGATCTATTATGACCTTATTATTTTTATTGTGAGTATTAGGCTTATCATTATTGCTGATCACTGTTGTTGTGCTATGAAATTGTAATATTTACCATTATATAATCAGAGGAGTATAGAAAAGTTTATGAAAGTGTCACTCCACAATACAATAGCAAAATATGTAAATATGTATAGGATTTTTATGTTACATTAATCAGTGTCCATTGTGTATGAAATTTGGTATATAAATAAACTTGCCTTGCAATGAAGGTAAAAATATAAACAACTACATCATGTTGATATGCTGTATTGTTACTATAAAACTCTTACGACAAATATGCCTTCTAATATCTTCAACTGTTGCATATACCAAGTTGCAGCAGACACATTTGTAAATGACTTTACTTGGACCCATTGTGCGAGCTGTCTCTTTAATACTGCATGGTTTATAAACGTTGCTGCTGATTGGGCTGACATTTTTGACACACCAAATGAGAAAACGTATCTCAAACCCCATTGCACACCGTTTCCAGGAAACATGTCTTTCAACCCGGAAAACGTAGCAAAACGTTACACACCGGTTTGAGCTTGAACGTGCCCCTGAGATTGCAACATCTCGTATCATTTCCAGCGGCATCTCCAGCAGCCAAGGACTTTCTCCGGCAGATGTCGCTCTTTGTAGCGCCTGTCACTGACCAGTTATATAATTTAATCAGTGGGAGTAAAGCATTACAAAAGTAGCGACATTAGAGTAGTAGATTACTTTTTGCAGTAATGCAGTAATATAACGCATACTAATAAAATTTGGGTAATATTATTTCTCGTTACAATCTCAGTAATGCAGGTTATAACAACATATTTTAACTCAAAATTAAGTGGTGAATTTACCAACACCGCTAAACAGCACAAGATAATTATATAATATTAACTTTCCCAACACTGAATTTAGGAAAAGGAAAGGATGTGATGTGTGGCCAAGTATGGTGTCCCATACTTGGAATTTGTGCTCTGCATTTAACCCATCCAAGTGCACACACACAGCAGTGAGTAGTGAACACACACACACACACCATGAACACACCCGGAGCAGTGGGCAGCCAATGCTGTGGCGCCTGGTGAGCAGTTGGGCAGCAGAACCCACAACCTTCGGGTTACAAGTCCGACTCTAACCATTAGGCCATGACTTCTCCATTTAATATACTGTAATGTTTTTAGTATTTAGCTATTCATTTTGTCTGCAATGAAACAACTGTGATATTGACACACTTATTGCTGGATGTATAGCCTATACACGCACATGCACACATGCGCGCAGCGGTTTTAGCTTTCTCTGATGTAGTGTAGCATCAGAAGCTCCTAACTCATACTGTATTGACAAAATTTATAATAAATGCTTACAAATTACAGTCTTGTGGTTGCCTATATAATGTTATTACAATGACAGTCCTGTGGTATATATAATATTATTTTGTTGAAATGTAGTTTTTAAAGTGGAAATATTACATCAAATTTATGTAGCCTAATTTTCAGTGAGAGGTGCAAACAGTGGCAGCTGTCAGAGAAAGTCCTTGGCTGCTGGAGATGCCGCTTGAAATGCTGCTACAAGATGCCACAATCTAAGCTTTGTGCAGCATATCATACATACATAAATATACACAAGCAACAATTTCAGCTTTCTCTTATGTAGTGGTGAACTACTGCGATATAAAGTTAGTTTTAGATTTAGGCTCAATATTCGCCGGACATTTGCTTTCGTTTGCCTCTGTACAGTTGACAGTTCTAAAGATATCACTACCACAATCAGTTATAACAGTATGCAACCACTGCCGAGATGAAAAAAATTATTTCAAAACCTCCTACGTGTTGTAGCAGTAAATGTAAAGAGAGGGTGCTCGCTGCAGAACCAAATGGGAGGAGCTGGAGCTCTAGCTCCCCCTCGCTGGAGGTAATGGGTGGAGATAGACACCTAACCACACCCTAACCCTACCCTATCACTAAACATAACTCCACCCATTACTTCACACAGAGGTGGAGCTGGACATCCAGAGAGGGGGAGCTGGAGGTAATTTTTCTCTGCAGTGAGCAGTACTTGAATTTAAACCGGAGAAAGCTTAGAAGCGCTATCTCTGCGCTTGATGTGTAAGGGACCGAACGACAATTCCACCCACTGAGTTAAAACGTCCTTTGTGTTTTAAATAAAATGACTTTTCACATTTAAATAGAACATTTAAATATAACACATTGGGAAACTGTAAAGATTGGATTACTATTGTTTTTACTGGACTTTGTTTTGTACTGTGAGGTAAATTTGCAGACGGTCCCTAAAGCAGTCTAGACGCAGCGAATATCAAACATAAACTTAACTTAAACAAACTTTATTAACAGACTTTATGAAAAATGCTTACAAATGACAGTCCTGTGGTACATAATGTTATTTTGTTGAAATATAGTTGTTTAAATAAAAAGAATTACATCGAATTATGGCCAGCGAAGCCGCATTTTGCGCCAGCTCCTGATAACCCAGAGTAGAATTTCTATCGCAGAAATCAGAAAGCTAACAAATCATCCACAATCCCTCTCCAAACACGTTCAGATTCCGCTGACATTTTGAGTCGATTGAATCTGTTTTCTTACGCTTTAATGAGGCATAGCTTTTTTCACTGTCCAATGACAGCGCGTGTTACATTTACAAATGAGAGAGGGGTTGGCTCTTCAAACCGAGGCGAAAGTTGATTGGTTGCTCCCACGTGTGTACTGTCCAATGGCATTTTTTAACTCGATTGGCAAATGGATAAAGAAAAGCATTTGGCAAAAGGACAAAGAAAAGCAAAAGCGTTTGCCAAATGCATTTTTAAAAAGCGATTTTAAAATGTGCATTTAAAAAGATTTATTAATGTACTTTTTATTGTTTTATGAATCCAAGTTTTAAAACATGAATTAAATAAACAGTTTTAAATTTGTCTATTTTTTTATACATTAAAAAATGATTTTTAAATGTATTGTTTTATTGTTTTATTAAACTACATTCAAAAGCACAAATAAAAAAAAAACATCTTTAAATTTGTTTATTAATTTGACCATTTAAAAAATGATTTATTTATATACATTTTTATGTTTGAATTATTAAATCAATAAATTGATTCTTCATTTTATTTTTAAGCGGCACTGTCGGTCCTCCATACTATGGATACCCTAGATGCGTACACAAGTATATAATGCAAATTAAATGTCTAAGAAGCTAGGTCCAAAATAACATTTCACACTTTTTTTGCACACTCACACATCGGAAACATTTCCTGTTATCTTTCAGCTCATCGAAAACTCAAGCATGCAAATAAGGCATCAGAAGAGGAAAATGACACTCTTGAATAGAGAAAGCAAATAAAACTAATAATAATAATAATAATTAAAATAAATTTCTGTATTACTTTATGGCTGGGCCAGAACCTAGAACTAAGCAACTTACCCCATCTGATCTGGTTTCAATGTCCTTCAAAGCAACACAAATCCTTGTTTTTTGATACATTTCTGTTTTATGAGATACTTTGTGCATCTGGACCTGCGTGGAAACATGGAAGTTACATCTCAAGTTGCTCAGACATTAATTCCTGCCCATTTCTTCTGCATTCAACACGTTGATTACGAGAACCGATTGTTTTACCTCAACGATTTTGGCTTCAGCTGTCACAATATTTTGGCTTTTCAGTGTAAATGTCACCATATTCTATAGAATAAATGACAGCAAGGCATGTTAGATTTCCCTGACATTTTGCATGGCAAAAATGTTAGATCAAGTCTCCACATTGGAAATTTCAGATCCAACCCCAGATGCAGGGTCTGTTTTGTCTTTTATCCAAAATCCAGCCATGCAGAGCTTCATCTGATACCAAAAAGCTGTCTTGTCTGATACGCCAAACCAGTGTTTTGTCTGGTATAATCAAGACTGAGAAAGCCAGAGAACAGCAGAAGCAGGAGATAAATTAAAACAATCCTTCAGGCATGTAGTGCAAACTGTTGATTTGTCTCTTGTAATCATTTATTGCATTCAAATAATTCATCATTTCATAAGCAGTTCATGTCTCTCTTTAGCTGGACAGATCTCCACACTACTGTTACTGATCCGTATTCCATAATGGCCTTCTCTCCATGAGTGAAACGGATAAACCAAACCCCAAGTCCATAATCCTTAAAGACCTTAACAGAGACAATTAAGTTTTGACTATTAGTTTGATTACAGAGGGATAACCGGACTGTCAGGATTATACTCACTTGACACCACCTCTCCACAGTTGAAAAAAAAAAAAAAACTTTCTCAGGCTGAAAGATACTGATGAGGTTTTTCTTCTGATCAAGCAACTGTACACAGATCTGATACACACTTCCACAATCAGAGCGTGCAGTATACCTGCACCAGCAGAGACGTCAAATCAGCCTATTTACAAATTGTTACTGCGTTCACCTCATGCAATTACTGGACTTTCAAGATGACAATGTGCCGTTCAGAGCTGTTCACTTTCTCAGACTCTGAATGATGTGTACGGCAAAACTATCAACATTTAGTGCAAGCCTAAACGAATTTGTAGCAGTCAGGACAGTTGTACAGCAGTCACATGGTACAAGTCGTAGCTCCAAGAAATTCCCAGTTTACAAATTGTAATTATGAGTTCTACAAAGATGTTTTACAAGTTGTAATCTCATAATTACAGTAATTACAACATGGGGTGAATGTGATTTCATGTGAGAACATGATTTGTATCTAACACTGGTTAGGCTACTGTGTTCTTAATGACAAATTCAATTTCTGTCTTGTGCATAAAATTACATACCATATTTGCATATTTGTCCAATTAAATGAAAAATAATCTCCCATAGCATAAATGCAATATTTAAATAAGAATATATAACATACTTAGAGTGAGCATAAGGCACATGTGACCCAGGTGGACAGGTCATTCACAAAAAATAATGACATAAAAGATAGGCTACTGCAGCATGAAATAAGAGTTTGAGTGAATGCTCATATATTTTGATATGAGGTTGCAGATGATCCATGAAAGCAGTGCTGTAGCCTTCTTTTTTCAAATCAATCAGCTGTTGCTTCAAACACAACCTGAGGAACAAGGTTTATAGGTGATTCATATGTGGACTGGCTTGATACATTTATTTGGAAATGAAATGGGCTCAAAATTTTCTTGAAGGATCCAAAATATCAAACGTACAGATGTCACAAAACATTTGGTGACCATGTTGTCCAGAAATTTACGTCTATTTTCATGTGCAGCCCAGCAGTTATCCACATTCTGTATAATATTCCAGCCTTGAAGTTCATCTAATAAGAACATACAAGAAGAAACACTGGCTGATGCATAAATTCACTTTACACAGTATGTACTCACTTGTTTTATCATGGTTGTGTAAGCTTAATTATGTGGCTCACCTTCTGCTCTGGGATTCTTGAGCAAGTTATGTCAATTCTTAGTTAAGAAGTAAAACAGGAGCCAGTCGCCTGGTGGTCTAGAAGCATTATGTGGCTGGATCCTCTCTCTCCAGTGTGCAGCACTGTCCACCAGCTCCTTCCACTCATGACACACCAGACGACAAACTCGCGCCACCTGATGAGCAGGCAGGTTCAGGAGGATCTCCTCAACCACAGCTAGAGGAACATCTGCCTGCAGACCTGAGCACTGACAGAGGAGGAACGATGAGAGGACAGATGGAGATGTAATCTACTTCCCTCAAGTTTAGAGTAATGTCCAACTCCTAATAGCAGTTTGTGTTCCATAAAGAAAGCTTTGGTTTGGAAGGACATGTATGGATGAATTAAATGATGTTTTACTTATGTGTGAATTGCACTTCACTTTAGCCAGTTACGTCTGGCAAATTTACAGTATGATATGTGAGTTTACTAAATATAAAACTTACCATATCACAGAATGAATAATTGCTTGCACAAACACAATAAACAAAACTGATACAATCAAAGCAATTACGTAGTCGGCGCCAATAGCCTCGCGGTTAGTGCGCCAACATACAGCGCAACGCCAACAACGACCCGAGTTCGAAACCCGACTCGTGGTCCTTTGCCGATTCTGCTTCCTTCTCTCTTCACCCAAAAAAGCTTTCCTGTCTACTCTTTACTGTCCTGTCCAATTAAAGGCATAAAAAGCCCAAAAATAAGTCTTAAAAATACTTATGTAGGGATTTTTTGATCTTCAATGATACAAGAATTGATAGCATTTATTGTTATAAAAGATTGTTTATTTCGATCTTTTGAGAAGTTTGAAGTATTAACATCAATATACACTAAATACTTTGACCATACTTTCTGCGTTTTTTGTAATAAACCTGGGGCCTCATCTATAAAACGTTGCAAACAGTGTCAGCTGCCACAGAATGGCAGGAAGTGCCGCTGCTAGATGCCATTGTCGCGACTTGCTCCTGTCTCTGAAAGCATTAGACACTCACCATCTTCTGCCTTAACAATCGACTAATTGTTGTCAGCTAAGCCTAACTTCGCTTGTAGACTTTTCAGCTAGTGTGGGAATCCAGGTTCTGGAATCGTGGATCAAACCGCTGCTGCTTTCTCACAATAAACTTGGAATGACGGGAAATGTCATATGGAAAGTAGTCTATGTGCCTGAGGGAGCCTCAACGATGCCGTGAAGTAGGCTACACTCCGATAACAGTAAAGACTGCCTACATTTGATGATGCATTAAAAAAATAATATGGAATGTCATTCTAAAATGAGGATTTCCTGAGTCAAACATGCACTAAGCTGTTAAAAAAAAAAAAAAAAATAGTTTTTTGGCATGGTCATCAGTAGTGATGACCACGGCAGTGGTTTTTATAGCCTACTTTTCCTCATTAAATAAGATTTGTTTGAGGTGATCACCGATCAGTAGCTTCGTTAATGAAGTGTGCCTGTGTTGGAATTCAACAGACATTAGAATAGAATGGCTGCCATGTAGATTCTATAAGATCAGAGAATTTAGAATTAGGTGTTTGAAACTACCATAAAAAAATCCTGGCAGAGAATACATTTATTTGACCGACTGGACTGGACTTTCGGCTTTCCATCACTAGTCGATCAATTTTTCACTACAATTATTTACCAGAAAGAAAAATAATAGGCTACATTTGTTTAACTAATATTGCGAAACTTGTTGTGGGGTTTGGGTTAGGGTATCCTCAAATGCTTTCGGACTAAGAGGAACAGTCACGCCTACTTTGCAACAAGTATAAGAGGCAGCAGAAAACTATAACTGGCAACTCTTCGATAACTGAACGATGGCCAACAATAGTAGCAGTGTACTGGACAAACAAACAGACGACGACATCTGTGCCACGGAAAATGACCACAATCAACCGGTATGACATTTTATAGAGAATTCTTTATAAACCGCAGGTTTTGATGATGTAAATTATAACTTTTCAGCATAGAGGAAACTAAAAGATGTTGCAAATTCAAAACAGTTAGCATTTGAGAATAGACCAATGCTTTATTTCTCGTTTTAACGTTGAAATATAGCATCATTCACAAAATCGTTCACATGAGAAGTTGATGCTTACGTGTTGATCTTGTGCAGAAAAATCCAGGCATCCCTTTATCCAGAAAACTGTGCTATGCAGTTGGAGGAATGCCTTATCAAATGACTGCAAATGCCAAGGGCTTTTTCATGCAGATCTTTTTACTGGATGTTGTGAAGGTAAGCATGAAAGGATAGAAGTTGTGGTCTTTTAGCAACTGTCAGTGGTGACCATATCGATCAGAACCTCTTACATTATGTCTATAAAAGTTTCACACCAGTCTTTCACACACTTGGTATTACTTTAAAGATATACCCAATGCATAAAATATGTTTAATCTGTATGAGCAAATGGCTGCGTTACATACATTGACCCTAATTTGTTGAAGTTTTGAAGAAAGTATATATTAGAGAAAAACATTTGGTTTTTAACACTACCACACCCATTATTTTTTAAATCACTCTACACAACTGTAATATCAGTGTTATTTGCACTCAAATGCACATATGACTTACATTATGATTTGTTGGATTTTTAACTGTAAATGTGTCACATGATATTCTGTGATCACTTTTGAACTCAATATGATGCAGTCTGCTGTATCTCTTAACTGAGCTTCACTTTCCATTAGAATATAAACAGAAATATTATAGTTTTTTTAATAGTAACATTTTTATAATATCCTGATATCCTAATATGTTTTTCTCCTTGTCTTATTTGCTTACATTACTTATTTCAATTGTCCGTTGATTTCTAATGTCCCTCTGAGAGTGCTGTAGCCCTAGTGGTTAAAGATCTGGGGCTGGTAAATGAAGGTTGTAGCATCAAACCCTGTGCATTTACTTTCCTTGTGGGCTGTTTGTGAAACACAATCACTGTGTGATCTGTGGTTCTAAAAACTTAGAACAGCTGAGCATTTATAAAATGCATGAGGCTCCATCATGTTCCACCTTAACTCTTCCTGAATTTGCATGTTATGTTTGCATGCCACATTCAACAGTGTTTAGCTGAACTGTTAGCACAGGAAGTAAAATGAACATGTGAAAGGACCTGTGAATGTTAATACATTCTGTACTTTAACAGCTTGGTGGAACATTATTTTATATGTAACTGCATTTTCATACTACAAAAGAAGTTCTGTAACAAAAATGGGGCACAGTGAGTTTTTAAGATGAATTTTCTTCTGTCCGTATGTTTGTTATAGATGGGAGCTTTCTCTGCATCCATCATTCTCTTCCTTGGTCGAGCTTGGGATGCTATTACGGATCCTCTGATTGGATATGCCGTGAGCAAGAGTGGTCGGACCAGAATTGGCAAGCTTATTCCTTGGTGAGTGTACTGGTTTACGTCAGACTGGGTGTGAAGCACTTCCTCAACTCTGTTTTAGAAATTTCACAGTTTGACCTGAGGCTGCTTATGCTTATATTACCGGTTTTGAGCATATAAACGATAATATACTGTACTCAAATGAATTCTTTTAAAAATGCAGAGTCTGCAAAATTGTGTGTCGCATATCTGCTCTGTGCTCAACTTCGCTCTTTATGTAGGATTGTGTTCACAATGCCACTTGGGGTCCTATCATACGTTATGCTCTGGTATACCCCACAGGACACCATGTCCTCTGCCTTCAGTTTCGGCTGGTACTTCATATGGTGCTGTCTGTTTGACACCTTCATGAGTGTAAGACCACTATTACCATTATCTGCTCACTGTGTTAACTGCTGTTTTACGGATTTAAAATAAAAGATGTTTGGCTGTTAAGGACATTTCTTACATGTTTAAATTAAATGTTTTTTTTTTAACAGAATAGTCAATAATACACTAGAATCCACATTAAGCATACATTACAAACAAATATACAGTGTCACTATGATGCCCAACTCATGGTGATAGCATACTTTACTCCAAAATTAAATATAGTACTCACCACTGTAGTTTTCAGACAGCTGTTTGCTTATATAAAGTGTTATATGATTCATAACTGACTCTAAAGCAATTTTTCCTGTCTCTATTTTGTTCAGTGCTACCATGTGCCATATTCTTCCCTAAACATGTTTCTGGGGGGGAATCAGAAGGATCGTGATTCAGCCACTGGTTACAGTAAGAAAATATAGCATAAATAGATGATTAGGTGAAAGAATTGCCATAGAACACATATCTTGTGTTCTAGATTTTGTTTTTATTGCAAAGTCAGTGGTCTTGAATCTCCACTGAAACTGTAAGTTAGAGTTTGATGAAACAGCTTACAAAAATACATGCTGGTTTCAAAAAGGACAACTGAAAAGAAATAACAAAAAAATAGCCATACACACTGATGCAAGGTTGCAATTAAAAGGGTAAAATATCAGTATTGCACCCTTCATCTATCCTATCCTATCTATCTATTCATCATCTATCCTAACCTGAGTTTGACTGGGCCCAAGTGGCCCTGTCTGATCTGTATATTATCCAAAAAAGGCCCAAAATATAACATAAAAAAATTATTTTCAAAAATGCACAAAGAAAAAAAAATAACGAAAAGCCAAGAAAAAAAAAATAAAACTTTGAATGTTGGCTGGACAAAGTCTTGTTTGAAAAAAGTGTAAAAGCTAAAACATTTGAAGGTTTTACAGACAAAGAGAACAATAGGCCTCTGTTATCCATGATGATAAACTTATCATCAATAAAAAAACAAAAAACAAAACAGAAAAGAAAACATCCTTTCTCCAACCTTTTTTATTATTATTTCTAAACCAGAGATAGTGGAAGTAGAGCGCAGAAACTTCGACATATAGGATGTAACCTTAACTGAGATTTGTTTCCTGTTTAAAAGAGAAATGTCAAGAACTTTGTTGTCTCTCACGATACAGGAATGGGCATGGAAGTGTTCGCTACACTGGCGGGAGCTGCCATTCAGGGTCAGATAGTGGGGGTGCACCATGCCAAGAGGACACACGTCTGCAGTTTACAGAATGACACAGAAGGACCTTCTGGGAACCACACTGAATCGCTGGATGACATATCTGACACTCTACTAAATACAGTGAGTCACAGAGAACATCCTGTTAATGTGTATAGTGGAATTTGTTTAACTATTGGTTTTGAAATGGAAATTATTACAGCAAAGTTTTAACTGAATATACATTGTGATTTGTCTTTTAATTTCTACAGAGAAAAGCGTATTTGACTGGAGCATTAGTATTGGGAATGCTGTACTTTCTGTGCTGCCTTGTCCTCTTTCTTGGAGTTAAGGAGCAGTTGGGTAGGTCCAAATGAGTTAACATGAGTTAAAATGCTAACATCTGTTGTTTGGTGTGCCACATGTTCCTTCAGCCTTTGCCAATTGTGCATCAGTCATTTTGAAACACATACATAAATAAACTGCCTGGTCAAAAGAAGTTGGTGTTTGAATTTAAACAGCAAATACTTAAGAGTTTATGTCTGGATATTTATTGCAGTGCTTTTGGCATGTTATATGTTTGCTTTTAATTTCTTAAACAACCACGTCGGAAGACTTATTCCATGACCAGGTTCCAGGATGTCAGTTCCAGATTTATCAGATTGATCAGACTCAAAGTGTGAAAGAAGGGTTCAGTGAGCATGAGGAATCATTTTCATGTATGAATTGGCCACCACAGTGTCCCGACCATAAACCCATTGAAAGTCTTTGGGATTTTGGAAGACTTTACAGAGTGGTTTGCTTCAGGGTCAGATAGTGGGAGTACTCCCATTGTCAGTACAAGGTCTCGGCTAAAAAGGAATGCAACTCTTGGTAGAAAAAAAAACTTTCATAAAAATGCAACTTGTGCAACTTTTTTGGCCAGGCAATGCATTTGGCCCTTTGACTGAATGTAGTGACTTCTAGACTAATACAATGATTTGCATGTGTCTACTTCTCACTTTAGCCCCTCTGAGTAAACTGGACCGCATAAATGTCTCTTATCTAACTGGAATGAAGTTGGTGGTGGGACACACTCCATATGTGCGGCTTGTATTTGGCTTCCTATTTGCTTCACTAGCTTTCCAGGTCAGTAGTTTAAATTATGAATATATTTTGATGGTTGTTAAACATAAAAATACCAAAAGAGCATGTTTGTATTGCCTTAAAAAATGCCCAGGTATGTATGATAGTTTTGACATTAGTCACACAGTGGATTTAATATTTGTTTCAGATGGCCCAAGGGAATTTCGCCCTCTTCTGTACTCATGCAGCGAATATGGGAGCATATTTCCAGCATCTTGTTCTTATATTACTGGTGAGGGATCCATTATTTCAAAGGGTATTGTAAGAAGTACTACAAGGAGTTATTTATACCTGATCTGATCTATAAAATTAACTTTTCATAACCTTATGTAACCAGGTTCCTTGAGTATTTAAAAAAAATAAATTTTATATATATATATATATATATATATATATTCATTTTACTTTACATTTTTGTAATTTATTATCTTTATATTTTATGACATAAAGCACATTATATTATATTCATTTAATTGTATAATTATATTATATTAAAGCACAACATATTAAACATTTTTGAACAGTCTCACATTTATGTTACAAATTACCGGTACTTGTAAAATATGTATACCATTAACTAATTATGTAGAATAATATTTTTAGTAATCTTTTCTTGTGCAGACATCAGCTACAATATCCATCCCAATGTGGCAGACTCTACTGGTCAAAAAAGGCAAGAAGACCACCATATTCATCGGCCTATCAGTGAGCACCACTCTTTGTTTCTAATAAGATTATTCATGGCTGCACAGAAAGGAAATGGGAGTGCTATTACAACTACAATTTATATTTGTTTGTAAAGTTAATATTAAATGCAGCCCATCAGCATGCCTTTAGTTTATATATATATTTTATCACTCTTTCTCCTCTTCTCTACAGCTTTATATCCCAGCTCTAATTGTGATATCCCTAGTGAAAAGTAATTTACCTGTCTTCATTATTATGTCCATGGTAGCTGGCACAAGTCTGGCAGTCCTCTATCTACTCCCTTGGTAATTTAACTCTCATGTAATCTCTCTTTTACTGCTAAAGCCCTCGCTCCACCAACACATACTCCAGCCAATGTTTTCCTCATGCTTTACTGAAACATTACCAGATGGTGGTCAGCTGGGAATTAGTTGTACGATATGTTCATCATTATAATGTTTGGTCGATTCAGAATGACATCATACTGAAATTCGATCACAGTTGAGACTCATCAGACCAGGCAACCTTTTTCCAATCTTCTGTTGTCCAATTTTAGTGAGCCCATGCAGGTCGTAGCCTCAGTTTCCTGTTCTTATCTGACAGGAGTGTCCTGTAGCCAATCTGCGTCAAGGTTTGACGTGTTGTGCATATCAGAGATATTCTTCTGCATACTTTGTAACAAGTGGTTATTTGTGTTACTGTTGCCTTTCTATCAGTTTGAACCAGTCTGGCCATTCTCCTCTGACTTCTGGCATCAACAATGCATTTTTAACCACAGAACTACCTCTCACTATTTTTTTTTATTTGGACCATTCTCTGTAAACTCTAGAGATGGTTTTGCAATGGAAATTCCTGTAGATCAGTTGTTTCTAAAATAAACCAGCCTGTCTGGCACCAACAACCAGTGCCACATTCAGTGTCACTTAAATCACCTTTTTTTCCCATTCTGATGCTTGGTTTGAGCTTCAGCAAATCATCGTGACCATGTCTACATGTCTAAATGCATTGAGTTGCTGCCATGTGATTGGCTGATTAGATATTTGCGTTAACGAGCAGTTGAATAAGTGTACCTAATAAAGTGGCTGGTGATTTTATATATATACAGTATATATGAAACATGTATGACGTGTATATGCTGTATATAACCAGGTTGTTTATTTATTTTAGGTCAATGTTGCCAGATGTAGTGGATGACTTCAAAGTCACGAACCCATCATGCCATGATCTAGAACCATTGTTCTACTCCTGCTATGTTTTCTTCAACAAATTTGGAGGAGGCATGTCTGTTGGAGTCTCTACTTTGGTATTACAGTAAGAGCTTCCTCCAATCAGATTTTCACATTTGTGCACCACATCTTTTTTTCTGAATCTTCCTAAACCTACAACTTCATGTGAAAGCTTCATGTGATGTTCTCCTTCCCTAACTCTTCAGTTTTGTAGGATACAAGCCTGGTGCTTGTAAACACAATCCAGAGGTCATATACTCGCTGCGGGTGCTCTTCGCTCCTGTGCCAATCTGCCTACTGCTCATCAGCTTGGTAATTTTTTGCTTCTATCCCATCAATGAAGAGCGGCGACAGAAAATCCAAGACGCATTAAGGAAAGCAGGGTATGTGTTTCTGTCTGTTTACTTAGAAGATTGAAGATCCTGATCCGCCTGAAGGTGTTTATTCAGCTCAGTCATGTGACGTTAATGCATTCTACAGAATTTAAAAAAGATAATGGGACAGAAGCAGTGCTCACATCAAAAAGAATGTGCTGTTTTTTCTGGTCTGTCACCACAACTTCCTTTATTACAGAAGCAACTTCTTATACGCTAAAGGCCAAGATTCATTTTACTTCTGTGGAAATTAAATCTAGTATATTATGTTCAGGGATGTCTTCATGTTCTCACACTGTGTGTCAGTTTTTCATGAAATGCTTGACAAGTTGCAATAGCTGTATTAAATGTGCCATCACTGTTTGTTATCTTGATGTACACAGGACAGAGACCGGCTTGAAAGGAGAAGAAGAACTAAGCCTATGAAGTAATGAGTGGCTTTCACTACTTTTGTAACACTGCTGAACTGTTGATCATGAACATGCTCAGGCTTTTTCATTGTGCATTGTGAATATTTTTCAATCCAGTCTCACTAATCATACACACTTATTTTAGGTCAGGGAGATCTCTACTAATGAGCTGAATCTCTTCTAAAGAGATGAATAAAAGAGACATTGAAAACATGCATTGCTGTGGGGCCCTCAGGACTAGAATTGAGAAATATTACTGCACTTAAAGGTGCAGTGTGCAATTTCTGCACCATATACAGACAAACAGATAATCCTGCCTCAAACCCATATTAAGCTGATGTTGCTGTGTAAAAAGTGTTTATATCAACCAGTAAATAAATGGCTTACTGATAGCTGTTTCTGCATAGTACAGTTTTTTTTAAAATTGCTTACACACTAAAGGTTGTAGGCTACTTGAGGCACAATCTTCAGACCAAGTCTGCAAACATGCTAGCACATTATCTGTTCTTGTTTAATTTGCGAAAAACTGCTATTTAAATGCCACACTTTTTTTTTTTTCAACTGCTTACACACAAAATCGTTACTTGTCAAACAGTTTCGGATGCCTGACACTCAAACACCAGAACCACATGCCAAATCTGTAAAACAATACACTAATTCTCGGCCTTTGACTCAGTTTTCAATTTCATAAAACACTTTTTGCAATACACAACACACAATTCTCTATGTAACACACAAAAATCTAACAGGAATTAAGGCAAATGTGTTTGCAAATGTTTGCTTTTGAGATATTTGTGATATTTTGAATGCAGTGCTTCATTTTGCAAGAGATATGAGGCATTTTGCATTTTGTGTGTGCAATTCTTGGATTTGTGTGTAAAGTAAAAAAAAAAAGAGGCAAAGTTTTCAAAATTTAAGCAGTTGAAAAAAACTGTAATTACTGATTACCTACACCCGATGATCATGTGTGAAAACAGTTATACATGATATACATAATGTAAATCTACCTATAAAAACATTCAATGTTTTGTGAAACAAATATTAAACTTTGTGAATATATAGGCTACTGAAAATGCATCCAAGTCACATTTTAGTATCAAATTCTGCTGTAAAGCAGCTCTAGTAAGCCAAATCAGCGTTGATTCAGTTCAGTTCAAGAACTGTAAAGCTCACCAGTTGTGTATATACAGTGCATTTTTGTACATACATGTACATGTGAGTGCTATGACAAACTCCAATGCACACTGAATAATCAAAAGATACAAGATAGCAGTGTTTTACATTTGTCATATCCATGTGTTTGGCATGCCTGTATCTTTTTATGTGTGCAGTTACTATGCAAAAATTCTTACAAAAATAAAGTTAAAATAGTTTCGAAGGAAGCGTTTGCTTTCGCAGGAGATGCATACTGTATTGCATGTTGTGTGCCTGTTTTGTGTGTATTACACTTTAGAGAAAAGAGCCATAGGCTAATTTCAGAAACTGTAAGCAATTTTTTAAAAAAAAACTATACGCTGGGAGAGAGTATAACGTTGAAAGCATACACACAACACTTTTATTCCACAATGATAATGACGATAATGATGTAAAAGTGTATAAATAAACAGCAACGTGTAAATAATTCATGTGCATGGTCTTCTGTTGTGCATTGCGCCCCCTTGTGGACGGTTAACATGTGTTGGGTGACTTGACATGTGGAGGGGGCGTGGGAGGGGATCCGTGCTACTCCAGTCAGTCACCCACATTACAACACTACAGATGAAATGGGTGTTGAGAGCATGTTATGTAATAGGCACTTTACAATGAGCTGGAGGATGGGGGACTCATCTATCTTTTCTTTTTTGTACTTACAAAATAGCATTTAAAAGTAGTTATTTGCTTTTTAAAACATATAGGCTCATTTTATTTTTCACTCACTGGGCATAACAAAGGAGACGGGTCACATTTATCATCAGCAGGATTTATGTTAAAGTAGTGCGCTGCTATTGGACCCTCTCCCCGTTTTGTCGCTGCGGTCATGTGACCCGACAGCATCGCTCCTCTCCGCCTGCAAACAGCTGTGAGCGAGACAGTGTGCAGCAGGGCTCTTCAGAAACATACAGTACACGATGGGAGTGGAGATCGAGACCATAACCCCCGGAGATGGTAAAACCACCCGAATGCAGCTTCTATCTTGTAAAGTAGCGTATTATTTGTTAAATTGCGTGCGTTTAACAGCGTTATATTATTGCTCTGTCTCCTGCTCCCTGTTTCTCCTCGCGCTGCTTTTATTTACAGGGAGGACTTTCCCCAAAAAAGGACAGACATGTGTGGTGCATTATGTTGGTGAGTTGAATTTCAGATGTTCTTTTGGTGGGTGTACTGATGCTGTAGGCTATTTTTGTGAACGAATATGGATTTTTGTATAGCCTATGGAAATTTATAATTACTGACTTAATTTAGAGAAAAAAGGTTAATGCATATTTCCAAACAATCCGTGTTAAAATGACATATAGCTGAAGAGTGCATAAAGAGACAGTGCAATATACAGAGGAAGACAAATAAAGCCGTTATGCATTATTAGTTGTGCATTGTTTGCACGCACTGGCATTTGTCCGCAGACATAATCCTCATCTGACAGCTGAGATTGAACAGATTTTACAGACATTCGTGTGATTCAGTCTTTGTTGGACAGCGAGGCTGGCGGCGTCGGACAGATGGATTATCACTGTCTGGACTGAGTCGACCCCTGGGATGTTGTGATTGGCTTTTAATCGTCCAAACTAACCAAGAAATCCTATTCTGCCAAGAAGATTATTTGATGATTAAATAAGCAACTTAATCGAATTTCGGAAAGTTTTTCATACACAGTTGAATCATTATTACAGTTGACAAACTGCCTGCCATCTTGCATAGGCTGCTTGTACTTTATGCTAGCAGCATTGATATAATAATAAAAAAAAGCCCACAGTTCTGTCATTTTGAACTTTGCATTACATTCTGATGACCCTTACTCGATTTTATTATTTTTTTGTTGCATTTTTTCTGCATCTTTCTGATTTTTTTTTATCATATTTGATCTCTCTCTCTCTACTAAAATTATTTACTTTTTACTAAACCTGTCCTATGATTTCTCTATGATTTTTTAATTTATTAAAGCAAATAAACATAAAATAAAACCTAAAAACACCACAAATGTATGAAAAGATATGTAGAGCAGGGAGAAAATAATTAATGAAGAAATTGGACTCAGGAAGGCAAAGCACTCCCAACTAATTTCCACCTTGTGCTTCAGGGCTTCCATCTCATTATTTCTTTATTACATGGGAAGAAGAGTGGGAGATATTCTAGATATTCTGCCTGTGAACTTGATTTATACTCATATTGAGTCATAGCAACAGGTCAGAAAGAACTATTTTTATTAAACAGATTTATACATACTTAATAAATGTAACAAATTCCTGCTTTGTGTTGATGAGTGGATCAGTGACTATCTTCTGCTTGTGTTTATGTGCATATGTTACTGTATTTTTGTTCTTGAAAGAGGGACATGTCTCATATCCTGATAATTTACTGCTATTAAACATGGGTTAGAGAGACAGAAAATCTCCCTGATAGAGCAGAACAA
The DNA here is from genome assembly GCA_039654775.1 of Spinibarbus caldwelli. Classification (NCBI taxonomy): domain Eukaryota; kingdom Metazoa; phylum Chordata; class Actinopteri; order Cypriniformes; family Cyprinidae; genus Spinibarbus; species Spinibarbus caldwelli. The sequence goes on from CM077260.1 coordinate 19,458,632, forward strand.
TAATAAAGTAGCTTATTTATCTGATGCTCTAACCTCATTTCCTGTTTTTCTGGCCTCATCCTTTTCCTCTGAAATCTTCAGGCTCTCTGACAGATGGACGGAAGTTCGACTCTTCCCGTGACCGTGACAAGCCATTTAAGTTCAAGATTGGAAAACAGGAAGTGATCCGTGGTTGGGAGGAAGGTATTTCGCAGGCATGTGATGGTGTTTTGTCCACTCAAAAAAATCATATGTAACACTTTTTGAGTTAAATTAAGGTTAAATGATGTCTTAATGAAGCACTACTAAATCCAGTCAGCCTAGGATTGATATTTCAATTGAAATAAATAATAACATAATTCATGCTGATATTTGTGTGACTTTTAGATGAGTGTGGGCCAACGTGCAAAGCTGACCTGTTCACCTGATTTTGCCTACGGTAATAAAGGCCATCCTGGGATTATTCCCCCAAATGCGACCCTCATCTTCGATGTGGAGCTTCTCAGTTTGGAGTGATTTAATGCATTAACAATGCCTTTTGTTAATTTTTGATTATATTATAAACGTTTCAAGTGTCAACAAGTTTAGTCTTAACTTTAGAAACTTGATTAAATCTGTTTTCTCTTTATGTCAGGCCATATTTTTAAGTCATTCTTCTCAGAACCAGTTTTATTCAGCATCCCACCCCACAGTTTTAGGCACATTATTTAAAGATCTGTGCTTTATTTTATCAGAGTTCTCCAACATTTTATCTTTTGCTTTGGTCACATTACATCAGAAATAATTCTTTAGCTCCTTTAATTTTAATCCAACATTCTTCCAGTCTAATTGATACGATATCACCAAATCACCAAAAACCTTGCAATGTCCTTAATCCTGAACTTGAATGCTTGAAGGAACCCTTTAGACTTCTCTTCTCCTGTGACTTTTTCTTAAACTGTGATTGTTGTTGGCTTGAGACCAAGTACAATATGTTAAAGAATTGGCGATTTTATCCCTGAATAGCAATCCGAAAAAAGAAAACATAAATATATTTTAAAGATGTTATGTTTGGAATATAATCATTTGCATATTTATTGCATTGTTATGCTTTAGATTTAATAAATACATAAATTACATTCAGTACTTTTTAACATAATGTATATAATTTTCAGTCAGTATTGAATTGTTAGGTTTGAACAGGTTCACTGGTTTTAATTAGAACAAAGAAGCAAAATCTTGAACAATCCTTGTGCCTCCTTGTGTTTTTGACACCTGCCAGAATACCACTGGTTTTGTATATTTACAAAGTGACCATATCAACTGAAAAAGTGCCATCATATTACCTGAAATCAAACTTTATGGTAGGCTGATTAATATAAATAATGAAGTATGAAGAGATAACACTATTTCTGTCAGTTTGGTGAGCAACATTTTTATGTTTATTTTTTGCTGTATTTTATTAACATGCAGCTATTTGGAAATGTTTTAAATATATTTACTTTGTGTTTGATTAGGTTGAGTAGGTGGCGCATTTGGCACCGTAGCAATGGATGCATGCCATTCTTAGTGCTTAAGGATTTTGTGATCATGTTTCACTATTCATTGTCTCATCAAATCTCAAAACCAACTATTAACTTGCTAATTATTATTTATAATTGATGGGCACTTTCTGTTCTCATGGAGATGAAAAAAAATGTTTCATTGATGGACAAAGATGTCTGAAAAACAAAATAAGGGGTTGTGGCTTCCTAGCACATCGTGACCTACACTACATATTGAGACATACACTACTTGCCATTCATGTATACATTTTAATGCTAAATTATTTGCAGCTATTCATGGATGTTAATGTAGGTTGCACTGCCTAGACAATTGATGTGAATATATTGGATGCAGATACAGTGACAGTACTCTTTTGTATTGACATGGAAGTCATTTTTAATTTAATAGAAATCTGTAGACGCTTAAATACTTGAGTGGATGCTGGCGATTTCTGTGATTACAAGTCAAGCATCAAATATATGGCTTTAATATTTCTGTAATGCACTGCATATTTATGTATTGTATTAAAGACAATAAAATAATTCAGATGTGCTATGAAGTGCTTTTACATGGAAAATGTTGCTTGTTTGTGTCATTTCAGATTAGTAGCTTCACTGTTTTATGTCCACTAATAATATATGTTAAGTACTTCTAATATAATAAGCCGAAGAGCAGGATACATTTAACTTCAAATTTTGTGGAAGCAGATTTAAAATGAGATCCAACTGTAGGGCAACAATTAATTTACAGCTGATGTATGGTTCAGCAATTTACTCATTATGGAACCTCTTATAGCTATAACGCATAAATCAGAATCAAACCAAAACATACAAATGATCCTAGTCAATTAATGTAGTTTCTGATCTAAATTTGATTGGTAGAACTGATAACTTGGTATTCCAGCACTGCCATCAAGAAAAAATAACTGAACTCAGATCAGTCCTGTGATTTTACAGTATTAACTGGACTCTGCAGTTATTGCTACCATGGTAGTTTTTGGCAGTCAGAGTGACTGCTGAAGTTAATGAGTAATAAATGTATAAATAGAAGTTTCAGCCCAGCCTCTTACATGAATGAGGTTGCAGGAAGTGAACTGAGCTATTAAACCAAAGAAATATACACGCACGTACTTTCTCTCAATCACCTCCCCTCTGTTCACTTCACTGCACCAACCTAAAGAGGAAAAGAGTCCCGTTTACTGTGCTCGGCTTGTTTACATTCCTTCCCATCACATTTACACCATTTCTTCAGAAGTCAGTCGTTAGAACGCAGAAAGGTAAGTTAAGACGCGACGCTCTTTAATCTAAAGGTTGTTATTTTAATTATCGTCAGTGATTTTATTCAGTCAGGTATGTGGGAGTCGCTGGCTAACCGAAGCTAAACTTAAACAGGCTGCTGCTAACACACTCACGAAGAACAAAGACGTGCTGGTGTTTACTTCGCCGAGCTAGTCGTTCATATATATTTATTGTATTTATGTTTTTTAAGGATATTTTGTGTCGTATCGCCTGGTCATTATTTTTAGGAGAAAGAAATATAACTTTATTCGTGTAATTAGCATGATTGTGCGGTTGCTAACGGAGTTGCCGTGACTAGCTTGAGAGCTAAACACAACAAATACAGTCTGGAGCAGTCAGACTGCTTTTATGTTGTGTTAATTTGGCTTAGTTAAAGGTGAGAGTGAATAAAACCTCAGTTTAGTTTTTAAAACAGATGACAGGTGCTTTCATCGCCTTACAGGTTTCGGTTAATTCAGAGCAGAAAATTAAATGTTCATATAGACATATATTGAGTCACATGACGACGTTGATGTTATATTTATATCTTCGCCACGTAACATTCAGACAGCTTTCTTTATGCGTTTTCGTATTTGACGTATTAAATGGTATTAATCCCAAGATGTGTCACTGATATGAAACCTGGTCCTGTTTTGTTTCTTGAGAAACAAGTTGGATTATTCCTGTATGTTCAGTCAATACATAACGGAAGGAACATGAGTCCTTTGCCTGACTCAGTCAATAGAGTTACAGACTGTTGCTATGGGAGAGTCGTTTATTATGCTCAGCACTCATTCAGTCTGCCTCAAAATTAGCTTTGCCCATTTCTCCCCCATACCAAAGGCCCCTTACCCACTCAACCGGACAGTTATCCGCTGGCTTTGTCCCTAACTTGAGTTTGCACTAAAGATTTTTTCTGCAGTTGCACTGAAATTAGTCCATATTTAGTCAAAGATGTCATCTAAACCAGATTTAGGCAGTGTGAAATCATTCTGCTGCTTCTGCGTTGTCCTGCATTAGTTTCGTGTGATTTATTCCGATGTACACTAAGGTTTAGACAAAGATAGTTCTTATAGTTTACAATTTAGTTTTTATTACTTCATTTGTTTTCAGTTTAGTTTATGTATCTAAAACTAAAATGATTTGTGTTCACTTTATGATGTATTAATTCATTTTAGAGTCATGAAAATGTAGTATAGTTTGTTTCTTCATTATTTTATATTATTTTATTTTTTATTCATGTTTCAGTTTTTGTTCAAGTTGGCATGAAATGAAAATTCAGCCTATGCTAATTTCTAAATGTTTGTTATTGATCTTATTGTGAATCATCAATGAATATATCATAATTTATGACTCGTCCAATTATTTCTTCTACATAAAATCCAACTGCAAGCAGATCTGTCTCTATCCAATCAAAAACCCAGCCCTACAGCTTGTGCTATTTCGATAATTTGTTTCGCTGGGACTCAGTGATGAGATTCCCAGTCGTTCTGTATTCCTGCTTTATTTATGACACACTTTGTGCCCAGACGATTCACTTAATTTCATGTGTGTAGCTGAAGTAGATACAATAGAGGCACACATGTCTGCGAAAAGATTACTCACTGTCTCCATTAGTCCACTATTTGGAGACATCTCAACTTTATTGGAGTGCTCTTGACAGGAAATAATGGCCCTTTAGTGTCACAGAGACATTTTTATGCGATGAGAAACAGTGTTTGTGTGGAAGGAGCCTGTCAGATATTTTTAGTGCTTGTTTCTGACATTGCGGTTGAAACGTCAGCAGATGTTTCAGTGCATGTGTTTGCTTTCACATATCAGTGTGTGTGTGTGTGACGTCAAAAGGCATTTGGCTATGTGTTGGTTTGCATGAGCTGTTCTGTGTGCACTGGTGTGGGAGTTTTTTCATGAGGATGTGGGCGAGAGTTTTCTTTCTTTTCTTATGTTATGGTCATGTCTGTCTGTGAGTGTTTCACAGATTTGTGCGATATGTGAACGTGTAGGAGCATGTAGTGCCTTAGAGTCTTAAATCTGATGTTATAAGCAGCTCCAGAGTCTCTTTAATCTGTTTGTAAACCTGTATGTTCTGCATTATAGAGTTGAATAAGTCTCCAGGCTCTTTGTTGAGTTTCAGTCGCTGGCTGTGTTCCGATCAGGCCGATTCTCACCAGATAGTTCCCGTTTCTCATTTCAGTTTAGTTCCTATCCAGTGATCTACTAACTATCTCCATTAGTATGTGGGATGTCTCTTCAGGCAATGTGCCATTTCTCTCATTTGCCAACATTCAACTATGTCTTCCTACATATGTTTTCCTTTAACTTGATGTTTTTTGCTAGAAATGAGTTTTTTGAAGATTTATGTCTAACCATATCTCCTGTAGGGCAGTGTATATGTTTACAGGCTTGTCTTTTGTATTTGTGATGCCGTCATGTTTCGTTACACTCATGTTTAAGGTTTCATGATGCGTTTATGTTTAGATGCTCTAGGGCTAGGCTTTTCTTGTTGAGCAGGGTTTCTGTCATTTCCTGAATCTGGTGTTGGTTTCTGCTGTCGTGACGTTTACAGTGATCTACAGGCAGTGGTTTATTGACTAAAATGCACAATACGTCATGTGATCAGAGTCATATGATTGTGACTAATGCCAGCATCAATCAATCACATGCTTGTATTATATCTCTTGTTGGCCTTTCCTCTAATAACCTATACTTCTCATATTTTCCATTCCTTGTCTTCCTTTCTGTCTTTAAGCAGTTTAATTTCTTTGTACTACTTTGGCTTACTCTGTGCGTCTCTCTCTTTCCCTTCCCCATTCCAGTAATGGATGTGTTCCCAGGAAAGCACTTAACTTCTAATTGCTCTTCCACTGTAAGATGAAGAGCACAGTCAGGCAGTGTTTAATGTTTTATTTTGTTTGGAATCGAAATAGTTAGAGCTTTGGCTCTGTAGTAATGATTTCTGGTGGGATGTTATTAGCTAAATGTGGAGTTGGTGCTCATGTCCTGCCCTGAGCACTTTGTATTATCTGCTTTTCATTGTATAATATCAATTGGGTTTGTTACGTTACATGTAAGGCAATGTTGTAAATGTCCTGAGTGTTCAGCTTATGATGAATATCTCTGAAATGTGTCCTATGTATTTATGGTAGTGATGTATCGTTGGATGTTTGTTGTTGTAATTATAATGTATACTCAGTTGCTACTGTCCTCAACTCAAAATCGCATGGATTGAAGCATGTCTATATATCTTTGGTGATAATAGCTTGAGTCTGCCTACACTGGAAATGTTAAAACTGCACATCAGAATGTTCACTAGTATCTTTAGAATGCACGTCATCTTCAGAATGTTCAGTGCTAGACTTCAGCTGTGCTAAAATGGGTGAATAACTTTATCTAACTTTATTTTTGATGGAAATATATTGATATTATATAATTTACATATTTAATATAATACAAATGCAATTAAATAATATAAATAAATATACAAAAAATAATAATTTTAATTGCTTTGCTTCAGCAATGCTAGAATGGATAAGTAACTGTGCAACTTTATTACTGACTGAAAGCTGTTAATATGAAGCTGCTGTTGTTGTTATTAAATATAAAATGTAATACAAATATAATAATAATAATGGATGAATGGATGAATATTTATGCAACTTTATAGTTGACTTATTGATATAATTTATCAAATATAATACAAATATATCATATTATGCAAAAAGTAAATATATAAAAATATAAAATTATTATAATAGTATTAAATGTCCACAGACAAAAGGTTAGGTTTGATGTAACAATCAACAAACAAACAGATAATAAAGCAATAAAATTACACATGACATTTCTCTTACATTAATAAATGTAAGCATTTATCCAGCACAAATAACATTTCTTTTAACATGCGTATTTTATCAGTTAATGTATTTCCTGGGAATCAAACTTGGGGCGTAGCCATCAATTCAGAATTGAGGGGGATAGAAATGTTAAATGTAATACCAGTTATTTTCTGACTTTTGTGAAATTGACAGGTTTTATTTTTCTCATCTCTTACTTTTAATTAGCTAAGAAATCAAATACACTGCTGGATCATATCCAATAATTTGTATAATATTTGTCCTATATTTTCCTTATGACAATTTTATGATTGGTTTGCCACCCCTGCGTTCCTTGCATATTCTATACCCATGAATCAAATCCATGATTGCTAGCAACATGCTCTACTGATGAGCTATGGAGGCAAGAATTTTAACCAATGCTATTGCCTGGAGAGTTGTGTTAAAGAGTTTTATATGTGCCCCTTCCTCTGTTGTGAAGTGATAGTTACTCCTCTATCTGAAATCAGGAGCAGCCAGAGTTATTGGAGTTATTATAACCTCTGGTGTTTTATCGATGTGGTTTTGTTACATTAACGAGGATGACTGTGCAGAAGACACAGATGGACTCACAGGTGGATCGTTTCACAACGTGAAAGCAACGCAACCACAGAGCTAATGCCTGGAGAGCTGTGACACATCCGTGTGTGTTTGTGTGTGTGTGATGGGGGTGTTTGAGAAAAAATCAAATTCATGAAAGTGTCGGTCATGATGGAGCAGCCTGATAAATTCACCATGTTTTTGTTCCTGGGTTGTCTTCTGTGTGCTCCGAATACACTCTCTCATCTGTCCCGTCTAATTAGTATAGGTTTCAATTCCCATGTGAGTCATGTGGTTGCTAGTCAGCTGAAAAACAAACTAAGGCAATATGGCTCTATATGATCTTGCTCAAAGTATTATTTCCTGTATTTCAACACTTTTAGTTGCACGCTGCCTTGTTTTCTCCATTTTCATGCTGCGACTGTTGTGTTTTTTCCAGGATGTCATTGTATCCATCCCTAGAGGACCTTAAAGTGGACAAGGTCATTAGGGTAAGCAGTGTTTTACTTATATACTGTTATAGTATCTATTAGGGCTGCAAGATAATATTTAAACAAATTGCAATTATTTTGCTAAAAAAAATTATTATTAATCTTAATCTTTTTCATTTGGGAAATTTCTTTTTACATTTATTGTGCTTTCACATAAGCACAAATTAAGAAAATGTCAACTAGTATGCTTGGTTTATTGTACGTTATCTAGTTTCAAGTTTAATTATATTTATCATGTACATAAACGTTTTCTCTACAGCATGTGTATTGTAGCACAGAGTTTGCTTAAGTGCATTTATTCAGCAACCACAATCACAAAAAAACATAGTCAAAATTCATGTTTGGATATATCACGAATATCGTAATATCATAAATGCAAATATATTTAATATGCTTAAATATTCAAGAGAAGCAGAAATCATGATCACTATTAAAATATGAATATTCGTGCGCCCATAGTATTTATTAATATTTTGATTCCCCTTTATATTTTCCTTTTGTTAATTTTTATTGATTTTATGTATTTTTGTAATTTTTAATGAGTTTTTATTTTTATTTTTATTATTTATTTATTTATTTTTAAATTTAACTAAATGGTTTTCAATTTTATTTCAGTTTTAAATGGTTAAATTGGTTAAGCTCTCTTGCCTGCAACATTTCTCATCCAATATTATTTCATTTCAGTTAGCTAGTGTTTTATTTTAGGATAACACTGATAAGTTGGTGTTTTTAAAGAACTGTTATTGAAGTAAAGTGAATGTTCACATGTGGTTTGCTCTTCTAGGCACAATCCCAGTTTGCCAGTGCCACCTCCAGCACCCCAGCCATCACTCAGGGTGTTTACCAGCAACAGCCTGCCACACAGGGGATGCCAAGCTCAAGTGAGTCCTGGCCTCTGCCTGTCTGTCTTCCTTCACTGTCTGTCTTGCTTCTATCTACCTTATCATGCCATTCTCTCTTTCATTTCTGAAGTGTTGAGTGAGACCTGTTTTTATAGAGATGAAAGGCAGGCTTGCCAATGTTTCGTGCCATTGTCAAACAGGAAATGAAGACATGCCTTAGGGAATCTGGGAGCAATTCAACAACCTTCCCTACTTCCTTTTTTCAATCTCAGTGTAAAACAAGCGCTCAAGTTTAGGCCCTCTTATCCAGGCAGCACTGCCTTCCACCTTTGTGCTCTTATTGTGTCCCTGTGTGCGGCCTCTCAAGACACTGCCAGAATATTACATAACTATATTGTTAAAAAATGAGTTTTGTTTTAAGGTGGGGGTTCACATAGTACTGTAACTTGTGCTGTAACGATAGTCCCTGAAGCTCACGTTATTATAGCCTTTATTATAGCCTCAAAGCATCGGTCAACAGGGTGAAATTCTTTGTAACAGTGTGATTGACATTCTTCTGTTATGTAGTCTGGATATGTATTATCTATAAAATTTTTGTGTGTGTATATATTGTAACTCCCCATATATATTTTTTGAATGTTTAACATACACATCTATAGAAAATAAGTCTATGCTCACCAAAACTGTTTATTTTAATCAAAACTACAGTAAAAACGGTAATATTATGGAATATTATTCGAATTTAAAGTACTTTTTTCTATTTTAATATATTTATTATTTTATTCCCGTGATGGCAAAGCTGAATTTTCAGCATCATTACTCCAGTCTTCAGTGTCACATGATCCTTCAGAAATCATTCTAATATACTGATTTACTACTTAAATATTTAGTATTATTATCAATGTTGAAAACAGTTTAATATTTTTAAAAAATATGAATATTTCATAATTTTGTGGAAACTGATACTTTTTTAGGATCCTTTAAAGGTGTCATGAACTGCCTTTGTTTTTTATTTTGAACTGTTCTCTGAGGTCCACTTATAATATTATCAATATTTTTACATCAAAAAACTTAATAATAATTTAGTAGTAATAAGCTATTTTCTGTCCTGTTTTAACCCCCTCAACAGAATGCTCCGTTTGAACAGGCGTGGCGGATTGTAGACTCGGAAATAAACGCCCGCTGCTGTGATTGGCTAACAGCATACATTCATTCCTCATGGATGGACGCTGCTGTGATTTAAGTTTAAACGCATAAAAAACTCAATACATATCAAACGATCTGTAAGAAGAGACAAAGCAATAGTGACCACGTAATAAAAACAGTTACTCACACTTGTGTGTTGCGACATTACTGTCGGATCCAATATAGTTGGCACAGCAGTGTCTTCTAGTTTCAGTCTTTTTGAAAATCCTGCGTCAAATTGTGTCTTGTTTGTAAACGAATCCACGGTAAAATGAAGTGAACAAAGGACCATGTTTTTACTGACGTGGTCTGGATCTTCATTAAAAATAAAATTCATCCACTCTTTCCTAACGTTGGGATCAGAAGTAAGGCAACGCAACGACTGTTTTCTTTTTCCACAACTTAGCACTGAACAGCTTCTTGTTGTCTTCAGAGCATGTTTATCGTTTGTTTGTTTTTTTTTTTTGCGTAGACCTGCACGATCGCCTTTCTTGTAAACACTACATGCATGAATCTGTGGGCGGGGCTAAACAGACATTGATGATCTTCTGCGGAGGCGGTGCTTATCCACACTATTGCATCATAGAGTAGAACATTCCAAAAGCTGTCGTTTTGGCAGACTGCCTTCAATATAAGCTGTTTTTAGACTAACGACAAAGTTTTGTGTTCTGAATCTTACATGATGTTTTTATAGTACAATGACCTCTTATGTCACAAGATCAAGAGAATTTTGATTTCTCAGTTCATGACCCCTTTAATACATAGAAAGTTCAAAAGAACAGCATTTATTTAAAATAGAAATCTTTTGTGACATTATACATGTTTTTACTGTCACTTTTGATCCTTGTCGAATAGAAGTAAAAAAACTTTCAAACAATTATCATTTTACACATATGTGTATTTAAAGTGTAGTTGTATAAATGCATGTCTGGGTTTTTCCCACCATCATCAGGTCCAGTGTAGAAATTTAGAGATGGACTGGTGTGCTGGTTTGTTTGTGTAGGAACATGTTTCATAGGCGGACATTTTCCTATCTGAAAGCAGGAGGAAAAGAGGGGAGGACTCAGGAAATAATTACTGGATGGAAACATTCATTGCTGGAATCTGAAACCAGCGACTGGCTGAGTGTCGACACTTGAATTCTCTGTTCTTCCCAGTTCTCTGTTTTTCTATGTTGTGCTTTTTTCACTTGATGCTGTCATAAAACACACTCAAACAAACTACATTACTACGCTACTTTGTCTGTCATATGTAGAATCTAAACTTCAATATGAAACACCTTCTCTTTCTCTCCCTCTAGCGCTGTATCCCAATCTGGAGGAGCTGGGAGACTATATGGGCCTCAGTCTGAACAGCGATGAGGTCCAGAGAAACCTGGCGCTGGTCCCGGTGGCTGACAATGTAAGTGATTGTCACTGAACACACCTGTTTATTTTTAGAGTTCAGTTCCCTGTAAGTATCGGCACTCATAAAGAAATATTTAATATATGCAAACAATGACATTTCAGAGTCTCAAATGTTTCCCTAGCAGTGCTGTTACTCTTTCCTGGTTTAGCTTGCTCTACAGCTTGTTATTCCATCTCTGTCACCGTTGCCTTGTACAATATTTTCTCTTTTTTTTGTTATTTTTCTCTGAATAGTTCAAACTGGCCACAGGGTGTCTTATTCTTTTCAGCATCATTCCTGGAAGCAGAGCTCGGAATGACTCATGCACCATAAGGCCTGTGTTGGAGTAATGCTAATGTAGGCTGCTTTCAGAGAGCATGTTAAAAAGATACTCAGTGTTCATAGTACTGAACATTAGTCTCCTTTTTTGCATCTTTTTGTGTCAAGTATCCTCATAGCCCCATTAATAAGGCCCAAATACCTCTTAATCAACAAAAAACACAAATGTATTCATCTTTTCTCTAATTCTGGATATCATTCAGCATTATCATTTAATATTTTTAAAGTTACTTTATCTATACTGTGGATGAAAAATCGACTCGCCTTATAGCTCATTCTATTATCAATATCTTGTTTTGTTCCATAAAAAGAAACAGAAAAAACACCAGACTTAATCATAGTTATTATTTTATTACAGTAATTTATTCACATTAGACATTTGGTATCAGTTACAGTGAATGGTTTATAAACGGGTGCATCTCAATAAATTAGAATGTTGTGGAAAAGTTCATTTATTTCAGTAATTCAACTCAAATTGTGAAACTCGTGTATTAAATAAATTCAATGCACACAGACTGAAGTAGTTTAAGTCTTGTTCTTTTAATTGTGATGATTTTGGCTCACATTTAACAAAAACCCACCAATTCACTATCTCAACAAATTAGAATACTTCATAAGACCAATAAAAAAAAAAACATTTTTAGTGAATTGTTGGCCTTCTGGAAAGTATGTTCATTTACAGTATATGTACTCAATACTTGGTAGGGGCTCCTTTTGCTTTAATTACTGCCTCAATTCGGCGTGGCATGGAGGTGATCAGTTTGTGGCACTGCTGAGGTGGTATGGAAGCCCAGGTTTCTTTGACAGTGGCCTTCAGCTCATCTGCATTTTTTGGTCTCTTGTCTCTCAATTTCCTCTTGACAATACCCCATAGATTCTCTATGGGGTTCAGGTCTGGTGTGTTTGCTGGCCAGTCAAGCACACCAACACCATGGTCATTTAACCAACTTTTGGCAGTGTGGGCAGGTGCCAAATCCTGCTGGAAAATGAAATCAGCATCTTTAAAAAGCTGGTCAGCAGAAGGAAGCATGAAGTGCTCCAAAATTTCTTGGTAAACGGGTGCAGTGACTTTGGTTTTCAAAAAACACAATGGACCAACACCAGCAGATGACATTGCACCCCAAATCATCACAGACTGTGGAAACTTAACACTGGACTTCAAGCAACTTGGGCTATGAGCTTCTCCACCCTTCCTCCAGACTCTAGGACCTTGGTTTCCAAATGAAATACAAAACGTGCTCTCATCTGAAAAGAGGACTTTGGACCACTGGGCAACAGTCCAGTTCTTCTTCTCCTTAGCCCAGGTAAGACGCCTCTGACGTTGTCTGTGGTTCAGGAGTGGCTTAACAAATTCCTTGACACCTCTGTGTGTGGTGGCTCTTGATGCCTTGACCCCAGCCTCAGTCCATTCCTTGTGAAGTTCACCCAAATTCTTGAATGGATTTTGCTTGACAATCCTCATAAGGCTGCGGTTCTCTCGGTTGTTTGTGCATCTTTTTCTTCCACACTTTTTCCTTCCACTCAACTTTCTGTTAACATGCTTGGATACAGCACTCTGTGAACAGCCAGCTTCTTTGGCAATGAATGTTTGTGGCTTACCCTCCTTGTGAAGGGTGTCAATGATTGTCTTCTGAACAACTGTCAGATCAGCAGTCTTCCCCATGATTGTGTAGCCTAGTGAACCAAACTGAGAGACCATTTTGAAGGCTCAGGAAACCTTTGCAGGTGTTTTGAGTTGATTAGCTGATTGGCATGTCACCATATTCTAATTTGTTGAGATAGTGAATTGGTGGGTTTTTGTTAAATGTGAGCCAAAATCATCACAATTAAAAGAACCAAAGACTTAAACTACTTCAGTCTGTGTGCATTGAATTTATTTAATACACGAGTTTCACAATTTGAGTTGAATTACTGAAATCAATTAACTTTTCCACGACATTCTAATTTGAGATGCACCTGTATGTATGTATGTATATATATATATATATATATATATATATATATATATATATATATATATATATATATATTATACATACACATACAGACAGACACACACACACACACACACACACAATACACACACACACTCCATTTAGGCTACCGTTACCATTCAAAAGTTTGGGGTCTGTAGGATTTTTAAAGTCTTTTATGGTTATCAAGACTGCATTTATTTGTAAAAAAAAAAAAAAAAAAAATTTGTAACATTATAAATGTCTTTACTGTCACGTTTGATCAATTTAATGTGTCCTTGCTGAATACAAGAATTAATAAAAAAAAAAAAAAACTTTTTGACCCCTAACTTTTGAACAGTTGTGTAAATATACTGCTAATGTTCAACTAATTTGAATTTTACACCCCTCTTATCACTTCCTGTCACAGCTTCTACTGTCCTATCATAATAAAGGCATAAATGCAAAAAAAAAAAAAAAAAAAAAAATCGATTTATTAAAATATGTAGAAATTAACATGAACCTATATTAACATTTCTAGTTCATATATTAAGTAACATTAAAATGTAACCTTTATTGTAGTATTTAGGTGTTTCTTAGTTATCTTCTAATGAGAACATATTTGTAGGTCATGAATTCTTAATAAGCTTTTCAGCTTTGACAAGGCAAAATCTAAATCTTTTAGAGTACCCACTGGTTGGAAAGTACTACATTAGACCATTTGCATGGTCCACAGTTAACTTTTCATGTTGTATAATATGTGAACAATGCACTCACACGTATGAGAATAAATAAAAATGTTCTCTTGCTTGGCAGCAAGTGGCAGTGCCAAGTTCAGTGGGTGGCATGGTGCGGCCCGTGACTGGTGCAGACATAGGCATCAGGAGGGCAGAGATTCACCCTGGTCTTCGGGAGGTCATCATCTGCAAAGACCAGGAAGGAAAGGTCGGACTCCGACTCAGAGATATTGATAATGTGAGTAAAGCTCTTTGCATTAAACACTTCCTCAGAGTCATGATTAGTGTCATGTTTCATTGTTCGGAGTGTGCAATTGGTATGTAGGTTAATTGGTAATATGTTTTAGGGCAGCACACCCTGAGGTGTTATTATCTTTCATGTGTGTCATTTCCTCTTTCTGTAGGGAGTGTTTGTCCAGCTGGTGCAGGCGAACTCTCCTGCGGCTTTGGGTGGCCTGCGTTTTGGAGATCAGGTTCTGCAGATCAATGGGCAGAATGTTGCTGGCTGGAGCTCAGATAAGGCCCACAAAGCTCTGAAGGCAGCAGCTGAACAGCGCATCGAGCTCATTGTCCGTGACAGGTCAGTCATTTCTATCTATACACACACTACCGTTCAAAACTTTGGAGTTGGTACGATTTTTTTTGCCTCATGCTTGCCAAGTCTGATAGAATACAGTGATATTGTGAAATATAGATACAATTTAAATGAACTATTTTATAAGCTGAATTTTCAGCATCATTCAAGTGTTCAGTATCACATGATCCTTCAGAAATCATTCTAATATGATGATTTGCTGCTCAAAAACATTTCTTATTATTGTCAGTGTTGAAAACAGTTGTGTTGCTTAATATTTTTGTTGAAGCCATGACAGATTTTTCTGGATACTTTAATGAATGGGAAGTTGAGAAAAATTAGAAATTAAAATCTTTTGTAACAGTGTCACTTTTACTGTCACTTTTGATTAATTAATACATCCTTGCTGATAATAATAATAATAATAAAACAATAAAGTAATGATAATAATACAAATATAAATAATAATAATAAGCCCACATTAACAAAATGTATGTAACAAAATGTAATGACAAATGCATAACAATATTTGTGTAGATCTTTGCTGCCTTCTGGTGGTTATTTGTTATAGTTGTAATATTTGTTGAGTTCAGTGTGAATTGGAAACTTCCTGCTTTAGATCCAAGTTAAGCTGTATTAACATCTGTGGCAGTTACCATAGAACATAATTTTGAAATGAACAAACAAAAAACTAAATTCAGTTACAGTAAGGCACTTACAAGCAGTAGGCTAAACATTTTAAATGCCATTTTAATAATATAGCCATAGAACATTATATGTTGGGATGAGACATGAATCACTTAATGACCCTACTGTCATTAAAGTTATATACAATATCTTGATTGCACAAAAATGGGGGTCAAGTCAAAATAGTTTTCTGTGGTAATCATAAATATAATTTCACAGATGATGCCAAAAAGGCTCATATATCATATTTCTATATTTTGTGTTCCAGACCATTCCAGCGCACAATCACAATGCATAAGGACAGCTCCGGCCATGTGGGCTTCATCTTCAAATCCGGACGCATCACATCTCTAGTGAAGGATGGTTCTGCTGCCCGCAACGGTCTGCTCACCGATCACTACATCTGCGAGATCAACGGCCAGAACGTCATTGGACTCAAGGTGAGAGGGGTCACGGAAGTGTCTTCAGTATACGCTTTTAAATCTGCTGTCAAAGCCACAAGTCAATAAATAACATTCTGAAATTTGTGGAGTAAATAGTTTTGTTTTCTGTCTACAGGACACTCAGATTAAGGACATCCTGACCACATCTCCCACTGCCATGACCATCACCATCATGCCTAAGTTTATCTACGAGCACATGATTAAGAAGTGAGATCCAGCTTTCTTTTTATACTGAATTACATTTTTTTTTTTTTTTTGCCATTTAATGCATTAACTGTACAGCCGAAAAAATAATAGTAGACAGTTACAGTTTCTTGAACCCTAAAGACAAAATCGAAAAAAAATTGCATCCTTTTTTTGAGTATCATATTTGATACAAACTTTTCATATAGTATGATATGGGAGAATATGGAGTTCATGCCATAAAAATGCCATAAAACTCCTTCTCAAAATGAGCAAAAAATATGACATTTGGTGCAGATGCTTTTATTTCTATGGACAAAATGAAAGATGAAATTCTGAAATTCACTCTATATTTCCCAATAATGTTATTATAATGTTAATTATAATCAAAGCTTTGTAGTATTTATTATGGGGAAAACATAATGCAATCTAATACAATGAGATGCACAACTAAACAATTCTCAAAAGCCTGATGCATCAAATGCGATACATTTGAACTTTTCACCGCCGTATAATATATCAGTCAGATGAAGGCATGTAGTAGATTGTGTACAACGGAAATGTGCATATTTTATTAGCATTGATTATTATATTATATTATCTTGTAGCCAACCTGTTTACAAAGCATTAGGAAAATCATAAATATTGTACAACTCCAAATTCAGTGTAAATAAATGACTTCTTAAAATGTATTAAGATTACAGGTTGACATGAACAAAACAGACATCAATAATTGAATGTGTGTCAAAGTGAATTGTCATCTCCTGATCATGACAGCCCTAATCTGTATATTCCAGGATGTCAAGTGGTCTGCTGAAGTCATCCATGGATCACTCTGTGCCTGAGGTCTGAACACAGGAGACCACGCACACCCCCCTTCCACAATGCTTACAATCTCTAGCCTTCCCATTGGAGCCTTCCACCACATGGGTCGTCTATTACTGATTGGATAAACCTCCTCAGTCACATTCATTTATAACATGTAAAAAACTGCCTTTTTTTTCTATTTTACTTATTGGATGTTATCGTTTTGCCTTCTAGTTCTTGATTCTGTCCTACATGTCATCGTTGCCATTGTTTAATTGTTGTTATAGTACATGTTATATAATAATTCATTGTCATTATTGAGTATTATTATCTGAATGTTTTATTTTGCTGGGGGGCAAGGGGTTAAAAACTGAACCTGAGCTTCCGTTTTGAAGAGCATTAGCTTCGACACTCCCACTTTTCAAATCTTCCCACTATGCACAAACACCTTTTTTAAATTTTTTTTTTTAATTGAACATCAATATGCCAAGACAGCTGTACTCTGCCAGAAGGAATCCTGGGCCAGAATTTGTAATGCAACAATTCATTTCTTATTGATTTTGAACTTGTTTTTTAGGTGTTTAATCTTTGATCATTTTCTCTGTCATTATCCTGTAAATGTTAGTGTCTCTAAAAATTTATATACGAATGTAACCTCAAGGACTGAAATTATTACAAAAATAAATAATCATCCTGGTGATACCAATGGATCTAAATCTAAAAGTTCCATTTCAAAAAAAGTTTTTGAGATGCTCCACACATTTCCTCGTTTTCAAATGATTAGAAACAAGATTTGAAACAAAGGATGAAAAAACTTAGTAAAAAGTAGTGAGAAGGCTTTGTTCACCATGCTGTTTAATATAGATCCTTTTACAAAGCAATGAGGGTCAAGAGCGATGTGTTGCAGTGATGTCTGTACACAATATTACCATTAAAATACTATTCTACACAAAAATATTGAGACACTATGAAACATTACCAGACTTACAAGACTGGTTCCACTTAGGGTGCTGATACTGTTGGACAATACAGAGATAAAACTGAAGTGCCAGATGAAGATGTAAACACGTCATTAGAATGACCATTTAAGAAAAAAAACTCTATAACAGTTCCTTTGTGAAATCTAATCTTCTAGGCACAGCCGTATAATCCTGCTTAACAGACACTAAACTACTGATGTGTCAGTTTGCCACCAATTTTACATTTCAGTGTTCACCCTGAAAGAAAAAAAGCATGGCTTATCACTTTGTCTTATTGGAGGCTATTTCCATTTAACCAAACAATTTACAGAAAATATGTGGTACTAATGTCTTCAAACCATATTTGAATGTGATACACATTGGTAAAGAAACAAACCCTAAAAAGCCAGCTTACCCTAAAAAGTGTTATTGGAGAGTAATGATTCAACAAGATATGCATGTTACAAGACAATTTGTGGTTACAAAAGTACATTCCAAACAAAAATTGTGCCAGTTGACATTAAACTTGGACATGTTTTTCTTAATCCTACCCAAAAATGCTATAAAAACTGTTGATATGGAGAAAAACCTGTCACTTGGCTAGAATGTTAAGACACAATGTAGGAGAGCCTGTTAACTTCAGAAAATAATTAACAAAGACTTTATTCTGTAGATCCTAATGGAGGATTGGAAGCTTTAAAGCAAATAATCTGTAATTATAAATTACCATCCAAATGCAGAAATAAAAATGAACTGATATTCATATACACATGAATTCTCACATTAAATTGCAAACACTCATACAAAGTGGAAAAAACTCTGATATGACAATACATGACAAAATAAATATATTACTCAAGTTTACCAGCATACAGGCCAACATACTCATCTCTGCTTGTAATATGGCTTGAAACAATTCAAGAAAATCTTATCAAGGCCTTATGTGTTATTTCAACAGGTATACAAAGCTTTATACCAGCGTACAACATTTATCCAGCCAAATAACTAATGTAATAGTTATTTACGTACATTTCAATGACAGACAGTAGCAGTTTGGAGGAAACCTCCTATTCTTGGGGTAACAATTGATTACAATCTCATTTAACCTCAGATACATATTCTGATAAGCCAAAATACAGAACTATCTGAAAGCCACACATTCATAATTTCAACACACACGAGTCAATTAAAAAAAAAAAATATCAGGAACATATAAGCCTTCATTTCTTTAAATCTATGGTAACGTACTTTAATAAGTGCTCAGTTGGAATGAGGTGAAAAAGTGCAGGGATTAGATTTATATGCCCTCTTACCACCACTTAAAGCACAAATTAAGATTGTCAAGAAGTTAAAAGAATCAACATCAAGCGCTGAAAAACCTTACAGACGTCATATCAAATCTGCACAACAGAAAGCGGTAAATTATTTAAATGAGAACTTCGCAAATAGACAACACATAAAGCCTATATTACACTATAATGTACACAAAATCAGAGGGAGGAGGTAGACAAAGGCAGCGGCTATTTTGAGGGACAGAAGATAAGACAATATGTGAGACACAAATAACTACAGTAGTGATCATCTGGCTGATTATCTGGTACACTGTTGACTGACAAATCAATCCAGCTGTCACATATACACAAAGCATAAATATTCATGTGAATTTATGAATCAATGTTGATTTTTTGAAATAGTGGTGTTGGTGAAATCTAACCCTGAACCACAAATCCACATGTATGCACTGGCCTTTGGACAGACAGAAACTCACAATCAAGTATACTTCAAGTAATTGCTTATAAAGTGAATTATAGTGCAATCGACATGTCATTAAATGTCACCCGTCACCTAAGTGTCAGTCAAATAAATGGTCAACATGAACATCACAGGGTACATGAAGTCATTGCCAAATGTTTGGAAAAAGCTGAAACCAGAGAATTCTAAATCAAAATTTGTTTCCGTATGCATTAAATATTTAATTTACTTTAACGGTTTTAAATTTTAAGCTTAGATAGTTCATTCCACTTTTTAACCAAGTAACTCAATACAAAATATATCTTTTGCTTTGATCTTTTTAGTGGAATTATGTTACATAGTATTTCAGAAATAACATATTAGCTAACATTTAATAACATTAGTACTAATAGTTTTATTTGGCAGGGTGTAATACTAAATTAAGTTAAGCTGTTTCCTTATTTAGCATTTAGCAACTCATGCCGGCTGTTGCCAACTACACCTGGCTGTAATTATATAACCTAGACTAATAGTGAACATGAAAATTAGACCTTTTGTTAAAGATTAGCATTTTATCCAAAAGCATCTGGCTATGACAGTTTTTTGATGGTCACACAGTGAAAATCACACAGTGAAACAAAATCATAAAATTCATTTCTGGTGAAAAAGCTCCCATGACCCTATTAAAGGCATTTAACCCTGATCATAGTCCAAGTGCTGAATCTTTCTTACTGTTCATATTATTACTTAAACTGCATTACCCTTTTCCTAAATACACAATTTAGCATTCAACTATACAGAGCATTTCTGAACCATCAAACCTTCCCACATAATTCAGCCTAGAATAAAGAATACATGATCTAAAAGACTCCGTATGGACTAAGTATCATTTTGTGACAGCATTTATAGCACTAGGACACTAGTGGTATATGCAAAGCATATAAATAGCTCAGCAGGCGCTTGCCTGGCTCCTTAAGGGGAAAAGATGACTGTTCTGCTCTTATGCCACACAGGCATAAGTAATGGGACAGCTAACTACTGAACTCACGGCTACAACAAGTAATCCAGGTACTTTGGCTGCACTGTACATTAACACAACACAACACTCACTCAGATAAATCAATACACACACATACGACACACACCCTCTGCGGTGACAGTAAGAGGGATGCACAAAAGGACAGTTTCTTCCCATCACTTATTGTGCCTCTTCACTCTAAATAAGGGTAATACAATCATATTAAAGGGTATCTTTTAGTGTCACTCACAAAGCTGAGTTAATGTAATTGTGTCAGTCCGTCATTCAGAACACATCATCTCGCCTCTTTACTCAGGGTAGTAGTTGTGGAAAAAGGTGAAATCTCATTTGAAGTCTTGAACTTCATGAGCATCTCATTTGTAGGTGTAAATACATGCTAGTGATTCCCCTTCCTCATTCTTATCTTGCCTTGGATATAGACCATAGAGAACCACAGCATTAAGGTGCTGTGCTCAGACACTATCCTTCCACTGGTTGCCTCGATTCGTTTTACATGTGTTAACCACTCCCTAATTGCACATCTGACAGAAGAACAGTGATATCACTGGCTTCAAGGCTTCTCCAGAGAAAAGAGCTGGTCTCATATATTCATTCCCCCTGGACCCCCTCCTCCTGCGGGGTAGTGCCGAAGGCCTCCTCCTCGACGCAGGGAATGGAGGGCCACGGTGCAGCAACCCCGCAAGAGAGAACCAATATGGTACATTGGCTGACCAACACGGTGTGGACCCCGACAGAACCACGCCACTGTGGGGACCACTGGCACGACCACCGCAAGCAAATCCACTAGGAAGTGCTGGCTCCAGTAGTTTTTTGCTGGTAAACCACAGCCAGATGACTTGGACTCTGTGTTTGTAGCACTCACGTCAACCTCATCTTCATCATCTGAATCTATATTTATGACATGATCCCCTTCAACCCCAGCCTCTGTTAGTACACTACGAGGCTGAGTGGTCTGTGGAAGGGGCTCTCCTTCAGTCTCAACCAATGGCTGCATGGAGCAAGGGTTTGGCAAAGGGTCTGTTACAGGTTGAGGTTGAACAGAGTTGGTTACTTGGGATCCAATGGTCTCTGTGGTCAAAGCTGTTGTGGTTATTGGTAAGACTGTAAGGAGCTCTGAAACAGTTGTCTCCTTGACAGAGGACTCCAACACTAAAGTCGCAGGTCCTTTTGGAACAGATGCAGTTGGTGCCCAAGGCTCCATTGCAACAGCTGGTGCAGACTTAGTGGAAAAGTCTGTGACGACAGAAGCTGTGGCAATTGTTGCCGTAATGGCTGATTCTGTGGCTACCGACTCCAGATCATCTCCCTCATCAGACATCCAGGTAGAGGTCGGACTGCATGCCTGGGAGCGGAAGGTGCGCTCAGCAATAGTGTCCAGATCAGAGTTAAAGGATGTACTGGGACCGTGTGCAGGGGCCGAAGCAGGGGCATGGTCGTAGTCGGTTTGAATGCCTTGCTCACGCAGGTGATGCAGGTATAGGTGATGATGCGACAGACATGGATGACTTACACTAACAGTGGTCCCCGTCCCGATCCCGCTGCAGCGGAGTCTAGGCTCGCTCATGCTCAGTGCCTCATAGGTAGAGGAGTGTGGGAGGTGGGAGTACGCATTGAGCAGAGACGCTGTCTCTTGAGACAAAAACGCAACCTCCAGGAGCAGATCTGCCTTGCTTGCTCCTCTTTCACTTTCTCCACAGCAAACAAACCCACTGTCCTGCGTGCCCTCGCCTAACAAACATGGAATGTCACACCCATTTTCATTACCGCCACGTTCCTGGCCAGTCTGGTCACTAAGCTTGGTGTAGGTAGAGCTGCGGGTAAGCGAGCGAGCTGGGGAGCCTTCGGAAGACTCCGCCAGGCCCTCGCTGACCTCCAGCCCTGCCCCCACCACCCCTCCACCTGCCAGGGTTTCTCCTGCTTTGGTTGTCCCGATCTGAGCCAGCTCCATGCTCTGCAATAAAGACTCCAGCTTGTGGTTCTGGAGGTTTATGTCTTGGAAGCACTTTTGCACTCCAGTGTCGGTGTCTCCCAGACTGGATCTGACAACATCGACAACCTGCTTAAGCTGCTGGATCTCCCTGCGAGCCTCCTTCAGAGCCAGCTGGGCCTCCACGCGGTGGCACTCCTCTTCAATCCAATCCTCTTGCATACGAGACAGCTGAGTACGCAAATCATCAATCTCAGTGTCCCTAAGGAAGGAGGGGAAAAAAGACAGAGGATGTCAAAAGAGTAAAGCAAGCAAGGAATGTCAAGAAGTGACTGGTGGGTGAAAGACCAAATTTAAAACTGCTGTGTGAAATGTTTTCACTTAATACTTTTTTCTATCCCAGTACAATGTGACTTGCCAACTATATGGCATTGACTGATAGTTTACTTTCTTTGAAAATTGTACTTTCCTTGAACATTGTGACAGTTTAAACATCGGTTTGCCCAACATAGTAACACAATGGCTTCAACAAATGTCTGAGTTTGGGGAAAGACGTTCTATTCGTTTGACCAGTGGGAGAAGGGGAATGTGCCTAGAATAATTAGTCACATGGCCTTTATGGCTCAGGTAATTGACTTAAAAAGTAGTTTGCACAAAACTGAGCACAGTAAGCAAACATGTACAGGACCAGACGAACAACTGCCATTGTGATAAATGAGCTATTGGTCAGCATATGTCCACACCAATGCTGAACAATAGCTCTCTTCAGAACATTACACAAAGCAGCTCGAAGAGCACATTAAAATTTCCTTGCCATTAGACAAATGGAGGCTGCCTTTAAAATAAACAGTTTAGAAAAGTTATAAATATTTAGATTAAAGTCCTTAGAATAGAGGGAAATAAATGACAAATTACAGTCTAATTGCTAATATTCAGCGGTTAGCGACTTGATAGATAATTGTTACATGGTCTAGAAATCAACCAAGTGCAAATTTGCATAACAATTCCAAAATAAAGGAATAATTTTAATTAACTGCCGCTCAAAGCAGCTTAAAGATAAAACTAATTTCTTCATAGACTGATGAGATCATTAGAGCATGGGCCCTCATTTTATGAATGATTCATGCCTCACCTGTCCTGGAGTCTTTCGATGGTTTCTTTGAGCCGTGCTCTTAGGTGTCTGATACACACCTCTTTCTGTTGCAGTGGGGTAAGGTATTGCTCAGGTGGAGGGGGCCGGATACCATGGTTATCATTGCAGGAGGTGTATTTTATGTGACGCCTGATATAGATGAGAAAAGTGGTTTATACTACATATAAACAAACAAAAAAGAAGAGAACAAAGCAATGCATCACTGGTCTATGGGTGCATTGTGTCTCACCTATGGGTCGGGCTTCCGTCACTGCCCTTGCATGACCCTGAATTGCTACTGCTGCTGAGAGAGGCATTTCCATAGGGATCACGGTTACTGACAGGTGCTGGACTCCGTCTGTAGCATAACAGAATCACAATTTCAGAGTGTCACCTTCAAGGACACTTAGGAGGACACAGGATGAGGAATAAACAGAATGCACAAACACACACTAACATGAACAAACAAAAAGTACAATTCCATGAAACACAAAATCAAACATGCCTACTTATGGTACAAATTGACTAACATGCCTCTATACATACAGTCAACTAGTCAACTAGGGGGGAGAACACCTTTTATGGATGTAAAGAAGAAAAGACACCCAGCTCACATAAAACTGAAAGCACAAATTGCAAAGTAATACAAACAGTTGTATTATGTGCTGAGGCACAGATGACAAATCATGATAGATTTCCATCATGAATCAATTATGAGAAACAAACTGGCAGCTGAACAAGCAGAAATTGACAGCAGAGCCATCTAATGAGGGCTCACTTTGCACACCACAGACATGAAATCATCTTCAACTGTGACACACATATGCAATTCGAGCTTTAAACCCCCAGTAAAATCAAAAAGTTGGATTTCATAGGGAGATCGTGCTGTGGTTGAAGAGTTTGAATCCATGCTGACACAATGCCACACAGAGAACAAAGAAAAGTGAAGAAAAGAAGAGAAATAAAAAAAAGAACGAGACAGAAGGGATGATGGAGCGCTGACCGACAGTGGTGTTCCGGGGACTTTGGTGTCAGAAATCCTCTGCTCTGTCTCATAGAGACCATAATGCCTGACTCCATAGGTGTGTAGTCTAGCTCTATAAACCTGCAATAGTCAAAACTGACCCACAAACAAAAAGGAATCATTACACAGGATAGCACACACCTAAAGTTCACCTTAACCTGTATTGTATAAAAATTCAAATGAATGTTTCTGTGGACATTTTCTTGTAAACTTGTTTATAAATATGAGATGAAGCTGGGTAGAAGCAGCTGTGCTACAAAAAAGTAGATGTCACTTATATGGACTGAGTTGTAAGCTTTTCATTATGCTCTATTTGTGTCTACAATTTTTTTTTCCAGTTTCCTGAAAATTATGTATACATCTGTCATTGAAATTCCTGGTTTGATACACCCAATATTAAAATTTTGAATGATTGCAATTTACACAATATTTGGTTAAAGTAAGCAACCTTTGGGTTGATGTCATTCTAAAGTCCATTTCAAACATCCAATTGAAATTAACATGAGATGAAGCTTGTTTCATTAAAACATGAAACTCTGTACACGAGGTTGCAGATCTGACAGATTATTTGACAGATTGTCTGACTAATTAATTAAGTCAGCAGTCAGGGGAGGAAAGAGAGAAAGATAAAAAGGAGCTTCTTATTAATTCTGATTGTTAGAAACACTAGCACAGGGCTGGGAAGGATCAGAGCCACTTTGCCACACTTAAAAGAATCAAAAATCATGCTGGACATATTATACAAAGGCTTACTAAATTACTTTTGACAGAATAACAGTGTTTCCGTCATCCTTGCTGGTATTAGAAGTCTCTTTTATGTAAACGAAAGAGATTCTATCTAACTGATTTCAAGATCTTCTGAACATGCAATTTCATGCTGTATGCTGACCTCACATAGCCTACCAAATTCATAAGAGGCAAAATAATACACAATCACCTGTCAAATTCTAGGAGCAATGGATTATGGGGTAGCTTAGAGCATAATGACTCTTTAATCTCCCAGAAACATTCTCTTTTGGGAAAATTAAATCTGGGGTTAGCAGCGCTGAAAGCAAGCACTTTCTTTAGGTGGTGCAGAGTGCTGTTTTTACAGGCATGATGGATAACTTTGAATCTACTGATAATCTGATATTATTGAACTGATATTTGGTCATTTTTATTTCAATTTTGTGAGTGAGTTTTGAGTAAATATCAGTATCAGCAGCAACCACTGAAAACCTTATATCAGTTGACAACTGAAGTTGGAGTACTAAAATTACTAAAACTAAATTAAAATCTATTAAAGCGAAATAGAAAAAAATTATTTCAAATAACTAATAAAAATGATACACACATAAACATTACTAAAACTTACATTAAAATGAAAACTGAAAATATATAAAAAAAAATCTAAATTATTAATAAATAATATGAGTATATAAACAACACTATAATAACTCTAAATATTGTCTAAATATAATTCTCGAGATAAACTGCTCAACATGTTATATAAAATAGACCAATCAAAACAGCACATTTACAATGACAAACCACTATAACTACTGTCCACCAGGACCACCATTGGTGGGCTTTTAAAGGTTTGCTGAACTACCTAACCATGAAAGCAAGCCAAGGTCATGGTTAAGGTGAGAGCAAAGCAAAGAAAATAAAAGAAAAGTGAAAGACCCGAAACAAACAAAGCGTGCTTGAGGAGTGATAGAGAAAAAGAGGACTCTGCTATCAATACTGATAGCAAGGAAAAGAAGGGAGAAAGAGAAAAACAGCCAGGATAGTTGGACAGACCAGGTACGTCCATTATGTTTTCAGTGATATGGACTACTTGAGGGAAAGTCGGGTAATGTGTAGTGAATATGTGCACTGCATTGCCACACACTCATTAGAATCACTGTGAAAACATCACATTCATTGTCGATCTCACAGATTATCAATTCAATCACAGCCAAAATGGCTTCTCATGGGACAGGTTTACAGATCATTAACTGATCCATTTGCTCTTCCTCTGAGCCTCTGTCAAAGACCGGAGAGTTCAGCGTAAACTGCCCTCTCAGACCCCCAACATCAGCATCAGTGGTAGTAATGGTAGTAGGTAATAGGCTGGTTTTAAATTGGCGTGTGAATGCCCAGTGCAGCAGTGTTGACTACTACAGTCATGCCCTACTATAGGGTACTGAATCAGAGTCTCACACAGGGGACGCAGTGGGAGACGACAGCATTTGTTGCAAGCGGTGCTTAGGCTGTAGGGCCTTCAGCAGGTTGAATCTGAGGAAACAGAGATGAGACAGAGGCACAGAGCTGGGCTCTACTGCAATATTACCATTAAAACTCATTGCCACTACTAGTATATATCTTAAAATGATGAAATTATCTGTATTTGGATAGAACTGCACGCAGACGTGGCTTACACAGGAAATGTGTGGAAACTAAATTTTTAGACGTAAGTCAGTAACGCATGGATACGCGGTTTCCGTTCAAATCAAAGCGTAAATAAACGTACAATACGTATCCATGCGTAACTGATGACAGAGAATAGCGTACGCACTTTGCGTCTATCGGATGCTCTCCAAAATGGCGCTACGCTGACACAGAGAGACAGAGACAAGACGAATTGTTGAATAAATATCGTTATTTTTATTTTCTTTGCGTACAAAAAGTATTCTTGTCGCTTCAAAAAATTCAGATTGAACCACTGATGGCAGATGGACTATTTTGACGATGTTTTTTATACTTTTCTGGACATTGACAGTGTAATTTACTTGGCAGTCAATGGGACAGTCACAAGCCTCCCGGTTTTCATCTAAAATATCTTAAATTGCGTTCCGAAGACGAACAAAGTTTTTACGGGTTTGTAACGACATGGGGGTAAGTGATTAATGACAAAATTTTCATTTTGGGGTGGGTAACCCTTTAATGACGGCAGCAGAAGAGAGAGAGAGCGAAAGGATTATTGAAGCACCTGAAGCTCAAAAGGTCATTAAACTGCAGCAGAGATCTTACTGTGATTAAGAGAGTTAAACAGCAGCTAGAAGGGTTAGATATTACAGCAAAGCACCAACACAGCTGCAAGTTTGAAAGAATGTCTGTTAGAAAGAAGACTTCAAGTGACAAAAGGTGCCATACTTGCGTGATCCAGAGCCAGATCTTTTATTTGAAGGCGAAGACATGGAGTCAGCAGTCCTCTCCCTTCTTTCTCCTTCTTCAGCTGGATCTGTCTTCCTCCCTGTCAACACAGCATGAACAGCTCAGCTGCAGCCAGCCTGAATAAAACACAAGAACACAGACAATGTCGTTAGTTTGACTTGAGGAAATGATTTTCTATATCAAACCATGTCTCAACCCTTGTCTCATTTACATAACAGCAGTTTCCTAAGGAGGTACAGTACATTCTAAAAAGAAATATTTCAGGTTTGTTGCCACACTGTAATACTATTAAAGGGACAGTTCAGCCAAAAATGTAATTCTGTCATCATTTGCTTACCCTCCATGTCAGTCCAAACCTAAATGACTTTCTTTGGTAAGCAGAAAATAAAAGAAACTCTTTTTTTTTAAAGTTGTGTTTTGACAATGCATTTTTCCATTCATGTTTGATAGAAGAAAGAATAAATGATTTCAAAAGGTTTCACTTTTAGGTGAACTGTCCCTTTAAGATGTCAACTAAATGTTTGCATTTTTTCTCTTACAGTATCATCTGAAGCAGATCATGCCATCAAAGTCAAAAGGAAACATAATAATCTGTCCATTTCATCTAATCTATCGGATCTCTTCACACTCAGCAGACCTGGCAGCAGCATTGCTTGCGGAGCTGTAATATATTTAACGTTGTGCTGACACAGACTGGTTGGTCTCTGACTCTGCGTTGTTGCGAAGCCAGACAACAGAAATAATAGAGCTTTAACTTTCACAATCAGATTACTCAGTGAAATCAAGATCTACCCAGAAGCTTTAAAAAAGTTTTCATTCCTGATACAGCTAGAGAAACAGCTAGACAAAAGAAGAAATGAGAAAAGGAAGGGTAAAAAGCAGCGATTTCTGCTACATTGGGCATCCTGAGACACATGCTGAGGGAAAAGAGGGATTAATGATCTAAATAATTAAAAAGGAACTGGCACAGCTCAGTATAAGCAACGATACACAGCAATATGCTCCTCATAATAAGCAGCTCAATTGTTTTACCATAATGATATGACCTTTCAAACACTTGGGGTTGGCTGGGTGATGAAAATTAACAAAACAGACTGGTGTTATTATTGTCAACAAAAAAAATAAAAATAAAAAAACATTTTCATTAATTAAAATAAAGCTGAAATAAAATAAAAAATAAATTAGATGAAAAATTAAATGTAAGTAAAATAAAAAGTAAAGAAAACTAAATGTAAGTAAAATTATAAAGCTCATTAAAACAATAAAACATTTTATATTATTAATAAGCAACTATATTATGAATAAACAAACAGGGACCTAAAACTTGATTTTTTTTTTTCGGAAAATGTGCAGTCGCTGAGTCAGTATCGGGACAGTGTGGTCTCCCTCTGACGCAGTGTGAGTCACAATGTCGAGCGCAGCTGTGAGATCTATCCTATCTGTTTGAACTTTGCTCCGATGCAGAAGACTACAGTCTCCGTCTCTCTCATATTTTATACCACCTGCCTAGTTTGTATCAAATACACGAATAAAATAATGAACATTATGATTAATCAAATGGAAAATCAACTTATAAAATGAACTTTTTTGGCTATTGTGTGTGGCTCATAAATTAAGCAGTCTGAAGAAGGAGTGATTGGAAAACACATGTGAAAGGAAGCATATTTAAGAATAAAATGTCATGATGCTAGAATTGCTACATACACAAATACAAATCTAAAAATATTAATTGCTTAGAAATAGAACATTTTATTTGCATTAGGAAGAATGAAGATAATATATTTTTTAATGAGGAAATCTGCAGTGTCATGCTCCTGTTACAGCGCTGGATGACCTCTGTCTGCTGTCGTATGAGATGTGCAGAAAGCTGCAGATGAGTGATTGCTTTGACCCAGCACATCTCTTCTCTCTCACAGGCCACCTTCAATCTATATTACTGCAGAAACACTTGCTCACAAACAACCAAATATCACACACTAATGCAGGTAATGAAAGACAAAGTGCCAAGCAGCAGAATAGAAGGTCTGTTTGACCATTTAGATTTTCATGCACATCTTTTTCATACAGCAGCATTTTACCGTGACCATGTCAAGCTCCAAAAACAACAAAAACAACAAAATATATATAAAAGCACTATAAAGTAGTCCATACAATTTATTCTCCGTAAGACATCTGGAGCCATATAATGAGGAGCAGACTGAAATTTATGTCATTATTCTAGTATTGTCATTGTTAATAACAGAACTATTAAAATAGTTTTCATTAACTGAAATAAAGCTAGGTTGCACTTTATTTTAAGGTGTTCTTGTTACAGTGTAATTATACATTTAAGTACTGAGTAAAATTAATTAACTACATGTACTTACTATATGGTTAGGGTTAGGGTTTGGCTTAGGGTTACTTCATGTAATTATGCATAACTGTTACTATAATAGTAAGTACATCTAACATGTAACAAGGACACCTTAAAATAAAGTGTTACCTAAATCTAACATAAAATGAAATAAAATGTTAGATGAAAAACTCAAAAAGCTTTTAACTAAAACTTACATAAAAATGAATGTAAAATAAATAGATATTAAAATGTTAAACTTACTTATCAAATTTATTAAAACTAACTAAAGTTAAAATGAAAATAAAAGTTTCAGAATAAATACTATAATTGTATATAAATAACACTAAAATAACACTGAATTCACATTATTTAACTCAAGAATCATTTCATCAGTTTAATTCATTAACAAATCCTTAGGTTAACAGTCATGGTCACTATGATAGTTGTATGGAAAAGACCTGTGTAGAGTCTTCAAAATCACTTTTGTTGCAGAAGAAAGAAAATAGGTTTGGAATGAAATAAAAAATGAATAAATAATACTATGAGAATGTTTACTTACAGAACAATTCCTTTAATAAATCTGGTACCACCCTCAATGAAAATGATTGGGCCCATCTTATGTTTGCCTAAATGTAATGGGAGCCAGACTAAGATGGATTAGGAAGTGATCAGAAGTAAGTGGGTCCTTAGAGAGCAGTGATCACTCAGTCAGTGGATTGAATGGAGCTAAATGCATCCAGTGTGGATGGATAAATGCAGCTTGAATGCTCTGAAGTGAATAAACGATACAGAAGCTGTGTCATGTCACAAACATAAACTATATTTCAGTAGTTGTAATCAGTGCAATCAGCTAAAGTAGATTTATAAATACATCAATATTACATTTATCTTACAAACAATTACAAATAGTAAGAAATACATATTAAACAAATATCCAGTGACACTGTACTTAACATCAATATAGAGAATGAATGTAGGTAAAGTGGGACACTTTTTGATGATTTGTCATTGCCAGATCCAAATGCCTACATCAATGTCATTCCACACCAGTTTAGGATTAACTGAAAGGGATCTTCACCCTAAAGTTGTTCCAAACCTGTAGCCATAGCATTTGGAAGGCGGTGGCTACCATTAATGGTTTGGTTACAAACATTCTTCAAAATATCTTCTTTTTTTTTGTTCAACAGAAGAAAGAAACTCATAGAGGTTTGGAACAAGTGAAGGTTGAGTAAATGATGACAAAATTTTCATTTCT
This sequence comes from Spinibarbus caldwelli, assembly GCA_039654775.1. NCBI lineage: Eukaryota > Metazoa > Chordata > Actinopteri > Cypriniformes > Cyprinidae > Spinibarbus > Spinibarbus caldwelli. The sequence goes on from CM077260.1 coordinate 19,489,990, forward strand.
GGGTGAATTATCCCTTTAATGCTGATTTTCAGTAATAGAAGAATCAATATTATTTCATTTAGAATATAAACTTTTCATTTTTAGTCATTTTGCTTTGTGCTATTTTTTTGTAATAATTATAAATAGTTCTAAATAGTTAATAGCCTAATTAGTAATTTATTTTATTTCAGTTTTAGTTTTACGTACTTATTTTTAGTACATCAGCTTAGTTACATAGATGGTTAGCCAGTTAATTATTTCATTTCTAACTCTGAGTTTTCAACTTTGAGTTTTTCAACTTATAGGCTACTTTACATCAGATTTATTTTAGTTATTGATTAAAATATTAATATTTTATTACTATTTTAAGATATTTTAAGAAATGTATTGTGAGAAGGTTACGTTTAAGTGTCACACTTTACCTGCGTTCACCCTATGGAGTGAAATATATTACTGAGTGCGCTCATTGTAGCTGAAGCACATTTGGTTGAAACCAATGTGGTAAGGAAATGCTTTGGAAGATTGGCCTGCATGCTGAGAAGATGTAGAGCAGTCGCCATGGAGACAGCCATTGAGCCACTAACTGAGCTCCACAAGTGGTGTGATTGGCTTTCCCAGCTTGTGTGTATGTGGTGAGACAGACAGACAGGACAGCATGGTGGTGATATTACACAACCGCAAGGCATGCCTAAATGGCAAGTCAACATGCAACAAATAATATCCTGCGCAAAGGAGAAGGTGATAATTACTGTAATACCAGAGAGATTACTACTAGTGATGCACCATGAGACACACTGTACAGTTTAACCTGCTTTAATATGTTCAAAATAATGTAAACTTGCTTGGCTGTGATAAAGACTACACATGATGATCTTTCCAGATCCTTACAAATCAACTTTTAAGCACACTTTCTCTGCAGTCCGCAAGTCCTTACAGGGATGCAAGGTCATACTGCACCCTAGGCCCTAAAACTACACTGTCCCTGTCACGACTCACAGCGCAAAGAACGTGCTGAAACCAAATCAGAAATAAAGCATTTCCCAGGGCTACAGAACGACAAATAGTAAGCTATAAAAACACAGGTCTGGATTACAATAGTATGAAAGCGCAATACCAAAACAAAAGTAAATGCACACGCATGCTCGCTGCAGGGAAACATCTGCTGTGAGCGCGCACATCGAAACACCGAAACCCAAAACACGCCGTGCAAATAAACACCATTTAGCGTGCGAATGTGAAATATCGTTTTGCTCGGTACATTCAGATATCATATGAACCCTATACCTGGCGCGTCACAGTCCTTGGTTTGTCCTACACACGAGAAATGCAGAAGGAGTCCTTCGCTACAAAGATGCATCAGGATTCGCACGGCATACTGCAATGCAAAACATTTGACATTTACCTGGTTGCAGCCTTCCGGCGAGAATCAGCTCTCCTTCATGTAAACAGCGGTGTTTTGTCGTGTTTACCCGGGTGCTCGTCCCCGTCAAGGACTCCGCCGCAGCGGTGCTCCGCTGCTCCTGCTCTGGAGGGCGAGTCGACGGGGCGGGTGCTGCTGATAACGAGAGGGATTCTGGCGCGTGAGGTTTGTGTGAGAGCCTCGTGAGGGAAGACGAGCGTTGACATGAGAGCAGATGCGTAATATTACCATGATCTCCTTAAAGGGGACCACACCACTTGAAGTTGTCAGGACAAGCGTTGTTATGATTTGCTGTTGCCGTTTAATTAACTACATTTCAAAGGAATTGTTGTCAGAGCAACCGAACTGTCTTTTGACGCCCAATCACCAAAACGTCAACTATCAAACTTAAATATGTAAATATAAAAAAGATAAATCATGACATATTAAATATGACATGTTATTATAAATATTATAAATATGATATATTATATATTATGGCATATGAAATAATTATATATATATATATATATATATATATATATATATATATATATATATATATATCTGAAGAAGAACTCAAGTGGGAAATGCCAAAGTCGATTAGAAATTATAGAGAGAAGTTAGATAGAAGCAATAATGGAGGTAACCCTTAAAATAACCACCCAGTCTAAAAATAATAAACACACATTTTCCAGGCATTACATTCCCATGGGACTCTAGTTTGGTTTACGTCCGCCTAATCAGATATCATATATCCAACACTCTTCAGGCATTAGAGTAAAAGGAGAAACTGAGAGTCGCCCTTTCAGCACCACGGACAGCGCCCTCCAAGCTCTTCTCATTGACTGGATGCTCCCTATGGGATAGGTGGCGATACAGCTTGTTTGTTGTTGTGAAATACCCAAACCAGAAAGAAAGAAAGAAAGAAAGAAAGAAAGAAAGAAAGAAAGAAAGAAATTAAAACACTTTGGAACAGAATTTGAAATAAAACTATTTCTTTGGTTTTAGAATTAATGTTTTGTCAATTGTCCACGATCTGCCACATATAGAAATAGTTCTTTAAGGTGTTCACACTCTTTAAAATGAAATAAAACTAAGACATCTTTCTGAGACCAAAAAGAGACAGTATCTCTTCCACGTGACTGCACCAAACAAAAAGACGTGATCATCCAAGCTTGATTTTTTTCTTGTAGGCGTTGTATTATTGCCTGCGTTAAAGCAATTATAAGTATTTGTTTTGTAAAGTTTTTATAATGTAAAGTTCTGTTGTTTTCTCTTCAGTGCTTCTGACATACACTTCTTCTTTTTTCTATAGTGTTCAATGAAAGGCTTACTTATAATGGAATGTAAATTCATTTAAATACAGCCCATTTTCAGTTTAATCAGCTAATAAAATGTAAAGGAAAGTGAATGTAAAACACAGTGTTTTTTATGTATTAATTTTTATGATTGTTATGTATTAATTTTTAATGTAAAACAGTGTTTTTTATGTATTAATTTTTTATGATGTACTCATTTTAATGATGTATTCTTATATACAGGAAGGTGCATATTTCAAAACACTCTGAGCAACTGGTAATTACATAATTCCTTACAGTTGTAGTGAATTTTGCTTTCGCCAACCTAAGGAGGCGAAATAGTGTAGTGATGGGTACTCACATCACAGGTGACGTTATGATTTTTGGATCACGTGTCACTTAAGGTGTGGTTAGGAGTACATCACATAAGAAAGATTGGTGGGATACCTAACTTGTAGAACCTTACTGCATTATCAACACAAGGAAGACACAAGTGTAATAAAATAAATTTTATTAACAAAAGATAGACAAGAGTAATCAACAACTACTAAATGAATACCATGAATGAAAAAGGAATAAAGTGCATAAGATGCATAAAATGCAAGTGATTATGTTGGATGTTACTATGTCAGAGCTACATTTTCTGGAAAGATAAACTGTCACTACTCTGAAACAAGTAAGGTGAAGAACCTTATTATGCATCAAACAAATACCTGAAAGTTTATTTGTTATCAACTGCAATCAGCTATATAACATCTAATGTCAATTAGAAAAATCATATACTGATAATACACAACAATGCCAGGGTCTCTGGAAGAGGTTTGGATAGGTGATAGTTACGTTCTCTGTGGTTGAGTTAGAAGTCCGGTGGCAGTGACTTCATCCACTGGTTGTGCTGGTAACCATGCAGTGGGGAAAGGAGCAGGAATCCGTTTCGACAGCCTTGAACATGAAGCGCTGGAGGATGCTGATCTCCTGGAGCACCAAAGGGTCCTAAAATCTGGAACACGCAGATGTGACCCTGAAGTAGGTGCAGAAGGTCCTTAGCCTGGAACACGCAAGCGAAGGTACCTTGGAGTGAAGGTTTGCTCGCCGGAGCTTAACCTTGTTGCAAATGTCTGTGTGTCTTCTGCCTCTCTGGGCAAGCGACTCAGAATTTGGTCGATCCGCTTTGTCTCTCTAGGATGGAGACTCAGGACGTGCTGCATCTGTTGTTGTCTCGCTGGACGAAGACTCTGAATGAAGTATGAACGTAGATTATCTCTTTCCTTGCAGGCTGGAGGCTCAGAACGTGGTCGTATCTGTTGCTGCCTCAAAGCTGGAGACTCAGGAGCTGTGTATCTGTTAATGTCTCACCCTTGCAGGCCGGAGACTCAGATCTGGTGTATCTGCTACTGTCTCTCTGGATGGGAGACTCAGAACTTCTGTGTTTCTGTTAGGGTCTATCCCTTTTGGGACTCAGACTCAGAATAGTGTATCTGTTAACGTCTTTTCCATTGCAGTACTCAGACTCAGAACGGATGTGTCGGTTACTGTCCCTTCCCTTACGGGCCGGAGACTCAGAACGAGGAGTGTCTTTTGGAAAGGTACCTTTATCTCTTTCCGATGAGGAGGAGATTGCAATCTGGCACTTCTCCATTTCCAGGTTGTGATTGGCTATTTCCATCAGAGTGGGGGGACACGGTGTGGCCCACCCTTCTTTCCTCCTGTGGAACTTATTTGCATAGTCCAAACACACATTGAGAAAAGTGTCACTAAAGTTTTACCAATGCATCTTTCACTTACCAAACCACAACCAGAATACCTTTGGCAATGTTACGAACACATTAAGTCCAAACATGATGGAAGAAGATTGAACTGTCATGCATGCATTCATTTGTCCATTAACAGTTGAGTTTGTGTAAGATGTTGCACTACACGTCGCTGTCACTGAGAATACTTATTTCTCTGAATAAGTATGAGATGTGTGTGTTGTAGTATGCATCAGTTTTAAGGTTTGAAAACATAGTTATGAATGGATTTGGATGGAACTCTGTGATCTCTATCTTTGTTTCACCCACTGCTTCTGTGTCCAGAGGTCTTAAGGAATTTTTATGGCGGTCACAGGCCAAAACCTGAGGAATCAGTCTGTTGGTGGGTGAAGGGCAGAAACTGCATTTTGACCAATAGGAAGTCCTGTCCTTCCCGGGCTTTGTACCAAAGGTCATCATCTTGCCCTCTAAGAGGTGTCTGGCTGTTGTCCTGGCATCTTTATCTGATGGCGTTGGACAGTTTGCTTATGTTAGTCCACCAAGATCCAATCAAAATGTAGCAAACCTTTGTCCACTATTGTGGTCAGAGAGGGGCCCGCCATAAACCGGGCCCTGGAATGTGCTGTCCACTACACAGTCCTCCTGACAGAGGATTAGCTTGTTTTATTGTATGTTGATTGACAGGACAACTGCTCAGCATGTAAACAAGTTCCTCAAGAACTAAAGTTTCCACCATCTGCTAAACTGCAAGAGGTGCTGGAGTATCTGACTGAGAACGCTTCTCTGTAAGTACACGATTCCCATTAACTCTTCCTCACTGCAAATGAATTATATATGTTGATTTAATCTAATTTAAAGAAGTTCCCATCTGCAACACTGCAAAAGATGGAATTGACATGCTTCTGTTTTTATGAATATATTATATGCTTGGATATTTACGGTAGGTTTTATAATCAATATTTTTCAGACTGTTTGCTCACATAAAGAAAGCAAAACTGCATTGGTGATGTTTCCCAGTCATCATCAACAAAATGCAAAACTGAAATTAAATTAATTTAGAAGTTCCCAGTTGTCAGAAGACTGCCAGCACGATCTGTTCTGTTCAGCATGTTTTTGTTAATGGTTGGTTTGTGTGTGTGTTGAAGAGCTTGGATTAGCTGATGGACAGGAGTTAGCTGTTGCTGATGTCACCACACCTTTAAGCTCAACTCCACATCAGAAACATGCAGCATTAACTATGTACAAAATTAAATTAATGGCAGAGGTAATGGTTGTGACATATACTCTAAAAAAGTGAAAAAAGTGACAGTGATGTGACGTGTGGCCAAGAATGGTGACCCATACTCGGAATTTGTGCTCTGCATTTAACCCAGTGGTTTTCAATCCTGTTCCTTGGGACCCACTGCTCTGCACATTTTGCATGTCTCCCTTATCTGACACTCATTTGAGTTTATGGAGCTCTTTCCTAATGAGCTGATGATCTGAATCAGGTGTGTAAATTAGGGAGACATGCAAAATGTGCAGAGCTGTGGGTCCCCAGGAACAAGTTTGAAAACCACTGATTTAATCCATCCAAGTGCACACACATAGCAGTGAACACACACCCGGAGCAGTGTGCAGCCAATGCTGAGGCACCTGGGGGTTCGGTGCCTTGCTCAAGGGTCTCACCTCAGTCATGGTATTGAGGTGGAGAGAGTGCTATTTACACCCCCCACAGACAATTCTTACCGGACCTGAGACTCAAACTTGCAACCTTTGACTTACAAGTCCGACTCCCTAGCCATTAGGCCACAACTGACCCACAACTGCCCCACTGCCTCTAAACTATCTTTATACAAACAAAGTCACTTTATGCCCATGTTTGCTTTTTACTTTCAGAGTAATTAAAAATATTGGATTGGTTTTTCTGTCCTTTGTAATGTTTAAATACTATTATATAAGTTCTGGTAAGTCTTCCTACTGTACTCATTATTATATATTTTTTCCAAGTACATATCAATGATTTGCTGGTTGTGAATAAAATATTCACTATATATATATTACTTATTATATTATATTAATTATATATATTTCGATTAATTCATCGCAAAATAAATTTGACTGCGAAAATACCCACAAAAGATTATTTAAAGCTATTTGTGTTAAACGAGAAAGTATCAAGTAGACATTACAAATTGTAGCTTTAGAAAGAAATATTTTATTTGATTCAACAATGTATTACACATTTAGGCTACAACAGCCTAACATAAACTATGGAAAATAAAAGAAGATGATTTGAGAAACAACTCAGTAATTTTTGTTAATACAATGAAAGTCACTGGTAACCGAAACAGCTTTGTTACCGTCTTCAAAATACCTTCTTTTATGTTCCACAAAAGAAAGATTTGGAACGACATGAGGGTGAGTAAATGATGACAGAATTTCTATTTTTTGGACGAACTATCCCTTTAATGTTTTATAATAATAATAATAATAATAATAATAATAATAATAATAATAATAATAATAATAATTATTATTATTATTAATATATTTATTATTCTTATATTTATTTATGTATTTATTTTTTATTAAATAATACTCTAAATAAGAAACTAAATCTGCCAGCAGGTGGTTCGTTCAAACGGCTGATTCATTCAGTAATGAAGTAGGCCTAAACGGCTCTCTTTTAATAGGCTATTGAATCATTGGATTCGTTCAAAACGCGGATTCATTCAGAAACTAAACACCGCTGTGTTGCTCGAGACGTGCAACAATTCTGCAGTAGTTTTAATTAAAGGTAATATGTTCTCTGTAAAATTGAGCAAAAACACATAATATTGTGTTTAAAATATAACACAATATCAACTTCTTATTTACTGAACTGTTGTATAAAATCACATTTAAACTCGTGATTTTCGGGACAAAATCAGCACTCGTCTGATTACTGTAGCTGCTCGTGTGATATCGCTTATAAAATATGAGACAACAACTCATACAGGGGCATTTATTTTTGCCCTAACATCTTGAAATTTAGGGCATAACTGCATTTATGGAGTTGTTGCCCTGCATCAAATTTGTCAACAGTCAACTGTATGAAATGTAAGATGACATACTGGGGCTGGGCCTGTTTGTTACTGCGTTAAAATATTTTACTATTTTTTTCCACAATTAATTACGTTAACGCGTTAAACTGACAGCCCTAATATATATATATTAGTTATTAATGATTGATTAGCATACTCAAGTGAAGGACTGAGGCCTGTATTTGTTAGTCAGAGGGATGAAGAAAACATAAAATAAAACAATAATTATTATAAAAATCATACATTTATTAATCCAGCACAACTATACTCAACAGATTCCACATCTTTAGAACGCAATTATGACGTGAAGTGCAGCAGGTACATATGAGCGTTCTTTTCTAGAATTCTCTGTTGGGAGTTTTGGCGATTGTTGTGGTTGGTGTTTTTCGTGCTTTTGGAGAGTTTTTATAGTAATTGCATTTCTTCGGTTATTGATTTTCGGTTTTTGACTCTCTTTCGGACTTTGACTGTCGGCTTTGGATTCGCTTTGTATATTGTCTCTCGGTTTTTGACTCCTTTCCGTTTTTGACGCTCGATTTTTGACTCGGTTTGGACTCCCGGTTTTGACCCTTTTCTGTTTTTGACTCTCGGCTTCGGATTCGGATTTGTTGTGAACCCGGACACTGAAGAAACATCCTTTCCTAAAATGGGAGTGATTGGTGTTTTATCAGTGTGTGTAAGTATGCGCTATGGACACAACAGATTACTAACAATTTACATATGCTGAATGTTCAATAATGAACTTGTTGTGTTATTGAATTTTCATACAGTAGTCAAGTATTGCAATTAACAAACTACATTCTGTAAATTGGTGTTAGTGTACATGAAGAAACACACAAAAAATGTTTTCTGACTATACACTAGTTATTAAAATGCACACTTGTTTGACAGCTTATGTAAATTCACTTTCTTATCAGCTATGTGCTGTAATACAGTAAAATTCCCACTTGTAAACCTTACTGATTTTCTTTCTGCTGAACTTTTGTCTTGTGCAGGTGGAAACACCAAGAGCCGTGTTCAGTGTGCCCCTCATCAGCCTGAGGAAGAGCGGACAGATGAGGCAGGGTCTTCCTCTGGTGCTCACACACATAGTGGAGTTTGTGGAGAAGCACGGTGAGTGTTTGATAGTGTTTCTCAGTGTTTGTCACTTGTATGTAGAGGTTGTGTGTATTTGTAAAATGTGTGTTTGTGTTTAGGTCTCGGTGAGACTGGCCTGTTCAGAGTCGGAGGGTCAGTGAAACGCTGCAAGGAACTGAGGAAAAGTTTTGATGAAGGAGGCTTTCCAGAGTTTGACAGTAGGGATGTTCTTACTTCGGCCTCCTTATTGAAAGTTTTCATCAGGGAATTGCCTGGTGGACTTATTCCAGACCCACAAAGGACACAGCTGCTGAAGGTGTTCAGGGGTAAGTGAAGTTGGTGGTGATGATGAGTGAACATTTTAAGTACTTGCTGCTCAACAAAACAGATTTATAAGATCCGACTCAATCTTACTGAATCCTTGTATGTTGCAGATTCAAAAAAGGAAGAACTGAATCAGGCTGTGAGGACTGTGCTGAACAGTCTTCCAGAGGAACATTTTAATGTCCTCTGCTACCTAATGTTCTTCCTGTCCCGTGTTGGTGCTGAGAGTCATCTAAATCTTATGACATCTAAAAACTTGTCAATAGTTTTTGGACCCAACATCTTTCAGTAAGTATTTGTATGTGTGTATTCAGCTGATTGTGTTCTTCAGAACACATTACAAAATAACTTAAGCTGTCAGTCATAAAATGAAGATGGGGGTGTGTGGTGTATTTAGTAAGGTGACATTTGTTTGTTATTTGCATATGCAGCGTTCCTTTCAGCCCCACCATGGTTGAAGAACAGGGGCAGTGTAACGCTTTGATTGAGCACCTGCTGGACAACCTGATCCACCTGCTGCCAAACATGTACCCTCATGCATCCACCAGCAACACAGCAGTGAGTTTATAATACATTATAAGTTTATGTTTCAAATGATGGTTGTGTCTTTGTGTGATTGGCTTAATGAATTGAATCAGAATCTTGGTAAACTTAGTCATTGCTAGTGTGTAATAGTGAAAATGCTAAAATATCATTTTTGTTTTTGTTTTGTATGTTTGGGAGATTGAAAATGCTTAAAAATGTGTTTGTGTGTTTGAGGAGGAAAAGGACTGGACTAATGAAGAGTGTGTCCCCCAGCTGCCACTCACAGAGATGAAGTACACATGCTGAAAACACACACACACACACACACACACACACACACACACACACACACACACACACACACACATGTGCAGACCTGTGCTGTTAGCAAGCAGTTGTAATTCAAATGCATGCACAGATCACATACACCCCCAAACATGCACACATAGGATGCTGATATTTATGGGTTATTATAACTCATTTATTGTAGTGTTTGTCAGTTTGTTTTCATGTTTGTTCTGTGTTTTGTTTTTCCAGATTAGAGCTGCCTAAAATTGGAAAACTTGAGCGACTAAGAAAAAGATTAAGAGGTTTTTGGAGAAAACTTTGCTCATGCACTTACAGGTACACAGTAGGATCTGTTGGTGAAAAAGACTGATCTGATTTGTTGTCCTGTGCATGTGCCCATATAACATATAGAAATGAAGATCAGATGAGTGAGGTCAGACTAAGTTGAGTCTAAGTAAGTGACAAAACACTGATTTCTGATTTATTTCTTTTTCATTTTTGTCACATAGCAATGACATAGAGAGTGGAGAGGCCTATTCAGGAGTAGAGACCAAGATGTAGGAGAGTAGAAGGTAATGAGTCACCAGATAATAAGGCCAGTGAGGGTTAACTCAAGACACCAGGGCCAGTGAGGGTTAACTCAAGACACCGGGGCCAGTGAGGATTAACCCAAGACACCGGGGCCAGTAAGGGTCACCACCAGACACCGGGGCCAGCGAGAGTTAACCCAAGACACCGGGGCCAGTAAGGGTTAACCCAAGACACCGGGGCCAGTAAGGGTTAACCCAAGACACTGGGGCCAGCGAGGGTTAACCCAAGACACCGGGGCCAGTGAGGGTCAACGCAAGACATCGGGGACAGTAAGGGTCACCACAAGACACCGGGACCAGTTAGGGTTAACCCAAGACACCGGGGCCAGTAAGGGTCACCACAAGACACCGGGACCAGTGAGGGTTAACCCAAGACACCGGGGACAGTAAGGGTTACCACAAGACACCGGAGCCAGTAAGGGTTAACCCAAGACACCGGGGCCAGCGAGGGTTAACCCAAAACACCGGGGCCAGTGAGGGTCAATGCAAGACACCGGGAACAGTGAGGGTCACTGCAAGACACCGGGGCCAGTAAGGGTCACCACAAGACACCGGGACCAGTGAGGGTTAACCCAAGACACCGGGACCAGTGAGGGTTAACCCAAGACACCGGGGCCAGTGAGGGTTAACCCAAGAGTGAAGGTCAACGCAAGACACCGGGGCCAGTGAGGGTTAACCCAAGACACCGGGGCCAGTGAGGGACAACGCAAGACACCGGGGACAGTGAGGGTCACCACAAGACACCGGGGCCAGTAAGGTTAAATTTTGAAGACACAGACAAGATAGATGCTGATGTTGAATCAGCTTACGCAATTAAAGCTTGTCATATTCAATCAATTTTGGAGTATATTTTTCATTATTTGTTCTGTACACATTGTTTATTTTGTGTGTCCAGTCAAGTTGAATTTACAAAATTCTGCACTCAATTGACCTTTCACAAAGAGTTTGATTGACAGGCAATCTGACCAATCTTAACACCAAATCCAGCCACCATCTTGTCCGGCAAACAAATCAGACAGGAGAGTAGATTAACTTCGGTGGACTTAAACTTGAGAAATGTTGTGTATTATTGACGTCTTAGCACGGTTGAAATAAAATACATTCTAATGTTTGTTCGTGTTTATTTCATGCTTTAAGTAAATATGATCTGTTCAGGTCTGCTGCTTGAACTGAGGCGCTACAGTCATTACAGGCGCTACAGACATTAAAGAGCCACAAAACGATATTTTTTGTTTGAATTTCTTAAATTACAAAATTTGAAAGCTGAGACCATGTTTCATAACTAAAGTAACCTGCTCTGTCTTGTCTTTCAGCGTGTTGTCAGGTTTCTCTTTGCTCCGCAATGTATTTTTCACTGCGTGAGAACATGATGTGTAGCGTGAGAGCGGCATTGTTTGTCGGACATAGCAACAATAACTAAGGAGGGCGGGTTTTTGTGAAGGGTCAATTGAAATTCAAAATTCTGCACTCAGAAATTCAGCTGTTGTGTTTATGTTCTGATATGCTGTAACAAATAGTTTATATCGTGTCACCATAAACCAGCCTCTCATTAGTTTTATTTTTCATAGCTTAAGTTATTTTAAGTAAGTCTGATAATATCTTGTTTGTTTCATGTTGTGAATATGGACATTATTGATGTCTCTGACCTTGACAGTTTCTCTTTAAGTAAGTCTTTGTGCATATTAAATCAGAAATTCAAATTTATTTAGCTACATTTTTACTAGTTAAGAATTAACTTAGATGGAGCTTTGGAGTCCAGCTCTATCATTCCTCTGATAGATGGAGGGACAGAGGGCTTTAAAGGGAATGCAAGAGTCATCCTGCCAGGAATGACATACTGTATAGACTGCAAACTGGAGCTTTACCCACCACAAGTACTGTAGTCTCACCCTCATAGTGATCAACAACTGTCTGTCTGTCTGCTTTTGTCTGTGTTTCTTCAGATCAGTTTCCCCCTGTGCACTATTGCTTCAATGCCACGGCTACCAGAGCACTGCACAGAGTATGTGAGAGTGCTGCAGTGGTCCAAAGACAAACCCTTTGGAGGTGTGTAAGTTCTTTGTTTTTATCCACTTATCTTCATCAGGCCAAGACTTTATGAATTTTAGTTGAATTTGAATTTGATGAAATGGCTTCTATAACATAATGAAATATTTCTGATAAGTCTTGGGTCTTAGATGCTTCACAATGAGCATTTATTTTAAAACGGTTATTTTATCAGTTACTGATTGCCAGACAGTCATATACAGATATCTGATTCAGTATGTATGTTCCAGTATGCATGTAAATCTGGTCTAGGCTACTCTTCTTGTGCAATATGAACAGCTACAAAAGAGTGGTTCAAACTTATAAGCATTAATAATTCTTAATTTTAATTAGCAGAATGAATGCATTGACTTTTGTTTTTAAATCAGCATAAATTAAAATATATAATTAATGTTTTGTGCAATATGGTAAAGACAATGAGTTTTTTTTTTTTTCAGTATAGTAATGAAAATAGAGAATGGACAATATAACCCTGTGCTCACATTATCAAATTGAATTTGACAGGACCAGCACACATACTGCCCTAAAAGTGTAGTGCTTGAAACAACAAATAATAAAAAATTCAGTTACAAGAAGAGTAAGGGAAATTAAATCCCACAGCTTTAAGTAGCAAAATGTTCAACAGAAATTGCATAATATCTGTAACACTGTATGTCAACTAAAGATGTATGTTTTTATTGATTTTGTTTGTCCTCATACCTATTTTGAAGTTTGGCAGTGGGCAAGTGAGGTTGTCTTGTAATATACTACCATGACCAGCAGATGGTAGTCAACATTTGAAGGATTGAGTTCAGTGTTTGTACATCAGTGATAAAGACAAATAGCATTTCCCTCTTAGTTATGAAAATGTGGCTCATTGGAGCTGAGAGTTTAATTGAAATTCACCAGTGTTTCTACCATTTTATTTTGTAAGAAAAAGTGATTGAGGACGTTGAAGATCTTGCTGAAGATCTTTATTGCAGCATAGCAGTGACTAAGTACGTTGTACCTTATCAATGGAGTCGAATAAACCCTGAACATCCTAAGGTCAAACCTTTTATACGGTTATAGTTTACTACCATTATTGTAAATGAAGTTGCTTCTGTTGTAACAGTTGTGGTCTGTATGTTAATGAAGTTCTGACACTTCATTGAGATGGTTTTTTTTGGTGTCACCACACCCATTCCCATTCTACAGTTGGTCAACATTTGCTCAGGATGTGATTATTACAAAAATGGTGCAGTATCAACATAACAGTTAACTTTCTTCTTCTCTATAATAATTAAACCATTTTGGGAAATAAGCATGATCAAACATCTATTATGGAGTGGAATCTGGGTCGGGGCAGACTATAGACTATAGACTATAGAATAAGATCTATATAACTGAATGTATTACTGAAGTCAGATTAAAAAAAAAAAAAAAAAAAGAAATTGATGTGATTTTCTTTAAAAAAAAAAAACAGGAAATATGGTTTAATCTTCCGTCCTATTTGCTTTTATCTCCCATGAGTTACTTCAATGTTTTTTTTTTTTTTTTTTTTTTTTACCAAATATTGTTCATTATTAGTCACTTACTTTAATTATTTCACTGGATTCTGGGCATCAAGATTTTAAAGTTTCAGAAACCAGGCATAATACATAGAGCTTTACATGCTTTACCTTTCTAACTTGTGCATAATTTAGAGGAATTTAAGTAAGAAGGACTGATTGGCCTGATTTTTATTTATTTATTTTTTTTTGAATATTTTGAACATTGCCTTTGTATTTTCTAGGGCTCGGAAAATTTCAAAATCCCTGGTAGCCCTTCAGGCAGGTACTCTTCAGATTTTGGTAGCCCAAAAATTAATTTAACTAGCCCCTTCCCCCCCCAAAAAAAGACCTTTTTTTTTTTTTTTTTTTTTTTTAAAAGACCTTTTTTTTTTTTTAAATATAGAAAATCAGATAGGAGTCTAAATGTCAATCATTTTCAATACACAAATATCAATAAATATGAAGGAAGGAATTTTATTTCACTATTTACAGGGTATCTGCAGAATTTTTAAAATAAATTTAAGGCAATTTATGAACCTTTTTAAGAGCTGCACAAGTAAAATGAACACAGTATGAGCGGGGTTGGACAACGTCTATGGTAACATACACTATTAAGCCATAAAATTACATGATTTACAGTTCAGATACAGGTTTTCACAAAAACAAAAATCTTATACAACAGCATTTCAGCCTTTAGACCATTTTTATGAAAAGGGATAAATCAAGCATATAAATTATTATATTAATTTAAAACGAATAAATATTACTGTCTTGATTGTTTAGATTTTTAGAAGGCACATTAACTTCTTTCTCATTTACAACTCTATGTGTTTGCTGCATAAAAACATGGGTCGATATTTGCATTGATCTGACCATAAACAGCAAGAAAGGCTTATTGGAAATGCAAATTCATTCTCTGCCACGAGGTAGCGCTTTAAGAGCAGCTTAATATAGCGGTTTGTCTCAGAGAAACTCCCTGTTAGCGGCTGTACACAAAGCAGCATCGTCCGCGCTCATAACGCTGCTTTATCAGGCGTTATAGGTAAGATGAAATAAAAATGCCAACGACACATTTCTGAGGACAGTCGGTTCCCTTCAGATACATTCACATAAAGACATCTGCGCCGCGTTTTGACTTGAAACGTGCAGCGCTCATATTTATTCAACTGCATCATTGCCTTTAGAAGTTTAATCCAGCTGTATCGCCATTCTTGTCTTTCCGTCCCCAACTGTAAGACCTTTAGAAATGATAGTTAAGACATTTATTACGTATTTTAAACTTTTTATGGCCTTAAGTTTGATACAACTAAATTGAAGAGTTTTTAAGGACCCGTGGGAGCCCTGTATTTAAGGTAGCCCGTCGGGCAGGGCGGTGATATATTTTGGTAGCCCGACTGGAAAACACAGCCCCGGGACGTCAGGCTAGCGATTTTGCGAGCCCTGTTTTCACAAAAGTGGATTAAAAAAAGGGAATAAACGAAGTCAGAGGGTCATGGTCTGCTGAAAAGCGGTGGGTGAAATTAACTTTAGATCAAAGAAAGGGTTGCCAAATGAGATACAATGTACCGGCAGCATCTCTGGCGAATAAACAATTGAATTCTTCTGCAAAGTTTGAGGTCTTCTATTGATTTAGCTCTTGTGAGTTCTGTCATATCTGTGATAGCAGAGCAATGGGTGGGAAAACAAATGGAATAGGAAAAGAAAATTGACTTTTGTATGAAGCCAATCACAGAGAGGTCAATAAATCAGCTCTTCAGTGTTAGCTTTCTCGGGTTGCTTTAAAAACTTTTGAGTCAAAATACTTTTGATTTATAATTGACTTGATATAGCTAGGAAGTATCCTCTTTCTCTCACATAGACAGCCTCTATTGTGACTTTGTTAATGCAGTTACTCTTTTGCACATGGAACAATGAATCTTGCTCTTTCCAATTTACCCTATTTTCATTCTGTATTTTTACGATTTATGGAGCTAATACAGTACTATGTAATGATTTATTCAATTTCATGCCTGGAGGGAGTTGTGTGTTTAGATGTATTACGAGCTATTTGAATTTTCCACCCCATTTCTGTCCTGGCTTTCATACTGAGAGAATTATGGTTCTTGCCTGACCCACAATGCATCCTTCTGAAGATGCTCTAGACTTGTTGATTCCATTAATGATGAATTGAACCCTCAGTGCTAAAAGGCTGTGTTCACAGCAAAAGAAGTTGTCAGTCCTGTTTGGAGTGTAAATATGCTGTTTGAATGGAACGGTCAATAACTAGTTTGTCACTGATATGTGTTTGACATACTGTAAGTACATGTACTGTATGTCACTAATCTTAGGACTGTCTGCTTATGGATGACTAAGTGTGCTATAATAATATATCAATATATGTCTAAGAATCTTAATAAATCTTAATAATTAAATCATGAAATGTCGATGCTAACAAATCAATATATTCACTCAGTTTCAATAAGCAAATGAATGTCAATAAATCCATCAATGTACAACTGAAGAATTTAAATTACGTTATGCATTTATTGATGTATGTTTTGACATATGTATTGATGTGTTTAATAGAAGATTTATTTCATAGCATCACACTTAGTTCTCCATAATAGATTGAGACAAAATAGAAAAAATGGAACCAAATTATTATTTATTTAATTAATTATTGTTGTTATCTATAACAATGGTTACAGGTCTTACTTAAGGCTAGATTAGAGTTAGATTAGAAGATTGATGTAGATTAGAAGATTGATGTTGAAGTAAAGTTTGGAGATTTTATGTCTATGTGATCTCATTTTCTCAGTTATTGCACATTTTTGTGAATGTCACTCTCATGTTTACTGTGAAAATGAAAAGGGCAGACTCATGAATAGAGTCTGCAGCTGTGGTCTCAATTTTGGTTTTGTTGGCACTTGTATGAGATCTGGGAGGTCTGAGTCTCATTTTGTATAGTGTATTCAGATTTATTTTTAATTGTAATTAAACAAGATGTTTGTTTACCCATGACTTGGTAAAACTGCACTTCTGTATTGCTGTATTAGAATCATATTCACTATATATGATTTAAAAAAAACTCTTATTAAAAAACCACAACTAGATCCTAATGAACTAGCAAATTACAGACCCATTTCTAATCTTCCGTTTATGTCTAAAATTTTAGAAAAAGTTGTGTCTGCTCAGTTGTGCTCTTTTTTGCAAAAAAATGATCTCTGTGAAGAATTTCAGTCAGGTTTCAGGCCCCACCATAGCTCAGAAACCACACTTGTTAAAATTACAAATGACTTGCTTCTTGCGTCAGACCAAGGCTGCATCTCATTGCTAGTTTTACTTGATCTTAGTGCTGGGTTCGACACTATTGATCATGACATACTCATAGATCGATTACAAAACTATACTGGTATTCAAGGGCAGGCTTTAAGATGGTTTAGATCCTACCTGTCTGATCACTACCACTTTGTTTATTTAAACAGGGAGTCATCTCAGTTATCACCAGTAAAGTATGGAGTACCACAAGGATCTGTCCTCTGCTATTTTCAATATACATTTTGCCCCTTGGTAATATTATTAGAAAATACGGGATTAGTTTCCATTGTTATGCTGATGATACTCAACTATATATCTCAACAAGACCAGATGAAACTTCTAAATTATCTAAGCTAACAGAGTGTGTTAAAAATGTAAAAGATTGGATGACCAATAATTTTCTCCTATTAAATTCAGATAAGATAGTGATATTACTTATTGGACCAAAAAACAGTACACAGAATCTCTTGGATTATAATTTGCAACTAGACGGATGTACTGTTACTTCCTCTACAGCAGGGGTGTCAAACTCAGTTCCTGGAGGGCCGTAGCCCTGCAGAGTTTTGTTCCAACCCTGCTCCAACGCACGAACCATGTAGTTTTCAAATAAGCCTGAAGGACTTGATTAGTTGGATCAGGTGTGTTTAATTAGGGTTGCATCTAAACTCTGCAGGGCTCCGGCCCTCCAGGAACTGAGTTTGACACCTCTGCTCTACAGTCAAAAATCTGGGTGTTATATTAGACAGCAACTTGTCTTTTGAAAATCATATTTCCCATGTTACAAAAACAGCATTCTTCCATCTTAGAAACATTGCCAAGCTACGAAACATGTTACCTGTTTCTGATGCAGAAAAGCTAGTTCATGCATTCATGACCTCTAGACTGGACTATTGTAATGCACTGCTAGCTGGTTGTCCTGCTTCTTCAATAAACAAGCTACAGGTAGTCCAAAATGCAGCGGCTAGTGTCCTTACCAGATCAAGAAAATATGATCATATTTTACAGTCTCTGCACTGGCTACCTATTAAGTTCCGCATCAGTTACAAAATATTATTACTTACCTATAAGGCCCTTAATGGTTTAGCTCCTATGTACCTAACTAGTCTTCTACCACGCTACAATCCATCACGCTCCCTAAGGTCACAAAACTCTGGACTTTTGGTAGTACCTAGGATAGCAAAGTCCACTAAAGGAGGAAGAGCCTTTTCACATTTGGCTTCCAAACTCTGGAATAGCCTTCCTGATAACGTTCGGGGTTCAGACACACTCTCTCTGTTTAAATCTAGATTAAAGACACATCTCTTTAGCCAAGCATTCACATAATGCATCTCATAATCTTGTACTGCAGTTATATCTGATCAAACACACATTATTGTTCTTTAGCTTGGATTGAACAAATAATTTTTGCTTGGTTGGAACAGCAGCTATGCTAATTATGTCTCTATTTGTTTCTCTGTTTCTGCCATGGGATTGACATCCCGTGGTAACTAGGATTTACACAAGCTTCAGTCTGGATCCAGAACACCTGAGAAGAGATGATGCCAACCCCTCAGAGGACCTCAGATGATGCCTACCCTCAGACAACATACAGAACTACCAAATTTTGTCATAAGTTAAATATATTAAGTTTCTAGAATATATAAATATTCTTTATATATTGTAGAAATATATAAAGAATATTTTTATCTCAAATTTGGGGACATCTCAGCAGGATTTCCAAAACTATTAGCCATATTTTTTTCTATTTAATCTGCTCCGTGAGCATCCTGAAAAATATTGTACTCTTGAAAACAATCAGTCTGACAATCTCAGTACAAAAACAAATAAACAAAAAACCCTTACATTACATTTTAAATTTTTTAAATTTATACACGATTTATCAGTTCTTACCTTTGGATTTGAACCCATGTGTTGCTAGCGCTGTGCGTCTAAAAAATATATATTATACAATAACTCAAATGTGCTTAAGCCAATAGTTGAGAGACCTATTAAAGGGTTAAAGATGGTTTGACGTCTAAAAGAAAATGACAGAGAATTTGAGCAAATAGCTAGTTTGCAGAATAATAAAAGCAGAATGAAATCTCTCTGTGGATTCCCAGCACAAAGCCTGATCGAGGCGGTGACACGCAGACATTCAAACTTCTTTTTCAAATGTTTGCACAAGGTCATATCTTAAATGCACTGCTGAACATAAAGAAACCAGCCTAGAAACACTTGGCTACGAATAAAAATGGGCTAAATATATAACATCGTTCTCTTGAGTGGTGAGTTGAAAAGCATTCCCACTGAGTCACAGACAGAAGTGCTGGAAAAGTGGTGCTAGGAAAGAACAGGGCTATAACATAGGCAATCACTCAATGACATTCTGAAAGTACTGCATGAATTTATGTGCTTCACATCAACATTTTAGGTCAAATGGGGAGTGCCGGAGAGCCGGTGACAATGTTCTGAACTCTTTCATCAGGCTCAAGAGCTGACAGGAGATTGTAGGAATACTCGCTTTGATCACTTTCTCTCTGGTTAATTGTGGCTGGCTAATGCTGTCGCTCATTGTCTGCCAACAGAAAGCTTCAGGAATTAAAATGAGATTAAGACTTGGAAGAAATGAAGGAGTGGGAATGTATGTACAATGACAGACGTGGTGTTGAAATTAAGTCAGTAAAAACCTCAGAGCGTAATAATCACTCGCCCTCTTCTCAATCTCTCATTCTCTTCTCCTTGAATCGTTCTTTTGATGTCAAGTCCTGAAATTCACTCGTATCAGTTTTTTGTACCATCTTTTTCGCTCTTTTTTTTCATTCCCTCTTCTTCTCTTGTCTGTCAGCTCTATTTGGACCCTGCTTTTGTTGAGAAAAATGAAGCAATCAAAATCTAAAAATGCTTGTACTGTTATCAGCTCAAATGAAAGAAGGGACGTGTCTACAGGCCTTCTGAATAATTCTGAATAATTAAAATATTGAAGTATTGTGGCGCTCATCACATTGTGTTTAATTAAATAACTCCGTTTCTCTTTTTTTTAGGTATCCCATGCTTTGCTACGCTTTGTGTCTCACCATGTTGTCAAAAGACTTTTATAATGAATATAATATGCAACACTGAGTGTCAGTTCTTTTAAACCTGCATTTGCATGGTAATTCATCTCAACAGGTAACATTTACTAATTGAATTTTATTTAAAAAATACTTTTAGGAAAATTCAATGGCAGAATTGAATCACTTCTTAGTCAGTCACCAAGACTGTGTATGTATTATGTATTTCCTGAGGTTTAAAATAACCTGTTGCTTCAAGAATTTGCAGTTCATCCATAAGATCTCCAGCAACAATTCCTAAAGTGAAAATGAAAACCAAATCGATGTCTCACTGTGATGCACATTACATATATTATTTGCGATTACAAAAATTTCTTTCTTGGCTGTCTGAAGTGGTCTTTTTTGATAAAGGCTAAATGTCATTATTTACTGGGTAGGGAGTGCAAATCCTTAAACACTTATTTTCTTTTCATTTTTTTTCACCATTTTCTAGTAAAAAGGCAGCTGACCACTGAATCCATTCTACGTTCAGGAGAAGTGGTAATTTCTTCTCCTTTTGACTAGACGGTTGGCCACTTCAAACACAATATCACATCTACATCTCCACCTGTGGCCCTTGGTCTAGAAGAACTGTTTGTTCCTTGTTCTGAACTGTTTCTTGGACACAAGGTAAGGGTATTATTGATATACTGCTTTAGAAAGACAAGTAATAATGTTCCTAGAATCAGCCAGGTGAAGTATCAAGCCCATTCAAGTTATGCACAGCTGTACAGTAACTGACTGTGTTGCAGTGGGTTCTTCAAAGCAGGCTGATAAAGTGTAAGATGTAATCTTGGCTTGTTAAGAGAGTGTAAATGGAAGAGAGTAGCTCAGGCTCTCAGACGCCTCATCCAGAATGATCAGAATCGTAATCACGCTGCTCTTGAGTCACTGTGACTCACACGACCTCTGATTGAATCAGGTGAAAGTGAACCATGGGTTGTGAACATGAATTGAGTGTTTAATGAACTAACCACACGTACTGAAGTTGTGAAGGTTCACCATCAATGTCAAATGTAGGGTTAATAATACAAGGTCAAGGAAGATGCAGCAGTGTGTTACAGAGAATTGAAACATATTTTTATCACATTGGTCTGGGAAGGGTCTACATATTTTTGAGCAATTAAGCCTTTTGATGACAAACCATAAAGAAAAAATTAATTGCAGTGGATCTCAACTGGTGCATCATGACCCAAAAATGAGTCACAGGTCTATTCTGATCATGTAGCAGACAGCAACTTTCTGCTATTTGTGCAATTGTACAATTTCTTATGCAGCCAGTTGTGTTCATCATTTTTGATATTCTGGACCTGTACATTTAATATATCTCAAAGTTTGGAGTCAATTGTTTTTAAAGGGATTGGTCACCCAGAAATGAGATTCCTAACCACTGTTAAAAACATTAACAGTAGTTTTTACTTTTACTGTAACAGGAAAATTATTTTTAGTTGGTTTTTACATGAAAGACTACAATAATAGCTTTGTCACAGAATATCAAAGGAAATGATCTGAAAATAGAAAATGTATGAGGGATTGAAAAATGGCTCTTATACTGTTGTAACTAAGACTTCTTCAGTGTAAAACTTCGCACATGAATTCTGTGAGAGATAAGGAGTGAAAAATAACAGGTTTTGACAGCTCGATAGTCCTTGGAAAGGAGTGAATGTGAATTTCATTTTATCCTTGTGCAGCATTTTTGGTATTGCCATTCCACATGTCTGTAAATGAATGAATAAATGAATTACATTTTGTTTTGCATCAGCCTTTCCAGATATAATTAGCGGCATTCTTCTGAGCATATACATATTAGTCTTCTGCAAGACGGTGCGAGAGAGATGGAGTGCAGATATCCATGATGACTCATATTCATGAGTCAATACGAAGTCATTTTGTCATTTTTGTTTTAATAGAAGGGGAGGCTCAGGTAGAGAAAGTGTGCTGATGTTAATTCCTAGTATAAAACTACTTGTGCTCCGCATTAGACCATTGTGACAGCTAATTGTCTCACTGTCTGGGCAGCAGTAATAATAACAAATGGATTTTAGCTGAAAGATGACAAAATGTTGCCATTCAGGTTTGACCTGCTGATTGCACCATTTAGGTTCATGTGCTGCCTGTGTTGTTTTAAAGGCCAATTCACTATTCACCCAATTATTTGAATCATGCTATGTATTTGTGGTGTCGTTCCATGAACCAGACACCTGAATTGGATATTTAAGGCAAGTCACTACAGGCAAAAATATTGTTTTTTATGCAGTGGTCAATTTTGAGATTTTGGGATATTTGGCCTTTCATAATGTGTTGTTCTAGACTAGTGGCAGATTTCAGACACATTTTATTTACAACATATATGTTTAAATGCCCTTTTCGTAAAATGAGTTTTTTTTTTTCTTATGCACTGAGCCAGAAATCTCCCCTTCAGCCTCCACTTCCAGTTTTATTCCCATTATTATTCTGACGTACAGTGGCCAAGAGAGCTCAACGCTCTGCAAATAGAAAAAACACCTGCAAATTAAGAAAACAACTTTGTCAATTTTACAACACGTGCGCTGCAAATGCTCACAACACAACCAAATAAAGAAACGCACTGCAAATACTCACAACCAAACAAAGAAATGCGCTGAAAATAAAATTTCTTTATTTGGTTTTAGGCATTTGCAGTGCATTTCTTTGTTTGTTTGTGTTGTGAGCATTTGCAGCACCTGCTGTCAAATTGATGAAGACGTTTTCTTGATTTGCTGGTGCTTTTTCTATTTGCGTGTGTTTTCTGAAGTTGCAGCGCGTTGAGCTCTCTCGGCCACCGTACTGAAGGGCCTTTTAAAGAGGTGCGTTCATATATCATTTACCTGATTTATATAGCATTTTATTCCTAAAAACAAAGTGACCATTTATTTTTTATTTATTTTCTGGTTTATGGAATAATACAAAGAGGTATGCAATATACCCTTTGTAAAAAACCTTTGACTCCAATATGTCAACAAAATATTTTTTGATGTAATCAATCAACTGGGAAAGTATGGTGATATCTAGGCCTATTAGTTGCATAATTAAACCTTATTCAATTGCATGTGGTGTCTTGACCTACAATGTCACAAATGCACTTGAGTACCCTGCATGCCTGGATATTTTCCCAGTTATAATGCTGTTCTTCAAAATTTGATGAATAATTGTTTGTATGATTTAATAATAATAGCACAACAACAGTTGTGGCAAGCAAACACACTGTAAAAACCATTAGAAATATGGACAATGTCCTTTTAGAAAATTATCAGTGTGTTTTCTATTAAGTTTACGGACATTTCCCTCAATTATAAAAGAAAACACAATGCAATGTACCATTCAAAATATGGGTAAAACACTTGAGAAAAATCAATATGGAAAATTCCGTCATATTAACATTGTATCTTGGGCCATATTTTTTTTTACAGATTTTTCTTAGAATGCAGAATTTTGTGAATAAGATATAAAAATAAAAATTTGGATATAAAAATAAAAATAAAAACATACAAATTTGGTGTGTTTGCTTAATAAAAAAGGACCAGATTGTTTTTTTTTTTTTTTTTTTGTTCTCTATCAGATAGGAAAATGCAGCACTGATAGGAAGCACCCCAGCTGGAGTCAAACCCAGGTCCCCACGAGCACAACAGCAATGCACATATCCTCCAATTAGCAGTAGATTTTCATTGACATAGAACACCTTAAGTTTGCTTTTCCCGAAATTCATTTTTTTCACATACATTTTGAGAATGTGAACAGCAGCTTTCATTTTTGGCACCACAGGGGTTAAACTTATAGCACTGTAATTAAATCTCAGTTATTTCATGTGAATATGCCACTGTTTCATGCCAATCATAAATCAAACCCAGACCCTTCCTGCCCATTGCTGGCAACCAAAATAGCCTCATCCTCAGAAAACAGCCCTCTTTCATTTCTCTCTCCTTTGTTTCTAGTGTGAGTGAAAGGGCCTATTTTCAAATCTATAATTTCTCAGGGTAATTTGCAGTGTGCATTAAAGCAGCCTGTCCTGTTGATGCACTTTGATTAGCTTGACATTTTTTTTTGCAGCTCCTTTCACAGTGGTGTGATTAGACACACGGGGGATGAAGTACTTCTGTGTTATCTGCTCTAATTCCCTCCCTCCCCAGCCTTTTGCGTGCATGCTTTTGAAGGGTCCTTTGAGACCCTGGGACCACAATGGCATCATGAGCATGGCATGGCTTTGGTAGTGTGTGCTTATGTTTGTGCATGTGTAGCCGGCGGTATCATAGAAAGAAATGGAGATAGAGTTAACATACTGATGTTATGAGGCTTGGGGTCTTGACAGCGTTGTATTATGGATGCTGATGCGGTCGGTAATTGGTATTTCTCTCAGAGGTGTTTGAAACAGCAGGAGGTCAGCCATCTCTGCTTTCAGAGAAAGTGGCCCTCAGATGACCCAGAGGCTAGATGAGCTTTTGAGCATTCTGTACATGTGTGCCGGTAATGAGGTGGCAATCTGCAGTGTACTCGGTCAACATGTCCATTACTTATGGATTGTTATTAGAATTCAAGTCGTGTGTTTTATGATCTGTGTCCAAGCTTGTGCGTTGTATTTCTTTCTACATTAAAATAAGGTTTCATAGCACAGATTTAGTGATCAATTTTACAGCTTTTGGTTTTAGTTTAGTTTAGTTTCAAATTAAATTCTAGATGACAAAAAAAAAAAAAAAACATTTAGTTCAAAGTTAAATTAATATTCAAACATTTGATATATTAATCTATAAATGTATCAACATTTAACAAAAACAATGGGAATATTGTGACCAGGTGAAAAAAAAAAACAATATTGCTAGTACAATATTATCATCAACAGTTGCAATTAAAATCATTTAATTATGCTAATGATGTAATTTTTTGTCCGATCTGCATTATTGTATCATACTGTATATGAGAATGACACTTTGACAACACTGACTGCTTTACTACATCAAAAAAAAAAAAAAAAAAAATCAAGCACTGCCGAAACATGCTATGAATAAAATGGACTTCTTAGAATCCTCCTTTAACACTCATCATTAAATCATGGAGCCCAACTCCTCCTGTCGCTTCCAATCTCATATGTCCACCTGACTGGACACTAGCTCATCCATCTGCCACCACTGCATCCCACTGATCATATTTCACTGTTTTACTTTCACTCCTCTAAGCTTCACAGAGGTAGAAGCCAGAGGAGATGGAGAGATAGACAATAAAACCTGTTTTGAAAGTTACCTAAGCTGGTAGTGCTAGTAAAAAATACCAACATAATGTTGTCCAGGACCTAGGATTTTTTTATTTTTTCTGCTGGTTGTATTTATTGGGTTCCCCTTATCACATTATTATTATTTTTTTTTTTTTTAAGTCAGATAACTTATGTGCTTCATGTAGTACCATTATTATCATTATTATTAAATAATATTAAATCTAAAGTCATTCAAAATTCTCTAGAACTACACTTTTAATATGAATTAACTCTAACTTAATTACCTTATTAGAATGAATCACTTGTATTGCTCATTTGTAAGTCGCTCTAAATTAATAAGTGATTCAGATCAGGTAAAAGCAGTGAATTTTCCAGGTTTACAATAAACTAGATTTCCCATACTCTTTCTTGTGTTTGCTCTGATGTGATCCCAGTGAGATGGTGTGTTGCATATTTGCTGTTTTCATGCACTTGTAACTGATAAAAATGTCATTTCATAACATTTCGTCTCTGCAGATAGATAAAGAAAAGGAAATCTGACCATCACATCGTCATCAGTGTGTGTGTGGGTGTAAATGAACATTTCCATTTCACAAATTTTTCTTTTCCCATTTTATTTATGGTTTCTTAGTTTAAATTATGTCAGCAGTTTTTTTAAAGCCATGTGGATTTGGCCCGGTGTTGACAACTGCTTACAGCTATAATAAATAGTTGTTCTTGTCTGGTGGGAGGGAGATGAAAACGATATACAGTATTTGCTATTCAGCAGTGTGAACAGGAAAACAAATGAAGTCTGGGTTAGAAAATAATACTTACAATTGTCAAAACACCAGTGGAAACAAAGCCAAGGCTGACTGAGACTCATGTCTGCTCATATTTTTCCACCCAGTATTAGTAAGATTCTTCTTTTTAATTTCCTTCTTAAGTTTTATCAGTTAAATATGCAGACCTTTCATTCTGGTATCAGTTAGAGATGTCATTGGAAGATAGACTTGGGTTTCAATTAATCTCAATCCAAACATTTGCTTATGTCTGTATCAGATTATGTTTAAATTATTGTTTCATTATTCAAAACCTTTGGTTACAGCATAGATACACTTCTTTTGTCCTTTCTTTTACTTTTTACTCAATACTCTAATTTACTCTAAATTGATAACAGAATGTGCAAAAACTGTGAAGGTGCTTGGTTGTTTCTTGACCATATTCCAAATGCACATGACCCAGGCATTTTATTTCCAGATGTTAAACTGAAATGAGTTGTAGGACATTGAAGAGAATGGTCATGTGGAGCTCCAACATCCTGTGACTCCTTTCACTTTAAAGTCTGAAAGTAACATTCTTTTTTTTTTTTAAGTTTTTAGGGAGTTTCTCACATTGGTGTACAGTATATTCTGCAGCAGGAGAACATTTTATAAGGCACTGGATGAATTATGTGGATATCTAACCAGACATGAGAACACTTACTCTGGAGGGGCATTCATCTAAAGACGTGCCAACCAGCTAGCAGTTGTCTTCACTGACATAATGAATATTAATATCTGAAACCTATAAACAAAATAAATTAACTTGAGAAGCAGTACTGCATAAGATTTTATGTTTTCGTCTTATTCAGTCCTGAATATTGCTGTATTTTGTCTTACTGCACTGTCAGATATTTTTTACTTGTAGTAAGACAAAATATACTGGCATTAAAGATGCATTCTCTAAAAAGTCTCAAGTAAACTTGCTTCTCGAGTAAATAGTAAAAGTTATCTGGATTCAAGGATTGTTAGATATTTTAACCAGAAAACAAGTCACCCTTACAGTGCCTTGCGAAAGTATTCATACCCCTTAATTTTTTTCATGTTTTATGTTGCTGCCTTATGTTAAACTGCTTTAAATTCCTTTTTTCCCACATCAATCTACACTCCTACACCATAATAGCAAAGCAAAAAACAGGTTTTTAACATCTTTGCAGATTTGTTAAAAATAAAAAACTAAAATATTCCATTGCATAAGTATTCATACCCTTATCTGTGACAGTTGAAATTTAGCTCAGGAGCATTCATATTGCTTGTAGATGTTACTACACTTCAAGTGAAGTTAACTTGTGGCAAATTCAATTGAATGGGTATGATTTGGAAAGCCACACATGTCTTAATAAAAGGTCTAATAGCTGATAATGCATATCAGAGCAAAAAAACAAGCACTGAGGTCAAAAGAACTGCCTATAGAACTCAGAAACAGGTTTGTGTCAAGCCACACATATGTGGAAGTGTTCAGAAAAAAATTGTGCTTCATTGAAGGTTCACAGAAGCATGTAGTCTCTGTTACCCTTAATGGAAGAAGTTTGAAACAACCAGGACTCTTCCTAGAGCTGGCCTCCTGGCCAAACTGAGCAACTGATGGAGAAGGGCTTTGGTTAGTGTGGTGACCAAGATGGTCACTCTAGTTGAGCTCCATGATCATATGTGGAGATAGGAGAAATCTATAGAAGGACAAACATCACTGCAACACTTCACCAATCTGGGCTTTATGGTGGTGTGGCAAGACTCAATCCTCTCCTCAGAGAAGACACATGAAAACACACTTGGAATTTACAAAAAAAGCACCTAAAGGACCCTCAGACTGTGAGAAACAAGATTCTCTGGTCTGATGAACCTCAATTCTAAGCATCATGTTTGAAGCAAACCAGGCAATGCTCATCACCTGCAGAGTACCATCCCAAAAGTAAAGTGTGGTGGTAGCAACCTCATGCTGGGGGGCTGTTTTTCAGCGGCAGGGACTGAGGGACTCGTCAGAGTAGAAGAAAAGCTCAGTGCACCAAAATATTGAGATAGCCTTAATGAAAACCTAGTCCAGAGCATTCAGAACCTCAGACTGGGCAGAAGGTTCACCTTCCAACAGGACAATGAACCTAAGCACACAGCAAGAGTGGCTTATAGACAACTCTGTGAATGTCCTTGAGTGGCCCAGCCAGAGCCTGAGCTTGAACCCAATCAAATATTTCTGGAGAAACCTGAAAATGTGCATCTGCCCCCATCCAACCTGACAGAGCTTGAGAGGTGAAGAGATGAGGAGAAGGATGGCAGATAATTGCCAAATGCTGATGAGCAAAGCTTGTCGCATCAAACAAAAAAAGACTGTAAAGGTTCTTCAGCGAAATATTTAGTTAAGGGTATGAATACTTATGCAATGTACTTATTTCAGTTTTTTTATTTTTAATAAATTTACGAAGTTGTGACAATTCTGTTTTTGCTTTGTCGGTATGGTGTATGGAGTGTTGATTGAGGTGGAAAAAAAGTAATTTAAATCAGGTTAACATAAGGCAGCAACATAACAAAATGTGAAAAAAAAATTAAGGGGTATGAATACTTTCGCAAGCCACTGTATTTTGTGCTCAAAAAAGAATTGCAGTGCCTCTTCTTTCTCTGCAAAAAGCTTGGCAAGCAATCAAATATCCTGGCCAACTTCAACAACTGGTTTTATCACAGCTTTTTATGGCAGATGCTTAGTTCTAGAATGCAAATTGTAGCAGATTCTGCCAAACACCCAGGACATCTACTCGATTAGATGCAATAAAGACTAGTTCAATCCGTAAGGACCCCATCACAGACGCTTTTCACTCCAACCATCTGGTAAATGATATCAGAGCATCCAATCAAGGACCACCAGATTGTGAAACTGCTTCAAGAAGCAGAAAGGCCCATCTACAGACAACCATCACTAATTATTAAAAAAAATAAATGAATAAAAAAGTTGCATGGCTATTCAAGTCTGTTTTAGCTCTTTGTGTATGTGTTGCATCCCATTCTCATAGTCATTTCCTGATTTTAAAATGCCTCCATTATTACTACATGTTGTTTACAATAGATGTCTCAACAGCATATTCAAATACCGCGTTTAATGGTAAAAGAAAAAAAGCTAAGCCCTATCAACAATATGGTAAAAATAGTTTGGTCTTGATTGAACAGATACTATTTGAACTGAACTGAGCTGGATGATGACAAAACTGAATCAACGATGAACTAACTTTAACTGGAAAATTGAGTGTTTACTATTGTCCCCTTGCATTATCGACACACAGTTGTGCTGTTTAATATTGTAAAAACTGCTTTAACACAATCTGTATTGTATAAAGCACTGTATAAATAAAGGTGACTTGACTTGACTTGTTCTTTCTCCATTAAGAATTCTTCATACAATCACATTTGCCCTGATGGAATCCTCAACTTTAACTAGGTAAATACACAGTCTAACTGAGCCTTCTGAGCTTTGTGAGCAATTATTGCAATCACTTATAGTTAGTGAAGTGGGCATGTACAGAAACAATAACAACTCTTCCCATGCAGAGCATTTAAGACTGGGTGGAGATTTGGATGTAGTTGCAATCAGGATTCAACTGCAGTAGTAATATTATTGTCTCATAATGATTTTCAATCTGCTGTGTCATGAATGATATTGTAAACGGTAACTAGATTTCAAATGGCCCTTGTCTGCAGAGTAAAATTGCACACACACACACACACACACACACACACACACACACACATATATATACAGGTGCATCTCAATGAATTAGAATGTCGTGGAAAAGTTTATTTTAGTAATTCAACTCAAATTGTGAAACTAGTGTATTAAATAAATTCAATGCACACAGACTGAAGTAGTTTAAGTCTTTGGTTCTTTTAATTGTGATGATTTTGGCTCACATTTAACAAAAACCCACCAATTCACTATCTCAATAAATTAGAATACTTCATAAGACCGATAAAAAAAAAACATTTTTAGTGAATTGTAGGCCTTCTGGAAAGTATGTTCATTTACTGTATATGTACTCAATACTTGATAGGGGCTCCTTTTGCTTTAATTACTGCATCAATTCGGCGTGGCATGGAGGTGATCAGTCTGTGGCACTGCTGAGGTGGTATGGAAGCCCAGGTTTCTTTGACAGTGGCCTTCAGCTCATCTGCATTGTTGGGTCTGGTGTCTCTCATCTTCCTCTTGACAATACCCCGTAGATTCTCTATGAGATTCAGGTCTGGTGAGTTTGCTGGCCAGTCAAGCACACCAACACCATGGTCATTTAACCAACTTTTGGTGTTTTTGGCAGTGTGGCCAGGTGCCAAGTCCTGCTGGAAAATGAAATCAGCATCTCCATAAAGCTTGTCAGCAGAAGGAAGCATGAAGTGCTCTAAAATGTCCTGGTAGATGGCTGCGTTGACTGTGGACTTCAGAAAACACAATGGACCAACACCAGCAGATGAAATGGCAGCCCAATTCATCACTGACTGTGGAAACCACACTGGGCTTCAAGCAGCTTGGATTCTGTGCCTCTCCAGTCTTCCTCCAGACTCTGGGACCTTGATTTCCAAATGGAATGCAAAATTTACTTTTATCTGAAAAGAGGACTTTGGACCACTGAGCAACAGTCCAGTTTTTTTCTCCTTAACCCAGGTATGATGCTTCTGACATTGTTTCTGTTTCAGAAGTGGCTTGGTAGCCCTTTTCCTGAAGATGTCTGAGCATGGTGACTCTTGATCACTGACTCCAGCTTCAGTCCACTCCTTGTGAAGCTCTCCCAAGTGTTTGAATCAACTTTTTGGACAGTATTCTCAAGCTTGTGGTCATCCCTGTTGCTCGTGCACCTTTTCCTACCCCATTTCTTCCTTCCAGTCAACTTTTCACTTAATATGCTTTGATACAGCACTCTGTGAACAGCCAACCATTCAGTAATGACCTTCTGTGACTTACCCTCTTTGTGGAGGATGTCAATGATTGTCTTCTGGACAACTGTCAGATCAGCAGTCTTCCCCATGATTGTATAGGCTATTGTGTAACCATTTTGAAGATTCAGGAAACCTTTGGAGGTGTTTTGAGTTGATTAGCTGATTGGCATGTCACCATATTCTAATTTGTTGAGATAGTGAATTGGTGGGTTTTGTTAAATGTGAGCCAAAATCATCACAATTAAAAGAACCAAAGACATAATCTACTTCAGTCTGTGTGCATTGAATTTATTTAATACACAAGTTTCACAATTTGAGTTGAGTTAGTGAAATAAATGAACTTTTCCATGACATTCTAATTCATTGAGATGCACCTGTGTATATATATATATATTCTCCATTTTTTTAGATTGCACTTGTTTACATTTGATATTTCATAAACACTGTCTGGATCACTGTAATTTTCAGAATGCCACCACAGCTCTGTTTGTTGCACATTTACAAAAGTGTGACTTTCAATGTGAAGGTTAATATATGCAGGTCAATGAGAAAGTCTGAGATGTCCCCAGAAATTTATATCCATTAATGGGTCTACTGCAAACAAACAGTGGAATAAATATTTTTGGAATAAATTACCATCTAGAATGCTCTGCTTATATCTGTTATTGTAATATTCTGTTTCTTGTTTTTGCTAGTCAGGTATACAGATTATCCTTGAATTATGATAGAAATCCTCATGTAG
Source organism: Spinibarbus caldwelli (assembly GCA_039654775.1). NCBI lineage: Eukaryota > Metazoa > Chordata > Actinopteri > Cypriniformes > Cyprinidae > Spinibarbus > Spinibarbus caldwelli. The sequence continues at coordinate 19,521,882 of CM077260.1, forward strand.
AGTCTAATCAAGTGATCAATGTAGTTTCCACTGACATTCTTCTCTATAAATTATTAAAAGTAACCATAACTACCTTTTTTTCCTCAAACTTGTATCACAGTAATATTCAGGGACAAACTAAACAAAAAACAGGACAATATATAACTAATGTATAAGAGCTAAAGATTTTAACAAGACCAGTTAACTAATGACAAGAAGGGAAACAATCACTACTGTAGCAGAAAACATACACACAGCAAAATTTTCAAAGTACAAGCCCAACTTCAAAATTAAAGGGAAAGAAAATTCAAACAATGTATAACAGAGCAATACATAATTGAGATAGTCATGCACTGTTTTCATTCACTGTTTTGAGATTTACCTGTAATTTTGTACAATAAAATACTATATTAAGAATTCTATGACGTCAGTTTACTCATTTTTTTGTGGTGAAATCACCTCATTGTCTGTATTGTGGGAAAATAGTGTAAATATTTTAAAGAGGTCCTATTATGCTCTTTTACAAAGTCTTGATTTTATTTTGGGGTGTACTAGAACATGCTCTCATGCTTGGTGGTTCGAAAATCGCATTATTTTTCACATAATTTACATTATTACAATACCTTTCTTCCCAGCCTGGCACAAACGGCTCGATTAGTTCCGGGTTTGATTAAGGCCCGCCTTCCGAAAAACGAAATGTGTTGTGATTGGTTAGCTGTCCCAGTGCGTTGTGATTGGCGAACAGCTTAGATGGCGTTTCAGTGCTGCCTCGCCCCTTGCCAAAGCAGCAAGTTCGTCAGTATTGCCATATCAATTCAGAACCCGAGAATATTGAACAAGAGGATCGCGCAGAACCTTTGCGCGCACGGATATTGCAAGACATATTAAAGTGGTAACGTTATTGTTTTTTTTTTTTTTTTGGCTAAATCACGTTTTAGATAGGATGTCAACAACAGCTTAAAAATAACAGCATTTACTATGTACAGATAAGTGCAACGGTAATATGTATTATGTGTATTGTTCTTTAATTCTAACATAACACAAATTGCAGTGAAACTGTTATACAGTTGAATTTATTTATACCATAGTCCCACAGACTTACACTATTTGTGGCGGCATATATATGAAAATTAAAGGGGGTCATATGACGTTGCTAAAAAGAACATTATTTGGTGTATTTGGTGTAATGCAATGTGTTTATGCAGTTTAAGGTTCAAAAACACATTATTTTCCACATACTGTACATTATTGTTGCTCCTCTATGCCCCACCTTTCTGAAACGCACCGATTTTTACAAAGCTCATCATTCTGAGAAGTGAAGCCTGCTCTGATTGGCCAGGTATCCAATGCGTTGTGATTGGCCGAATACCTCAAGCGTGAGACGGAAATGTTATGCCCCTTACCGTATTGTGATGCCATTTCCCGGCGCTACGACACAAAAACAATAAAACCCATTACAAACGAGGCATTTGTTGCATCCAGTGGGAAATAATTACTGATTACAATGACTTATACTGTCTTTTTACGTGTCGCGTTTCATTGCACCACGTAAACATTACCATGTCTGCATTTGTGATTGGAGAAACGACAAACAACAAGCACTACTGTACACAGCTCAAAACTCGTGTTTGAATAGTCAGTGGCAAATTCTTTAAATATGAAAACATACTTACAGTCTGTGAGTCAGAAGCGCCAGACTGTCCTTGCAAAGTTGGAATTGCCCCACATTATAGAAACAGTCTTTGAGCATAGCTGGGAGGCTACTCCCAGGTTCAGGAAATAGTCCTCCGTAAAATGTGCTGCACACACTCGAATATTTGGGTTGAACTGTTCTGGAACAGTGTTGTAAATACAACTTAACCACTGATTTCTAGTTGTGTCCTCTTTTGGAAGACCAAACAAAGTAGTTTCGCTTTCACAACGAAACACAGTGTCTCCAGGACATGGCACCGGCGGCAGCAACAATACTACAGCGAGAATAAAAGTCCCGCCCGTTTGGGTGATGTTTTGCAAATATCCCCACACCGTGATGTAGACATGTGTGGGTGTGTTTGAATGAGCCATTTTAGGAGGGTGTGGTCGAGTCTTTCCTTCAGAAATACAGTGATATAAAAACACCAGCACCGGGTTTCAATTTTGAAACGTGCAGTGCTCAACCAAGCGTTCTCTCCACCAGCCAACCATTCAAATTTCCATAGGCAGGATTTATTTGAATGATATTCTAATTGGTGGCTTTGTGATATCACAAACACCGGAAAACAACGCTGTATTCCAAACGAGCCGTTCGTTGTAGTTCTTGAAAAGGGATTTTTTAAAAACTAAATATGTCCCTTTGGAGTGGACTTTGAGATTTGTAACTTTGTAGATCTTTTTATGCCCAAACATGCACACTACACACTGACTAAAATTCAAAAAGGGAAAAAGCATAATAGGACCCCTTTAAAGTCACAATTATGGTAATCAGTGTTTCATTGGATAGTGACAATGATAACAATTTCACCATAGAATGTGATGAAGAATCCAGCTGGATTTGCATGAGATTTGAGAAGCTGATATCAAACAAGACATATATGATTGTCTTTATTGTCTGTAATGTGCATGTAAACTGAAAATGGAAGATGGAAAATTAGTTTTAAAATCATTTGTCTTGGATCATCATCTCAGGTCCCGGTCCAGTCACAAGCAATTGCAAAAAAATCTGGCAGCATGATATGCACTTTAACTAGTGGTGCAACGGATCACAAAACTCACGTTTCGGATCATACTACGGATTTTGAGTCACGGTTCGGATCATTTTTCGGATCAGCAAAAAAATAGTTTGCTTTTCATTAATTACTAAAAGCTTACTTTAAGTAATTTTATACCCCAGCAGAAACTACTAGCTTAACTACTAAAGTCAGTAATAAAACAAAAACAATTAAATTACAAGCATAGATGAACAGCCTATAACATAAAATTATAAATAAAGACACTAACAGTAGTATTCAGGTGCAGAAATGTAAAAATTAAGTGTAAAACAACACAATAATGCTTACTGCATAAGTTAAATACAGATTAATCTTTGTTAAAGCTGTGGTGTTCTTTGATTAGCAGACAGAAGCAGGTATTATAGATCTCTTTAAGACTAAATGCACGGACCTAATACTGACACATCCGGTTTCTTTCTCAGCTGTATACGTTAACTTAAGACAGAAACGACTGTGTTTACCAGAATACTTGCCTAAGCTAACTAATTTAACAGTTAATCTGCAAATCACATACATGCCGAACCGTGGGGACTGGTCCATACGGATCACGGATCATCTACGATCCGTTGCACCCCTAACTTTAACTGACTAAAATAATGCTGAAATAATGTAATGTAGGCCATGTACGTTCCTTGAACTGCATTTCTGCAGCTATTAATATTTTTAAATGAAAACGAATAGAGGCAGTGGTGTTTGATATCATATTTCGTCTTATTGTAAATACAGTGAGGAAAATTGCAGTAGCCAAGGCGAGCTGACTGACGTTATCAAGTACGCTGCTTTTTGCAGAATTACTGGACTTGTGTCGTCCCGTCCGCGGGACTTCACACTCCCGAGTTGAACTCGCAAAATCTGAACAGACAGCAACAGGTCTGGGGGAAAATAGTTTCTGGGAAAAAAGTTCTGGGACAAATTGTTCAGGTAATTTAGGTGGAAAAGCGATTATAAATGATCAGTTGAAAATTAGATTTCTGTTATCACTTAGAAGAAAGGTCACAGTGTAGTTTTTAAAATCAGTCTAACTAAAGACCATAGTGTTTGGTAATATGCATTTGAGTCAACAGTTCCAGTGGTGCAATTGGTCTGCACGTGGTACTTATAAGGCAGTACGCCGCAGAGCATTGCCGAGGTTGTGAGTTCGAGCCTTATCTGGAGCAAGGTTTTAGAAAGCAAGAGACATTTCAGTAGCAATGGAGTTCATAGCTAACATAAACGATTAGTTGAGTTTTAGATGGCTGTAATCAGTTAGAGGAAAGTACATGGAGTCATTTGAAAGATCACTGTAACTAAAGACATTTACATTACATTTAGCAGACGCTTTTATCCAAAGCAACTTACATTGCATTCAAGTTACAGTTTCTACATTTTATCAGCTCTTGCTTTCCCTGGGAATCGAACCCATGACCCATGACTATTTGAGCTACAGGAACCCATCGAACCCATGACTATTTGAGCTACAGGAAAACTGTAGTGTTTGGTATTAAGACCGTAGTGTTTGGTATTAAGCTTTTGTGTCAATAGCTCCAGTGGCGCAGTTGGTCAGTGCACGGTACTTATAAGGCAGTACTCAACTGAGCAATGCCGAGGTTGTGAGTTTGAGCCTCAGTTGGAAAAAGGTTTTAGAAATTGAGAGACATTTCAGTAGAAAAGGAGGTCATGGCTTAAAGGGATAGTTCACCCAAAAATGAAAATTGTGTCATTCAATTTCTTTGTTCTGCTGAACACAAAGGAAGATATTTTGAAGAAAGTTTGTAAACAGGCTGTTTTGGGGCACCATTGACTTCCATAGTAGGAAATAAAAATACTATGGAAGTCAATGGTGCCCCAGAACTGCTATGTTTCCCACATTCTTCAGAATATCTTCCTTTGTGTTCAGCAGAACAAAGATATTCATACGGGTTTGGAACTACTTGAGGGTGAGTAAATGATGACAGAATTTTCATTTTTGGGTGAACTATCCCTTTAACTTTAAAGAATGTTTGAAAATCAGGGCCCGTATTCACAAAACATCTTAAGGCTAAAAGTAGCTTCTAACTTGCTGATTTAGGAGAAAATCTTAAAAATAGTGGGCGTGTCAGTCCTAAATTTAGGACTCCTAAAAGGACTAAATTTAGGACTTTTGCTCTAAAAGTATTTCACAAAGCGTTTTAGCACTAAAACTAGCTCCTAAATCTGTGAAACGTTAGGAGTAGTGAAGAGAACTCCTAAGTCACTAAGACCAAACCACAAACTATCCTAAAATGGCTGTTGCCGGCAATATGCCTCAGAATATACACATTTTAGAAACATTTGATGATAATGAGCTTTTAAAAAGGTATCACCTTTAGGGTTTGGACGTTATCCCAACTCCAAATTTTCCTTTGATTATATTCTTTTCATTAACCAGTTGGGCAAGAAGTAACAGATGTTCTTGCGTCCAGTTTGGTTTTCTTTTACGTTTACATGTCTTACTATCAGCCATGATTATTCTACTCTGTTAATTAAAAGGAGGTTTATATGCATATCCGCTATGAGAAGCATACACTGTACATGAGGCTGACAATTAGTTGAACATATACTTGTTTAATTAGTGATACTTAGCCTGCATTTTAAAATCTTTATTTGAATGTGGCAATTAACATTATTTTTAGCCTTTATTTGGATATGGTAACATAATATCGTGATCTACAATATTTCTATGAGTAAATCTCTGACAGAGACCCCTCCTCTATCAGCCAATCACTGAGTGCATAGTTAGTAAGCATGCTGACATCATCCATAACAACGAGGTCAACCCCGTTCTTACTCTTAGCTTAAGACTTCTCTATATTCCTTAGTAAAAGTTTGTCTCAGCAGCTTTGTGGATAGGTTTTAAGAGAGAACTCCTAGCTAAAAACTTTTACTGCTATTTAGGAGAACTCTTAGTGGTAAGGTAAAATGTTTTGTGAATACGGGCCCAGATGTCCATAATCAGTAAGAAGAAAGTTCACGGGGTGTTGTGAAAGGTCAGTCTAATTGAAAACCAGCCTACTATTGAATGCCCATCTTCAGTTAAGGCGCTAACATTAGGTAGCTTGTGTGCTAATCTTCCATGAAGTGGGACTTGCTTGTGTATTCAACGTTAGTGGTCTGGCCTTAAAATTGACCAATCCGGCTTGACTTTCTCACATGGTGTTTGGTAATATACCTTTGACTCAGGAGCTCCAGTGGCGCAATCGGTCAGCGCGCGGTACTTATAAGGCAGTACGCAGCAGAGCAATGCCGAGGTTGTGAGTTCGAGCCTCACCTGGAGCAAGGTTTTAGAAAGTGATACATTTCAGTAGCAATGGAGTCCAAAGCCTAACATAAAAGATCAGTTGAAAATTTGATTCCTGTTATCACTTAGAAGAAAAGTCATAGGTCACTTTTTAAAATCAGTCTAACTAAAGACCATGGTGTTTGGTAATATGCATGTGCATCAACTGCTCTAGTTGCGCAATTAGTCAGCGCGTGGTACTTATAAGGCAGTACGCAGCAGAGCAATGCCGAGGTTGTGAGTTCAAGCTTCACCTAAAGCAAGGTTTTAGAAAGCGAGAAACATTTCATTAGCAATGGAGTTCAAAGCCTAACATACAGGTGCATCTCAATAAATTAGAATGTCATGGAAAAGTTCATTTATTTCAGTAATTCAACTCAAATTGTGAAACTCGTGTATTAAATAAATTCAATGCACACAGACTGAAGTAGTTTAAGTCTTTGGTTCTTTTAATTGTAATGATTTTGGCTCACATTTAACAAAAACCCACCAATTCACTATCTCAACAAATTAGAATATGGTGACATGCCAATCAGCTAATCAACTCAAAACACCTGCAAAGGTTTCCTGAGCCTTCAAAATGGTCTCTCAGTTTGGTTCACTAGGCTACTCAATCATGAGGAAGACTGCTGATCTGACAATTGTCCAGAAGACAATCATTGACACCCTTCACAAGGAGGGTAAGCCACAAACATTCATTGCCAAAGAAGCTGGCTGTTCACAGAGTGCTGTATCCAAGCATGTTAACAGAAAGTTGAGTGGAAGGAAAAAGTGTGGAAGAAAAAGATGCACAACCAACCGAGAGAACCGCAGCCTTATGAGGATTATCAAGCAAAATCGATTCAAGAATTTTGGTGAACTTCACAAAGAATGGACTGAGGCTGGGGTCAAGGCATCAAGAGCCACCACACACAGACGTGTCAAGGAATTTGGCTACAGTTGTCGTATTCCTCTTGTTAAGCCACTCCTGAACCACAGACAACGTTAACGTACCTGGGCTAAGGAGAAGAAGAACTGGACTGTTGCCCAGTGGTCCAAAGTCCTCTTTTCAGATGAAAGCAAGTTTTGTATTTCATTTGGAAACAAAGGTCCTAGAGTCTGGAAGAAGGGTGGAGAAGCTCATAGCCCAAGTTGCTTGAAGTCCAGTGTTAAGTTTCCACAGTCTGTGATGATTTGGGGTGCAATGTCATCTGCTGGTGTTGGTCCATTGTGTTTTTTGAAAACCAAAGTCACTGCACCCGTTTACCAAGAAATTTTGGAGCACTTCATGCTTCCTTCTGCTGACCAGCTTTTTAAAGATGCTGATTTAATTTTCCAGCAGGATTTGGCACCTGCCCACACTGCCAAAAGCACCAAAAGTCGGTTAAATGACCATGGTGTTGGTGTGCTTAACTGGCCAGCAAACTCGCCAGACCTGAATCCCATAGAGAATCTATAGTGTATTGTCAAGAGGAAAATGAGAAACAAGAGACCAAAAAATGCAGATGAGCTGAAGGCCACTGTTAAAGAAAACTGGGCTTCCATACCACCTCAGCAGTGCCACAAACTGATCACATCCAATTTGAGTTGAATTACTGAAATAAATGAACTTTTCCACGACATTCTAATTTATTGAGATGCACCTGTAAATGATCAATGAAAATTAGTTTCCTTTTATCACTTTGAAGAAAGGTTACGGTGTAGTTTTTAAAATCAGTCTAACTAAAGACCATAGTGTTTGGTAACATGCATTTGAGTCAACAGCTCCAGTGGTGAACTAGGTCAGCAGCTCCAGTGGTGTAATTGGTCAACGTAGGTTGTGTGCTAATCTTCCATGAAGTGGGACTTGCTTGTGTATTCAACGTTAGTGGTCTGGCCTTAAAATTGACCAATCTGGCTTGGCTTTCTCACATGGCGTTTGGTAATATGTTTATGACTCAGGAGCTCCAGTGGCGCAATCGGTCAGCGCGCGGTACTTATAAGGCAGTACGCTGCAGAGCAATGCCGAGGTTGTGAGTTCAAGCCTCACCTGGAGCAAGGTTTTAAAAAGTGAGAGACATTTCAGTAGAAATGGAGTCCAAAGCCTAATGTAAAAGGTCAGTTGAAAATTTGATTCTTGTTATCACTTAGAAGAAAAATCATGGATTTGTTTTTTAAATCAGTCTAACTAAAGACCAAGGTATTTGGTAATTCAGATAATATCTGAATCAGGTGTGTTTGATTAAGGTGAAATGGAAAACATGCAGTGTTGGGGGGCCTCCAGGAACGTGGTTGGGAACCACTGCTGTAATGAATGCTATGTCAATTAGCACTGCATTGTTCATATACTTTATTTATTACTTGGAGATGACTTGAAAAACACAAATAAACCATATATTGTCGCAATCGTACTGTACGTTTAATGTCTTCATGTTTCCAAACGTTTCTGTTTTTCTGTAAAAACAACTGTTTTCATACAGCAATAGTTGGATGCATTTGTCCATATTAGGAATTTCCTGGTACAACTTTCTGCACAAGAGTGCCCTCTGGCTTCGAGTATGAATGAAACATACACTGACTGCATGTAATGAGTGTTTAGCGCTCCGTGATGTTCATCTCGCCTTCTGGGGTCCGAATAAACATCAGGTCATGCACAAGACTATCCTGTCTCTTTGAATTTAAATCTATATTTATTCACACCGGCTCTTGAAAACCTCTATGCAAACACACTTGCCCGAAAAAGTGCGGGGGACGAATTTATGTGGTGTTAAAAGTGTGAGGGACACGTCCCCCGCATTCCCCGCGTGATCTACGCCCCTGCGAGGTTGTGAGTTCAAGTCTCAGCTGGAAAAATGTTTTAGAAATTGAGAGACATTTCAGTAGAAAAGGAGGTCATGGCTTAACTTTAAAGAATGTTTGAAAATCAGATGTCCATAATCAGTAAGAAGAAAGTTCACGGGGTGTTGTGAAAGGTCAGTCTAATTGAAAACCAGCCTACTATTGAATGCCCATCTTCAGTTAAGGCGCTAACATTAGGTAGCTTGTGTGCTAATCTTCCATGAAGTGGGACTTGCTTGTGTATTCAGCGTTAGTGATCTGGCCTTAAAATTTACCAATCCGGCTTGGCTTTCTCACATGGCATTTGGTAATATGCTTTTGACTCAGGAGCTCCAGTGGCGCAATCGGTCAGCGCGCGGTACTTATAAGGCAGTACGCCGCAGAGCAATGCTGAGGTTGTGAGTTCAAGCCTCACCTGGAGCAAGGTTTTAGAAAGTGAGAGACATTTCAGTAGCAATGGAGTCCAAAGCCTAACATTAAATATCAACTGAAAATTAGATTCCTGTTATCACTTAGAAGAGAAATCATGGATTTGTTTTTAAACTCAGTCTAACTAAAGACCATGGTGTTTGGTAATATGCATTTGTGTCAGCTGCTTCAGTGGTGCAGTTGGTCAGTGCGTGGTACTTATAAAGCAGTAAGCAGCAGAGCAATGCTGAGATTGTGAGTTTGACCCTCACCTGGAACAAGGTTTTAGAAAGCGAGAGACATTTCAGTAGCAATGGAGTTCAAAGCCTAACATAAACAATATGTTGAAAATCAGATGTCTGTAATCAGAAGAAATTTCACGGGGTGTTGTGAAAGGTCAATCTAATTGAAAACCAGTTTACTATTGAATGCCTGTCTTCAATTGAGGTGCTAACATTAGGTAGCTTGTGTGCTAATCTTCCATGAAGTGGGACTTGCTTGAGAATTTAACTTTAGTGGTCTGGCTTTAAAATTGACCAATCCGGTTTGGCTTTCTCACATGGTGTTTGGTAATATGCTGAAAATTTGATTCCTGTTATCACTTAGAAGAAAAGTCATGGGGTATCTTTTTAAAATCAGGCTAACTAAAAACCATGGCATGTGTTACTATGCATGTTAGTCAGCAGCTCCAGTGGTGCAATCGGTTAGCGAACGGTACTTTTAAGACAGTACGCAGCTGTGTGCTCGAGTCTCACCTGGAGCAAGGTTTTAGAAAGGAAGAGACATTTCATTAGCAATGGAGTTCAAAACCTAACAGAAATAATCAGTTGAAAATTAAGTTCCTGTTATCACTTTGAAGAAAGATTATGGTATAGCTTTTAAAATCAGTCTAACGAAAGACCATAATTTGCATTTGAGTCAACAGCTCCAGTGGTCACATCAGTCAGCAGCTCCAGTGGCGCAATCGGTCAGCGCGCGGTACTTATAAGGCAGTACGCAGCAGAGCAATGCCGAGGTTGTGAGTTCGAGCCTCACCTGGAACAATCTTGATTTTGCGGGTATCATCTCAGAGGCAGCACGATCAAGAGTCCTAAATATCAAACATGTTTGATATTTACGATTTGAGTTCAGGGACGCTCCGTCTTGATTTGGAGGGGATTAATAATCATAATGACACCACACAATAGAGGATTTTTTGGACAAGCTGTGAATCGGGCAACACCCCCCCGATCATTCGGGGGTGCAAATCGGGCTTAAAATCGGCCTTAAAATCGTCTAGTGTGCGGCCAGCCTTACATAAATAATCATTTGAAAATTAGATTCCTGGGGTGTATTCCAGGAAGCACGGTTAACTTGCCGTCAGCTAAACCCTGAAATTTCGGTTGCAAAACCTGCTTCCTCGAGGGTATGTTGGTTCCAAAAAGGCGTCCGGGAGTAAGTTTATTCAACACAGACTATGTTACTGGTTAAGATTCATGACATTCTCAACAGAGCAACGAATCGACGAGTCACTATGGAAATGGACGCTAAGAAAAAGCGCGCCATGCTGTTTCATTTTTCTTCTTTTGTTCAATGGTCATTTACATGCTTGGTGCATATTGCCACCTAATTGATGGTTGTGTAATCATTTTTCTTTTTTTCCCGTTTAATCTTTAATCCTTGAGAATAAGAATTATATTGTTTGTTTGATGCTAATTATATATTAAGTCATATCAGATATGTATTTTTATCATAGAAATACATTATAGAAAATGCCGATCCATGTGTGAGATGATAATATAAAATGTAATAAATATATAATATAATAAAATAAACATTACCTTGTCAGAAATGTGTTTTATAATTTATACAGATAATTATTATGTATGGCAATAAAATAAATATAATAACCATATTAGAATAATATATTACCTTATTTATTACTTATATTAGCACTTTACAATTAACATATCATGCAACTACACATATATATATATATATATATATATATATATACACACACACACACTCCTGAAAAAAATCTTAAGACCAGGGGAAACATTACAAGTGTTCGCATTTCACACTGGTGGATCATAACCAGGTTCTAAGTACTGCTTCAAAATGCCAGAAGAAGAAACAGGCGCAAGGACAAAAAATAAAGAAGAGGCAAATTATTGAAAACTGCATTTAAACTCAAACAGGCTGGTCATCAGCTGATCAAAAGTTTAAGACCATAGCCTTAAAAAGTTATAATCTGCGCAAAAATATGGCTTTCATGTCATTGTCCTTCAGGCAGTCACACTGTCATGAACTCCTGATGGCAAAGGCAAAAAGGTTTTCTGTCTTTGAACGTGGCAGGATTGTTGAGCTGTACGCGTAATGCCTCACACATCACTGCCGAGGTTGGATGCAGTAAGAGTTATTGTAAATTTCTTAAAAGATCCTGAGAGTTATGGGACAAAAATGTCAAGTGGTAGACCCAAAAAAGATCAGGGGAACACTCAGGATGGTCCAAAAGAGCAACGTTATTCTCCTGGAAGAAGTCCTTTGTCAGGCGGTCTTTGTGAACTGCAGCGTTGTCCTGTTGAAAGACCCAGTCATTACCACACAGACGAGGGCCCTCAGTCAAGAGGGATGCCCGCTGCAACATGTCCACATAGCCAGCCGCAGTTTGACACCCCTGCACAACCTAAAGATCCATTATCCCATTGAAGGAAAAAGCATCCCAGATCATGACGGAGCCTCTTCCACCGTGCCGCGTAGAAATCCAGTGGGATCTCCTTGTCATGTCAATAAAGTTGGAACTCATCAGGACTGTCAAGGTTAAATTTTTCTCATCAGAGAATAAAACTTTCTTCCACCTTTCAATGTCCCATGCTTGGTGGTCCCTTGCAAATTCCAAACGGGCAAGTTTGTGGCATGGGAGGAGACGTGACCTTTGAAGACGTTTTCTCTTCTTTAAGCCCTTCTCTCGCAGATGCCGTCTTATGGTTATTGGGCTGCAGTCAGCATCAGTAAGGGCCTCAGTTTGGGTTGAGGATCGGCCTGTGTCTTTACGGACAGCCTGTCGGATCCTCCAGCGCAGTGCAGGTGAATTTTATTTGGGGTCTACCATTTGACTTTTTTGTCCCATAGCTCTCAAGGTCTTTTAAGAAATTTAAAATGACTGTCTTACTGCGTCCAACCTCGACAGCGATGGTACGTTGCGATAGCCCTTGCTTGTGCAGCTCAACAATCCTGCCACATTCAAAGACTGAAAACCTTTTTGCCTTTGTCATCAGGAGGTCATGACAGTGTGACTGCCTGAAGGACAATGACATGAAAGCCATATTTTTGCGCAGATTTTAAGTTTTTAAGGCTATGGTCTTAAACTTTTGATCAGCTGAAGAACAGACTGTTTGAGTTTAAATGCAGTTTTCAATAAATAGCTGACACTGCTGAAGTCAAGTCACCTTTATTTATATAGCACTTTTAACAATACAATTGTGTCAAAGCACTTAACAGTATCAAACTAGAGGATAGAGTGTCAGTAATCTATAATGATAAGATTAAACACTCAAGTGAACTAACCCTGAAACAGAACCTACTCTGGAGCAGGTTATCTTCAGAGAGCAAGTTGCTATGGTTACTGACATACCCTGAAAGTTACCTCCGATTTTGGCACCGAAAGCTGAGGTTATCTGCTCGCTTATCCTCAAACATACCCGGGTATGTCACATAACCTGCTTTCTTGAATACCCCCGTTATCACATAGAAGAAAGGTTACGGTGTAGCTTTTAAAATCAGTCTAACTAAAAGCCATAGTGTTTGCTAATATGCATTTGAGTCAGGTTGTGAGTTCAAGCCTCATCTGGAGCAAGGTTTTAGAAAGCGAGAGACATTTCAGTAGCAATGGAGTTCATAGCCTAACATAAACGATCAGTTGAAAATCAGATGGCTGTAATAAGTTAGAGGAAAGTTTATGGATTAAGTTGAAAGATCACTGTACCGAAAGACCATAGTGTTTGGTAATATGCATTTGAGTCAACAGCTCTAGTGGTGCACTCAGTTAGCGTGTGGTACTCCTAAGGCATTACGCAGCAGAGCAATGCTGAGGTTGTGAGTTCAAGCTTCACTTGGCGCAAGGTTTTAGAAATTGAGAGACATTTCAGTAGCAAAGGAGGTCATGGCTTAACATTAAAGATTGTTTGAAAATCATTTGTTCGTAATCAGTAAGAAGAAAGTTCACGGGGTGTTGTGAAAGATCAGTCTAATTGAAAACCAGCCTACTATTGAATGCCCATATTCAATTAAGGTGTTAACATTAGGTAGCTTGTGTGCTAATCTTCCATGAAGTGGGACTTGCTTGTGTATTCAGCCTTAGTGGTCTGGCCTTAAAATTGATCAATCCAGCCTGGCTTTCTCACATGGCGTTTGGTAATATGCCATGGCGTCAACAGCTCCAGTGGCGCAATTGGTCAAGCGCGCGGTACTTATAAAGCAGTATGCAGCAGAGCAATGCCGAGGTTGTGAGTTCAAGCCTCACCTGGAGCAAAGTTTTAGAAAGCGAGAGACATTTCATTAGCAATGGAGTCCAATGTCTAACATAAAAGATCAGTTGAAAATTTGATTGAACCGAAATGGTCTGTTGAAAGTTAAATTCCTTTTATCACTTTAAAGAAAGGTTACGGTGTAGTTTTTAAAATCAGTCTAACTAAAGACCATAGTTTCTGGTAATTTGCATTTGAGTCAACAGCTCCAGTGGTCCCATCAGTCAGCAGCTCCAGTGGCGCAATCGGTCAGCGCGCGGTACTTATAAGACAGTACGCAGCAGAGCAATGCCGAGGTTGTGAGTTCGAGCCTCACCTGGAGCAATCTTGATTTTGCGGGTATCATCTCAGAGGCAGCACGATCAAGAGTCCTAAATATCAAACATGTTTGATATTTACGATTTGAGTTCAGGGACGCTCCGTCTTGATTTGGAGGGGATTAATAATCATAATGACACCACACAATAGAGGATTTTTTGGACAAGCTGTGAATCGGGCAACAGCCCCCGATCATTCGAGGGTGCAAATCGGGCTTAAAATCGGCCTTAAAATCGTCTAGTGTGCGGCCAGCCTCACATAAATAATCATTTGAAAATTAGATTCCTGGGGTGTATTCCAGAAAGCACGGTTAACTTGCCGTCAGCTAAACCCTGAACTTTCGGTTGCAAAACCTGCTCACTCGAGGGTATGTTGGTTCCAAAAAGGCGTCCGGGAGTAAGTTCATTCAACACAGAGTATGTTATTGGTTAAGATTCATGATATTCTCAACAGAGCAACGAATCGACGAGTCACTATGGAAATGGACGCTAAGAAAAAGCGCGCCATGCTGTTTCATTTTTCTTCTTTTGTTCAATGGTCATTTACATGCTTGGTGCATATTGCCACCTAATTGATGGTTGTGCAATCATTTTTCTTTTTTTTTCCGTTTAATCTTTAATCCTTGAGAATAAGAATTATATTGTTTGTTTGATGCTAATTATATATTAAGTCATATCAGATATGTATTTTTTATCATAGAAATACATTATAGAAAATGCCGATCCATGTGTGAGATGATAATATAAAATGTAATAAATATATAATATAATAAAATAAACATTACCTTGTCAGAAATGTGTTTTATAATTTATACAGATAATTGTTATGTATGGCAATAAAATAAATATAATAACCATATTAGAATAATATATTACCTTATTTATTACTTATATTAGCACTTTACAATTAACATATCATGCAACTGCATATATATATACATGTATATATATATGTATATATATATATATATATATATATATATATATATATATATATATATATATATATATATATATATACACACTCCTGAAAAAAATCTTAAGACCAGGGGAAACATTACAAGTGTTCGCATTTCGCACTGGTGGATCATAACCAGGTTCTAAGTACTGCTTCAAAATGCCAAAAGAAGAAACAGGAGCAAGGACAAAAAATAAAGAAGAGGCAAATTATTGAAAACTGCATTTAAACTCAAACAGGCTGGTCATCAGTTGATCAAAAGTTTAAGACTATAGCCTTAAAAAGTTATAATCTGCGCAAACATATGGCTTTCATGTCATTGTCCTTCAGGCAGTAAGCTGTCATGAACTCCTGATGGCAAAGGCAAAAAGGTTTTCTGTCTTTGAACGTGGCAGGATTGTTGAGCTGTACGCGTAATGCCTCACACATCACTGCCGAGGTTGGATGCAGTAAGACAGTTATTGTAAATTTCTTAAAAGATCCTGAGAGTTATGGGACAAAAATGTCAAGTGGTAGACCCAAAAAAGATCAGGGGAACACTCAGGATGGTCCAAAAGAGCAACGTTTTTCTCCTGGAAGAAGTCCTTTGTCACGCGGTCTTTGTGAACTGCAGCGTTGTCCTGTTGAAAGACCCAGTCATTACCACACAGACGAGGGCCCTCAGTCAAGAGGGATGCCCGCTGCAACATGTCCACATAGCCAGCCGCAGTTTGACACCCCTGCACAACCTAAAGATACTTTATCCCATTGAAGGAAAAAGCACCCCAGATCATGATGGAGCCTCTTCCACCGTGCCGCGTAGAAATCCAGTGGGATCTCCTTGTCATGTCAATAAAGTTGGAAGTCATCAGGACTGTCCAGGTTAAATTTTTCTCATCAGAGAATAAAACTTTCTTCCACCTTTCAATGTCCCATGCTTGGTGGTCCCTTGCAAATTCCAAACGGGCAAGTTTGTGGCATGGGAGGAGACGTGACCTTTGAAGACGTTTTCTCTTCTTTAAGCCCTTCTCTCGCAGATGCCGTCTTATGGTTATTGGGCTGCAGTCAGCATCAGTAAGGGCCTTAGTTTGGGTTGAGGATCGGCCTGTGTCTTTACGGACAGCCTGTCGGATCCTCCGGCGCAGTGCAGGTGAATTTTATTTGGGGTCTACCATTTGACTTTTTTGTCCCATAGCTCTCAAGGTCTTTTAAGAAATTTAAAATGACTGTCTTACTGCGTCCAACCTCGGCAGCGATGGCACGTTGCGAGAGCCCTTGCTTGTGCAGCTCAACAATCCTGCCACATTCAAAGACTGAAAACCTTTTTGCCTTTGTCATCAGGAGGTCATGACAGTGTGACTGCCTGAAGGACAATGACATGAAAGCCATATTCTTGCGCAGATTTTAAGTTTTTAAGGCTATGGTCTTAAACTTTTGATCAGCTGAAGAACAGACTGTTTGAGTTTAAATGCAGTTTTCAATAAATAGCTGACACTGCTGAAGTCAAGTCACCTTTATTTATATAGCACTTTTAACAATACAATTGTGTCAAAGCACTTAACAGTATCAAACTAGAGGATAGAGTGTCAGTAATCTATAATGATAAGATTAAACACTCAAGTGAACTAACCCTGAAACAGAACCTACTCTGGAGCAGGTTATCTTCAGAGAGCAAGTTGCTATGGTTACTGACATACCCTGAAAGTTACCTCCGATTTTGGCACCGAAAGCTGAGGTTATCTGCTCGCTTATCCTCAAACATACCCGGGTATGTCACATAACCTGCTTTCTTGAATACCCCCATTATCACATAGAAGAAAGGTTACGGTGTAGCTTTTAAAATCAGTCTAACTAAAAGCCATAGTGTTTGCTAATATGCATTTGAGTCAGGTTGTGAGTTCAAGCCTCACCTGGAGCAAGGTTTTAGAAAGCGAGAGACATTTCAGTAGCAATGGAGTTCATAGCCTAACATAAACGATCAGTTGAAAATCAGATGGCTGTAATCAGTTAGAGGAAAGTTTATGGATTAAGTTGAAAGTTCACTGTACCGAAAGACCATAGTGTTTGGTAATAAGCTTTTGAAGCCTTAAAATTGACCAATCCAGCCTGGCTTTCTCACATGGCGTTTGGTAATATGCCATGGAGTCAACAGCTCCAGTGGCGCAATTGGTCAAGCGCGCGGTACTTATAAGGCAGTATGCAGCGGAGCAATGCCGAGGTTGTGAGTTCAAGCCTCACCTGGAGCAAAGTTTTAGAAAGCGAGAGACATTTCATTAGCAATGGAGTCCAAAGTCTAACATAAAAGATCAGTTGAAAATTTGATTGAACCGAAATGGTCTGTTGAAAGTTAAATTCCTTTTATCACTTTAAAGAAAGGTTACGGTGTAGTTTTTAAAATCAGTCTAACTAAAGACCATAGTTTCTGGTAATTTGCATTTGAGTCAACAGCTCCAGTGGTCCCATCAGTCAGCAGCTCCAGTGGCGCAATCGGTCAGCGCGTGGTACTTATAAGGCAGTACGCAGCAGAGCAATGCCGAGGTTGTGAGTTCGAGCCTCACCTGGAGCAATCTTGATTTTGCGGGTATCATCTCAGAGGCAGCACGATCAAGAGTCCTAAATATCAAACATGTTTGATATTTACGATTTGAGTTCAGGGACGCTCCGTCTTGATTTGGAGGGGATTAATAATCATAATGACACCACACAATAGAGGATTTTTTGGACAAGCTGTGAATCGGGCAACAGCCCCCGATCATTCGAGGGTGCAAATCGGGCTTAAAATCGGCCTTAAAATCGTCTAGTGTGCGGCCAGCCTCACATAAATAATCATTTGAAAATTAGATTCCTGGGGTGTATTCCAGAAAGCACGGTTAACTTGCCGTCAGCTAAACCCTGAACTTTCGGTTGCAAAACCTGCTCACTCGAGGGTATGTTGGTTCCAAAAAGGCGTCCGGGAGTAAGTTCATTCAACACAGAGTATGTTATTGGTTAAGATTCATGATATTCTCAACAGAGCAACGAATCGACGAGTCACTATGGAAATGGACGCTAAGAAAAAGCGCGCCATGCTGTTTCATTTTTCTTCTTTTGTTCAATGGTCATTTATATACTTGTTGCATATTGCCACCTAATTGATGGTTGTGCAATCATTTTTCTTTTTTTTTCCGTTTAATCTTTAATCCTTGAGAATAAGAATTATATTGTTTGTTTGATGCTAATTATATATTAAGTCATATCAGATATGTATTTTTTATCATAGAAATACATTATAGAAAATGCCGATCCATGTGTGAGATGATAATATAAAATGTAATAAATATATAATATAATAAAATAAACATTACCTTGTCAGAAATGTGTTTTATAATTTATACAGATAATTGTTATGTATGGCAATAAAATAAATATAATAACCATATTAGAATAATATATTACCTTATTTATTACTTATATTAGCACTTTACAATTAACATATCATGCAACTGCATATATATATACATGTATATATATATGTATATATATATATATATATATATATATATATATATATATATATATATATATACACACTCCTGAAAAAAATCTTAAGACCAGGGGAAACATTACAAGTGTTCGCATTTCGCACTGGTGGATCATAACCAGGTTCTAAGTACTGCTTCAAAATGCCAAAAGAAGAAACAGGAGCAAGGACAAAAAATAAAGAAGAGGCAAATTATTGAAAACTGCATTTAAACTCAAACAGGCTGGTCATCAGTTGATCAAAAGTTTAAGACTATAGCCTTAAAAAGTTATAATCTGCGCAAACATATGGCTTTCATGTCATTGTCCTTCAGGCAGTAAGCTGTCATGAACTCCTGATGGCAAAGGCAAAAAGGTTTTCTGTCTTTGAACGTGGCAGGATTGTTGAGCTGTACGCGTAATGCCTCACACATCACTGCCGAGGTTGGATGCAGTAAGACAGTTATTGTAAATTTCTTAAAAGATCCTGAGAGTTATGGGACAAAAATGTCAAGTGGTAGACCCAAAAAAGATCAGGGGAACACTCAGGATGGTCCAAAAGAGCAACGTTTTTCTCCTGGAAGAAGTCCTTTGTCACGTGGTCTTTGTGAACTGCAGCGTTGTCCTGTTGAAAGACCCAGTCATTACCACACAGACGAGGGCCCTCAGTCAAGAGGGATGCCCGCTGCAACATGTCCACATAGCCAGCCGCAGTTTGACACCCCTGCACAACCTAAAGATACTTTATCCCATTGAAGGAAAAAGCACCCCAGATCATGATGGAGCCTCTTCCACCGTGCCGCGTAGAAATCCAGTGGGATCTCCTTGTCATGTCAATAAAGTTGGAAGTCATCAGGACTGTCCAGGTTAAATTTTTCTCATCAGAGAATAAAACTTTCTTCCACCTTTCAATGTCCCATGCTTGGTGGTCCCTTGCAAATTCCAAACGGGCAAGTTTGTGGCATGGGAGGAGACGTGACCTTTGAAGACGTTTTCTCTTCTTTAAGCCCTTCTCTCGCAGATGCCGTCTTATGGTTATTGGGCTGCAGTCAGCATCAGTAAGGGCCTTAGTTTGGGTTGAGGATCGGCCTGTGTCTTTACGGACAGCCTGTCGGATCCTCCGGCGCAGTGCAGGTGAATTTTATTTGGGGTCTACCATTTGACTTTTTTGTCCCATAGCTCTCAAGGTCTTTTAAGAAATTTAAAATGACTGTCTTACTGCGTCCAACCTCGGCAGCGATGGCACGTTGCGAGAGCCCTTGCTTGTGCAGCTCAACAATCCTGCCACATTCAAAGACTGAAAACCTTTTTGCCTTTGTCATCAGGAGGTCATGACAGTGTGACTGCCTGAAGGACAATGACATGAAAGCCATATTCTTGCGCAGATTTTAAGTTTTTAAGGCTATGGTCTTAAACTTTTGATCAGCTGAAGAACAGACTGTTTGAGTTTAAATGCAGTTTTCAATAAATAGCTGACACTGCTGAAGTCAAGTCACCTTTATTTATATAGCACTTTTAACAATACAGATTGTGTCAAAGCACTTAACAGTATCAAACTAGAGGATAGAGTGTCAGTAATCTATAATGATAAGATTAAACACTCAAGTGAACTAACCCTGAAACAGAACCTACTCTGGAGCAGGTTATCTTCAGAGAGCAAGTTGCTATGGTTACTGACATACCCTGAAAGTTACCTCCGATTTTGGCACCGAAAGCTGAGGTTATCTGCTCGCTTATCCTCAAACATACCCGGGTATGTCACATAACCTGCTTTCTTGAATACCCCCATTATCACATAGAAGAAAGGTTACGGTGTAGCTTTTAAAATCAATCTAACTAAAAGCCATAGTGTTTGCTAATATGCATTTGAGTCAGGTTGTGAGTTCAAGCCTCACCTGGAGCAAGGTTTTAGAAAGCGAGAGACATTTCAGTAGCAATGGAGTTCATAGCCTAACATAAACGATCAGTTGAAAATCAGATGGCTGTAATCAGTTAGAGGAAAGTTTATGGATTAAGTTGAAAGTTCACTGTACCGAAAGACCATAGTGTTTGGTAATAAGCTTTTGAAGCCTTAAAATTGACCAATCCAGCCTGGCTTTCTCACATGGCGTTTGGTAATATGCCATGGAGTCAACAGCTCCAGTGGCGCAATTGGTCAAGCGCGCGGTACTTATAAGGCAGTATGCAGCGGAGCAATGCCGAGGTTGTGAGTTCAAGCCTCACCTGGAGCAAAGTTTTAGAAAGCGAGAGACATTTCATTAGCAATGGAGTCCAAAGTCTAACATAAAAGATCAGTTGAAAATTTGATTGAACAGAAATGATCTGTTGAAAGTTAAACTCCTTTTATCACTTTGAAGAAAGGTTATGGTGTAGTTTTTAAAATCAGTCTAACTAAAGACCATAGTTTTTGGTAATTTACATTTGAGTCAACAGCTCCAGTGGTCCCATCAGTCAGCAGCTCCAGTGGTGTAATTGGTCAGCGCGCAGTACTTATAAGGCAGTATGCAGCAGAGCAATGCTGAGACTGTGAGGTCAAGCCTCACCTGGAGCAAAGTTTTAGAAAGCCTAACATAAAAGATCAGTTGACAATTTGATCCCTGTTATCACTTAGGAGAAAAGTCATGGGTTAATTTTTAAAATCAGTCTAACTAAAGACCACGGTGTTTGGTAATATGCATTTACATCAACTACTCCAGTGGTACAATTGGTCAGCACGTGGTAATTATAAGGCAGTACGCAGCTGCACAATGCCGAGGTTGTGAGTTCAAGCCTCACCTGGAGCAAAGTTTTAGAAAGTGAGAGACATTTCAGTAGCAATGAAAGTTATAGCGTAACATAAATGATCAGTTGAAGATCAGATGGCTGTAATCAGTTAGAGGAAAGTTCATGGATTAATTTGAAAGATCAGTGTAACTAAAGCCCATGGTGTTTGGCAATATGTTTTTCAGTAAGTAGCTCCACTGGTGCAATCTGTCCTTGCACAGTGCTTGTAAGGCAGGACGCAATAGAGCGATGTGGAGGTAGTGAGTTCTGGCCTCACCTGAAACAAGGTTTTAGAAAGTGAGAGACATTTCAGTAGCAATGGAGTTTATGGCTTAAAGGGGTCATCAGATGCAAAATTCACTTTTACATGGTGTTTGAACAAATGTGTGTGTGTCCATAACAGAGTATGTGAGCGGAGTGGAGCGGCAACAATTTCCCCTCCGCGCTCCGAGCATTTAATTATCACTCCGCTCCAGCTCTGCTCCGGGTTCACCATTTCCCACTCCCGCTCCACTCCTCGCTCACCGATATCAGAAACACCGCTCCACCTTCGCTCCACATCTAAACTATTTCAGTATGTTTGAAATATCACAGTTCTGTTCATAATGTATATTAAAAGAAGAGAGGATAATAAAATAAAAGAAATAAAATAACAGGAGAGTTTCAAAGTGGCTTATTGGAAGTGTAGTACATTTTCGTCAGTTATGTTACTTACAGATCGCTTCATTTCTTACAGATAACAAGAAACGTAACAGGACAAACAGAGAGTTCAGAGGCGGACACCACTGATCTGGGAGGTTCTGCAGCGGAAGCTGTCACCTCGGGAGGAGCTGGAGCGGATGCCGCTGATTTGAGAGGTTCTACAGCAGAAGCTGCCTCCTCGGGAGGAGCTGGAGCAGGCTCAGACGACTTGGGAGGTTCTGCAGCGGGAGCTGCCACCTCGGGAGGAGCTAGAGCAGAATCAGACGACTCAGGATTGGAGTGGGCTCTGGATCAGATTCGAGGACTGGAGCGGCCTCATGGACTGGAGCGGGCTCTGGAGCGGATTCGAGGACTGGAGCGGGCTCTGGTGTGGATTCGAGGACTGGAGCAGGCTCTGGAGCAGACTCATGGAAAGGAGTGGACTCTGGAGCAGATTTAAGGACTGGAGCAGGAACCGAGCAATGTGTAGCCCAAACACACAGAATGGCGACCGCCATTACATGGAGCACTGAGGATAGAGGAACAGTCTCTGTGACGACCAGTGCTGAAGCTCTTGGGATGCCCGCTGCATGCACCGACATCAATGGTGGGTCCGCCAGACTTGACGCTAGCCTCAAACGCAATTGGAAAGCTTTCGTGTCTTCAAATGCAACATTCACAATGCTCTGGAACACTGGAGTGGCATCTGTGATGGCTGAAGACTGTGGCTTGACATCCATAACGACTGGTGGCCATCTTGTGCAGTGGCTCTGGGCTGGGGGCCATCTTGTGAAGTGGCTTTGGGCTGGCGACCATCTTGTGAAGTGGCTCTGGGCTGGCGGCTATCTTGTGAAGGGGCTCTGGGCTGGCGGCCATCTTCTGAAGAGACTCTGAACTGGTGGCCATCTTGGGAAGAGACTCTGGACTGGAGCAGAGGTGTAAAGAACACCTGAAAAGCATACTTGAGTAAAAGTACAGATACCTTACAGTGAAAACTACTCCACTACATGTTACAAGTCACCAATTCCAAAACAACTTGAGTAAAAGTCTTAGAGTATCCGATTTGAACAGTATTTAAGTATTTTACTTATACTAAATATAGGCTCAAAGATGCACTAATCAAAGAGACATGCCAGTCAAAATCTATAATGTTGTGGAGAAGCTGGGGAAAACAGGCAGAGGCAAGGATCTATGTGCAGTTATTTAATGGAAAAACTAGAACAAACAATAAACCAAAAACCACAGGAAACAAAGAACAGAATGACGGGCAAACAGACAACCATTACATTCAACAACTCACAAGGAACTCAAGAAACACTATATATACATACAGGAAGCTAACAAGCTTAACAAGAAACAAACTGACTGCAAACACCAAGGGAGACAGGAAGTGACATAAAAGTCCAAGACCAGGCACAGAGAAAATGTAACAAATAAGAAAGAGCTGATTTGTGAGGAGAGCAATCACATTTATTTTATAAAACCAAAATAAAACTGAACACCTGAAAATTGCAAATAAATAAAATAATTGAAAAAAATTAAATTTAAAAAAATAAAATTAAAAAGTTTTCTTGCACTGGATGTGCTGGTTTCAGCTGCAGTCATGTCTTCATCTCATATATAAAACACGATTCACAACTACTTGCTAAGGAACTCGCATTCACAGAAAGTGGCCTTGTTGACAAGGTTGGGTAAGTAAGGACAAAACTCATAAGATCTAGGACTATTGGTGCCCTGTAGTTGGCGATATCACTTCTTTTATTCCAGAACTAAACCGCTGCAGAAAAAGCTATAGGTGCCATGCAAAATGTAATGTGTAACCGCAGTACTCATTTCAAATGTAGTGGAGTAAAGCGTACAGATACTCATTGAAAAATGTAGTGAAGTGGAAAGTAAAAGTTGCTAATATCATTGATACTCAGTAAAACTACAAAGTATCCGAAAAGATACTCAAGTACAGCAATTAGTTACATTTACTCCAACACTTTACAGCTCTGGACTGGATATCACAGAACAAGAAGGTGCAGAAAACACAGAGGTGGTGACCATAATCACAGGACCTGCTGGTGGCCATGATGGATCAAGCTCCGCTGCCGCCGGAGCTTGATGATGTTGGCCCCCCCAAAATTTTTTTTGGGGTTTTAACATAGTCCTCTGCCTCTCCCACAGTAAATGGAGAGCCACATAACAACAGAGCATAGTCCATAAGGTCCCTTAAACTACAGTTACATTCCCCTCCAGGTAACCATGATTTAGTGGGTTCATTGAGACCATAATGGAAAAAGTCCTTAAACAGTATCTTATCATAAAGCGGTACTTGATATGACAACTCACAGAACTGGTGAACATATTCTTCAATATATAGGTCTTCTTGCCGAAGTTGTAGTAACTGGTCAACTGGGTCCATGGTTGGGCTGGGTTGTTGAATAAAGCTGCTGTATCCGGGTATGGCTGATTATTCTGTTACATGGGAGTCGTGGCAATGGAGTCGGGGATCCAAATGCAAGGCTTTATTTCCAAACGTAGTCAAAACAGGCAGGGTCGAACACCAGCAAAACAGTACAATCCAAGGCAGAGGCAAAAGAGTAATCCAATACACAGGCAATGGTCAGGGCAGGCAGCAAACAATCAAAAAACAAGGAAACAGTCCAAGAATCAAAAACACAGGGAAACTAGGAACAAGGGATGGCTATTCAATAATCAGCGATCTTGGGTGAGTGTGAGCATCTTTTATACTAAACAATGTGAACACATAACAAAACCAACCAATGAGAACAAGACACATGCAACCAGGGAAGCAATCAGAACATGGGACATGGACAAGGGTAGCACATGACAAGATCACATGAGGGGCAAGGAACATATGGGAAATGGAGTCCAGGAAACAATGGCAAGAGTCCGGGGTGGAATGGACTCTAATTGAGTTCATGGGTACTACAGCTGGCAATCGTAACAACTACTATGTTTTTAGTTTGTACAGAAACTATACTAAAAGTGAACTTATAGGCATACTGATAGTTTACTAATTAAATACTTGTAGCATTTTTAATACACTTTGAAGGATAGTCTCAGTAAACTACTTGTTTACTGGTTTTATACTGCAAATATACTCGTAAGTTCTTTAAGTGAACTTTACATCATATTTTAAGTATACTACTATGTCTCTATTTAAGTATTAATTTGTATATATTTTGTTATATGGATATCTAAACATACAAAACATCAAAAGAAAGAACAGGGTATCTGCTTGTAAACAAAAACATATCCTAGCTTCATGCATTATTTTTTATAAACACTTGAATGTGGGTAAGTTTCATAAATAAAATAAAGAAATAAATAAACAACATTTTGAACAAAAAGCTGAAACCCCCCCCCCCCCCCCACTATGAATTGGATTCAGAATGATAATCAAAATGTAGATGGAGTTGATCAACATCCCAAAGCTTGACAGCTTATTAATTATTTCCTCTTCATGGGTCAACATTTTATTCCAAAAATTGGTAAGTTTCAGTCTAATTTAAAACATGCCTACTGTTAAATGTCCATCTTCAATTGAGGCGCTAACATTAGGTAGCTTGTGTGGCAATCTTCCATGAAGTGGGACTTTCTTGTGCATTAGCATCATAGAGCCCGCATCACTGTGACCGAAGGGAGCTGTGGCCCTGCTGCACCAGAAGGGAGAGCCCCGTCCAATGCTGAATGAGATTCGAAACGATGGCTGGAGGGCTCTTACTGCGACCCAAAGGAGCTGTGACTTACTGCATTGGAAAGGAGAGCCTCCGATTACCCGAGTAAACAATGTGATTAAAAAGCAACGTAAAAATTTAAAAAGGGCCTGTATCTGATTCTGAGAGAGGCCTTTTTGAGCTGCTGTAATTGCTGCCCCAATGTGAAATGAGTGGCTAGAAAATTTTTCTGTGAGTAAGCCTGATTGAGCGAGGATCGGTTTTAAGTGTTTTTGGAACCAAAAACATGTAACGGGGTGGTTAAAGTCAAAGTCATCGACGAAGAGAGAGGGCCCAGTGCAGATTTGGATTGAGCGTTCCTGAGTTGGAAATAAGAAAAGAGAGCTCGATAAGGTTGAATTGGAGATGGGAGGTTTAAAATGTATATGTAGTGGCCTTATGTTTCTTGATGTCTTATTTTGCTTAATGAAGTAAGCGATTGTTTCGCTATCGAGTATGGATAAATCAGAGATGGTCGGATGGAGTTTGGGGTTGAATTTAGATGTTATTGCAATTTCTGAACATCTCAGAAAACCGAAGAAAGACGATAAAAACATGGCGTCGAGGGTACGAGCGGTATGTATCGAATGGTACCCTGTGCGGCGATTTTGGATGCATTTTGGAAGGATGTCCAGAGTTATAGGATGTCTGGAATCTGGGCTTGATGGTTGGGAGTGCTGAATTCCTTTGATTAGAAGAAAAGTTTGAGAATTATTTATTTCAGGGGAGGGGAAGCCATAGATTAGTTTGTGAAAAAAACTAAACGCCGCTTAAGTAACCTTTAATGGACCCAGCTTGGATGTTCTTGACTGAATTGAGGTAGGAAATAAATGAAGTAATAGTGAGGAAAGAAAAATCAGGAAATGGCAGGTTATAGGAGAGGTGAAATGCTTTGAAACGTCTCCGAGCTGTTAGATATGAATGGATAGTACTAGAAACTGCTTGGAGGATAGAATCGAGTGACGCGTTGAGGAGAGGTTTTAAGGGATGTGTTATGGGAATATGAGTTGCAAATAGTGAGGTACTGGGGTTGGCGATGGGTCCTCCTCCAGAGCCAGTGCTCTGAATTTCTGCAAGAATCTGAGACTTGATGGTATTAGGCACAGGGGGTGGTTCTGGAGCTGCAGCATTCGGTGGGGTAGGTAGTGGGACTGCTGTGAATGAAGTGTACTAAGGTTTAGATTGGAGAGAAGGGTTAGAAGGAAGATAAGGAGGGACCGTAACCGTTTGTGGAGGCAGCCTCACGCACGGATTAACCTCTGGTGCTTAGGGAAGCACATAGGAAGAGGCAGAAGGAAATGAGGGAGGAGGCCAGTAAGCTTGTGTTGCTGGCTGATGATGCCCTACTTGGATGTCTGCAGCCGGGGCTGCTGGCCATTGATAGGGAAAAGGAATAGTGGAAGGGTAAGAGTAAGGTGGCTGAGCTTGAGTGGTTAGCAGAGGCAGCCTCACGCTAGCGTTTGCCGCCAGAGGTAGAAGGAAGGGAGTGGGAAGGATAGGAGTTTGGGAAGCCATGCCAGTGGACGATGTTGTGTGCGGCACTGTAGCTGAAGGCTCTGCAGTGATTGGTTGAGAAGGTGAGGCAATGCAGTGTGAGGAGCGGCCAAGGCTGGGGCGCGGCCCAGGCCTGCTGACGGCCTACTGCGTCTTGAAGCTCGAGGGGAGACGGAACTTGAGCTGGAGGACAACGTTATTTTGAATGAAGTTGGGAGCTATGAGGGAGAGTAGCATGGGTCGCAATTGTCAGCAGAGGCAGCCTGATGTTTAAAATTGGCTTCTGGGCTAGTGTCTGCTATGGGAGATGGAGGCCACTGAAAAGAAAAAAAAGGGGTCATTATAAACGGGAGGAAAAGCCTGAGATGTGTGGGCCTGAGTTGCAAGCGGAGGCAGCCTCACGCTTCCTTCAGCTGCTGTAGGCCACGGGAAGGGAGTGGGGTTTGTAACATCCTGAAGAGCCTGTACAGTTAGCAGAGGCAGCCTTACGCTAGCGTCTGCTATGAGAGCTGGAGGCCACTGAAAAGGAAAAGGATTAGAAGTAACAGGAGGAAAAGACGTGAGGTGAGATGTGAGGGCATGTGTTGCAAGCATAAGCAGCTTTGCTCTCGTTTCAGCTGCTGTTGTTGTAGGCCACGGGGGCTTGTGATATTCGGAGGAAAATTCTGGAGAGCCTGTGCAGCCTGCACAGCTAGCGGAGGCAGCCTCACACTAGCGTGTGCTACGGGAGCTGGAGACCACTGAAAAGGAAGAGGGGTTAGAAGTAGCAGGAAAGAATGACGACTTAACAACTTTTAAAAAGTGATAAAATGATGAAAAGACATCCACATAAAAAGTAAGTATTGAAACAGCTAGCCAGCCAAGCAGCACATCAGCTGGTAGAGACTTGGAGAGAGGTGCCTAGCAGTATGTACAACACATGTGAATTAGGTTGCTAGTTGCACTTGTTCAATAATAATATTAATAGTTTCTTTATGATACAGCTTAGTTGTTAGTTTGCACCTATACTTGTTAATTATTTAGGTACACTGTTGAACTTATTTTCTCTAAAATCTTTTTTCATCTTATCTGTCTATCTAAGTACAATGTGTAATTTAAAATACAGGTAAAATGCTAGTGAAAATTAATACAGAAAATTTGAGTAATTTCATTGTGAGTTCTACGCAGTTTTGTGTCATGGTTACAAAAAGGACATCAACATCCATAATGTCATCACGTCGTTTAACAACTTTTAGTAGCAAACGATCTGCCTTTAGCGACTTTACCTAAAAAATTAATTACGAGAGCTGTAGGCCTGGCTACATGCGGTGCTGCGGCCGTAAGAGTCGCGGTGAAAAGTTGAGCCGAAGCGGGAAGCGAGTGAGGTTTTGCTGCGGTGAGAACTGGGGCGCGGCCCAGGCTTGTTTGAGGCCTGCCGCTGTGACCCAATGCTCGAGGAGAGCCGGGTCTTGTGCGGGATGATGGTGGTGTCGAGCGAG
This sequence comes from Spinibarbus caldwelli, assembly GCA_039654775.1. NCBI lineage: Eukaryota > Metazoa > Chordata > Actinopteri > Cypriniformes > Cyprinidae > Spinibarbus > Spinibarbus caldwelli. Next base: position 19,550,487 of record CM077260.1, read on the forward strand.
GCGAGTTCGGGGCTTTGCTCGATCTATTGGCCGCCTTGGCGGCTTGAGTGGATTTTGTAGTGAGGTTGGCTAATTTGCAGGGTGAAGAATAGATCATACAGATCCACTTTGTTTACCCTCCGCGAGAATGGTTCGGCAGAGTAAATCAGAGTTTGCTTCAGGCTTACATACTGTTTGCTTTCCGATTGGAGGATATATTGGCATGGCCGAATAATACGAGGATGTCAGGGAAGAAATTGGAAGTCTTGCCGGTGAAGACGAGGTTAAGCCTCGGCGATGTGGAGAGCATGTGGCTGGTCGAACAGAGCAGTGGCCGGGATGAAGCCTGGTGCTTGGCTGCGGTGACTGGCTGAAAAGAAGTGAGCCTATGGCCAGCAGATTGTGACGGAGGATACGAAAAATCCCCAGTACAGGTCTTGTCGTTGTACGGAAAAAGTTGAGTTTGTGATATAATGGCCAAAGGAGCAAAACCAAATGCTGGAAAACTGTTGTGGAACAGCGGTAAGTTGGCTATATATATATATACGTATTGTGCTTGTTAAGGTGATTAGCTGACGAGCTCCACCTGGGCCAGACTGATTGATTATCTGATTGTGCTCCTCTCGAACCTTGTTAATAAAACATCATTTATAAGGCAATATGTAGTTTTGAGTTTGAGTCTCATCTAGAGCAAGGTTTTAGAAAGACTGAGACATAATTGTAGCAAAAGAGTTAAAAGGGTTAATGTGAAGGATTGGTTGAAGATTGGATGGTCATCATAATTTAGAAAGAAGTTAAAGAAGGGAATAATGTAAAAGACTAGTCTAACATTGTATGACCATATTCATTTAGAGAGACACTATCCTTGTGTCTTTAATCTGACTAAATAACATAGTTTGACTACTGGCTTATCTGTAGTTTGCACTCAGAAAATGTATAAGGTATAAGTTGACTTTAACATAAGGTGACCAGACGTGCCACTCCCTGGGGACACGTTCTGCACAGGATTACTAAATTGCTTATAATAACCAGGTGTTGGTTGTTTGCGCTCCGCCGATCGATCGCTGTGTGACCTCAAAGTACTGCAAGAGCTATAGAGAGCAGAGCAGACTGCTCCATGCTTTCGAATCGCTCTCGCGGTACTTTGATGTCATACAGCGATCGATCGGTAGAGCAATTTAGAAATCCTGTGCAGAACGTGTCCCTGGGAAGTGGCGTGTCTGGTCACCTTACTTTAACATTCTTTGATTTAAATGTTCTCCAGTAAAACATGAGCTTGGGAGAACAGCTTTGAACAGTGCAGTCTGTTTAGCATTCTACACACTATTCTACATTTATGAAATGCATTTTAACCCTTACGAAAAAGAAGTTTATTCAAGTGTGCTATTAGTATACTTCTTTTAAACTAAAAATAAGAAAGTATACCTTTAGTTTACTTTTTATGTACTTATCAGAAATGGGCTTTATGTACTTCTCAGAAATATACTTAAAATGACATTTAAGTATACTTGACTTATACTTAGAAAAAGTCTAAATATATTTGAGCTATGCTTGTGCTCCTAGAATCTGTGTTTTCATTGTTATATGGTAGGGGGCGTTATTGCACATCTTCTGTACAGAATTTCCAAAAAACACAAGTGAAGAAGAAAAAGAAACAACAGATACTTCCACATGTAATCTAACACTATCATCAGACATAAAACAGCATCAAAACTGTGTAACACTATGGAATAAAATGTCGACCAATGAAGAGGTAATAATGACTGTCAAGCTTTGGGGTGCTGATCGACCATCTACGTTTTGATTATCATTCTGAATCTAATTCATAGACTTTTTTTCAGCTTTTTGTTCAAAATGTTGTTTATTTCTTTATTTTTTATTTATTTATGAAACTTACCCAAATTCAAGTGTTTAAAAAAGAATGCATGAAGCTAGAATAAAATGTTTTTGTTTACAAGCATACCCTGTTCTTTCTTTGGATGTTTTGTATGTTCAGATATTCATATAACAAAATACAGTATTTACAAATTAATATCTATATAGGGACATAGTAGTATACTTAAAGTATGATGTAAAGTTCACTTAAAGAAAACTTATGAGTATACTTGCAGTATAAAACTACTAAACTAGTAGTTTACTGAGACTATATTTCAAAGTGTACTAAACATGCTACTACAAGTATATAATTAGTAAACTATCAGTATACCTATGTTCACTTTTAGTATAGTTGCAGTACAAGGTAAAAACATTCATGTAAACTAGTTGTGTACTCAAAGTTTACTACTGTTATACTTAAAGTATACTTAAAAGTATACTTTTATATACTAGAAAGTGGGCCAATTTAGTCCCAAGGAGTATTGAAATAGTACACTTACAAGTATACTACTAGTACACTGATATTTGTATACTTACTACATAAAGTATACTTAAAATATACTTGAACTACTTTTTGGTAACAGAAGTATATCTTTGGGGATATACACACAGACAGGGGTCATTGGGACATTTTTTTTATGTGCCACCTTCATAATTCAATAGAAATATCTTTATTGACAAAATAAATATTGCTTTCTGCTCATCAGCTCTTCAATAAGATTAGATTTTTGTGCCAAGGACAGGGCACAGTGGAGACCTGATAATTTAACCTGTGACATTCTGTTTTAATGCATTATTTCTTTGTTCCAAGTTTAACTTCAGCATGGAGAGGGATACATGAAATATTCCACGCGAGTCACTAAATTGAGAGTAAAATGAGCACAATATGCTTCACCTGCTTTACCTTCTCGACACACACACACACACACACACACACACACACACACACACCCTTTAGCATTATTTTCATCAAAACCACTAACAACATTAATTTCTATCTTGGACTCAAAGAGTATTGATTCTGGCTTGCTCAGGCACTTACAAGGGTTCTTCAGATAAAATTAGGGGACTGACCTCAACATGATACTTTTTCAGATGGTGGACTGCAATTTATAATGGACATTTATTATCTGACTTTAAATATGCTGGATTTACAAAAAATAAATAAATAAATAAATAAAACTCTAGAAACTGAAAGTAGGTTTGCTCTTTGGTGAGCTTGAATCACAATGAACAGTGTGTTTTCCTAAAAACTTAAGTAGTCATTTGCTTCAAGAATCCATTAAATAAGTATTTGAATAGGTCAATATATCACTGTTTAAACAACCTTTTACTTGGAATCCAGAATGAACTTTGCAAAAAGCACCATAATAAAATCCTGGTTTTAGTGTGCATTTGGATTTAAGGGTATTTATTCTACATGTACTCTCCTGTTTAAATGCTTTACGGCACAGGTTTTGTTGGAAGTTCAACTAAATTCAAAGCAAATGGAAACAAATTGTCATAGCGGACAGACTCTTCATCCCAGAGAATTCAGTAGCTCTGTCCTAAAACCTATGAGCTTCATACTGCATTGCATACATTTTTTAGATCAGTTTTGCCTAAGAATTTGACCTAGACTTACAGCTCCTCTGTCTCTTTCCCAGTATGTCAGCATTTTTCATTTAGCATACTATTTGGTCACATATAATTAGTCTATAACAAGTACATGTGAATATATATTTAGACAAGATTTTCACAAGCTATAGTTTTAAGAAGTAAATTCCTTTTTTTATCAATAAGAGACTATTTTGCTCAAGCCATGTTGTTTTGTTGTTTTGGTAGTGAATGGACTCAAAAGAGCTCTTCTGAGAAGAACTGTTTTTCAAGTTGTGTTTCCAGATTCAATCTTCCAACTTCTAAAAAAAAAAAAAAAAAAAAAAAAAAATCAATATTGTTATTTTTTGCCTGTCTCTTTGTATAAGCTTTACTTTTTCCATATGAATTAATTGATTGTGCCATTATTTATTATATAATTTGTTTATAAAATAATCCATGATATGAATGAATTCAAAATGTTACATGCACACACATGGAATTACAAACAAGTTAGTATGTGTGAGGGTTATTCATGTATTCAGTTGCTCTGCTCTGGCAGCTCTCAGTACGGTACCAATATGAACCATCTTACTGATATATCACATTCCAGACAACTATAGTTGAATAAACATAGTTTAACTTTTCAGGTTACGTTAAGTATGTATATACAATTATATACATAATCTATATACAATTCTGTATAGTTCAAAGAGCATGTTCCTTGTCCATATCACATGTAAAATTAATGTTTGCAACACAATTTGGCAGACCAAATGCTTACTGAGCTTGTTAAAACAGTGCCGTAAATTACTACTTGGCTATTGACTTATATTATCAAAAAGGGTCAATTTTGATTGGATGTTGACTTTAAGGGCTCTCACAATCGAACTTAAAGTTGATATTTCCCTCTCCCCTGTGATTTCATGCTAAATCTGTTGCTTCTAAAATTGAAAATGTCAGATTTGAGCAGCGGGGCTGGTTAAATATCACTCCAAATTTTTCCAGCGACACATTGGGGTCTGCTGAGGATGATGAAATAAAACAGGGGCCACTTAGGACTAGTGGTCTTTTGCTTGTCTTGCTTATTGGAGTCATAGAGCTGTGGATGGATCAAAACAGATGCATCTTCAGTGATAACGTATACAAACAAGACTGTGATGTGGCTGAATTATTGGATTACAATACAAATGATTATGTTGATTACTACGGTCCTGGTGCCATGTGACATACGCCATTGAGTCAATTAAGACAAACTATATTAATATAACATACAGTTCAGTGCTTCAAGAGATGGGAATTTGTATTCATATTTGCATAATATAATTGCTTGATATAGAAAGGATGAAATTAGACATTTAATGAACTGTAGGCGGGCACTAGGCCAGTGTTAGAGTCACATCATAGTTTTATGCATCATTGAATTAAATCAGTAAACAAATAATGAGATCTGCTAGACATCATGGAAATAACTTCTGATATTTCAAAATAATAATGCCGTATTTCAGTTTGAGTTAATTCTATAACAAGAGTTAATGGGCACATTTCAGGTGGGCTATGAGATAAATTTTCCTCTTTGCTGTAGTGTTAAATTAAGAATGTGTGCTGGTCTTGTTGTTGAAGGGCTTTGATAGCAGCATTGTGATGCAGGTGGGAAGCTAAGAACAAATATTGATCCGAGCTGACAGATTGTTTCCTTGTGACACATTGTTGCATCCTGTCACCCTTAGGGAGAGAAGTGCGATCATGCACACACATACACAGGCTGAGACACTGAAATGGCCTCCTGCTTACAACTCTACATATGGCACACTCCATGAATAGGGTACAAATGAAGGCCTGAAACTCTTTAATATTTCCCCATCTCAAACAGTCAAAGAAAGGAGGTGGTTAAACTAATGGAACACAGTTAAAATATTAGTTCTCATTATATATATATATATATATATATATATATATATATATATATATATATATATATATATATATATATATATATATATTATATATAAAACATATATTTCTTGTTGAAAAGCAAATATATATATATGTATGTGTGTATATATATATACATATATATATATATATATATATATATATATATATATATATATATATATATAAAACACTAATATAAGAAAAATAGAAAATGAAATATATTATGGATATGGTTGAGAACATCCCTGAGGTGTGATATGCTCAAATCGCCGCTTCATTGGAGTGATACAGACATTTGATGTGTTTAAAACTCGCCACTTTAACCTAAAAGATTAAATATTCAGTGCACGCAGTACTAAACAAACAAACAATCAAGCAAATAAATAAATCCTAAGTGATATATAAATCCTAAATAAAATCCTAAGGGCTTTTATAACAGCAACACACATCGGTTGTCCTCTTCTGGTCATGATTTAGTTATTTGTTTATTCTTTCATCTTTCCCCCTCATTCTCTGTCTGCTTTTTAACCTTTTGGGGATGCCAGCTGGGGAGAGTTTGCTGCCAGAGCATCACAATCCCAGAGGAATTAGTGCTCATGCAGGCAAAGCCTGGCTGCATTTTGAATTGACTAGTGCATGCTCAAAATACCAAAAGTCTAGTAAACACACACACACACACACACACACACACATTTTTGAAAGTCAGTTTCTGCGTAGGCGCATACCTAAAATCTTTACATTTACATGTGATGTTACACTGACTTTTTGTACATGTTGTCACACTAAATGGGGTAAATTGTCACAATAGGAAAGAACCTGCTGTATATCAACACTGAATTGAGAAGAATACCCCTTTATTTGAAATATGACACATGACTTTTCAGAAACTTTTCAGAACACTGTAACATATAAAACACATTTGACAATATACCCCGATATAATTGCTTTTTGATTAAATCTAGAATCTTTTATATTTTTGAATCTTGCTTCTGCATTTACAGTTTTTTTTTCAACTGCTTACACACAAAATCTTTACTTGTCACTCAATTTCTGAAAGCTGGCACTCAAACAGCAGAAGCACACACCAAATCTGCAAAACCATACATTAATTCTCAGCCTTTGACTCAGTTTTCAATTTCATAAAACACTTTTTGCAAAACACAACACACAATACTCTGTGTAACACAAAAATCTAACAGAGGAATCTATATTATAGCAAAAGTGTTTGTAAATGTTTGCTTTTGAGATGTATTTGTGATATCTTGAATACAGTGCTTCGTTTCCCTTACCAAAAAGAAGTATACTTCCAAGTTTAAGTATACTTAAGTAAAGTTCAAGTATATATTTTTAAGTATACTTTATGTAGCAAGTATACAAATATCAGTGTACTAGTAGTATAATTGTAAGTGTACTATTTCAGTACTCCTTGGGACTAAATTGGCCCACTTCCTATAAAAGTATACTTTTAAGTATACTTAAAGTATAACAGTAGTAAACTGAACACACAACTAGTTTACCTCTATGTATTTAGTTTGTTCTGCAACTATACTAAAAGTGAACTTATAGGTATACTGATAGTTTACTAATTTAATAATTGTAGCATTTTACTGTTTTTTTTTCAATTGCTAACAAGCATTGTTCAATACTGAAACCACATTTTCAAAACTGTTCATACAGTCTGCATTATCAACATGAATCTTGGCCAAACAGTTGATCTCACCTCCAAAACTCACGCAGACCAACAAAACACTTCATACAGGTCTCAAAATAAGCTTGTTTCATCATAACACTGGGAACAATTCTCATTCAAAAAACATACATTTCATTCATAACACACTGATTTAAAAACAGGGAGCATTACATAATCGATTAACTTTTATCTTTGAAGTTTGAATGATTTGTCACATAAGTATTTCTTTATTGGATAAGAATAACATCTTTTCATTTTACTAACTGTATTACAGCACAAAGAATGAACGAGAAAAGCAGCATTTCCACCCTATTTCTTTATATACCAAAAACAAAAATCCATCAACATTTACAAAATTTACATGTGAAAAATAAAAAACATAAAAATAAATATAAAAAGTTGAGAAAAATATATATAAAATACATTTTTTAAAATCTGAAGCAAAAATTACAAACAAACAAACAAAAACATCATCAGTCTAGGATAATGAGGTACTGTATGTGCAGTATTGAAGTCCCAGCTGCTCCAGGGTGTCAGACTTGTGTCCCTGTGTCCTGTGTTCCTCCCTCATGTTTCCTTATGCCCATGTATGGTTCTTCTTGTTCCTGTCCCAATTAGGTTCCATTAGTTCTATTAGTCCCAGCTGTGTTTTGATTTGATTCCTCCTGTGTTTGATTAATTCCCTCGTTTAGTTCCCTCATTGTCCTGTGTTAAAAGCCCTGTGGTTCCTTGTCTCTGCGTCTGTTATTAATTGTCATTCTGTGTCCCTGCGTGATTGTTCCTACCTGCCTGTATGCCCTACCTTTTGAGTTATTAAAGTCTGTTTTGAGTTTACCTTACGTCTCCTCGCGCCTCCCAAGGCAACCGTGACACAGAGGGTCTTTCTGTGTGGAGTTTGTATGTTCTCTCCATGTTGACGTTGGTTTCCTCTGGGTTTCTCCCACAATCCAGAGACATACAGGACAGGTGAACTGGAGACTGTAAGTGAGTGTGAGTATGAATGTGTGTGATGGACTGGCCATCTGTCCAGGGGGTTTTCCTGCCTATGACCCAGGAAAGGCTCCAGCCTCCTCATGACCCTACATAGGACAAGTGCTTTGGAAAGTGTATGGAATGGATGGATATTCAGTACTGTGAGGGTTTTAGTCCTTTTCTTTCAGCTGAAATTGCATTTAGTTGTGTTTGGAATAATTATTCAACTTCATAAATATTCTGCAAAGATTTTATTTCAATATAATTCCTGCAGAATTGGACAATTTGCCATTAATTCTGATTTGAATGTGCTTTTATCAGTTTTGAAAGCAGTTTGTTAGCGTTTGAAAAATGTGCTGAAAATGCGTAGCTATAGTAGCACAAACAACTATACAGTGTGCTCTATGAGCACAATGTGTTTAACACAATTACATTTTTGAATAAAACTGATTGCATACCTGACAGCATAGGGACACACAGCAGTATGTGAGTTCTAGTGCAAAGCTCCAGAGTCTCACATGTGCCGTGTGGGGTTTTCTGACTACAGAATTCCAAAGTAGTGTTTTGTCACTTCCCTTATATACCCAAATAAGAAAAACAAAGAAATCTTCAAATCAGTTGTAAAAACATAAAAGACCTTTTGGTTTATTGGGCTCTCGTGCTCCAGGCTGCACCTAGCTGGAGATAAGAAACATTCTCACAGACCCCTAAAGGGGGACACACCCTCTCCTCAGCAGAACACAATTCTACAAAAGTTTTCAATATTTCTCATAATACAAGTGACTACTGTGAAATTGAGACAAATTTATCAATCACACAGAGACCTTTAAAATGATACCAAACATGAAAGGGAAAAAACAACATTCACAAGATATATGACTTGTGGCATATGGATATTCTTGCTTTTGGGGAAGAAGAGTGAGGGGGGAGACTCAGAGGCAGGGAGAGGAGAGGGAGGAAGGGGGTCGTAAATGATTAAGGAGATAAGTTTGGTCAGGGTGGTGTTTGCTTTCTTTTGAGATCGCGTCTCCAGATCAGTTGTATTGTTCTATTGCATGGCATCTGTTTTGCGAGAGTTCCTGAGTTTTGGCTTCACGAGAAATTAATTTCATAGGAAAATAATTTCACTCCTTTCAATACTGAAAAAAGACTATGAACTGGATTCAGAATGATAATCCAAACGTAGATGAATAAACATTTTAACATTCTCTTCATGGGTCAACATTTTATTCCATAACGTTACACAGTTTTGATGCTGTTTTATGTCTGATGATCGTGTCAGATGATTGTGTCAGATTACCTATAGAAGCACCTGTTGTTTTTCAGTTTCTTCTTCACTTGTGTTTTTTGGAAATTCTGTACAGAAGATGTGTAATCGCACCCCCTACAGTATAACAATGAAAACATTCTCGGAGCACAAGTATAGCTCAAATAAATTGACCTTTTCTAAGTATAAGTCAAGTATACTTAAATATCATTTTAAGTATATTTCTGAGAAGTACATGCAAAGTAGACTGAAAGTATACTGTGCAATTTTTAGTTTAAAAGAAGTATACTAATAGCACACTTGAATAAACTTTTTCGTAAGGGTTTGCAAGAGATGTGAGGCATTTTGCATTTTGTGTGTGCAATTCTTGGATTTGTATGTAAAGTTTTGAAAAAAGAGGCAAAGTTTTGAAAATGTAAGCAGTTGAAAAAAAACTGTAATATGTCATTGTGGTGTTATTGTGTTTACACTTGTTTCTCAACAGCTACAGCAAAATATGATGATACTGGAATTTTAATTGGAGGAGAGAGTTTAGAAAAACTTTCCAATTTCTGACAGGTGTTTGAAATCAACGTGCAAAATCTGCAAGAGAAAAACAACAGTTGACTCATTTGACTCAAAACCTTGTCTTTACTGAAATTATTGACCAGTCTCTATGAAATCTTCCTTTTTGACAACCTGCCCCTCTTACAATTTCTCCTAAGTGTACAGAGAGAGAAAGTTGTGTTGAGATGCTTATGAGCAAGTTACCATGGATTACACTTATATTATATTTGCCTACCTTTAATCCATTTCATCCATATTTGATGTCATATCATTAAATTCATACATCACATTAGTTGACCATATAAACTCATTAAAGAATTTCCAGTTGAATTTGCATGCTTATTGCAAATCTCTCTGGCTGCTTCTACAGAGAAGCTCATTTCCACTTTCCCTTCAAGCTGGAAGTGTCACAAGCTCATTGCCCTTACTGAATGTGTAATCAAGCACATGTGTGGGCTGTGAATTGTTGACTACTCGTGCCTCTGAATCTGCACTGGACATTAAAGAAACACGGTGGCATTCTCAAAGGTCTTTAGTCTTTATTAATGTAGAGTGAATCTTCAGGCTATTACTCTTTCTGATCAGAGTTTCCTTGTTTTTACTAATTATGTAGTTGCAGGGAGGATCATTACATTAATGAAATGGTCTGTAAATGTGCCAATGTAAACAATAATAAGGTTTCATGGGATGCAAAGACAGAGATTTAAGGTGGGTATAATTTGAAAAACATGAGTCTTTGAATATGAGAATCTGTTTTCCCTGACTCATATCATTTTTTTATTTTTACATACAAAAAATAAAAGAATTTTAATTGTCAATTTAACATATACTTGTCTCAAAATCAAGATAAAAGATGATTAAATGGTGTGAAAGTATTGTTCATTGTTAATTCAAAATAGCTTAATCATTAGGCCTAACTATTAATGACAACGTTAACAAATTTAACCTTGTTGTAAAGTTTTTCTCAGAAAACCTTGTGAAACAAAGGTGATGACTGAAGTATCCTCCACATATGGAAAATCGGATAAAAACTAACAAACTGGTCTTAAGAGCATCCTTGAATTCTCTTGAGTGTGAACATCAAACAGTTTAGAAAGTCAAAGGTTTATTTTTTATCATGTTTATGAGGATGCCCCCAGCTTCAGGACAGGATCTCAGAAATGATTGAACAGCCCAATTATGTTTGACTGCTTTTCAGTGCTGCTCCTCCCTTTGGGATCCAGTCACGGCAACAATCACATCCATCACAGACCTCAGACAACCTCCGGACTGGGCATAACCAGTCTGATAAGGTCAACCAGCTCAGCCATTTGTTTGCATGTGTGTGTGATTAGAGTCAAGTGAATGGCAAAATCTTAGAATGTCTCATATTTTGTGTATCTACCTCTGTTATTAATTTTTAATGGAACTCTATTTACACAGAAATTCATTACAAATAATACACTGAGAAAAGATGTATTACTGCTTTTAATGATCTGACTAATACAAATTGAGTCACAAGAAAAACATAATTCCATTTTTATTCACTTATTTGCAAAACAAACTCATTAAATTTTAGTGGACTGTAATGGATTGGCAGAAATCCATTATCAAACATCACAAGTTTTATAAACATTTAAAGTGTGATGTATAAGAAAAGCTTTTTGAACAATTTATTATTCAGAATTATTCCCCCATTAAAATGAATACAACATCACAATCAGAATTTCAGTATGAATTAAGGAAATAATAATGAGACACATCAACACCAACACAGTATACTATTCAATTCCAGTATTAACTGCAATACTAACATATTTATTTTTTTACACCACAAGTTAACATCAACTGTGGGATGTACATTATATTGATTTATTCAACATCAATTCAGATGGGTTTTGAATTCATTTATGTGATTTATGACACTATGAGCATGGAGACACAGTCTAAAGGCATGAAAACTGTGAATCTGATTACTACTGATCTGAAACACTGTAAAGTCAGTTAAGCGCCATAAAATAAGTTATAGTGTAGCCTTACTTCAGGCTTACATAGGAAAGGTATTTATTTGAAGGCAACAACAATAAAATTACAATAAAAAAGTCATAGCGATGATGATGCAGATCATCCAAACAAAATGAGCTCTCTCTCACCCCAGAGAGCCATCAAGCAAACATTTTAACCTTTCTTACTGCGTTGGTCTTGTTTTCTTTACAGCCTCAGCAGGTGGTCTCTCATACCGTTCACTTTCTCATTTTTTTTCTTTTTATGTTGCTTGTTGTACCCTTATAGCCCTGGCCATCATACCCACGTTACACACTCTTTTTCCATTCAATATACTTCAACACACCGGTCTACAACTCCGCTCAAGTGCTCAGCTTCATCCCTGCTGTGAATATCCACCATGTTCTCTAGAGTTCACTCATGATGGTTCATGTGGATGAATTTCAACAAGACAGCACCAAAATGTGGTCCATATACACATCAAAAATCCAGTCATATCAGGAGCCTAACAAAAGCTTTATTTTACATGGAACTGGTTGAATCATGGGGCGGCCATGTTGCAATCAGATGACCAGATGAATATTGCTTACTTTATCTTGATAACTACTTTGTTTTAGAATACTTTCACTTGTGGATTAAATTAATTGTGACCGTTCAGTGGCATCAGTAACTATAAATTGCTACATGCAAAATACATCCACACCTCTAGTCAGGTGGACTGCAAGTCCAGGACAATTAAAGGAACATTAAACAAACTTTCTACCATAGGCGGAGGGTGAACCAACTCCAGGGAAAGGCTAAAAACAGCCAAATGTATTAAACATCATAAACCCGTCTTTTTAGGCAAGAACCAGACATGGATGTCATGTAGGCTAATAAAATATGTTTAATGGGACTGAATTTGTATTGAATGTGATTACAATTTAATAAAAAAATATTAGAAATTGATAATTATTTAACATTTCCTTTCCACGTTATTCAAACAGCGAATAAATTATATATAGAACGTGACATTATCACTAACTTTGATCTATCGTGAGCACTCTCAAAAAAAAAACCCAAAAACAACTATCGTTATAATCACTGAAGCTGTATACTGTAACATGGCGACTGAGATAAGAGATATGCAGATTCATTTGCAGGCTTTTATTAGACAGACGTTGTCTAAGCGTGGGTCCTCGATCGGCGAACAATATCCAACAGGATGAGATGACGAGATAATCCAGGTACACGAGAAATAGTCTAAGTGAGGCATAAACAGAGTCTGAACGGCGAGACAAGGATAAAACCAGGAAACACAGGCTAAAATCAGAACACGTGAAAAACAGGCAAGGCAAAACTAAGACTAGAATCAGAAAACTAAAACTGGCTCCGTATCGCAGTTATCACTAGGAGAGCGATAAACGCAGAACAATACTCGGCGATGTGAACAAGGAAGTCCATGGCTTATGTAGGGTGTGTGATTGTGTGATGGGTCTCAGGTGTGAGCATGTGATTAGTGAAATGGCTGCTGGGAAATGTAGTCCGGAGTGACATGTAACAGTCTGTGTAGTGTGAGAGTCAATGTAATGGAAGAGTGACCTTTGGTGGCAAGCAGATGTAAGTCCATGGACCAGATTCATGACACTCATGATGCTCTAAACAATACACAATCCAGGAGGGTGGTGGAGCGGAGGCAGAACAGGGGGAGGGACGGAGGGCCAGGTCCATGTAAAGGTGTAAGACCTTGGGACTGAGGCAGGACCGGCAAAACAGGGAACCGCCATGATGGAGCCGGCAGAACGGGTTGCAGCTGAGGACCACCATAGCAGAGCAGACGGGTCTGAAGATCCCCACGACGGAGCAGAAGACCACCATGGCGGAGCAGAAGACCACCAGAGCAGGACAGAAGACCACCACGGCAAGCAGAAGACCACCACGGTGGAGCAGATGGAGCAGAAGACCACCAGAGCCAGACAGTCGATCACCATGGCAGAGCAGATGGGTCAGAGGATCCCCAGGGCGGAGCAGACGGAGCAAGAGCCCACCAGGGTGGAGCAAACGGAGCCGGAGCCCACCAGGGCGGAGCAGACGGAGCAGAAGAGCACCACGATGCAACAGGAGAGCACCACAACGGATCAGGAGAGCACCACGGCGGAACAGGCTGATCAGGAACCCACAGCAGAGATTGGAGTCTAGGAAAAACAGAAACACAAGAGACAGATAGAGAATATACGGTCTCAAGGACCGAGGCAGGGAACGCAAGAAATCCATCAATATCTTCCCTGGTGACAACTGAACAGCCAGACAATTCATAATCAAGTTCACTGATCGAAACTGGACCGGCAGACAGTTCAGAATTTGACTCATTGCCTGGAACTGGACAGACAGACAGTTCAAAGTCTGACTCATTGACTGGAACTGGACAGACAGACAGTTCAAAGTCTGACTCATTGACTCGAACTGGACAGACAGGCAGTTCAAAATTTGACTCATTGACTGGAACTGGACAGGAAGACTCATTTACAGAAACTGGACAGACAGACAGTTCAAAATCTGACTCATTGACTGGAACTGGACAGAAAGACAGCTCAAAATTACACTCATTGACTGGAACTGGACAGACAGACAGTTCAAAATTTGACTCATAGGTTGATCCTGCACAGATTGACAGTTCATGATCAGACAGATTGACAGAAACGGGCAAAACCGAGAGTTCAAAATCAGCATCTAGACGAACAGACAGATCACATTCAGCCTCCATGGCTGATTCAGAACTGGACGAGAATTCAGAGATGGCCTCATCGGCCGATTCAGAGCAAGGCAAAAGTTCACTGATGGCCTCCTTAGCCCTGACAGGACAGGCAGAGAGATCATAAGTGAATACCACTGACACCTCCAGAGGTTCTGCAGCGGATGCCGCCACCACTGGAGGTTCTACAGTAGTACCATCAGTATACAGGGAGAATTCAGCAAGGGTTCCTTGGACCTCAACATGACCGGCTGAAAGTTCATTGCTGGGCGCCACCACCACGGAAGGAGCTGAAGCGAGGATCACCACCTCGGGAGGTTCTGCAGCATACGCCGCCACCTCTGGAGAAGCTGCAGCGAGCGTCATCGCCTCGGGGAACACATCAGCGTGCGCCACTACATTGGGAGGTTCTGCAGCGTCAGCCTCCACCTCTGGAGACATCACAGTGGCCGCCGCCCCCTCGGGCAGTTCTGTGGTGGTGTATGCAGCCCAAATGCAACACAAAGCGATCCCCATCATGGGAAGCGTTTCAGACAGGGGAATTAGTTCAGGAACAGGAAGGTTAGAGTGAGTGGGTTTGGGGATACCAGTTGTGCATGCAGACACCAGCGGTGCATTCCTCACATTAGATACCAGACTGGGATACCAAAACACTGACCTTGAAGATCTGGGTGCGAAAGACAGGACGTGACAAGACTGAGGACGATCAGCTGAGACGTGACGAGACTTCGGACAATCAGCTGAGATGTGATGAGACTCTGGAAGATCAACTGTGACTTGACTTGGCTCATGACGATCAACTGTGACTTGACTTGGCTCACGACGATCAACTGTGACTTGACTTGGCTCAAGAAAATCAGCTATGACTTGACTGGACTCAAGAAGATCAGCTGTAAGTTGACTGGACTCACGAAGGTCAGCTGTGACTTGACTGGACTCACGAAGATCAGCTGTGACTTGACTGGACTCACGAAGATCAGTTGTGACGTGACATGACTCATGAATGGCAGCTGTAACTTGACAGAGTGTTGTTGTGGTCGCCATTTTGTGAAAGGGTCCGCTGTTGCCGCCATTTTGCGAACGTGGTCTGGTGCGGCTGCCATTTCACGAGCGGATTGCATCACCGGAGTAGCGATCAGTAAATTCAAATGTCCCGGAGCTTGTGGCTGACTCAATCTCGCGGTTGCCATTACCGGCACGGACGTGATGTCGCGTTCCTCCTACGCGACACCCACAGTGAATAGAGAGCCAACAGTCAACAAAGCATAATCCATAAACTGACAGAGTGACGAATGCGGACCCTTGCGTCTAAGCTGAGACTTGAGAGGTTGATTAATGCCATCACAAAAAACTCTATCAAAATAATGTCTGGTAAAAATAATGTCTCTATCAAAATAATGTCTGGTAAATCTGAATAATGATGGTTAAAAATTCTCGGATATAGTTCTCCAATGATCGCGGGCCTTGTTTAAGAGCTAACAATATATGTTCTGTGTCCATACCTGGCCAATGTTCCTCTGAAAAGCTGCTGGATCCTTGTGTGGCCGAGTATTCTGTAACATAGCGACTGAGACGAGATATGGGGATCCATTTGCAGGCTTTTATTAGACAGAGACGTTGTCATAACAGGCATGGTTCAAACAGTGGCAAACAGGTATAACACAGGCAAGACAAAGAGTAATCCTAGGGCAAGCGTGGGTCCTTGATCGGCGAACAATATCCAACAGGGCGAGAAGACAAGATAATCCAGGTACACGAGAAATAGTCCAACCGAGGCATAAACAGAGTCCGAACGGCGAGACAATTCAGGAAACACAGGCTAGAATCAGAACACGTGAAAAACAGGCAAGGGAAAACTAAGACTAGACTTGGAAAACTAAAATTGGCTCTGTATCGCAGCTATCACTAGGAGAGCGATAAACGCAGAACAATACTCGGCGATGTGAACAAGGAAGTCCATGGCTTATGTAGGGTGTGTGATTGTGTGATGGGTCTCAGGTGTGAGCATGTGATTAGTGAAATGGCTGCTGGGAAATGTAGGCCGGAGTGACATGTAACAGTCTGTGTAGTGTGAGAGTCAATGTAACGGAAGAGTGACCTCTGGTGGCAAGCAGATGTAAGTCCATGGACCAGATTCATGACATATACACTGTGAAATGAATCTCTTACTTACATTATACATACATCTGATTCTGCGCTTTGTTTGGAATTTAGTCAGAGAATATGGGTGCACTCAACAGAACTGATGAGTTTCAGCGATGACTCAACTGAACACCTCTGAATGGCTATTGCATTGCAAAGCTCAACAGAATTGTGTGCGATTTCTTAAAATGTGTAACACTGTAAAAACGCTTAAAATAAAATACGGTGCAACGTGAACAGATCTTAATTTAATGCCATAATCGACACTGTCTATTCATTTTCACTTTGTTGGCAACAGACGTAATAGATTCAGTTTGTTTGTGCAGGAGCATTTTTATACAATTTAGTGGCATTTTTGCCCCAAGTCCCCATGGCCATGCTCCACCTATGCTACCCTTTTTTTCTACCATTTCATGGAAAATCAGTTATCTATACTGCAGCATGAACTAGAGAGCTTCCTCATCTTACTCATCCTTACCTCTAAGGCACAAAAAAAAAAAAAAAAAAAAAAAACCCAGTCTCGAATTTCCCATTTTCTTTGGCTTTCTTTAGTATTATCACATTCCATTATCCATTATTATCCATTATTATCATTGCCACAGATCCTCTATCTACCATTCTAGTCCATTCATCTCTCTCTAAATGGTTCCATTTGACTTATGTTTGATATAAAGCTCATCTCAACACTGTCCACAAGTCTTTAAACAGAGTTTATAAGAGATGAGCTGAACATTTATTGTGTGCTGCTTTTCCGCTTTTTTTCAGCCACATATATTCTCAACCAAGGCTCACTGGAAAGCCATTGCCTGTGGCAACATTTATGCAAAATGATAAGTTGCCCCTTAACACCTTTTGTGGCATGTTCAAAGTGAAATGTCCACTGAGTAATGCTAAAACTGCAGTCAGTTTTCCCCAAAACAGATGAACCTGAATTTGGCAAGCAATGGAAATGAAATGTTCTGGTGAGTGGTGCAAAAGGTTAATGCTGTATTCCATTTGAAAATAATGTACCACCTATAGTGGTTTACTATATAGCAATTATAAAATTATTTTTACTTGGTTTACCCAAAAATTTAAATTGTAGAGGACGTTTTTCCAGTGAGCCTGTTGGACATTCTATCATTGCATTCTGAAGACTCTCCCCTCTCTGCAACTTGCAGAACAAGGCAGTGTTCAAATGAAGCTACTTCAGAATGAGAGAATCATTTCTTTTCCGTCATCCTGCATTCTTCTCCAGTTTGCACACGAGAGCTGCCTTTTTGCACATAGACTGTTGCTAAGGCGACGGAATGGAGACAATGTCTCGGTGTGTTGTGAGCAAGTGTCACTTCTTTGACAATGTAGCAGCCTCCGCTTTGAAAGCCCCTGTTGTGCACCAGTGAATGAAATAAAATTCATAATGGTGTATGTCCTTGTGTTCACAGTTGTTCCAGTGTTGGTAAATTACATAAGCTGGATAGAAAGAATGTGTACACAACAGCGAATGTCTGCAGACTGTTCCCTTCAAAATATATATTTTTTTATCTTTTCACTCTTTTAGCTGCACAACAAAGATATACATTTTATACTTTGAATGAAAAACAATGAATATCTGGATATACATTAGCTTTTTTGTATTTACACAGTTTCGGCACTTTGTTTTTTTGTGTGTATTTTGTGCTACATTTCTTCCCATAAACATGGTAAGTGTCTCTGGTGCCAGTTCTGCAACGTTTAAAAGCTCCATATGTGATTCAGTAGCATGGACATAATAAATTCTTGTAATTATAACTCAATATGAAAACATTCTTCGCTTCAGCGGTCTCTCCTTGGCTGAGTGAAATAGAGGAATGGAATGGCTGAATCTTGACAGCATTCAGTAAATGGTTTCTTTGATGACATTGGTGGAGAAGGTCTGGTTGCTGCAGATGCTGATAGAGTGTCTGGTGAGAACGCGCTTCTGTTTCTTATGGCGGCATGGCAGGATTAAGTAGCGAAGTGTGGAAAAAAAAATTTGCCGGTAATTGGCCGAGACGAGGTTGTAGAGGATGGGGTTGATGGCCGAGCTGACATAAAAGAGCACATTGGTGACCATGTAGAAGTAGTGGTAGAAATCAAAGAAAGCACTGTGGAAAAGAAAAAAAAAATACAGTTTGTTGGTGCAGCATGCATATAAAATATTTTTAACTGGTAGCTGTTTTAATCTGAACCAGAATCAGAATTTTGTGAATAAAATACTTTTTTTTTTTTTTTTGAAGTCTGAAAGCTTCAGTCCCCAATTTATAGCAACTACATAGAAAAGAGTTGCCATTATGAAGGTGAGTAAATGTTCATGTCTTTCATCTATGTAGTTTAATTGCTGGTAAAAATAGGATCTTTTTTACTTCACCTTCTGTGGATATAAACAAACATGATGACAATGATCTTCATTCAACCAATCCTTTTTTCCCTTTACATAAAGTAACACATAGACACACATCAAGCTATATGGTCTTCATGTGTAATTTCAGATTATTTATAGATTTAGTTTGCTCCTCAGCTTTCAAAGAAATCACAGTGTTCAGCTTCACTTCTCGCTCCATTATTGCACTACATGTTGCAGATAATTAGCTTTTATTAAACCGGAAGCATTTTCTGCTAATGGCTGTAGATGACTCATGGTTAGTTCATATGTACAGTACTTTATCTTTCCCCTAAAACATGTTTTTTCTCTCTGTATCAGTTTTCCTACAACATTAAGAAATCCATATCTATTATAATACATTTTTAAAGAAATTAATACTTTTATTCAGCAAGGATGCACAACATTGATCAAAAGTTACAGTAAAAACATTTACAATGTGAGAAAAGAATTCTATTTCAAATATATGCTGTTCTTTTGAACTTCCTATTCATCAAACAATCCTGAAAAAAATGTACCACATTTTCTATAAAATATTGACACAACTGTTAATAGCACAACATAGAAAATAATAAGAAATGTACCTTGAGTAGCATTTACAATGATTTCTGAAGGATCATGTGACATTGAAGACTGGAGTAATGGCTGCTGAAAATATAGTTTTTTTTCCCCCCCAACAATAATCTTTAAATTGTAAAAATATTTCACTGTATTACTGTCTTTACTGTATTTTGATCAAATAAAAGCATCCTTTGTGAGCATATGACTTTTTTTTCCCCAAAAAACATTTAAAAAATCTAACTAATTTTAACCCCATATTTTTGTAGTATATGCACATAAAATGTTTATGTAAATGCTATGGCCCATGTAAATTGAAATCTGCTTGTTTGTAATGACTTTTATGCACTGCGTGTAATTATTTTGAGTGTTCTGTTGTGCCTAAAGTGACAGCAATTTTTTCCAGGAGCGGCTGAGAGGGAAAAAGGAAAGATTTTGCATAGTGATTTGAGAGTGTGTGAGTAATATTGATGTGAAATGCTTCAAATGAAGGTTGCATTTGACCTGCCCCAGTGCAATCTCATGAACAATCTTATATCCCTTGGGTTCATGTCTCGTCATCACATGCAAAAAAAGGAAACTGGGTTTTGACTACACTGGGCAGGCGTCATATTCATAATGCATTATTCCTGTGATATTTGATCACATCAGTATTATGATATGTAGCATATCCACAGAAGACAGAATCACTATGAATCTCTATCAGATCAGAGAGGGTTTAACATTCAGTGTCCCAATCCTTAAAAACTTTGACAAACTAGTTTTTTTTCTTGATGGTGCACATTGTAGCAGCCTGGGACCTTGTAAACGAAACTGTAAAAAATCTGTATGCCAGACAAATTAGTTTATGGCTTAATGTTTTCAAAAAGCTCTTACAATTTTTGTGTGCAACATACATCAGGCATTTTATAATCAGTTTGTGGCCATGCCATCTAAGCCAGTAACAAAGCCTGACCTTAATGACCTTAATATCTACCCATTCATCTGCTAATAAAAAGCACTACCTATATTTCTGAAACCCAGCAGAAGAAAGGAAAAAAAAAAAAAAAAACACATCAGACGGCCATCGGCTTTGGAGACGAATGGACTAAGGAAAACGTGTTTGGCTCTGATGACTTATGAGACTGATGTCTGCCATTTAGCACTCCATATATACATTTTACACTTGTATTTAATTTAAAATGTAATGCTTTTATCATAATTTCAGTCTTCATGAGACACTTCTTAAAAGTATTTAAAATCCTGAAGACTACTCTTTCATCTTGAAGACCTTTAAAGTATAAATAATGAGTATAATAATTCATATGCAATGTATCTTTAAAGATAATAATTAGTTGGTCATCAGGGTCCAGCTTTTGATTTCCCTTAGGCAACAATGATGATGAACCCTGCACGTGAAAAAGCTAAACAGCAGATAGACTGGGAATAATTATAAATCTGACAGAGAGATCTCTCCCTTTTTTGTGATTTTAATGAATGATGAATGAATTGCTGGCTGGCTGTATAGGAGATTGAGAATATTATACAGCAACCAGAGGGATTCTGTAGCAGTTTAGTTTGTCATATTGAAATGTATGCTTGCAAGACTCACATGTCCTGAGTCTCCTCTAATACTTTTCTTATAAATGAAAAGACCTTAAATAAATAAAAAGAAACTGGAAGATTGACATGAGGAGGCTCGTATTCATCCATAACATCCACATTTGTATTTTGACAGTGATCATTTTGATTAATTTGACAACTGCTTAATCTTATATTACTTTCGATAATCTGTCATCATTTAGCTTTTTTATCAAAACCTTAATGCTGCCTCCCATAACATCTTTGATTCCTCTCATATTTTCACTCCTTGTCTTATGTTTTTTTTTTCTGCTTTACTAAAACATCAAATGTACTACAACATCAAGCACTGCCTCAGCTCACAGGCACATATTAAAGGACTTCTGTTTAAAAAAAGAATGTAACCTTTGCAATCAGTATTGCAGCCAAAATGTACAGATCTCATACCTATCATTTCATTGTGTGGACAAGCATTACTATTGAAACTGTTCATATTTAGGGTTAAGGATTTGAACAAACACCCTGACAGTATTACATTTTGCCCTATCAGTTGCCTTAAATCTTTGGTGTTATACAGTGGATATAAAAAGTCTACACTCCCCTGTTAAAATGGCAGGTTTCCGTGATGTAAAAAAATTAGACCAAAATAAATCGTTTCAGAACTTTTTCCAGCTTTAATGTAAACTATAACCTGTACAACTCAATTAAAAACAAACTGAAATCTTTTAGGTGGAGTAAAAATAAAAAACAACATAATGTGGTTGTATAAGTATGCACACCCTCTTATAACTAAGCATGTGGCTGTGTTCAGAATTAAGCAGTCACATTCAAACTCATGTTAAATAGGAGTCAGTACACACCTGCCATCATTTAAAGTGCCTCTGGTTAAACCCAAATAAAGTTTAGCTGTTAGGCTTTTCCTGACATTTTCTTAGTCGCATCTTACAGCAAAAGCCATGGTCTGCAGAGAGCTCCCAAAGCATCAGAGGGATCTCATTTTTAAAAGGTGTCAGCCAGGAGAAGTGTACAAAAGAATTTCCAAGGCATTAGATATACCATGGAACACAGTGAAGACAGTCATCATCAAGTGGAGAAAATATGGTGCAACAGTGACATTACCAAGAGCTGGACGTCCCTGCAAAATTGATGGAAAGATGAGAAGAAAATTGGTCAGGGAGGCTGCCAAGAGGCCTACAGCAACATTAAAGGAGCTGCAGAAATTTCTGGCAAGCACTGGCTGTGTAGTACATGTGACAACAATCTCCCATATTCTTCATATGTTTGGGCTATGGGGTAGGGTGGCAAGAAAAACATCCAAGCCCGGCTAAATTTTGCAAAAACACACTATAAGTCTCCCAAAAGCATGTGGGAAAATGTGTTATGGTCTGATGAAACCAAGGTTGAACTTTTTGGTCATAATTCTAAAAGGTATGTTTGGCACAAAAACAACACTGCACATCACCAAAGGAACACCATACCCACAGTGAAGCATGGTGGTGACAGCATCACGCTTTGATGCTGTTTTTCTTCAGCTGGAACTGGAGCCTTAGTCAAGGTGGAGGGAATTATGAACAGTTCCAAATACCAGTCAATATTGGCAAAAAACCTTCAGGCTTCTGCTAGAAAGCTGAAGATGAAGAGGAACTTCATCTTTCAGCACGACAACAACACAAAGCATACATCCAAATCAACAAAAGAATGGCTTCACCAAAAGAATATAAAGTTTTGGAATGGCCCAGACAGGGCCCAGACCTGAATCCGATTGAAAATATGTGGGGTGATCTGAAGAGGGCTGTGCACAGGAGATGCCCTTGCAATCTGACAGATTTAGAGCATTTTTGCAAAGAAGAATGGGCAAATATTGCGAAGTCAAGATGTGCCATGCTGATAGACTCATACCCAAAAAGAGTGGTGTAATAAAATCAAAAGGTGCTTCATCAAAGTATTAGTTTAAGGGTGTGCACACTTATGCAACCACATTATTTTAGTTTTTTATTTTTACTCCACCTTTCCTAAAAGATTTCAATTTGAGTTTGTTTTTTTAATTGAGTTGTACAGGTTATAGTTTATATTAACGGGTGGAAAAAGTTCTGAAATAATTTATCTTGCTCTCATTTTTTTTATATCACAGAAACCTGGCATTTTAACTGGGGTGTGTAGAATTTTATATCCACTGTACCTAAAATGCGTGGCTTGCTAAGCAGAGGGGTATTACTTTTTGAAAAAAAAAAGAAAAAAGAAAAAAAAGGTTCCTCTTCAGGAACTCGAGCTGCATCTGGTGAGATGCTTTGGGGAACGTCATTTGCGTGAGCGGCTCTGAATATTGTGTGTAATCAGTCCAAATGATGGGCAAGGCGTCACGGGCGGGGTAATGACCAGCTGGTATAAAAACACATGTGATGCAGCCGGCATCAGCTTTTTGTCATTCAGCAAAGTGCTCTGTGTGTGTATTGTCTCTCTCCGTTGTGAGTCTTATTTAGTGTTGTTTGTCACTCACTAAGTTATAAGCTCCCTGATATCTGTTTGC
Source organism: Spinibarbus caldwelli (assembly GCA_039654775.1). Taxonomy (NCBI): domain Eukaryota; kingdom Metazoa; phylum Chordata; class Actinopteri; order Cypriniformes; family Cyprinidae; genus Spinibarbus; species Spinibarbus caldwelli. The sequence continues at coordinate 19,574,210 of CM077260.1, forward strand.
ATACAAGTTAATAGTATGTCAAAGAGATATCTGAGAGATATGAAGGGCGAGAGCAGCTCGCAGTATAAGCTGTGTGTTCCTCCCTGCAAGTGTTACATCATTGCATGTGATACACACGGCTTGTGCGCGTTCTGCTTGGGAACGGAGCAAGAACAGTCGGCTCTCGAGCGAGCCGGCTGTCCGCATTGTGAACGTTTGCCAGTGCATGTGCTCCGTTCCCGGAAGACTCTGATAAGAACGGAGCCTTCATCAGCGTTCCCTACGGCGCTGGTCCCGCTGCCGCGGAGGCGGAGCGGCGTTGGCACTCGTGGGGTTCGCAGTTGGATCTGTTGGAAGGAATGGAGACGGGCGAGTCCCTTTCTCCTTCCTCACCCATCAGATTCGGCGGCGCTCCCCGGGATCGGAAGCCCGTTCGGTGGTTACTTCCCCCCGGGGCGCGGGCTTTCGTCCTCCGAGGAGGGTGAACGCGAGTGCTCCGAGGCTCCGCCCCCTCAGTTGCCGGTATGAGGAGCTGTTGGAGGTGATAACTCGTGCTGTGGCCAAGTTAAAGATTGACTGGCCGGCCGAGGATCCTGCTGAGCCACAGATGAGCAGATGAACTTTTTCTGAGAGCGAAGTGATCTCCTCCAACATGGAGCCTGCCGTTTTTCCCCGATCTCCACACTGAGGTATCGAGATCATGGACGGAATTTTTCGGCCCGCCTCTTCATCCCCTCGTCAGATTACTACGGTAATGGGACCGAAGACGGACCTGCAGGTCGTACTTTAGGCTAAGAAGGCCCCGGCCGGAAAGCCCTGAGATCTATGGCCCAGGGCTGATGAGGGCAGGCCCCTCTGGGGAAGAGTGGCATACACCACAGTGCACAGTGCCCATCTCTCCTCAGTGCCCTCGGGAGATCGGCTGCGTACGGTGTTCCAGGGCGCAGTGATCTCCAGTGAGTACATATCTCAGTTCTTCTGCCCGGAAACGCAGCGGAGCTGAGATGCTCGCCACCCCTTCAGGTGTCTCTAGAGCAGCTAGTTCGGCCATTCCCTGCCGGTGTGCCGTTCCAGGGCACCAAACTAACCGCTCTGATTACATCTCAGGAAGTTTCTAAGGTTTGCTTTGGGGCAAAGCTTACCAATATCAGGCTCTTCCTTTCTGGCCTGCGGGCTTTCAGCGAGTGTCGTCAGGTGTGTCCTCTTGCTATAGAGAGTTTTCAAGACCTCCACTCGCCAGAGCTCCGCTGGGACATCTTTGTGATTGGCAGGTGGAACCTCCTCACATGATGTTCAGTGTATGGAGTGTAGTAGGCCTCCTCTCATTCTAAAAAGTCGGTATGCTGAGGCCTCCGCTCCAAGACCTCGGCCGTTTCGGCGAGTGTCGTCATGTCTCCTCTCGCTATAGAGTGTTTTCGAGACCTCGGCTCGCCAGAGCTCCGCTGGGACATCTATGTGATTGGCAGGTGGAACCTCCTCACAAGATGTTCAGTGTATGGAGTGTAGTAGGCCTCCTCTCATTCTAAAAAGTCGGTATGCTGAGGCCTCCGCTCCAAGACCTCGGCCTTTTCGGCGAGTGTCGTCATGTCTCCTCTCGCTATAGAGTGTTTTCGAGACCTCGGCTCGCCAGAGCTCCGCTGGGACATCTATGTGATTGGCAGGTGGAATCTCCTCACAAGATGTCAAGTGTATGGAGTGTAGTAGGCCTCCTCTCGTTCTAGAGAGCCGTTATGCTGAGGCCTCTGCTCTAAGAGCTCGGCTGTTTCGGCGAGTGTTGTCAGGTCTCCTCTTGCTATAGAGAGTTTTCGAGACCTCCGCTTGCCAGAGCTCCGCTGGGACATCTATGTGATTGATAGGTGGAACCTCCTCACAAGATGTCCAGTGTATGGAGTGTAGTAGGCCTTCTCTCGTTCTAGAGAGTCGGTATGCTGAGAGGCCTCCGCTCCAAGAGCTCGGCCGTTTCGGCGAGTGTCGTCAGGTCTCCTCTTGCTATAGAGAGTTTTCGAGACCTCGGCTCGCCAGAGCTCCGCTGGGACATCTATGTGATTGATAGGTGGAACCTCCTCACAAGATGTCCAGTGTATGGAGTGTAGTAGGCCTTCTCTCGTTCTAGAGAGTCGGTATGCTGAGAGGCCTCCGCTCCAAGAGCTCGGCCGTTTCGGCGAGTGTCGTCAGGTCTCCTCTTGCTATAGAGAGTTTTCGAGACCTCCGCTCGCCAGAGCTCCGCTGAGACATCTATGTGAATGGTAGGTGGAACCTACTCACAAGATGTCCAGTGTCCACTCCATAGCTTATGCTATGTGGTGAAGTAGGATGCTATTCTGCAGCTTTGAGTCCTCTGATCTCCCCTCGCTGATGGGAGTCAAGGCTCATTCGATTAAGTGTGGCGGCCTCTTGGCCTTTCTCGCAGGTGTCTCAATACAGGACATCTGCAACGCTGCGGGTTGGTCCACGCCCCTGACCTTCGTCAGGTTTTACGGCCTTGGTATGCGGGCCACTCCAGGCTCTTCCGTTCTCTCGCTCTCACTGTGCTCCTGAGGGATACACACAGGGCAGGGACTTGGAAGTCTGGCAGCGTGGGCATCTCGTTCCCCAAAGCGTCTCACCAGACGCAGCTCGAGTTCCTGAAGAGGAACACCTCAAGGTTATGTATGTAACCCTAGTTCCTCGAAGGAACGAGACGCTGCGTCTCGGTGCCACACTTCCTGCATCCCTGCCAGCGTTTTGCTTCATTCTTCGAAGCTGATGCCGGCTGCATTGCATGTGCTTTTATACCAGCTGGTCATTACATCACCCCGCCCGTGACGCCTTGCCCATCATTTGGACTGATTACACACGAAATTCAGAGCAGCTCACGCTAATGATGTTCCCTAAAGCGTCTCACCAGACGCAGCATCTCGTTCCTTCGAGGAACTAGGGTTACATACGTAACCTTGAGGCGTTTTTCACCTTGTGAATGTCAAAACTCCAGAACAAAAATCGAATAGAATTATATTCTAAAGCCCTCTAGGGGAATAGGGAAGCACCACACATATTTCTAAATCTAGTTGTAATTATTATCGAAACTTATGCATTTTTCAGCAAGTGTTCAAATGCCATGTTTTTCTGGACATTTGACATCCAATGAGGTGGTATGTGTACTGAATCATAAAAACGTCCCATCATTTATCAGCATATGCAACAGCTTTCCTGTAGCTCAAATAGTAGAGCATGGCGTTAACAACGCCAAGATCATGGGTTCGATTCCCAGGGAAAGCAAAAACTGTAACTTGAATGCAATGTAAGTCGCTTTGGATAAAAGCGTCTGCTAAATGCATAAATGTAAATGTAAATAATGTAAATATAGCTCACCACAGCATAAATCTGTGTGCAATCAGCCACCGATAAAAATCACATGTACAAGCTTAAGCTGTTCGGATTAGTTTGCACCATGTATATAGTGCTGCTCTATATGAATTATAAGCTGAGTGTTGGAGCATATGGCACAGATTTATCAATCCGGCCCTAAATCATTGAAGAAAACTCCCAGAAATCACTACCACCACCAGATGCATCGTGATTTATGTGCACTGCTGTTCACAGGCATTGCCCAGAACAAAGCATTGATTTGTGGAGCTATAGTGTGCAGTGAGCTAGCTACAGGCTATAACTATTAATTTTTTTGACTTTGTATGTTATTTACAGCTATTTGCATGTTATTCATAAGAAGCTCTTGGACTTCACCAACTTTGTCTCTAAAAAAAAAACAGAGGAATTTGATATTGGTTGGGAATTTCAGTTGCATTTGTGAATGTTGTCCAGTAAGAGAATGCAAATCGAAGATTTGAGAGCATTACAGTTTTATTGTATTGTGTTGTGATTGTCTTTGAATTGAAACTTACGGTGTCCATTCAGTGACATAGCAGTACATTAGTCTTCGAGCATGATATGGCAGCCAGCACACCACGAAAGCAATGACCACGGCACCTGTGGAGAATTAAAAAAACAAAACAAAACAAAAAAAACAATAGGTAAAACATATTCATAATAAGCAGTATTTCCACCTTTGTGCAATAATCTATGTAAATGAACAGTCTTCAAGAGCCCTGCTGGTGGTTTCAGCATGTAATAGTCACATTTGGTAGAAACAGATGACTCATAATTTGTTTCCTGACAGAAATGGTTTTGTATCTGCCAATTTTACGTGAGCCATTTATTTTTCTCTGATCTGTCTCATTCTTTACCGATCCCAATTCAATTTATCCGCCCCTCCAGGTCTGATCCGAGTCAAGCAGGGATTGACTCACTAATCTCTGTTGTATATTTGTATGAGGCTCTTGACTAGAGGCACAAACCTATTGATCTCTCATATAGTGACAACACACATTTGCTTCCTGATTCTGTTTCCTCACACTTTATGCCCATATCAATTTGTTTTTAGTTAGCTTCACAATTATAAGCCTTATTCATGACACACAAGCAGAATGAATTCTGTGTAAACTGTTTGTACAACCATTCATATTCAAATTGTCACATTGTCAGACAGTTGAATGTCATAATTTAAACACAGATGGCTTTACATAGCAATTTATTTTGCTTGTTTCATGAATAAAATCTAATGCAAATATAGCAGATTACAAATCATGTACGACTGGAATGGATCTGTGCCATCCATCGAGATGAATATGAATGTCAACATATTCCAGGTATTATTACCCTCCTTGGTCATGTTGTTAAAAACCATTTGTCAGAAATAATCTTTTTATTGGCATTTCATTAAAAAAGAAAAAAGAAGACTATTAAATGTTAGTGTGTTCTAGAATACTGTCTCTGATCTAGTAAACATTAATTCATATTCAATATTTTGTTTAAATATGTTCAGTAGTAATCATTATAGTCAACTTTTTTTTATAACGAAATACCAATAAAAAGATAATTTCTGCAAATTGGTTTTAACCTGTTTTTGTATATAATATATTTCAATGTAATGTAATATATATTTTTAAATATTTAATATTAGAATTTTTATATATTAATACATTTATTATTATTATATGTAAAATATTAATACATTCATTGATCGTTTTGTATTTATTTATTTATTTATTTATTTATATACAGAGTTTTTACATTTCTTGTGTTTTATTTGGTCCTTTGGTACAATTAAGCATTGAATTTTTCAGTGCTGGGGAAGCTACTTTGAAACTATAATTTTAAATAGGCAAACTGCAGTAAAGCTGATGAAAAATATAAACAGTCAAAAACATAGTACAGTCATTTTTATTGGGGATCTTTACTGATCTTCTGAATGAACTGATTCATAAGAATGAATCACATTTTCTGATGCTACATAGAGAGGACCGTTTAGGACAAACTGATTGTTAATGCAAGTTAACAGTGGCAGCATATACTTTTACCTCCAGCGAAATATTTAAATATTCTGTTATGTGATCTTTTGTGCAGCAAAATAGCAAATAATTTGTTGTTACAGTATTTACTGGAACTATGACGAATATAAGCTTAGCAGATGATTTTACATCAATTTCATTACACCAAGCACTAGTTCACCTCAAGCAAATCTATTCATTACAGCCAAACAATACCCTGTTTGTTTATCTCTCAGCGCCAAAACAGAGAACTGCTAAAACCATAGGCATTTAATTTCTTTCTGGATCAAACTAGTCACCCATTTGTCACACAGATGGTGATTTAAATGGCTGTGTGTGTATAATTGTGTGTGTTTGTCCACGAAAGAGAGAGATTTATGGAGGGATTCCTCTTTCCTTTGAAATGTCAGCAGAAATGCTGACTCATATAATCTCCACTTTTGTACATTATACGAACAACAGTCCTTCTGTTTTGTTCTGCTTTTCTTGAATGATTAAATCTTACCCAGGGTTCTTCTGATTACCCAAACTGAATTAGTATTTCTTTAGACTAGAGACTAGAAGCAATTAAAAGATAAAGCCCAAGAGAAGGAAGCTGGAGACAGACAAATATTGGCCTCAGTTTGTTTCTTTTGAAAATGGCAAATCTGTCTCAGTTATCAGGGGTTTCCACCACCAGCAATCACACTATAGTGGAAGCTTTTCCTTTCTTTTGATCATTTATGAGACGCATAAAAATATAGAACAGTAAAATAATTACAAGAGCCACAAGTCTCTTCCCCCAGTACTCACATTATCAAAGTAAACAAGTTCATATTCTTATGTAACATTTTTGTAAATGTTGCTCTGCTCATTTCAGCACACTGCAGCAAAATGGCCGACTGCTTAAGGCAATTTGGCTGTAACTCTTTCACTGCGGTTAATTCGAATCCTTCACCACCACTCTAAATGATCTTGTTTTCTTTGATGAATTTCATTTTCTCCTCATTCCACCTGTCTATCTCCTTATCACTAACGGAGCATTAAACGAGTGAGTCACTCTGTATCTGAATGTTAATGTGTTAGGATGATGTTGGCCCTCAGCCATGGATGAAATTCTAAAAATTCAATCATGAATACACATTTGTCTGATTCACTTTGAAATGAAAGGCACTTGGGTACATGCATGTGTGATATATATATATATATATATATATATATATATATATATATATATATATATATATATATAATATATGTATGTATATGTGTGTGTATGTATGTATGTGTATGTATGTGTGTGTGCGTTTCAAAAGGCATTCAGACTTTATTTGTTCTCAAAGCCTGGCTGATCCCACTCCTCCCAATAGCTTTGGATTTATAAAGAAACAAATACATATCAGTGACAGATCACACAAAAGAGGATTATGCTCTTTACACAGCAGCAAAACACTGACTGCCTCAGACAGCGCTGTCGACACAAATAAATGATGTGTACAGCTTACAAACACATGCTGTCTACACAATAATGCTGTATTTTCAATAATGTGTATCAGGAGCTGCTTGAAACAAAACAATAAGCTTGTCCATCTCATGTTTTTGTACCAGTCTGTGTTGATTTCATTTGAAATCAGTAGATATAAATGCAGTCACAAATGACAAAAATCTTGCCTGGTGCTGTGCTTTGATAAGACCTAATTAGCTCTATTATTTTAGGTTGTGAATATGGTAATTAGGCAGCGCTATTGAGAATTTTGTCCATTAAATTTTGCCACTTTCATTCTTTTGGGGGGTGGGGGGTGGGTCAGTCTCATTTAGCAGATTAAGACTCATTAACCAAATGCAACTTGAAATATTCATGGAGCTTATGTAAGGCAAATTTGTGAGAGAAGCAACAAAATGGTGTGTAATATCTTATAGGAAGCAATTATTAGCATCTGAAAAGGACCAGAGATGTCACTTCCTCTTCTCAGTCAGAGTGACGCTTCCTGTCACACAGTTCTTGCACAGGGTCAAGATGAGCACCTAATCACATTGCAAACCAATGAGAATAGATCTTCTTCCTCTCTCTTTCACTCTCTCAACAAATGTGATTCCATAAGTCATTATGTCTTTCTGCTGTTTGACTTTGTCTCTCCTAAATGCTGTCATACAGCCAGATACCATCATTAAGGACATTCTTTACTTAAATGCACAGTCACAAAGAAGATATGGTGAGAGATATTCCCTCAATGGTGAAATGTCCTTAAGAAGTTATGTAAAAAAAAAAAAAAAAAAAAAAAAACCAAACAAAAAAAACATTAAACTTAACTTGGCATCAAGAAGAAAGAGCTGAAACAAGGCAACTTTAAATAGGACACACACTTCTTCATGGTAAAGAAAGTAACATTTAGCTAATAAATTAGGAAGATATTTATAAATGTACAACACAATGAAACAAAGCAGTTGCAAACTAATTATAAATATTCATACTGAATAAAAATGTCTAGATCATCACAACAAATGCAAAGTTAAAATATAAGCTGCAATTTCTAAAATTAATTGCTTAAATACTTGTACTGCATAACAGCAAATATATTTATAATCTGCAAAATTCTATATATACATTCCTGCAACTTTATTCTGTTGATATTATTCATATTTATTTAGTTTAAATATTTCTTGAAATTTTCCTCATATTTTATTCACATTTAACTAAGCATTGTGCTATTTTAGTATTTTTATATACTATTATTATTTATTAGTCTTTTGAATTAGCTTTTTTTATTTTAGTATTTTAATGTGCTTTTGTCAATTTTATTAGTTTTTTATATATTTATATAGGTTTAATGTATTTTATTTAAATGTTATTTTTTTCAAGTACTTCAAAGTACAAACTTGTTTATTTTTGTTAAGTGCCAAGTCAACATTTCTGATTTTCATTCTGTTTTATTTTATTTATAAATTATTTATATTTATTATTTATGCTGCACCAATTCTCACTATTGACTAACTATTAACTATGATTTTGCCTCAATAAACTTCTAATTTGCTGCTTATTAATAGTTAGTAAGGTAGTTGTTAAGTTTAGGTATTGGTAGGACTAACGGATCTAAAATATTGTCATGCAGAATAAGGCTTTAGTATGTGCTACTAAAGTACTAATAAACAGCCAGTATGCTAGCAATATGCATGCTAATAAGCAGCTAGTTAATAGTGAGAACTAGTCCTTAAAATAAATTGTTACCAACATTTTTAGTTGTTTTAGTTTTAGTTAACAGTAACAATACAGATGAGGACACACTTCTGATTGTATAAGGTTTGTATATACAGAAAAGGTTTGCTGTGGTTCTGTGTTCCTACAAACCCCACTAGCCTAAAACTGATATCTTTCTTTCTGTTTCATAATAGAACTTTGAATACAGAACATCACCAGAACTTTGATGCAGATTTACTGCTATGAACTTCTGTAGATGTCTCACTAAGTGCCTGCTTTGGATCCAGTTCAAGAATGAAAGTGAGTAATTCTGATTCTGAACTTTAACAGCACTCCATATAAATTCAAATTCAGCTGAAGTAGAAGCGAGTGGAGATGACATTAGATAAATTGAGAAGAATAGATAAAAGCAAAGCCAACACACTCTGACCCTGTACGAGCCTGCCGGGCACGAGAAAGTGTCCTCTGCAGATTTACTTTAATTAGAGTCTTTCAGTCAGCAATTTGCAGGCTCTTACATCAACTATGGATCACCTCACCCACTCACGCTGTCACACCGACAGATGAAGAGTTTTAGAGGCAAATTGCTTGATTCTTAGCAAACTCTGCTGGCTCTATCAGACCACTGCATTATCGGAAACAGTGAGAAGAGAAGGTGAACAACCTATAATGGAATGTGGAAATAATTGATTGAAGTTAGGTCAAGTGTGAGAGAACATGCATTTCAGTTGGTAAAACAAACGCTTACATGCATTAAAGGGTTAGTTCACTCAAAAATGATAATTAGCCTGTTTTACTCACCCTCGAGGCATCCTTGGTGTATGTGACTTTCTTTTTTCAGACGAATCCAATCGGAGTTATATTAAAAATTGTCCTGGCTCTTCCATGCGTTATCATTGCAGTGGGTGGGTGTTTTTTTTCAACAGTCCATAAGACGTCAAATAAAGCGCACGCATCCATAATAAAACGTACCATACATGGCTCCGGGGGGTGAATAAAGACCACCTGTAGCGTATCCATGCGTTTTTGTAAGAAAAATATCATATTTCAAACTTTTTTCTCACTTCCGCTGACTGTCGTACGTGGAAGCAGTCCAGGCGGATGACGTAGGACGTCGGCAGAGAGAACAAAACAAAACGCTGGTCATGAATTAGAAGTACAAACCGAGGATTTGTAAAGAAAAATGTTAGAGGATTTCGATATAAGCCAAGAAGAGACTGGTTTTCCTTTGCTAAAGTAAGGAAACTTTGCTTCCTTTGCTCCTAAACAAACTCGCGAGACTAGCATATCTTAGAGGCGCGCACGCGTCATCCACCGGAACGGCTTCTGCGTACCACAGTTAGATGAAGTGAGAGAGAAGTGTTTATTACGTTTGTAATATGGATATGTTTCTTACAAAAACACATGGATTCGCTACAGGAGGTCTTTATTCACGCCCCGGAGCCATGTAAGGCATGTTTTATTATGGATGTGCGCACTTTATTTGACGTCTTGTGGACTGTTGAAAAAAAAAACACCCACCCACTGCAGTGATAAAGCTTGGAAGAGCCAGGACAACTCCAACTGGATTCGTCTGAAAGAAGAAAATCATATACACCTGCCTCGAGGGTGAGTAAAACACAGGCTAAGTTTCATTTTTGGATAAACTAACCCTTTAATACTTCTAACCACAGGCAGGATATAAAAACTGGTATAATCACACATGCAGAAATGAGAAGCATCTCTTTTTTGTTCTTGTTGTTTTCTTGAGGGGGCACTATAATAGTAGTCCTGGAAGAAATTGAACACCTGTTTTGTTTTGTTTCTCACTTGAAAATTCATTTGCAACCAATTTTTGAAATTTTTTGTGACATTTTGGAACTTTCAGAAATCTATTTTGTGAATTGCACACACAAAATCTGTTTTAAGTACAAATTTGTGCACAAAATCCTTGTGATAAGAAGTACATTTTAGCATACTTTTTAAAGAAGTACTTATTACGAATAATACGCTTTAAAATAATATGAACAGAATTTAATGTTTTTGAACACTTAACTGAATTTTATTTAACTGAAATTAAATGAAAATGTATTATGTATTATTTTAATTTATATAATGTAATTTTTGACCCACGTATAGGTAGAATGTCTTGGTTACGTATGTAACCCTCGTTCCCTGAAGGATGGAACAGAGGCGTCACGTCGGATGACCGACGAAATTGGGATCTCGCCAGAGAGACCAATCCACTTCGAGTGTAACTAAAAGAGCCTACGGACATTGGCATGCGATTATTGCATCCAGCTGCTGCAGATCACAGCGTGAGTATAAGAGGCAGCAGATGCACTGCATTAATTCATGCTTTCGCTGAGGAGCCAAGCCGGTGACCCGGCAGCTCAGCGGTGGTACAGCGACTGTGGTGACGGGACGCGACGTCTCCATTCCCTCCTTCAGGGAACGAGGGTTACATACGTAACCAAGACGTTCCCCTTTCAGTCGGTCACTCCGAGTCACGTCGGATGAACAACGAAATTGGGCTCCCTACCAAAGCGCCACAGGAGCTGTCCCTTCCAGTGCCCTGTGTAGGCCTCCTGATCCTTCCTATAAGGCAGACGATAGGACCGGGCTCTACACAGAGAAGGTCAACTACTGTTGTTCCTTGAGCAACTCAAACAGTAGGACTAGGATAACACTGGGAAGTGTGCCCTTCCGCTTGGAAGAGGCACACTGCAGAGTCACCTCCTCCCAGAGGGGGTTAAGTGACATTTAGACATGTGAAGTAACCCCGTAGGGCCCTATTGCACATGGACATCTCTGAGAGACAGCTCGTCGGCCGCCTGATTGAACACCCCTGGGATGTGGATGGCATGAAGGGACCTCAGATGCTTCTGACTCCAGAGGAGGAGGTGGCGGGCGAGTTGCGACGGGAGCGTAAACCGCCTTGCCGGTTGATATACGCAACAGTCGCAGTGTTGTCCGTATGGACCAGAACGTCCTTGCCCTGAAGGCGCACTCTGAGGCAGCTCAGGGCAAGGTGTACTGCCAGCAACTCGAGGCAATTGATATGCCAACGCAGTTGGGGACCCGTCCATACCCCTGACACTGCGTGCCCATTGTACGTGGCTCCCCAGCCAGTGGCCGAGGCATCCGTGAATACCACAGCATGCCTGGATACCTGCTCCAGGGGCACTCCTGCCCGAAGGAATGAGGGATCTGGCCACGGGCTGAAGGTCTTGCAGCAGGCCGGTGTAATCTAAACCCGGTGAGTACCGCATTTCCACGCCCACCTCGGGATTCGGCCATGGAGCCAGTGCTGAAGCGGTCTCATATGGAGCAAACCGAGCGGAACTATGGCCGCAGCTGCAGCCATATGCCCCAGGAGCCTCTGAAAGAGTTTCAGTGGGACCACTGTCCTGCCTGATAAAGTCTTGAGGCAGTTCAGCACCGACTGAGCACGTTCCTGGGTGAGGCGTGCTGTCTGGTTGACTGAATCCAACTCCATGCCGAGAAAAGAGATCCTCTGCATTGGCATGAGTTTGCTCTTTTCCCAATTGACCCGAAGGCCCAACTGGCTGAGGTGCCTGAGCACCAGGTCCCTGTGTGCGCACAACTGCTCTCAAGACTGTGCGAGTATGAGCCAGTTGTCGAGGTAGTTGAGGATGCACACACCCCGTTCTCTCAGGGGAACAAGGGCCGCCTCTGCGACTTTGGTGAAGACTCGAGGCGAAAGGGACAGCCCGAATGGCAGGACTTTGTACTGATATGCCCGACCCTCGAATACGAATCGCAGGAATGGCCTGTGTCGCGGGAGAATCAAAACATGAAAGTACGCGTCCTTCAGGTTGATCGCTGCAAACCAATCTAGGGGATGGACGAACCCAAAAATGCGTTTCTGCGTCAACATCTTGAACGGCATCTTGTGAAGTACACGGTTCAAAACTTGTACCGTACCGCTTTTCTTGGGCACAATGAAGTAAGGGCTGTAAAACCCCGACCTCATATCGGCTGGAGGGACCGGCTCTATCGCGTCCTTCGCCGGCAGGACTGCAATTTCCGCACACAAGACAGGGGCATCGCATAGCCGAGTCTGATGGGCCGCAGAAGCCACCGAGACAGACTGGGGAGCACTAGCCAGGCTCTGAGAGACCGTGCCAGTGGGACCAACGGGGCCACCGACGTACCCGCGGTGGGGCAGCAAGGTGGAACACAGGGACCCAGCCCGGGGCCTGTGACGGCTTGGCCTGTGATGGTGGGGGGCGGGGTCTGGGTGTGTAGTGTAACACTCACCTGATTCCTCCTCATGTGGGAGGAAACACAGGAACCCGGCTTGAGGCTTGTGACAGCCCGGCGTGTGACGACTTGAAGCGGGGACTCAAGTGCTACCGCCCTTACCTGGTTCCACGAATGGGCAGGAGGGGTGCTCTTGGGCAACCACCTGCTGCCTGCTGGCGAGAGAGGAGGAGGGAAGCGATTCCGTGATGCACGTTTCACCACTCTCCTCCTCTTGAGACCCAGAGATTGAGGAGACCGCTCTTTATTGATGTTTTGGGTACCGCTGGCTGCTGGGCCAGCGGCGGAACAAATGAAACAAAAGATTGTCCACCCGGCCCTCCTCCGGGGGAGTGGTGCAGTCACCATCTCCCAACGAGCAGTCTCCACCATCTCTGGGTCACCCGTCTCAGGGCCTCTTGCACTTGTGCTTGCCGCCAGGTTTGGCGGGGGCCTGGACGGGCTGGGCGTCCTGCCTGTGACTGGCTCCACGACGCTGCCTGGTGGAAGGCTGCTGCGGCTGCGCGGGAGCGGGGGCACCCGCGGGGGGGGGCGCCCACGGCGACGAGCAGCCTGAGGGGCTGCACCGGGGTGGAAGCAGCAGGTTTCCCCTGGCACATGATGTGTTTGATCGCCTCAGTCTGCTTCTGTGGTGCCGAGAACTGCTGGGCAAAGCTCTCGACAGTGTCGCTGAAAAAGCCGGTCAGTGACATGGGAGCATCCAGGAACTGTACCCTCTCCTGCTCCTTCATGTCAGCCAGACACAGCCAGAGATTGCGCTCCTGGACCACTAGCATGGATATCGCACGACCCAGAGACTGTGCAGTCACCTTCATCGCTCGAAGCGTGAGGTCTGTCGTAGCACGCAGTTCATGTAGAACTGCCAGGTCGTGGCCACCCTCGTGCAGGTCTTTCAGGGCTTTGGCTTGGTGGACCTGCAGTAACGCCATGGCATGGAGGGCAGAAACCGCCTCCCCACAAGCTCTTTAAGCACTGCCAGTTAGGCCTGACGAATACTTACAGGCCCGTGAGGGGAGACACGGGTCACCCCGCAGAGTGGTAGCGGCTGCTTGACACAGTTGCATGGCCACAGGCCGCTCCACCGAGGGGCTGCCCGCGTACCCCAAGCAGCCCCACCATCGAGGGTGGTGAGGGCGGAGGAGCCACCAGATTTGTTTCGGGCAGTGAAAGGTGCCCTCCACGATCTAGTGAGCTCCTCATGCACCTCTGGGAAGAATGGCACCGGAGGGGGGTGCTGAGAACCAGCGCGACCCCCATCGAGAAACCATTCATCCAGCCTCAAAGGATTGGGACGCGGTGGAGGATTCCACACGAGCCCGATATTCTCAGCGGCCCGGGAAACATAGCCGTCATCTCTGGGTCTGGCTTGGACAACGCTACCACACCCGAAGGGGCCAATGCAGGCGAGTCGTAATCCCCGGAGAGAGAGGGTTCGCCCTCCAATGCAGCGATCGACATCTGGTCGCCAGAGGGGGCACCGAAGGAACGAGTGGCCAGCCCGCTCCAACGGCAGCTCCACCGGCTGCGGAATGCTTGAGGGGTGAGGAACTCCACTTGGGGACGCCCTCACCGTGATCCTCAAATCACCTTTGACTCCACCGGACGCAATGCCACCCCGGGTGCCAGGACGAACGCTGGATCATGGCAGAGGCAGAGGGACTCCGCCATGTTTGACATAGCGGAGTCTTGCAACTCCGAGATGGTCATGTCCCCACAAGGAGAACATAAACCATCTACAAAAGCTTCCTCAGCGATCGTGACCGTCCTGAGGCGCCAGGAAACGACCCAGAAACGCACGGGTGATAAGACATCTTTAGAAAGACACAAATCACCCGTGTTGCTCTTTTCGAGAAATTGCTCTTTTAGTGCTGAAGCACGCAGGGAAGCTGGTCACCTGCACACTGCTGGTGTGGCTGTCTGCACGATCTTTGTTGAAGCCGCGAGACTGTGACCACCGCTGCTGTTGCCGTAATGCCTGCACTCTCGTTCTCTCTGCAACACCGAAGTAGAGAGCAGTAGTGATGCACCACCGCTTGGCTCCGAAGCGAAAGGATGAATTAATGCGGTGCATCTGCTGCCTCTTATACTCACGCTGTGATCAGGGTAGCTGGATGCAATAATCGCATGCCAATGTCCATTGGCTCGTTTAGTTACACTCGAAGTGGATTGGTCTCTCTGGCGAGATCCCAATTTCGTCGGTCATCCGACGTGACTCGGAGTGACCGACTGAAAGGGGAACTTAATTACATCTTTATATTTCAGAATTTCTTCTATTGTCTTTGAAATATGTACTGACTGAATGTACTGGCTAGCATTATATGATAAATTAAAATATACATAAATGAACTTGAATGTCATATTTATGAATATATTTGTAATGATGAAGCTGCAATTTAGTACATTTAAAAATATATTTAATTGTAATATTAAATAACACACTACAGTTAAAATTCAGTTAAAGTATTCTTTAGTATGTTAGTCAACTTTCTTAAAGCATGGTGCTACAAAATAGTATTAAAACAATCATTTAGAATGCACTTTAAAACTTTTAATTTGACATTATTACAAAGTGCACTTTTAAAACTGGTCTATTATTTCATTTATATTATTTTACTATTTTTTCACAAAGGAAGGAAGTGATATATGAAATGCTTTAACGCATAACTGTATTTTTTTTCATGAAATAATGCATCGTGTCATGTGATTCCCTCATTCCACTAAATTATTCAGGTTAGGCTTGGTGCCCTTAAGGCGATTCTGGCACAAATTCACATCAAACCCTCTCTCATGATGCAGTAAATTAAACGAACAGTAAGTTTTTAAAATAATTGTCTCCCCCATGGTGCTGAAAGCTGGTGTGAGAGCTGTCAAAAGTCTTAGACCGTACACTGACCCTTTAATGGACGCTGCAGTCAACGGACAAAACAGACTGGCTCTAGAGTTTTCCCTACAGTACATATCTCAGCTGCATCTCTAATGGAAAAATTCATGTTCTTCCTGTTTATTATTAAGTCCAAAGTGAATTAAATGGCTTTTAAAATGAAGTTAAACCGAACTGCTATGCAGGCACGTGCACACATAGACATCAAAGGTTAATTAGTATCACGCGAAGACTGACGTTTTCTCCACAAAAAGCAGCATGATTACAAATATGATATTGGTTTTATAGGGCAGTTCAATAAACAAGAATTTAATATTAAGACACTTACATTTTAGACACAATATTTACTGTTTTTGCTCTATTTCGCCAAACAAATATAATTCCAATTTGCGTCTCTGAGCAACAGGACGGCGTTTCGTTCCTGAATGAATCAAGCGTTTAAATGATTCGGTTCAGTTGCAATAACTCACTTATTAACAATGACTTGCTGCCACCTACTGACAGTTTTACTTTCACATTTAAAGTATCTTTTCATTTTTTAAAATAATTTCAAATATCATTATTCCCACGTTTTATGTTTAAAATATCAAAGCAGTATTAATGCATTTGTAACTGCAGGTTAAATACATTCATGTCCTGCATTAAACATTGTCTAAATGCCCCTTCTAATGCAGCTTCTGTGTTTTCTCTGCTTTGCAAAGATTAATTTTGTCAAATTGATTTAATTTGCTTGGTAACAGCCCAAATTATTTATTATTCTAATTGACTGATTCAGTTTAAGAATTTTAACTGAAAAGATGATGCACACCTTTAGAAAAAAATGGCTTTATAAAGGTAAAAATGCCCATAAGGTAAAGGTAAAAATGGAAATGATTTTTTTCCCACTTTTTTCCACTTGAGCCCCTGCCCCTCAAATTGTCTGTGCACATCCCTGCTGCTATGACACATATTTTTAGCTCTTCCTTGTTAGACCAGCACAAAACATTTTATAAATCCAAACAACGGTATGAAATCTTACAAAGTGCTGTGGGGAGTAAACATAATTTTCATTGCACACATGCAACATTCAGTTTTCATTTGACAGTAAAATGAAAGAAAAGAAGTAGGTAGATAAAATAGAGCTATTCGTGGAAGCAAGTAAGGCAGTACAAAGAGCCTGTGCTGATATGAGCTTTATAATAGGTGTCTTTTGTAATAAACATACATGTGACTCAGCCTTGTCCTGTATTTTATAAATGAAATGCTTTTCACTGTTTCACTGTGAAGAGTTTATGGCTATATTCATCTATAGAGAGATTTGTATTTGGTTAAATGAGAGAACCAGGATCCTTATTAGCTTTCTGTTCATCGATCAATACACTCAGTGAGACACTGCACAACACTTATCATGATAATAAGGTCTCACACACACACACACACACACACACACACACACACACACACACACATTCTCCTACAGAATGGAATAGGAGGGCAAGTGTTAAAGGTTTCGATAGCATCTCTATAATGGGGTAAATTGAAGCTGTAGCTCATATAGACATCAAGATTGTTTGTCCTGCAGGTGTGGATTTTTTGGGGTAGTTTGTGAAGGCTTCCAAGTAAATTAAAGTAAGGATTCCCAGCCAAAATTCCAACCACTAATACAGAAACTGACAGTCTGTCTGGAATGTGCAAAAACAAGGATAATGCACAGCTAAGTGTGCATTTAAACAATTTTAATGCCCTATGCTGTCACAGGACTATGGTAATAGTGGGATATTTTGCTTCCACATTGTGCAATAAAATCATTGGACTGTATTGGAATGATGCTCGGCCATTCAGATTTGAGGACTTTTTGGCTGTTGTACAAATTTAAGATATACACCGTTCAAATGTTTGGGGTGGGTTGGTAAGATTTTTTTAAATGTTTTTGATAGGAGGAGATTATGCTCACCAAGGCTGCATTTATTTGATCTAAATATTGTAGAAACAGTGAAATATTATTATGAATTTAAATAACCCTTTTCTTTTATAATATATTTAAAAAAAAATAAACAATTCCCATGATGGCAAAGCTAAATTTTCAGCAGCCGTTTCTCCAGTCTTCTGTCACATGACACTTAAGAAATCATTCCAGTATGCTGATTTGCTGCTCAAAACCCATTTCTTACTATTATCAATGTTAAAACAGTTGAGCTGCTTTATATTTTTGTGGAAAAAATGGTGCATTTTTTTTTCCAGAATTCATTAAAGAATGAAAGTTCAAATGAACAGCATTTATTTGAAATAGAAATCTTTTTTAACAGTACAAATATTTACTGTCACTTATGATCAATTTAATGCATCCTTACTGAATAAAATAAAATTTATTTTTAAATTTACATAAAAATAATAATCTTACTGACCCAAATGTTTGGATGGTAGTGTAAGGTAATTTGTTGACTACTTAAAACAGGTAATATCACTGTTGGAAATCCACCATCACAAAAGTGTTTGGTCTTCTTTAATATATATATTCTTTTACTCTTGTTTACTACTGATTGTATGCATAGATTTTATATTAATTTATATTATTATATGGTATACTTGAGAAATCATAAAAGTACTCACGCAGCACCATGACTCCATGGCGCATTGATTGGGCACGGTTGGGTTCAACAGCAACACTGAGCATGGTAGCGTTGCCTCCGATGATACGGATGCGATTGTCCTGAGCAGACTCCCGAAACATGCGCAGCAGCTGACTGGCTATAACTCCATTTAATGCTGAGATCACTGCCATGGGAACCACAAAGGACAGGAAGGCATTCACCTTGAGGAAAAGGGAACAAGGAAAAAGAGGGACTTAAGTAGGCTTTGACCTTTATTTTTATTTTTTGACTGCCACAATGCTATCTCCAGTTGGCAGGACCTGCAAGGGTGTGTATGATAAAAGACTGGAAGTCAGTTGGAATAAATTTGAATTAAATTGATGAATTATTTGTGTATGAAACATTAACATGCATGCATTTGACAAACACATTTATCCAAAGCAACATTGTGTTTATTTATTGCATTCAATCTATAGACTATATTTTATAATTTCATACATTGCCTGGCAGTCCAACTTGAGAAGGCCTATGTCAAATAATAATAATGTTTTTTTTTTTACTT
This sequence comes from Spinibarbus caldwelli, assembly GCA_039654775.1. Lineage (NCBI taxonomy): Eukaryota > Metazoa > Chordata > Actinopteri > Cypriniformes > Cyprinidae > Spinibarbus > Spinibarbus caldwelli. The sequence goes on from CM077260.1 coordinate 19,593,009, forward strand.
ACTTTTGTAATCAGTTATGTGTATACAAGGAGCCATGATAATTTTTTATCATTCTTCCACCTGGATAAGAAGGTATGACATATCTTGATAAACTCACTTACCCCTAATGCATGCACACACACACACACACACACACACACGCTCACACACACACACACACACACACACACACACACACACACACACACACACACACACTAATCATTGGTGCAAGATGTGGGGGCCTCATAGGTTTTCTTGAACTTGTCACATTCCTATATCCATCATTCCATTTTGCACCAGCTGATCTTTTGTTCCTTTCATTTTTTTTGTTGTTGCCAAAGCAAATTAATCTCATGCGTTCTGACATCTGCACTGCATGAAAAACAGAGATTTTGCCAAGACTATTGAAATACTCCTTAGCGCTAATTTAGAAGAACATGGTGTTGGTTTAGGCAGTCATGTTAAATTGGTGTTCAGCAGATGACTGGAGTTAAAGAGCCTAGCACTGTTCCTTCCAGACTGAGAAACATAAAAGGGATGTGTAGGAAAAAAAAAACTTGAGTATTTTTTCTTTTTTTTCAACACATTAAAAACCTACTGAAGGGAAAGAGGATGAGAAAATTTAAAGTCTTTAATGAGAAAGGTCAGAGATGTTAGAACTGAACATGTTCTAGATGAAAGTGTTCTTTTTTGCTTGTTACTGCAAGGTTGGGCCAGGACTACTAATTAAAACCAAACAGGACTCAAAAGCAACTTTAAAAAGTCATTGCCTTAAAATTTCACCAGTAAGAGGATTTGGGTGCTAACATGTTGTTGGGTTACATGGGAACAAAATATCAAACTGTATTTTTTGTTTTTGTCCATATCTGCCTAACCATGACTAAGTACATACTTGGTTCTAATCGCGATAGTTTCCTGCAAAGTGGACATTGTGGCATATTGGTGTAATTAATCTCAGGAATGGTGTCGTGGTTTGCAGTTATAAAGCATATGATACAGGTATAATATTTAATTGGCAGTACCAAAAAAAGCAATATATGAAATGAGTAGTATGCCATAGTATTTCATAAAATTCAGTATGCATATATAAATCATTTAAATATAAAGTAAATCCTGGTGCAGATGTTTTACAGCAGTGAATGTGTTATAGCTGCCAATCATTGTGCCTGACAGTTTTAATTATGTTGTTTTCTGCAAATTATTTAGCAAAAAATGCTAAATATTTATATGCTGCATCCTCACCTCATCATTTTTAAAACACATTTTATGTAAGCATTTTTAATTTATGTTTTAACACTTTGTGTTAGTTTATGTTCTAGTGGTTTTAAGAACCTTAATGGGATAATTAATCACATATTACATAACTGCAGGCTGTCTCACTAATTATGTTTGTTAAATCAGTTCTCACACTGAACAAAAATGAGAATGCAGAGAAGAATTCTCTGTGTGTTTATGAAGACACACAAACACAAGCAAAATTAAGAGGGTTGATCTGCCATATGTAACGAAGCCATGGGTTTACTGGCAAACAAATGTGATTTCTTTAGGGATTCTTTAGCTGAGTTCAGTAAGATGCAAAAGCCAGACCAGCCATAATCCAATGTATATAAATATGGCAGAAATTACTTTCAAAAGTAAAGGAACTTTCAAAAATCTACAAGTCTACAAGTCAACCTATTATTCAGTCATGGCAAGAAAACAGGCACAATACTTTGTGCTTTTATTCTTGGTTGATTGCCCTGGCATCACAGATGGAATGTTTTGTGTGTGATTGCACGCACCGTTTTTTTAAACTTGCCTTCGACCTGCAAAGAGCCCATCTCCATGGGAACCGCAGAGGTAGTTTAAAGGAGTTCAGCCACCTTATTAAATGGACAATTGTGTTTTGAGACAATTCAGATTGATTTGAATGATAGTGTTGGTATAATGGAGAACTCCGACCACATATTTATACATGATTTATTTATGCATTGTGCAAATGCACTTATATGAGCAGAGAAGAATATTATGCTTATTTGTGAATCATGTTTAATTTTTAGTAGAATGTTCCCTGATTGGTGACTGAGGAAGATCTGCACTGTGACTGTCTACGAATGTTTGTCTAAGAATGTCAAGGAAAATGACATTCCCATATCATTTCTCCATCAAAGCTTTCCAGCAGTTATGCTCACTTAGGCAACAGTGCACATGCACACTCGAATAAGCAAACAAATCATGTGGCAAATCAAATTCCACTCAAGTGTCTGCTTGTTGAGGGCCTTGTGCTCAGGTTCCTGCAGTCCTGCAAGGATTAGCTACACCATGACTGAAGATGTTCACTGTGTTTTTATTTAGTCTGGACACTGAAGCAGCAGTACAAGTATTATCATGGCTCTGTCTTCATGTTCCAGATATAATCGTGCTTCATAATAACAAATCAAAATATAATTAGGGCAATAGAAAATCTATAGAAAATTTCATTACTCAGTCAACTACCTGAGAATGGCTATGATTTCCATCAGTGCAAACCAGGTTGACAGCACCTTTTTTACCTCAGTGGTAAATGGCCTATGGCATCTCAGCAGTTTACCTCAACATTAGCACACTATGCTCCCTAGACCAGCTATTTTCATCTGTTTACAAATATTCTTGACATGCATACAGTCTCCATGCTCTTCTTTCCTGGCCTTCTGACAGGAAGTGACACCACTGAGCCTACGGCACTCTGTTGTTCTGGCTTGCGACAATTAATCTTTGTTAATGTTAGTTAATAAAAAGCAACTGTTCACTGTTAGTACTTGTTAGCACAGGTCCATCAAATAATAATAAGATACAAGTTTTGATTTTAGTAAAGCATTTTAATTTAGCATTGGTAAATATTGGAATTATCATGAACTTAGATTAATAAATGCTTTAGACATATTTTTATTGTTTGCAGTTAGTAGTTATTTTATTTTAGTAGTTATATTTTAAATTAAACAAATTGTAAAGCATTACCATTATAAGCATTACCATTATATTCAAGACAATACATTTACTTTTATAGTATATATTATAGTATTATATATATATATTGCAGTGCTGGGCAATGATTAATCGCGATTAATCGCATCCAAAATAAAAGTTTTTGTTTATATAATATATGTGTGCGTGCTGTGTGTATTCAGTATGTATATAAAAAGACACACACATACAGTATATATTTTGAAAATATTTACATGTATTTACATGTACAGTCATGGCCAAAAATATCCTCACCCTTGGTAAATATGATCAAAGAAGGCTGTGAAAATTAATCTGCATTGTTAACCCTTTTGATCTTTTATTTAAAAAATTCACAAAAATCTAACCTTTCATTGGATAATAAGAATTTAAAATGGAGGGAAATATCATTATGAAATAAATGTTTTTCTCTAATACACGTTGGTATTTATTATGTCTATGCTCACATCCCCCTCGAAATCCGGTCCCATTAGGACCCCAAGCGACCCCATTGACTCAAATTACTTTTAATACATACTCTCTTTAGTGCCTGATTACAATTCCTACAAAATTATGTTATGATAAATGCTGTTTAAACTACGTTACAATGATAATTAATGTCTGTATTAGTTAGCTTATGTACTAGCACAGATACCCGATTAGCTGCATAGCTTATTTTATACAGGAATTTGCGCTTATCCTACATGTATTCACAATTATTTTAATTATGTTAAATTAAGTGTTAAATGTCAAATGTTTTATTTTAAGAATAAAACTAATTAATGATTTTCATTTTTTTCCCACTTAATAGGATATTATTACTTTTATTTATTAATTAGCAGTTAATCAAGTGTAAGAAATTACATTTAATTTGTTTCATTATGCACTATTTTGTTCTATTATGCACTATATAGTAAGCCATACATTTTTACATTAATATCTTTATGTATTTATTTAGGCAATGGGACACTCGGGGTCCTAAGCGGACACGATTTCGAGGGGGGACTCGATTTCTCATGACACCGGCGCAACGCAGAAGTCCGACTACTCCCTGCTCACACAAGACAAAACGAGCCAAAAATAAAACTTCAAACTAACAACAGGGTGTCTGTGTGGTTTATCCGGGGTATGTAAACTGTAAAGGGAGTGAAGAGTGTGTGAAATGTCCGTGTGCCATCGAGATTACGTGTGCACCCGCTCTCCGATGGCTAAACAGCAGGGGTGGGAATGAGATAAGTGTGTGTATGTATTAGGGCTGAAACGATTCCTCGAGTAATTCGAATACAAAAAATAATCGAGGCAAATTATGTGCTTTGAAGAATCGTTTAGTCCATTTATTATGAATGCACTGAATTTTTGGCCGCCGGAAATATATGCCGCGCCGCCCAGCAGTGTTCAGCTTTCACTCTGCCGTCTCAATGAGGACATAAACACACGAACAACATCTCCAGAACTGCTCTGAGAGTCACTTCATCAGGGTTTCACTGTTTCATTTGAGTAAAACTAGCATCATATACACACAGAAATTTAAAGGTATTCACGGCAACCCTTCAAAATAAAAAAACCCGGTTTAATTTGAAGACATTGCAGCAGAAATATATTTGTTCAACAGAATGTACATACTACTACTAAAATTATGAAAACTTTATTTTTTAAGGAATGATCACACAACATTTCTTCCATGTTCTAATTTTAATAGTAAATCCCCTTTGTTTGCCAAAAAGTTTAATTTTCAATAATTTAAAGATAAATGAAATTAATATTTTATGCCTTCATTTGATAACCAGATACACAACACTGAATTTCTGAGGAAAAATAAAACTTTTCATAAGGCTATTTTAAGAATAAATAACAATAAAACATTAGGTGAGAGAAAATAAAACATAACTTTGTCATTTTCTTTAATCATAGCTATAATTATTACAACACCTAAAATATGTTGCGTGTAAAAAGTGTTTGTTTCAGCCACTTGAAGGGTGGGTACATTGTGTGCACATGATCAGGATGGTACCACCTCCGCGGCTCCACCGCATTTTGAGAAAGGAAAAACCCTGTTTGCAGGACTATACATTATTTGGATAATTAGTCAAAAACAACAACAACAACAGTTATGTCTGATTCTGTTGCATAGAACTGAATAAAAATAATACATTGATATGTCCAATTTTCTTTAAATAAAAGTGTAGTTATTTTATTGGCTTGTGTTTTTTAAATTCTGTGTCATTAAAATTGAGTTAAATTAAAAAGTCTTACAAAATTACTTTATATTATTTATTAAAATAAATAATTATTTCAAAGAATTTTCCGTTTCGGTTTTCAACCAAGCATATCCAGAATTCTCGGTTTCGGCCCAGAATTTTAATTTCGGTGCATCCCTACCATTTACTGTAACTACACACAAAGCACTGTGTTTGCAACCGTGCTCCTTTAAATGATTACACACACACACACACACACACACACACACACACACACACCCACCAGTATGCAGAGAGACATTTAAGAGGGTTTATTCTCCAAATAACTATAAATTCATGCTGCTGAAAAGTGTGTTAATGTTATGTATATGGACTCTTTTTTTTTTTTTGTTCCATGTTAGCTTCCTGTCCACTAATTTTTGCCTCTTACAAAAGCCACAAAGCCTTCTAAGAAGACAGTAAAGGCTTTATGTCATGCCTGAGCTGTAGTTAGGCTGAAACTTGAAAGTTAAGTTGCACAATGTTAAGGTTTTATTATATATTTTTTTTATTACTATGATTTTGATTTATGTCGAGTTTTACGTTGTACTATGTTTACCTTTTTTAAAGTAATTTGAAATTGATTTTTATATTTGCATATATTTGTATTTGCATTTTGAATGTAATATGGCAATTAAATGCACTAAATGGGTTTAGTTTTCACAGTTATTAATATATGCAATTTCAGCAATAAAAATGTTAATTTTTCTAAAAAGGAAACAAATTACTTGTTCTTTTAAAGAGACCTGTCTTATTTTCTGTTGTATATTTAGTATTGCTCTTTAATAAAGAAAAAGTACTTATCCGATTACTCGTTTAATCGATGGAATTTTCGGTAGAATACTCATTACTAAAATATTCGGTAGCTACAGCCCTAGTATGTGTGTGTGTATATATATATATATATATATATATATATATATATATATGTGTGTGTGTGTATGTGTGTGTGTGTGTGTGTGCGCCAGTACTGCCGTTCCCAGTGGTGAAGATCAACTCTTCACACCTGTATGGGGGTTATCAGTAAATTGTATTTGAACAATTTATTTTATAAAGCAGGTTAACTTTACTGATTCATTTCAATAAATGCGAAAAGCACAATAGCTAGAAATGAATACACAAGATTTGAGCATTAGCTTGTTAGGGTGTATGTCAAACAACATCCACAACATTACAATTAGCAAGTTAATGTATGCATTCGCTGTCTTTTTCTGGAATGTTTATCTCCCTTGTTTGTTAAATGCTAATTTCACAGTTAAAATTCTGTTAGTTTTTTGTGTCCCATGTCAGACCACCTGAGCAGAACTCATAATTAAATTCTCTCTTTACTTAGCACTGCACCTTTAAAGCTGGGGCAAGTGCATTTTGATGTGTTAAACAGTTTAGCTGCCTGTTCATTTTTTATTTTTTTGTTTTATTTTTTTAATCATCAATAGATTTCTAAGCTGCCTCACTCAGTAAAGCCACTGATCCCACCAGGCAACTACATCAAACTGAAAAACCCACAGATAATGGGAATACAACAGAGATGTTCTTATGAAACAGATGATAAACAGACTAATGGAGCAACAGGCACAGCCGTGCGTGTTAATAAAACACAGTTGTAGCACTGCAATAAGTTGGAGTTATTCAAATGAGCTCTTTGTGCCTTGTACACGTTTGTTAAATCTGAGTACTGTGCAGTTTGATTTAACCAATTAATGACCCTTAGAGGCTCTAATGAGGTAATTAGCTAAGTCCTGGGCTGTGGTGTGTAGCCACAACCTGCAAGTGTGGCCCTTAAGGGTTATGAGCAATATTAATTCATATTTGTTCACTTCAAATAGCAGCACATGCCCATTGTGTGTGTTAAAGCTGAGGGTGGATTAGTGAGGTTTCTATGGTTACTGACAGAACACTGTTTGTTTATTTGTACTGTCTTTTGTCTCCCATGCATTTTTATTCTTATAATCTTAATTGTCTTTCTTTCTTAAATACACAGAAAGACAATAAAGCCAGTATTTCTGTATTAAAAGACAATGGAGTGATTGTAAATTAAAACGCCTGAAAATTTGTTCAACATGACATGTCCCTGGTTGAATTGCGCTTTTAGTAAGAAAAGAAAAAAAATACAAATGCTGTTTCTGGCCGGTACCTTTTCAGAAAGCTACACTTTTGTTCCTTTCATGCACTATGCACCTTTAAAGTACCACTATACACTCTTCGAAAAGGTAGGCCTTCTGTCTCAGAGAGTGTAGTTTAAACACAGCATTGCTTCAAAGAAAAAATGTTTCTTTGTAATACTGCATCAAAATATAATAAATCCTCTCATTGCTGTCATTCAGATCTTGCAGGCCAGTTGCGTAGCCACCTGTCAGCAGGGTTTCCAGGTTTTCACAGCAAAACCCGCCCAATTACTACTCAAAACTAGCCCAAAACTAGCCCAAACGCTTTTCAGGGGGGATTCCCGGTAAAAATCGCGTTCCGGTGGGGTAAAATACACGTTTTTTAGTGGGGTTCCCCTGATGAAAGTCGCATTCCAGGGGCTAAATATCACGTTATTGGGGTCGCTTCAACCCGCGGACATGAAAACGACCCGCGGAAAGAGCGTTAAAGTAGCCCAATTCCCTGGGAAAACTGCAGACTTGGCAACACTGCCTGTCAGTCAGGCCCACCCAGTCATTGCTAGCTACAGCAGAGATTGCAACTTCAGCGATCGCCTGATGCCTTTGTCCATATTAGGTGTTTCCTGGTACGTCATACGTTACTTCTATGAGTCCATTTTTGTACTTTCTGTGTGAGAGCGCCCTCCGGCTTCGAGTATGAATGAAACATTATATGCTCATGCCACTCCTCCCCCTCCCCCTTCACACCGAGCACATTTCACAGTGGGTCAAGTTTAGTTGTACGTTAAACTAAAATGAAACAGAGCAGCTTACTAAAGTTTGTTTCAAAAAGCCGTTGTGTGCAGCCGCAGGAGGAAGATAATTCCGAATTATCGAGTAATTATCGAGCCATCATTTTCGAGTAGTAATGAGCTGAACAGCTCTGGTAATGTTCATTCACCTATTACTCCATTCTCCAGCATCTACCTCCCCTACACGCCAGTGTACAGGTACATACAGTGTCTTTAATTAATACATACAAACGCAGCAATAATAAAAATGAATGAATCAGAATTTACTATAGCAATGTTATGTGGATTTTCAGACTCGGCTAAGCCTAGGGCCAGCACTGAGGACATAACACTAACAGCCCCATCCGACTTGTCCACTATTGATGACCCTGCTACCCTGCCCAAACTCAGTTCATTTCCAGTCACCGCTATAGCAGGCAAAGAAAGAAATTTTAATGCCCGTTGGTAACAGATTGCATTGATCTAATCGAAGGACTTAAAGAGAGCTACACTACATTTAGGAATGAAGAAAATGACCTTGATAAAGTAATGGCTTTGACAGAGGATTTGATGAAAAGTCATGACATTGTGAATTGGGATATCACTGGGACCTGGAAGAGGAAGTTGCCAGCGAAGCTGAGCGATACTAATATTGTTTTCAACTGTAATTCGGATTAAAACAGGAATCAGAGCAACAATGCTGACACAGAGACTGAACTCTTTGTCCCTGCTCTCCTTTGAAAGAGAATTGACTGAATCATTGGACTACAACGAAATTATTGCAGTGTTCAACTCTAAGCCCCGTCTTCTCCTGTTATAATAATCAAAAGTAAGTCAATCTACATTTTCCTACTATGTAATTGGCTAGTCACTGTTGTTTATTTCACGTGGTCACGTGGCAAGTATTGTTTTTACATACTGTCCACTACTGTACTATCCACTACTGTCCTGCTGATTTAGTGTTGCGGTGCGTCTGTCAGATGCTAATGCTGTTCTTATCCTTATGTTCTTATTCTTAACACTGCTTATGATGACATACAGGCTTATGCTCTGATTAAACGGTGATGTGTATTCAAGCAGGTGTAGTTGTGTTGGCCTATTTTGATAGATGCATCTTAGGCTAGGCTCACTCAATTTTCTTTGGGCCCACCCACATTGTGATTCCTGGCTACGCTAGTGTTGCGGGCTATTGCATATTAACTAACAGAGATGCCTCAGATGCTCTAACATCTAAAGCGGTTTTTAAAGGTATAGCTGTGTGTGTGTGTGTGTGTTTCACCCTACGGTATGGGGACAAAATGTTCCCACAAAGATGGCAGTATCCAAAATCCTTTTCCTTGAGGGGACATTTTTTGGTCCCCATGAAAAAACAAGCTTGTAAATCATACAGAATGAAGTTTTGAAAATCTAAAAAAGCAGAAAGTTTCCTGTGGGGTAGGTTTAGGTGTAGGGTTGGGATAAAGCGATAGAAAATACAGTTTGTACAGTAGAAAAAAAAAAATTACACCTATGGAATGTCCCCATAAAACATGGAAACCCAATGCACGTGTGTGTGTGTGAGTATGCATGTGTGTGTTGGCAACCAAACAGTTTTGGTTATCATTGATTTCCAATGTAAAAAAACAAAACAAAACAAAACAAAAAAATTTGTCGTCAGGTTTTCCATACTCAGATGTGTGTCATACACATATGACAATTTTATTTCATTAGCTTGTTGGGTGTTTTTTGTTGGCAGGATGCTATTTTTATTTATGTCCGTGTTCATCATGAAATATCTTAAAAGTAGATAGTTCACCAAAAGATGAAAATTCTGTCATCATTCACTCACACTCATGTTGTTCCAGACCCTTAAGACTTTTGTTAATCTTTGTTAATCTATTTAATGAAATCTGAGGTTTTTCTGTTCCTCCATTGGTCAAGGTCAAAAGAATAAAAAAAAAAAAAAAAAAAAAAAATCCAAATAGGATTCATTTTACACATTCATATAGATTAGTTTTACGGCACCTACAGTCAGGTCCATAAATATTGGGACATCAACACAATTCTAACATTTTCAAATGAAACGAACAAAATGTGCTTTAACTGCAGACTGTCAGCTTTAATTTGAGGGTATTTACATCCAAATCAGGTGAACGGTGTAGGAATTACAACAGTTTGCATATGTGCCTCCCACTTGTTAAGGGACCAAAAGTAATGGGACAGAATAATAATCATAAATCAAACTTTCACTTTTTAATACTTGGTTGCAAATCCTTTGCAGTCAATTACAGCCTGAAGTCTGGAACGCATAGACATCACCAGACGCTGGGTTTCATCCCTGGTGATGCTCTGCCAGGCCTCTAATGCAACCGTCTTCAGTTCCTGCTTGTTCTTGGGGCATTTTCCCTTCAATTTTTGTCTTCAGCAAGTGAAATGCATGCTCAATCGGATTCAGGTCAGGTGATTGACTTGGCCATTGCATAACAGTCCACTTCTTTCCCTTCAAAAACTCTTTGGTTGCTTTTGCAGTATGCTTTGGGTCATTGTCCATCTGCACTGTGAAGCGCCGTCCAATGAGTTCTGAAGCATTTGGCTGAATATGAGCAGATAATATTGCCCGAAACACTTCAGAATTCATCCTGCTGCTTTTGTCAGCAGTCACATCATCAATAAATACAAGAGAAACAGTTCCACTGGCAGCCATACATGCCCACGCCATGACACTACCACCACCATGCTTCACTGATGAGCATAGGCGTAAATCCCGGGGGGGACGGGGGGGACAGGACCCCCCCATCTGAGGGTTGTCCCCCCTAAAAATATCATTACAAGCAACTCTGTGTCTTGAAAATAATATAATGAACATATACTTAAAATAATTGTGTAAGTAGTAAAACAAAATAAACGCAAAAAAGCGTTTTAAATTCAGAAATGTTTTGATTCCCCCCTCCCTTGCCTCACAGTGGTTTGGTCCACTGCCTAGATACACTCAGGACACGAGCCCGGTGGGAGCAGTGTTGCCAAGTCCGCGGTTTCCCCGCGGAATTAGGCTACTTTTACGCTCTTTCCGCGGGATGTTTTTCATGTCCGCGGGTTGGAGCGACCCCAATAACGTGACATTTAGCCCCTGGAAAGCGACATTTATCAGGGGAACCCAACCAAAAAACGTGTATTTTACCCCACCGGAACGCGATTTTTACCGGAAATCCCCCCTGAAAAGCCATTGGGCTAGTTTTGGGCTAGTTTTGAGTAGCAATTGGGCGGGTTTTGCTGTGAAAACCTGGCAACCCTGGGTGGGAGAGAGCAAAGTTCCTTAGTAGTTATGTGTAAGTAATTAGGCTGTCGAGGCTATTTTATTCTCTTTAAACATTGGGTGAAATTATTCTTTCTCTTTAATACAGATGATGCTGGATTATTAATAAATTAGTCATGACAAAAAAAATAAATAATGATATCCGATGTATTTTCTATGAGCAATTTATAAGGTTACCAAGCTTAACACCGTAGCTTGTCACCCACTATAACTAACACAGCGATAAACCTGTGTGTGAACTGATATTAGGCTAATATTGTAGACCTACCGATGTGTTGGGTTTTGCTCAGTATGATGTTAAGTGGCAGGCTTAATGCGGTTGAATATCTAAAGAGACGTACTCGGTCCCAGACGAAACCTAAAATACTATGGAGGATGCAAAATAATCATTATAATATGACTGCGTGGTGAACCATATGAACCGAACTCATATTTAAGCACGGTCTCCATGCTGTTTACACATGCTGTGTACACATATCTATCCTTACAAGTACAATTTTGTCTGTATTATTTGTGTCCCCTTCAAAAATTGCTCTTGAGAAATTTTATGTTTCTTGTCCCCCCCTACTGTTAGATTAAATTTACGCCCCTGCTGATGAGGTGGTATGCTTAGGATCATGAGCAGTTCTTTTCCTTCTCCATACTCTTCTCTTCCCATCACTCTGGTACAAGTTAATCTTGGTCTCATCTGTCCATAGGATGTTGTTCCAGAACTGTGAAGGCTTTTTTAGATGTCGTTTGGCAAACTGGGTTTACAATGGTTTACATCTTGTGATGAACCCTCTGTATTCACTCTGGTGAAGTCTTCTCTTGATTGTTGACTTTGACACACATACACCTGCCTCCTGGAGAGTGTTCTTGATCTGGCCAACTGTTGTGAAGGGTGTTTTCTTCACCAGGGAAAGAATTCTTCGGTCATCCACCACAGTTGTTTTCCGTGGTCTTCCAGGTCTTTTGGTGTTGCTGAGCTCACTGGTGCGTTCCTTCTTTTTAAGAATGTTCCAAACAGTTGTTTTGGCCACGCCTAATGTTTTTGCTATCTCTCTGATGGGTTTGTTTTGTTTTTTCAGCCTAATGATGGCTTGCTTCACTGATAGTGACAGCTCTTTGGATCTCATCTTGACAGTTGACAGCAACAGATTCCAAATGCAAATAGCACACTTGAAATGAACTCTGGACCTTTTATCTGCTCATTGTAATTGGGATAATGAGGGAATAACACATACCTGGCCATGGAACAGCTGAGAAGCCAATTGTCCCATTACTTTTGGTCCCTTAACAAGTGGGAGGCACATATGCAAACTGTTGTAATTCCTACACCGTTCACCTGATTTGGATGTAAATACCCTCAAATTAAAGCTGACAGTCTGCAGTTAAAGCACATCTTGTTCGTTTCATTTGAAATCCATTGTGGTGGTGTATAGAGCCAAAAATGTTAGAATTGTGTCGATGTCCCAATATTTATGGACCTGACTGTATATGACCTTTTGAATCTTATAAATGATGACAGAATTTTATTTTTTAAGTAACTGTCCCTTTAAGACAGGGGTGTCAAACTTAATTCCTGGCGGCCACAGCCCTGCAGAGTTTAGCTCCAACCCTAATTAAACACACCTGATCAAGCTAATCACGTCCTTCAGGCTTATTTGAAAAATACATGGTATGTGTGTTGGAGCAGGGTTGGAACTAAACTCTGCAGGGCTGCGGCCCTCCAGGAACTGAGTTTGACACCCCTGCTTTAAGAGTTTTAAAGGGGTCCTATTATGCTCTTTTACAAAGTATTGATTTTGTTTTGGGGGTGTACTAGAACATGCTTTCATGCTTGGTGGTTCGAAAATCGCATTCTTTTTCACATAATTTACATTATTACAATACCTTCCTCCCCAGCCTGGCACAAACGGCCCGCCTTCCGAAAAACAAAATGTGTTGTGATTGGTTAGCTGCTCCAGTGCGTTGTGATTGGAGAACAGCTTATACCAGGGCTATTCAATTAGATTCATTTGAGGGCCGGATTATCCAACTGAAAATTTGAAGGGGGCCAAGGGGGTGGGGGCCGTCTCGATCGCTTTCTGGGGGACCTATAAAATTATAAATTAAAATTGAAATGCATGTTTAGCAGTAAAATAAACTAATATTACCAACACCAACATCTATAAAAGGTTAACATTAGTGCTGACTATCAATCAATTCAAAAAAAAAAAAAATCTAAATTTTCTGTAATTAATCATATAATTCTATAATTATAGACTTCTATAATTAATCGCATATTTACATATATTTATGTAGTCATAATTTCACATTGAACCTCCAAATAGAAACAACATAAAGATAGTATATTTTAAATATGTGATAATGGCATCTTTTTACCAAGTAGCCTATTATTAATGAAGTATTGATTCCAATACTGCTACTAGTGTCTCTATTAAATGCATTTTACCTTTCAATTATAGCCATTCAACACCACAGTATAATTAAAAGCCATTATATTTAACATTTAATAGGCTCTGAAATATATAACAACTTTCAATTTAAGTGATTTTAAAACAATCTTCACATAAACTATGAATTGTATATGCATAAACTAGATTATTCTTATTCAGCCTACAAAAGTTAATCAGCGACTAGAGCAGTCAGTGACGATTTCTGTTTTTCGTTTATTGTTTGATTTTCATCAAAGACAGACTTCAGCAGATTTCACTTTAAAATCAGCGCTGTCTCTTTAAAACCTGATGCACATGACACAGAACCGACACATATTCGATTCTCCCAACTCTTTACGGTCATTTAAGACTTTATAGCTCATTTAAGATATAACTCATTTAACTCATTTGAGAATACGTTTATGAGGTAACTCGCCAAAACTGCGCTTTTGTCATAATTGTGTGTGTTTTTGTCTGTTGAAGCACTACTGGCGCTCTGTGTGAAGCGGCTCAGTTTTATGCGTACAGCCGAACGTGCAGCCTTTCAACTTCATTTGATAATACTTTTCATCCAGTGTTTGCGCAATTTCTTGCCAGAAGTTATGACCGATAACACTGTCTTTATACTCGGTTAAACTAGAGTTGTGGATATCTCATAACTCCCTCATACAAGCGTTTGTCAACGCTGCTGTCTATTTATGTTGCGGTCTCCGGTAGATTGTTGTGGTTCTTGCGTCTGTTTCTTTTCTTTTTCGGCTGGCCCGGGCCAGTGTTGCCACCTTGTGGACAAATAACAACAATTAATAATAACAATAACAACAAATAATAACAATTCAGGCCATATGTGCGACCTGCATGTACTTCTCCCTCAGGCCGGATGAAGATGTTTGGTGGGGCGGATTGGGTCCGCAGGCCGCCAATTGAATAGCTCTGCCATAGTCCCACAGATTTACACTATTTTTGGCGACATATATATGCAAATTCATTTTCTGCCAGCAGGAGGCGCTGTTGGAGCGGGAGAGATCGAGGTTTCCCCGGTAGCGCTGTACACAAAGCAGAGCTCCTGAAAGTCGTGACGTATTGTCAAGTATGGTGACCCATACTCGAAATTGGTGCTCTGCATTTAACCCATCCAAGTGCACACACACAGCAGTGAATAGTGAACAATCGCACACACACACACAGTGAACACACACCCGGAGCAGTGGGCAGCTATTGCTCCAGCGCCCGGGGAGCAATTGGGGGTTCGGTGCCTTGCTCAAGGGCACCTCAGTCATGGTATCGAAGGCAGAGAGAGTGCTGTTTGTTCACAATTCCCACCTTCAATTCCTGCCGGTGCGAGAATCGAACCGGCAACCTTCAGGTTACAAGCCCGACTCCCTAACCATCAGGCCACGACTCCTCTCACAAATGCTACTTTATCAGACATTACATGCAAGATGAAATGAAAATGACATCCAAAATTTTCTGAAGACAGTCGGTTTTCTACAGAAATACAGTGATATAAAAACACCAGCACCGGGTTTCGATTTTGAAACGTGCAGTGCTCAACCAAGCGTTCTCTCCACCTGCCAACCATTCAAATTTCCGTTGGCGGGGCTTATTTTAATGTTATACTATGAGGCCGTTGAATGCTTGAATCTGATTGGCTGACGAACGTTCTAAGGTGTGCAATTATTTTCGGGGAAATGCACGGCGACCGTAGTTCCAGGCAGCTCTTGACCGCATTACATGACCATATCACTTCGCCAAATGATTTCTGTTATTTCAAAGGTCTTACAACAGCAAAATAACCAAAACCCACAAGGACACTGGCCAAATAAATATAGTAAACAAAAGGATAAAAACAACAGATAATGTCCATGTTTTTACCACAAAATTACGCTTTATTATGTTTGGAAAGCACATACTCTATCTCTCCCGCTCTCTCTCCCTCACAGACCGCACATACATAACAGTTACAGTTTGCACACACACTAACATACATGCGCTAATGTTGTTAGCGCTACTCTGACGATTTTATCAGTAGTGTAACGCTTGCTTGAGCACTTGTGAGTGTTTTCGGGGCTTTATCTGAAGGTTTAAAGAAATAATACCCTCGAATACTGACGAGCTCTTTTTCCACACTTTATTCTCTATTCACCTCCTCCTCTCCTTTCTTTTTTTTCTCTGACTTCCGCCCTGTCAGAATAAAAGTCCTCATAACTACAGACACTTTAACATGGGGCATTTCTAACACAAAATAAAATTGTTTAATTTTTTTTTAACTCTTACAGTAGTTTAACAACTTAAAAACTACATGAATTCTCACAAGCGAAGTAACAACAACGGTGCTGTTCGTGAAGAAAATGAACTAAGTTTCACTATAACTAGAGACATTGCTGCCGAACACTATTGAGAGACGCACAGAGGTAATCTCTCTCTCTCGGAGAAATGGGATATATCGCCCTCCGAAGGGCACTTCGGAGTGAAAACAATCATGGCTGCCATATTGAAGGGTCGTTCCAAACCGAAGTGCTCAAAACTAGCCACTTCAAAAGGCCCTTCGGAATGAAGGATTTCGAAGGGTACAACTGATGGACACTTCGGGCTCCCATGATCCTTTGCACAGATTCTTTGCATGATGACGGCGCTTCCGTATGATGACGCAGAAGGGCACTTCAAGAAACAGTTGTTTGGTCCCCTACATCCTTCAACCCTTCGAAGCTCTCACTCCGGAGGGTAAACCCCTTTGAAGGGATTAGGGCATAGGGATGAGCCCTTCCGAATGGAACGCAGGGTCTCTCTCTCTCTCTCTCTCTCTCTCTTTCTCTCTCTCTCTCTCTCTCTCTCTCTCTCTCTCTCATAACTTAGTTATTGACTGTATTAACTGTATTAGTCTGCTATCAACGGCTCAAGCCTCGTTACTAGGTTTAAAATGACGTTTTGGAATTAGCAACGGAGGCGTTGGATGAGATAATCGGAAGAAATAATCCTGCTCACAATAGCGATTTAAGTAGAAAAACCGGACGAATGCCTAGAAATATATCATCTGATCGATGTCTTGAGGTGTGGCAACCGTAGTATAAGCGGAATAATTGACTTCGGTCCATTGAATTATTAGAAAAATAATGCACACCCGAGCCGGGTGTGCATTATTTTTCTAATAATTCAACGGCCCGTCGTCAGTTATTCCTTACATATTCTAATGGGCCGCTTTGTGATATCATAAATACAGGAAAACAACACTGTAGTCCAAACAAGCCGTTCGTTGTAGTTCTTGAAAAGGGATTTTTTAAAAACAAAATATCTCCCTTTGGAGTGGACTTTGAGATTTGTAACTTTGTAGACCTTTTTATGCCCAAACATACACACTACACACTGACTAAAATTCAAAAAGTGAAAAGGCATAATAGGACTTCTTTAAAACGGAAACATTTCTCAAGGCATTGCATCTGGATGGACCAAAGTCAACAGTCTCTTCCTAGTTTCTTCAGTGCTGAGCAAAACTAAATTCTGTGCCGTAATTTAAACAAGTTTCACTTTGTGGCACAGTTAACAATATACCATTATACCAGATTTTATAATTAAAACAGTCAAAAGTGTTGCTTACTACACTATATCTGATTTAGAGATAAGTACTAGGGCTCTGCATGATTTATGACAAAATTAATGAGGCTGATAAATCAGTCAGAGCTTCACCAAAATCATTCAAGGCTAGCATCACCCATGATGTAAGGTAAAAAAAAAAAAAAAAAAAAAAAAAAAAAAATCATCTTGTCAACACTGTCTCTTTCTATCTTATTTACTAACTGGAAGGTATCATGTTGAATGTTGTCCTTTCCCCTCTTTCTTTGGCCTCAATTCCATCTCTCCTCTTATCTTCTCCTCTCTTTGAACTCTTGGCTGAGGTTTCTTTTATCTGTCAGACATCTCTCTGTCTGTCAGTATCTGCTGCCCTGATGTCTGTGAAAGTGTCTGGAGTAAAGAGTGCACCTGTGATTGCTTTGAAGCACTTTGACTGTGTAATTCACACATCGGACAGGATCCTGGACAAAAGTAACAGCATATCTTGCCACTGAAGGTCACTGAGAAGAAACTCAAAATGCAAGTGACTGACATTTTACAGATTCACAGAAAGTCTGTAATGTGTCACTTTCATTTGCACCACAACATCACTTCTCTCAAGCACGCAGGCAGCCCAGCTCTCTGGCTCTGTTTTCCTGGCTGACCACTGCTTGTGACAAACAGGTAATATCTCTGGCAGATCTATATGAGGGACACAGATGCTTCACAACATGTGATTATAGCTTCATGAATGAAGTGTTGGGCAGAGAAAATCAATGAGATCTACATACAATACAAACAACAATTAACAATTAGCAAATAAGAGCAACAACAATTTATAAAATATGTGGTGTTTTTTGTTTTTGAAATGGTCTTGTTCATGTATAAGGTTTTTTTTTTTTCTCATGAAAATATTTCTAGAATATAAATATGAAACTCTCCGTCCCAACCTTACACCTCCAACCTCCAAAATGCACCAAACAACCCGTCTTACACACAATCCATCTCTCTCTCTCTCTCTCTCTCTCTCTCTCTCTCTCTCTTTCTCAGCAGCAGATATACCTGTCAGTACACTGTGCACTCTTAGCTCACTGTGGACAGACACAAGCCGACGTCATCTCTATCTTTGCTGATTCCTGTGCTCACTGACATGTGTCATCTTACATTTATTTCTGGTTGTGCTTAGGAGCAAATATATATCTTTGGGTAGGCTGACTAGGCTAGTTTTGATATGATTTTAGTTGAGACAATTGAATGTGTCTTAAATAAATAATATTATAAACATGGATACATTATAATTAAATAATAGATAAAGGCAACAGTGGAAAGGAAACCTGTTGAAAAAAACAACATGTACACTGCAAGAAAGGGAAAATAAATTTTATTTTCATAACATTATTACATAACGCTATGTTTTTGTTTACTGTTAAAAACAAGGGCTATCAATAGAAAAAAATAATTATCTCAAAACTCCAAAGTAATATAGTAATAGCCTATGTAAATTCTGTAAATGTTTTAAAAACTATTTTATTAAAACATATTTAATTCATATTTCATGTTACCTCTGTAAAAACCTAAATAAATATGCACTTTTGGTCAAAAGTTAGTATTATCAAGATTATCAAGATGTTTTTGAAAGGTATCTTATGCTCACTACTGCAATTATTTTATTAAAAATACAGTAAAAACTGTAATATTGTGATAAATCATTAAAATTTAAAATAACTGTTTTCTATTGTAATGTATTTCAAAATGTGTTCAACATCCACGAGTTCCACTTTTTTATACATTGCCTAAAATCTATAAAAGTTTGGAAAACCCAGTAGGAAGACCCATAGTTTCAATATTGGGAGTGTAACAGAAAAAAAAAATCTCAGTATGTGGATTACTACCATAAAACTTTGGTGACAACACTTCCATCCTTTTTAAATGATACTGGTGATTTCCTGAGACTTTTGGATAAGACTGTTATACCAGAACAATGTTTGCTAGTATCATCTGATGTTCAGTGACTGTATACTGTCATTCCACAGGATACTGGCATTGCATATTGTATGCATTTCCTAGATCTGAGATCGAATAAGAACCCTCCATCATGCTTTTTGGCTAATCTGATGAGACTAGTTCTCACTAGGAATTATTTTAGATTTGAAAATGACTCTTACCTACAGCGATACGGGACAGCTATAGGTATTCGAATGGCTCATAATTATGCAAATTTACACCTTGGGTTTGTTGAGAAATTTCAGGTCCTTGATGGAACTAAGAATCCATTTTTTTTAATCAAATATTATTGTACAAGCATTACATTGATGACATTTTTGTACTGTTCTAAGGAGATTTACGATCTTTGAACTCCTTTCATCAGTATCTTAATTCTATAACAGTCCACCTTAAATTTACAATCTCATTTAGTGATTTTTTTGGATGTTCATGTTACCAAGGTAGGACAATTATTGAGCACAGAACTTTTCAGGAAAAAACAAAAAACAAAACAAAAAAAGGTTATAATTATAGGTGGTTGGATTGTGCAGAATATAAATTAAAAACAGTACAAAGGGAGCATCTACTCACTGCGGCTAATAAAACTCAAAACAATAAAAGGAATTTTTTGGTACAATTCGTTACTACATACACTCCCCAAGCTCCAATACTTTGTAACATTATACGGAAATATTGGCATTTTTTACAATCAGACACAGGTCTTTCCAAAGTGTTTGAACATCCCCCATTAATGTCTTTTCGAAAAGCAAGTAGTTTAAAGAGTCATTTGAAGGCTGATGTTTGCACAAGTCCCTCTAAGCCTCTATCATCTGCAATTCCTCCACGTAACTTCAAATGTGGGAATTGTACTCAGTGTCAGTACACTAGGAGACTGAAATATTTTCCACATTCTAGAACAGGCAAAAACATATTTATAAAAAAATTAATCACCTGCAATTCCTGTAATGTCATTTATGCTATACGCTGTCCATGTGGAATGTTGTATGTTGGTGAAACATAAAGAGAATCAAAAACTGGTATTTGTGAACATCGCAGTGCTATAAGACGTGAGGACATGAGCAACCCAGTAGCATAATACTTTAAAGAATATTCACATTCTATTTGAGAGTTCTTTTTACTTTGGTATTGAACAAGTTCATTCAGTAGGTCAGGGAGGTGATATTGTTGTGAAATGTAAATCTAGGGGGGCTTTTTGGATTTTTACTTTAGATACATTATTTCCCAGAGGTCTCAATCAAGAAATTGATTATGGTATGTTTTACTGATTCTCTGTTTTTCTTCTCCTTAAACTTGTTTGGAAGCCGCACCCCTAAAGAGTGACACACCTGTTGCTAATTACAAGAATGTTTAAAGCATTGTTTGGGACTGCTGTTCTTGATGTCTGATGAAGGCCTTGATAACGGCCGAAATGTCATTTTAATTAATAAAGTTTTGACCTCTTCAAGAGTGAGCGCTGTAATGTATTTCAAAATGGAATTTATTTCTGCAATAGCAAAGCTGAATTTCCAGCATCATTACTTCAGTGTCACATGAGCCTTCTGAAATCATTCTAATATGCTGATTTGATGCTAAATAAACATTTCATCTTATTTTCAATACTGATCATTTATTTATTTATTTTTTTTTTTGTGGAAAAAAATCGTTTTTTTTTTATTGTGGTTTACACATACACACATACATATACATAAATGCACGTGCACACACACACACACACACGCACACACACATACACACACACACACTCTCACACACATTGGTATTGGTGGTATATGGGGACTCTCCATAGGCATAATGGTTTTTATACTGTACAAACTGTATTTTCTATTGCTCTATACACCAACCCTACACCTAAACCTACTCCTCACAGAAAACTTTGTGCATTATAACATTTTCAAAAAAACAAAACAAAAAACAAACAAACAAACAAACAAATAAACAAACAAACAAAAACATTTAGTATGTTTTTAAGCCTTTTCAACTATGGGGACATAGGCAGTGTTCTCATAAACCACATTCACACTGTAATACCTCTGTCATACCCATGTCATTATACAATTTTTTTTCCGCATAAACCACCCAAACCAGTGCACGCATTTCCAATAAATTTGCTTGAGCAAAATGTTTTGTCAGAGCTCACTCAACAGCAAAATCTTTTTGTGTCTACAAGTGCATCTCAATAAATTAGAATGTCGTGGAAAAGTTCATTTATTTCAGTAATTCAACAAAAATTGTGAAACTCGTGTATTAAATAAATTCAGTGCACACAGACTGAAGTACTTTAAGTCTTTGGTTCTTTTAATTGTGATGATTTTGGCTCACATTTAACAAAAACCCACCAATTCACTATCTCAACAAATTAGAATACTTCATAAGACCAATAAAAAAAATTAAAAAAAAACATTTTTAGTGAATTGTTGGCCTTCTGGAAAGTATGTTCATTTACTGTATATGTACTCAATACTTGGTAGGGGCTCCTTTTGCTTTAATTACTGCCTCAATTCGGCGTGGCATGGAGGTGATCAGTTTGTGGCACTGCTGAGGTGATATGGAAGCCCAGGTTTCTTTGACAGTGACCTTCAGCTCATCTGCATTTTTTTGGTCTTGACAATACCCCATAGATTCTCTATGGGGTTCAGGTCTGGTGAGTTTGCTGGCCAGTCAAGCACACCAACACCATGGTCATTTAACCAACTTTTGGTGCTTTTGGCAGTGTGGGCAGGTGCCAAATCCTGCTGGAAAATTAAATCGGCATCTTTAAAAAGCTGGTCAGCAGAAGGAAGCATGAAGTGCTCCAAAATTTCTTGGTAAACGGGTGCAGTGACTTTGGGTTTCAAAAACACAATGGACCAACACCAGCAGATGACATTGCACCCCAAATAATCACAGACTGTGGAAACTTAACACTGGACTTCAAGCAACTTGAAGCAACTTCTTCCAGACTCTAGGACCTTGGTTTCCAAATGAAATACAAAACTTGCTCTCATCTGAAAAGAGGACTTTGGACTACTGGGCAACAGTCCAGTTCTTCTTCTCCTTAGTCCAGGTAAGACGCCTCTGACGTTGTCTGTGGTTCAGGAGTGGCTTAACAAGAGGAATACAACAACTGTAGCCAAATTCTTTGACACGTCTGTGTGTGGTGGCTCTTGATGCCTTGACCCCAGCCTCAGTCCATTCTTTGTGAAGTTCACCCAAATTCTTGAATCAGTTTTGCTTGACAATCCTCATAAGGCTGCGGTTCTCTCGCTTGGTTGTGCATCTTTTTCTTCCACACTTTTTCCTTCCACTCAACTTTCTGTTAACATGCTTGGATACAGCACTCTGTGAACAGCCAGCTTCTTTGGCAATGAATGTTTGTGGCTTACCCTCCTTGTGAAGGGTGTCAGTGATTGTCTTCTGGACAACTGTCAGATCAGCAGTCTTCCCCATGATTGTGTAGCCTAGTGAACCAAACTGAGAGACCATTTTGAAGGATCAGGAAACCTTTGCAGGTGTTTTGAGTTGATTAGCTGATTGGCATGTCACCATATTCTAATTTGTTGAGATAGTGAATTGGTGGGTTTTTGTTAAATGTGAGACAAAATCATCACAATTAAAAGAACCAAAGACTTAAAGTACTTCAGTCTGTGTGCACTGAATTTATTTAATACACGAATTTCACAATTTGAGTTGAATTACTGAAATCAATTAACTTTTCCATGACATTCTAATTTATTGAGATGCACCTATATGTCTGTCTTGCAGGTGTCCTGTTGTGTTGAATTCAGAAAGCTGTGCTTTGTGAATGGTGTTGTACTGTTGAATGAAAGGGTGAAGTGTTAGAAGCTGAAAACTTTGAGTCAACCCTCCTTCTCTCCCTCTCTTTATGGTGAGACGAGTTCTAAACATCTGCCAGAACACAGTGCCAGGCAAATATCAGCTATCAGCCACCTATCCTCGCCAACATCACTGCCTGCTGCTATATATATGTCAGTCTCATTTTATTTGAATGTTTGCATCCATGTACTTACAAGTGCATTACTAGATTAATTTCAGGTGCAAACTGTGCAATAAGAAAGATCACAACAACAAACAGAAGGGGGTGAAAGGTTCAGCGCACATGTACAGATGCTCATATTCAAGACGCCATTACTGAACACAAACACTTCAGTAACATACATATTTATGTCAGTTTACACTTTTTGTGGTAAAGTTATACCACATCTCAAAAAGCAATAAAAGACCATTTATGTGTTCTTTCTGCAATTTTGTGCCCCACAGGGCACTTGAAATTCAGGTATTGCTACAGCAATACATAAAACTAGATCATTTTTTTCATATTGTGAAACCTTCTGTATATAAGAGGACATCTTGGGGTTTTCTGTTGTATCCAATTTGCCAAGATTGAAACATGATAAACCGTTTTTCCTGTAGCAAACAGCCGCTATTGCAACTATCATTCTTTTGACTGGAAGATCTCAGGATGATACATACACTCAATGACTGATGGAATTTGTCAGAATCAATTCATCCCTTATTCAGTCGCTCTTGAATCTCTCTGTTTTTGCATCTCTCCAGTTTTTCTGCATCTTTGCCTCTTTTTCAATGTGCATCCATATTCTTGATTTTCTTGTTTTGTCCCCTCTTTTTCTGTAATGCACAGTGCTCCGTCTGATTCAGATGGTGACTCACTGACTGTGTCCACTGTGCTGAGTTCCAATTATCTACATGCATTTCAAGTACTGCATGCTGTAATGTTATTTCATATAGAATTAAGTGTAATTTTCATGTGTTTTTTTTTTTTTTTGTTTGTTTTTGTTTTTTTTGCCTAGAACCCCACAGGTGTGCTTGTTTAGCTTCAACCTTTTTTTTTTTTTTTTTTCTCCAAATATAGAAAGTTAGAGAGCTGAGTGTTACAAACAGGAGACCTCCTGTCCTTGTAAATGGATTGTGTTCCAATCTAAATTAGATTCACTGCTGTAATAGAAAAGAATAAGGCAGGCGCAAGGTTTAGGGCTGCAAGGACAATTTTCAGAGAATCAGAGCATAATGTCTCCATTTCCAGGCAATCAGGATTTACTTTAAGGCACTGTAAGTGCTTTCCATTTTCGTAAGATACCAAATCCTTATTTTTGAGCAAATCCTGACACTTGTTACTCAAACTAATAGATATGGGTTGTGGTAGACTTACAGTAATTTACAAGAGAGAGTAGTTAAATTCATTAGACTGACTGATTTATTTTGACATTCATGACCATCAGTGCTCACAACGGAAGCAATAAGGACCCTGCTGCTTGCCATTTTAATGTGTTTGAATAATCAAGACATCAACATTTCATTTGCAATTCCAAAATAATCAAAGGGGCATAATGCAAATTAATATTTAATATTTAATATTACTGACTCAACCCAACTGCATTGGGTTAAATCAATAAAAGTAATTTTTTTTCCAAAGACAAGTTTCTAGTTTAAACAGAAATAGCTACTTAAGGTAAACACTACATACTTTAAAGACAGATTACGTATGTTTTTGTTTATGTTTGCCGGTTTTATTTGTTCCAATAGTACTAGTGGTTTTGAACTTAACACTGACACCTATTGGCCTAGTATTTGGCTGGCTGTTGCATTGCACCGATCTGCATACTGGAACTGCGGGTCGTCATGGTTTGTTTCATCACTCCAGCAGAGACTGCCTGTTTGGAAGTTTTATTTTTCCACTTCTGTTTGGACTGGCGAATCAGCATGTCTGGATGTCAACTTGGACTTCTGTGTTATGTTGGACTGCTTGTTTGGACATTTTGTTTTTATCTCACACTCATTTGATTTGAACTGTCTGGTGGATGACACACACGATCCATACCAGCATTTTAAGCAATGCTGTTTACTCAGGCTTGGGTGTTATGCTGTGTCTGTACGTATAGTGTATGTTTTTGTCATATTGTTGAGTTGCTTGTTTTGTTTTGATGTATTTTTTATGCTTTGTGCAGTAAAATTACTTAGTAACTGTCAGAAAGTAAAATCAACATTATTAGTAGAAGTAGTAGTAGCTTGGTGACGCTGCTGGTCATGTGACGACCCGCTCCATAAAAGAATTAAACAGCTTTTTCTGGAAAACTGATAAGAATGGAGATTTTATCTTAGGCTATGTGAGTCTACATTATTTCTAAAACGTGCTTTTATTATGTGGGAACAAATTACTGGGTGCACATTTAACATTTTACTCTGTTTAAATACTGTCACTAATTAAATCGTGGAAATCCGTGACAATGTTTGGATGTAGAGAGGTATTGAGAGATACTACGCAACAGGTTGTTACTTTTTATTAGACACTTAAGCTTCTGTTATAGCCTACTCATGCATAAGACGAAACGCAATTATAACCACGGCTTTATACAGAAATATAAGAAAATGCTCCACTCATCCCAATAATGGAAAAAGTGCCGTGCGCGCTCACCTGTAGGACGGTTTTAGCAGTTATCGAGGACACAATAGTGGTGCATATAAATTCGTCGTTTATCAGTCGCTGTCCCATGGTGAAAAGCATCGGAGTGGCCAGGAGAAAAGACGCGAGCCACATGGCGCTGATGAGTTTCTTGGTGCGGCTCCGCGACATGATGCTCTTCGCCTTGAACGGGTGGCAGATGGCCATGAAGCGCTCCACGCTCAGGCTGGCGATGTTGAACGCCGTCGCATACGAGCAGCCGTCCCGCAGAAAGTAGTACCCTTTACAAACAGCCTCGCCAAAAGCCCACGGGTGATGCACCCAGATGAAGTTATATAACTCAATGGGCATGCAGAGGATCA
This sequence comes from Spinibarbus caldwelli, assembly GCA_039654775.1. Taxonomy (NCBI): domain Eukaryota; kingdom Metazoa; phylum Chordata; class Actinopteri; order Cypriniformes; family Cyprinidae; genus Spinibarbus; species Spinibarbus caldwelli. Next base: position 19,619,106 of record CM077260.1, read on the forward strand.
AGATGAGCAGATCGGATATGGCCAGACTCGCCAGGTGATAGTGCACCGTGCTCTGGAGGTTTTGAAGAGATTTCTTCGTGAGAAGTGTGTACAGGGTGATCGAGTTCCCCAAACATCCGATTACAAACAACACCACATAAATCACAGTAACAAAAACTTTAGAATAGATGTCTGTATTCACGTCCAAATCCTCCTCGGAGACGCTTTCCGTTTTATTGTCCAGAAATTGCTGGGACCGGTTTGCCGAAGAGAGAAGTTTCTGCGTTAAGATGCGCAAGTCTATGAAGTTGCGTCCTGATAGCGTAGTATTGACCTCCATGTTAGTTTTTAAATATCAACACATAACGAAGGTAAAATTAAACAACGTTTTCCTTGCTAAGTTTTTCACATTTCTACATTTGGCGAGCTGTGCGCAAAGCTGTGGTGAACTGGGGCCACTGCTCTAAACTAACTCTTACAGGTCTGCGAAATCGAGACGTTCAGAGGCTTTTATATGATGAGGAGGCGTACAAAAGCAAACCTTGAACAATGACGCAGTGCCATTCAACGATTGGTGTATTTTTTCCTCTGTGAGACTGCGCTATAACCTTGAACATATGAAAGAGCGTCTCAGTTCTGAGTGCTTTATTGAAATGTTCTGGATGCAAGGTTTAGAAACATGTGGTATATTGAAGTCAGATTTTTTAGTTGAAGTAAAAATGTTCTTATCATTATTTTCTAGCACATTTGTTTCCATCTGTTCCAACTTGTAACTTAGATTTTACTTAGAATTCAAGTCAGCAGACTTGAGGTATCATTTTGAGTAGAATGCAAAATATCCCAAAAAAAAATTTTTCAGCATTTTATCAGGTCAGTTTCCACTTTGCACCACTGTCCTAGTCAGTTTAATGGTTTTTACTGTATTCTGTGATAATGACGTGCTGGCTGCACAATATCTAGCTTAATATGCAGCTTAATATAATAGAAATACTGACATGAAGTTTATTATCATTAACTCATTAGTGAGAGAGTGGAGAGACAAAATAGGAGCCCAGCTATGCAGGAAACAGCTTTCTCAGATGAGTATTCAAGGGTAATTATTCAGAAATATTTGTCTCCGATTGACCAATCAGAATCAAGCAGAAAGCTGTGTAATAGGAAGAGGTATTAAGTAAAGTGGGCAGTGCAGAAGCCTGATGGCTAAACTGTTTTTTAATCTCTTTGTTCATGACTGGATCCCCCAGAAGCATCTTGCCAGAGTGAAGTGGTATATACAGATTGTGTTCTGGGTGGCTGCTTTTATTATTTTGTGGCCTTTCCTCAGACAAACATGACTGGTGTGTTTTGCATGTTTAGATATACTTTGAATAAGATTTGAATATAAATAACAAAGACGTATTCATTTATTATTTTGAGATTTGTCAGCAAGTGCCACTATAATTAATGAACCACACAAATGAACAGTGAACATGTTCAAAGGTTAATGGCATTTAATTCTATACAACAACTGTCCATCACTCGGTGTAATGAAGATGTAATGCTATTATGAGTCAGGCCTGTCAGGAATGAGGTGGATAGAGGGTGATGGATGGGAATGAGCAGGCGTTTGTCGTCAGACTGTTCTCAGTGTTGTGATCTCTTTTGTCAGCTCTACAGTATCTCCTGTCTCAAGAATAATGGTCTCTGAATGTCCTATGATTAATAAATCGCTTCACCACCTGCCCCTAATTCTGGCTGTCGCAAGGAGGATGAAGATGAGCCCCTTTCTAATGTGGTCTGTCCCATCTTCATTAATTGTGACATTATGTAAATCATGCAGCTTTTACATTTGGCCATTTTTATTTTTATTATTTTTCAAAATGCTAAAGCATGCCACAGCAGTTTGTTTTAATTGAAAGCTTGACTTAATATACAAAACCTTTGAATGCAAACTTTATGTTGTGATGATGCACATTATGTAGTGCACATTAACATTATAATATAATAAAATGTTAAATAGTGCCAGTATGTTAATAAAATCAATGTTCTTGTCCAAATTGTACCTGTAGAGTTTAATTATTATGTCTAAACAGAGTGTAGATCATTTTTAAATTCTATGGTTGTTTTTTCTAGAAATTAACACTGACATCAACATCAAATACAAAATTTATCAAAATATTCATGTGGTGAAAAGCATGCAAAATGTGGAATAAGTATTACATTACTAAATATTACATTTTGTAATTAAATTTAAAGTAAAAAAAAATCCATTCTGTTAACTAACTAATTAATAGAACAGTGAGAAAGTATGGCTACAATTACAATATAATTACAACCAAAAATCATAAATCTGGATTCAGAGTTAGAAACCGTCTTAATAGGCTCTTCGTTGGATCTGTCTGAAAGATAACATGCTGTTTTTTTTGTTTGTTTTTTTTAATGTTATTTATGTATTAATGTTATTCCTTACGCTTGCATGCCCTCGTTATGGCTTTCCATAAAATCATGACTCCTGAGGTTAGCTCTCTCTCCTCCCGCTCCCTCTCCTTTTAGGTAATAACTTTTGTTTCCCACAATCATAAATCATGCAGAAACAGAAAAAGAACAGAGGAAGAAAAACAAACCAAACCAAACATATTTCAAAAATTGATGAGATGATAAAAGCAGATTAAGGAAAAAAATACCACATTCATTTCAGTGTGTTAGTTAATGTCCCATTCATTTCATCTATCATATTGCAAGAGAATGTCTACAGCAGTTCACTAAATTTGAATCCAGATGTTTTATGCAGTCTATAGCTACACTTTGTGGTTTGGCTCAGTTCCGTGTAGATTAATTACCATTTGGATATAAATGTGACCCCTTTTCTCATGTTAATTAGATTTCACAGTGATCAAGTTTGTAATAATTCTCAGTGGCCCACTCCTGATAACCATTTTGTAATTTATGGCCATTATTAAAAGTGACATAACCCAGCACTCACTTTATTTTCTCTAAAGCACTGCAGCTCTTTTACACAGCAGAAACTCCATTGTTGTGAATGCACTGTGTGAGTCTGCTGCTGTATTTAATGCTGATTTGCTCACATACTGCTTTGTATTTGCTTGTATGTTTAATGAAAACATTATGAAACAAATAGCACATTCTACTCAACTTCACATAAGTGCGTGGTCTTCTTGACGTGGATGGGAAAACATAGGTGTCAAACATATTTTCATAATTAGCCACCTCTCAAGAAGATTACAAAAGTCTTTCTCAATTTAAAAGTCCTGAAGTCAAGTGTTCTCACAATGCAACCCATCATTGATATTCAAATCCCATCAACATCAACTCAGGTCTTGAGAACTATTGATTGCTTGAACATTTATCACTGTGTCGCCAGCATGTTATTTTATTGGTTGAAAGGAAGTTTCCCAGTGGGAGCTCTGTAATTTCCTCCTGAAGTGCCATGCACCATTGCAGTTTTCTTCTGACTGATGTGGCAGGCATATTGGACCTTATAATTGATCTGTGAACAAGAGTTCTTATGCACTGCATCTCATCCGCAACAATGTTTACATGTTTGTAGCCTTTTAGTTTTGTAACAAAGGACATCCTGGAGGCTTTCTCTATATATAAAAGTACTTTTTTTTGCTTTCAGAACCCTTCAAAAAGGGCCACTGCACTGGTAAGACATCAGCAGAAACATGTTGTTTAATATTGTATGTAATTAATAATGATAATCAAATATTTTATCACAATGCACAGCCATTTTTGAAAGGCATTCAATTGACGAATGATGCCCAAAAGGTGTAGTTACATCATCGACCAGCAGGGGCTTGCTGGGGCAGTCAGCTTTGACCTCCTGGTACTGCTAAAATAAATCTAATTTAAGAGATGAAACATAGCAAGGGTCATTGAGATAAAAACAAGCCTAATTCTGTGGGTCATTCATCCATAGCTATAAAAGTAATGGCAGTAAGATAAGAAATATTTAAGGCAGAGATTTTGTGCTATAAATACCTTGTTCTCTTGTAAGCACATTCTTTGAACAGGAAATTAACAAGAAATTCATTATCGGCGAAGGTCAAATGATCTGCCATTTGCGAATGATAAATTTTTACACGGTTATAGAATTTTCATTGCCACAAAATTCCCATTGATGCACCACTGAGTCTGTTTTTATACTCAAACTCATTTACATTATGTAAATGACATTTCTTAGCAATGCAACCCCTCACAAAACACATTATCACTCACAATCACTCACAAAGCAAGGTACATAAAGCACATTAATAACAATTAGCTAAAAAATGTGCAATGCTTTCTAAACTACCCTGCAAATATATTCATGTATATTCTATTAATGCAGATGATGTGAACAAATTTTATACTTAGAAAAATCCCTCAAAATTAGCTTAGACTGCAAGTCCTGGGCATGTATGTGAAGATGAAAAAATTAATTTTTTTATTAGTAGTAGTATTACTACTACTACTACTACTACTACTAAACACATACAGTGGGTACGGAAAGTATTCAGACCCCCTTAAATTTTTCACTCTTTGTTATATTGCAGCCATTTGCTAAAATCATTTAAGTTCTTTTTTTTCCTCATTAATGTACACACAGCACCCCATATTGACAGAAAAACACAGAATTGTTGACATTTTTGCAGATTTATTAAAAAAGAAAAACTGAAATATCACATGGTCCTAAGTATTCAGACCCTTTGCTGTGACACTCATATATTTGACTCAGTTGCTGTCCATTTCTTCTGATCATCCTTGAGATGGTTCTACACCTTCATTTGAGTCCAGCTGTGTTTGATTATACTGATTGGACTTGATTAGGAAAACCACACACCTGTCCATATAAGACCTTACAGCTCACAGTGCATGTCAGAGCAAATGAGAATCATGAGGTCAAAGGAACTGCCTGAAGAGCTCAGAGACAGAATTGTGGCAAGGCACAGATCTGGCCAAGGTTACAAAAAAATTTCTGCTGCACTTAAGGTTCCTAAGAGCACAGTGGCCTCCATAATCCTTAAATGGAAGACGTTTGGGACGACCAGAACCCTTTCTAGAGCTGGCCGTCCGGCCAAACTGAGCTATCGGGGGAGAAGAGCCTTGGTTAGAGAGGTAAAGAAGAACCCAAAGATCACTGTGGCTGAGCTCCAGAGATGCAGTCGGGAGATGGGAGAAAGTTGTAGAAAGTCAACAATCACTGCAGCCCTCCACCAGTCGGGGCTTTATGGCAGAGTGGCCCGACGGAAGCCTCTCCTCAGTGCAAGACACATGAAAGCCCGCATGGAGTTTGTTAAAAAACACCTGAAGGACTCCAAGATGGTGAGAAATAAGATTCTCTGGTCTGATGAGACCAAGATAGAACATTTTGGCCTTAATTCTAAGCGGTATGTGTGGAGAAAACCAGGCACTGCTCATCACCTGTCCAATACAGTCCCAACAGTGAAGCATGGTGGTGGCAGCATCATGCTGTGGGGGTGTTTTCAGCTGCAGGGACAGGACGACTGTACGGCCAAGTACAAGGATATCCTGGACGAAAACCTTCTCCAGAGTGCTCAGGACCTCAGACTGGGCCGAAGGTTTACCTTCCAACAAGACAATGACCCTAAGCACACAGCTAAAATAACGAAGGAGTGGCTTCACAACAACTCTGTGACTGTTCTTGAATGGCCCAGCCAGAGCCCTGACTTAAACCCAATTGAGCATCTCTGGAGAGACCTAAAAATGGCTATCCACCAACGTTTACCATCCAACCTGACAGAACTGGAGAGGATCTGCAAGGAGGAATGGCAGAGGATCCCCAAATCCAGGTGTGAAAAACTTGTTGCATCTTTCCCAAAAAGACTCATGGCTGTATTAGATCAAAAGGGTGCTTCTACTAAATACTGAGCAAAGGGTCTGAATACTTAGTACCATGTGATATTTCAGTTTTTCTTTTTTAATAAATCTGCAAAAATGTCAACAATTCTAGTTTTTCTGTCAATATGGGGTGCTTTGTGTACATTAATGAGGGAAAAAAATGAACTTAAATGATTCATTTTAGCAAAAGGCTGCAATATAACAAAGAGTGAAAAATTTAAGGGGGTCTGAATACTTTCCGTACCCACTGTACATGCATACACACATAGGCAGTGTCTGTGACTCCAATGAGTCATCTGAATTTGAATAATATGAGAAATAATCTGGTTTAGTGGATTTAGATGTACCCTCTAAATAACACTGGCTTTAGCATCTGTTTTCATGGTCACAAGTGTTAAATTACCACAACATAAAGGATTATAAATATAAACACTTTTGTCTGTCTTTCCTGGATGTTCTCTGCCCCTTCCTCTGAATGAATGAATGAATAAATTTCCCTCAGAGAGATATTAGCCGTGGTTTGCCTTTGCTCTTTGACTCTCTTTGTCTGAATGCCTCCACAATGGCATTTGGTATTTCCTCTCCTGAATGCTTTACTGGTGGCATGAATAATTCATTTTGGTTCCATTTGGTGGATTGTGTATTTCTTTTTCATTTGCCCACACAACTGAACTGTTAAGCTGTGAGATGCACCGCACTATTACCTGTTAAATTACTTTGTGTCTTTTCTGCTGATATAAAAAAGTACCCTGAGGCCAATGTACCCACTGAAGACCATACAGGAGAAGACAGAGAGGTGGTGGTTTAGAAAGATGTTAAAAGTCAACGGTCCACCACTCAGGGATATATAGCACTTTAAGCTGAATATTTGCTATATGAGTACTTATCAGTGACGTATTCATTTGGTGAAATGTTTTACCACTATTAAGCAGTTTTATAGCTGATCACTTCTTTCTAGAGATCTTTAGATTACATGCTGCATCTTATAAATCATTTTTGACATTTAAAGGGCACATCGCTTTTGGAAACAGTAGGTATACCCTTCAATTACTCTGCAGGTGACAAAGGAAAAATGCTGCAGTTTCGCAGGTGTTGGTGCGAACCTGCACATCTGACGTTTGTCTCCAGCACTCTTTTGTTTTCGTCATTGTTTGATGGGAAACAAATAAGGCAGCTGTGATTATGTCCTGAAAGAGAAACTTGAATAAGAAAACTAATGTTATAAGAAAAAATCAATTCCTGATAAGGTCACCTGCGTTTCCATGATGCAACATATAAAATGACCAACCACGGTTAATTTTGTTTTTATTTATCATTTGGGGGCAGGGTATTTGAAATAGATTAGGTGGAGCAGATGGTCTTTTACACAAAGCTAGTTGAATTTCAGAGTAGGTTTACAACTGACAAAACCAAAGAAACCTAAGCCAGATGACACTGGGTTCAGCAGATTCACAACCCTTACTATAAATGCTCTCTATCAATTTTTTTGTTCCAGAGATTATGATTTACTCTGGAGCACGTGCACTTGACAATATGACATCTGCAACAAATATCCAATCACAGGAGACATGAAGAGTGTCATTTCAGTCTTGAGATAGTGAGCACAATTCACTTGTCTGCTACATATTTAGAGATTGTTATTGAAAAATGTAATGCTTTTAAACACATTTACAAGGCAGGACATTTACAAAACACTGAGGCTGCCACGGAAGTTTGAGAAAATATAAATATTAATGCAGGTAATAAATTGAATTATTTTAATTAATTATTTATAGAGGTTTACAAAGAGACTAGAAGAAAACATATAAGTTTAGCTATTTTAAAAGCTTCAAATATACTAAAGTTTGTATTTATATTTATGTATTCATTTTAATTTAAATTAAAAGTTAAATATTAATTGTCTATGTGTAATGCATTAAGGATAATGCATTTAAAATAAATATAATTATTAAATAGCAGAAAAAACGTGGGAAATTTTGCTCACAGTTGGTTGGTCCAGGTTTGGTTTGTGATCACTTACCCAGAATAAAACCTGTGGCTGGTTACATAAAACTAGTCTTACAAGTTAATCACAAGTTAATCAGTTATTTTTTTTCCCCTTTATGACTGGTCATTATTTTTTAAGTCGGTTACATATAAACATAGGTTGGTCTAAATTAAATCCAAAATATTCAACACATTACCCCTTGGTAACTGCCAGTTGGTCAGATTAGTTCTTAAGACACAGTTTTAACATAGAGACTAAGTTTATGCAAATTTACTTATTTATTTATTTATTTATTAATAGGTATAACAATTGCAATTATTTTTTCCACCAACATCTAAATATTGCATTAGATGCTCTGGATGAGAGCATCATTAGCTAGTTGCAGCTTCAGGACCTCTCCCTTCTGCTAGTGTGGTATAACGCACCTGTCCATAAATCAGAAACAAACAGCCTATTTCTATTCAGCTAGAGCCCCCTCCATTATAACAGCTACGTAACCATCACCTGTCATTAAGCTAAGATCAGATTTGCAATTGGCTTTTGTGTGGACTGATAAAATCCAAACCATCAAATTGATAAAACACATGTAACTTCTGGCCATAAATCATTTGACTGAATTAGAAAACTCATTTGCACAGATGGATCACAAAATTGTGTAGCCCTTCCGCTGTTGTTAGAAGGAAGTGAAAATCTATTTTAGTGTATGAAGTATTTTGTGGCAGCATTCTTCTGTAAGCGATTTGGAATGGTATGCAGAATAAATTATACTCTAAGAAATAAATCACACAAATAACTGTACCGAGAGATCATGCCGATATCTGTGCCAACACTTGTCCATAAACAGAAAATTAAAAAGTGGAGGCAGCCGCTGTCAAATTATTTATTTATCAAATCAAAATAATTTATTCCTGTCAGTCATTTTGCACATTTACAGTGGAAAATCCATAAATGGGAAGCCAGAACCTGGGAGTGTGAACTTGAGGTGTTTTCACTAGTTTGAAGGGTGCTAGAAGGGTTACTAAATTTTCACAATATATATTTTTTTATGTTCCACAGAAGAAAGAAAGTCATATGGGTTTGGAACAACATGAGAATGAGTAAACGATGACAGAATTTTCATTTTTGTGTGAACTATCCCTTTAAGACTCATATTTTTAATCACCAAATTCATTTTTCACTCACATTGATATGCTGATGTTGTAATTTCTATTCGGTTATAACATTTCAATTCAATTAATTCAATTCAATTCCCTATATTCCATCATGCATAATTTTTGAATGAGAACTGATGTGGAGAAGAGAGTGCAAAGATGATGTTATATGAGCTGGTGTATTTTGTAATGGAAACATTTGCATGTAATGACAAATGAAATGAGGTGGTCTTTAAAGATGAAACCACATAACTGAAGCATGCACATTTGTCACTTAAGAGCTCGACAATTTTCAAAGATCACAGAAGTTTACTCTTAACAGCAGAAATTTCTCTCTTTTGAACAAGCCATACAAGGCTGAACTTTCTTTTGCTATTTTCTGGTTTGCTGATCACACTCAATGCAATGTGTCCTGGTATATGTGTTGATCTCCAGATGTTTGGAGTGTGATATATGAGTGTGTGCTCTTGAGGAAGGAGACTTTGTTTACCTGTCACTTAGAGACATTGGTACCCTTGAGGAAAATACATCTTCTTTGTAGTGCTCTACAAAGAGAACTGTGCAGGACAAAGATGTCTTGCAGGTCTTAGAAAATAAATGATTTGTACAGGAAGCATGGCTGAACAAATTTACGTTCTGTGCAGTACCACACTATTTATGTTTTAAGAATGTGAATAGGCTTGGATTTTAAGAGTCAAAGGTTTATCTCCCTTCTACAAGAACTAAACAATAAAATAAGAACCAGTGAACAAAGCAATTGCACAAATAAACATAATATAAATTATAAATTAAATATAGATTAATCCTTATTAAAGCTAAAAAAAAAAAAGGTTATTCATTTAAGAGCAGATTTGAGCAGAGTGATTTTTTTTCTTCATTTTCTTTTTCTTTTTTTTTTTTTTTTTAACATTAATGACAAAACAGTAGCGGGTATTTTAAGCTGCTGTCATGTTAGGACGGATATGACACGCTTTTCTCCCAACGAGAGAAAACTGCCAAAATAGGCTTAATTTTTTACTTAATTTTGTCTGTATGTGTACGTTTTAGTGCAATAACTCTATAATGATAAAAAAAATCAATAATGGCAAGCTGTCTGAGACACGGCTCTCTGTGTGCTCACTTAAGGTTTTTGCACACTGAAAAAGTACTGAGTACTGAGTTCTCTTTAAAATCATTTGAATGTTTAAACTAGCAAGACTCAAAATCAATTTTTTTGATAACAAGTGCCCCAAGAGCAATATCTCCCACCAAAATCTGGAGCTGAATTAAACATAGCAACAATTTTGCAATTGGTTGTTGTTTGGCATGGGACCAAGGTGGGTTATGATCCTGTGGTGAGGATTTTTCACTGATTCGCAATGCCAGTAGTTGGCGACAAGTGACTGTTTTTATGAATATGTCAATAGGTGTGTCACAATTTGCATACCATACCATTTTTTTAGTATAAATAGTTCTGGTCCCACTTTATATTAGGTGGCCTTAACTACTTTGTACTTTCTACTTTGTACTTAACTACTTGATTCATTTAAATGAATCATTTGATACAATGCACTTATTGTGTACATACTTGTTTTTACATTGTACTTATATTTAAAAAAGTACCTGCATATAATTACATCTGCAAGTAATATCTGTAATTACATATATGATTACACCGTTGACACAACCCTTCACCTTAACCCACTCTTAAACCTACCCATACCACCAAACCTGTCCTAACCTTACATGTATCCCTCCTCAATAGCAGTTGCAATACAATATGAACACAGCAAGTACATTGTACATATTTTTTGATGTAAGTACACATTAGTTAAGGCCACCTAATATAAATTTGGACCAACCTGAAAAAAGAAGTGTGGAATTTTGGCACTTCATGCATTCAACTGTCACAGCTTTCCATTCACAGCAGAGTGGGAGGGTTTATCAGAGTCCAGTGTAGGATGACGAAATACCCTTATAAAATTCAAACATTAGATGGTGGAATACATAGTGCAGTAGTATGTAGTATGTTAATGCTATTCCAACTGAATCACTGAATCATTCATTTAAGCCATTTATTCAAAAACACTGATTTATTTAGGAGTGGAACACCACTATTGTCTGCTGCTTGGAGGCACAGTGGCTGATGCTTTGACTTTGTTTGGAACTATTTTTTACTGATGGAGCAAAAACAGATAAAGTAATTGGCAATATTTTGTCGTTTAGTTACAGGTGCATTCAGTACAGCTAAAGAAGTAGAAAAGGTCGGAAGACAGATACATCTTTGAAAATAGTATATTAATAAAAATATTTTCTGTGTCTTGTTTAGTGATGCAGTCGGCTCAGAAATTACACACTTCACCTTTAAATTGCATTAATCTGATTCATTGATTGAATATAACCCCTCCACTCCCCACCCTCATAAGAACTATGAATAATGAAAAGGGGGTTAAATGAGTTGGTTCAGTGTTCAAGTGGCAATTGTGTGACTTTGAGGTTTTATAAAGAGATCCTTAACCCTGGGTGAAAGAGCTGATTTAAAAAGCTTTTGAATAATTTATTCTGTTCTGATTTTGAGTCTCTTTTTGGAAGCACAGAACAGAAGATGTTAGTATTGTCCAAAGAGAATGGCCCTTGTAAACGAGTGCTGATAAGAAGAGAGCAATCACTGAGAGAAAAAGGGAGAGGCACTGAAAGAAATAAGAGAAAATAAGAAGGAAAAGCTCATTTTGAGTTTCTTTGTCATCCCCACAATCTCAGCTGTTTTTCTCTTTCATCCTAATATTTCTTCTTCCTTTCAAGCCTTATCTCTCTCTGCTCACATACTGTTGTTGATGCATAAAGGATGAAAACAAAGGTGGACTTGATGTGCTGAGTAAAAGACCAATTTCATGTTGCATATAAAATGTCAACAGTGGAAGAGGTTTCATCAGGTGAAGGATGACTAATAGTGTCTATATGTATGCCAGAGGTTTGTCTGGGCTCTAATGGCTCTATTGATTTAGGTTTCCAAAGAAGAGAATTTATTTATATCCAATATTTACCTCACACACACATCATAAGGTACATTACATTTGTGCTTGTTTACATGTGTGTGCTATACCGCAGAGAAATTGAAGGAGGAGGGGAATGTGGCATTTATTTATCCCCTAAAATCACATTATGGGGGGAAAAAAAAGAAGAAAAAAAAAAAGAATCGACAGTCTTCTTGACAAGACTATCTCTCAAAACATGAGTTGTTTCTAAGGCGAAGGTTAAAACATTCCACTCCTCTTTTGCTGCAAATCTCAGTTCTCATGGAAATGAATGACTCCCTATTGCTTGATGCCTGTCAGAGTTAACGCCCCATTATGCGCAGTAAGTATATACGTTACCACTACACCACAGCTCCAACCACAGGATTAATGAGTGAAAATGTGATCTGTACAGCAAATTTTATTAACACTCCAGCAGCCAGCAGTGTGTTCTGTTTACTCTCACTGCTGCTTTTCTTCATAATGGCATATCCATTAAGCTGCTCTGCGGCATGCAGGTTAAAATCAACAAGATTCATGGAAATCATTGGGTTGTTTTCTTAGAGAGCTTCAAACAGAGTATATTATGGCCGTAAAATGAGCCTTCAGTGATTGATCAGAATTGGGAGGCAGTTTGATCAGTATTTGCATCTAGAGGTTTTAAATTAGGAAGACTCTTAAAAATAAAGGTCCTTTATTGGCATCTGTGGTTCAAAAAAGAACATTTAAAGGGATAGTTTACCCAAAAATGAAAATTCTGTCATTAATTACTCACCCTCATGTCGGGCCAAACCTGTAAGGGGCCATTCACATATCGCGTCTTTTGCATGCTCAAGTTCGTTATTTCAAATGTAGACGTGCAGCAGGCACGCTCATAATGGAAGCGACACGGTTGCGATGCGCACGCGGTGCGACGCACTCGTTTTTTTCAGGCGCGTCTGTGCCGCATCGAGATAAAAACATTTCAACTTTTCAGAATGCCGCAAGCGCACCGCAGGTCATGTGACAAGAACCAACCAATCAGCTTAATCCTTTCCCATAACAACATTGACTACGTTTACATGGACATCAGTAATCTAATTATTTACCTTATTCTGAATAAGACAATATTATGATTAAGGTGTTTACATGAATTGCTTTTAGAATAATCCTTTCATGTTCCTGTTTTACATGTTATAGTACATAAATCGATTAATGGCATGCGTCATTACGTCACCACGCGACGCCCTCCGACGTCCCCTCCAGCATTTCACGTATAATATATAGTTCGTCTTTGTGATGATGCCATATACAGTTTTGGGTGTTTCATTTTTAATTTTATGAGCGCTTCAAGTGCAGTTAATTATTTGTACGTGCATACAGACCACGGCGGTGTTGAAGCTCTTTTATTTGCTGTCAAACCGTTGATCACTGCCGTGTGTGTATCCTGTCGCAAAATGCGGCAAAAAAGTCCTACACAACGGTAACAGTTTGATTAAGGTGTTTACATGTCTGTACTGCACTTCAATAATGCGACTAAAATAGGAATACTCCACGTGTCTTAATTCGATTTCTGTTTACTTAGATTATGACTTTAGCCGGGGTTTTATTAAGGTAATCAAAAATCTCTGTTTACATGGTAGACTCTTAAAGGGGTCCTATTATGCTTTTTCACTTTTTGAATTTTAGTGAGTGTGTAGTATGTATGTTTGGGCATAAAAAAGATCTACAAAGTTACAAATCTCAAAGTCCACTCCAAAGGGAGATATTTTGTTTTTTAAAAAATCCCTTTTCAAGAACTACAACGAACGGCTTTCCTGTTTTTCCTGTGGTTTTCCTGTATTTGTGACATCACAAATTGGCTCATTAGAATGTCATTAAAATAAATCCCGCCTCCGGAAATTCTAATGCACGTTTCAAAATTGAAACCCGGTGCTAGTGTTTTTATATCACTGTATTTCTGAAGGAAACCGACTGTCTTCAGAAAATTTTGGATGTCATTTTCATTTCATCTTGCATGTAATGTCTGATAAAGCAGTGTTTGTGAGCAGAGCTCTGCTTTGTGTACAGCGTTACCGGGGAAACCTCGCTCTCTCCCGCTCCAACAGCGCCTCCCGCTGGCAGAGAATTAATTTGCATATATATGCTGCCACAAATAGTGTAACTCTGTGGGACTATGGTATAAATAAATTCAACTGTATAACAGTTTCACTGCAATTCATGTTATAATGTTAGAATTAAAGAACAATAAACATAATACATATTACCGTTGCACTTATCTGTACATAGTAAATGCAGTTATTTTTAAGCTGTTGTTGACATCCTATCTAAAACGTGATTTAGTCAAAAAAAAACAACAACGTCGTTACCACTTTAATATGTCTTGCAATATCCATGCGTGCAAAGGTTCTGCATGATCCTCTTGTTCAAAATTCTCGAGGTCTGAATTGATATGACAATATTGACGAACTTGCTGTTTTGTCAAGGGGCGTGGCAGTACTGAAACACCGTCTAAGCTGTTCACCAATCACAACACATTTAGATTTTCGGAAGGCGGGCCTTCATCAAACCCGAAACTAATCGAGGCGTTTGTGCCAGGCTGGGGAGAAAGGTATTGTATTAATAATGTAAATTATGTGAAAAATAATGCGATTTTCGAACCACCAAGCATGAGAGCATGTTCTAGTACACCCACAAAACAAAATCAAGACATTGTAAAGAGCATAATAGGACCCCTTTAATCAGAGTATTGTCTTAATCGTATTAAAATCGGAGTATTGATGTCCATGTAAACGTAATCATTGAAAGCTCAGTTGAGATGGAGGAACAGCTGATCATAGCTGTACAGGGATAGCCATTTTTAAGCAAATTTAGTTTCAGAACTACTGCAAGCGATTTTTAGTGCTGGAAATCCATTTATCCTTTGCTGAAACTTCCGCGTCTTCATGAAGAGCGCAGGTCATGGTTGCTTAGCAACGGCAGACGCCTCCAGAGCGCAAGCGCCCAAACACTTTGGAAAAAAAAGAGAAAGCAGCACGCCTAGCGTTTTCCACACGTTTTTAGGCACGACATGTGGACGGGCCCCTAAGGGGCCATTCACACAGAACGCGTCTTTACGTCTAAAAACGCGAGACACAGCGCTCAGGAATGGTTTTAAAAAAAAGCGCAGCGTTAGTGTGCCTCCTCCGCCATGTTGCCGTCAAATAAAGCAGTTGTCATGCCAACTTGCTACTGTAAACAGAAGCTCCCAACGCTTTCCCCGCCTCCGAGTTCTTCTGATTGGTCCACTGCTTTGGAACTGACATTGATGAGCGGCGTTGCGTGTAAAAGTTTAAATACTTTTAACTTGACACGGCGTCTTAAAAACACGGCGCTCATGCGCGAGGCACTGCAAAAGAAGCGAGACGCGAGCGTAACGATCATGCACATCCGTAAAGCGCGTGTTTACATAGAAAAACAATGGAAAAGTAGCGCATTGGAATGGAAAAACGCGTTCTGTGTGAATGGCTCCTAAGACCTTCATTCATTTTCAGAACACAAATTAAGATGTTTTTCATGAAATCAGAGAGCTTTCTGACCCTGCATAGACAGCAAGGCTCCTATCAGTGATTCAACCTTAATTTTACAAAGCTATGAGAATACATTTTGTGCAAAAAGAAAACTAAAATAACTTTATTCAACAATTCTTTGTCTCAGTGTCACCCCAGGGCGCCATTTTGGAGAGTATCACGACGCATTACGGGTTTGGAATGACATGAGGGTGAGTAATTAATGACAGAATTTTCATTTTTGGGTGAACTATCCCTTTAACATCCACCTTTGGATGCACAAAAGGTTCAAAGTACAAAAGGTTCTTTATAGTGAGAAAGAAAAAGAAAAAAGAAAAAAAAGATTCTTCAGATTATTATATTCTTCACAGGGCTAATTCAGAATGCACCGATAGATGCCTACCAATGGTATCATTCACCACAGCACGTCACTTCTCAGACATTACAAGACCTGGCAAACAACAAAAAACAAGTAACCAACACCAGCAGATGCAGACAGGGGTAACATACCGATCCAACTAAACACAATGAATGCGTCTGTTGCCAATGGTGGCATCTCTCAATTCAGTGTGAATTAGCCTTGATGAAAATGGTTCTTCTGTGGCATTGCTAAGAAAACCCTATTTTGGAACCTTTATTTTTGTAAGTGAAGATTTGTGAAGAAAACTTATCTATATTTGGTAGAAGTTCTCCAATTAGCCCAAAATTATCTTTCTTCTCTTCTTTTTATTCTCTTTTTTAATTAGTGTCTTTTTGTTTTCCAGTAAAAATATATACACATCCTTATAACAAATAACATTTATTTGAGAAGCATAATTATGTAAGATATTTAGACTATTGTTTTTCTTTTTGTGACTCTAATCTTCAATAAATTTAGTTAGATTTGTGCTTGAAAAAATGCTGTAAATTATGCTTTAAAAAGCTATGAAAGCTACTGTATTTACCACTGAGGTAAGTTTTTTGTTTGTTTGATTGCTTGTTTTAAGGATTTTTATTACTGAAAAATTACTGATTAAGCATGTTTTTATAGTGTGGGAAGTTTTGGAATTTAATTTAAGTTTATTTTATTTTATTTTGTACTTCTTTCTTCCTTTGTCCATTTTTGATTTTCCTTAATTCATTTTTATAGTCATATATTGAAATTTGAATTAGCTTTAATCACTTTAATGGTAAATATTATTTGTACTTCAGAACTAAACTGTCTCCAGGCAGAACCCTTAACCAGGTTCTCTTTCTCTTTCTCTTCTTCCTTTTTTTTATCTCGTCTCTTTCATTTGGATTCTATTTTATTGATTTAAACATGGTGTGACTGAGCATGAGTCCATTCTCTAAGAGTCAAAGAACTATTATTGGATTTTCCACATGGCTTGCCTTTAGCAGAGATCCAGTGATCTCCTCAGAAGCTGTCCTCTTATGGCACAGAGTCGGTGATAATGAAGGATTTCATTCACAGAGACATTTACCACCATCAAACTGTCAAGCAGGGCCACATCTCTAAAATTCCCATAGGAATCTAGTGGAGTGACAGCTTGAGGCTTGTACCTATTAAAATGCTTTTGTTTGTGTGTGTTTCTGTTAGCAGCCCTGACACAGATGTGACTGATCCGACCACTTGATCTGACTACGTGACTCTCTGCTCTTTAGCCACAGAGAAACGATGTGACACAGGGGGTCCAGAAGCAGCAATCTGTGATGCTCAGTGTAGTCAATGAAAACATGACGTACATCCAGCAGCATGACTCATGATGCTTTTCTGTCCATTCATTTGACAGATTATTCATCTATTGGCCACATGGTGCGCAAAGGCCAGAATCAGATATGATGTTCAGCACAAGCTGATTGGTTCATTTTGCATATGCAGACAATGAGCTTGCTACTTTACATTTAAATAGCTGGTGAGCATTTGCAGCGCGCTTTCAGAGTTCCTCTGAAACCCACCACCTTCCCCAGCTCCACCTGTATAGATCTGCTACGGGTTATTATATATGCTATTTATGCAGCAGCAGTATGTCTTAAATATTCACAGCACTGTATCGCCGTATGCATTGGTAGTAGCAAGTTCCCGTACTTGCTTGCAGCAGCAGCAATAATCTACAACTACAGCAATAACCAGCAGCAGCAGCAATTCAGCAGCAGCAGCATAGCAGATCTATTCCGCGAAGACCAAATACATTAACATTGTCATAACCATTACCATGCTAAAAACTTAATTTCAGATCCTGAGACACAAACACAAATGGCAGGGTCTTTCGCAGATACTGTTTTAAACACAGGACTTAATAAAATATTTCTTGTACATATAATATAAAAATATGTAAAAGGGTAGCAGCTAGAGCATTGCAAACTAAAGCTAAAAAGTGTTGAGATGGTGCAGTATTTTTTGCAAGAAGTGAGCTTTTCATTTATTGATACCGATGTGTTAATAAAAATTAATTAATGAATTAATTTAAAAAATCAAATACGTATTATAGAATTATTAACTTTATCTCAAATCTTTTCTTTCTCTATGCTTCTGGATCTGTCCCCCATTCTCTCCTCTGGACAGCCTTGGAATTCTTCCAGGTACCAACGACCATTACACACTTGGTAAGGAACTACTTCAAAGATCTGAAGGGACCTTTTGTGATCTCAGGGATCACAAAAGTCCCTGTTCATAGTGAAACTAATTGTGCCATGGGACGGAGTGGGCAATATGACCAAACTTTCATATCATGGAGTATATATATCAATGGAGTAATTTATTTTACCATAACAATATATATCACAATACAGTTGTCTTTGCTTTAAATAAGGTCTTTATGATATCAAAATTTTTGATACCATAGAAATTCCATAATTCTTGTCACCAGTGTCAATCATAAAAAAATAATACTAGCCTAAATTAAAAAAAAAAAAAAAAAAAAAAAAAAACTCAAGCATTCTGAAGACAAGTAAACAGTCAGAGATTAAATAAGAACAAAAAAACTACAGTAGAATAAATAAGATATGCTACATACACTGAATAAAGTAATCAAATGCATAAAAACACTGCATATTCTTCACTGTTTATATGAAATATATATTTCTTATTAAAGTTACAAAAATGATCTAGTCAAGAGGAGTGAGAGATTTTCTCTCTTTTGTTGTTTGATTAACATGAATGACAGACAGCATTATTATTTCTGCACAGATCCAATATACCGTCACACGTTTATTTCTTTCTCAATTTTTTGCTTTCACTTAAGACGGGCATTTTGACACATACAAGTGTGTTTAACTGTTCAAGGCCTATAAAGTGGCAAAAATAACTCTGTTCAATATTAACAAAATCACCAAGGAAGGAGGGTGCCCACCTGATGACCCCCATGAGATTCATTTTAATTAAAAATTTTCATGTAATATTTAGATTTTATTTTATTTCTGCTTTATTTGAATTTTACAGTTTTCAGTTTTAGTTAACAACACTGCTCTAGAGGGGATATGTGAGGGTTTCACTATAGATAGAAAAGTACAGTTTGTACAGTATAAAAACCATTACACATATGGAATGTCCCCATGATAAAACATGGAAACACAAATTTGTGTGTGTGTGTGTGTGCGTGTGTGTTTCTTATATGTTTCCCACTTTCTTATGTACATATATGCCAATGGCAGCCACTTTTATCCAAAGCAATTTACAATGCATTCAAGGTAAGTTTTCTCAGTCCATGGATTCTCTGGGAATTGAACCCATAACCTAGGTGTTGCTGACTTCACTTAACTCTCTTTCTTTGAAGAACTTAACATCAAACATCACAATTTACTTCAAACTGGATTTGTCGTTATCTTCCCTGGAAAGGTAATTTTAGTTATCATCCACTGGTAAGCTGTCAAACTGTTAAACTCTTGTGTAGTACTGTATTTCAGTGTGAGAGGATCCATCAGAAAATGGCAGTCTCCAGTTGAATGCGTTCTATACTGGTGTTGGTCAGACACTCCACCTCATTTGGCAGAAGCTACATGAAAGCCTCATCTGTGACTCACAGGTACAAACCCCAGATGACCTGGCACAAGAGTTTAGCAAAAAAGAAAATTGAACACTATTGTCCTGCTTTGCAATTTGTGAGGAAATAGATGGAGCTCATCAATCAAACAACTTGGGTCGTTCAAGTCGCAATACCCTTATGAATGAGAGAAGAAATGTGTGAGGAAGACAGAAATACAAATCACCAACAAAAGCAATACACAAAAATGTATGTGTAATAATTATTTATGAGTTTTTGTTTGTTTATGCTAAATGTAAATCAGTTTTTTTCCCAGTGACATCTGCAAGCAGGGAGATAATGAAATGGATTGTGGTGCATGAAATCGGAGGAACTTGGGCCATGACTTACTGTACCGTGACACGAGCGTTCAGATGTCAGCCACAGAGGGAGTTGATTATAAAATGGTTTAGAGGGTATATTAATTGTCTGACATATTCTCCCCATCACTTTCTTGCAGACAAGTGATGTTTTTTTCTTGCTTCTCTGCTTCTCCTGTCACATTAGACTATATTTTTGAAGTCTTTTTGCATTTTTCATCAAGCCAAAGACCTGAGAATCAGATGTAATATTCAGAGTGGTGCAGCACTCAGAATTTAAGTGAGAATTCAGTTTCAGTTCAATTGCTGAGTTGAGGTTGCAAACTAGATGTGTCATTTGAATTTTAAGGAAGAATAATTAAAATGGAATTTAATACACATCAATTCATTGTAATAATCTGTATATAAATTACAGTAGATTTGCTTCATTATATATTATTATAATGAATTAAAATAAATTATTATTATTATTTATTGTCATACCTATGGACCTGTTTTGTTGTGTTTTCTCCCTCATGTGCTCTGTGACCTAGTTTCCCGTCTGTGTCTGATCATATCATTTGGTTCAGGTGTGTCTTGTAATTATCCTCATTTGCTTTAGTACTTAAGTCCGGTCAATTACGTTAGTCCAGTGTTAATATGTACACTGTGTTGTGCGTGTGATTCCTGCCTGCCTTCTGTGGATTTACCCCTCTTATGGATTTATTAAAGACTGTTTGAATTCTTCTTCTTTGCGCACCGCAACCCATGACATTTATATAGTTATAATTAAAAAATATATTTAATACATTTGCTTAAAAAAAAAAAAATATATATATATATATATATATATATATATATATAAATAAAATATATTGTTAATAAAAATCATATATAAAATATAATCATAAAATAATTTAATTTACTAATTATATTCAGTGTAAATATTTGTTAATAAAGCGATCTTAAAACAGTGTGGTGAACATTTTGTGGTGCTGCATGTCAAAATTAAAAGATATTTTGATGCCTTATATCATCATGTTAAGCTACTAGGAGGGAGCGTGGAGCGAGGAAATGAGGAGACGTAGGAACATTCACAAATACACAGTCTTTAATCTTCCAATTCGGGGAATCACAGGGCAGGCAGGCATACACGTAGCACACAGCGTCCGCGGATTTCTCCCTCGTGCGGCGTTGTTGCCTGCTCACACAGCTTGACTGACGTCATCAGCAGCTCTGGCTCCGCGGGGATCCTCAGCACTGTCGCTCCGTGCGGAGACGGCTCGTCGGTCGCGGCGGGCTCGGGCATGTGCTCCGCGCAACGGGGAGATGGTGGGCTGGGCACTGGGTCGGGAGTGGAACTGGCGAGATCCTCCGGGGAACAGACGGGAAACGGAGATCTGTTTCTCGCCAGTGTCCACTCCACAAAGGCGGTGAAATTTGCTTGAGGACCCTCCTCGGACGACGACGCTCTGTACGCGGTGTTCAAACTGGCGTCGTAGAACGCACAGAGCGCGTCGTCCGGGTAGCTGGTGAGACTTGCGAGGACCAGGAACAGTGTAGTGTGGCCCTCGAGCGAACGCTCCCCCTGCTCCAGCCGCAGGAGGAGGTATTCAGGGCGGTCGAGGGCAGAGGCGTCATGCCCATTGAAAGTGAGGGGGCACGTGCCCCCTCAGATTTCTGAGCCAAGTGGATTTTAAATGCAGCTTCCAAAAGACAAAAAATAGCCGAATAATATTTTTTATATTTGATGCAATCACACCGGTGTGATTAGATCGTTCAGTGCGGCACAGCATCAGCTGCTAAATTCAAATCTGCGTTCGCACTTTGGCTGGCGCTGAGCCAGAGACACACGAGTGTGTACAGCGCTGCATTATAACCAATCACACACGATTCTGTTTATTCTTATGAACGCAATGACCAATCAGAGACGTTCAGATGAGTCACCGCTGAAACGTGGTGTTTTGTTCACTTGCTCGTTGATTGAATTATCTGGCCAATTCTCTCATCAGAAACAAGAAAGTGCAGATGTGCGTACGAATGTAAGACATTCATTTCACAGTGTAAACAGCTTCAGTGATTTTAATGGGAGTTTTTGAGAGTGCTTAAACTCTGGCTAGACTGAATGAAAATATTCTTTGATAATGTAAATATTCTTTGCTCTCTGTAAAATGAAAGTGTTATAATTAGTAACGTACAATATTGTTATTAAATTCACATTAAATACAAAGTCAGTCGTATCAAAAATATTTTATGGCATGAGACCCATATCTGGTATTTAAGTAAAAAGTCTGGTTTTATGTGTAGGCCTAGGTAATAGAGTGCATGACGCCCCTGAAACATCCCACATATGAACACATTGAAAACTCACTAGCACACAAACAAACACTCATCTCATCACATTCCTTTCTCTCTCTCTGTCTTCCAGTCAAAGTTCTAATTGTTTTGGACCCTGTTGACCTTCATCTGCACGGCTGTTGCCGTTTGCATCTCTATTGTGATTGGAAGTGAAAAATATCTATAATGCTCTGCTGAAGTTAATTAACTCGTGAAACAGACCGAGCTGCTTTTGTCTGTTTGGAGTTGAGCTCAGAGTGCAAATAAAAAGCTCTTCAAAGAAAACTGATTGACAGTTTGTCCTCACTCTCCCACTGTCTGATTTACTTCAGAGTTCTGATACAATTTAATATCTATTGGCAGTACTTGTGGCTTAATGTCAATTACAATAGAAAATAAATTACAGGCAGGATAGCCTATTTAAAGCTGAGCAATGGCAGGTTTTATGGCGACAACTTAGTGTGACAACATTCCCAGGCTACTGGGGCATCTTGTTACAAAAGGTTAATGTGGTTTCAGTGAAAAATATCTTTTAAAATAATAATAGGACATTGTTAAATTCACATTCTTCTGTTTTGGATAAAAATTAAAACACTTTTTACTATCACTAACTGGACATTTCACTTTGAATGTGTCACAAAACATCCAAGGACATGCAAGAGGACCAAACAGTAATCAGTGTTACTAAAGGTTATTAATGATATTTTGTTAATTATTGACTCTAGGTAAGGTATATTCTTAATGATGTTAGATTTGAGCGTGGTTTTCAAAACTATTGATCATGTAGTTTTAATAGAACGTCTTAGATATTATGTTGGAATCAGTGGTGTAGTACTTAAGTGGTTTTCTAGGGCATGCTCTGTTAAAATTGGAAATTATGTTTCCGCATCTGCTACTTTCTCCTGCGGGGTACCACAAGGATCAATTCTTGGTCCAACTTTGTTTTCTTTACATATGCTGCCCCTGGGGTCAATTTTTAGGCAATACAATATTAATTATTGTATGTATACTGATGATTTGCTAATTTATTTTCCTTTAAAGTTCGATGGTTGTTCCTCTTTAAATTTTTTACGAGTGCTTGACTGAGGTTAAGGTTTGGTTTGCAAATAATTTCCTACAATTAAATGAAGATAAAAGAGTTTATTATATTTGGTAACAAACTTTTTGAGAAAGGTAGAGTTGAAAGCCATGGACCATTGTCCAACGATCTGTGTTTATGTGAGGAATTTGGGAGTAATTATTGATTCTGAAATCTGTCTTGACCAGAAAGTAAACAGTGTTTTGAAAACATCCTTTTTTTCAGTTAAAGAAACTGCCCAAACTGAAAAATATTCTTTCAAACAAGGACTTGGAGACTGTTATACATACTTTTATTTCAACGCAGTTGTATGTTCAAAATGCTTCAGCAAGACTTTTAACAAACACCAGAAAATGGGATCATATAACACCTGTGTTGGTATTGCACTGGTTACCTGTAAAATATTGAATAAAATTCACGGTGTTAATGTTTGTGTATAAAGCTTTGCATGATCAGGCTCCTGAGTGTATAAGGGATATTGCTGATCTCTTAGCAATCGCATTGACCGTTGCGCTCTTCTCAGAGTTTGCTTTTAACTGTCCCGCGATCTGGAGTGGAGTGACAACTAGCCCATAGACATTGTTTTAAAAGCATAGCCAGAATACTTAAACATTATCCATATTAACATGAGATTAGTGTGATAGGATAGCTCGCTTACTTCGTCTGTGTAACTCCAGCAGTCATGACCATAAATGGTAAACCCTGTCATTCAAAGGATGCAAAAGAAGGATTGTTTAGGAAAAAAATCAAAACACATGTACAGTGATGTATAACTAAAACTTCACATGCCTAGTCACATCACAAAAATGATCTGAATGTGAATTTGCAGTTGGAAGAAAGTGGCAGGGACTATTGGCGTCTGGCGTACTTCACTAGAGAGAAGCCTGTCATTTCATGGGAAGAACATGTAGAAAAACATTTTGATTAAATTCTGAAAAAAAAGAAGAAAATTCATTGATTTATTGTTTGCAATCATATCAATATTTATAAAAGAGATAAGGTGAATTTCCATTCCAAGCATAATTATTCTGTAAACTTTTGAAGCAACAGCACACCTGTTGCCTAAACAGCTCACAAGGTTTGGGAACAGAATGAATAGTGTTATATCACGTGAGTGTTTCGACCTCTCAAGCTCTCATTTTGTGCCTTTCAACAAGTACAAACTGTTTTGTTCGCCTTTGTTTGAAAGCAAAATTAACAAAAGATGTCCATAGACATCCATCTGCAGCTTTCTGTAATTAGATTCCTCTATCTCCCCTCTCACTCCCTTTTATCCCCTCTTTATGACAGACTACTTATGTCCTGTCAGTCAGAATGAAAGATAATTTATTCTGCTGAGCACCATAAAGCTCTGAAGAAGACAGGAGGATGGAGCTTATCTTTAATTTGTTTTGCAATAACCATTATTAATTATTTTGATAAAAATAAACTAAAAACAGTAATATTGTGAAATTGTATCACACTTTAAAATAACTGTTTTATATTTTAAAATGCAACTTATTGCTGTAATGCCAAAACTGAATTTTTTACATTATGATAATCAGAAATCATCCTAATATGCTGATTTGATGCTCAAGACATGTTTATAATTATCAGTTTTCAAAACAGTTGCACTGTTTTCAGGATTATTTGATGTGTAAAAAGTTCAAAAGAACAGCATTAGAAATTGAATTTTTTCGTAACATTATAAATGTCTTTGCTGTCACTTTTGATCAATTTAATGCATCTTTGCTGACTAAAAGTGTTAATTTCTGACTTCTAAATTTCTGACTGAA
The DNA here is from genome assembly GCA_039654775.1 of Spinibarbus caldwelli. Taxonomy (NCBI): domain Eukaryota; kingdom Metazoa; phylum Chordata; class Actinopteri; order Cypriniformes; family Cyprinidae; genus Spinibarbus; species Spinibarbus caldwelli. The sequence goes on from CM077260.1 coordinate 19,644,074, forward strand.
CATATGAAGAGTTCAGATGCAAAAGCCTCTAAGTATGTCTGATGTTTTTCTTTAAAATTAGCATTTCTTTCTGGCTACTATGTATAGGTTTCTATGTAAGTACTGGTACTTCTGGATGGGTTGAGGCTGGGATTTTGTGCATTTGAAGTGAAAGTACTTGATGAACATATACTATGTATGGAGAGCATTCACTCGTTATTTCATTTTTGACCAAGATGGCTTTTAGAGGCTTTTGCATTGGAACTCTTCATATGCTTCTCCATAAATTACTTACAGAATTAAGGAAAAGTTATCATTGTGTTTTAATGAAAAATATTTGCATTAATGAGTTTTTGATTGGTTTAACAGGTTAGACAATAAGATCTAAAACAGAAGGCCCACTGGAACAGCTTGTCAAAAAGTCGCAGACAGGCCTGCAGTCTTAGCCTTGTGCAAGCTGCAGGCATTGCAATGTATTGAATCCCTAGCATAGGGAATACAGGACTCACTCCTGTAACTGCAGTCATTGACAACCTCAGGATTTTGGCATTAACAATAAACACGAATGCCAATATTGTAATTGCATCTTTTCTATTGTTGATGACAGAACAGTGTGTTTATGGCCTAACATAACCCTTAAGTAGTCAGGAATGAGAGACATAAGAGATTTTTGTGTTGATCAGTGTGTCTGCGATATGAAGTTACAAACAACTAAATGATTAGTATTCTGCTTTACATCTTTACAAATCAATACAATATTACAAAACACAGACAGCTGCATGGTTTTGGACTGAGAATATAAGTGTTTTCCTTTCTAGTATGACTTCATTTTAAGATTTTATTGGAAAATATCATGCTATGTGAGAAATCAATACCACACTGTCACTGACTTCACAGAGCTGCAGAGTGTTTCCTGCTTTATTATTTGTTAAAAATTATCCATCCTTCACGGTTTTTACTCTTCAAACATTATTCAGCTGAGCTTTTAATGAGTCCTTTGACATTCACTGCTTTGTGAGTAATAGGCATCCTCTTCTGATATTACTTTTCCTGTTGTTAAGTTGTTTTGCCTCCTGTGGTAGTGATTGCCAGCCTCGGTGAGATGGAAGTGAGCTTTCACTCTCTTCCATGAAATGAAAGGGTGATTTTAGTCACAACGATTAGATGAGGCCTTCCAGCTTTCCTTGTCGCTCCTCTGCTCTCTCTTTCATGCTGAGATCACATCTTTCCTGTATGGCAGATCTTGGCATGTTATTCCCCCATCATTGTGTTGTTCTGTTGTTATAGACTTCCTGTTTTGACGAACAATCTCTCAGAAAATCCACAATGACTATTCTTCAAGGGAAGAAGGTACATGAATAACTGTAATTTTGTTCTGTGGTACAATTGTTACATTTCCTTCCTGTTTCCTTAAATGTTGCTTCTGGGTAATGCACTCATTTTTTTCCAGTTGCAAGTGCATGAATTATATAGCTTAAGCAATTACAGGGTTAATTATGGGGGGAAGATTTTGAATAAACAAATGAAGAGCTTTAAAGGGATAGTTCACCCAAAAATGAAAATTTGATGTTTATCTGCTTACCCCCAGGGCATCCAAGATGTAGGTGACTTTGTTTCTTCAGTAGAATACAAACAAAGATTTTTAACTGTCAGTCATATAATGGCAGTCAATGGGCTCCACAGCTTTGAAAGTAAAAAAAAAAAAAAAAAAACACAGACAAAACCAAATTAAACCCTGTGGCTCATGACGATACATTGAGGTTTAAAGGCACGAAACGATCGGTCTGTGCAAGAAACTGAACAGTATTTATATAGTTTTTTACCTCTGATCCGTCGCAATGTTCAACTTTACAGCGGATCGCAGACTTATAAGTGCATTACTACCACCTATCTCTCAAATGGACCATTGACACTCCTAATTGAGATTGTAGATAGAGTTTCAATGGTCCATTTGAGAGATAGGTGGCGGTAATGCACTTATAAGTCTGCGATCCGCCGTAAAGCAAGTGGAAGAAGAAGACGTGTCACGCGCCGGCTGTTGTGAACGCGCTCAGGACAGTTAGACAGTGCGGTGGATCAGAGGTAAAAAACAATATATAAATACCATTCAGTTTCTTGCACAGACCGATCGTTTCGTGTCTTTAGACCTCAATGTATCATCACAACCCACAGGGTTTAATTTGGTTTTGTCTGTGTTTGTTTTTTTGACTCTCAAAGCCGTGGAGCCCATTGACTGCCATTATATGACTGACAGACTGCAATGGTTTGAGTTAAAATCTTTGTTTGTGTTCTACTGAAGAAACAAAGTCACCTACATCTTGGATGCCCTGGGGGTAAGCAGATAAACATCAAATTTTCATTTTTGGGTAAACTATCCCTTTAACGGTGTCACATTGCATACTGGTGGTCATTTAAATTATATTAGCTTTGTGTTAGCCATTATTAGAATTTCTACATTTCTTTCCATTGTAGAACATTGTTGCCGCAGGAAACTTATGTTTCAATTTTTTTTTTTTTTTTTTGATTTTAGTAATGATGTCCATTTCATGTGAGAAGAATGATATTTTTTTTTTCATATAGTGTGCAGTCATAAAATTTGAAAATGTATTCATCCTTTCTTCACCCTCATGCTGTTCCAAACCCCTTTTTGGCGAACTGTTGATGCACAAAAGTTAATGAACAAATACATATATAAATTGTTTTATTATTTTAAGATAAATGATATTATTCTAAATTACTCAAAGATGGACAACTGATATATTTGGTTATTTTACAAGGAAGGAAGGAAGGAAATGAAGGACAAGGAAGACCTTTGCTTTTTGATGTCACAGTAAAAGATTTCTGTGTGTACTGTATGCTTCTATTTATCTATAATCTGTTGGTTCACTTTGCTTGTTTATGGTGATATAGGTGTGAAAGATGTGTGTGTGTGTGTGTGTGTGTGTGTGTGTGTGTGTGTGTGTGTTGAGAGCTGGTGTCAGAGGGGAACTGACTGTCATCTTGATGCTCTCTAATCTTGATAACTCAGTGACATATGGAGAGGCTGTTCTGTGTGAGATTGAGATGAAAGACCTGACCTTCACAGCCAGCTTCACAGCCACCAGAGATGCCATTAACAAAAGCTGCTTTTGACGGTGACCATATGAAATAGGTGTTTATTTGTGTATATGTGTATCTTTAGCTGTATTGAATTTCATTATCTGACCATCTTTCTCTGTGTGGGGAGTGACATTTTATTTGTCTGTTTATATAACTGTCTGTTTTGAAATAAATTACAGAAATACAAGATGCAGAGACAAGTGTTAGCACAGTTTGAGCATAACTAGAACATTTTGTCATAATTACTGATGATTGTTCTAAGAATTTGCACTCTGTTCATTTTGTATCCCTTGTTTGAGTTTTCAAGATTTCACCTGTGACAGCTTGACTACAGTTGACAGATTTAAACAATTCTGTTAGGAAAATGGAAAATCCTCCTGCCTGTGTAGGCTACAGAAAATAGTCTGCTGCTTCTCTGTTTGATATTTACTCTATGATCCATTCTATAAGCGCTGGCTAAAAGGCCTCATCGCGTTGACGGAGAGGGGCTGATCACTGTTCAATCACCCCTGCTCTCCGCTTTCCTCCGGCAATAGCAGGGACAGTTTACACAGTGGGTAAAACAGATGACTGAGTGAATTATCTAAAAAAAAAAAAATGACTCCATTTTGTGAGGTGGTCAAGAGGTTAGGATAATTAGATGTCAGTCCAACCATATTGCTTCAATCCCCTGACACACAGAAGGATCTTATCTGATTGTGTGTGAGTGTGTGTTTGTGACTCTGTGCCTTCAGGCTAATGTTTCAGCGCTATCATGACCCCAGTGAGGAATATTTCAGTTCCTTCCATAAACTACTGTTCAATTATATTCTCGTTTCTTCTGAATCTATTTTTAGGTACTCTTGAGTCTCCCTGTGTTATATATTCATGCATAAATTGCATACACTGCCTTTAAAAGGAGTCAGTAAGATATATTTAAAGGAATTAATACTTTAAATCAAAAAGGATGAGCGTATACCTAGATCAAAAGTGACAATAAAGACTTTTACATTGTTACGTTATGTGCTGTTCTTTTGAATCTTGTATCTTGGTTTCCATGAAAAAATATTAAGCAGCACAACTGTTTTTAACATTGATAATAATACAAGATGTTTTTTAAACATCAGAATGATTTCTACAGGATCATGTAACATTGAAAACTGCTTTAATGGCTGCTGAAAATTCAGCTAATAGTTATAAAATTACATTTTAAAATATATTCAAATAGAAAACAGTTATTTTAAATATAATAATAGTTCACAATTTTACTGTAGTTTTGATCAAATAAATGCAGCATATGCAGACTTGTGCACTAAATTGCGTTTTCTGAGTTTAATGTAATGAACAAACCAATATTTAAATTATAATTCACCAATAATCTTCACTTCTAGTGGCCTGTTAACTGCTGCAAACGGATTACTGAGTCAGTTGAACTCAAGAACCGAATCTGTCTGATTTGTGAATGAATCATTTAGACACGTTTTGTGAAGCAGTTCAATCAATAAATTGAAAATAATTCATGATAGCCTTCTTCTTTGCCATAGAAATAGTAAAAACAACTACAGGAGGTGACATCCTTAATCTGTTTGTGTTTGACATTTTGGCCTTGTGTTTGACCTCTAATGATCTCCAGCATGTGCCTACTGCCTTGACAAGCTCATTTTTATTGTGCATCCTGTTATTAAGCAAAGAAAATAGTTTGACCCAATTCAAACATTCTAAAATTCATCAAATGGACTGCCAGTGATTAAGTAGAACATACTTATTCAGTGCAAGGACACAGTTGAAGATCAAATAATACATGCACATACATACATACAAACGGATTTGCAAACACTTTTTTTTTTTTTTTGCAGACTAAGACTGCATTGTAATTCCCCAAGGGAAGATTAATTAGCAAATACTGAGTATCCATGCCTGCATCATTAATGATGAGCGTTTCACTGACTGTGCATTAAGATAATGGATTGATCTTCATTAAATGTCTGTCTTGAGCAGCGATGCTAAGCTTATAGATGAAATAGATGTAACAGAGCCACCCAGTGCCTGTGCCTTTCAGGTAAGCCTCTTATTTAGAGCTGATTACAACAATGTTTCCTGAAATTGTGAAGCTATTGTGGTTGTTTGAGTCACTCTGAGGGAAATTGAAATCCACCTGGATTTAATCTTGTGCTAAGCTGTAATGACAACCGTCATTTATTATTTAGCTACACTTAGATTCATATGGTTCTTTCATGCAGGCATATTCTCATGGTAAACTAATCTTATTTTACAGTACGATGATCCATGACAAACAGCCGTGTCGTGTATTCCCTGTCTTCTGACTCGCTCACTGCTTCATGACCTCACATAATGCCATGCATTCATTAGAATGTAAACCTCAATTCTAGCCTTTCCTTTCCCATCTGAGGGTTTTCATTTGTTTCTTATCTTTTCTCCACTGCCACAAAAGCCTCTCCATATCTTTTGACATCACCTGAAACAGTCACTGTCCTCTTAAGATATTTACCTTTTGAATGTATTAATGTATATTCCACTCTAAATTCTTATCTTTAGCTTGAACATTTTGATGTTTTACAACTCAAATGAAGATATTATAAGTTGTAGATTTGGAAATCTAATGATAAGATGAAGTGCAGTCACAGCTAATTCCAGAGACATTTCACTATGACATTTTCCAGCAGAAATCCTTATGTTTTGAACATATCTTCAGAGCATGATGTTAAACCTTCTTTATCTGTGTGTTCACACAAGTCACATATTTTGGAACAAACTCTAGCTCTTATTATTTTTACAATCTCTTTATAAGAATGACCTCTTGTCATTTCAGTTGGCGGGAAAAAATTTACAACACTGTATTGCTAGTGACATCTAGTGGCAATAACAAACAGTACAATAACCAGACGCACGCGAGTACCTTAAAAAATGATTTTTGCTCTATTTACTTGATGAGCTGAAGCAATAAATTCTTAACGATTTTGTTAAAACTATTTTCTTTATGTTCAATAAACTTTATTTTACAACTTCATCTATTTAAATAATTGCTGATGGCATTTAGCCTGCAAAGCAAAAAAAAAAAAAAAAAAAAAAAAATAGAAACCTAAAAGTAAAGCCTGATGAACGTTAAAAGTGTCTAAATGTTTACATGGCTTTAGTACATTATTTAAATTGACCCAATCTAACTAAATTAGGCTGGCTCAAATACGTTGATGTATTCTAAATGAAAAACATGAAATGATGTATAAAATATATATTCTATATTCCATTTTTTTTTGTTGTTGTTGTTTAATGACTAATTGACAATGGCACTTTAAAACATACACTGGGGCCCAAAAGTCTGATGCTGTATTAGGATTCAAATTTAATTTAGAACTCAAAATAAATAAATAAATACATTTTAGGATTTTAAAAACAAAGAATGTTTTGACAAGAAATAAACTGTGCACTTAGATTTCTAGGTCACTAATCAAATAAGCATTTTTTTTTCATGTGTCTCTTTGTATAGACAGTGTGTTTGTGTACATATATAGACAGATATAGTTAGAAATAAAATGTGACAGTTTGCTTTTGTTTGTATTTGTGTTGTTGCTTAACTTTTATCGAAACGTCTGCATAAAAAATAACTTGACAAAGAAAGTACCAAAACTAATTACAAATGTTTAGAAACACAGTGGTTAAAAAAACCAAACAAACAAATATCAATAAAGACAATAACAGGCCCACTCACAAACTCCTTTTGTGACACAAGACACATTTCTTTCAGTCATTGGAGTAAAAAATACACATGAACAAACACAAATTCAAATACAAACATCATGTTACTTTTTGTTGTTGCATGTTCAGTTTCATTGTGCAAATCTTCAATTTCCGAGTGCATTCAGGGTGTCTCATCAGAGAGTTGATGTAATCCATCAAAATCCATCACATCAGGGAAAGAAAAAATATAATAATAATAATAATAATAATAATAATAATAAGAGACTTCAGAGTTCTGATACAACATTAGAAAATTAATCCTAACAAATGCATGTAATAATATATAAAAACGTCTACATAAAGTATCATTGGTGAGATGTTTTAGTAGCACTTAATATAAGCAAATTAGGTTCATGTGGCAGATTTTTGTTATTTGTCTTATATTTGAATCTAAGCAGCTTGGGGTACTTTTATGTTCCAAAAAAACAAAACAACAAAACAAAACAAAAACATCCTACTACATACACACACCAAAAAAAAAAAAAAAAGCTGCATGCTTATTTTATGAGCAACCCGAGAAAGTATCTTTATATTTTTTACAATCTGCCATACTAAATGTAGCTGAAAATCAGTGCAAGATTAATTTTAAGTGTAATCTCAAAGTGAAGTGCTTTTTAGGAATATCCCATCTTGGGTGGTATTTGTCAACCTGGTATACAGTTGCAAAACGTTTTGTAAACCTGTTGCCTCTTCATCTCACACTTGCATCTCTATGTGACCTCACACCTTGAAGCCTCTCTGTCCTGCTCAGTCCTGAGCTACAGTATTTTGGCACATTTTAAAATGTTTAAAATATTCAGAATTTATGAAAATCAAATACATGATTCACAAGTCATACATGCTTAAGATGCTCTCAGAGTGTGGACGAGAACTGTGTAATGTTGTGTTGCAGGGCGAAACTTGGTTTAATGGCACGTTGTTCACTACTGTACATGGTTCAGATGTATATTTCCGTCAGTGAAGTGAGTTTAAAGTGCAATTTAGAGAGATTTAAGGGTTTGCGAGTTAAATATTTTAATGGATATTTTCTTTTTTCTGTAATATCTCTTTCTAACTGTGCTAATGCAAAACTCTTTTTAAAGGCACAGTTTGTAATTAATTGTCTTTTTTTTTTTGTATAACTGAGCAGCATTTGAATCCACTATATTTAATATTTTATAACAGCGTAACGCTTTATAACATCTGCACAGTTATATTACTCTCTTTCCATTACATTTATATTAAGTGCTCTTTTTCTATATCATCTATGGCTTTTTACTTTCAAAAATGCTCTAATTTGACATTTAAATTATATAAATAATATCAGTTTATACGCATAAATAATCTCTTGTCAAATTAAGATTATGTTGGCTTTTGGTAGGTTCTGTTTATGTAACATATGTGCTCTGATTTCACCTTTGACCTTTGGCCATTTATTGTGACATAAATGCTTTCAGTCCTTGTGTCTGGGTCGGTGGACTCTGAGACTGGTGGGCCAATGAGAGTATATGGGAACATATCACAAATGCATGTTGGGAACGATGTATAGCCGGCAGGATGGGGCACAGTGAACAGTGATTGACCTTATACACATGCACACAAACGCGTACACGCACACTTTGAGCTGAGGTGTCGGTGTATTTATAGATTGAGGTCATAATTTGGCGTGCAGGTTGGAGATGATCTCAGCGGGGAGATCTTTGATTGGCAGGTCTCTGCCCTCTCCCCCTCCCACATCTGTGCTCTCACAGCTGCTCTGAGGAGACTCGGGGGGCGGCTTGTAGAGCATGGCGGCCAGAAAAAAGAAAATAGTGCCTAAAACCTGCGAAAAAAAGAGAGAAATTAGATTAGTGAAAACTAAAGGAATTTGTCCTCAAGTTCATTAAACAGTTGTCATGGGGTTGATGTGAACACAATAAAGTGAATTATGTCTTATAAGTGTGGTCACGTTGAAAAATCTAACTTGTATCTGAAATTTAAATATTTATGTGTCAGTAACAACATTTATAATATTACAAAATATTTCTACATTTCAAATAAATGCTTTTCTTTTGAATTTGAACATTCATCAATGAATTCTGGAAAATATGTATCATGATTTCCACAAAAATATTAAGCAGCACAGATGTTTTCAACATTGATAATAATAAGAACTGTTTCTTGAGCAACAAATCAGCAAATTAGAATGATTTCTGAAGGATCATGTGACTGAAGACTGGAGTAATGATGCTGAAAATTCACATATATATTGCATATTTATTATTATTATTTATTATTAATGAATATACATTATATGTGTATATATATATATGTGTGTGGATTTTAAGATTTATAATTTTCAAAAATGCAAGCGAAAAGCATTATTATTGAAAATGATCAAAAAAAATAATATTCTTCTAGTTCACTCTTATTAAAAATGACAAGTCAAATATTAAGACAACAACATATGTTATTTCTTCCAATTAACTTTCAAGCAAATTGTTATGCTGATAATATAATTTGTAACAGAATCATTTGTATTAAATTAGCAAAATGGAAGCTTTTTCTCTAATAGTTTCAGACTTGATGTACACTTTAGCTTTTATGAAACTCTTGTCAACACACTTGTCAACACTGACTTGTCAACACACCACTGGAGCCTATTTAGTGCTGCAAAATAAATGGCCTCCTGTGGTAAACTGAGAAGTTAGTTTCAAGAGTTTCATACAAGCTAAAGTGTATTAAATGTGGAATGAGTCAGCATGGGTTTCTCGGGGAACATTTTTGAATAATTTTCAGATATTTTCAAGTGTGTTTTTCTCTACCTTGTAGATGATGCCTGCGATGAGCGAGTACTGGCTCATGGCTGAGTTGTGGTACAGGTAACAGGAGCCGTATTCCCCACACTGCTCCTCCCACAGCAGGCAGGAGATGTCAATCACAGTGCCGAACGCTATAGGGCCTGGGATGCCACCGAGAGTCCTTACTACAATCCACTGGATTCCAAGTCCAAACGATCTCTGACTGTCGGGAACACACCTGCAGGAGAAGACAGACAATTATATTAGGCTATAAAGACAAACACCTGTATTATAAGGTAAGCCATAAGAGATCCTACTATCTTCTGTATGTTTGGAATGGAATATTACAGTAGCTTACTACTTAAACAGAAACTTTTTTTATTATTGTTATTGAAAAGAGTAGGTATTATTCTACAATACAATTACGATTTGAAACAGCAGTATGCTACATTGTTGTCATATAACCTCATCACATTTATTTTGCATTTTAATCTACACTACCGTTCAAAAGTTTGAGGTCGTTTTATGATTTTTTTTTTTTTTCAGTTTTTTTTTCTGTTATGCTCACCAAGACTGGATTTATTTGATCAAAAATACAGTAAAAACGCTGTTTTTAATTTTGTTAATGAATAGGAACTTCAAAAGAACAACGCATATTTGAAATAGAAATCTTTTCTAACATTATAAATGTCTTTACTGTCAGTTCTGATCTGCATCCTAGCTAAATAAAAGCTTAAAATTCAATTTTGCTAAATAAAAGCACAATTTTCTGATCCCAAACTTTTTAACCGTAGTGTACAGTATATGCAATGGTCATACCTGAGTGTGGCAGTAAGTGCAGGGATGCTGCAGAGGAAAGTGAAGAAGATGACGACGAAGAGGAAGGTGAGGAAGGCTGGCATGTGATTGCAGGACGAAACACACCTTCCTTCTTCAGCAAAACCTTGTTCTCCCCATGATATATTCCCTACCACACAGCTGCAGCCAGAGAACACCTATGAATGCATAAACACACACCAATACGGACAAATTCATAGCCAAGAATAAGATATACTGTAGATTCACATTTTTTTCTGAGACCAAGTTAACTTTTTCTTTGCACCAAAACAACACATAATCGAAAACATTTATGCAGCCTAGTTTTAAAACTTCTGTGTAGTATCATGTTCTGAAATTTACAATATGCCTTCATAGTACAAGCTCATAAATTTGATTCCAAAAGATAAAAATGGTTCCTCGTGATATGACCCCTTAAATTCAGTTACCTGACAAAATGTGTGCAGTTACGCCAGAGTCAACTGACTGATTGTGTTGTTAAAAGAGTGTACGTGACACTGAGAAAGTGAAGAACATAGGGTCTGTGTACCTGTCTGCCTCTGAGGCTATATGTGTGGTTGAGGGAGCTACAGCCAGCATGGCAGGGAGAGAAATACATCACTCCATCCGCACCACACACAGGGTTAAACAACTCCTTAACACAGTGACAGCCAATGTTACAGCTTGCGGTCAGGTTGCCCAGATCTGAGAAGCTGCGAGAGAGAGAAAAGTATTTTAGTTTTGAATTTCACCTCAACCAATCAATAACACATTGTCAGTCAATCTCTTTGTTTCTGCTCTGGGTATTAATTTAAACCATTAGCTTGTCAGCCAAACCTCTTTCACTTAATGCGTTTGCTTGGCGTCCCCCTGAGATTTGAAGATAAATTCATTTCAGTTAAGTAACACATTTGCATGTTCACAGTTCTCTGACATTAGTTAATGGTAACATGACAAGGCAGCTAAACAAATTAAATATTTCATCTTTATAAGACGTGTTTTATTTTTATTGTTGTTATTTTATAATGATATATTTTAATTTGACTTTTTTATGATTGAATTAATTATTAGCTTTTCTTTAAACTCACGAACCCCCTGCGGTTCCTTTTACGAAACCCAGTTTGGGAAACCTTGACTTAATGTTTAATGTATTTCATGTTGTTAATTACAACAAATGGAATATGTTTTCTTTCTTTTTGTATTTTTATATCAATATGATACAAGATTATCCTATTTAAATCAATTCAAACTCAAAAGTAATCTAAAAGTAATCAAAGAGTAGTGTGTGATTATATTACCTAAAATGTGTAATGTAATGGATTATGTTACAGACTACAATTTTTGTCATGTAATTTGAAATCAGTAACGGACTACAAACTGTAAGTAACCTACCCAGCACTGCTTATAACTCCTGAATACTGTACACTGATTGACTGTTGTTGTTTGTATAAATATGACCTATCTTCCTGAATAAAGTTGAGAATGCTTTGGTAGTGCATCAGTTCTCTGCTGATTCATTCTCCCAGGCCTGCGCAGCAACAGAATACCACTGAGGTTGATGGTAGGGATAAAAAACAGATAACAAACTTCCAAAGATTTAGGGCCAGATTTACTAAACAGGGCAAATTAGCTTTAGTGCACAATTCCATAAAAACGCAGATGGAAGGGGACAATTCTGCAAGTGATTTACTAACAATGTGCACATTAAAGAACACAGACACAGCCAAGAACACAGATCATTTCCATAATGACCAGCGCAATATACCAAGAGAAGCGCAAATTACCGCCTGCTTTAAGACATGCTTTTTTGGGCATTAAATAATGGCACAAATAGCAGTAATTTGACGAGCGCAAACGTTAGTAAATCGCATTGAGTGATTCATTTTAATACTCTTCTTCTATAAATTTTGCGTCTGAAAGGGAAACTTCTACAAACGCAAATTCAATAAGGTCAGGCACAAAAACAACTGCGTCCATGCCTTTTCAGTGCTAATTTTTCACTGCGTGTCTTTAGTAAATCCTGACAGTACTATTTTAATGCCAAAAGATGGTTTGTGCTGGCGCAAGCTGTTAGTAAATCTGGCCCTATATCTAACAGTAATGAATTTAAACGGTTTCATACCTGTTGTCATGGATCTCTCTCTGCAGGTAGGGGGCGCTGTAGTGGTTGTGTGTAAAGTTATTGTAGTATGGGGCAGTTACTCCTGCCATGGGCACATTAGGACAGTGTACCAAAAAGATGAAGATAGCCGTCAGACTGACCACTGCGCATAGCATGCAGAAACGGATAATCCCGCGGCATCGAAGGTTCAGCTTCTTTACAATGAAGCCACCCAGGAAGGTGCCTCCTCCACCAGCTGGTACCACCATATAACCTGGAATAAGAAGATGGAGTTAAAAACAACTCAGTGTAGTTGTTTCTTATACGCTAAGAGTAATTTGAGCAAGAGGGTGTGGCATTGAGTTTGATTGACATGTGATTCTTACCAAACCAGGTTGCTGCCTCTGAAGCACTCAGACTAAACTGAGACTCTAGAAATTTGGGGCCAAACGTGGACATTCCAGCTATGAGCGTGGCCTCTGTGGCACCAGCGAGACACAGAAAGATGAAGGTAGGGTTCTTCAAAAGAAGCAGCATTGACCTACAGAGAAAAAGAGAGAAAAGGGCTTATTCAATCATTTCTACGATTTCTTGCAAACAAATCACAACTTTCTGAATTTTACAATGTAATTCCTTGTAAAAATTAAGAAATTCAATAATTAAATGTACTTGCAGAAAATATCATATTAATAATAGACCGCTTCTTAATACTCTTAAGTAAAACAGTTAATTTTAACTCATTATATTTGTAATTATCTTTTGTGCATTTGGCAGTGCAATTTATAGGAACAGTTCACCCAAAATCTATTGTACTAAACAAAATACAACAAGACGTGTTTTTTTTTTTTTTTTTTTTTTTTTAACTTCCGGTTGCTTCTGGTCCATCCACAATATTGCTTTCTCAAGTGAAAACATTGTCTTGTTTGAATCAGAATATGTACAGATCAAACACTGATTACAAGCACAAATAGTCCAAAACTATTCTAAACAAATATATTGGTGGATTTTGATGTGAGAGGACAACAGGAGATGGAATTTTTATTAGAGGAAGAATTATTACGGATTATGGACTGATATTTTGGCCATGAGCAATGGTTTAAAGTTATTTTGTTTCTTACAAACACAACTGTTTAACATGCAATTAAATGTTTTATGTACTCTTTTTAAAAGTATGCTAAAGTGTACTTATTTTCACATTAGATTAGACCAAAAGCTGGCCAATAATTAATTGTTTCACATAGGGCCTACATTAATCCTTTTTAAACTATGTAAAACATGCATTTTAAATGATTCTATCTAGCATTTTAAGTTAAAACGTCACATGATGTTCAGTTGACATCTCTTGGCCAACTATTCCAACATTTCAATTTTATAGATAACCGTGTCTCGATAATATACAACAGCATCAACTGACAGCATTGATTTGTGCTTTTTTTCCCTTTTATTTGGGTCGAAAGACCAGTTGGTGAAATGCGGCAATTGTCTTTCAGTTGCCTTTGAAAACTGGACAGAGGATAGGAAAACAACTGAAGGTTTTAATGATATCTAGTGGTAACTTGCGGACAAATGAAAACTAGCAAACCAAATGAAAAACGACAACCCAATAACTCGTACGTGGCAGTTTGTTGGATCTTTAAAAGTAAAGTGTCAGTGAAAAGTGCTAATTTCCTGGATCCTTAAAAATCGTCTAGGGACTCATCACCCATCTGAATTCGCTGAACTTGCCAGAAAAGAAAACTACAACCTCAGCTACTTCCCATCAACGAAGTGTCTAAATATAAACATGGCGGTATAACACATGATAACAGACAGTGGAAGGCGGTATATAGTCCCACAAGTATGGCTTTTAATACGTTTGAAAAACCAGCAGAGGAAACAAACCTTGCTCTCCCTGGTCATATGTTCATACCTGGGCATGTCCTTTACTGTTTTACCAAACTGAGGATCAGCCGCAGTGATCTGACTGCCATCCTTCAGCTGGTGGGCCTCTGAGACCCGCATGGCCACATACCGCTGAGAGCCTACAAAATATAGAAAGTGAGACTGTTATTCACATTGATACTATATTGTACTGTAGTCACTTGACTTCTTTTAAATCACACTTGTGGGTAGCACCTGGTAGCTGTCGTGGGTAACCCAGTATAGGCAGAGCGATAACCAGAGCTGCCGCTCCTCCTGCCAGGAAACCAATCCACCAAGCTCCCACCCACAGCGGGTTTTCAGGAGTCAGCTCTGTCCTAAGAGAGATAGAGAGAGAAAAAAATTAGCTTTAGAACGTTCAATGTTTAGTATTTAAATCAAATTGTCATGTTTTTGTTATTTCTATGGGGTTATGTCAGATTTTAATCTGTATTCTTCATCATGGAAGTCACAAGGTCCAAATCAATCCTAGTCTGTTACAGAAATTTAAATTGCATTTCTGCTATCTAATTTATGCATTCATATTTTGTGGTATTTATATTTTTGATACATGCAGGACGTTTGTAAGAGGTCAATGACAGTTATTACATTTATATTAGTGCTGTCAATCGTAGAAAATTAAGTAAAAAATCAACTAATTAATCGTAAATATTTTCTGAAATTGATCGCGATTACTCCCACCTAACATTAAAGCTGTTAAATATACTTTTATATTGCAATAATTTCACATTCAATCTTAAAATTTATGTAGAAACAACAAAAAGACAGTATATTTTTAATATTTGTTTAACTGCATCTTTTTTTCTGACTGAAGGCAAGTATCACTGATACCAATACTGCTGATGTCTCTAGGAAATTGTTCTTTTTTCCTAATATTTAACCATTGACTATATGTAAGGTTGACTATACTAACATTACAGTATAATTGAGGGCTATCAATTTTAACATTGATTAGACTTAAAAAAATTACTAATTTAAGTGAACTTAAAAAAAAAATCTTCACATAAACCCATTATAATAAATGCCATATTTACCTGTGCCCTTCAGCAAGTAGGAAATATACAGAAATTGAATAAAGTTATCAAACACTAAATTCTAAATCAAATATTGATTTCCTCTTTTTTCTTTTGTTCTTTGATTAACCGATATTACAGCAGCTGGGTTATTAGGTTATTTGGCTGCTATTACTTTAAGAGCTGCCGCTGCTGAATAAATTTAAGGTTTTTGTGTTAATTAATTAAGAAGCTTTTGGTATTGGCCAGAGTGTTAATATCAGTGCATAATAAATGTGTATCAGGGTTTAAATAAGGATTAGATGCAATTCAACTATTTAACACTAGGAGTCAGACACTTGTGAAAGCCTTTTCAGGACTAATTAATCCAAAAATGCGTGTGAATTATAGAAAAACATGTCCTCAGAATTAACTTTTTCATTTTGCGTGAGCTACTTATTTTAATAAAGTGAGCATTAATTTGCTGAAATGTTTATTTTCTTACTCATTAGCCACTTACGTTTGGTCGATTTCTGTGTAGATGTTGAGAAAGAATCCACCGAGCAAGTATCCAGCCGCAGGTCCTACAATGGCAGCTGTGTAGAAGATCCCTGAGAAAACAGAAGAAAGCATATCAAGTCTCTGTGGCTCCCTCCTCTGCCCCCTGAGTTATATGAAAGCTGGTCTGGTTTCTCACACTGATTCATGTTTTTGATCAAAAGACACAACAAGATGCGGTTTGTATTTCCAGTGCCTATGTCAGGAGAGGGGCAAACAGGGTAGCGATTGTCCTCAGTGGCCTTTGAAAACTGGACGTTGGGGAGAAAAACAATGGAAGGAGGTTTTATTGATGTCTGAGGTGGAAACTAGTGGCTCTCACTGATAACAACAAAAGAAAATGACTAGGTGTGTCAAAGCCTGAGTGGGACAAACTGACAGGGTTCAGTGAGGGCAAATATCAATTCTTGAGTGTTTTCCGTGTAATGCAAGAGACAAATCACACGAAAAGATTTTAGAATATAGATCTGAGTGCTTGAGTACTTTTGAAATCGGCTACACATTAACAAACAAACCCTCTGACAAAATAGAGTCCTATTAATACAGGGATGCACCGATATTAGGGCCCCAATTTAATTCCATTTTAGTGTTTCAATTGAATTTCAACAATAAGGCCCTAGGAAATTTTTTTTTTTCCCAAATTCTGATATAATTTTTATATCATCATGAATTGTACTAATCAAATTAATTTTATAAAAAATGAACCACTTAATCAATCTTTAAGCTAGTGAATGCTAGATGATGGCAAAGGTAATATAAATGTAAAAGTAGGGAAAATGGCCAAGCACAACAAAGTTTCTAATATCAGCCTAATACAGTACATATTTTCATGTTTTTATTGTGCCAACACACTCACCAATATATACAGGTGCGTAGTTTGACTTGACATTCTCATCTAGGTAGGTGACCCCGAGGGTGTACAAAGGGGTTGCTCCGACCCCATGCAGAAACTGGCCCAGCATAAAGACGTAGCGGTAAGCCGAGAGCCCACCTTCCTCGCCGACACACGTCTCGGAGTGATTGGCCGAGCACAGTCCCATACGCTCCGGGACTCTCACCTGATAGGGTGGTGTGGTGAAATGGGGCAGGGCAAAGACCAGAGAGCCCAGTGCCATGATGAGCACACCCCAGCCCAGCCATCGAGGCTTATGACCAGTACCACCAAAGTAGCTCACAAATGTCAGGCACACACAAGCAGCAATGTCATAGGAGCTCGCGATGAGTCCCGCCTGCAACACCAACACAAACAACACATTGTGTTAATAATGCTGAGGTGTACATAAATCCCAATTTGAATACTGTTTATCCTATAATGTGTGAGACTAGTATTACCCATAAACCACTGTGATATGCAAGATGGTTGCTTCTCTGATTTAATATTCAATTTAAATTGATCAAAAGTGACAGTAAAGACATTTATAATGTTACAAAAGATTTATATTTTAAATAAATGGTGTTCTTTTGAACTTTCTATTCATCAAATAATCTTGAAAAAAAGCATCACATTTTTCCAAAAGATATTAATATTAAACATTGATAATAATAAGAAATGTTTCTTGAGCATCAAATCACCATATTAGAATGATTTCTGAAGGTGACAATGTGACAATGAAGACTGAAGCAATAATTAATGAAAAAAATTCAGCTTTTGCCATCACAGGAATAAAAATAGATTAAAATTGAACACAGGTCTTTTAAAGAGTAATAATATTTACAATATTATATTTTACTGTATTTTTTTAAAATAAAATTATTATACTACAAAAAAGTGTGTCACATCAATATTTTCAAAAGCTGACTGAACATCCTTAAAAATTGTGACTGGCCAGGTGAATAGTAATATTTCTTAGAAAATAATATGATTAAAATTATAAGTCTTTTGAACATATAATGGTTAATTTTAATGCATTTTAGATGGAGATGCAACAATATTATAATTCTGACCGATACCAAATATCAGATAATTATTTATGTTATAACCGATAAGCAATTTTAGACTATTCTGTCTAAATTAGTTCAAAATAAAACACTGAAAACTAAAATGAATCATTTTATATGCTACAAGTGAATTTAGGCATCACAACATCATAATGTACAGCATGAAATTGGATATTTATGTTGAAATTTGCTTAAAGGGCCAGTTCACCCCAAGAAAGTTAAATACTGTCATCATTTATTCATCATCCACTTGTTCCAAACATGAGTTTGTTTAATCTGCTGTGCACAAAAGAAGGCATTTTTGAACAATGTTGATAACAAAATTGTTGGTGGCAGCCATTGACTTCCATATTTTTTTTTTCTAAACTGTGAAAGTCAATGGTCACTGCCAACTGTTTGGTTACCAGCATTCTTCAAAATATCTTCTTTTGTGTTCAGTAGAAGAAAGATCTTCATACAGGTTTGGGACAGCTCAAGGGTGAGTGTATGATAACAGAATTTAAATTTTTTGGTCAACTATCCCTTTAGGATTACATGTAAGAGTGTTGTACATTAGATGCTGGCAAACGTAATCTAAACGTAAAAATAGAGAAAATGAGCATACACAATTAAATATGTAACATTCAATATCAGTCAATACTAGCAAAATTAAAAATAATCTCTAATGTATATAAGTGGTATGGTACCGATACACCCCTCTAACTATACAAATGACAGTTTATAATAGATTGACCTGGTAGCTGCGCAGGTCAAAACGTCTCTCGATGGAGGTGATGACGGTGTTGATGAAGCCATTGATAATCATGCCCTGGAGGAAGGAAGCCACACAGAGGAAGAAGAGAACCCAGCGTGGGGTGTTGAAGGTCTGGATACACCGTGGGGTCAGTGCTCCCCATCCACAAAGATTCTCAGAGTCTGTCGGAACAAACTTCACCCCAGTGGGCGGCTCTGTGAGGTCAATCCCCTTTTTACCTGTCTTGTGGAGCACAGTGTGGGCATCTCCAGATAGGCTGCCTGGACCAGAGCCCTGGGACTCCACTGGGCTGGGAGTGTCCAGGCTGGGTCCCAGTGGACTGTCATGTAGGACCAGGAGCTCTTGCTTGGAGCTGAAGGAAGTGTCATTGTTCAGCAGGTGGGGCATGGCCCCAGCAGGGGGCACTGTGACAGACTTTGTGAAGAGTAAGAAAACAAAACTTTTCCGCAGGAAACACTGATTCTGTGTGTAGTTTTGCAGAGTGATACGATGGCAGTCTTTGGAAAAAGGATCCCTTAATGGAGTTTCTTACAGTTTAAACTGAAGTCATAGAGATTTTGGAAATCAAAATTCTGCAAAGAAGTGTGAGAAAGAGACAATTAATAAGTTTGTCACCAACTTTAATAAATTTACAGTAAATCATTTAAGTTATTAAACTCCAAAAGCAAATCTATTCAAGCCAGTTTCCACCATGAAAAAAGATAATTGCTACTTTTTATCTCAAAATTGGGACTTTTGTTGCTCACAATTCTGAGAAAATATCAGAATTTGTAAGATATAAACTCAGAATAAACTAGCAATTCTTGACTTTTTTAAGTTTAAATTGTGCAATTCTGACTTTATTTTGAGTTCACATCACACTTTTTTTTTATTCCTCCACAGAATAACAAAAAATAAAATATGTAATTGTGACTTCTTTTGTCTCACAATTAGGGGTCGACCGATGTGTTTTTTTCAGGGCCAATGCTGATTATTACAGATTAAGACTGATAACCGATATTTTGAACCATTATATATATATATATGGCTAGTGTAAAAATGAAAATTAATGTCAAAATTAAGAATAACAAGGTCTCCGACAAAAACTTTCTGAATTTCTAAATGCTTTTAAATTATTTTATCGGCAAATTGGTTTTGAAAATGGCCGATACAGATAACCATAAAGATGCTTAGTATCAGCGCCGATAATCGGCCAGGCCAATAATCGGTAGACCCCTACTCAAAATTTGGACCTTTTTTCTTAGAATTGCAAGTTATATTCTTCTCAGAATTCTAAATTTATATCTCACAATTCTGAAAAAAGTATAAACTCAGAATTGCGAAGAAAACAGTCAGAATCGTGAGATAAAAAGTTACAATTACCTTTTTATTTATTTTATTCTGTGGCAGAAACAACTTCCATAATCTCTCAGAAAAAAAATGTGCAAAAACTGTACCTATAGAGGTACAACAGCCTGTCAGTGGAGCAGTCTCTTTAAAGTGACACCTTTGTCCCTTAAGGGTTGTTCTTTACCCCTAAAGGGTTCATAGTAATACCATGAGAATATTATTACCTCACTGTAAAAAATTTAGAGAGAGAGCGCAGCCGATATTGAAGGGCGACAGAGCATCATTTACAGACGGATTTTCTATCATTAAAGTTATGGTGAGAATACTGAGTTTTGTATTTATGAAGTCATGTTTTACGTACTACATTATATTTTGTAGAATAACAGTGAATTCACGCCTTTAATGGTGTCATGTTGTCAAATTAGTTTAGCCCATACTGATCTCTCGGTAGGGGTGTGCGATATATATCGTCTGTGATAATATTGTAATTGTTCTTTTAACAATGTGGGATTTGACATTATCCTGTACACCGCAAAAACCAAACAAAACACGCCTAACTTACAGAGTGACATTGCTACTTTATACTTTATTTATTTATTTTTTTATAGAGTATAGAGCCACTGGAGAACCACACTATAATGAAAATGGGAATTCTTGAAATAGTAAGCACCAGCAGTTGCACTTCAAGGGCCCTGTTAAGTGTGCTGAATGTCTCCATTGTCCTGGAAGAGGAGGTGGTGCTTGACAACTTAGGAGACTTTGTAAATGCATTCATTGTACTTTTTTGGATTATTGTATGCATTCATCCTGGAGTACAACAAGGATTTAAAGGGATAGTTTACCCAAAAACTCATTAATTACTTACCCTCATGTCATTCCAAACCCGTAAGACCTTTGTTCATCTTCAGAAAACAAATTAAGATATTTTTGATGAAATCTGATGATGAAATTTTTGATGAAACAACAGTCTTATTGACGTGGAACGACATGAGGGTAATCAATGACAGAATTTTAACCTCAAAGTACCTCTTATGAGTTTTTTTTTTTTTGGCAAACATTTGAAGTGTAAGATGCAGTTTCATGAGCTCAAAGTACCTCTTGTGAGTATGGTAGAGTTCATGTCAAATTACTCTAAACACTGGGTGAAGTCACCTCCCCATTACTTAAATTTGATGGTGTTTTTGACATTTTTAATATGTGAATGTATTTGATGTTTAATGTTTAAATAGTTAAGATGCAGTTTCATGAGCTCAGAGTACCTGTTTTGTGAGAATGGTAATATTCAGTGACATTAACTTAAACACTGGTTGAAGTAACCTCAGATAAATTATTACCATTATTAATAAAATTATTATTATTTTATAGTGTTTGACATTTTTTGCATGTTTGTGAATGTGTCAATGTACAAGGTGCAGTTCATCAGCTTTGTGTATCTTATGAGAATTAAAATGCATGATTTTGTAAGGTATACTGTGTAGAAAATTTCAATGTATTTACAATTTTAAGGTATTTTCACAATATTGTTGTATATTTCATTAAAAATTATTAAAATGTGGAAGTGTTTAGTGTATCATTGTTATATATATTTTTCCTTCTTTTGGGACAACGGGGAATAAACAATTTAGTAAGGCTGTTTTAGCAATATATATTTGCCAATATACATTTTTAAATTAGGTAAAACAAAAAATGTATGCTACTACTATTTAAAATATTTAATTGGGCCAATAACATGGTTTGGTAGACTTCTTTTTTCCCAATTGGCTCAACATATTATTTCTCATTGAGCCAGTGTTAACAGACTGTTGCCACAACTGATAAAATTCAGTTAGCAGAAATCCAATTGGGCCAATTTAGATGTAATCAGTCACTAGAAAATTTTGAGTTGGGGAGGTCTGAATTTTTTTACAGTGCTTAAGGGTACATTTTATTACTCTAAGGTACTAATATGCACCCTTTATGACAGTGTGTCAATTAAAAGGCATAAAATCATTGCTCTTTATCCAGTGAAGTCAACCGTGACCTCCAAACAGACCCCAAAAACTCTAATGAGCAGGGATTAGTTCTGCATGCCATCTACGGTCCACAAAACACTCTGTTGGGAAAGACACCTGGCATGTTAGACTCACACTGTGCTCTCTGGGCAGAGCCTTTATGTCACCTTCTCCAGAGTGCGGCTGACCTACGGTAGCCCACAGGACCGTTAGGAGATTTTGAATATTCAAAATTATGTTTCAATTTATGTTCTGCACACACAGAAGTTCTGCACATGCAGGGGTTAAAACAACGCTCCATTCATTCAGTACACATGTGTGCTACACTGAAAGTCTTGTATTGAAAATTTTCACTTCGAGTATCTGTACCCTTACGGAGTTGAAATGACTGGGTGTTTTTTTTATTTCATTTCCCATTATAGCTGGATGGACACCTAAACGGTTATACATACACTATATTGCCAAAAGTATTGGGTCACCCCCTTCTAATGAACAGGTTTGACTACTTTAGTAATTTTCATGAGTACAAATCTTAATGTTTAAGCATATAATGATATTCTAGGGAATTGTGTGCTTCTAATTTTTAAGCAACAGTTTGGACAGGACCCTTTTCTATTCTAACATGACAATGCCTCTGTGTATAAGGCGAGGTTCAAAAAGAAATGATTGATTTTGTCAGTGTGGAAGAACTTGACTGGTCTGCAGAAAGCCAAGTCCTAATCCAAGCTGAACACCTCTGGTGTGACTTTAAATGCAGATCTTGAGCCAAAAACTCTTTACCAAACACCAGTGACTTGTACATACACTATATGGACAAACGTATTGGGACACCCCCTTCTTTAGAACAGAAAAAGGCACTTCCAAAACTGTGGCAACAAAGATGGAAACATAATGCATGTATTTAAAAATTGTATTTACATCTCTGTTGCAACAGTTTTGGAAGTGTCTAAAATGACTGTACCCATATGTACAAGTCATTGGTGTTTGGTAAAGAGTTTTTGGCTCAAGGTCTGCATTTAAAATCACACCAGAGGTGTTCAGCTTGGATTAGGACTTGGCTTTCTGCAGACCAGTCAAGTTCTTCCACACTGACTAAATCAATCATTTCTTTTTGACCCTTGCTTTGATCTTGCGAAAAACTCATTAACTAAACTTAAGTTCCTTGTACGTGCAAATTAAGCTGGCCAAACATCTCTGCTCACATTCCATTTTTGACACATAATTACTAGCAGCTTTGTGATTCATGCATTGGCATTGTAAAATATTTTACAACCATAATTTGAACAAAGTTCACTCAGTGCAATAAAGTTACACTGCATTTTATGAGTACATTCATTCCCTAGAAATGAAACTTAGGATCTAAATGTTACAAAAAATAAAAAAAACATGACATATTACAGCCAAGAACTGCATTACAGTTATCACAAAGAAAGAATAGCAACTTTTCCTACCTCAGTTCCTCAGATACTTCATTGGTCTAAAACGTTCTGAGATTTTGATTGTGCAAATAATCAGAGAGTACAAGCAGCAAAAGAGACTAGAAGCAAGCAAGACAGCCCCAAAATGGGGAGTTACCCCAGCCTCTCACTCCCTCACATCTATCACTGAAGCAGCACAGTCCTGCCCACTGTATCTACCTGACATGTGATGATCAGCACCTCAGAAGTCTCTTCTTAACTCATGACACTTAACACTTCATGAACGTATTTATCTAGCAAACCAAGGAGGAAGAAGTTCAATTTCTGCCATCCCAGTCAGTTCAGATTTTCATTTGCCTTGCTAACACTCTAACGTGCCCTACCACAAAAATAAATAAATAAATAAAATACAACAAAGTTTATTATCTATATAATAATAATAATCTATAATAAATTAATTGAATATTTTTCATTTAACTAGAAGTTGTTTGTAAATACTACAAATTATATATATATATATATATATATATATATATATATATAGTTTCATTTTCTTACTTTTAATATAAGTTAAAAATATAGCTATGTAACTGCATGCAAGTTTTGTGTTTTGGGTGAAAATATTAAAATTAGGTGAAAAATGTTTTAGACGAAAATACAACCTGGATGTGGAACTGAGTGCCCATGGCAGTAGAGGTGAAAGGGAATGTTAACAGCTTTCTCCAGGTATTATATTATATTAATTTAACAGTTTCCCAATAACACTCTCCACATGCAGAGAAACAGAGCATTACACATTGATGGATATAATGACATGCAAACAGAGTTTGTTAAATGCACAAGCTCTTCATATAAATCATGCCTCAAAACCTAACATCAGAATGAGTGTGATGATCACAGTTTTCTTCCAGTCAGTTAAGAAATCTTAAAAGAGAACAGGACAATGAACAAACAACAAAAGCAAAATGAAAATCCCCAAACCAGTATTGTCATAAAAAAAAATGAGGAACTGAGTCAATGCTGT
The DNA here is from genome assembly GCA_039654775.1 of Spinibarbus caldwelli. Lineage (NCBI taxonomy): Eukaryota > Metazoa > Chordata > Actinopteri > Cypriniformes > Cyprinidae > Spinibarbus > Spinibarbus caldwelli. The sequence goes on from CM077260.1 coordinate 19,668,487, forward strand.
TGCAATTCCGGTTTTCATTTCTGACTCATTAGCATGGATCTATGAATAATGAACACATGGTTGAAAAGCTGTGGAGTTACTATAGCGTTAAGAGTAATGGTAGTGGTGCAGCTGAGGCTGTGTGAGTGAATTATTTCTTAGCTCTGTCTTCAAAAGAGCTTTGGTTCATGCTTTGTTACAATGAGATTAATAATAATAATAAAAAAGCCTAATTATTTGTTCTTGTGTTCTATGAACTCTTTCATTTCTAATTTTAAACGTGTGATCAAACGGAGGGAAGGATAACATCAGCGAGAGCTTAGAGTCTCAGGGTGGGAACGTGTGTTTGTTGTGGAGTGCAGGTTCCTTCCCTTTTCTTTGTACTGCGCTGGATGGTCATATGGTGAGATATGAATTACAGAAATATGAAAAGAACAAGGAAACAAAGCAAGACCACAAGAACGGCACTTTCACTCTTTTTTAGGATTTCTGGGAAGGAAGCGTTATTGTTACAATCAGCAGACTCAGACGGAGAATCGGGAATACAACAGATGTTTATTTATAGAACAGCAGAGCAAATGGTGAGTGTAAATGGTGAGTAGAATATCCAGTAGATCAGATGATGTTTGATGAGACGATGATTTGAGATCTTTGTCTTGATAGGAGAATTAGCAATACGGGTCAGAGCACACACCTCACATAGGCAGAGTAGCAGACTTCTGGAAGAGATCGCTGGACCAGACAGACTGGGGAACACAGGAGACACGACGCTGGAGAGAACACTGGAGGTAAGTACACAAGGAGGTAAGTAGCAGGTAGGTTGCTGTGATAGCATGAGTCACTATGCGTAAACGAGACCGGACGTTAGACTGTGGTGAGGTGCGTGCTTAAATGGTGTGTGGTAATGAGGTGCTGAGTGTGTGCAGGTGTGCTCCATTAGTATTCAGGTGAGGATGTGCGATGTGATTGGCTGGTGTGGGAGCCTGGTCGATCTGTGACATTACCCCCCTCTCCACGGACCGCTCCAGAGGGCCGAGGACCCCGACGGCGTGGTGGTCTACCTCTTCCCCTGGGAGCTGGTCGATCTGGGTAGGTTGAGTGGAATTCCTCGAGTAGGGTTGGGTCTAGAACGTCATTCCTGGGGACCCAAGATCTCTCCTCCGGACCATAGCCCTCCCAGTCAACAAGGTATTCCAGCTGACCACCACGGCGCCGGGAATCCAGGATCTGCTTAACCTCGTATATGGCGCCGTCTTCCAGAATCAGTGGAAGAGGGGGTTCCTCACTTGGACCAGGCTCTGTGGAGGGAGAGACAGGAGGGTGGTAAGGTTTTAACAGTGATACATGAAATGTGGGATGAATCTTATATTGTGGAGGGAGTTGTAGCTGGAAGGTGACCGGGTTGATTTGCTTCAAGATCGTGAAGGGGCCAACATATCTGGGACTTAATTTTTTACAGGGCAGGCGCAGTCTGATGTCCCTTGTTGACAGCCAGACCCTCTGTCCCGGTTGGTACTGGGGGGCTTCGGACCTACGAAGGTCTGCTGTCATCTTGCGCCTGCGCACTGCTCGCTGAAGATGATGGTGAGCATTGTCCCAGACCCTCTCGCTCTCTCGGAACCAGTAATCCACTGCTGGTATCTCTGATGGTTCCCCAGACCAGGGGAACAAGGGTGGCTGGTAACCGAGTACACACTGGAAGGGAGTGAGTCCAGTAGAAGGTTGACGTAGGGAATTCTGGGCGTACTCGGCCCAGCCAATAAACTGGTTCCAAGAGTCCTGGTGGTCATGGCAGAAGGTTCGTAGGAAGCGGCCGATTTCTTGGATCTTCCTCTCCGTTTGCCCGTTCGTTTGGGGATGGTATCCTGATGACAGACTCACGGTCACACCTAGGAGTTTGAAGAATCCCCTCCAGACCCGGGAGATAAATTGTGGCCCCCGATCCGACACTATGTCTTCCGGTAAGCCGAAATATCTGAAGACGAAGTTGAACAATAATTCGGCTGTTTCCAGGGCTGTGGGTAGGCCTCTGAGAGGAAGGAGTCGACAAGACTTTGAAAATCGGTCCACAATCACCAGAATGCATGTGTTACCGTCTGAATCTGGCAGGTCGGTGATGAAATCTACCCCCAGGTGTGACCATGGACGATTTGGAACGGGTAACGGGAGGAGCTTGCCTGCTGGTAAGTGGCGAGGACTTTTGGAAATGGCACACTCTGCACAACCCTGGACGAACCTTCTCACGTCCCTTGCCATGTTGAACCACCAGTAGCGGTTCTTCAATAGCGAGAGGGTGCTGTTGGCCCCGGGGTGGCCAGTGCCCAGTGAAGTGTGTACAGAGTGGATTAGGTGATTGCGCTGTAAACGAGGGACATACTGCATTCCTGGTGGGCAGCCCGGCGGAATGGCCGTGGAAGCATTGGAGGAGGTGGCAGAGTCGTTACTCCATTGGATGGGACAGACAATGAGTTTATCGGGAATGATGGGTTCAGGTTCTTCTTTGGTTTCCTGTGGAGTATGTAGACGTGATAAGGCATCGGCTTTAGTGTTCTTGGATCCTGGACGGTAAGAGATGGTGAAGTTGAACCGGGTAAAGAAGAGTGCCCAACGGGCCTGGCGAGGGTTTAGTCGTTTGGCTTCACGTAAGTATTGTAAGTTCTTGTGGTCAGTTAGTACGGTGAATGGATGTTGTGAACCCTCCAACCAATGCCTCCATTCTTCGAGGGCTAGCTTGATGGCCAGAAGTTCCCTGTTGCCGATGTCATAGTTTCTTTCCGCCGGGCTGAGCTTACGGGAAAAGAAGGCACATGGGTGAAGTTTGGCTGGAGTCCCCTGCTGCTGGGATAAAACAGCTCCAACCCCCGTAGTCGAGGCATCTACCTCCACAATGAAGGGTTTCGTGGGATCAGGATGGACGAGGATTGGAGCACGGGTAAAGGCGTCCTTCAGGCGTTCGAATGCTTCCGTGGCAGCAGAAGTCCAGGACAGAGACTTGGGCTTGTTACGTAGGAGGTTGGTTAGATGACTGGTAATGGTACTGTAGTTCTGAATGAATCGTCTGTAGAAGTTGGAGAAGCCGAGGAATCTTTGAAGTTCTTTAATGGTGGAAGGGACTGGCCAGGACCTGATGGCTTCCACCTTCCCCTCGTCCATACGGATGCCACCACTATCAATGTTGTATCCTAGGAATTGTACTGACGGTTGATGGAATGAACACTTCTCAGCCTTGAGGAACAGATGAAACTTGCGTAGGCGTTGTAGGACCTCCGCAACGTGGAGGCGATGTTCGGTCAAGCTTCGAGAGTAGATGAGGATGTCATCGATGTAAACCAAGACGAACCGGTGTAAATACTCCCGGAGCACCTCATGCATGAAGTCCTGGAATACGGAGGGGGCGTTGACAAGACCATACGGCATGACAAGATATTCATAGTGGCCAGTAGGTGTTACGAAAGCCGTCTTCCACTCGTCCCCCTCGCGTATCCGAATGAGGTTATACGCGCTGCGGAGGTCCAGCTTGGTGAAGATGGTGGCTCCGCAGAGATGTTCCAGGGCTGCTGGGACGAGAGGAAGGGGGTATCGGACCTTGATGGTGATTTTGTTAAGTGCCCGGTAGTCAATGCAAGGCCGCAAGCCTCCGTCCTTCTTTGCTACGAAGAAGAAGCTTGAAGCAGCAGGGGATGTCGAAGGGCGAATGTAGCCTTGCTGAAGAGCCTCTTCGATGTACTCCTCCATGGCCTTCTGTTCCGGTAGAGACAGCGGGTAGATCTTTCCTTTGGGCACTGGCTCACCTGGTACCAGTTCAATCGCGCAGTCCCATGGCCGGTGAGGAGGTAATTGGGAGGCCCTCTTCGGGCAGAAGACATCTCTGAAGGGGGCATAACAGGAGGGTATAGAGACAGACTGTTTCTCAAGAGGGCTTTCTATGGAGGTGGAGTTTACCGATAGGGATTGGAACTGACGAGGAGCTGGATGAGGTAGACGTGGGAAACATGTTGGGAAACACTGGTTGCCCCACTTCAGGATTTCTCCCGTGCGCCAGGAAATCTGGGGATCATGTTGCGCAAACCATGGAAGTCCGAGGATTATATCCGTTGTAGATCCCTCCAGAACCAGCAGATGGAGTTGTTCTTCATGTAGTTCACCCACACGTAGCTGAACGGGACCCGCACTGAGTCTTACATGGCGGCGGCTGATGGGTTTTCCAGTTACCGATTGGACTTGATAGATGGTTTGGTTGGTAACGGTTGGGAGGTTGAGCTGGCGGCAGAGGCTCCCTGAAATGAAGTTTCCGGCGGACCCTGTGTCGAGTAGGGCGTGAACTGGAATGGATACAGTGGATGCAGTAAGTATTACAACAGTAGATAGGGGTTTCATTCTGGATATAGAGGGTCGAATTGCACTCACCGGGAGTCGAGGAGGTCGAATGGGGCATGATGATCTTATGTGCCCACTATTTCCACAGTATAAACATAAGCCATGGGTAAGTCGCCTCTGCCGCTCAGTGTACGATAAACGGGTACTATCTGTTTGCATGGGTTCGTGAACTGGTTCTGGAGGGCGGTTTGCTTCTTGGGGGCGCTGTTGAGGAGTGCAACGGGTAAGTTGGGCTGATTCCTCAAAACATGACTGCATGCGGGTTGAACAACGAATGGATAGTTGGATTAAATTCTCCAGTCCACTAGAATCATCATATCCCGCGAGTTGCAACCGCAACCTGGGTTCGAGTCCCTGACGATAAGTGGTGAGAAGTGATCGTTCGTTCCATCCGCTAGCCGCAGCGAGAGTGCGGAACTGGAGGGCGTAGTCATGGATGGATTTGTTTCCCTGTCGGAGATGGTAGAGTTGATCACTGATGGATGGATCGGCTGTTGAGTGGCCAAAAACTTCACGGAAGTGAGTGATGAAATTATGGAAAGACTGGGTGACAGGGCCTGATTGTGACCAGATAGTTTCAGCCCACTGTAGAGCTTTACCTGTCAGGAGGGATATGATGAAGGCGATCTTTGATCTCTCAGTGGGGTACAGCTGCGGTTGCATCTCTAGGGCTAAGGAGCATTGTAAGAGAAACCCGTTGCACTCCCCCGCCACACCTGAGAAGGGCGCTGGTCGGGCCATGGGACTGGCGATCAGGGGTGCAGAAGGAGTGATGGCGTTTGCCGTGGAGGTGATCGGTGGTGATGGCGGTGGAGGCGGTGAAGGAAGAAGAACTCGTCGGAGATTGTCCACGAGCTCCTGGAAGGGGTCGGTATTGCTCATGCTGTCCTTAGTGTAGGTCCGGTCTTCTGTTACAATCAGCAGACTCAGACGGAGAATCGGGAATACAACAGATGTTTATTTATAGAACAGCAGAGCAAATGGTGAATGTAAATGGTGAGTAGAATATCCAGTAGATCAGATGATGTTTGATGAGACGATGATTTGAGATCTTTGTCTTGATAGGAGAATTAGCAATACGGGTCAGAGCACACACCTCACATAGGCAGAGTAGCAGACTTCTGGAAGAGATCGCTGGAGCAGACAGACTGGGGAACACAGGAGACACGACGCTGGAGAGAACACTGGAGGTAAGTACACAAGGAGGTAAGTAGCAGGTAGGTCGCTGTGATAGCATGAGTCACTATGCGTAAACGAGACCGGACGTTAGACTGTGGTGAGGTGCGTGCTTAAATGGTGTGTGGTAATGAGGTGCTGAGTGTGTGCAGGTGTGCTCCATTAGTATTCAGGTGAGGATGTGCGATGTGATTGGCTGGCGTGGGAGCCTGGTCGATCTGTGACAGTTATCTGTAAAGCATTCACACAAACATCTATTTTGAAAAATTGCATAATGCTGATTTAGGTGCTGGGTGCGAATGGTTAATCTCAGATGTGTTTATTACAAAATGTAACCAGAAAAAAAATTCTCCAACAGCCCTTTGTATTTTATTTATGCATTTGGCAGACACTTTTATCCAAAAACACTGTATTCAGGATTGAAGGTACACATTTTATCAGTTCATTCATGCATTCCTTGGGAATCAAGCCTATGACTTTGATGTTGTAAGCACCTTTTCTCTTGTGTGAGCTACAGTACAGGAACAAGCACATTTGTATCAAATTTGTTTTAAATATTTTAAGTACACTAAAAATAGTGTAGGATTTACACTATTTGCTAGTAAACAATTGCTAGTTACTTTCACAAACAACTGAAATGGATTTTCTTGTAAAATTTACTCCAACAATCTTAGGTTTATTTACAATTCTAAAAATATTTTGGTAACACTTTAGATTAGGGAACACATGCTCACTATTTACTAAGAGTTTTCTCTCAATAAACTCCTCAATTGATGATTACTGATAGTAAGTTAAGTAGTTATGTTTAGGTATTTGTTAGGGTTAAGTGATCTAAATATGGTCATGCAGAAAAAGGCATGAATATGTGCTTTATAAGTACAAATGAACAGCTAATATTCTAGTAATATGCATGCTATTAAGCAACTAGTTAATAGTGAATAGTGAATAGTGTTCCCTAATCTAAAGTGTTACAAATATCCTATGTGACCCTGGACCACAAAGCCAGTCATAAGTAGCAGGGGTATATTTCTAGCAATAGCCAACAATACATTGTATGGGTCAAAATTATCGATTTTTCTTTTATGCCAAAAATCATTAGGATATTAAGTAAAGATCATGTTCCATGAAGATATGTTGTAAATTCCCTACCGTAAATATATCAAAACATAATTTTTGATTAGTAATCTGCATTGCTAAGAACTTAATTTGGACAAATTTAAATGCAATTTTCTCAATATTTAGATTTTTTGGACACTCAGCTTTCAGATTTTCAAATAGTTGTATCTCAAATATTGTCCTATCCTAACAAACCATACATCAATGGAAAGCTTATTATTCAGCTTTCAGTTAATGTATAAATTTCAATAAAAAAAAAAAAAAAAATGGACCCTTACGACTGGTTTTGTGGTCCAGGACAGGGTCACATATTTTTTACAGTGTATATTAGGGCTGTACATTTAATGTTTTAATTTAGTGTGATTAATTATAAAAAACATAAAAATAAATCCAATTTGTAGGTCAGTCAGTGATAGGCTTATGTTCAGTAATATGGAAATACAACAAATAATATAATATCTTCCTCTTTTTCTATTCGACTATTTTTCTATTCTTTTATCTGTCACAATAATGTATTGCCTATAGGTCTATTCTTAGCAAAAAATTATGTATGCACTGCAAAAAAATGAATCATAGGTCTTGTAATTCTCATTCAAAAAATTAAGATAATAATTAAAAATAGTGTGCATATTTTATTAAAGAATTTGTGGTTCAGTGTTGTATAGAAAATATTGAGAACATTCCACAAATAAAACCAAGAGATATTTTCCTCATTTTTAAAGGAAACTTAAGCAGTTTTGAGGCTTGAATTGAGGAACTGATTAAGATGATAAAATTAAGGAAAAAAATGCCATCTATTTATTTTGTAAGAATTTGTTAAATTATGCAGTTTTATTTTGGCTGTGATTGATAGTTCCCAGCTTGCTTTGCATGTGGCTGGATATGGAGAGTAAATATTGAAATTAAGTGCTATTTTATGTGTTTTTGAGTGAAGGTAAACATCTTTTAATGTTTAATGTTCAGTTATGTTTGACATTTGAAAGAGGTTCTGTTATATGGAAGTTTCTGTCATTACCACTTATTGTGCAGAAGAGTAGAGCTTATAGTTAGGTTGTGGATAACTGCATGCACTAACACTATGAGGCATGACACTTTCTTCAGTGAACAGTAGCTTTGCTAATGCCAGTGCTGTATATAGTATAGTAGCTGTATACAGTCTTTAAATTGTGCAAGATAATTCAAAGTCAAATACAAACAGGTCTTACTCAAAATCACAGACTTTTGAGGATCAACTTAAAAAAATGAGCACATTTCACTAATAATTTTAAATTCATATTGTCATAGATTAAATAATTGAGGAGATTTTACAGGTATATTTATTCAAGTAGATTCCATTAAATAAATCAAGCCTTAAAAACTACTCAAAAATATAATATTGTTACCATATTTTTTAAGTAGATAGCACATAACATTTTTTTCTCCCAGTGTGCTATTAATTGCGAATCATTCAACTAATTAATTAATCTGCATATCATGTAATAATTCTTTTTCATAGATTGTCAATCATATATATAAATAGAAGTATGAAGTGTGACATAATATACCTCTGTAAATAAATACAATTTAAATTCACATCTTGCGCACTTTAATGCCCTTTGAATGTAACGTGTACGTTCCCTTGGAACTGGAACTGGCGCCCAACCGCGAATTTAACCGCCCGTAACTCCCGGATCCCAGGGGCTATCGACGTGGGGGTGGTCTCATTCGAAAGGGGCCCTCGAGACGTACACTCGATTCGTCGTTCGAGAGGGTTCTCAAGCTGAAGGGATCCCCCGAATTTGATGCGGATCCGCCGGGCTGTTACAGAGATATGGCCGTTCAAAGTTTCAATGGTATTCCATACACTTAAGCTTTAAAGCGTTTCATCCAGGTCGCCAGTAGCAAAGAGTGGAGCGCGCTTTGCTGGACAAACTATGTAATTACACCATTCACAAGTATTTTATCTGCGTTTTATGTTCTGTAATAAAATATTCATATCGGTGCCATATCGGCGGCATATTCGCCGATACCGATATATCTGCGACAGGCTCATATCGGCCGATAAAATCGGCAAAACGATATATCGGTCGGGCTCTAATGAAAATCACAAACCTGAAAACTGAAAGTGCAAGCATGTTTCCATCAGCAAATAAAGCTTCCTACAACATTCACCTCTCTCGAATTATGGCAAAGCGGGTCAACAAATCAGAGCCCTGCTTTTCTGTTATCCTGCTCTATCACTGGCTGGAAAGCTATAAAACAGCCTATGCTGAGGCACAATACAAAACTCAATATCAGTTGGGAGATAACAGTTAAAGCAAACTAGCTTTATGAGGCAATTTTCTAGTAACCAGTTGGAGTTTTTTTTTCCATTGAACAAAGAAGCAATCTAAATAATACCTGCATTCAAATACATGCCTATATATAAAATATAATCTTTCTATCTTTCACTGAGACTTGCATTACCAGGGTTTTGTTGCATGGCCTTGTGGGATGCAGTCCAGACCTAGTGATGTGATGGAAGCAGACAAGGGAAGTCTCTGACCCAATAGCGACAGCTGATCTTACTCCATCCTGCATAGATAAGGAAACAGTTTAATTCATGCACTGACCACAGAGAAAGTCGCATGCAAACAGACAGACACGCAAATTTAAAGTCGTGCATGCAAAGCAGGTAACCATGTTAAACTATCTTAAGCTACAAAACTATACCGAGTCCTCACACAATATGCTACTGTATCTCCTGACCTGAACCTGTTTGGTTGGATGAATGAATAGATAATTTACAACCATATCATTTAAGGCATGTGTGCTGTATATGTTGTGCTTTTAGAAGCATGCATGCAGACTAAGTGTCCCATATCTCCAGGGGCTTGTCTCATCATTTAGCTGTAAACTTGTCTGTGCATAGGTGTAACCAAGTGGAATGAATGACCTACAGAAGCAGCCAATTAGTTTCTCTGCACTCCAGGTTTCGCCTCTGGCACAGGAAAATGTGGGTTAACAGACTGCCATAACAAGACAGTAACAACTAACTTTGCTTGGATTGCCATGTGACCACATTCAGTGGCAGCCGTTGACCTAAAGTGTAAAGGCCCAACATAACTAACTCATTATTAACTACCCATGAACTAACATCAACTAATGGCTTGTTAAAGTTGATTTTGACATGACTTTACTTGAGGGGGCCCAACATAACTAACTCATTATTAACTACCCATGAACTAACATCAACTAATGGCTTGTTAAAGTTGATTTTGACATGACTTTACTTGAGGGAACCCAACATAACTAACTCATTATTAACTACCCATGAACTAACATCAACTAATGGCTTGTTAAAGTTGATTTTGACATGACTTTACTTGAGGGGGCCCAACATAACTAACTCATTATTAACTACCCATGAACTAATATCAACTAATGGCTTGTTAAAGTTGATTTTGACATGACTTTACTTGAGGGAACCCAACATAACTAACTCATTATTAACTACCCATGAACTAACATCAACTAATGGCTTGTTAAAGTTGATTTTGACATGACTTTACTTGAGGGAACCCAACATAACTAACTCATTATTAACTACCCATGAATTAACATCAACTAATGGCTTGTTAAAGTTGATTTTGACATGACTTTACTTGAGGGGGCCCAACATAACTAACTCATTATTAACTACCCATGAACTAATATCAACTAATGGCTTGTTAAAGTTGATTTTGACATGACTTTACTTGAGGGAACCCAACATAACTAACTCATTATTAACTACCCATGAACTAACATCAACTAATGGCTTGCTAAAGTTGATTTTGACATGACTTTACTTGAGGGAACCCAACATAACTAACTCATTATTAACTACCCATGAACTAACATCAACTAATGGCTTGTTAAAGTTGATTTTGACATGACTTTACTTGAGGGGGCCCAACATAACTAACTCATTATTAACTACCCATGAACTAATATCAACTAATGGCTTGTTAAAGTTGATTTTGACATGACTTTACTTGAGGGGGCCCAACATAACTAACTCATTATTAACTACCCATGAACTAACATCAACTAATGGCTTGTTAAAGTTGATTTTGACATGACTTGATTTTCAAGAAGACAGAGAACGGAGGAACAGGATCATCGCGGCTGTGTCTGGATGGAGAGTGAACTCAGTTTGAGCATTTCTTTAGGAATTGTTCAACAAATGTTCTTTGTGGGTTGGGTTTTTGTTTTTTATTAATCTGTGTATAAGTCACAATAGGGTGAGTTTAAAGGGAAAGAGAAGAACATAAAAGAGACAAGATCAGTCATTAGTGTATTTAGTGTTTTCTACGCTTGATGAGGAGGATCAACTAATCCTTTGCCACCCAATAATGTTTATGACAAAGCTGAGGATGTCAAATGCTCAAATTATGATAGTGTTAAATTACTTAAATTAATTTCAAAGTCAGAGTACATCTTATTCCTTCTTAAAGAGGCTGTTTGATTTAGTTTACCCATAAATGTTAATTAATGCATTAACTATCAAACATGTACTAACATGTAGTTAAGGCTGCCGTTATTCATGCATGAATCCGTATGACTCCAGTCGTAGTTAAGGATAACGCTTCATTAGTTCATAATTAGTTAACACCTTTAATAATCATTAGTATGTGATGAATTAATTATTCATTTAACCATTAATACATGATTATTCATGTACCCTTATTGTAAAGTGTTACCCATAATTCTAATGAGTTTTAAAATACCATTCTGTTTAATGGGTTTAATAATACACTCAAACATGTAGCGATGTATTAGAGTCAATAACAGATGACCTGTTAGTACAGGGAACTGAGCGTGAAGGAAGTGGGTTTCAAATTTACTGTCTTACGGTAGCATCACCACACAAACGCAAACCTCTTTACATCATTCAGATATTACCATATAAACACACAGACATTATTACTAGTGCCTCACAAGCAGAACAAGAACAGCAGGCTAGAAACAGGACCACACATCTTCTCATATATGAAATTAATGTTATTGATAGGGAGATACTGATTTAATAAGATCTTTCAATTTAATTTTCAATTGAGTACGACTGTGGTTTCAGTGAAGCATCTGATAGCCTTATGACTAAAAGGCTGAAAGGTAAAAAAAAATAAATAAATTAAAAAAACAATGATTAAGAGTGATCATACCATCTAAACTGGTTTACATATTAGCAGAGGGTGTGGTAGTGGGAGGAGGTGGAGCACAAAGAGTCAACAGGGATTTCTAATTTCACTTAATCATTAGTTTTGAATGGTTTCTGGAGGAGAGGAGTGCATTCAAGGCTTATTCATAAGGAGTGTTGAATGACTGTGATAAAGAGTCATCGTATGAACTATTTTTATCAGCATCTTAATATTCTGAATGTAAAAAGGGAGTAATGTAACATTTTGGTCAACTTTAGCCTTCATTACGCTAATTAATTTTAACCCTCATGTTTCATAATTATAGTTCTATTTATCTAATAATAAATAATTTGTTTTGACTACATATAAAAAATAAATAAATATGAATATATTACATAAATACAAACTAAACTGTTTACACATCTATCAAAAATAATAAGATATAAATTAAGCCATGAACAGCATCCCAAATTGTTTTAAAAACTGTTTTGAATAAAATATTACAATAAAAAATACATATTGCCATAAACATATTTTTAAATGAAATTTAATTAATTGAGTAATTAATTAATGGCTAATTTACTGGTAATTTTTAGTTTTTGTTAGCCTACTTATATGGTTACAAAACGTTATTTGCTTCCCTAAAAAGAAGCAAAAGGGAAGAATATTCTAACATTAGGTGAACGTTCTGTGTTTGTTGTGTGTAATAAAAAGACAATTGCTCCTTCAGCACCTTCATTGATGCGTGCAGGGCCAGAGGCACGTGGATTTGTGGTTACTTACTATAATCCCAATTACCACCAGTCATGTTACACGGCGCATGAGTGAGTATTATGTAATTCTAATATAACAAATGAACAAATATAACTCGTCATCACATTTTCACGTAACATCGTTGCTCGAGAACAGCTAGGAAAGCAGAATTATTAGTGATGGCAATGCTGGCTCGGCAGATCGAATCGAATTTTTCGAACAGTTCATTTTAAAAAACGATTCTGCGGTTCTATGGGCCTGTGTCACCACCTGAACAAGACCGTTCGCGCGATCCGGTTCAGATGAACGAACGTTCCATTCGAGATTCGGACATCGCAAAATGTTGTCCTCAAATAGCCTATCTGATGTTGGAACTGCATTGACGCTGTTCAGAGGAACAACGGTTAAACTATGATTTAGCTATTGTGTACCCCTACTGTCATTCCTTACGCCCATACTGAAGCTTTTTTGAGGATTAAACACGCTATTGATGATTGGACAGTTTGCTGTAGGTTTCGTGTGACATAACACATTAAAATCACCGCTAGTCGATTACAATATACTGTAAAACGCTATAATAGCTATATTTTAGGATGTGTGTCATGAAGCGACCTGTGGTTTGTGTTTATGAGCATGTGTCTCCGTTGGCATGCTGGAAACAGGTGGAGGAAATACGCAGTCCAGACTCATTTATGAGTCTTTGTCGTCTGCACTGCACTTCATGTCTGAGCATTTAGTGCAGTGTAATAAACAGACCTACCGAGACAGAGCGTGTCATCAGCCATATGGCTGGCTGTGGTTTGAGATACTGTCTGGCCAGTGCTTCTTTACTGCATCCCTTTACACAGTTATCATACTCTCACATGCTGTTGTTCATTCATCACTGTCTCAACATGGAAATATCATGAAAGCTACTCACTTTCTCACGCTACTGAGGATTTAGAAGACTCCTCCATTTCAGACAGACCTTCCGACGTTCGCGTGTATTGTCTCTCCCAGCGTAAATCCATAAATAAACGCTTAAACTGGAGATGTTAAAAAATGTTGAGCTCTCGGATTAAGAAGTGTCGCCCAATGAGAATCCGCCCCCCATGGCGTTATGCTGCTGGACCAATAGTGTCGTCCGTACTAACTGCTGCGCGTACGTATGTGACAATCGTCTTTACAGCGCTGATCGCAGCATCCTCTAGTCTATGAGGTAAACCAAGCAGGTTTGCTTTGACTGATGCACGCAGCGCAGATTCCACGTTTCATTCATATTTTTAAATGTAAAATTAAGAAAGTTTAAACACTGAAAATAAAAGAAAGTATTTTTAGAAGGAATATGAATTAGGCCGACTTTATAGTAATAGTGGTATTTATTAGCTATAATTTATTAATGTTCATGTAAACAGTTCAACTTTACTGCAAAATAAAGCACTGCATTCCCCCCCCCCCCCCCCCCATGCATTTTCTCTACTGATTATAAACATGATTACAAACTACATGCATTTTCTCTACTGATTATAAACATGCTCAGATAAATACACAAACACTACACTCTTAGAAGAAAAGGTTCTATCAGGCGCTACATATTTGGAACCCCTGAAAGGTTCTATATAGAACCCTTTAGGGGTTCCCATCATGGGATCATTTTTGGGATTTAATTTTTGTTTTATTTTTATTAAATTTTAAGACTTAAACAGCTCATATAGCTACTTTATCACTAGAAAAACTTAAATAATATAAGCATAAGACATCAAGGAGTTGTGTGATCATTTAAGACACTTTTATTAGCATTTACAATGACTAGCAATATATAACACAGCAATTCATAGTGCAACAGTTACAGGGATTAACATAAATCCATGTTTCTTTATTTATTTATACTTTTTAAAATATATATATATATATATATATATATATATATATATATATATATATATATATTTACCTGTCAACCTAAAATAGCGCTCTCCATTTTAGAAATATTATTTTTTCAACCCCCTCCACCTTACTCACCCATCCAACATGTCAGTCACAAATATATGTTGATTGCTAGAAACCACAAAAAAAAAAAAAAAAATTGAACGTTAACTTGCACAAATAAATAGTTAATTTGCAAAAGCAATTTTAAAAAATTAAATACATAAGTAAAATTAGAATGTGAAAAGTTTGTCATCAAGTAGTATATTAATGACACTCTTATTTTGCATCTCACCACCAGGTCATTACCCTTTACCTTAAATAAATGTCAAGTATTTACTCCACATTCCCCTATAAACCTAAAAACCAAGTAGTCTGACTTTTTTTTTGTATGCTGCAACTTTCCCCAATTCTGTAACCCATGAAAGATGGTGAATCACGTTTCTGAAAAAGGAGCTAAAAGACCAACCATAGTATTGTTTTTTTTATTTATTTATAAGCAATAAATATTAATTTTACATTCAGATAAGCATTTAAACAATAAAAACAAAGGACCCATGACAATTTTAGCACTGGGAAGGGCTAAATCGTAATGATTGAAATTAACTGAGTGATGGATTTTGGATGCTCCATACTGAACAAAAAGTAGACAGGAAACAGATACTTCTGGTATCTCTGTGTTATTGGTCAGTGACACATCTATTTTGATGCTAACTCTCTTTGTGATGAGTAGGCTTGACATCCTAAAATGGCGATACAAGTCAGATAAACATTTATTAGACCTATGGAGAGTACAGTACAAGAAAAAGAAAAGAATCTCTCACAATTACATTAAAACTTACTTGAATTAGAGAGAAGTGTGGTGTTTTTATCTGAATATAGATGACCAAACAAGTAATGCTGCACTCCAGGGGCCTGTACCATGAAGCTGTATTAGCTGGCTAGCCAGGTAAGTTTCAGTTTAGTTTGCACCAATCCTGGGTTTTATGTACCATGAAAGTGGCTTGGCTTTTAGCTGCGTTCATTGCCATAGTAACTTACACTCCCCGGCTAACCTGCTCCGGGGCAGGTTATGTTCTGAGTTAGAGATCTCAAACTGGAATTGGACCAATCAGATGTGAGCAAAGTGACACGTCTGACACAAAAAAAAAATCACTCCCCCAGTTTCTCTTGCTCCAAATTAAAGGTCACTAATACTAAAAATAAATAAATAAATAAATAAATACACACAAAAAAGTCTGGCTTTAATGATAATTAGAGTTATTTTATATGATTTATATAATTATTATGTAATTTATATTATTATTAGTTTAACAGTTATTATAAATCATGTATTTTAAATGAATATTAATATATACAGATCATATGTAACATAAATGAGCTGTAGTATCAATAGATAACACTATTTTAAAAATGACTACGTTCGAGTCTCTATCACTATATTTTTTCAAATGTATAACCTAACTTAAGTTTCACTTGTGACTGTACTGACAGAGCAAGATAAGTTTTTATTTGTCCTCTTTCATGTTTCATATGACGTTTAAATTTGTCATTTTCTTCAGTCTCTTAACCTTTAGCAAAACCTTTAACCTTTAGTTTTGAATCTCGCTGGGTCTCTTGCGAGTAAATCAAGTAAATCAAACTTGCTTTGTGTTGCAAGGCTTGTGATTGGCTGTTCGCCAGTGATGTCACACATTCATGTGGCTCCACAAACTCAGGATCAAAGCCTGAGTTGACAAAGAAAGTTGATGATCAGCATCATGGTACCAACAAAGCTGGATTGGAGTGGTTTGGTTTTGTCAACTCAAAACTAATCCTGTAACTCTGAATTTGTTCATCTACCATCATGGTACAGGCCCCAGAGTGCAGACCTGCAGTGACAGTGCAAAATATTTATTTATTTATCAATCAATCATAAGAACTTGCATGATAAAAGGTGGAAAACAGAAAAAAAAGAAGACATCAGTAACTTAAGATTAGCTGATTGATGAGTTTCAGTTGGTACTATTAGGAAAAAGAAATAATGTCCCTTTTGTGTTATTATTTGCAGCAGGTTGGTCATGTTTCCTCTGACTCCCACTTTTCAGCACTCTGATAACTTTAACAGTGCTCTCTGAGATAGATGAACATCTAACGTTACAACAACCAAATACAGTGTGTTTTGAATAATATACAATTACTTCAGCAAAACAAATATTTATATTTCACTATACTATAACTGCAAACACCAAATACTCACAGTTATCCACAGAAAAAATGGAGACATCTCCATCAGCTTCTCTCTTTGTTCTTCTTGGTCTGAATTAAACGGCAGTCTGACGGTGATTTGACCGAAGCTTTGTTTAATCTTTTCCTATACACATAGGACCAATACAATCTACAGGGCAAAAAATAAATAAATAAATAAAAATATTACGTTAGGCTATAACATGAACTCTCGCCGGCATTAGTGATCAATTCACAACAGTTTTATCAAGATAACGTTATTTTAGGGATTCATGTTAAAAATGACAAACCTCCCGGCGGAGAATTGCGTAACTGTTAGGCCTGGATAACGCGATAAACCACCTTTCTTCTTTTAGCTTCTTGAAAGAAACGTGTACCATTATGCTAACTAAAAATGACAAGGGTTTATGTAAAAGTAATTGAAATAAGCTAAAATGAATTAATTTTCTCACTTACCAATGTAATCGTCGTTCTCCCGAGCGTTGAGCGCAGCAGGCAGCGCGCCGTGACCGTTGAAGTTTAAACAGCGGCGCTCGCGCGCTTAGTGATCACTCTCGCGAGAGGCGCGCGACTGAAATGCGCCGCTGTGCAGACGGGACAAAACTGATCAGCGCATAGATACACATTCAAGTTGTTTGCCGTTTATGTCAAAGATCATTTTATGCATCTGTTTTGATGGATGAGTTATAAGAATAGCCTTTTTAAATGAAACACTGAAACTCCATATGAACATATTGCTGGTCAATAAAAGAGCTACACGGCATCTTACATGACATGATAACTAAAGAACTTGCAACCATGTAGTGTGCTGATTAAATAGAAGACTGGCGTGTACCTATTAATAACTAGATAAAACTGTCCAGATTGCTATACACTGCTAGTACATGTGTATTTATACCCGATCAGTTTGTTGGTATAAATCAATAGGTTGATTCAGTGCAGATGTAAATTTTAAGTTTGTTTTCTTCAGAATAAAGGTGTGTCAAAGTAAAATTGAAATAAAAACACAAATATAATGTAGTATAATCATTTTAAATAGCCTAATGTGTAAACATACATAAAGCATGGTTCAGCCCAAAGAACCCTTTTGTGCCAAAAAGGGTTCTTTCTCCTTATATAGAACCTTTTTGGCATAAAGGGTTCTTTGGAGTTGAGTAAAGAACCCTAGGGTTCTATATAGAACCCCAAAGAACCTTTTTTTCTAAGAGTGTAATAAAAATACATGTTTGTAAAGACATTCTTCAACAGCGAGTTTTGTTATATACATATGATAAAGCAAAACAGCGCTGTATATATAGAGTGCTGTGAAAAGTGTTTGCCACCATCCTGATTTCTTGTGTTTTACAACCCTAAAACAGAGGCAACCCAAGTAAACACATAATGCAGTTCTTATTCATTTATTTAACTGAAGCCAAAAAATTATCCAACATCACCCATGTGAAAAACCATCTGCCCCTTTAAATCAGTCTTTCACAGCGCTATGGTGGTGTTTTGGCCCACTCTTCTTTGCAGAACTGCTTTAGTTCAGCCACATTGCAGCAAATGCATTTTCACAGCACTGTTCTAAATGTTGAATCCATGCTTGACAAGCCGCTGTCTCAACATCTCCACGGGCCTCTTGCTTTGTGACTGATGTTGTTCTGGATCACAGCAATGCTCTTGTTCCATTCAAAATAAACTTAATTGCCCACCTGAATGTACTCAAACTTCAATTCTAAACAAATGTTTGGACATTCAAAGAACGTAAGTTGTCCCAAGAGGGTACAATACTGATAAATATAGAAGTGTATTGACGTAGTAACTAGATCTGTTTCTCAGCTTCTCCAAAGGAGAAGCCATGGTTTCTTATTTGGTCAGTTAGGGTATCTGATTTAATCTCCTCTTACACCCTGCTGTCCACTGCATTTCGTGTTGTGTTTATTATTAACCAAACAATATCAGTTTGGGACAAACTGAAAATATACCATGTGCATTTGAAAGCTTCGTTTGTTGTGACTGAACAAATGGTACATAAGTGTTTGTGATTTGTGTTTTGATCTGTTCCTGATATATAAAAATTTTGGTTGGCTGAATGAATGAATGAATGAAAATGATTCACATGAATTGTAGTTTGAATGAAATGAATGAAAACTTAGAATTTGTTTAGGACAATTACAAAGTGTTCAGATCACGTTGTTAACTGTTTTGAGAACAGAGGCCTGAGTTTGGAGAAATGTGTCAAATCGAATGAGAAAAACCGAAGAAAAAAAAATGATGAGCTTTAAAAATGTCATAGGTCTGAGCTCTAAGTTAATTAAGAAGGAAAATTTTTCCAAAGGGTAGGAGCAGAAATAGCCTCATCACCCATAGATTTTGGACGGGTTTGAGGTACAGCCAGCAAATTAGATTGCGTAATCTGCAATAAGGGGTGTAAGGAATTAACAATGCCAATATAATGCTTTGTCAGCATCATACTTTTAAAATCAACACGGAATCGGACTGGGAAGCAGTGCAAAGACTCCAAAAAAAGGAAAAGAGTATGTCATGGTTCCAGTCAGGATCCTGGCGGCAAAGTTTTGAACATATTGCAGCTTGTTAAGCATGGATTTATAAACTCCAACTAAAAGGGCATTACAGTAAACTATCTGAGACACAATGAACTAACTGATCAACTTCGCAGCTACAGAGAAATGTAGCATATATGACACAATCTTACTACATTTCTGAGATGCGAAAAGGATACTTTAAGAATACTCTGTGCAAAATTTTATGTATTATTTATTTTATATGATATTTTAATATATTTATATTTGAAATTTAAGGTGAAACGAGTATCTTTGCTATCATTATGAATCACTTTTATTATCATTATTCACTTTGTAATATATTGAAAAATGTTTCCTGTTTCACATCACAGGCCTCTGCTTCCTGTTAATTTGAAGGTTTGATATTGTAAGTTGTAACTCAGAATGCTGATGCTCATTTTCTGGAGATTCATGACCTATTTCTGTGGTCTACGAGAGATGTATAAATTCTTTAGTGGTTTCTCTACACAACTCACTAGACATACTTTTCTCAGGAAGTGAGCTATTCTCACTGCTTACAACCAACTACTGACTTGATGCATGCAAGCAGATGACTGGTTATAAATGTTGTCTGTTTCCTATAATCTGTGTTATTTTCAGAGCAGAGGGGAAAACGAATGTGTGGTTTACCATGTTAAGAGCTTGTTAGTTTTAGCAACTTTTGACCTCAAGTGACAGACAACTCTGTCTGTCTATCGCAAGAGTAAAACCAACGTCTTTTCGAAATAAAGGTTTTATGCAGACTTTTATTTCCAGTCTAGCAAATGACTGTCATGAGTAGCAGCTGTATTAGCTACTTTAGGCCATATTGCAAATACTTCATCCTTTATTGCAATTGTTTGAAATGAACACTAATGCCATCTGTCGGTACAGATTCACAACTGCAAGAGAATGAACGCCAACAAACGGTAAGATTTAATTGCGAAACCTGTTAACTTTATAATTTCTGCACATAAAGAAACTTTACCGATGAACATACTCTACTGTCCTCTTATTGACCGTTTTGTTACTTTTGTCGAGTTTTATTGATTGGAAGTGTGTTGACATTCCCCATCGATTCGGTTTTGCTTATATTTGCTTGTGTAGGTTTAAACAACACCATAATAGACACATATAAGGTCATGTTCAGTTAAAGACCTCAGTTAAATATAAAACTTATGTAAATGTAAAATGTTAAAATCCGTTTTTAGGGCAGTGAGATCAGTATTATTAGATTGCGCTTAACCTCTTCACCACTAGAGGGTGTTATCAGCAAGGTTTAGTAGTGCTGACATGTGTTATGAGGTTTATAATGTTTATGCAAACCGATCTGTGTACTGGAATATTTGCATTAAGATTAATTGTTTGAATACTTAACACGTCGTTAGACTCTGCAATTATAGGTGAATGGAGTTGCAGTGAGCAAGGAATGAACTTGGAGAATGTAGAAGCGACATTAAACATTAAATATTATTGTGGTTAGTATGTTATTAAGAACAACAAGAAGGGCTCGGCTTTGTTGTCTCGTATTCATTTATTTATTTTCTTTACAAGACTGTTTAAATAGACAGGCAGCAGTAGTTTGCACTACATGTGCAAGTTCTGCAATGTGACTCTGTTGTGTTGTTTGTGTAGTCACCACTAGAGGGCTCTCTCCATCGTCCCATTACACTACTGAATGCGTAAGTTTCGCACAGGGAAAGCTAATGACTTAAGTGTATTTTCTTTTTAAACTATTAATCTAGTGAGTCAGAAAGTGCATCTTCAAAGTGCATGTCGGAGTATTGTTGTGGAATTAATTGTGTAAAAAAAAAGAAGAAAAAAAAAAAGATTGTGGCTGCATTACTAACTAGAGGCCAAAATGAACTCATTTGTGATAAACTAATACCCCCCCCCCCCTTCAAAAATAAATAAAATAAGCAAATATCTAGCCTAGGGGTGTGCGATATAGACAAAAAAAAAAAAAATAAAAAATAAAGATTTCTTGATTTTATCGATACTGATAATCAGACACTATTTTGCTGAGTGTGTTGTGCTGAAGGACTGCCATGGACAGCTGACTCCTAAAGTTTTTGATATTATTCATATTCTGCGTGGTCAGTTCACAGCAGTGACAGAAATTAATCTTTTCCAACAAGCTTAAAGTGATTTTTACTCTTTATGGGCATTTTTTACCTTTATAAAGCCATTTTTCTAGAAGTGTGCATTATATTTTGCGTCAAGTTATTATATTTAATCAATAAAGTCAGTTAGAATAAGAAGACATTTGGCTGTTACCAAACAAATAAAATCATTATCAACAAAATTCATCTTTGCAATAGAAGAAACAGAAGCTGCACCTGAAGTGGCATTTAGATGCATTTACACACTGTTTAATGCAGGACATGAATGCATTTAACCTGCGGTTAGAAATGCATAAAATGTTTTGATTATTTATGCATGGTTTTATCCTAAAATGTTGAATACTGATATTTGCAATTATTTTTAAAAAATGAAAAGGTACTTTAAATGTGAAATTACAACCGTCAGTAGTATAAAATCAATATCATATTTGTGATTTTTGTGAAAAAAGGTACTCTCTGTGTGATTTCGATTAACTATATGAAATTATATAAATATATAAATTCCTGCCCCCATATCTTGAATTTTAGTGGCATTCTAAATGCATTTTATTTGACTGAATCATGATTCATGCAGTGAAGGAATGCACTCTAAATGAGCAGTCAGTCTAGCTAGTGTTTAAACACTCATAACTCCTCTTAAAATCTGTATGATAAATGAATCTCTTACTTTTATCGTATGTACATTTTGCAACGTACCTTTGTTGCTTATGATGAGAGAATTCACGAGTTTCAGTCCAAACTAAATTCAGCAATGACTAATCTGAACGCCTCTGATTGGCCACTGCATTCCTAAGCTCGACAGAATCGTGTGTTTTTGGTTATTATGAGCAACACTGTAAAAATGCATAAAAATAAAATACGATGTAACATGAGCAGGTCTAAATTTAATACAGCAATCGAATATTTCCATTTAATTTTTATTTTTACTAGTTTCATGTTTCAAGTATTATAGTTTTATTGAAAAACCAGGGGACCCCCCAAGTATATATTTTTGGGTGTTATGGAGGGTCCCTTGATGCTTATGGGAGGTCCCCCCCCACCACCACCTTACTGAATGGAGTGTTTTTGAAGCTGCTACCACCAATCTGGACGAGCTCACAGAGACTGTAACTTCATATATCAGTTACTGTGAGGATATATGCATTCCCACCAGGACTTATGTAACATTCAACAATGATAAGCCATGGTTTACAGCAAAACTCAGACACCTTCGTCAGGCCAAAGAGGACGCCTACAGAAAGGGGGACAGAGTCTTGTACAATCAGGCCAGGAACACACTGAATAAGGAGATTAGAGTGGCTAAAAGGACCTACGCAAAAAAGCTGGAAGATCAGTTCACTTCCAATGACTCCGCTTCAGTGTGGAAAGGCCTGAAAGCCATAACCAAGTACAGGCCACCATCCCCCAGCACTGAGGTGAATCAACAACTTGCTGAAGTCCTGAATGAGTTTTACTGAAGATTTGAAACCCCCCACACCCGTCCTGACCATCTCTCTACACAACTGTTAACACCTCCAGCAACCCCCCTCTCCCCCACTCCTGTACTTCAGATCAGTGAAGAAGATGTGCGCCAGGTCTTCAGGAAGAACAAGAGAAGGAAGGCACCAGGCCCAGATGGTGTGACACCAGCCTGTCTGAAAACCTGTGCTGACCAGCTGTCCCCATCTTCACACAGATCTTCAATAGATCTCTGGAGTTGTGTGAAGTCCCTTCCTGCTTCAAACGCTCCACCATCATCCCTGTTCCAAAGAAACCCAAGATAACAGGACTTAATGACTACAGACCTGTGGCTCTAATGTCTGTCGTCATGAAGTCATTTGAAAAACTGGTTCTAGCTTATCTGAAGGACATCACTGGACCCTTACTGGACCCCCTGCAGTTTGCTTACCGAGCAAACAGGTCCGTGGATGATGCAGTCAACATGGGACTGCATTACATCCTGCAACACCTGGACAAATCAGGGACTTATGTGAGGATCCTGTTTGTGGAATTTAGTTTGGCCTTCAGCACCATCATCCCTACACTCTTCCAGACCAAACTAACCCAGCTCTCTGTCCCTAGCTCTATCTGTCAGTGGATCACCAGCTTTCTGACAGATAGGCAGCAGGTAGTGAGACTGGGGAGATTCATGTCAAACAGCCGCTCCACCAACACTGGTGCCCCTCAGGGATGTGTTCTCTCCCCACTGCTCTTCTCCCTGTACACCAATGACTGCACCTCTAAAGACCCCTCTGTCAAGCTCCTGAAGTTTGCAGACGACACTACAGTCATCGGCCTCATTCAGGACGGGGACGAGTCTGCCTACAGACAGGAGGTTAAAGAGCTGTCTGTCTGGTGCAGTCTAAACAACCTGGAGTTCAACACGCTCTAAACGGTGGAAATGATCGTGTACTTCAGGAGAAACCCCCCCTGCACTCCACCCACTCACCATCATGAACAGCACTGTGACTGAAGTGGAGACATTCAAGTTCCTGGGATCCATCATCTCTCAGGACCTGAATTGGGACACTCACATCAACACCATTGTAAAAAAAAAAAAGCCCAAGAAAGGTTGTACTTCCTTCGCCAGCTGAGGAACTTTAATCTGCCACAGGAGCTGCTGAAATAGTTCTACTCAGCCGTCATCGAGTCTGTTCTGTGCACATCAATAACTGTCTGGTTTGGCTCAGCTACAAAATCAGGGATCAGAAGACTACAGTGAACGGTTCTGACTGCTGAACGGATTATCGGTGCCCCCCTGCCCACCCTTCAAGAACTGTATACATTCAGAGTGAGGAAAAGGGCTCAGAAAATCACTCTGGATCCCTCACATCCAAGTCATCCCCTTTTTGAACTTTTGCCATTTGGCTAGCGCTACAGAGCCCCAATTACCAGGACAGCCAGGCACAAGCACAGTTTCTTCCCTCAGGCAATCCACTTTATGAACAGTTAAATGTCCCCCCCCCCCCCCCCCCCCCCCCCATTCTATCATCTATAGCACAACTGTACATACAATCATTTATGTTTCAAATTATTTTTCTTTTTCAATTATTTGTTTATTTATGTTTACATATGTGTATTTTTTATATTCTCATCTTATTTTTATTGTCTGTGTGTCATTGTTGTCTCTGTGAACTGGAAGCTTATGACACTAAAACAAATTCCTTGTATGCGCAAGCATACTTGCCAATAAACGCTCTTTCTGATTTTGATTTTAATTTAATGATGTAGTAGTAACTTTGTGCTTTAATCAGTTTTATTAGTTTGAATACTTCTATTTAGCTTTTCAGTTCTAGTAATTTTAGTGCTTAAATTTATTTATTTCAATTTACATTTTTTAAGTTTAAAAAATTTATTTTTTATTTTTAATCTAATATTATTTATATTTTATTTCAGCTTTATTTCAATTAGTGATTTGTTTTTTAATAGTTTTTAAACAAAAAACAGTAATAACACTGGTTGTATTATGTGACAATAACAATTCCTTTTTGCTTGGAATGGTGTAAGACTGAATGAACTTAAGTAGAAATGCAGTTTTTTTTTTTTTATAATTCATTAATCGGCTTACTATTTTTATTTTATTTATTTATTTTTTTTAACAATATGGGGTGATATTATTAATCATAAAACATAGCTGTGCCCCAGTAAAATATTACTGGTAAATCTATGTCTGACTGAAGGTTCGCACCGATCTGTGTGAACTCAAGGATAAATTTTTCTTATAAATTTCAGCAATCGTGTGTTTTCTATCTGCTGTTTAAAATCAGAACTGATGCCATATTTGCAAATAAATCACACTTTTGATCTAATAATTAACAACAACAACAACAACAAAAATAGTAATGGGATACTTTAAAAGACAGAAAACAAAAAGATATTTACCTGAAATCCACCGTATAAAATAAAACCTGCAAATGTCTTTTATCATTTTTCAGCAGTGAAGCAACTTGACTCTGCAAAGCCAGTTATAAATATATCCGTAACAGTATCAAAATACTGGGACAGTGTTTTAATGGGGGCCTGTGCTCTGTATTGATAAAAAGCTAGAAACACCCCTGGTGAGGCGCTTATATTACAGTATATGGTGACAATATGTCATGTTAGTTGTGATTGGGCTAGGACATCATAATATACTTAGACAAATTATATGTTTTTGTGTTCAGATTGCATTGCTGTTGTATTTGCTTGTCTGTCGCTATCTCATTTAGAGCCTAGGGTGTGCTAGTAGCATACATTAATGTCCTCTCTCAGGCCAGACGGTGTGCTGTTCAAGGCAGACATTGATCCAGAGCTCTGCTGCAGTATTTTAAACTGATAGGCCCTCAGCACCACATATTCAGATTGAGAGAACTGTATTTGCCTTTACATGAGAATTTATGTCCTCGCCTCTAGAAGTGTTTGTTGGCCAATGTATGTATGTGTGTGACTGTATGTGAATGTGTGTGTGAGTCTTTGCATGGATAAGTCTGATTGTTTCCCTTTGTAGCATGTGTTACCCTTGTTTATGTAAAGTGTGTTAGTGACTTGTGAGCTAATTTGTCTTGTCCCCCATCGCTTTCTCTCGCAGTCTTTCCTCGCTCTCTCTGTGCTGAAGGAAGGAGGTTATCCTTAAACTTATTAGTGCAGGTGCAGTGCATTGAAAATCCATTCAGTGCTGCTGTCACAGCAATTCTGTTCCATTGAATTAAGTGGGGTCAATCCAGCAAATCAAAACATTACACTGGGCTCTATAAAGAGCGGAATGACACAAACATACTCACACATGCAAACACACCAACAGACAAAGTGAATAATGCATTTAGTTGTTATGTGACCAGTATACCAGAAGTGAATAAGTGTGGATGTAGTGAAACGGTAACACTGTTGTGTTCAGTATAGTGACCTTGAACATAAATGTTGGGTCAGCATCTAAAAAGAAGTAGGATAATTAGACGAGAGCTTCATAATTTGCCTTTTGGATAGTCCACCAAAAAAAAAAATAAAAAAAAAAATTCTGTTATTTACTCATTCTCATACCACTAATAATCTTGGCCACAACTAGAATTTGCTGTTGTTGAATACATTATATTTAGCCATTTGCCACCCAGCTCCAGATATTGATATTGGCACTGGCTGTTAAACTATACCATTTCTTAAGTTTGAGTTTGTTTCCTTTTTTTTTTTTCCTTGTTTTGAATGAATGAATGAATTTTTTTGTAGGAAGTCTCTTATCATTCAATCAAAATACTGTAAAAAAACTTATTATTGTGAAATATGAATACAGTTTATATATATATATATATATATATATATTTTTTTTTTTTTTTTTTTTATGTAACTAATTTACTCCTGTATTGGCCAAACTTAATTTTCAGCAGTCTTCAGTGTCACATGATCCTTCAGAAATGATTCTGATATATTGAGTTTGTGTTCACGAAACATTTCTTATTATCAGTGTTGAAAACAGTTGTGCTGCTTAATATTTTGTGAAAAACTAGATGCTTTTCCTTCAGGATTCTTTCATTTCCAAAGAACAGCAATTATTTTAAATATAAATCTTTTGTAACATTGTCTTAATTGTCACTTTATCAGTTGAATACATCCTTACATTGCCTAAAGTATCAATTTCTTAAAAAAAAACAAAAAACAAAAACACATTTGCAAATACTATCTGTTCCACTGAGACTCAATTGGGGGGGGGTTAATTACATGAAAAGTAATATAATTAATTGGTTGGATCGTTATATCTGTTCTAGCAGTTTGCAGCATTTTGGAGCATTACTCTACAATTTATGTTTAGCCAGTCACAGGTGTGTCTGCTGCTATTTCATTGGCTCTGAACATGGCTCATACAATCTGATTTTATAGTTTTAAACCTTCAGGTAGTTAACGGATATTTAAATACTTAAATACAGGCCGTAAACACTCTTCTCTTTGTAGAGACAAAAGCATGGAGCTGTTATTTAGCTCTAACAGCATGTTGATTAGTCTAAGTGTGTGAGTTCACTGTGACCTTTAGGACAGCGCCGTCAGCAGAAATATCCACCTGTCTGATTATTGCCCCTGTCATTTCCTAAAACTAATGTGTTACACTTCAAGAGCTGTTTGAAGGACGATGTGTAACACGTGTGTTTTGTCTCATAATTCTAGATCTATCCATGTGCATAAATCAGATGGTGTGTGTGTATATATGTGCATGTTTGCTGAGCAGGTTTAATTAATTCAGTGTCTTGCCTCATTGATCGTGTGCTAATTCTAGGCTATTCTCATATATTTATGTGCCTGCCGATAGCACAAATGAAACAATTATTACTAAATGATTTTATATAGTTTCTCTGTGTGTGAGTTGAAATATGACACATATATTTAGTCATATACTGTATATAAATAGCTTTTAGGGTTTCATAAATACAGTACAGTAGATCCTGAAAAAGTTTTAAAATTTGCTGGTTGTGATGCCTGGCTCATACAGTATCTCATGAATAATAATGAGGTATGATTTTTATTTTTCAAATTTTTTTTTTGTTGTAACATTTGTCTATATAATGTGAACTTAGAACTTGTCTCACCTCAAAAGAGACATTTTAGACAACAGCTCAAATAATAGGGTTAATAAGTGCTTTGTACACAGAACATTTTGCTATATGAGCTGCATATTTCTGTTATTAAAACTCTGATATTATTACAGTAGCTTATTTTCATAGTAAACACTTTCCTGTGAATGTTTATATGGATTTTAAGGGTAGAAATTGTTCTGTGTGTGTGCCATAATTTTAGGACAGGATTTTTTTTTTTTTCATCATTTGTGAGAGAATGGATGAGAGGAGCAGAACACTTTGTCGTCTCGTTGGCAGAGTTGTTGTGAGTTTGGATCAGCGCCCAGTGACTTTACCATCAAGTGTTTCCAAAATTAGCCTCTCTTGCTGTAATTTCTACAATGTATTTGACTTCTTTCCATTTTTTAACCTCTTTTCTTTCTGTTTTTGACATTCAGTCAGAAGAAAATCAAATTAATGTATTTTGCCCATCGATAGTGATGTTTATTTGGGGGAGGGGGAGAGCATTCAATTTGCACTGAACAATTTATGTTATGGGCCGGTTCTGAATCCTAGGTTGTGGAGGACGCAGCAGCACTGTAAAAGATGATGCACTGTTAACTTTACTTTCTCTGTTTAAAATTACGTTCATCTTACTTATTTGTTTCTGCTCTGTTAACATTACTCAGTTTGATTGAGTTTTTATTACTTTCTGTTACTTAAAGCATTGCAATTAAGTTCAGTAAACTTAATTTCTTTGTGTTCAATGAAAAGGTCGAACATGTGGCTCCTTTGTGCATGTGTTATAGACAGAAGTGCACATTAGTTTTTCAGCCTGGTTCTCATAAGAGAACCTGGAGATTTGGTTTGGTCCTCACACTGCACATAGTATGACCCTAATAAATAAATAAAAAAGTGCTGTTTATTTTGGATGTGATTAATCGTTTGACAGCACTAATATATATGAAGAGTTTATTTGCAAAAACAGATAACTATTTATAATTTTCAAAAATCATGTTTTTTTTATTGTTGTAATGTTTTTATTGTGTTTTATTGTTTTAGTTAGCTGTATTTTTTTTAACGTAATCAAAATAACCCAATTGCAGTTTGATTGAGATTAATTGGAATGCACAATGAAAAACACTATTTTTGAAAATTGTTAAAAATGGAATCTGTTTTTGCAAATGAACTCTTCATATATATGTATATATATATATATATATATATATATATATATATATATATATATATATATATATATATATATACACACACACACACATTATATAACTATAATATAAATAAATAATAGAGAATATTATTGCACTTTATTTACTTTTTTAATAAAAAACAAAATAATAAAGTGTGATAATACTATTATACATAATTTTAAGTATTTTAAAATAAAAAGTGAGTATTAAATACAAATACAATTATTATATAGTAAACGTAATATTACTAATATTTACTTCTTTTTTTCGTATGAATTTTCATCATTTTCAAACTTAAAATCAGCAGGCTTTTATTTTGGCGGGTTGCCAGCACTTCAGACAGACGCGTGCGAGCGCGAGCACTTGTGCCACCGCGGGCGGCATTTTCAAAAGACATTTGCATGCTTTTTTATATATTGTCAAACGGCGGTAAGTTATTTACTTCCACAGTCTATAAATATGTAAGTAAAAACACTGTAATGGTAATGCTTACAGTGTTGTCAGGTGGTAACTGAAGCAAAATAAACCCTTTGAAATTACCCGCTTAATTAACTGTCTCATTCTGAAGGGACGCAAGTTAAACATGATGGCGCAAGCAACCGCGAAGACTGAAGATATTAATTCTGTATATTACTAAAGACTGAAGATAACACCACCGCGATAGATTCTGTATGACTTTATTCTGCGTTGAGGACACTTTATCAAACCTACAGAGGATGAGACTCAGAGGCCTTCACTAACATGAGCAGTTTGAAATTCAAACCGTAACGGTCTTCTGACAGTGACGCAGTTCTAACGGTCGTCTGACGGTGACGCAGCTCTAACGGTCTTCTGACAGTGACGCAGCTCTAACGGTCTTCTGACGGTGACGCGGCTCTAACGGTCTTCTGACAGTGACGCGGCTCTAACGGTCTTCTGACAGACGGACGGGTGCTGAGCCAAAGGTAAGCTTTATAAATCTACTTTTATTCGTCATTTTGTCCATGTAATGTTAAATTTCACTCTAAATTTATATTGTTCAGTGTTAACAAGTTTTCAAATTCCTCTCTTTGTTATTTTACATGGGCAATCGCTGTTGTATTTGCGCGAGGTGGTTCAAGATACAGTCTGAGGTAAATATGTTTATGCCTTTTAGTTGTTTAAATTGGTCACTAAAACACGTAACTTTACAATAATATATATAATATTTTCAAAACTTTTTCTGGTGTGAAGTGTTTGTTCTTGTAGTAAAATAGGTTTTGTCGTGGATCCCGGACAAGGCGTTTACAATTTAAAAAGAATTTAAAAAAGCACACTGAAACGATTCAGTAAAGACTAAATATCAGTCTGACAGAAGCCAAAATGAGCATTGTGAAGCTATATTTATTTTTTATGATAATCATTTTTCAGTTGTGTTTCAGGGCAGTTCATGAAGTCAGTTCTAGTTTCACCTGCCACATCAGACTCTGCTGTATGGAGGCCCTTATGTGTGTACTTCTCATTATTGTGCATGCAGATATTATTCAGGTGCGTGAACATTTGACTATTGCAAGAATAATGAATGTACCATCTTTGAATGTACCAGAATTTTAATTGGTTAATTACAGCTTTAAATAAAAATGAATTAGAAATTTCCCCCCCAATTCAGCTCCAACAGGTGAACATGCACTACTAGTCAAAAGTTTTTGAACAGTAAGATTTATTTATTTATTTTTTAAAGAAGTCTCTTCTGCTCACCAAGCCTGCATTTATGTGATCCTAAGTACAACAAAAATAGTACCATTTTTAAATTTTTTTTTTTAAAATATATATTAAAAAATATATAAAATATTTTAATATTTTGAAACATTTGGTGAGAAGAGACATCTCTTTTTTTTATAAAAGACTTTTTTATTAAAAAAAAAAAAAAAAAAAAAAAACAGACCTTACTGTTCAAAAACTTTTGACTGGTAGTGTTCTTTATGAACCCAACTAAACTAAATTGTTTGTTAATTGTTATCCACTGTATGATAAGTAAAGTTTCTTTGTTTTATTTATTTTTATACAAACACACTAATGTCTGTGAGTTGATTTGTATGAGTTTTAATTGAATGCATCCTAAGAGTGTTAGTTTTGTCAAGCAGTATAAATGATGTCTAAATGAGACTGTGGTTATTCCTAGTTAACCATTTTGTGTTAATGGCTCTCATATAATTTCAGGCACATGCTAAGAACATGCTTAAGCAGAAGTGTCAGCGCGGGACTATTGGATTATACGTTGTTCTTTTGTGTGGGCGAATTGTGGTAAGTTTTTTACTTTGACAGTCTTGAAATATGTACATCTCACATACGTACGTACGTACGTACGTACGTACATGTAGGCCACGTCTCATTCTGAAGTTATTCACTAACAATTACAATGTCAATAACACCTAATGTACTTGTTACATCGTAAGAATATGGCATCTGTGTTAATATTAGTCTGTTTCATTCTTATTCTGAGGTCACCGTAGCCATCCAGATCTAGTCTGTATCCAGATCAGATGGTCACTGCAGTCACCCGGACCCAGTCCGGATCCAGTCCAGATGGTGGAGACAACTCTACAGCCCTGAATGTCAGCAGAGACCATGTCAACTAGATGAGCCCCAAAGACAGATCCCCAGTGAAGGCCTCATCACCTATACCACTCATCGGCACAAAACCTCAGCAAAGACCACGATGACAAACACCACGTTGGTTCGTCTGGCCAGAGGAGAACTGGCCCCCCGACTGAGCCTGCTTTCTACCAAGGTTTTTTCTCCATTTCTGTCATCTTTGGCTTGCTTATTTGGGGACACTTAATTTTTGGGAATATTAACGTCTTGATTGCAGAGACACTATTTGAAGGGAACTGAACTGAGCTGGATGATGATGACGACATCACTGAATCAACGATGAACTGACTTTAACTGAAATATTGACTGTTTACTTTTGTCCTCTTTTTAGAGCTGCTTTAATGCATAACTGAATTTTGTTTGCATTATTGACACTGTTTTCCTGTTTAACAATGTAAAGCTGCTTTGACACAATCTGTATTGTATGAAGTGCTATATATAAATAAGAGTGAGTTGACTTGCTTTTGACAATTCTTCATAGAAATGTTACTGTGCTATCTGTTTTGAACAATTTAGTATTTTTGAGAATTGTATTAGTAGCCTTCAATGTGAAAGAAATCAGTAAAATAAGATTACATCAAATCAGTCTCAAGTGAATTGTAATTACACAAATACAATAAGTTGTGGTTACTTAATTTTCTCAAGGCAACGGGTTTCCTCAATTTAATTAAGTAGACAGAACTCAGATTAACTTGTTAGTTTTAAGTTAAGTAGATTCACACTTTTAAGTAATCGCAATTTAATGAATTTAAGTTAGTCCAACTTAAAATAAAAAGTGACCACAACACATTTTCTTTTATTTGTTAATGTAACTCAGAATTGTCAAGTTCACTTAACTTTTTTCTTTTAATTATGCATGAATTTCCTTTAATTTTAAGGCAACGGGTTTTCTCAATTTTTTTAAGTAAAGTCAACTGATCGCTTTTTACAGTGAGATTGCTGTGGAGATTTTCTGTATTTGCGCCGAAATTACGCTACTGTTTAGTGAATTTTTCTCTATCACTGGCCAAAACAGCCTAGTCATCGCTCTCTCTTCCAGTAATTCACAATTCTGACAATGATTTCGATTCAGGGGAGTGTAACTGGCACAGAAGAAATGCTCACACTGCTTCCTCTGCTCTGCTTTCAATCCTACAGTCCAGCTCCGCAGGCCTTACTGCTGTATGTCTAGCTCCCATTGAGAATGAATTGGAACAACCTGCTCACTTTGTTCCAATCGACTCTTTAGCCTTTTGAGAAGTAGATTGGATTTACTTCCCAAGTAAGAGGAGCCCAGTGGAGCGGTCCTTTTCAAATGATACTTTATGAGATACTTTATAGCAAAACACAAATAGAGCAAAATGTGGTCTTTTTTGTGATATTCAAAACATATATTTTGTTAAATAAACATGAATATATTTGCATGGTTTTAACTGTATTCATAATGTGTTTGCAGGAGTATCCAAATTAAATATTAATTCTCTCTTTCTCTTTTGTTCTTGTCCTCAGGCTGAACTGATAGGCAGATGGCTACAGTCTCTTCACGATTACTTTCTGGGATGGATGAGTGAAAGTGGCTGCTCTCAAACATGGTGTAGGGGCAGAATGGGGTAAGATGTGCCAGTATTACTTAAATTGTCCTATAGGCAAAATTAAGTAAGTCAGCACAATTTAAGTACTTACATTTTTGTGCAATCTGTTCAGGCCCACTAATGGTTAAAGTTACTGGTGGGGTTAGGAATTAACCTTTGTTAATTTCATTGTAAAAATGGAATGTTTTCATATTGATCTAATCATAAATATTCATACGAATTGCCACCAGTTTGCCAAATCTTAAAGTAGGTAAATTTTCTCAAGAGATTTGGTTGAGTAAATGGAAACCAGATTCTACCCACTGTGGAAAAAAATAGGGGTGAAACGGTTACCAGTTTGACAATAAAATTCCCAAATTCATATTTAAATTCTCATTCAAACTGTATTTGATATGCGTAATTTGAAAAACTTTGTGTGTGAAAACCAGAAGGCAGGGAGAGGTTTTACAAACTTTTACAACTGAGTGCTGAGGGAAATTAAATGAATGAATGGGAACCAAGTGTCTTCATTTTCTTTTTGATCTTGCCTCTGTGTAATGACTAATAAAGTAGTGTTTATAAGTTCACTGTAACTATTAGTCAAGCTGCTGGCACACCTTACCCCACAGCTACCATTTTGGGAAAATGCTTTATTTAATAATTCATGATTGGTCTTCAGCAAAAAAAAAAAAAAAAAGTCTATTGACACATCTTACCCTGCTTGCCTCAGAGTGGTAACAGCAGCCTCGTCAGTTTAATCGGTGACAAGTTCCTACCTTTGTATTATTTATGTGTATGCACTATTTTTGAGAATAATGCGTCAGGATCATTAGGTCCGTGTTAATGCGAAGCTGGAATCTCTGCATTAATCGAGCACACATAATATATTAGATTTGATGCTGGAGATCTTTCCAGATCGAAACTGATGAGCTTCAGAATTGTTCTGGCTGACTTATGGAGTCGAACTGCTGTGGGTGAGTGTGTGTGTGTAGACAAGCTGAAGTCATAAACCTCTGTGTGAACCACATCATTGTGGCTTTACAGTGGATTCAAACTCAACTGATGTCTGTAGGAGAGAAAGAGAGAGTGATGGTAAAAATAAATCATGATGTTATGTCACACAGACCTTTAAAACCTTAAAAGTACAATCACAGTATAAGAAAAGAGACAACATATCAATGCAAACCGCCTGTTTGTGTGGACCTCCTGTCAGCAAGTGTGTGTCTGAGGAGGATGAGCTGGGACCAGAGCAGTATCAGTGATGCAGTGTGTGGAATGGGAAACAGGGAGAGTAATGGGAAGAATTTCTCCAATTTGGCTCCCTATTGATTTCTCCTTCTTTCCTTCCCCTGTCCTCTCACAGTCGCATGGCAGGAAAACTACTAACATACAAGACGTCTCCTGGTTATGGGTGTGTGTTGACAAGAACTGAAGGGAAAAGACAAAGAGGCCACGAGGAAGTTGTAAAAGAGCCTGACGCGAGGATTAAGGTAATTTATTGTGTTAACTGTCTCAAAAAGAAAAGGTTCAATCATATTGTCTCAGCTGTGAGGTAACTAAGGCCCTCTCCTTGATGGAAGAAAGCAGAGCTTCTTAAAGCTCCCTTGTCAGCAGTCTTGTGGTAAAACTGCTAAAATAGTGGGTCACTTCAAAATCTTGATTAATTTATCATTAGATTAGTGAATGTGATGCGCTTGGGTGACAAAGTTTAAACACACATCATGACCTGCTGCGGGTTTGAATCCCTGCCCAGGTCTGGAGAAACTCAATTGGTAATTTTCAGAGTGGGTGAGCCGATCACAGCTAATAAAATCAGCAGTTCTCAAAGCCATTGCACCAAGGAATCCGAAGGAAAAAGTGCGGACCTCTTGATCTGGATGTTTCCTTCAAGGTAATGATCAAGATTAAGGAAAGGTATAGTATATGGCTGCCTTCATCAGTTTGGGTTTTAGTTTGCACTTGTAAGTCTATGAATGCCACTGTCTGCTGTCACTGGTGTGTAGTAATATATGGATAATAATTACAAGCGGGTATGTTGGAGTACAGGAAAGTGGTTGTACTCAGGAATGAGGAACCCTGCAATAGAAAGTACTTGTTTTACAATACTAGAGAGGAAACATCAAATCTGCTTTGTCAACTCAGTCAATAGTAGCATTGAAGAGTATTTTAAAAGGTTTTTAATGGGAATGGGAAAATTCTATTTTTTTAGATTTATGTCTGTGTTCTGTTACAAAATATTATAAATGTTGCTCGAGATAAAATTAGGGAGGGGAGGGTGGGGGGCACTCTGGAGGCCCCTAAGGACAGACATGGACAGGTAGACAGAACAGGGACCTCCAGAGCGGAACAGACAGAAAAGAAGCCAAGGTGGTGCAGGGAGCTCAGGAGGCCATGGCAGGTGCAGGGAGCTCAGGAGGCCATGGCAGGTGGTCTTTGTGGTCTTGGCCCCGGTCTCCTTGGCCCAGACACTACAGCCGGAACCCTTTCTACCCCCCCCCAAAACAAAATTCCATGGGGTAGTAAGAGGGTATCAGGAGCCCACCTGGGCTAGACAGACAGGGACAGGACAGCCCACTTGGGCTAGACAGATAGGGACAGGACAGCCCACCTGGGCTAGACAGACAGGGACAGGACAGCCCACAGGAACAGAAAGCCCTCCTGGGCTAGCTTGGAAGCTGAGGCTTCCTCTGGGCATGACAAGGAGTTAGGGGCCCTCACGGGGTCCCTCAGCAACCGCTTCCACTTCCACTTCCACGACAGGGGGGCAGGCGGCTGGGAATGGCTTCCGCGGCCATGACTAGAGGAGCCGCCTGCCCTCGACGAGTCTCCGTGGACAAGACAAGACATGACATGACTAGATTGAATTAAAATGTTCCTGTGGACACAGTACCTTTAAAAAGCCTTGACTCCGGTCAGGCTGGGAGCGGCACTCCTGGCTGTGAATTGGGAATTGGAGATAGCCGCAGTCAGCGGGCTTGAGTTAGCGGTGGGCCGGCAGGCTTGACCATTAACCAGGGTTTCCGCGGGGTCTTAAAATGTCTTAAAAAGTCTTAAATTTAGTTGTATCAAATTTAAGGCCTTAAAAAGTCTTAAATTGTACAAGAAAGTCTTAATTATGATTTCAAGAGGTCTTAAATTTGGAGACGGAAAGACAAGAATTTATGATATGGCTGAATGTGACGATTAAACTTCAAAAGGCTATGATTTGATTAAACAAACATGAGCGCTGCAAGTTCAATGGTGCTGCGCTGCTTTGTGTTCTGTCTTTACCGGGAAAACTCTTATATTTCAGCCAAACGCGACACCTGCTGACAGAGAATGAATCAGTTAACATAGGTTAAACTAGAGTGCGTGCGATTCAGTCTATTAAAATACATTTAGACTGATCACATAATTTAAGATATGGGGGCAGAAAATGTATAGCCTATATTTATATCATTTCATATAGTTAATATCACACAAAGAGTGCCATTTTTTTTTCTCCAAAAATCAGCATGATTACAAATGTGATATTGATTTTATGCAACAGTTCAATAAACAAGAAGTTCATTTTAAGAGACTTACGTTTTAGACACCATATTGGCTGTTTTTGCTCTATTTCTACAACAAAAATAATTCCAAACACAGCCACAGCACTGTTTTGCGTCTCTGAGCAACATGCGGTGTTTCGTTCCTGAATGAATCAAACGTTTAAATGATTCGGTTCAGTCGCAATGACTCACTTATTAACGCTGACTTACTGTCACCTATTGGCCGTTTAAATTTCACATTTAAAGTATATTCATATTTTTAAAATAATTTCAAACATCAGTTTTCAACGTTTTATGTTTCAAATATCAAAACATCATTTATGCATTTGTAACTGTGCAGGTTAGCATTCTATGTCCCTCTGAGCTGCATTAAAGAGTGTGTAAATACATCTAAATGCCACTTCAGATGCATTGCAAAGATAAATTTTGTTGATACTGATTTCATTTGCTTGGTAACAGCCCAAATGCAAGAATTTAACTTAAAAGATTATGCACACTTTTAGAAAAAATGGCTTAAAGGTAAAAATGCCCATAAAACTTGTTGGAAAAGACTAATTTCTATCACTGCTGTGAACTGGCCACACAGAATATGAAGAATATCAAAAAAATTCAGGAGTCACCTGTCCATGGTAATCTTTAAGATACCAGCACAATAACACACTCAGAAAAATATCGTCTAATTATCGTTATCGATAAAATCCCAGAAAATATCAAGATATAATTTTTTGACAATTTCGCACACCCCTAATTTATGTTATTTAATTTATATAATTTATTGATAATAATTGTTGAAATCAATATTATTAACACTTTTGACTTATCCATTTTCTTAAAAATGGTGTAAAGGCTGAAATGTAAAGTTTATCATTTTACAAAACTTTTTGTTTTTGTGAAAACTTGTATCTGAATTGTAAATTATGCTTTTTACAGTCATTTTACAGTTTAATATGGTACTATAGACATTGCGCTACCCCGCTCATATGGTATTAATTTTATTTGTGCAGGTCTTAAAAGATCTTAAAAAGTCTTAAATTTGAGCTTAAAAATCCTGCAGAAACCCTGATTAACGGCAGGGGCCGGCGGGCTTGTGGAAGCCGCAGCCGGCGGCAGGCCTGAGTGAGCCACGACGGCGACTGGCTTAGGTGCGCCGCAGACGGCGACGTGCTTTCCCGTGAAAGGGGATGATCCCGCGATGATCTGTGGGCCAGAGCGGGAGAGTCTAGCGGCGACTTCCAAAGCCGCGGTGGGGAAAACACAACACACGAACAAAAAAAGTCTTTCAAAAATGGAAAAATAAAACGGTGAAAAAGACGTCGCTCACTTTCGGTTTCGGTCTGGTCTTCTATCACGGTGCACACACGAGGGAAGGGAGGAGACGTAGGTAAACTCAAAATACAGTCTTTAATTAAATCCGAATGACAAGCACGGCACACAGGAACACCGAGGGTAACGAGTTGAGCAGACTAAAATGAACTGAACGGGCAAGAACTAAATACACATAGTAATTAACTAAACACACCTGGAAAATAATCAAACAATCAGACTTGACGAGGACAGGAACAGGAAGGACCAAATAAGGGCATGACAGGGGAAACACAACACAAGACAAGACAGACACCATACTGACAATTAGTAGCATATGTTATTTATTTATTTATTTATTTTTTTTCAAATAATAAAAAGGGCAAGTTAAACTTTTATTGAAGAAAGTAATGAAATTTTGTTTATATTGTGCTGTTATATCCTTTCTGTGTTACAAAATACATAAAATAAAACATAAATAGAAAGATGGCTATTTTTTATTTTCTTATCTTATTTTTTTTTTTAAAAACATTCTATTTGAGTCTAAGCAGTGGTGCTATAGTATTTGCACTACTTATTATACACGACCTTTCAAAGGTTTGGGGTCAGTAAGACTTTATTTATTTATTTATTTATTTATAAAATTTTTCATGTGCCACTGAAGACTGGAATAATTCAGAAAATTTAGCTGTGCATCACAGGAATTAATTGCATTTTTAAAATACATTAAAATAGGAATGCTTTTTTTAATTGCAATATTTCACAATATTACTGTGTTTTACTATATTTTGGATCAAGTAGTTGCAGCCTTCTTTCAAAAATGTTAATATTACCGACTACACACCTTTAAACGGCATATAAAATAGCATCTTGTTTGCAATAAGTGCAAATAGTGATATATGCTATTCACACAAAGATTAAAAAATAATATGACATTTGAACTAAATATCTAAGCAGTGGTGGATAGAGTTGGCCTTTGCCAACAAGACTGGATATTTGCTTTAAAAAGTAATATTGAGGGGACAGGTGGAAAAAAAACAGCATTTGCTCACCCTTATGTTTGTCAAAAGCACATAACTTCAGAATTGTTTACCAGATTGTTTACAACCTCTTTTTGTATATATTTTCTTCTCTCTAACTGTGTGTGTGTGTGTTGTTGAGCGTGACAGTGTTCTTCTCATAATTCTTCTGTGCAGGTGTAATGGAGGCTGCTTCCCTCTGCATAACTGATATTTTTCTACGCTGATGGGATAGTCAGGGTGTTGTGCGTGTGCATTGACGTCTTTGTATGGTCTCTGGGGCACTCTGACTTGTCTTTTATTTCTCTGTCCTTGCTAAATGGGCAGATTGTGTATAAGGTCTGTTTTGCTCTGAACGCACAAACAGCACATAAGAGAAGCAGCTTTATATACATACTCTTCCTATGGCTGCTATGTATACACCGATAGTTATGTACGGAAAGTACATACTACTGAGATTCAGGATCAGATTTAAGAAGTGTGTGTGTTTGCTGTCAGTGGCAGAGAGCAGCTCTTGTGTGAAGGAGGACGGAGACAGAGGATAGGCAGCATTAGAGGAGTGGAGCAACAGAATTTAGTGCTTGGTTACTTCACCAGCTCCCTCCCTCTGATCCTCATTCATTTAGGGTCCCGTTCTCTGACTCAGAGAGGGAGTGAGAGCAGTGATGAATACAGGTAATTTTTATTTTTTTTTAACACATTGCTCAGCCTCAGTAATGCAGCGCTGTGTAACTGCAGTTTAGAGAGCTTAACCATGCACCTCTAACACCTTCAGGAAATTTACCATGCGAAGGCAAATCAGAAACTCCTAGCTGGACTAAATCAACAAGATCATGCTGTTGCAGAAGTCAAACTGATTGTGTGTGATATATTTGTACATTTTTTTTTTTTATTTACGTATATTGTTTTTTTTAAGTTTTATGCTGCATTTCTTTTATCATACAGTAAAACAGTAATACTGTGAAATACTGTATTATTGCAGTTTAAAATAACTGTTTTCTTTTTGAATATATTTTTAAATGTACTTTATTCATTTGATGGCAAAGTTGAATTTTCAGCATTGTTACTCCAGTCTTTAGTGTCACATGATGCTTCAGAAATCATTAATAATAATATGTTGATTTGATGCTCAAGAAACATTTCTTATAATTAATGTTGAATACATTTTTGTTGCTTAATATTTTTGTGGAAACTAGCGAATTTTTTCAGGATTCAGTATATTAAGCAATATAGCAAATATTGTTACACAGAATATATAATAATGTAATATTAATTTTTCAATTTATACTTGAAGTGGCACCCAAATGCAAAGCTTGTTTTGCCTTAATAATTTGCCCAAAAAAATCAGCAACATAGGTAGTGACACTGTGTGTGTGTGTGTAATATAAATATGTGTAATATATATTTTACACACACACACACACACACACACACACACACACATAAACATACAAAGGGCCCCAAAAACAATTAGATTTTTTTTACGCTTAAAAGTGTAAAAAATGTCATTTAATTAGAAACAAAATATCAAACCAAGTGGCATCTTGAAACAAATACGCATGAAAGTTTTTCTGCACCATTTAGTGCACACAGTGACATTTAACATATTGGTCTTGGTGATTTTTGTTTGATGTATACATTCATTTTTTCTCAAGTTCACATGTGTGTCCT
Source organism: Spinibarbus caldwelli (assembly GCA_039654775.1). NCBI lineage: Eukaryota > Metazoa > Chordata > Actinopteri > Cypriniformes > Cyprinidae > Spinibarbus > Spinibarbus caldwelli. Next base: position 19,709,216 of record CM077260.1, read on the forward strand.
AGCAGAATAGCCATTGGTGTAGTTTAGCACTTATGTTACACTAACATTTGACAACCAAAAAGTGGCCAGAAACTTTATGAAGACTTATAAACTGTATTTTATTTGCATTATTTTGTTATTCTTACAAATATAATTTTGTGAAATGTTTTGCTTGAAACACGTGCTTGTGCTATCGTACGTCCAACTTCAAAACTAAATTCCTGCAGATGTTCTGGATTCATTTCCCTCAGTCTCTATCACTCTGTTTTATTCTCATTCTCTCTATCTTTTTCTCAGTATTGTCGTTTGGCTGCGGCAGAGTTCACTGTGTGTCCCTGCCAATGTCACTGTTCAGTTCTTTAGCTTTCTCTCTCTTCCTCTCTCTCTCTGTCCCACTTGGTCCCAAGGGATGCTTTGTCGGTGGCGGTCGGCTGAAGGACGTAATGTGGTGCTGTGCTCTCTCTCTCTCTCTCTCTCTCTCTCTCTCCTGGAGTCTGGAGGAGCTGTGTGTGTGTGCATGAGAGACACATGATTCTTTGCTCTGTCAGGACCAGCTGTAGATGTACAACTCGATGATTACATTAGACATAGTCAAGAGGGTTTGTTTTCAGCTGTGTGTGTAGTTGTGATGTGACAGGCAGTAAACACGGTATCAGCAGCATGTTTGTGTGTGCGCACATGTTATAAAGATGTCAGCATTTGAAGAGCCTTGTGATGTCAGGTGCTGTATGTTGTCTCAAAGTTGCACGGAAGTTTGGTGTTGACCTCAGTAGTAAGGTTGAATTTTTATTAGGGGAAAAAAGAGTATTGTTTTTTTTTAACACAGGACAGAACACAAGAGGGTGGGGGAGAAGATAACTATATGGGGGAAATTAATTGCTACTTAATATTTTTGTGGAAACCATGATGCAGGATTCTTTGAATAGAAAGTTCAAAAGAACAGCATTTATTTGAAATACAAAAATCTTACTAACCACAAACTTTGGAATTATTTGTGTTTATCCAAAAGAAAGTAGTTCTTAACTTCTTTTTTTTAGGCCTTGAGAAACTGAGTTACATAAGCTGTATCCAGCCTCCCCTAAATCTCCTAATTTATTTTCACATTAAGCTAATGCCTAATTAATTAATATGGACTCCAATTACCATTCAATTACACTAGCATGCAAAAAACCGTATGTGATATACTAAATTACACTGCAGCATCATGCCCGCCACACTGAGAGGCTAACGGAGGTTAATCACAGTAATAAAATTGACTGAAGGAAACGTTAATGATGGCAATTAAAGCAGGCAAAAAGGAAGTCATTTTTGTATTTACTTCTGTTGGTTTCAAACGCTCTTTTCTAAGATTTGCAAACTAGTAGGCTTCCTTTTGCTACCATTTAGATGGAATCCCAGCAGGCACCGTGTACTTGGAAGTCCTGGCAATGGGACAGTTAACAGTCTCATGGGTACAGTACTTAACCTCAAATAACTGCAGGGTAAAGGAAGACTCTATAAACCTCTGTAACACTTGTAAATGTTTGTTTATAGTTTGGAGACGTCTTCAGATTCATAGAAATCAACAAGAAGCTGTCATGAATTTAATTAACTAACTATAACTATAAAGACCGAGAACAATACTAGTGAGAACTGTAATCATAACTATATTTGCATTCACGCCATTGGTTCATCATTATAAAATATGAATGATTATAAAAATGTTATAGTTATCAACCTTGGTGTGAACAGGCTTTAAGACGGAAAGAACAAGTATATGTGTATTTTATTTTTATATATATGCACAAAAATATGTATTTCTAGATTAATAAGTTATTTAATTTAAACCTGGAAAATTGGAAATAAATTGTTGAAAAGTAATTAGGGAAAATGTAAACAGTTATCACATCAAACAAACAAGTATAAAAAAAATATGCACCATTTATAGGTCATTTAAAAAAATGTAGGCATTTCTGTAATAATAATAATAATAATAAGTAAACCAAAATTGAAGTGTTTCACACTTGTAGTCTCAGGCTTTTGGACCCCCTCTAAGAACTACTGAGTAATGTGGTAAAACTGATGTATTATTTCAATAAACCACCTCCTACATGACTCTCATGTATCTACAGTAATGCTGTACATTTTCTGCTGAATAGCAAAAAACTGAACTTTGCAGAAATCGGGAAGTTCCCCATCCTGACATGACAAAGAGTTATGAAACCACTATGTTCTTACCTTCAAATATCAGAGGACCCCAATGCAATCAAACTGACCATGCTGTTGTGATGATGACTGGAGCATTTGACCATTACCACCTCAGCAACTTTGCCCCATTTCATTGGCCGAGCTCAAAGTTCTTTTCCCTTCATGTTTCCCAGAAGACCCAGAGATGTGATGGCGAATCAGAAAAGTGATTTTGATTGAATAGGAGACACAGCTGAAGATATTTGATCCCTGAGCTAAATGCAAACACTTATCTGTACCGTCCACTGCTTTGTGAGTCCCAAAAGCATTCATGTCCTTTTTTTTTTTTTTGCATTGTCTGCACAGTATCCATTTCTAGAGAAATATCTGTAGGTCTATTCATATGATGTGTGCTTATTTTATTAGATTTTCGAAAAGGCTTTGTATTTATGGGTAAAACAGATGGTAAAGAATGATTTTCTTTACTTTGTGGTTTTGCTTACAAAGCATCAATGTTGTTCTCTCTCTAATGTTCTTCTGTTCAGCTTGTTAATTGATTTTCTAATGACTTAATTTTTAGGAATAATTATGTGATTTCTCGCAAAGCTCTTGTTTTCAAAAAAACAAACAACAACAACAAAAAAACAATTATTTCATGGTATGCATTTGCAGGCAGCCAAACATACAATAGAGCAAAGAATGTGCATGGGAGATATTGTCTGTCTGTGTGTGAAAGAAAGAGAGAAATAGAAAAAAGAGTGCATATATGGGCTGACACGGACAGAAGATCTTCTGACAACATTGACTTCATTGATTTCTGTTGCTCTGGTATGTCAGTTCAGCAGTCGATCTGGTCTCTAGCAGGCCTGTTTTTATGACAGTGGAAGTGCTCTTCTTTAACTTTGAGTTGTTGAGGAAGCTGTGGGGAGACTTCTAGATAGAGTTCATAGATCAGATCCTGCTGACAGTTACATTTCTCGATGAAGATACGTTCCATATATTTTATTTTGACAGATACATAGTAAAGAAATTATTGGGGGGAGAAAGGAGGCTGGGTCAGACTTAAACCTGTGTCAAAGTTAAGCTCAATCGAAAGCATTTATGCTGCATTGTAATGCTAATGTTGATTTACCAAAGAAAAATTGAGGTTATGTTGAAAATGTAGCCAGTTTTTTTAAAGAAAGCAAACATGTGTAGCTTAATATTTTCATAATTTTATTGCATAGCATTTTCATGGCAATAAAATTTTAAAATTGGATAAAACTATACACAGAAAAGCAATTTTTCCATTTGTGTGTTTCATTTGTGTCTCATGTTATAGTCTACTTTAGAAACTGTGTATTTTAATGTTTATGGATTGGCCCCGTTTACTGCAATTGCAAGTATCCCACTATTCGGGACAAGTCAAAATAATGCCACAAATGCTGTTAATTGAGCTTAACTTGTACTAAACCCGAATATTCCTTTATTAGGCATTAAACATTTGTGTTTTTACAAACAACCAGTCATGAAATAGGCAATATTCGAGATGGAGAAAATCTGAGACACTAGAGGAACAGTAAAAGTGTTTGTGTGCACAATTGCTCCCATGGTTCACTGGGCCATGCTGTAATGCAGGTGATGAATGTGTTCAAACATCAATACGGTGCAAGTAACGAGGCCGGACTATTCAGTCTGCCATGTTGACGTTTTTGTTTTTCTCCACCATGTCCTGTTCCACCCTTCCCTCCCTCTCAATCTCAATATTAAAATGTCTGCTATTGTTTTATGTTGCTTGGCACAGCGCTCCCGGCTTCTTCAATGTCACCCGCTTCATAAATCCATGTTCTGCAAAGAGCAGCCTTATCATATTATATTATGGCAGAGTTGCCGTGTTTGTGAGCGTGTGTAAATGTGGTGTCTGGTTGCATGCTGAGGTTAAAGAGAGCCATTCTGATATTTATAGCTACAACCGTAATCATGCAAATAATGAAAAATATGCTGTGCAATGAGAGGATTTTTTTTATTGGCTAAAAGAGTATAAATTTGTTATGGCTGTGTGTATGTGTTTGTATGCATGTTCACCTGTTGCAGATAGAATGTCTTCTGCAAGAAGAATGTGTAGGTAAACTCAAATGCATTTTGGATGAGGGTATGTTTGTGACTTGTTTAAGGGTGCAGTGTGTCATTTTTGTGCCCCTAGTGGCATTTCAAATGGAATTGCAGTCTAATTGTTTGAATGGATTGATACAATATACATAACTATGTGTACATATCATACAGTGTTTACTCTTTTGCAGTCTTGTTTGGTGGTATTAGTGGTTCAGAAACCTTTAAATAAAGCATACAGGCCTGTACTCATCTCTTCCAACACATCTTCATAAGTGAGTAAATTTTTCTTTGATTGCACACATAGTTATTCTAATATAGCCTTTTTTATTGTGCCATAAAAAGAAATATAGGAAAGGAATATTTTAAATCTCAGACCATCCATCAAGGGATCTCTTCCAGTCTTTGACAGGCTGTGATTGTTAACACAACCTTACAGACCATGATACTATGTTATACTATGGTTATTTGGTACTGTAGATCAGTGTGGATCACATGACTTCAGTTGCACTTATTCTATATGGCCATGATACTATGCAGACAGCAGAAAGAAATTTTCATGTTTGTAAAACACATTTGCCACCTCTGAAACGACTTTGCTGCTGATTTTTTGACCATGGGGAAAATAATACTAACCAGTAATATCATAGTGTAGTGCGTTTAAGTCCAATCAAATCCCAAAAGATAAAATCACATCCCCGCCCTACATTATTTCCTGCTGAATAGTCTGTTTCACTTCAAAGCAAAAACCACTTCAGCAGTTTATGAACTTCAGGATGAGCTTTTATTGATCAGACATGTACATTAAGAATCACGACAAGTGTAGAAGGAAAAGAGAGAGAAAAGGAACGACTGTTTTACTTATTCAACAGCTTGACACGCACGCACCCACTCCCTCACTCCTTACATCCATCCAGCCCAGCTCACCCCCACCCCCCACCCTCTTTCAGAGAAGAGACAAGAAATCAATGGGCGGCCATAAAGAGCCCAGAGCCCTCTTTCCAATGATAGTGATTTGGCTTGAATACATAATCAACAATTACAGCTCATAAATAAGTGACATGGCATATATACTACTCACCTGGGCTTTAAGAGGACAAAGAGTGTTTAATCATGATATTAGTCCTTAAAGGAACATACATTCAACAACCGGTCCTGCACTGTGAACTTCACACGCAATCAAATATTGTGCATTGTACTTTTGAACACCTCTCTTTCTTCATCACAGCTCTATGGGGTGATCAATGCACAGCTACAGCTGGTTGAAGGGGACCAAATCCATAAAACAGTTGATTTGGTTCCATTTTACCAGCTTTAGCAAAGCATTTTAGAATGAGACTTGCCAGAATCCCAAACTCAGGACAAGAGAAGGACACTGTAGAACCTGTAGAAGAAGAACAGGAAAGTTGAGTGGAGTTTTTTTTTTTTCTTTTAAAAAAATTTATTACAAATTCTTAATGTTTTCAGGAAGCAACAACACAGATTTGTACTCCAGAAAAAGAATAGAGCAGAGGGGTCAAACACATGCAGGATGTGGAAGTGTCTAATAGGGCCAGTGGGTTAATATGAATGCAAAAAAAAAAAGCAACTTAAATTAGGTTATTAGAGAGATATTTGAGTCATGTATTCACTATAGAAACAGCAGGATAGAGCTCTTTAATTTGAATTTGGCTCCATCTTAAAGCTGTTTGTACAGTATGTGCTTTGGTGCAGAATACGGCACTTGGGCGTATACACAAATCTGCACTTTTCAGCTGAAACTGGATCTGTGGGTGACACAGCTGTCCCAGAGTAATGCAGTTCACTCTCCTCACAGAGTCACAGCAGGTACAATATGGGTGCAAAGAAAAGTATTGGGGATCTTAAAATGATTAAATATAGACATATAACGCCGTTGCACTTTGGGTGTCCCAAGTTTGAGTCCCGGCTAGCAGAGCTTTCCCATTCTGCCCCCCCCCAATTTAAATACTGTCCTATAACAATAAAAAGCAAAAAAAAAAAAAAAAGATTTTTAAATAAATAAAAATGGCAATAATAAATCTTAAAAAAGAAAAAAATTAAACAAATTAAAGCGAATAGAATTAGCTTAAAAAATTACAAACGCATATATCACAAAAAAAGACTAAAACATAAACTACAATTAAAATGAACTGAATAAAATAAAAGCTAAATATTAAGTCTAATAAAATAAATAGTACTGCACATTAATACTGATTCAATTCTGTCTGAATGAGAAACTTTTTGTTTCTTTTATCATAGCTAATTTTGTGTTCATTTGGCTGACTAAAGTCCTTCCGTCAAGAACCTTTTTGTTTTATATACAGTGAAAAGTATATTCTAGCATGTGAAATTTGTATCTTTAATCGTCTTCCTTTTGTTTTACACCCATGTTGTTTATTAAAGCCGCAGGAAGTGATCCAAAATGCAATAGATCAGATTTTGTTTTTCCTATTATCCATACACTATCCGAATTGCCAGTTGTAACAGGGGTTTTAGTCTAATCCGGCCTGGGACCTAGAATGAATTTGACACCACAGCTTTAGAGACTCTATTACAGCAGTATCAGTTTAGACAACACAAGCAAACAAGAATTAATGCAGTCAGGATCAGGATAACGGTGTTTTACAATTGTAGAATGCAAGGGGATGCATCATTGTTCAGAGAAAGGGCAGGAATTGAACTGAAAAGGTTGGAGAGGAAAACAGGAGTGACCACTGATGACAGAGGAAACCGTGTAAATGATGACTGCAGACAATCTTGAGAAAATGAATTCATCACAGGCCTGTCAATACGGCTAATGAAGCCAGAAGACAACACACTGCTAGAATTAACTCCCATTTACCCCCCTCACTTTCCACTCTTCCTTTGTCTCGCTTTGTCTTTTTTATGTCTCATTCTCCCTCGTTGCCTTTTAAGCTCTTTCTGTCTGTTTTCTCATTCTGTCTGAAGTCTGTGCTTTTACAAGGCAGGTCTTTACAGTTTAGGCCAACTCATTGTGTTCGGTTCTTTATGTTTGTCCTTCAGGCTCCTTTCCTGGATCTTTAAATTAGCATGAGCTAATAATTTTGCCATTAGGGAAGTTGGCTGCCATTCTTCCTAGATAGCCTGAAGAAAAAAATGCATGTATTCATAGTGTAAGTGTGTGTTTGATCTGGCTCAATGAAAATGTGGCATTATATTTTTTATGATGGGCTATTTGTTAAATCATTCCCGCATCCACTTCGCTTTTGCTTTATACCTCAGAGCAACCCACATTCCCAGTGCATGATCCCCTCCCTCCCCTCTCATTCGCTCCTCCTCTACTTCTCTGCAATTCATATTTGAGGACGAGTGACGTATATAAGGTCAGGATGGTCACATACTGTGCATATACAGAGGACTTTAACTGCTTAATTATTTCCCATAGTATTGTAATTGCAATTAGAATTCATAATAAAATGCATGTTTTGTGTGCTATTCAGATTTTTCTGTCCTATAATAATAAAGTATTATAATCAAAAGTATTATAAACACTTTCATAGTGTACACCATCTGCATCCTAACTATAGAACCAGATTTTTGCTTTCAGTGTGGGGAAAAAATAAATTAGGCCTAGCTGGGACACAGTGTAAGAGAAGAGAGGAGGAAGAGGGCGACAATAAAACAGGAAGTAGAACACAGAGTGAATACATGACCCTATTGCAGATTTACTGCATGATTGTTCTATTAAAATATTTTTTGCCTTTGTGTGTAATAATAAACGTTTGACCTACTATATTAGCCTACATCTAAATGCTAAATTAGCATCTAAATATCAGCAATAAGTACTTTATATGTAAAACATTAAATGTCCTTTATGTCCACTGAGTTCATTTCAGTTGTATCTGTGGATCAGCACACACAGAGGACAGTGAAAGGCTGTTGAGAGAGAGAGTGCTGAATCAAGATATGTTTCGTCACAGCAGTCCATACACTCAGCAGCTTAAAGCTACGCTATAACTTACTAAAAAAAAGTTTAAAAAATGTTGATAATGAGAATCAGGGCTCTAGACTCATTCTTCCCACTGGTCGCTCTTTTGCGACTAACTTTCTCAGTTGGTCGCACGAGCACATAATTTGGTTGCAATTTTTATTTATTTATTTATTTATTGCTACAACATTTGATTAATCAATGCATGCTGATGAACTTTTATCATAGTTCATAGTTGTTCGACATTCAACCTGTTCTTTTTCATCAGTAGGCTATTTGTGATTTAAATTTTGTGAACCGGAATTCCTCTTTGTGCGCTTTCACTTTCACTTTCAAATTCACGATCTTGGTGTCACATTTTACAAGAAAAGATAATTGTCTGTTTTGCTTATATATCTATACACGTTTCACTTTTTAGGACTAAAACAAAAGATGGATTCATTGTTATTCTTAATTAAAAAGCACAACAACAATAAAACAGTAGGCTACAATGACAAACTATAGCTACATAACCTTTATTAACATAAACGAATAAGACGAGGCATGGCATAGGATACATCACATGCTGTGTTATATACCGACTAATAAATTACAGAATGTTTAGCAAACACAGAGGAATCAAATAAATAATAATAATAATAATAATAATAAGGAAAGCCTCCATAACGTAACGTGAGGGAAAAAGTAAAGATAAGCTTTTCAAAACGAAAACAAAAAGAAAAGTAAAACTAAACTGGCTGTCGCTGACAGGACTTGCCTGTTTTTTTCACCCACAAGAATACCAACATGTTGACCATCTCTGGTTTAAGAAGCGGTCTTTTACTTTAGTTTGAAAACTAAATCCTCTGTTGCACTCCGTCCGCGGCGCACACCTTCGCGCTCGTGCTGACACAGCGAGTTTAACCAGGCTCTACACCTGAAGCACTCATGCTGAAAGCGTCTCTCTTCACGTGATCAGTGAAATCTGACTCCTGCTACAATGTGCTGCGGCTCTGCAGCGCGCTGCATGAAGTAGGGATGGGTGATACCTCTTATTTTATTTTCGATCCGATACCGATATTTCCAAGCCCAGTATCGTCAATATCGATACCAATACCAATACCGGTACCGATACCACTAAACTAAACTGATCTTTTAAATTATTAAAAGAATATAATCAGTAATTACACTTACTTAAAGGAACACTCCACTTTTTTTTTTTAAATAGGCCCATTTTACAACTCCCCTAGAGTTTAACAGTTGAGTTTTACCATTTTTGAATCCATTCAGCCGATCTCCAGGTCTGGCGGTAGTACTTTTAGCTTAGCTTAGCATAGTTCATTGAATCTGATTAGACCATTAGCATCTCGCTCAGAAATGACCAAAGAGTTTCGATAATTTTCCTATTTAAAGCTTGACTCTTCTGTAGTTACATTGTGTACTAAGACCGACGGAAAATGAAAAGTTGCGATTTTCTTGGCCGTTATGGCTAGGAACTAAATTCTCATTCCAGCGTAATTATCAAGGAACTTTGCTGCCGTACCATGGGTGCAGCAGGCGCAATGATATTACGCAGCGCCTGAAAGTAGTCCCCAGCTATATCATAACTAGTTACCTAGCTGGGGACTGCTTTCAGGCGCTGCGTAATATCATTGCGCCTGCTGCACCCATGGTACGGCAGCAAAGTTCCTTGATAATTACGCCGGAATGAGAGTCTATTATATAAGATCTACTTATGCTTCTAATGCTTTTGGGAAATGCAGCCATTTGAACAAGCACTATGAGCCATGCGTCTGCAGCGAACACTGTCTGTGATTGATTGGTTCTGTCTTTCAGCATTTGCGTGTGTTCCAATGAGCAGGAGAAATGGTTCTATCCAACACAATTATTCACTAATATATTTTTCACTTAGAAGCTTATTTTATGCACCGAATTTCTTGATAAATAAATAAAATTAATGGTTTTATGAGGATCGATCTGTTCGATACAACATCAGTATCGAAAGTATCGATACTTGAGAATCGATCCGCCCATCCCTAGCATGAAGCAGATGCTTTGAAGCAGCGCAGACCATGCACTCGCACAAATGTGACAACGGCGAATTTTAACTCGCACATTCTCAAAAAATGGTCGCAGTCTAGAGCCCTGAGAATGTAAAATAAATCCATCTTCCAAACCATGTCTTTACTGATACACATTGATAAGCCTATAATAATTACAGCTTTAAAGACACAATGCACTGTATGTTTGATTGTTTTATTTTTTATTTTTTATAAATAGATTTTATCCTGTAAGCTTCCTGAGAGACTTGTTTTTGGATGAATTTGCTTGTATATTAATCGAGTTACAGATGACACAAATTGTGGGTCACATTTTAAGATGCTGTATGTCTGCGTTTATTCTAGGACTATATGTTCCACACATTCGTTTTATTATTAGGGCAGCTGAACATGTGTGCATACATGGTATTACATTGTGTTACAAAAATACATTTCAGTTTTTATGACTTTCTCTCTCTTTCCCTTTCCTCCCCTCCTCTTTTCTCTCTCTCTGTCTCCATATCTGGACAAAAGTGTTTCTTTGCACATGTAAGTGGCATTCCTTCTCAAAAAAGCAAAAACCAAGTGGTTAAAGGGACAGTTCTCCCCAAAATTAAAATTCTGTCATCCTTTATTTACCCTTTTTTTTTTTTTTTTTTTTTTTTTTACAGAATACAAGATATTTTGAAGAATGTGATTACCAAAAAAATTTAGGTGTTTTACAGAATTAAAAAAAAAAGAAAAACCTCAACCTTACAGGTTTGTAACAACATGAAAGTAGATGAGAAACCCTTTGAAATGACTGCAGCATCATGTCTGTACCATTGCATCGTTACCAACCTCTTTCATTTGACAAGTGCCACGGAAGCTGGTTTTTGACAAAAAGACAGATTAAGGAGGTATTCCAGGTTAATTTGTAGAGGTTTCCCACTCAGGAAGACACACAAAAGAAGGCCAAAACAGAGGGGTGCGGGATGGTTTACTGCACAGTCCACTCTGTGTGAAGCTGTGCTTCCTAGAGTGTTCTTAAAAGGCAGCAGCTGAGGATTTGTGGTAATGGAGTTGTTTAGCAGACCTGACCCCATCAGATACTCAGAGATACCTCTGTGGACACTTTAATTAGCTAGCCTACTAATTGAGTTAATTCACTTTGCAGCAGTGCTCTGAACTGACCAGTGTGTTTTGCTGTGAACTTTTAACCAAGGCCTTTATCAGTTCGTGTTTATTTTTTTGTTCTCTATACATGAACTCTCAGAAAAGAGATGAATCACACTAGCGCAACTAGCGACCCCAGCGCTGGTTGTTTGGGCCTGGCTTTGCGCAGAAGCCTGGGGCTAGAGTTTTGGAGGTGCCCTCGGATAAGGCAGAGGATGTGGGAAGAGGTGCTGAGCGTGCTGCAGTGTGTTTGCAGTGCTGGCTTCTCTCCTTCCCTCTGCATTCGGACGTGAGCGCTAGCGTAGGCCCTTACTCAGCACTATTTCTGGCCCTGATTGGCTGATCCAGGCAGCAGACCACTACAAATACAGTAGACAGTAGTCAGCTTTTTGACTCTCCTCTAGTGGAACAAAGTGTCAGAATTTAGGTTGATTCACTGTTCATTAAACGGTTAATTGTTTTTTTGTTTTGAAGCTGCATTTCGTTGTATATTGTGGTCTGTGGGCCTTTTTAATCACACAGGGTCTTTATTCCCACATCGGTTCATATACTTCATTGTTTCGTTTGGCTTTTTTGCTATTCATATCAACAGAGACAGTAAATAATAGGAACATTGGTTGTCCCATCATAGAAACGCCACTGTGCAACTTTCAAGCAGTTCTAACATTATTTTCAAAATGTTATTTATTGTAACACTAAACTGACATACCCATAATATTCTGGGAAGCAAAACTTGTTAGCTGGAAGGCCACTTTTTTGTTAATTTTAATTTTTTTTATTAATAAAATCACTTTTTATTATAAATGATCAAGAGTGTTAGATTAAAACTCACGTAAGAACACCACCACTCAATATGCTCCAACAGTTTCATCTAATTAAACACTGTTTTATCCTGTTTTGATTACTCTGAGATTACTGACATCTTTGTTTTGCAAATCTTTGATTTAATTTCAGAATGATGTAATCCCCAAAGCGGTTTTATTTCTTAACCTTTTAATCTATCGGGAACACCTTTTGAGGAAATCAATAGCAATTTAGATTTTTTTTATTCTTTATTTAATTCATTTTTACTTATGCTTCTCTCTGCAGATGTTGGATCAGTGGGAATCGTCTAGATCATTTGCTCTTTCTCTGTTACTGTAGGGAGTCTAAAATTCTTATTACCTTTGGGCCACTGTAATCTGGTTTGATAGAGGCTTTTACTCCGGGGTGCAACATTTTCATCTAATTACAGCATCTAAATTGTGGTTGCGTGGAAGTTCTTATCCACTCTAATTTGCAGCACTTATTGTTATTTTTTCTTTCTCTTTCTCTTTCTCTCTCTCTCTCTCTCTCTTTCTCTCTCACATCATCTGTCCATTTTTCACCAAGAGAAGCCTGGATGTGGAATAGAGCAGCGTTGAAATCTTTATGCCTGCAGGAGGATAAGCGACAGCTAAAGCAAGTGCACACGCTGTTATTGACAGGTCTCCACCACACTGAAGGTCTCTGCACACTCACTTGTGCTGAAGGAGCTTCTCATGTCCTTTTGACCTTCATTATATATTAGTGTTCTGACTCAAGAATCAGAGCAAAACAGAAAATGATTTAGTGAATGGATGCGAGAGAGTTGAAGGGGGAAAAACAGTAATGTAAAAGTTGCCTTGAGAATTTGACTGGCAAACGACAGGAAAATGTTCTTTGCTATCAATTAAAGTATCTATGTTGTCATCAAGATCAGGCAACTGAAATAATTTAAAGTACTAAAACTTAAACTGGAAAAAAAAAAAAAATATATATATATATATATATATATATATATATATATAAATATATAAATGACAGAAGCTCATACAATTTCTAATGCTTAAACTAAAATTAAAATAATATAAGATAATTCAAAATATTAATAAATACTATAATATTATATAAATAATACTAAAATAACAGTGCACAAGATGCACCATACAATGTTATAAAAGTAGAGAGTGTGTTTTGGGAGATGTTTGACTTACATCATGACATCAATTTATGGCACATCTGAAGGACGTCATAGATGCTTCAATTAATAGCTAAGAATATCTTATTGAATGTGAAAAGATGTACTAATATGCAAGATTCATAAAAAATGGGAGATCGTCATATTCATGTATGGCAGGGGTTGTTCAGTCTTGGTCCTAGAGGGCCATTATTCTGCAGAGTTTAGCTCCAATCCTAATTAAACAGCTAATCAAGGTCTCCAGGATTACTAGAATCTTCCAGACAGGTGTTTTGGGTCTAGTTACAACTAAACTCAGCAGGACATTGGTCCTCCAGGAGCAAGATTGGGGACCTCTGATGTATGTCATGGAAGAGTAATGCAGTTGATGTTATAGGTCACACGACAGTGCCAACAGGCTGATGCAGTATGTCTGGATTGTATTCATACTACATACATACTCAAATTCAGTAGATGCTCTGATAGTATGTAATTTCAGACATGTGCATCCCACTTCCTCCTAGTTTTTGTTCTTTCACTCTCACATTACACTCTCCTTAAAGACCTCATGAAACACAGACTAAAACAGACTAAACATATTGATGACTTCTTTCAATACAGATTTTTTTCCAATTAAACACATTCTAAAGTAAGAATCTTAATGCCATCTTCAACCAACTAGCACAGCGAATCAAACTTAACAGCTGTGATGAAAACTAACTTATGCCTATTAAAAAAAAAGTATGCCTCAGTCCAAGTTCCTGTTTGAATAAAAAAATATGGTTTAATATAGGTCTAAAGATTTAAGTTAGAAGTCTCTTATGCTCACAAAGGCTGCATTTATTTAATCAAAAATACTGTAAATCAAGACATTTAATTTAAGACAATTTAAAATATTGGTTTTCTGTATTTTTTTTTTTAAAATATAATTTATTCCTGTGATGTTAAAGCTGAATTTTCAGCATCATTACTCCAGTCTTCAGTGTCACACGATCCTTCAGAAATCATTCTAATATGCTGACTTTCTGCTCAACAGACATTTCTTATTATTATCAATGTTGAAAACAGTTGTGCAGCTTCATATTTTTGTGGAAACTGTGATACATCTTTACAATCACTTTTGATCAATTTGATGCATCCTTGCTAAATAAAAGTATTCATTTCTTTAAAAAAAAAGTATATACCCCAAACTTTTGAACGGTAGTATGTCAACACTCAGGCCGTAGCTCCTTACACAAACACAACTTACAAACAGTGTGGAAACAGCATAAGAGCTTTAGATACACACACTCACTCACTCACAATAAAAGTTCACCAGTGAAGGACAGAAGAATAAAAAGGCGAAGAAAAGAAAAAATGGAGTGGAACTGAAGTGGAAAAGTGATCTGGCTGAAGCGATTTGTACTGTAGCGCAGCTGTGTGGTGTCTGCCCCCTCTCTCCTTCAGTGTTCAAAGAGAAAAACCTGGTGTTAGAGAGACTGTTTAAATGTGTGTCCACCTGAAACAATGACAGTGAGAACGGGGCCAGGGGCCGGTGGAAGGGTCTGCATACTGAACGGATGAGGGCTAAGCTCGCCTGTATGTTTAAACACACACACTCAGAGCTGAGGTCATATGTTGTGAGAGTCTCTGAGTGTGTGCTGTCTGAAATCACATAGAAGAATATGCTTAAACACACAGGACTTATTCATGAAACGCAAGCAGTGTAAATCATACATGCTGTATAAATATTCTTATATAAATAGGTTAATTCAATTCATTGTACAAACAGTTTATAAATATTACAGAAATAGTATTGAATCTTAATTTTTTATTTTGTGTCATAACATTTGTTTAGCATTTTTTTTTTTTCAAAATCCTTAAACGGTATTTATTGCTTGGTTAAAATTAGATTTTGTTTCCAAGGTTGTCAGCCAAAGGAATGCTGATTTATATTTTTAGCCTTCCATTTACATTGAGAAAAATTTGGGTGATTTTTTTTTTTTTTTTTTTCGAATATGTTCTACTGTGTGCTAATTCATACACAGGGTCTTATTATTACGGCTCTATTTTCAGTTCTATTGTAAATGCAATGAGGTCGGTCTAATGTCATAGCAGTAGACAGTGAAGCTCTCCAATGCATATGATGAATATATAGATCAGCACTGAGACCTATACTGAAACTTCTTTAGCATCATCTTACCCTTCTTTCCCCAATGTCCTTCCTTATTACCCTGTGTTCTATCACTCAATCTCCTCATTTCTCTCTCTCTCAGTAATGTTCTCAGCACTTGGCTAACACCCTGCGCAGCGGTGCTGGAATGTTAACCAGGTTCTTCCTGACGCTGCACCTCTGAAATATATGTGAACTTAAAGGGCTGTGTGATCACGCATGCTTCTTATATATGTGAGAATGGCATGCTCACCTGTACTTAAACTTCCAATTACCTACCACTGAATCATGCACACATGGTAACCATAGATTTGCACAAATAGCAGTTACTGGAGTTGTGTGTTTATTAAAACTGTGCTAACTTATATATATGTTTTAGAGGAGACCGGCTGTAATTGTAATTGTAGAGTGATAAAACGTATTTGGCACGTGTTAAGTAGAGTAAAAGATCTGTGATCATTTAATTTTGTGAAATTTCTTTGTTATACTCATTTAACACTCTAATTTATATACATAATATATAAATTTATGTAAACATTTTGGTTCATTGATTATCTACATTATTATGTAATTTTCCATGGCTGTGAGGACAGAGACAACTGTAACTTATAAAATAAAAACTATGATTTAATGTTTAAAAATTAGAATAAATATTATTTCCAAACTATATATACTTTACAGACATGTACACACAGCTTATATATGTATATAAATTAGTACCATATTAGGTCTAAACTATTATATCAACATAGTAATCAATAATATCAATAAGGTAACGGATAGAAGTTATTAGAATATTGAGATGTGCTCTTATTGAGATACTGTGGGCTAATATAGGAAATTTAAAAATAAAATACAATTGTCACCATTCTCCTCTACATTTACAAATGTTCAGATTTTTTATTCCACACATGTTGTGTTGTTTTTTTTTTCACATTATGTTTACTTTTTATTCCAACCATAAATATTTTCTCTATCCCTGCTGGTAGTGCGAACAATACAGAATGTGTTTTTATGGTGGCCAGTATTGCTGAATGTGCGTTGAACTCTCAGGTAGTGAATTTGACTCTGCAGGAGCGGGTGCCCTGGGAGAGGAAAGATAGACCACTGCAGGAGATTTTTACCATTCTCTCACACCCACCACTCTCAAATGCTACAGCGTCCGGGGCCGTTTCTGATATTAATATGCCAATTACATAGTTATTACAATGTAGTAACACTGTAGTTAGTATTTGTAATGAATTTGCTGAAATTGCAGTGGCTGTGTAATATGAACTTATTTCAATTAAGAAGAAGATGCCTCAGGCTGAGGGTGAGCCACATTGCTGCATGCAGTCTGCAGCACTGAACGACTCCTGTTTCATATCAGAAAGAGAGAGAGAAAAAAGTACAGGAATTAATGTTTTCCTCATCGGCGATGGAATGAAGCTTTGCGTCGGAGCGCCCTTGTTCTTTTAATTACTTCCTCCTGGTTTACAGCTCCAGTGAATTTTAATTATCCAACATGCTAATTTTTGGGAAGAACATCCATTTGGTATCAGGGCGTTTTGGGAGAGTTGGATGTAAGCGCACTTGGAAGAATACAGCGCATGTTCATCTCTGGGTGATTTTGCTGCTGTAGCTGGTGTTAGGAAATGTTGAGCTCTTCCAACAACTCCAGTGTGATGGGAAAAAGTAATTATGATGTCATAAGGCAAACTTCCCACTGAGAAAATGCCCTCAGCTCAGCTAAAAGAAAAATTACAGCCCATAATAATATGTCCATCTGCGATACTCAGCTATACTGTGATATTCTATAATTGTATTCGCAGGTCATTACAACATGTCTCTCTTTCCTTCTCTGTTTTTCTGCAGTGGGAGCATGTTCTAGATAAGGCTGACTGTTATTGGGGTTTAAATGCTAGCAGATGTCGCTTTAATTGATTGAAACAAATTACCAACGCATTGATCCTCGGTTCGAGTGTTCCGTGCGAGTGGCACTGAAGCGAGGTGTGTGTGTGTGTGTCGGCCTGTGTGTTGCACTACACAGGAATTTTTCCGGTTCATGGAGACGCAGCGATTTGCGTATGCTGACACAGGACATAAGCATATGAAAAAGATTTCAAAGTTTGATTTGTTCTCTATAGGTTAATTCAACCTTTTGTTCATTCATAGTCAGTTGCAGCTGAATAATGGCCTACATGATTGGTTAAATAGTTTTAAATTGCTGCCTTGTGGAAATATTCATTGAGACCTTTCACTGCTTGCATTGTTCCAAAAATTTGTGAGCTGCCTCTGTAGGAAGCACTTTTTAAGAGATCATATTGTAGGCTGAGGAAATTAGGAAATCTTGGATTTCATTATATGATATTATAAATGTATAATTATTGTTTATTTATTATTTAAGAAAAGTATTGAAAAATAATTTAGAACATTTAAAACAGGCTATTTTACCCTAAAAGTACACTATTGCTTAAATGTTAGTGGTTTATACATTTTATTTTTATTTATTTATTCATAAATATTACTTGCATTATTAAAATAACTTATAATATAAAATAACATTAATATTAAAATAACTTTTCTATTTTAATATATTTTAAAATGAATGTCATTCTTGTGATGCAAAGCTGAATTTTCACCATTACTCAAGTCTTCAGTGTCACATGATCTTTCAGAAATCATTCTAATATGCTGATTTGCTGCTCAGCAAACATTTTTTATAACTATCAAAGTTGAAAACAGTTGCACTGGTTAATATATCTGTGGAAACATTTTTTTTTTCAAGGTTCTTTGAATTCAGCATTTATTTGAAACAGAAATATTTTGTAGCTTCTTTTGTAAATGCTCACTGTCATTTTTGATCAATTTGAAATAATGAAAAAAATGAATAAAATAATTTCTTTAAAAAATATTATTGATCTAAACTATTGATATTTTTAAAACTTTGCATCATTCTTCTCTTTTTGCTGTACACGGTCATGTACTGAAATCAATTGTGAGTCGAGTTTCCCTTGTGTTTTGTGTGTAAAGCTGTATTTGTATTTAAATTTTTTTTATAGATATTTTTTTATTTGTACTGCACTATTTGAACTATGTATAAGCCCTTTTTTAAGTACTCAAAATCAGTCACTCATGAGGTTCAATTCCAGTTCAGATGCTGCTGCACAAGGCAACAGGCAGCAAGGCAGCTCACTCGGTTTTCAAACAGAGAGCATTGTCACACTGACACGCACTGTTTGATTGACAGCTTGAAGAGCCCCCAACGGTAGCACAGGACAAGGAGGTTGGCTAAAGGGACAGAAGATTTTGATCAAACACTGATCTCATACTGCCACACTCTCCTGAGACCAGACCTTTGTCCCCTGCTCCACCTCTTGGAATACCAAATGCTGCTGATTTACAGACTCAGAAATGATCTTTAGGATGTCAACACATACTTTCATTTTAAAATTAAATTGCGGTGCAGTTTAATTTTTCCAGAGTAAGCACTGATAAATGCAGTGTGATTTAAAATGTACAGATTTATAAGGTCTTTTTGTTGGAAACTAACTTTATAAATTTACAACACACTCTCAAACAAGGATGGATGGACTGGGCAAAAAATTTTCACTATCATTAGGCCACATATCTAAGCCTGCAGTTTCCTCATCTGCTACCGAACTTGAGTCAATTAAAACGTTTGGTACACACTCTCAGAAAAAAAAGGTACAAAAGCTGTCACTGGGGCAGTACCTCTTTAGAAGGTACACCTTTGTACCTAAAATCTCCATATTGGTACCTTAAAGGTACATAATAGTACCTAAAGTGTACATATTAGTATCTAAAAGGTGCAAACCCGCACATTTTGAAAAGGTAGGGTAGCACCACAATGACAGCTTTTGCACCTTTTTTTTTCTGAGAGTGCAGGTCAAGTTAATTAAATCATAAAGCAAATGCTAATTAATGCACTGATTTAATACTAAAAAATATACATATATATATTCTATATGAGACAACCTCTATAGTAAAATGTTTGGGGCCAGAAATATAACTTTTAATAAATTAATAATTTTATTTGGCAAGAATGCATTAAATTAACCAAAAGTGAGAGAAAAGACGTATAAAAATAGAAGCACAACTGTTTTCAACGTTGATGATAAAAAAAGGTTTCTTGAGCAGCAAATCAGCATAGAGTGATTTCTGAAGGATCATGTGACTTATAGAGTAATGATGCTGAAAATTCAGCTTTGCATTACAGGAATAAATTACATTTTATAATATATTCAAATTGAAAATGGTTATTTTAAATTGTAATAATATTTCAAAATATTACTCATAATTAAATGCAGCCTTGATGAGCATAAGAGACTTTTTTCAAAAACAAAAAATCTTAAGAATCATATGAAATCTTACCAAATCTAAACATTTGTACGCTAGCGTATATCAATTAAATAGTATGTACCAGTAGTGTGATGCATACAGTTGCATGCATGATACATATGTGATTATACACTGTAGGTTGTGATGTTCCCGTCCCAGTACACCCCTGCACTCAGGTGTCCATCAAACCTGCTCTCCATATGCTGCTGAATTAAAGCCTCTGAAAAGCGTCACATCCTGTGCTACGGTTTCCTTTCATTACATGTCAGTACTGAGCCCAACCCTTCAGCACACTTGTGTTAGAAAGACTAATAATGTTATGCTCTGTAACCTGCATCCTTATTGCCCGTCTTGATAAACTGTCCTTGATTTATCTGCCTCCTCACAGTCACACCCGCATCACTTCCAGACTGCGCTGCTCTTAAATCACCGCTCTCAACCTGACACCATCAGCCAACATATTTTTCATAATCTGGCAAATCAGACACCGATTTATGATTTAACAAATCACAAAACCTCCCTGGAAATATTTCTTTTTATCTCCACCATTATTGCCTCTCCGCTTGGGACACGTGACAAGTGAATCATTCTCAGAAATTACTTTATCTCATAGTGTGATTACCCATGTGATTTACCATGCTACACTCAAGCCAATTTGTGTATGTTTTTCTAGTTGGATGTTACTGCTTGTAGATCTACTGTTAGGTCATTAAATGCTACTCTGTTTATTTAATGACTTGATTTCTTTTGGCATCTCTGAAGTTATTTTAGGTCAGATCTGTGACTTAGTGGTTAGCATGCTGTGGCTGTTCCCCAGGTCATTTAATTCTCTTCTCTCCCTGCTACATTAAATTTTTTAATTTTATTTTAGACTTTTAATATCTATTTATTTGCTTTTTTGCCTTATTAGTTCCATTTATTTTATTCTTATTCTATCTATTTTTATTTTCTGTCTATCTCTTTTCTACTTCCATTTGTATGTATGTGATTATTTAGCACATATACACTACCATACAAATGTTTGGGGTCAGTAAGGTATTTTTGTTTGTTTCTGAAAAGTCCATGATTACCAAGGCTGCATTTATATAATAAAAAAAAAAAAAAAAAAAAAAAATATATATATATATATATATATATATATATATATATATATATATATTTTTTTTTTTTTTAATCAAATAAATGCAGCCTTGGTAATCATGGACTTTTACTGTTGTGTAGTACTGTAAACAGTACTATTGTGAAATATTATTTACATTGAAAATATATTTTAATATATTATGTATTTATATTTTAATGTAATTTATTTCTGTGATGGCATTGCTGAATTTCCACCATTTCATTTCTTATTATTTTCAGTATTCACATAAGCTGTACTGCTTAATACTTTTGTGGAAACCATGTTACTTTTTTCAGATTCTTTGAAGATTAGAAAGTTTAAAAGAACAGCACTTATTTGAAATAGAAATATTTTATAACATTATAAATGCCTTTATTAGCACTTTCAGATCTGTTCAGTTGTCCTTCCATGGTGAGTAAAAGTATTCAATTCGTTTAAACAAAAAAACCCTCCAAACTTTTAAAGATTTTTTTAGGAGTCTTTGATGAATAGAAACAAGAGAGCAGCATGTATTTGATCAATTTAATGTGTCCTTGCTGAATAAATGTATGAATTTCTTTACAAAGAAAAAAAAAAGTACTGACTCCAAAAGTCTGAATGTATTGTAAACACTATCCTGTAATTATTCTGCAATCTTTTCCTGTTCTCTCCACCTTTTTGAGTTCAAGTGGCAAAATTAGACTTTTAAAGCCTTAAAGCCCCCCCCCCCAACACTAATATTTCCCTAATATTTCATTAGCTGTCTATATATGCCTTCTTGTATATGCAATTATAGACTTCCCACAATGCCTATTTATGTCCTAACATTGAGTTTATCTCTTCCAAATCGTACCTTTATCTTACTTATGACATGCAATGAGTGATCAGGACATTTTGTCATTCACTTGCTTTCTATTTATGTGCTGGGTGGCCCACAACCCATTGATCCCAAGCCACACTCTTCATAACAGTACATTAAACATCAAATATCTTCTTACTGGCTGTGATTGTATTACAAGCATAGGCCGACAAATAGCTTGTTGGAAACCTAGTTTGTAAAGCGTTCGGCTGGGTTTGTCCTCTATTTAAACTGGGACTAGTAAGTGTGCGGGGATTCTAGTGGGCCTCTTGGCCCCTACAGTCCCCTCAGTGCTGGGCTTTGGCTGTCTCAGCTCACTGGCTCAGTCAGCATTGTTGCATATTTAATGTCCTGATGAACGCTTCCACCTGCTGACACAGGAAAAGTGACAGAACAATACACCTCCCAGCCCCCTCCATCGCTCCGTCCAGCAGCTTCACAGCCCGTCTGCCAGAACACCTCTATCATCAATCCAGCCTCTCCCTCGCTCTCTCTCTCTCCACCTCACATACATGCTATTTCACATTCACACACTTCACAGCCTGACCTATCTTCAGTCTGTCCCATGAATCTCCTCCTGTGATTCACTCATCTACGTATATATCATGCATTCTCGGTCACTCGTTCTCTCTTTCCAGTCATCCCATGGGGGGCTTATCCCACTTTCATAATTTTTTTTTCCTTCAACCGTATTTTCTGAATTGTGTAGTCTCGCTTTACTTTCTCCTACACTGACCCACTGAGGCCTCAAACGATTAATGCATAGCAACCATTATAACTTTTTAAAGATGTTCCGCCCACTTTTCGGACATACCCCTCCAAAATCTCATTCTCATCTACACTCTTTCATTCATAAACGCTGGTCAGATCGACACAAGCCCTGCTCAGCGCGGTATTGGTGTAGCCTGCACATCCTCTGATGTGATTGTGGGTCTCGGTGGACGCGCTTTACTGGGTTCTGACTACCTGTGACCATCACACAGCTTCCTGTAACACAGTCCACAGACATCAAGACTCTACTCTGCCCTGCTGCTAAAGGCTAAGTGAATATTCCCCAGCAGCGCTTACACACACACACACACACACAGACACACACTCGGATACAAAAGCAGGACAGCTGGGCCTGTCTATCCAAAAGTTCATCTATGTACTTAGTCCCTCTGCGAGTACAGAGACTCTGTGGAGATGAAATATATACATTTATTAATGAAGCATCAAGACTGCCCGAAGCTAAGAGGACAAAGCGGTTGGTAAAGCACATCCAATTTTATGTGAAGGTGCCTGTGTAGACCTCAGATTATGTCTGTTTTATTTTATTCTACATAAAGTTTATTTGTAATATTGTAATATGTCTATTTTTTTATACTATATATTTTCATGGATAATTTTTTACTTGTTTTTTTTACATTTTTTTACTTGTTTTATTATATATATATATATATATATTATATATATATATATATATATATATATATATATATATATACACACACACACAGTGGTGTGAAAAATTGTTTGCCCCCTTCCTGATTTTTTATTTTTTTGCATGTTTGTCACACTTTAATGTTTCAGATCATCAAACAAATTTAAATATTAATCAAATATAACACAAGTAAACACAACATGCAGTTTTAAATGAAGGTTTTTTTTTTTTTTATGAAGGGAAAACAAAATCCAAACGCACATGGCCCTGTGTGAAAAAGTGTCCCCCCCCACCCCAAACATAACTGTGGTTTATCACACCTGAGTTCAGTTTCTCTAGCCACACCCAGGCCTGATTACTGCACACCTGTTCGCATCAAGAAATCACTTAAATAGGACCTGCCTGACAAAGTGAAGTAGACCAAAAGATCCTCAAAAGCTACACATCGTGTTGAGATCCAAAGAAATTCAGGAACAAATGAGAAGAAAGGTAATTGAGATCTATCAGTCTGAAAAGGTTATAAAGCCATTTCTAAAGCTTTGGGACTCCAGCGAACCACAATGAGAGCCATTATCCACAAATGGCGAAAACATGGAACAGTGGTGAACCTTCCCAGGAATGGCCAGCCGTCCAAAATTACCCAAGAGCGCAGCGACGACTCATCCAAGATGTCACATAAGACCCCAGAACAACATCAAAGAACTGCAGGCCTCACTTACCTCAGTTAAGGTCAGTGTTCATGACTCACCATAAGAAGAGATCTGGGCAAAAATGGCCTGCATGGCAGAGTTCCAAGACGAAAACTGCTGCTGAGCAAAAAGAACATAAAGGCTCGTCTCAGTTTTGCCAGAAAACATCTTGATGATCCCAAGACTTTTGGGAAAATACTCTGTGGACTGAAGAGACAAAAGTTGAACTTTTTGGAAGGTGTGTGTCCCATTACATCTGGCGTAAAAGTAACACAGCATTTCAGAAAAAGAACATCATACCAACAGTAAAATGTGGTGGTAGTGTGATGGTCTGGGGCTGTTTTGCTGCTTCAGGACCTGGAAGACTTGCTGTGATAAATGGAAGCATGAATTCTGCTGTCTACCAAAAAATCCTGAAGGACAATGTCCGGCCATCTGTTCGTGACCTCAAGCTGAAGCGAACTTGGGTTTTGCAGCAGGACAATAATCCAAAACACACCAGCAAGTCCACTTCTGAATGGCTGAAGAAAAACAAAATGAAGACTTTGGAGTGGCGTAGTCAAAGTCCTGACCTGAATCCTATTGAGATGCTGTGGCATGACCTTAAAAAGGTGGTTCATACTTGAAAACCCTCCCAATGTGGCTGAATTACAACAATTCTGCAAAGATGAGTGGGGCCAAAATTCCTCCACAGCGCTGTAACAGACTCATTGTAAGTTATCGCAAACGCTTGATTGCAGTTTGTTGCTGCTAAGGGTGGCCCAACCAGTTATTAGGTTTAGGGGGCAAGCACTTTTTCACACAGGCCCTGTGGGTTTGGATTCTGTTTTCCCTTCATAATAAAAACTTCATTTAAAAACTGCATGTTATGTTTACTTGTATTCTCTTTGATTAATATTTAAATTTGTTTTAAATTTGTTTGATCTGAAACATTAAAGTGTGACAAACATGCAACTACTGTGTGTGTATATATATATATATATATATATATATATATATATATATACATACATATATATATATATATATATATATTAGTGCTGTCAAAATTAGCGCGTTAACGCAGGTGATTAATCTTTTCAGTTTAACGTAGGGGCGGAGCCTAGGGTTGGCAACCCCACTAATAACTGCGGTTTCTGTCTCTCTTTTTCTTGACAAGAAGTGCATTTATTCAGTCGCAGAACGTCTTTATGAGCACACCAATCCGGAGACGTTTCAGATGCGCGCTCCAGCTTCACTTCAGTGGCAGGCGTGGGTCAAACGAGCGCGGAAACCACCGTGCTGTAGCCTGTCTCAATTCATATCAAAGCGCGAAATAAACTACGTGCATGCAATGTCGTGGTCAGTTAAGGCATGAAGTTACCAAAAAGGCGATTAAAGATGCATTAAAACTATGCGTGCACGTAATATGTTATATATGAGTTACATTAAGAACATGTCTCTGAAATGGTTTTCAAAACTGTCCTGGAACATGCCAGCACTGTCTCCCTCATAACACACCCGATTCAACTCGTCAGCTTATTAGGAGAGACTGAAATGGGTCAGAAAAGGTGATAAGAGTTGAGAGAAAATACGATGCGTGTCAGATCCGTGTCATGTTCAGTAGCGGCAGTTCTTAAAGAAATAGCAGCCAAAAACAACCTAATAACGAGCTGCTGTGATGTCTGTTCATCAAGAATAAAAGAAAAAAAAAGAGGAAATCAGTAACTTTTATATAGCTGTAAATGTTTATCTGTATAGTTTAGAATTTAGTGTCTGATAACTTTATTCAATTTCTGTTTATTTCTACTGAGGGGCACAGGTAGCCTAGCTAAATATAACATTTATTATAATGGGTTTATGTGAAGATTGTTTTAAGTTCACTTAAATTAGAAGTTATTTTTAAAGTCTAATAAATGTTAAAATTGATAGCTCTTAATTATAATGTAATGTTTAATGGCTATAGTTTTTTTTTTTTTTTTTTTAATAGAGAAATCAGTATTACTTGGTCTCAGTGATACTGGCCTTCCGTCATAAAAAAATGCCATTAAACAAATATTAAAAATATGTTGTTTGTACATTAATTTGAAGATTGAATGTGAAATTATTGCAATATAAAAGAATATTTAAAAACTTTAATGTTTGGTGGGATTAATTGCGAATAACTTCAGAAAAATGTGCGATTGATTAGTTTTTTTTTTTTTAATCGATTTTTTTAATCGATTGACAGCACTAATATATATATATATATGTTTATGTGTATATATATATATATATATATATATATATATATATATATATATAATGTGTATATATATAATGTATATATGTATGTATGTGTGTGTGTGTATATATATATATATATGTGTGTATGTATGTGTATATGTGTGTGTGTGTGTGTGTGTGTATGTGTGTGTATACATGTATGTGTGTATATAGAGTTGTATTTATTTTAAATTTTTGTTTTACGTTTTTTTTATAAATCATCATGTTTGTATTAAGTGTAGATACTTTTTATTTTAATCAATCAATTAATTTTATTTTATTTTTTAATTGTTATCTATTTATTTTATTTTTTATTTTTTGCATGGACATCTTTTTTTTTTTTTCAAGTTTCTCTACATATAAATTTTTAAAACTACACACAAATTACACTGTAGTTCTTAATTACCAGATTTCAGCCATTCACTTTTTTGCTTTGCGGGATTTACTCTGGAAAAATAACCACCCGTTACCGCAATACGCGACTGCGTTTTGGCCATTTTTTGAGTATCGTAACATTACATCTCTTCAAAACAATAAAACATTTAGGTAAAAATCCTTTCCAGCTAATTGAAATATACTGAGATACCAGTGGCCAATGTGTTCCCAGTAATAAGCAGAGGTCATCATAACCAGTTGTGTCAAAACTGGGATGTTCACGTTCAGCAAGAAACCATAGACATAAATGTCCAGCAGTCAAAGCAACTGGACTTTGATATAAATTATTTCGAAGACGCTTCACCCCAGCGGCTTCATCAGTATCACTCTGATGCTATGTGAAAGCTCTTTCTCTCTTCTTCACTGTCTCTCTTCCTCCACGATTTTATTCATTAGTAAGCATTTGTTCACTGCACCATCTCAACTGCTGTCTTGTGTGTTTTCAACATGAAGCGACCACCGTTTGATTACTCCACAGAAACCCAGGCGCTTCTGCGATCAGTGCATCACGTCACCTTGTACATCATTAGTTAATAGCCAATTTAACAGTAACATACACTCACTATTAGGCCAAGAGTTATCTTTCGTAATCGCATATCAGACAAATTTCAATTTGCATTCTACACCCAACCGCTTAAACACAAAATTACCATTCAAACCTATAGTAAAAACACCAGTCCTTGTAGAAATGCAGTAATTCCTTAAGAATGTGTGTGTTCCTCAGCCCTGTTTTTCTCTCACCTGGGATACATACTTCTTTACATTCCATAGCTGCTCTTGTTCATATGGGCATATAAAGAAGTATGTCTACCAAGCAGGATATATGGGCACATGGACAAATGTATATCATTCAATCCTAATAATCTACAAATATCAGCGTTTATGGGCCAAACCACAAAGGTGATGAACACTAATTGCTGTTTTACCAACAGAACGGCACACAAATCCACACACAGATGTGTCCTTTGCACTTTTAAAACTTTGCATCCAATTTGGGTGCAAATGTCACAAGACGGCACAGTTTATTTTCACGTCTTTCTTTTTTTTTTTTGGCAATTATATCCCGGAAATTGCATGGTCTTGTGACTTTACAGGTCAGGTCGCTAACGTTGAGGGTTTTTACACGTCATTTCACTTCAATAAGCCAGCCGAAGTCCATAAAAATAACATCAGGAGGTG
The DNA here is from genome assembly GCA_039654775.1 of Spinibarbus caldwelli. NCBI lineage: Eukaryota > Metazoa > Chordata > Actinopteri > Cypriniformes > Cyprinidae > Spinibarbus > Spinibarbus caldwelli. The sequence goes on from CM077260.1 coordinate 19,736,949, forward strand.
TTCTCTCCGTTTTGACACTCCAGAAAGGCAAATACGAATCTCAGATGTGATAGATTCATACAATTTTTCTTCTTTCCTCTTCACCCTGCAAAAACTGCATTGCTGTACACACACCCACACACCCCCACACACACACACCCACACCAGGCAGCATGTGCTAGTTTTACTGGAAGAGCAGTTTTTCACTTAGTCTACGCAAGGCGCAGCCACACACGATTCACCTTGACTGTCAGCCCGAGAGGTGCAGCTGCAGCGAGAGGAGAGAAAGAGAGAGAGAGAGATAGAGAGAGATTTGGTGCTTACCTAGTGGGTAGCTGTCAGGTAGAGTCCCCCTGCTTCAGATGGGCCAATGCACCACAAGGAGGAATAAAACAATAAAGGGCAAACAGGAAGAAGTGCTCTAGCTTTTCTTCTTAGTGTCCCAGGTGCTGCCTCTGCAGTCTCTCTTTCTCTCTCTCTCTCTGTTCTGCTATCTGAGTCTATTTCTCTCTACCTCACATTCTCTCATTCTATCTTGCACTCTTTTGGTTCCCTCCCCCCTTCTCTGCCCCATCTCTCTCTCTCTCTCTCTCTCTCCTCACATGCATATAGTGAGAAAGTTTAGGTGTAGCGGAGGGTTGCTGTGCACCCTGATCTTCTTATGCCTGGAAATGAATGGGGAATAAACGTGCATGCCTGACTTGCCCTCTCTACATCTCTCCTGTCCAGCTCCCTCTCTCTCTCTCTCTCTCTTTCTCTCTCATCATCTATAATGCACAGCCTATAGAGCCATACACTCCTCCTCCTCCTAATTCACTCGCTACCTTTACCCCTCCCTCTCTGTCAGTCTCTCTGACCCCTGACACATGCAAGCACACACTGTCTCTTACCCTCTCTCTCTCTCTCTCTCTCTCTCTCTCTCTCTCTCTCTCTCTCTCTCCAGTCACTTACAGTATAAAGTGCTTTATTGGCATGGCAAATACAAATGTACCTTTGTAGTGCTTAGGTGATTGGGTGCAAAGAAAATATAAAAATAGTGTGGGGTGACGTACACTATGATAAATTTGTGTGAAAATTGTATCTTTAAAGGCACAGCATCCTCAAAAGAACATAATTTTGACAGAAATGTACAATATCTACCACTGAAGGATATGTGCTACACCTTAAGGTAATTTTGCACATTTTTTTCTAACAGTGTACTTTAGTTATCCTAAATAATAAAATACAAATATGTGGTGAAATTTAAAAAAAACTCTCCTTTCTTAAACAATGGTATTAAGCTATGACAAGTGTGTAAATTGCAGTTACTTTTTTGAGATTTTTCATGCATGAAGGGATGCATACAAAATTATTTCAATAAATTATTTAATTATGATATTAGAACTAACTTTCTAAAATTGTAGGGACAAAAAAATCTCAAAAATCCTTTGGTTGCAGTATATCCTTATTTATGTAGCTATGTAAATGAATCCAGAAGATAATTAAACTGGACAAAAATGACAAAAACTGAATAAATAATTAATCTTAATTTAATAATCTTTAATTTAATGTTCATTTAAAATATATTTTTAAACATTATTAATTTATATATTTGTGACCCTGGACCACAAAACCAGTCATAAAGGTAAATTTTTTGAAATTTAGATTTATACATCATATATACATCATTCCATTGATGTATGGTTTGTTAGGATAGGACAATATTTGGCCGAGATACAACTATTTGAAAATCTGGAATCTGAGGGTGCAAAAAAATCTAAATATTGAGAAAAATATTTGTCCAAATGAAGTTCTTAGCAATGCATTTTACATATCAAAAATTAAGTTTTGATATATTTACAGTTAGAAATTTACAAAATATCTTCATGGAACATGATCTTTGTTTAATGTCCTAATGATTTTTGGCATAAAAGAAAAATCTATAATTTTGACCCATACAATGTATTTTTGGCTGTTGCTACAAATATACCTCAGCGACTTAAGACTGGTTTTGTGGTCCAGGGTCACATTTATCAGTCAAGATTTTTTTTTTTTTGTTCAAAGGATAGTCTGTAGTAATTATAATTAGCTTAATAAACAAACAGTAGAAGTCAATAGCATGTTTATTTAGATATCTAGATATCTAACGTGATATTTAGATATTTAGATATCTAATGTGAGTGTGTGTGGTTTTACACAGCTATAATTTACAAGATTGTCCTGAAAAATGAACTAAATTTGTGGGTATTCTTAAAAGTAAAATTATCAATTTATTTATTTAAAATTTTTGGAATTTAGAACTTCACAACTTTAAAATATAGGGTCATGGTTTGTCTTAAGGTAAGCCTGTAGGTAATTATTTTTAACTTTATATAAAACAATATAAGTGTATGGCATGTCCTTATGTGTGTGTGTGTGTGTGTGTTAAGAGCTTCTTTCACCTGAAAATCCCCTCTGCTCTCCTTCCTACTCTGATCAATACCAATTTATAAGCAAATGCTGCTCAGCTGATTCGCTCCTTTAATGAATTAGACCATCGCTGATGTCACTGCACTAATGAAGCCCTTCTCAGGAGTTTTAAGCAAATCTGCAGAGGATTAGTTTGCATATGCCTGTGTGTGTTAGAGAAGAAAAGGGTTTTACCAGTCCATCCCGTTTAAAAATAAGATAATTATGAGGAAAGGAGTGAGACTGCAGGAATATATGGCTGCAGTTGTACTCAATAAGTGTGTGTGTGTGTGTGTGTGTGTGTGTGTGTGAGAGAGAGAGAGAGATAGTGTGAATGATATGTGACTGATAATTACAGCAGAGGGCAGTCAGAGGAGGAACAGGCCGAGTCTCTGATCCAATGCCACCATGTGGTTTATAACACCATACGGCTGAATCCTTTATGGAACGAGCGTTAATTACTTTTGATCATAGATAAGCAAAAGTGAAAAATATGAATAGTTACTTTAAAAAAGCAAGAGGGATTGTGGGTGAGTGATCCGATACTATCTTAAACACACTAGCCTACATGCTGCGTGCGCTGTAGATGAGAATTCAAAGGCGCTCAGCAAGTCATAGCGTGCATACAGAGCAGGACATATTTATGCATGTGATCAGAGCAGCCTCTCCCATCACACTCCACATGTCCCACAATCCAACACTGTCTGTCTAATGTTCACACATAGTCATCTCAGTGTGACCACAATATGCTGCTTGAGTATTGACAGTACATTTGTTCTGTCCGTGGATTGAGATGCATTTTCATATGAAAATGTTTAGTTCAATTCAGTTTAGACTGCTGAAAATTCCCTGTTTTAATTGGAGGAACAGAACAGTCTTGCTAATGCATTTTAAATTTGGGTAAAACAATATAATAATAATTTTAGACCATAATTTGTTATTATCCATTACATACAGTTTAGTGCAGCTTAGTCTGATTAAAATTATACTGTTAAAAGCACTTTAATAGGAGCAACAGAACAAATACTGTCTCAGAACATATAAAGTCACAGTCTTCCAGTGCACTTAGACTATTATAATTTAGTTAAGAGAACTACATTTTATGTCATTTAAGAGCATTTGTTTTTATCCATTTATGTAGAATTCACATTATAGTGTAGTGTAGTTCAGTTTGGTTCAAATTAGATTGTTAAAAAGACTGTGACTTCGGTAAAATCAAGCTTTTTTTTTTTTTTTTTTTTTTTTCATTATGTACAATTTAGTTAATTTGACTTAGTTTAGAGCATTCGCTCTTTTTGCGTTCAATACGTTCAATTAAAATTCCATCAAATTAAAGTCAATTTAAGCTTTAAAAACTGATAATAGGAGGGAAAAATAGGTAACAAGTTTTAGACAATTTAATGCAATTACAGTTTTGTAAGCAAACAAATGTGATTAGAGTGTTATTTTACATTCAAGTACAATTCAATTAAGTTCAATTCAGTTTAGACTACTAGAGACACTGTTACTTTAAACTTGGGCAACATAAGAAGTAACAGTCTTGGTAAAGCACTTAGACAATTACAGTTTAGTAACAAAAAAAAAAAAAAGCTAATTTTGTTTAGAAATTCATTTTCTGTTTGGGTGCATTAACAGCGCATTGCCAGAGGCAGTGATCGGTCGCTAACGGCTAATAGCTAAGTAAATCGTGGCTCTTCTTTCTGCATCAGCACTGTCCTCCTGAGTAATTAAACTAAAAGTCCTCATCATAAATCAAACCCACTCCTCCCGTTTTCACCCACCTCTCATCATCCCTTCCTTATAGGATATCAGTCTGTGGTTTGTGTAAATCGACCCCTATGACCCTATGCTGACACACAGAGTCATGGCCGGCTCCTCATACAAGTCGTATGAGTCCCCAGCAGCTCAATGCCATAGATAGCAGCATTACCAGGAAATAGGCTTGCACACCAATCAACGCACATACACAGAAGCAGGTGTACCATTCCTGCGTCTAACTGAACATCCAGAGCTTCACAAAGCTCCAACCACCAGCAACAGCTGCTGCCATCCTGATGTCACCTGATCCATCCCAGCTCCTGTCCGCTCCACATTTAAACATGACTGACAGCCCAGGGGCTAATGCCTCTCCTCGAGCCATCAAAGTAAAATTAGAAAAAGAAAAGTAAGCATCTCCCTGGCCCACCACACGGCTAAATATCAATGTCAGGGGCCAACAGTGGCGGAAGTGCTACAGTGTACTTTGAAAAGTCTTCTCAAGAAAGAAATTTAACGTGTAAAAATCACTGTTTTCAGTTTAAGTCATCTAACGAAGAACGTATTTGCTAAGGTCGCAGCTCTCAGCGTGATGCAGTGTGGAGTTGCTAGCTTTGTATGCTAACACTGCTGCTAAAACTACTTTGACAGGAGCCGGATGGCTGCACATGCTCTCTATGATTGTTCCCCTTTTATCCTCACGCACGCACTGATACATCAACAGAAAAGCAGAGATCCGGACAGGCTGAAACGTGATAAAACACATTTACAGTACGTGCATGTATATGTATTTACTCACAAACACACACACATACTCACCAGGGAGAGGCAGCTTGTTTGTGGATCCAAGAGGCAGGGGGAGCGTCCGTTCCCAAGCAGCTGATTCAGCGTTTGAGAATTTGAGGATGATAGGAAAGAAAGAGAGAGGAGGGGGTGGGGGGGGGGGGGGGGGGGGGGGGGACAGATGAGAAAGAGATGGGGATGAAAAGAAATGCAGAGCGTTGCCGTCAATACCGGAGTGTTCTCAGCACAAACAGAAGAGCGAATTATCAAAAATATTGGACGAAATTGACCAGGTCAGATAAAATGGCCCCAAAGACCTGCGGTACCACCTCCCCACCTGTCCTGAGAGAGAAAGCGAGCTACGTATAGAGCTACACCCCAATACCGGCGAAAACACAAGTAGGAGAAAGTATGGACAGTATGCTGACAGCACTAAATGAGAGACAGGCGCTGAGAGAGAGACAGAAAAAGAGTGAGAAAGACAGAGCAGGGAGGAAGTCGATATGAAGTAAAGAGCGAAAGAAAAAATCAGAAAAAAGTGCAAGAGATGATGCTGTCTCAGTCTTTTTCTCATTCTTCTCCTTTGTCCTCAGTGTATTCCATCCTGCCTGACAGTTCTGTCCATACTTTGTCCAATAAATGTCCTTGTCCTATCACATGAGAGACGGCAGCCAATGATGGGCAAAAATGACGTCACTGAAAACAACAAATGTTAGCTTAAAAAATACTTAAATGTCATAATGTTGACTTCAAACATGTTTTATGCCGAACGTTTGGACGGGACAGGCGGGGAGTGTGCAGAGGGGCTGGTCGGAGGAGCCTCCCACTGCTCCAAAGCTTTTATACTCCGAGGGTCAAGGCAAAGAGGAGCCCCCCTGGCCCTGCACCCACTCCCCTACTCTGCCTGGCCTTATTTAGTGAAGCAGGGCAAAAAATAGCCCTTCAAGTGCTGCTTACTTGCGCTGATCTGGAGGGGGTGGGGCCTGCACTTGGGGAGGAGCTAATGGTCAAATGGGAATTACATATTTTCTTCTGTCACTTGAACACCTCCTTACCTTTTATTATTTTCTTTCCCTCCCTTTCCCCACCAAAAACTCTTCTAATATAATTCAGTCCCCACCCTGTCCTTCCGTCAGAACACCTTAAATCCCTCACGCCGTCTGCCCACACCTCCAAGCTTTCAGCTTGGCCTCTGGAGGTATTTTTAGGCAAACCAAATAAAGAGGTGCGCTCAGTTCCTGCCTTGCCTTGCCCTGCCCTGCACCACCCAGTAGTTTGGTGGCTCTGTGTGCTCTGCTATCTATGGTCAGAGCCACAGAGATTGAAGAGAGAGTCGCAGAGAGTCACTGCAGTGCTTTTGTGCTTCAGATTAATGGAATGGGATTCTTGTTATATTTGTTTATATGTTACAGAAAGCCAGTCAATTTGAGTCACATAATCCAGCAAGAGTCGTTTCCCCCACTGAATCTTGTTTGTGTGTTTATTAATTTAGTCATTGAATAATTGATTGATGCAGTGTTTAATCGTTTGCACAGTGATTTTTGTAGTCTGTAGTGTGTCCTTTTCTGTAACAGAGCAGTGTAGATGTGTATGTTTGTTTGTAAAGATTTGGTTCCTCCTGAGGTTTCCTCCTCAATTTACCTCAACGTCTTAAGCTCAGTACTTACTCTGTGATGTTTCTGTTGCTATGAAATGTCTATATGATTGCTGTCAGATTGTAAAAAATGCCCCAGAAACACAATGCATTATGAACTGTCTTTTATATCAGACTGAGGACATGGGTGTCCAATTCTGTTCCTGGAGGGCCACTATCCTGCAGAGTTTAGCTCCAATCAGCTATACACAGTGTTCAGAATAGCCACTGGATCTGAAATCAAATGCTAAGATGGTGCATTTAATGAGGAATGAATTGTATTAATGTACTGTTTTTCACCTACTGCACTGTAGTAGGGAAGTAGCAATAGTTGAAACTTCCAAGCAAGTGTGTTGGGGTTGGTTGGAGCTACAATCTGCAGGACGTTGGCCCTGCAGGAACAGGATTGGATACCCCTGTTTTATGACTTAAGGCTCACAGTGGACTTCGTTCTGACATGTTCATTGATGCAAAAAATAAAATGGTACCAGACAAAGTATCAACAGTTTTGTCCTTTTCCGAAGATGTTTTTCTCACAAACATTGTCAGGTGCTGTTAGTTCTACATCTGATGTTATACTGCAGAGCTTCAACCCAACATTTCTGAAACTCATCAAGCTGACGGTCCATCGTTGGTCATTCCCGGTCCATTGTTGAACGTCTGTCGCTCAGATTTTTTAATGTGTTCTGCACTGTTGGCACTAGTCAGACCCTCAACTATGGCTTTTTGGCTGATTGAGCATGCTGAATTGGCAATGGAGCCTGTTGCTGTGAGAGATCACTATGATTGAATGTTTAGCTTGTTGAACCATGAGAAGAAAAATTGGAAGTGATGAACAATAACTATGAAGTCAAGATGGCAAACACGGAAAGCTCATCTCATCTGTGATCATTTTCATTGAATCTGTCTGTATTGAATGAGGCAGGATGTAAAAAAATGGTAAGCCAGCGATGCTTTGTTCTGGTATCTCGTTTGGAATAACGAATACAGACTACTGCCACCACCTGGTCTAGAAAATAATTTCTTCTCACACAGGCAAAGAACGTACTTTTCTATTAGCTTTTGCATTTTCGCAAAAAATTTGTTCTTTTCTCATAGTTGACATTTTGTCTCCACTGTTTTTTTGACGTAGCTTTGGTGTGTCTGGGCTTTCAGTGATCAGAAAAAGTGCACTGGGCTTTAGGGAGTTAACTTTTTCTCACTGGTGATTATAAGACACTTTACCGGGGAACAAATCGTATTGCAAAAAACACCTATACTATACATACAATATAAATTTTAACTGAACTGTTTATACAATGTGAAAAGATATGACTGACAACTAAGAGAGAAAAGGAGCAAAAGAAAGAGAAATATGAATGGACACTGTAAAAAGGTGGGATCCTTTCAAAACTGAGAGGGGCAGCAGGAGGAGGTAAAGAAAAGAAAATTATTGATTTCCACCTTAAAAAGGCAATCTCCAAACAAGTGCTCTTGGGAAAACAGACAGTGTGTGAGCTACTATCTGCGTCTCTTAGTGTGCGTGTGTGTGTGAAGGTATTTGAGTCTGTTATGAAAGAGTTGGTGATAACCTGCTGCCTTACACTGTTCCCAGTGGACAATTTTCCCATCAACCCTTATCTATCGTTCATTCTGTCTAATGGTCTTTTGTTCTATTTGTTTGTCTGTTTGCTTGTTAATTCATTATTTTATCTGCAGGCTTCTTGCTGTTTTTGTTGTACAGTTTCTCAGAATGTTTTTTTTTTTTTTTGCAAAGGATGAAATATAAAGACAATTAGTCCACTTTCAGCTAGTTTCTTGAGCATTTCTTTAGCTTTACTGTACATTCTACTGGATTTGTTGTTAATTAAAATACCAAGCACTTTGTTCTTTCTTTCTTTTTGTCTTTTTTTGTTGTTGTTAATTTGTTCGTTCTGTCTTTTATTCGATGGTTTTTAATGCCTTTTTATCTATCGCTCATTTGTTTGTTCTATCCATCCATCTGTAGCATGACTCAGACCTAGAGTAACATCTAATAATACCATACGACATAAAGTGAGAGAGAGTGACAGAGAAAAAGAGAGATGGAGGGGTATCAATGCCATATCTATTCTTACTCTTATTATTACACAGCATGCCTCGTCTGTTCCTAGGCTCTGTAATCACTAGTCTTAAATTACAACACCAAGTGCCATTAAAGGTGTACACAAGTTTTTTTCCCTGATTCTATTCTTCTGTGAGTGCTTAAACACTCTATATCCTCCAGTGTCTTAAATAGCGGTAAACTAAAGCTCTGGGTTAGAAATGCAAATATAATAGGTTCGATTCCAGGTGGGAGTGACTCATGATTTGGAGAGTTACCAAAGGATTGTTGTCACGGTTGTGCCCTTGAGCAAGGCGTTCAATCCTGGTTTGCTCTGGGGTGACTGTCTATGTAATTAGTGTCCTGTTAGTCACATTGAGTAAAAGGCTCAGCTAAATGAGTAACCAAATCAACAGCGCAGAAATTTGTATATATTCTGTGCATGGCATTTTTTACACTGTGCATTTCCATAATAATAAAGTTCATCAAAGTTTTGCTCACGGCTATCAGTATTTGTTCTTTGTGCTCTGTGGAAAAGAGATTATTGAAAAGCACTGCAGTACAGTTAACATTCAAATGCTACAGTTTGAGAGAACTTGTCTGTGGCATAAGATTAGGTGATAGTTTTGTTTAATATTGGACCATGTCATATTTAATGAAGTAGAAATTCATCCTATTTTAAGTACAAACTGGACAGATTGTCTCATATTTTAGCATATCAAAGATCTGAAAATGTTTGAGTGATTATAATGGACAACAAATTGCGTAAGATGGATGTGAAACACATTTTCAACTCGTGAGAGCCCTAACATTGACTGTTGCTATGTAACGTGTATCGTTTATTTTTGCAGTTTATTTTGAGACTGTTAGTGCAAATCTGTCAAGGGCAGTTAATATGAACTTTTATCTGCTGACTTTTTGCTATTTTCGTTGTACAGTTCATCACAATGACTTTTTTGTTGTTAATGCATAAAGATGCTTTCAGCAAGTTTCTTAAGCATTTCTTTAACTTAGCGTAAAATGTTAGCGAACTGTAAAATGTTATTTAATTTTAGATTATTTTTACATTTTCATCAATATTTTACCGTATTTTTAGGATAATTTCCACAAAACTGTGCTTAAACACACAGATTCTCCATTCCCTTACACTGGAAAAAGAGCATACACTCTTTTAAGAAGATGGCAGGTGACAGCAGTTTCTAGATTTGGGTTGGTCAACAAATTAATAAGAAATAACTTTTCTACAATCTGTTTATTTTTCAGTAAACCAAAATTAAGATTTTTGTTTTTTTTGCACTTGATTCAGTCAAGCAAGCACATTTAGTATGAACTTAAGAGAAACACTGTCTGATCACAAATTGTGTACTTGTCTAAGCTAATCTCAAAGTATATATGTGTATAAATAAATGGAACGTCCCTTATTCTCTCCACATGACTATGTGACATCTTTGTATTTTAGCTTGCTGTATGTGAATACAAGCTCAGGTTGTCTGTGTACATGGTTGCACGTGTGTGTGCATGTCTTTTAAACAGGTGACTCTGAAGGAGAGTGTGAAGGTGAGACATGATAAAAGCTTAAGAGCCGCAGCCTCTTGGTGTGAGAGAGACAAACTACAGAGACTGAAGCAAACACAAAGTGTTTTTCAACATGCTTGAGTGTGTGTGTGTGTGTGTGTGTGAAGCACGTTTGTGTGTTTCTGCACAGGGTGCAGTTAACTTTCCTAGGGGAATGTCACTTTAGTGACTGTGTGTAATGGTCTAAGAGATGAATGCTCTCTCTGCATTACAGTGCGGATACACACATTCACTCTTTCTCAAACACACACACACATACACGTATTATACACCTCTGGACTAATCTGAGAGAGAGGGTTTGTGTGTTTTTGCAGCAATGATTCCATACACAGGTTGTCACTTTCATTACTGGTCGGTGCCAAAAAGATCTGAACCAAACTCTGTGTTGGTTTTAAGGCTCTATATAGGATTTATTCATTTACAAACACTTGAAATCAAAATTATTCAACCCCCTTGACCTTCAAGACATTTTGCTGCTTGGTTATAAAAATTTAACCAAGGTATCAGTAGAAAGTTTAATAATACACATTTGGGTATTAGGTTAAGTTGAGTATTGAGGTTCTAAAAAAAAAAGTTAATGACAAAAATCAAATTGGTTTTAAATATTAATTTACAAACATATTCAATCTCCAAAAGTCAATGTTTGTGGACAATCTTTTATTCTTTATAACCTCCAATAAGCCTCTTAAGTGCTTACAAGCTTTTAAGACCATTCTTCTGGAATCTTGGTGCATTCCTTCTTTAGTTTTAACAATCTTTAGTCAGAGGTGGGTAGTAACGAGTTACATTTACTTCGTTACATTTACTTGAGTAATTTTTTTGGGTAATTAATACTTTTTAAGTATATTTAAAAATGGGTACTTTTACTCTTACTCAAGTAAATTTTTAGTGAAAAATCAGTACTTTTACTTCGTTACTGTGGGCGACGCTCCTCTCGTTACTTTATCTTAATGCAATACAACTTAAAACTGCTGCAATTTATTCCAAACGCGCGCGCCGCCTACTTTTCTCTGGGCAATGAGCGATGCCCATTCGCGAATGATTCATTCTTTTGAGTCAATTCTGTTCAAAAGCTTGATCAAACCAGTTGGCAAACGCAACCAGTGAATTGATTCGCGAATCAGTTTGAATGATTCGTTCAGTTCTGCCGCACGCGCCGAGTCGTCTGAAGCGGCTCTCACGAGTTGTAACATCAAGAGCGTTGAAGACGTGGCTTTAATCTACCTAACCCGCGTTAGCTCTGCTCAGCGGCGCGCGACCTGTTCCAGGAGGAATGCCTTTTTGCCTAGACACAATTAATATTGATGTTTTCACAATATTTACGCTTGCAGAAATATACATTTATTTACATTTTGCAAAACAGACAGAAGAAGATCCGTCAATGTGCATTTGTTTCGTTATGTTCAGATGTTCTGTAGCGGTCATGTGAGGAGTTTTCACTCTTCTCCGTGTCAGAGGTTATACATATATAATACATAATTAATATACTTTAAAATATAGTTTAATTCAGTGATGCAAATCAGAATTTTTATCAGCTGTTACTCCAGTTTTCAGAGACATATGATCCTTCAGAAATCATTCTAATATATTGATTTATTACCAGTGTTGTTGAAAAACCAGCACATGCTGGTTAGATATGTTTTGAATCTGGGATGCTGGTTTATGTTGGTCCTTTGCTGGTTTATGCTGGTCCTTTGCTGGTTTATGCTGGTCGGACCAGTTTAGGACCAGCACATGACCAGCTTAAACCAGGTAAGGACCAGCATCCCATGCTTCAAAACATACCTAACCAGCATATGCTGGTTTTTTCAACAGGAAACATTTTTGCAGCTTAATATTTTTTGGAACCTGGGACATTTTGTTCAGGATTATTTTATGAATAGAAAGCTAAAAAGAAAAGCATTGATAATAAATCAACATGCAATGATTATGTGACACTGAAGACTGGCGTAAAGGCTGAAAAAAAATTCTGATTTGCATCACTGAAATAAATTACATTTAAGAAACATAAAAAATCTTTTGAACGGCAGTGTGTGTGTGTGTGTATATATATATATGTGTGTGTGTGTGTGTGTGTGTGTGTGTGTGTATAAATTTTATCTAAATAACTATATATCTAAATAAAAATAGACTATAGATATTCAGTATATGATCCAAAGTAACTAGTAACTAACTACTTGAGTAGTTTTTTTATCCTATACTTTTTTACTCTTACTCAAGTAACTTTTCAGACTATTACTTTTACTTTTACTTGAGTAAATATTTCTACAAGTACTTTTACTTTTACTTGAGTACAGTTTTTGGGTACTCTACCCACCTCTGTCTTTAGTTTTAATAATCTTTAGTTTTCATGTTGCTACCGCTTTCTTCAAATATCACCAAATATTTTTAATGAGATTTAAGTCTGAAGACTGAACAGGCCACTCAAGAACATTCTATGACCTATCCCTGAACCAAGCATAAGTAGATTTGGATATGTACTTTGGGATGATTATCCTGCTAGAAAGTCCATCGATCATCAGCTTCAGTCTATGATCCAAAGGCATCACAGTCTTTGCCAAAATGGCCTAATACTTCAAAGAATCCATGATGTCCTTCATAAAGTCAAGATTTCCTCTTCCTGCAACAGCAGAGCACCACCGTAACAAGGCTGGTCTACCTCCATGTTTGACCATGGAGATGGTGTTCTTCTGCTTGCAAACCTTGGCTCTCTTGCACGAGATATACCACTGATCCATGTTAATTTCCGTAGTTCCAGTTTGGTCAGTCTTCCAGAACTCCAAAGGTCTATCCAAATTACTTTTAGCATATTCAAGCCAGCCTTCAGCTTTCAGCAAGGTGTCCTGACATGAAGGTCATGCTTGTTTAGTGTTTTTTTTTTTTTATATTCTGCATTGAAATGTTTTCTCCTCATTTCATCAGGTCATCTTGCAAGTCTTTGGCAGTAAATCAAGATTTTTATCAGTTGCTATGATCGAACATTTTATTCCCCTTGATGATACTTGCTTTTTCTTCAACGTCCTCAAAGATTTTCTGGGACAACACATTTTAAACTTATGCATAAGGCTGCAAGCTGTGTCTCTAGAAACTTTTAGCATCTTCTTGCTATAGACCTTCTAATATATCATTTCTGCTCTGTTTTTGTGAGAGCTCTTTGACTTTGCCATATTTGCTGCTTAATGTAAGCACATGCATGAGCTAAATGTATGTATGTGTAACAGCTCAAGCTAATTCAGGAATGTTGTAGAGTTTCCAAATGCTTAATTGTGTTTAAATACAAGTGAATTTAAAATAAGTGACTTTAAAAACAAAAATATTGAATAGGGGTTGAATAATTGGATTACGAAAAAATAAAAAATAAAAATTATTACATTAAATATTGACACCACTTTTAATATGCCACTGAACTGTTATAGATGATATTTTAAAGAACTCTGGATCTTTAGGAAAGCTTACATTTGAATAAGCGTTATAATTCTGATATTCATAAGTGAATATTCATAAGATTTCAAAAGTCTGTATGTACTTTTTTTTCAAATTAAAAATATATAAATTAAATATTGGTTTGGGTTCAAGGTTTGGGTGAAACCGCTAGAGTTAGCAGTTATTTAAACAGGTCATGTGCATGTTATAAGCTGTATTTGTCCAATCAATGTTATTGATCTCATAAATATGTAAATAAGATCATTAGCTCAGGGTTTACAAATGTACAGTGTGTTGCTTCACTTCCTGCGTGTGGATTTTAATCCCCCACAAATGGTGTTTTAAGCAGTTTTTAATGAAATCAGTTGTGAACATTTCACATCATATGCATTTCATTTACATGTACACTACAGTTCGAAAGTTTGGGATCAGTAAGAATTTTTGAAAAATGTTTTTAAAAGAAGACTCTTATGCTCACCAATCCTGTTTATTTGATCAAAAATACAGTAAATACAATAAAAATGTAAAAAAAATATATAATATAAAATAAGTAAAAGCTGAATTTTCAGCCAGTCTTCAGTGTCACATGAGTGACAATTCCTTCAGAAATCATTGCAATATACTGATTTGGTGATTTGGGTTCTTATTATGCACTAAACTGAAATACATTTTTTTGAGGATTTCAGGAATTAGGATAGCTCTTTTGGTCAGTTTAATGCATCTTGATGAATAATAGTATCAATTTCCTTTAAAGTAAAAAAAATAAAAACTGACCCCAAACTTTTGAACAATAGTGTATTAATTTAGCAGACACTTCAAAGCAGTTATTTGTCACAAGATATTCTGTTTAGTCTGTGTATACAGTATGTGTGTATGTATATGTCTGTGCATATGTATAAACTTTTCATTTTTTCTTTAACTGAATGTTAATTTTTTATAAAGAAGGATTAACATTTTCACTATAAAAATACTGGCGACTCATCCTACACTACAAAAATGTTATCCAATCAAATGCTCTGTAACACGAGAATGCTCCTCCCATATACAGTAATATGCCACAGACTGGCGAGTAGTAAAGCATGTTGCTCCTGTTTCAAACTTCCTGTTTAATAGTAAATAAAGTGGAAGAAAATTGTGCTTGTCATTTGATTTCATTAGGGTCTATGATAACTGATTTCAAATGACAGAAACTAGTCCAGTGAGAGAATATGCTATAATTTGTATTGTGCAACAGAAAAGGGCCGTTTTTATTTATTTATTTATTTATTTATTTGTAAAACTGTAATTAATGAATCCACCAGACTCCTGTCAGAACGTGTGATCCCGAGGAAACAGCTGGTGTGTGTAGCAGAAGCAGGTCGGTACAGTAGAGGTTAAATAGCCTGCAGGCGCTTTGTGAGTCTCATTGCCCTTTAGTGAGGTTTGGGCAGGTGCCTTTCCAAACTGGGCATGATCCAGGACTGGAGGACACGGCCGAGCAAGGAATTACCACTGAGAACACACTCTGCACAAGACTGCTGCTATGGGCTGATACTGGACCTGTGTGTGTGTGACTGACATTTCACTCTGGGTTATTCCTAAAGTCACTTTTCCCTCATGTTGTTCCAAACATTTTGCATTTCTTTCTTTTGCTGAACACAAAGATATTGTCTCAGTGTTTTTTTTTTTTTTTTGTCCACACTATGAAAGTCAATGGGGGGTTACTGATATTTTGGACCCCATTGACTTTCATTGTATGGAGAAAAGCAGCTAAAACATTCTTTAAAATATCTTTTGTGTTCTGCAGAATAAAGTCAAACAGGTGTGGAACAACGTGAGCGTGATGACAGAATTTTCATTTTTGAGTGAACTATCTCTTTTCACATTTGTAAATGTTTGTAATTGTTAACCAAATGAAAAGGATACTGTGTTGTTTGTTTTTGAATGTTTCAGGTGACTTAAATCAGCCAGAGCAGACTTTACTTGAGTCGTTTTGATGAGTGTTGTGTAATGACTTGCATAGGCTGTTTCTGTGCTACATTTTCACAGAAGGTTGGTGAAGATCTCAATACTGTTGGTTGCTGTTACTAACTCAGACAAGCTTTATACATTGTCTCATAAAAATGAACTGGAAATTTCCACAATCTTTATTTATATTTATTTTAATTATTATATGTGATCCTGGACCACAAAACCAGTCTATAGCAGGGGTATATTTGTAGCAATAGCCAACAATACATTGTATGGGTCAAAATGATCGATTTTTATTTTATGCCAGAAATCATTTGGATATTAAGTAAAGATCATGTTCCATGAAGATATTTTGTAAATTTCCTACCGTAAATATATCAAAACGTAATTTTTGATTAGTAATATGCATGGCTAAGGACTTCATTTATAGGTGATTTTCTCAATATTTAGATTTTATTTGTACCCTCAGATTTCAGATTTTCAAATAGTTGTATCTCGACCAAATACTGTCCTATCCTAACAAACCATGCATCAGCGGAAAGCTTATTTATTCAGCTTTCGGGGGATGTATAAATCTCAATTTCAAAAAATTAACCCTTATGACTGGTTTTGTGGTCCAGGGTCACATATATTATGTCTAATTTGCTGCTCAAGAAACAGCACCATTATTTAATTATTTATTTATTTTCAGTGTTGAAAAATGTTATTGCTACTTTATATTTTTGTGGAAACCATAATACTTTTTTAATGGTCCATGATATCACACGTGATACTTTTTTAGGTTTGTTTAATGAAAGAAAGTTAAAAAGAACAGCATTTATTTGAAATGGAAATCTCCGGTTACATTATAAATGTCTTTACTGTCACTTTAGATCATTTTTTTCCTTTGCTGAGTAAAAAACAACAACTAATTTTTAAACTCAAACAGCAATAGTTACAGGAATGTTTTTTTTTTTTTAATGTACAGTGTGAAATCTTGAAACCTGACTGCCCAAGATAAATCACTAACCCAGGGTAAAGTATGACCAGGGTGAAACATGAAGCAAGACAACTTAGGACCTAAGTGTGAAAGCCCTTAAGTCACGTAATATCAGGTGTGATGAGGACCATACTGATAGGCTGTAAAAACGTCAGTTTCAAGAATGCACGCTGTGTTTGCTCCTGTGATAATATTTACCATTCCTTTGTTGATCAAGCAGTAAATTGCCGTAGTGTGATGGCGCGGCACAATCACATAGCCGTACATTCACAAATTCCTGTCACAAACGGCTTTCTGATCAGCACCATAAATCTCAGCTTCGCCGGCACAGCTCAAAGCATTTCAGTGGACAAAAATGTCACCCTGACACATGGAGGTGATAATCATATGAAATAGGGAGGGAAAGAGACCGAAATGAAAAAATACATCTCTCTTACCGCAATCTCTTTCCGGTTGCAAATCGAATCAATAAGGCTATGCTGTTTCGTAACAATTTTTCATTTCTCTCTCTCTCTTTCTCTTTTTTTTGTGAGGGGTGTCTGGACTCTCGCAGTGTATTTGAGATATGGAGAATAGCACAGTGTAATGTGTCAGACCTGAATCAATAAAGACAGCTAAATATAGTCCTGGCTTATGTAACAGAAGCAAAAAAAAATAGATTTTTCTATGAATGTCCATTCAAAGTACACAACAGGAATTGTGAGGTACAGTAAAATGTTTGTAAGTGAAAATGTGTGTCATCTGATATTTGAGCATGCATATCTCAGATGTGACAGATGACGGTTTGTGAGTGTATAAATCAAAGTGCAGTAAATGACAGGAACAGGAGTGTGTGTGTGTGTGTGAGAGAGAGAGAAGGAAACAGCTGCTGTAATGCAGAGGACGGCATCTCTCAGGCTATCACTGGGGCTCTGTGGTTTCTGTGGGACAGCACTTGTCTGTATCAGCCATACGTCCAGTTCTCGATCCATCCAATCATAAGCCACCAGGCCTCCTTTTAACTCTCAAACCGTATCTACACTAAATCAGTGGTTCTCAGATGTGTTTCACATAGGACAATAAATGACGTCCCAACACATCCAAAATAGTTTAACTGAATGAATAAACATAAAGGTTCTTAAATCTTTAACTATAAACTGTATAGTCTCAATATGCAAAATAATTAACATGGCATTCTGAATAGGAAAACTGACAGTCTGTGTAAAGTTCCTTAAGTTTGTTGTTAGTGAAAACTGTTTTTGTTCCAAGTGAAACTAATGACACTTTCATGCCAGTTAGTAACTATTTTACATTTTGACAAATTGGTGATGAATTTGTGCATTATCATATGTATGTTTTAGTACAATCTACTTAGGGGTGGACATTCATTCTTAGCTTTATTCTCTAAAAATTGTATGTTTTGTACAAATCAGTTTGCACAAATTCATACAAAATCGCCAACTCAAAAAATAGTATTCGTATAAGATCACATTAGTAGGGTGAAGTCAGCTAAAATGGGCTATCAGGTAAAATGGGCCAAATAAGGTTGTAGCATCATATCTTTTTAAAGTTTTACGGAAAATCACAATAACTGATCTTGCACTGTTGCTTCAACACTTGTTGACATGTAACAGTAATTTTTTATTGGTCTGAGTTTTTTAAGGCGAGCAGGGCAGAGTGTTACATGAAGCTTGTCAGAGAAATTGTAAGGTAATTGAGCCTGACTTAGAAAATTTCATTAATCACTAATAAGGGTACTAAAGAAATTATAAGTAAGCTTACCAACAAAGCAAAGGTTTATGAACAATGTTTTGACATGCTCTTTCAAATAAAAAGTTTAATTTATAAAAGAAACTTTGATTTTTGTGAAAAAGGTCATTTTAGGTAGAAATGGCTGGTTAAGCTAAAATGGGCCACAATTTTCAGCTAAAATGGGCTGCATACACACACACACTTTTAGACAGAAATTGAGGGTGAAAATAGGTTTATAGGCCTAGATATGTATCCATACAAAATCTTAACAGTCTTTAAAAAAAATCGCATTGCAGACAGTATGGCAGGAGGACAAGCAAAGAAAGGAAACAGAGAGACAAGAAGAGAGAAGAGAAAGGGAAAGAAAGGAAGATGTCAGTAAAATGGGCTTCATATACACACACACTTTTACACAGAAATTGAGGGTGAAAATAGGTTTATAGGCCTACTGTAGATATGTATCCATACAAAATCTTAACAGTCTTTAAAAAAATACAAGCATACACACATACATGCACACAAAAGACACCAATGCACAGAAACACACACCTACACAACATGATCAGTTAATTTTTAATTGCATTGTTTAATTAAATATTCATTCAACTTTCTATTTAATGAAATACATTTATGATGTTGCTAGGGCACACTAAAGACAATAGTGTCAATTTACTGTTAAAAATAAACTGATTTAAGCTGAAATTACCTGTGTTGTTCTCTTTTTATATTAGCCCATTTTAACTGAACAGCTGGCCCATTTTACCTGAATGTTGTGTCGTGGCTCAAGAAGGTACCTGTTGATACTCTAACTCTCATAATTTTAAAACTTTTATACTTTTTCACATTTAAAAAATATAAATATTTTTAAGAGACCCATGCTAATTTATAAGAATATCATTAGATCTCATGCATAGCTTATTTGATGGTATTATAAGTCATTTACCAAAACGTGGCCCATTTTAGCTGACTTCACCCTATTTAATACAGTCTTGGGATATGTTTTTACCCCACTAAAAAGATTGTGTCAAACATCTGCCTTATTTGGCTTCTACCAAGTGATAGATGACTTTGTAGCAAATTCGACTTGGTGCTTGGCCTTCAACATCAACAGCATAAAAGATTTGATTTCTCCTTTTCAAAAGTTGGTAAGCTTACACTCAAATTCATGGCATAGTTTACTATTGGTTCTATTTGATTTTAATAAAATAATCATGTTTTCAAAATGTATTTATTGACATTTTTAGAATCAGCATAAATCTGTTCATTGTCAAAATTGTACAAAATAAATAATATTCAATTAGTTAATGTATGAGATTAAAACAAATTGGATTAATTGGCTTTTTTTTTTTTTTGAGTGTACTTAATTTGCACATCATAGGTTGTTTTTTTAAATATTCAAAATATGAATGATGATGGCACAATTTAGTCAATAAATAACTTGGCCACAAGTAAACGTGCCTCATTGTGTTTGATCACGATAAATACAAAATTTGGGAGCATATTTTAACATCCAGTATGATTTGGTTCATTGTCTTTATGCAATAAAAAGCTGCTATTGAAACACAGGTCAAAATGTATAATGAATGAATCTAATCAAAATCAGCTGACACATGATATTTGTGAGTAAAATCATTTTATTAAACACAGGACATAGATTGTTTTGTTTATCATAGGGGAGCAATATTTTGCGTGATTTTTATTTTTGTTTTGCATAAGTCATGCCAGACTGAGTTGTTATTGTTCTCACTTTTCTTGGTTTGGACATTTTCTCGCTCCCTGGCCAATTTTCTGACTTTCCAGTGGTGGAAACATTGCAGATTGTACATTGACTCCAGCACCAGCACCCTTGTACACAATGCATTCGCTGATGCACCAGCCATTTTTGGTGCACATGCGTGAGAGCTTGTGTGTGTGTTTAGGGATTTGGGGTCTATTTGTTTTGATCAGACCATAATTCAGTGTGACAGCCAGGGCTTCTCCTTTCCCAAAGGTTCCTTGTGGTAACTCAACACACGCAGCACTTCTCTCTTACTGCTGTATTTGACAAGGAAGTGTTGTCTTCCTTTCACATTTGTTGTCTCCCTTACATTTTTTGTGGACTCCCATATAAAGAGAAGATTGGGCTAAACCCGAACATTTTATGAAGAAAATGTCAGTGGTATTTGTGCAAAACTCAATTTTAGATTGTTGCTATGCAGTTGCTAGGGTCGTGGTTGTTAGTATAGTCTGGTCTTTCAGTTAATCAGCTTCTTAAAATGCTGTTTGGGTCTAATCTGCAAATGTGGTGAAGAGGTATATCAAAAGAAAGAGGAACTGGAGATACAGAGATTAATATAATTAGATATGGTAGAAGGAAATCCAGGTGGAAAAAATAACTGCTGTATGGAGAAGCAAGAAAAGTCTTTTAGTGTGAGGTGTATGTATGAATGTGATGAAACAAACAAAAACACCGCAGTGTGTTCACACAGAGTATCTCAAATCATTTTATCTGTAGTGTAATTCCAGATCAGTCACTTTCTCACATATTATTTAAAAAAAATTATAATAATCAGCCAAGATTTTTTTCCTCATAAAATAAAGTAAAATAAAAAATACAATTTGAAAAATAAAATATTAAATAAAAAATTAAATAAAACTATAATATATATATTAGTGGTGTCAACGTTAACGCGTTAACGCATGCGATTAATCAAAAAAAATTAACGCGTTAATATTTTTTAACGCAAATTAATCATGTGATAAGGTTTGACCCAAACTTCTTCCCGTCATCGCAGCGCGGAAGGTTATCTATAGTGTGTGATGAGGGTACAGCCAGTGTTCGAACTATACCGTGGACTTTGGGGGAGCCCACTTGTTTGTTTTTTTTATAACGGGGGGGGGGGGGGTTAAATGCATAACAGCTAACAGAAAGATACATACATAAAGATACAGGATTTACCCTATTATACTTTATCGACACGAATTGATAGGTGAAACAACAAACAGCCACCCACAAATAGTCTATAAACAAAGCATCAGGCTGTCTTTGAGTTCACATGAACAACGGTTAAAGTTACTCGTAATGCTACAGAAGAATACCATAATTTCTCCGTTCAATTAGACATCGAGAGTCACGCAGACCTATAACAACCTGGGCATCTACAACAAATAATTGCGAATAACATGCCTTACCTTAACACAGAATCGACCACAGACGCCTGAATGGATTTCAAGGACTCCGCGCAAAGATCAATGGCCTCCAACGTTTATACTTTTTCTACGAATCTTTTGAGTTAACGTACTAAAGATGAGTGGAATTTGCACCGCAGCGCCCCCGCACCTTGATGCTCATGACAAGAATAGCATGTATAGTTATCTTTATTGAAGCGAATTAGGTTTAAATCGCCGTCATGCATGAATGAATATTTTTGCAATTTTACACATGATGATCACATTAGACAAAACTGAAATTGCACGTCAAAATAACACATTGTCAATATTTTTTGAGACCCCCCAAAATTTCACAAATCACGTTTTCAGGGGAGCCCATGTCTTATTAAGGGGAGCCGAGCTCCCCCTAGCTCCCCCGTAGTTCGCACCCTGGGTACAGCGAACCAGTGTTGCTATGATAGTGGCCGTGTGCTATTTTCAAAATACAGTCGCGGGAAAAATTACAGAGCTGCGGGTTGTGGTTTTTGGCCTACTTTTATAATGTACCACGGCCGCCCAAAGTGTATATAGACAAATAAAAATGAAAACAGATCCTTTTCCTAATGTGTATTATACTTGGAATGTATTCCTGGCAACCTAAGAACGGAGAGGCGGCTGTAACATCACAAACAACGTGAGTTTCAGCCAGAGCATACGTTAAGGTTTTTACACAGCAGAAATAAACATGACAACAGCCACTATAGATTATATAAGATAATAAACACGTGATTACGATAGGATATGGATTGTATGTGATTTTCTTGAGATGAATGTGTACATCTGAAATGCTAATTTGTGCAGCGATATAAAAGGCTATAAAGAGCATATTTTAACAATAGTAAAAGACCAAATTCCACATGTGATCGCAAAAGGAAGTTATTACAAACACTCGATGGTGGTTTGAAGTGAGTTCTGAGTAAAAGTGTACTATTAATCTCATAAATTGTCTAATGAAGCATGATGCTAATATTAGCTCTAATGCACCTGCAGAACAGGTCCAATTCTTCTTCTTAATGCGTTTATTTTGTCATAATATTTCACGTAAGGTCGCAAGAAAATGTTTTGTTGTATTTATTTAGAAATACTTTTGATAATAGTTGGGTAAATGTAAACTGGGATTGAAGCGATGTGGCTTGGTAAACATTTTATTGCCAGTTTAAAGGCGGATAATGGCTGAATAAAAACAAATGAATAATGATAAAAGAATAATAAGGATTATGTCTCATACCCGGCGGAAGTGTGAAAGGTTCTGTTTCCTTAAACTAGTTTGTCATGCATTTCATTTCAACACATTTACAGGTAAATCCTAGTATTTTAAATTTGTGATTAATCATGATTAATCACAGTCCATGACTGTGATTAACGCGATTAAATTTTTTAATCGATTGACAGATATATATATACACATACACACACACATAAATGATAAAATAGTGGTTAACTGGTCACAATAAAATATTAAATAAAATAAAATATTAAATAAAATAAAAAATTAAATAAAACTATAATATATATATATATATATATATATATATATATACATACATACATAAATGATAAAATAGTGATTAACTGGTCACACTGGTAATATGATAATGCCCTTCTATATTATTCATAACAGGTGCACAAATTGGCATAAATGTGACATGCATTAAACAGGTGAAAATTAACTCATTACAAAGTTAAAAGCTAACATGTCTGAATTAAAATAATCTTGAAATGCAAAATAAGCCAGTTTTAGTGAACAAATTAAAGGTGGACCTTCGCATCCTCTGTCTTGAATAGGTTAAAGGGTTAGTTCACCCAAAAATGAAAATTAGCACATTTTACTCACCCTCAAAGCATCCTAGGTGAATATGACTTTCTTCTTTCAGACGAATCCAAACAGAGTTATATTAAATATTGGCTCCTGGCTCCTTCACACAGCTTCTCACACAGCTCCGGGGGGTGAGTAAAAGCCTCCTGTAGCAAATCGATGTGTTTTTGTAAGACAAATATCCATATTTAAAACGTTATAAACACTTTTTTCTCTCTTCTGCTGACTGTCATGTGTGCAAGCCATTCCAGCGGCGGATGACGTAGGATGTATGCGTCACGCACGCGCCGATGATTAGTGATGAACACGGAAGCGTAGAGGAGAGACAGCAAAACAAAATGCCGGTCACAAATTAGAAGCACAAAACGAGGATTTGTAAAGAAAAATGTTGGAGGATTTCGACACAATCCAAGAGGAGACTGGTTTTCTTTTGCTAAAGTAAAGAAACTTTGCTTCTTTTGCTCCTGTAAACAAACTCGCAAGACTAGCATTTCTCAGAGGCAGGCGCGTGATGCATACGTCCTACGTCATCCGCCCAGAATGGCTTCCACGTATGACAGTCAGCAGAAGTGACATTTTAAATATGGATATTTTTCTTACAAAAACGCATTAATTCGCTACAGGAGGCCTTTATTCACCCCTGGAGCCGTGTGAGGCACGTTTTATTATAGATGGATGCACTTTATTTGACTACTTTTGGACTGTTGAACAAAACACCCACCTACTCCCATTCTAACACTAGAAAGATCATTTTTAATATAACTCAGATTGGATTCATCTGAAAGAAGAAAGTCATATACACCTAGGATGCTTTGAGGGTGAGTAAAACATTGGCTAATTTTCATTTTTGGGTGAACTAATCCTTTAATAAAATTAATCATAATAGCCAGACATCAGTTTGTTTATAAAAATATAAAATATATTTCCTACTGTATTATTGTTGTTATTTCTGAAACATTACAAAAAATGTATGATTATAAGGCTTTTGATATGACTTTAATAAAAGTGTTAGCATACATCATTCTGTCCTCTGAGATATATTTTACATTTCCAAAAAATCATATCACACAGAAGCAAGGGATCTCACTCCTGTTCTTGGAGCCCTACCTTACTACAATACCGTAATATTATTGAAATATAGATATATTTCTTTGATTCATTGAATTATTATAATTTAAATGGAAATAAATAGATTGTGAATAATACTAAGTACTAGAACTACTACTAAATAAAAATAATAACACAGTTCTTGTTGTTGATATATTGAATGGGGAAAAACACTTTTCATTGCGAAATTAAATATTATTTCATATCTTGCCATACATTCGTAATACACATAAAACAGTGAGTAGGAGACAGAAAAGTTGGAGTGGCTTTGGAGCAGAGTGATTACAGCATCCAATCCGCTCACATCCTCTGCTGGAAACTAATAGTACAGTGACTTTGTGACCTCCAGTGATTTAATCGCTATCATTGTGAACGCACCTTTACAGTTGAACAGCAGCGAGCAACGCACAGGTGAGAGCAGGGCACAGCCTCTGTCTGTGTGTACTTTACAGTGTGTGTGTGTGTGTGTGTGTGTGTGTGTCGTCTTTGCGTATTCAGTATTGTAGGAGCAGAGAGATTGAGAGAGGAGGAGGGAGGGTGATAAAAGAAAAATGAATAAAAGTGGAGTGCTAATCCTATGATGAATCTGTATGTGTTTTTGCTGTGGCAGCTTTGATTTATCACCAACATTTTATTCAAGGTCCTGAAATTAGTAAGATGCAGCACAAGAGACAAACTACAGACAAAGTAGAGAAAAAATAGCAAAAAAGAGAGAGGAACAGAAAAAAGGGGTGCAGGAGTTGAGCAAATGTAATGTGTATTTCATTATTTTTTTATATATATATATATTTCCATTTTATTTCCGTTCTTTAATCTCAGGTGTCTTGCTATACCAATATGATTAATGATCCAGGGTAGCAGCGAGAGCTCTGCTGTGAAAAGGGAATGGGCCGGAAGAACATTGCTAGAATGATGCTCTCTATGACACTTCTCGGAGATCAGAGCCCCTGTAGGTCTGAGAAAATAAGCACAAGTTGTCTGAAAGATCGGGCCGAGGCTACAGACAGCTAAAGAGAGATGGAAGTATGAGAACAAGCTTTATAATGTCCGATGATGTCCGTATCAGGAGAGTTTATATACTGTAGTCTGGGCATGTCAGAGACAGTGTACAGTGTTACATATGGAGGAATGATTCAAGTGGGACTCGCTGGAGATTGTGTGTGTGTGTGTGTGTGTCGGCCCTTTGGCTCTTTCCTGAAGCCGCAGAACAAAGAATGGTTAGATTTCCCCAGTGACAAGTTTTTTGCAGGATCGTACAGAAATTCTCTCAACTTCTTTATGGTTTATCTTCTTTAAGCAGCTTCTTCTTTTGACAGCTTTATACTTCTGATTCAAAGATTTTTAGTTTTGTGTTGGAGTATTATTGTGAATATGTTAGATACTATGTTAAATACAACAAACATCTCAAGGTTATTTTCTCAATTTCATAATACAAAAGATGCTTTGAAGCCTTAGAGGCTGGTTGCATCAACCACACGCAAGATATATCGCCTACACTACCATTCAAAAGTTTTGGGCTTTGTTTTAGAAAGAAGTCTCTTATGCTCACCAAGGCAGCGTTTAATTGATTAAAAATACAGTAAAAATGGTAATATTGTGAAATATTTTTACCATTTAAAATAACTATTTTCTATGTTAATATATTTTAAAATGTAGTTTATTCCTGTGATGCAAAGCTGAATTTTCAGCATCATTACTTCAGTCTTCAGTGTCACATGATCCTTCAGAAATCACTCTAATATGCTGATTTGCTGCTCAATAAACATTTCTTATTATTATCAAAGTTGAAAGCATTTGCTAAGTAAGAGCATTAAAAAAAAAACTTGAAAAAAAATGTAATTGTGGCAATACAATACTGTATAGACAAAGGCTGGATCAAGTTCATGAATACTTGCTGCTTGACGAGTCTTATTTAGGTTATGAACATTTAACAAATTAGATGAAATGATTGTGTGCTCAACTCGTTATGTTGTAGCAGATGTAGATTTAACAGTTCATTTACTTTTCTCTAATATGCTTTAATATATGTGTTTCTGATTGGCCAGACTCACAGTTAGTACACAAAGCTGCTTACACAATTTCTAATAAAAACAAACAAAACCCTTATAGTTTATCTCGTAAATGTGACTGTGCCTGAATTCATCAGAACGCTACAGTCCTGATCACTAAATCAACTAAAGGTTGGCTAAATTATTTGTACTAAAAATCTGTACTGTGTTCAACGTGGTTTATTCAGTCAGAATTTAGCATCACAACTATTCATTCATCATTCAAATTGTTTATAGTGTTGCTTACCATACTTTCTGAATTATTTCTGAAGGAATAGTTCACCGAAAAAGGAAAATGTACTCATACTCAGGCCATCCAAGCTGTGGATGAGTTTGTTTCTTTATCAGAACAGACAAAAGAAACAAACTCATCTACATCTTGGATGGCCTGAGTGTGAGTATATTTTCATTTGTGGGTGAATTATTCCTTTGAAGATTAAAAAAAAAAAATATATATATATATATATATATATATATGTATATATATATGCTTTTTGTAGCTGCACATGCATACACACACTCACTCACTCCACAGTCTAAAACTGGGATTCCCAAATGTTTTTCATCAGCCCGAACCCATTTTGACTTAAAATATTTTCTTGAAGAGATTTTGTTAATATTTAATAGTTTACCAACACATTCGCAAGTCCACAGTTAATGGTTACATGACGTGCAGGTGAACAAATAAAATATTTAGCCTTTTTTTAGTGAGTGTTTTATTCTTATTTTTGCTTTTTTTTTATTATTTGATAATATATTATATAATATTATTTTGTCATCTGACAAAACCCCAGCAGTTCCCTCATGAAACCCAGATTGGAAAACCATGTTTTAAAATATTGATAGTATTGCTCTGATGTAGTTAAACAAATGCACGCACGCACATACACACAAATACATAACAAATAGAATATGTTATTTGAGAGGGCAAGGAAGAACACATTGGCCCGGCACTACAGTTATTAACCTAACATGATGTTCTACTAACAACCCAAAGCAGAGGAGTACTGGCCAGCCTGTAATCTCCATCATGCATTAAACATCAGCCAGTGCGCTGAAACACATTACAGCCTGAGCAGTGTGTAATCACTCTCTCTCGCAGAATAAGCCCTGACTAAAGGAAATATAAACAAGCCCACTGCACTCAAATCTGGGAGACAGAATGCTAATCACTCTTCATTTTTTAATGTCAATTATTTCGTAACCATTCCGAGATCTGCTTCCTGTTCTGAAATCCAGACTAGCATATTTGTACTAGGTGAACTGCATCATATTTTAGTATTGATTGAGGATATTCCAAAAAACAAAACAAAAACAAAAAAAACAATAATCCAAATAGGCAAAAAGTTTAAAAAAAGACCTGCACACAATGAAAATGGCCCTTTTTGCCACATTGTAATATGGAAAATATCTGCAAGAATCTTTAGTAAATAATGACAGGCATTTCTGTTTGTTTGCACAAACTAATCCTTTAAAACATTTTATATTTAAATCTATTTATAAGATTTTTCCACACAATCAGTGAAGAAAATGTGTGTATTAGTTCCACGTGGGCTTAGAAATTTTGATAATGGTTCCGAGAACCTGGAAATGAATGCTTCTGGAGAGAAAGAGTGATTTGTTTATATATTTTCTCTGGGGGTGGAAGATAGAAGATGTACCTCTTTTTTGTCCCAGGGCTTGTGAGCAGAACGTTTTTATGCATGCTTTACAATTAAACTGTAATTTGGCAAATTATGCCAATATTGATATTTAATTGTGTGTAATTGGGATCAGCAAAAATACAACTATGAAATCGGCTTTGGTAAGACAAAGAAATCTGCCATGTTATATAAAAAAAGTTAAAATTTTAATTTTACATCACTATATTTTTACCACTGAATTTTATGAAACGCAATACAATATTTGAGATATGATGGAAATTATGCTGGAAATGATCATAACTTTCAGAAAGAAATGGCCCATTTACACCAAAGATAACCTTCTAAATAAAGAATAGCAGAGTCCACAACACAACTATAACAATAACAGCACAGAGAAATCACTTACACAATTATTTTTTGTCTAATGAACGGAAAAAAAAAACGCTGAAAGCCAATCAGAATCCATCCAGTTTTAAAGAACTTGAGCATTTAAAAAGTGGCAGATGACAAAACTGCAACTGCATTAGAATGTTACAGTGTGTTGGTGTGGATGATAGTATAGTTATTATTATAGTTATGTTTAGTTATTGTTGTTGGTGTGAATAGGCCTTTACTTTATATATTGTATACCTGTTCATGGTGGGACATTGTTAG
Organism: Spinibarbus caldwelli; assembly: GCA_039654775.1. NCBI lineage: Eukaryota > Metazoa > Chordata > Actinopteri > Cypriniformes > Cyprinidae > Spinibarbus > Spinibarbus caldwelli. Next base: position 19,765,703 of record CM077260.1, read on the forward strand.
ACAGTATTAAGTAAACTATCAAGAGTGTGAAAAGACTGCAGGGCCAAAAGTTGCAGAAACACTGCTCATTTATCTTATTCATTTTATCTTGTGCACATGTGCACACTCTTCTCTGCCCGTTCCCCTTCTCATCACACACACACACACACAAACACACACACACACACACACACACACACAGAAACTGAGATCTGTCAGAAGTGTAACTGTAGCTCTGTCACCCTGTGCTTGTCGCGGCCGTATGGCAACTATTTTCTGCATGGCCTCTAACAGTTGAGCCTGTCACATTTCATTGCTGCCACTATTCTGATCCTCCTGAACACACGTAGTCATACACACACACACACACACACACACACACACACACACACACACACACACACACTCCCCTTTTCCTTTACTCTGTCTTTCTGGTCAACCTGCCATTGCTTGTACTGTTTGCAAACTGAGCTCAGTTTCAGGGTCACCACTCTTAGATCACTGAACATTCTGAACACTTTCCTTTGCTGTCTTCTTCTTCTCTCTCTCTCTCTCTCTCTCTCTCTCTCAATTCAATTCAATTCAATTCAATTCAATTCAGTTCAATTCATATTGCTTTATTGGCATGACATACTTAAGTACATATTGCCAAAGCATTGTACATAGCAGAATAAAAAAAACAAAAATACATATAATATGCATCCATAAATAAACAAAACAAAATACATGTAAAATAATTCTCTCTCTCTCTCTCTCTCTCTCTCTCTCTCTCTCTCTCTCTCTCTCTCTCTCTCTCACATATATACCAAAAGTATTAAGGTAGTATTAAGTTTTCTTAAAATGTTTGGATGCAAAATCTTTATTTATTTATTTTTGTTTGTTTATTTGTTTATTTATTTATTTCTATTTTACACATTTAAGAATACTATATTCATTAAAGTGATGAAAGAAAATGGAGAAAAACTCAAAATTCTTATAAACCGTATATTTCATCATCTTTAAAGTCTTGTTGACTAGATGTAATTGATTAAATAATTTTATTAACACATCTTAGATTAGTAATTTGTTAATTTTACTGTCCAAAACCTTGGGATAATAACTATTTTTAAATGTTTTTGAAAGAGAATCTAATGCTCAAGGCTGCATGTATTTTATGAAAAAAATAATGTAAAAACATATTGTGTAATATTATTACAATTTTAAATAACTGTTTTCTGTCTGACTGTATTTTAAAATGTAATTTGTTTACCATTAATCCAGTGTCACATGATCTTCAGAAATCATTCTTTTGAATGGTAGTGTATTAAAGTGTATCAAATTAAGCAGAAAAAAACTGCACTGATAAAAAGAATAAGTAAAATTTGCTTAATCTTTCTTTTGCAAGTTTTCCCACTCATATTTTTAAAGTAAATTTACGTATGGGATTAAATAAAATCTACTTAAATTATGTAAAATGAACAAAGAGAATAAGTAAATTTAAGTTGGCCAGTTAGTTTGAGTAATTTTTACTTACTCATTTGAAGTTTACTCAAGTACATTTTACTCAGTCTTTGTTTGTAAATTTTACTCAAACAATGTAGCACACTGAATGAAGCCATGCTATTAAAGCATATGATTAACTTATAAACATTAAAGTAAACAAGGCACTAGATAGCTTGTTACACTTTCTAAGACAACATATTTACACATTATAGTTCATGAGGTACCCAAACGAACACAGGGACCTCAATATTTAGTACACAATACAAAATGACTGTAACAATCAGTGGATAGTTGAGTATAGTATGAATGGGTCATTTTGAGTAGAAAATTCCAGAAAAACTCCAGATGTCTCAAAACAGCAGGTTACTAAACCTATCAACAAGAGCAAACATAACACAAATGTGAATACAACCATTATAAAACAGTGCTAAATGCAACCTTATTAATTATTCATGCCCCAGTGTGTGATCCATATCAGAGAGTGGAGTAGGTTTTCACTTAATTTCTGCAAGCTTGAATTGAGTACTAATATATAAATTACTTTGCTGAACTAAATTATTTAATGAAATTACATTTGCTTTTCTGTAGTATTAGAATCAGTATTAGAATGATTTCTGAAGGATCATGTGACATTGAAGACTGAAGTAATGACTGCTGAAAATTTAGCTTTAAATTGAAAAAAAAATACATTTTAAAATTCTGTATTTATTTTTTTATTCCAATAAATGCAGCCTTGGTCAGCATAAGAGACTTCTTTCAAAAACATAAAAAGCTTCTAACCAGTACTATATATATATATATATAACAAAGACAAATATATGAAAGGTTTAAATAATATAAAAATGTACTTTATTGTGACAATGTGAATATTATTCCACCTGTTGCATTAAATATTAGTGTAAATATACCTGTTCATAACCTGCTGTGCAGTGTACATAGTAGAGATCATAAAGTATTATGCCATTATAAAGAGTGAAAGAGAGGAAGGTCATTCTGAACATATGCTTTAAATACAGTTGTTCGAACACTTCAGTTAGGGCTTCCAAACACAACCAGCATCATTAAACCTTACTCACAGTGACGTCTGTAGTGTTTTTGGGAAAGCACCACATAAAATACACGCTTCATTCTTAATGAACCAATTTGATCAATAAAAATCACCATTTGTTTTTTCTCAAGGCCTCTGGACAAAGTATTAGCTCTAGTTCTGTTTTCACAGGAGCAATTGTTTAGTATAATTCTTTTATTCCACACCATTAAACACATTCCTCTTTCACTGTGAGACATTTATACTCTATAATATTACACACTTAATTACAGTTAATCCCTTTTTACTTGACTGAGAAAGAAAGGATTCCAATTCATTACGCAGGATTAGACGTGTCTAAAAGATGTGGGGGTTTCTCTAGTGTGGTCAATGAGTGTGTGTGTAAGAGAGAGGCTGGGCTAGTGGTGCGTTTAAATTCATTATGTGATTCTACTGTGTTTAAAACACAAAAAGTCTGCTTTTCATATTTCATGCTCATTGGTCCGTCTTTGATTGACTTTTATTCCTATACGAAATAGCTATGACGCATTTAAACTCTTCTTTGTGAATACCAGAGTCTGGTGAGGAGAATAGTCCAACATTTATAAATTATTATCATTATTATTATTTATTAAATATTATCTTATTATTAGTGACATATTAAGAGTGAAATTGTGTATTTACTATAGGAATGATCTTTTTTTTTGTCCATACAGTGTAAGTAAATGGTCACCAAAAATTTGTTACCACCTTTCTTCAAAATATCTCCTTTTTATGAGTTCATACAGCTGGAGTGCTGCTGTCATTAAAATAAAATGATTTAAAAAAATATGAACATATGGTTACATTCAATATTTTTTTTAATGTAACTTAAAAATAACAGTTAGGTTGTTTTTTAAAAAATAAAATTGGTATTTTCATAAGTAATTTTAGACATTTAGACCCACTAAATTTTCTAAATCAGCCCCAGTCATTTCTTTTGTTCCCATTATTTTCCCTAGTGAGCTGTTAATAGTGATAGTCAAATGGTTGAGAATATTGGCTGGTAGCTTATAAACCAGAGGCAACCATAAACTAGAGAGAAACAGATCTTCTCTGTTGCTATTCTACAGCTACATTGGATGAAAAGCATCTGCTAAATGATAGTGAACCAGAGTTTCTTAACATTGTGACAACCCTGACTCAAGAGAAACATTGGCACCAAAATTGATAATTAAAATATACTTATTGCATGAAATTCTAACTGCAACAGATTACAACAGCAAGTGCAGAAGGCCCTTCCGAAGATCTGATCTGAAAAAGTAAAATGATGTAACACCATATGATCTCTACAAACCTTTGATTTTTCCTTGCAGCCCGGTTATATCTTGGGTTGTTCTTCAGTTTTATTTTTTTCTTTAGTTAACCTTTGCCCCAAAAGAGAAAGCAGAAGGTTGTAAATATGAGCGGGGGAGGGGAATTGCAGTCTGGAGGATGCGATGAGAAAGAGCCAAGCAAATCGATGGCTTATGAATATTCTGATCAGAGTCCTGAGCTGAAGAAAACTGCTAATGCCAGATGATACTAGTGCACAGAAGACGAAGAATGCCCCTTTCAGTATTACAATTGTAAAACTCTAGAGGCCTGTAAAAATGGTAAATGTCTATAAGAAAGAAAGATTGTTAAGTTTGAATTTACTTCCCATTCAAAGATTACCCAGCTGTGGAAATTGCGAAAGAATGGATGTAGTAGTATCAGTATTAGAGCGTTTCCTCTGAGAAGGACTACAGGGCAGTGGAGGTGTTTTATAGACTATGATTGGGGAGGGATTACACAGAAACACAATCCAATATTAAGAGGAGACAGACAGCTCCATATCAGCCACTCTCCCTATATCTGTCGTCTCAATAACCGGATCAGACCTACTGGGCCCCTTCCTCCTAGAGACAGAGAAAAAGCACACGTAATAATGCAGAGTGAGGATAGAAGCAGGTCAGAGGAAGAAAATGGACTTCATTTATACAGTCTGCATATATAGCTGTTGTTTCAATGTCAACAGTGCTAAAGCGATGTTTCCCTTGTGAGACTGCTGATTATGTTTATTAGTTAATAAATAAACTAAAAAAATCCACAATATATGTAGACTAGTGAATATATTCACAACTCTAATTTAAATTAAAATGCTAAAAATACATTGTTTTTGCTGAAGAACAACAGTTTTTGAAATTATGGAACTGACCCTTTGCAAAGACGCACCCCCACTTCGTTATTGTTGGTATGTCCGACAATGGAGCTTTCACGCCACACAACATGTTCTCATGCAGTGAAAAATAGATCGTGGAGCAAACACGACATTGAAAATGTCCCGACAGACAAGACAGAGCAGGTTACTTTTGGTATGAAACAAAGTCTCTGCTTTCAATTTTTTTTTTTTTTTAAGAAATTCAAATAATAAATAGCGTTTTGTGGCTCTTTAATTTGTTGTGAACTTGTGACAGATCTCTGTCGCGCCTCAGTTCAAGCGGCACGTGAACCGATCATCTCTTCCTCTTTACTAGTTACAGCATAAAATGAACATGAATGAACATCGGAAAGTATCTTGCTTCAACCACAGAAAGACATCAATACACACCATTTTTCAAGTTCAAGTCCACTGAAGTTAATCTACTCTTCTGCCGGGTTTGTTTGCCGGACAAAAATGGCAGATTCGACTTTATTCGACTTTAACTCCCTGTGAAGGGCCAAGTACAAAAGGAACAAACTAGTTAATTAAACAAGTCAATATTTCCAATTTCTGCTAATTAAAAATGTTTGAAAACAAACAACTTTGTCATATCCACCTTTTTCTTCAACGCGGAAGTAAGTCTATGGATGAGACTTCCGGTTCATTAGCCGCTATAGGTAAATAATGAGGAGAATAACAACCTGCAGTAAACGGTAAAACTGTTTGCACTGCAAACCAGTGTGTTCATAATTAAGATAATACATTAAAATAATATTATAAGACACACCAATTTTCAATTTCAAGCAGCAAAACAAACTGTTTTGTACAGCTAAAAATAGCTGTACTCGGATGAGACTGGAAGCTAGACCCATTTATTTCAGTATACTCTGTTATATAACCCCAGCATTAAAAATAAATAAATAAATAAATAAATCAGTGCTAGGAGTGAGTTTAGATATTTCTTCTCCTGTCGTAATCCATCTCTCTATTTTTTCCTGCTACAGTTTACTTCCACATTCGAACCCCATTAATGTACAAAGGGTCCAATTGAGCAGTTCTTTTTGGTGACGCAAGCGGTACAGAAATATCACACTTCAGTGTTCAAGGGTTTATTGCAACTGGGCACAGATGTTAAATTGGTGAAAATATGGACACTTTTGGGTGTTACAAAAATGTGCATCAGTATGTATGTGTGTAGATGTGACGTAGGTGCAGAAAAAAAACCCGTGGTCACATGTGAAGGACAGGTTACTCCATTGCTGCCTCCATATCATTAGTAGTGGCATGAGCTTCCTCAGTGTAATCTCTCTCTCTCTTTCTCCACAGCACCCATCCTCATCCCCGTCCACAAGAACTCATCTCCTTATCACTACAAAAATGTATATTAAAATGGAGAGAATCATCTATCAGAAAGCACCTATTCCTCCTCCTATTTGTTCTCACCGTCTCTATCGCTCTGCCCTTGCTACCACCTCTTTATATCTTTCCTTGCTCTGCGCTGACTTCCCATTTTATCGTTTACTGCATATTTGGGGTAGAGGAAGTAAGTCTCTTACTCGGTGTGTTGAAGAGTGCCAGAGACCTGTGTTTCACACTCGGGAGCAGCTGTGGTTTGATCTATCCTTTTGCCCTTTGCTCAATACAGTGTGACTTTTCTAAATCTCTCTCTCTTGATCTGCCAAAGGGATCTCCTTGACTTTTATGTGTGCCAGTGGAACCCTCCTGGCTCAGGGCTGAGCTTACTCAGCGATATGCGTCCATCTGTCTTTCTCCGTCTCTGTCGGGCCGCTCACGACACTTTACCATGATGTGGTGAGACAGGACAGGCAGTCAGCATACGTCTACGTCGCTATCACATGCTCTCCACTACTCTACTGGATGAAAATGAGCGAGAACAGAGAAGGTCTTTACCTTTAACCTCACCCAGTGTGTGTGGACTAACATAGTAATGATTCTACTTCATTTAGAAGTCCTTTCCAAACATAGGAAATTGTACTAGTAAGGCAGCCTGCAGTCTCAGTACTCATCCAATCAAATGAGTCAAAGCATAATTTCAAGAATTTCATAATTTATTTATTTTTTTATTTTTTTATCTGTCTATATTTCAACCTGGATTTCTCCATAGAAACTGGAGTGGTGTTAAAAAACAAACAAACATAATTCTCATCTCTCTCTGCAATTAAAATGCATAAATGAAGACAAAATTGGAAATTTTTTTAATTTTTTTATTTTTTTTTTTTTTTACAAATTTACTTTATTTAAATAATCAACCATTTTGCATCATAGTACTGAGTACATAAAATTGGGAATGGCTCATAAATTTCCATTTAACAAACACAGTTACTACAAATTACAATAAAAAAAATCTCAGTATATTTTCTTATTTATTGTGGTTTTAAAAAAGCCGTAAACCTTGGGGAAACACTGATATTCGGTTAAAAATTGTATCTTTAGACCTATCCTAATACAGTGACTTATCTAATCTTTTTTTTTTTTTCTTATAAACCCTTGAGAATAAAAAATACATTTTAAATGCAGCTCTCATCTCACCTCTAGATTGGCACTGTAGAGAAGATAGTCCACTTCATGAAAAGAAATTAGGCTCTCCAATATTCATTTGAAAATCCATTTGGATATGATTCCCTGCATAACTCCATTGATTTTTAAAAATCTTTTAGTATGGAATGTTATTGTGCTCGTAAAGCAGAGGAGCAGTGTTGTTCTTGTTTTGATTATTTCTCTAATGTGTATTGACAGTGTGAGTACATTGAGTTTGTGTGGATTTCCTGTACCACCTGCACACTTTCCTTTCCTCCAACCGCAAGACACCAAGAGTGATGCTCCATTAGAGGAAGTGACAGGATGTCACTGTCGATCTCTTCTTATTTTCACCTCCCCTTCTCTCCATCATTTTAAAACCCCTCCCTCAAGTCACCATCTCCAACACTTTAAAGGTAACAAATGGACTTCAAATGCATTTGACCCTGTAGTGACGTGGTTGAGGAAATGAAAAATGATCCGTTGACACAGACACTATTGAGGTATTGCGACCTTGATATTTTATCTAAGGGGTGTAATTGCCAAACTCCGTTCTGTGTCCATAATGCCAGTCAGTACAGGAGGCTTAGATCAGAGTGTTTTTACAGTGATTAATAACTGTGTTGCTAGGTTGATCTCAATGGTGGTTGCTCAGCTGGTGAATGTACAGCAGTAGTCCTACAAGCAGGGCTGCAAGATTCATTAAAATAAAACCAAAATTGTGATTATCAAATCACAAAGACTGCAATTTAAATAACTGTACGCAGTGTGTGTTTCATAGTGAAGCATGGCACTGTGTTCTTTTACACACAAGGAGGTCATGATCTGATGTTTTCAGCTTCTTAGAGCGGCTTGGTTTACAGTAAATGGTTCTCCACACATGCATTCAGGAACGCCGCATGTGCCAACCATCTTCCCAATCTTACCATGAGATCCAGTTTTAAACTGGCTGTTGTCAATAAAAGTGAAGCTTTGAGGGCTCCAAGTGGTTTGGACTTAATTTTGCATTGCAATTTTACAGTTGTAATGTTAAATAACATTATTATTATATTGTTTTTCATTAACACTTTTTTTTTTTCATTTTAAAGTGAAATGCTATAGTAGTTATATTTTATATTTTGATTGACATTTTTATGTAGTAACAGTATGAATTATTATTATCATTATCATTATTTTTATTTTATAGTCATATTGATATAATTTAAAAAAAAAAAAAAAAAAACTTTCAACCAAGCACAGAAACTTATTTCTTTTTATTTATTTATTTATTTTATTTATATATAATTTTTATATTTTATTTACCTTTTTGTTTTATTTATTTTTTTCCTAAATCGTGCAGCCCTATCAAGATGACCTGGATTCCTACATCTACATTTCATGACATATGACTGGTCATTGGTCTTAAAGCGATAGGTCACTCAAAAATGAAAATTCTGTCATTAATTACTCACTCTCATGTCGTTCCAAACCTGTAAGACTTTTGTTTGTCTTCAGAACACAAATTAAGATATTTTTGATGAAATCCGAGAGCTTTCTGACCTTCCATAGAGAGCAAGGCTCCTACCAAGTTCCATATACTGCCGTTAGGTGTGTCTGAATGCCCTATCAAGCGCGTTTATGCAAATACTAATTTAGAAATTGCAGAAGTGGAATGGTTTGTGTATATTTATACACTAACTGACCACCAACTGCAATTTTAAGACATGTTTATTTATTTTATTTTATTTTTTTAGCTCAACTGTCATGGTACTAAACGCACAGGATAATGGGATATCACGGGCAGCAAAGGATACATCTATGCTGTCTTCAAAAATCAGATGAAGGTATTTTTGTAGACAGGATATGACAGTATCATTGGATTTGGACATGCCTTTTTGCCTCTGTATATGCTGCAGCTTTTTACACAGCTATTGTATTAAATTCACCCAACCGAATATTAACTAAACTATCTTCTTATCCTGTTGAAGAAAGTCAGCCATACAGCTATGAAATAACAGGAAGGGTGAGTAAATGAATGCTGGTTAAACATTTACTATAGTATAACATAAATAAGATCTTTCTTATGTTGCTTGCAAAACTGGTTTAGTCAGAACACACAGATACTTTTGAATGTCTGTCAATGGACAAAGATGTGGTTTGCTCATGTAATGTTATACTGTAGTTATGACTTGCCCAGCAGGGGCTAACTGCCAATGCCAAACATAGGGATGTAGCAGGACCTTGACCCCCTGGAAACGCGGAGGATGATGGGAAGGGAGGCGTGGCTTTCCTTATCTATGTCAGTAGTCCTACAAAGCCAATAACTGTGATAGTGTTTTAAGTGTCTGGTGTTACCACAGTCTACTGATTTGTGGGTGTGTGTATGTGTGTGTGTCTCTAGCTCCTCAATTACCTCAATCTCCTCAATCTGTTCCTGTTTACTTGAAGTGCACCTAGACTTCGATATATTCACGTGCTTACATTCAGTGCTATGCAAAGGTCAAAGCTTTCTTTTGCAGATGAAATGAGAACTGCTTGTCCCAGGGCACTTCAATTTTGTTCTTTGAAATGTGGTTTAATTCATCTCTCCTGCAGATCAGGCAGGAATGAAATGCTCTTAGATCATCATAACATGCCCAGAGTATTACAGTCGAATAATTACGCTATAACAAATATCCAGAAGCCATAAATACTGCCTATATAACTCTTCATCTTCACAGCCAGCAGTGGCAATATCAAGTAAAAATACAGATCTCTGCTGCTCTCTGATCAAGGATACTAGGAATCCAGAGATCAATTGTGAGTGTGTTGTTTCATATTCCTCTCAGTGTTTGAATCATGAAGTGTTTTTGTGTAATAATTCAGTCTCCTTTTTCTCCTTATTTATCCTTAATGGTTAATAAATTAATAAGTTTATAGATTATTTTTGGTCACACTTTATTGAATTCGTCCAATTCTCACTATTAACAAACCATTAATTATGACTTTTGCCTCTGTAAACTCCTAATTTTCTGCTTATTAGTATTTAGTAAGGTAGTTGTTAAGTTTAGGTATTGGGTAGGATAAGAGATATAGAATATGGTCATGCAGAATATGTGCTTTATAAGTACTAATAAACAGCCAATATGTTAATAATAGGCATGCTAATAAGCAACTAGTTTATTAGTATACTAGTTGTATTTTTTAAGATGTATTAACACTTTAAATTACATTTCTGTAAATTATGACATTTATTAAATTCCTAAAAACTTTGGTGAAATGTATTATTTATAACAATTTAACTTTATAACAAAATGTAACTTTTTTAATTTGATAAAAATGAATGTTGAATTTGTATGTTTTAAGATAGAATTTAAATTATATGCATTTATATAAAATATTTACATTTATTATTCATTTATTACTTTGTGTGTATATACTGTATTTGTATGTGTGTGTATATGTAATGTATTACATTTTAAGTTACATTTTAAAATATATGCATTTAAATATATATATATATATATATATATATATATATATAATAAAAATAATAACAATACACAAATAATACAATAATAATATAATACACAAATTATTTATTATTAACTTATTAGTTATACACACATACATATACATATACATAATACATATACATATAATTTCAGAGAAGTTGGGACATTTTGTAAAATGCAATAAAATCAAGAATCTGTGATTTGTTAATTCTCTTTAACTTTTATTTAATTGACAAAAAAAAAAAAAAAGATTTCCAAAGTTTTGACTGACTTTTGTATTTTGTAAATATGAACAAATTTTGATTTTGATGGCTGCAATACACTCCAAAAAAGTTGGGACAGAGACATGTTTAACACTGTGTCACATCAATGGCCCTTTTAATTACAAATGTTTAATTGTTTAGGAATCGAGAATACATTTTCAATAGGAGACAGATCTGCTGGCCAGTCTAGCACATTCACTTTGTCTACGAAACCACGCTGTTGTAGCACATGCAGAATGAGACCTGGCATTGTCTTGATCTAATAACCATGGACTTCCCATGAAAGACATCATCTTGATGGCAGTATATATCTCTGTACAATCCCAATATATGCCTCCATGTCAATGGTACCTTCGCACATATGGCAGTCACCCATGCCATTTGCTCTGCTGCACCTCCAAACCATGACAGACATTTGCTTTTGCCTCTGTCACTGATGAAAGTCTGGATGGTCCTTTTGGTCTGTGGGACTGAGAACTCGCCGTCCATTTTTCGCAGAAACAAGTTGAAATGTGGACTCATCTGAGTACAGCACACATTTTCACTGTCTTTTTGACTATCTGAGATGAGCTCTGGCCCAGAGAACCCAGCAGCATCGCTGCATAGAATTGATGTATAGCTTTCTCGTAGAGAAACAGATAATCAAGTTGCATTTCTTGATACAGCACCAGACTGTAGTAAATAACAGTGGTTTTCTGAAGTACTCCTGAGCCCATGTGGCTATATTTAACACCGCAGCATGACGGTTTCTTATGCAGTGCCATCTGAGGGCTCAAAGGTCAAGCACATTCAACTGAGGCACATTCAGTTCCTGCCTTTCCCTACATGTACTGTGATTTCTCTGGATTCCCTGAATCTTTTCACAATATTATGTATGGTAATTGGTGAAAGACCTAAATTCTTTGCAATTATGCCTTGCAAAATGTGATTTTTGATTTGTTTGACACTTCTCTCATGAAATTTGGCACAAAGTGATGAGCCAACATCCAGCTTTGCTTGCAAAGACTGAGATGCTCCTTTTATACCCAAACATGATACCTTGACCTATTACCAATTCACCTGCTTACTGTGAACTGTTTCAAAACAGTTTAACATTGATAATCTATAAACTTTTCACTTTTATTTTGCCTCTCTCCCAACTTTTTTGAAATGTGTTGCAGCCGTCAACAAAATTTGTTCATATTTACAAAATACATTTACGTTGGTCAGTGAAAACTTTGGAAATCTTTTCTTTGTACTTTTGTCAGTTAAATAAAGTTAAAGAGAATGAACAAATCACAGATTCTCGATTTTATTGCATTTTATAAAATGTCCCAACTTCTCTGGAGTTATATATATGTGGTTTATGAACATGTATGGTATTTTTTTTGTTGTTGTTGTTGTTTTTGTTTTTGTTTTTGTTTTTTTTTGTTTTTTTTTTGTAGTCAAGACTTTCAGGTATTTTCCTATACAGCAGTAGCAGTTGGCTTTCAAAAATAAACTTACCCTCAGATATATTCACTAGAGCACAAAAAAAGTGACACGTAGCCCTAGTTATCCCCTTTAGGTGTATGTGTGTGTGTGTTTGTGTTTGTGCGCGCGCACATGTATTCATGTGCATATGAGCCATACATACAATCAAATGCGTGTGTGTGTAGCTCCTCTCTTCCCTTTTCTGGGCTGGTTACACAGGGGGCATCTATTAAAGGAAAGGGCCCTGTCAGCCTATGATTTAGTTCTCGCTCTTCACGCTGCCACAGACCTACAGGATATGGGCCAGGGGGGCCAGCTGAGTTTACTAAACTTTCACAGGGGACCAGAATAGCCCTTCTGTGTTAGCCTATAGAAATACAGGAGAGTGGGTCTAGTTGTCACACTTTCCCCCACTGAATAGTCTATGAATACAAAATTCAAATTCAAAAATTCAAATACAAATTTCTATAGATACAAATACCTTAAAGTACTGGCTTTCAAAAAAGCTATTGAACATTTACATTGTTATTGCCTGAGAAAAAATGGAGTACTAACACTTAGCATGTTATTAGGATGAGTTGTCTGTCACATTAAACATGCAATTAAAGAGTTACTAGCTAATATTAAAGAGTAAAACAATTTATGAAATGGCAAAACTATAAAAGGTGTTTCTGTTCCACTGATATTGCAGTGAAAAGGGAGGACTTTCAAAGCAAAATAGAGACAGTGGCGATAGCGTGTGAGGGAGCGAGGATGATAAAATCATTGTGGAGGTGGCAGGTTACAGGTGGGCTGTGATCAAGGGGGATGATTGCTGTTAAATTGACTCTTCCTCTTTTGCTGGCTGCTGCAGGAAAGTGGCAGGAGTGTGTGGGTGTCCCTCCTGCTCTCTTGTGGGGCCTCCTCTGCCACTGCCCGGTCATTCAGGCTTGAAAAGGACAGCTTGACTGATACCAGACCTTCAGCGACTCTCCTGCACCCCAGAATGTTAATGCCTTCAGTGCTCGACTACAGTGACTACCACTGAAAGACAGCGTACATCCCTCTAGCAGTGTGAACTGTAGAGGTTTGGCACAATCAAAATAGCCTTTTGGCACCTTTTGAGTTTACTAAACGTTCACAGGAGACCAAAATAGCCCTTCTGTATATATGAGCCTATAGAAATAGGAGAGACTGGGGCTAGTTGTCACACTTAACTCCAATGAAGAGCCTTTATCACAGACAGTTTCATCTTTGTACTTTTCTCTCCAGAAGTTACGAGTGCCTTTTTACTCATTTTATTTAGAGTTGTATGAATCTCTTAAACTCCTCAAACAAGTGCTGGTCAATGAAGGCATCTTTTGTTACTGCCACCTCCAGAAGTTTGTTGTTGTTGTGTCCCATCTGTTTGTTTTTAAATGCAAAATGATGGTCCAGATCAGCATCGCCACCTTGTGGACAAACAAATTACTGCAAAAAATTCAAGGTGCATGCGTGAACTGAGCATACAGTATTCTATTCAGTAGTGTTGGGTCCGAGTCCACCTTGTCGAGTCCTGAGTGTCCTAAGTCGAGTTTGAGTAGGAGACGTTTATTAATGTCTTTATATCTTAATTTTATGTTGTTACTTATTTTTCTGTATTTTATATTGCACAACATGGATTCGTCTGTAATCTGAAAAATTTCCACCAGAGTATGTCCAAGTTCATTCACAATTCCAGTCTGAGTCCCGAGTCAAAGTACCCCAACTCTACTATTTAGTATGTACTGTGCACGTACAGTATGCATACACTATTCTGACGATGAAATGTATGTTATGCGCACTGTATGCATAACCAAGCATACACGTAAAAAGCAAAGTATAATTTGGCTTTTACATTGACAAGATTTTTCTTTGATGCACACTGCGTTTTAGTGCTAAAATCACAATATGAGACCTTGCCATGGTACCTGCTCATTCACCTTCTTCCTCTCATTTTAGAATAAGCATTTCATTTGCTCACGGCATTTGTTCTAAAACTAACATCTCTCACCATTCCAGCAGCAGTCCTGAGTCCCCACCCTGATACTGACACGCAGTACTGCACCACAGCATGCTCTCCTGTTCAGCACAGGAGATTCGTCTCTGAATTTATCACATTCTTTTTATTAGTGGTGCTTGCTAAGGCAAGCGTGACTATCATTATTGTGCATATTAAGAGTAAGAGATTTATTCTTAACTGCTAACTCCAAGTATTAAAATTTTTCAAACTCCTCCCACAATGTTTGTGCTACATATGATCAATTATGCCTCAAATCATAGAGCTTTTTAGAAATAGTTGTATTGTTAACTTTAAAAGTGATCAGACTCACAATTTTTAATTTGGTGAATGATAACAGATGCCCTTAGATGTATCCTGAAGTAGAGAATTAGTGATGATAATTCAAACAGCAAACAATCCCACAGAACCTTAGTATCCATTTAGCAGCACCCTTGTAACCACCCATGCTGCATTTTCCACAAACTACCATAGTTTGATGTAGTTGGAGAAATCAACTACAACTAGCTAATCATGACTGTTTACCGAAACTATAGTAATTTTGTCAAACATCCGTCATTCAAACTGCATTGGTTCAGCAGTATTGAACTGTTGTTAATGACGTCATGCAAGTGGTGGAGTAAAAGCTTGTGAATTTTTTAGAAACTGAGAGAATATTTTTTGTTACTGCTCTACAGACTACAGAGGGCAGAGTCTGTGACACATTGAGTGAGAGAGACAGATAAACACAGAGAGAGTGACAAACAGAAAGGGAGAGAAAGAAAGACAAGGAATGAGGACAAATTAGCATTTCAGTGCTGTCACTTCTGTTCAAGCCTCTCTGAAGTCATTTATCAATGAATGGAGCCTGTAAATAACAGCAGAGAAAACAAGCAATGATCTTTCTCACGCACCAGTAGGAACTGACACAAAGGTCTCTGTGAAAATCCCTGGTGCGCCTTCCAGTGAATACAGTCAAAGAGCAACTCCTGCATTGCAGTAAACAGACAGTGGAGAAGATACAGACAGGAGTGATCACACCCACCCACAAACACACACATAAGCAGTGCCATATGAAATATATGGAGCTCTTGCAGTTCTATCAAAAACACTTTTGTTGTGATGTGCTCTCTTTCACAGTATTATGAACTGCCTTGCTTCTTAGATAGGCAGCTGCCTTCTAAGGGACTGTCATGGAACGTCACAACGACTGATTTAGTACACTAATCTTATTGTGGCAGTAACTCCATGTGCCAAACGAATAGAGTTATTTAGTTTCTAGAGTTTTAATTAGCAAACGACAACAATCAGTTCCCGATGGACAAAATAAAATCCCACCCTATTTTCAGTTTTGCCCCGGCTTTACAGTACGTCACAATAGGTTAGAAAAGACAATTGCAGTTTTTGTTTAATGCAGACTTTAAGGTTTCCCAATGGTTTTCATCCAAAATAAAAGTTTAGAAATAAGCCATAAATATTACCATTGTAATTTTAGAGTTGTTCTGTAAAATAATATTGTTGCAATAGTATTATTTCTTTATTTCATTTAATTTTAATATTATTTCAATATGTATATTATATTATATTACTAATAATATGTTTAAACATTGTTATTTTAAATAATAATGTACCAATAATAATTCATAATTATTTTTATTATATTTAATATTATCATTATTATTATATACTCATATTAAACAGGAAAAATAGATTTATCTTTCTTTTTTCTCCTTAGCTGATCAAATGCCTCATAAAAATGCACAGCACACCCAAGTATTGGGTAAAAAAAAAAAAAAAAATCTAATCTAATTCTGTTTACATTGAACACTTTTCAGTATTAAATGAAATATATTTATAGGTGCCAGCCATCTTATCTGATTTATATTCTCACTGAGCTTGTTGCAATGCATTCTATGTTTAATTCTTTACGAAGGATGTACAGTATGTCAATTAGGTAAAAATAAAGTCTAATTGGGCAACATAATTAAGTTAACTTCCTTATTGAACAACATTGGGGGCGCTACTATGAACCTGCCTCAGTAGGCAGCTCACTAGGTTTTGAATACAGCTAATGTGTTGCTAACTTCTGTCAGTTAGTCAAGGAGTGTTTTACCATGCATTATTACCTCATTAAATCATACCACTTATCATAAATAAACCCAATTCATAATTGAGATTTAGAAACATTTGTAATCGTGGCCGCTTACTCATTAATATCATTTATTGTCTGTGTGTGTCTCTGTCTGTGCATGTGTGCCTACGTGTATGCGTAAATCTGCATTTACTGCGGTGATCAGTATCAGCGAGTGTGTGAGACTATTACTCATGGTAAAGGAGGCAGGGTGAGAAGTTTAGGGGAGCTGTCAGTAACTTCAACTGTTCTGAAATCGCTTCATTAATCCAAACGGTTTTCATTCATCTCTCCAGTCGCAGTGCATCTGCCTGAGGACGGGCCTCCGCGTCTGCCACTGCACCAAACCACTTTAGCGAGCAGAGCGCAAATGATGACACAACTGTGCCAGAAGCTGTTTACTAAAGAAAACATGAATAATGACAGGAACCGTCGAGGAATCGTCCAGAGTGCATGGGAAACGAGCAAGTGGGACAAACTCAGCGGGAAAAGGTAGGGACTGAGGGATGATAATTGGTGGAGGAGTGAAAGAAAAGCAGAAGTCAGTCACCTGACCTTTCTCTGACTTTGATCCTGAGGATTGGCCTCGTCACCCTATTGACTACGCCAGGATCCACATCTCCCACAATCCTCTGGCTCTTCTCCGGTGGTGTCTTTCTTTAGCCCTGTTTTTGGATGTTGGCAGGCAAGTTTCCTTCTGTTGGCATTGCGATGCTGCAGCAGCATGCCAGCTGTTTACGCCTCTTTGTCTTTCAGTTACGCTGTGTTCCTTCTTCGCTTCCTCCTCTAGACACTGATGATGAACTGCTACAGCTACTTGCAGTACACTGGCACCCTCCCCCTTCCCACAGTCTCTCCTCTTTTTCTCTTTGACATGAATTCCTGTGTGTTTTAAATAATTTCACTGCATTCTCTCTTGGATCCATCTCTAGGTTTTTGGCAGCAGACACTTGCAGAAATCATAGTTAATGGTCTTAACATCAGCCGATTATCTGACTATTAATTGAATTAGTTGTCATTCTAAGAACTTGAATGGGCCCTGAGGTTAATTATATTTTGGATGCATTTGAATCTAGTACCCAGGACTTAATGTGAAAAAAAGCCTCTAAAGATTTAGTGAGAGTCAGAAAACAAAAATCAATAGTGATTCTCAGCTGTGAAACTGGCAAAAAAAGGCAGGATTTGCAATTAATTTTGAAAACATTTGATCTGCTCAAAAATTCTCAGAAGTGTGAAACTTAAAAATTAGTTTTAGATTTTGTCAAATTGCATGTAACTCTGGTTTGTTGTTTAAATCAAATCAGTAGGAATGAATCTGTTAAAAAGTGATGACTTTTTTTTTTTAATCGCAGTGCTCCAAAAATATACCTGTACAAATAAATTCAATGCAGTTTCAAGCTGAAATTACCACTAATTTGTAATTTCTTGCACAATACTATGTTATGACCCCAAAACATGTTTACCATAGTGCATGATTTGTAATTTTTGACATTTGAATAATAACCATCTTCATTGTTTTTTTCTGACATGGTAAACTTGCTCAGTAGCTCACCTGGTACAGCACTGCACTGCACAGTGTTCAGGTACACTTGTTTGCTTATTCAACATTCAATACATAGTGAATGACACTACCACACTTGTGAGTGATATTATATACCCATTGCATCCCCAAAACTGAAAAAGAAAATCTCCATTTGACTGGTTTGGATTGGGTTTGTAAAAATTGAATTTTTTTAATACTACATTCTGTTTTATACAATAAATTAAACAGATCTGAATATGGAGAATTTTTTTTTTTCTGTCTGTCTAACCATATCCCTAGAGAAGTCTGAATGTGATCTGAGTTTAGTAGTATTTGAAATTTAGCTAAATTTAAGCAACCTGAATAAAAACAGTGTGGTGCCAGAAACTGGACCATTGAGGTCCATTGTCTGTTTTCTTGCCTCTCTCTTTTTTTAGTAATTTTTTACAACCACACCCTCCTGCCAGTGTTTGGTCCTGGAGCATGACATGAAATGAGATGTGCTGAAGAAAATGAGTTTGATGTGACTTGCTGATGAGCAGCAGCTTTGCTTGTGAATGTGTGTGTGTGTGTGTGTCTTGTGCGGATGCCCACAGCATCCCACTGGGAACAATGAAAATGCCATTTTATGTAAGTTTCCTGTTCAAGCAGGATGCAGAATACTGATAGATGTTTTTAATGTGGAAGCAGTTGTCCATGAGGAGACTCTGAGCTATATAATGAGGTGGGAATCTCTCTCCACAGGGGGAAACTCTGTTTAATAGAGCTCACAGGCCTGTGACATCATCGGCAAGCAAATCTAAAGTACAAGAGTGGGTCATTTCATTTGTGTGAAAATTACAGCTAAATTTTACTCACATAATGGATTATGTTAAATGAAGGAAGTCTCATATGCTCAGCCAGGCTGCATTTATTTGATCAAAAATACAGTAAAACAATAATATTATAAAATATTATTACAATTTAAAATAAACGTTTTCTATCGTAATAAATTTTAAAATTTAATCTATTCCTATGATGATAAAGCTGAAGTATCAGGTCCTTCAGAAATCATTTTTAAAATGCTGATTTGGTGCTCAAGTAATAATTCTTATTGTCAATGTTGAAAACAATTCTGCTGCTTAATATTTTGTTGAATCCGTGATACATTTTCGTCAGGATTCACTAATGAATAGAAAGTTCAAAAGAACAGCATTTATTTGAAATAGAAATCTTAAAATCATTTGTAAGAATGTAAAAGTCTTTACTGTCACTTTTGATCAATTTAATGCATCCTTGCTGAGTAAAATTATTAATATCTTATAAAATAACAAAATTCTGACACGAAACTTTTGAACAGTAGTGTATATTGATTTTTACTGCATTTTGACATTTTTATATTGAAAAAGCACAGCTATTAAATTGAATAACAAACAATAAATCTTTAATAATGTTAATTTGGTTCATTTTTAATTTTACTGACTTGATTTGTTTGACCTGTACATGAACATCCATCCCTCACCATGTTTGATTCCCAGCGGGTATGGAGGGAAGTATGAGCATAGACATTTTGGGGAACTTACTTTAAAAATGGACCCTGCCCAGATACAACCTGCTCAATAATTAATAAGTAGTTTATTACTGGGGAAAAAAAGACACTGTTTTGAAAATTTGGTTTGTAGTTAGCTACTTGATCCTTTGTTACACACTCCCCAACAATGAGCACAGGGAGCTGCTTAGCTTACCTGCTCCATACAGTTCATTTTCTATGCAAGGGAACGGTGAAACAGAGCTGCACAATACTGTAAAACTGCAGTGAACCTGCTATAGAGAAGTAGAGCATGTGTCTGAGGGCCACCGTGCTGTCAAAGTGAATGTACAGTAGTTGACTTTATGTTGCCTATACTAGCACCCACTGTACTGTGGCTGAAAGGAATAGTTCAACGAAACTGAAAATATAGTCGCTCTCAGGACATCCAAGATGTAGATGAGTTTGTTTCTTCATCAGAGCAGATTTGGAGAAATTTAGCATTATGTCACTTGCTCACCAATGAATGGGTAAATGGGTGCCGTCAGAATGAGAGTTCAAACAGCAGATAAAAACATCACAATAATCCACAAGTAATCCACACCACTCCAGTCCATCAGTTAACATCTTGTGAAGTGAAAAGCTGTGTGTTTGTGATAAACAAATTCATCAAGACATTTTAACTTCAAAGTCCTCTTCAGAGTCCTCTTCCATAATATTGCTTCTTCCAGTGAAGAAGTTGTCTCATCTAAATCAAAAGGAAATATGCACAGATCAAGCACCGTTTACAAGCAAAAATAGTCCAAAACAAATGTTAGTGGATTTTGATGTGAGAGGACAACAGGGGATAGACTGTGGTCAGGGAAGTGATATTAGCCCTGAAGGGATGGTTTAAGTTAAAACACCTTAATGGTGGATTTGTTTCTTACAAACACTTTCCGCTTCACAAGACTGGAGTCATGTGGATTACTTCCATTACAATCCATTACTTAGATTATTGTGATTCTTGTGGATTATTATTTTTTGACCTCCCATTCTGACGGCACCCATTCACTGCAGAGGATCCACTGGTGAGAAAGTGATGTAATGCTAAATTTCTCCAAATCTGTTCTGATGAAAAATACTTCATTTAATTTAAAAAAAAAAAAAAAAAAATATATATATATATATATATATATATATATATATATATATATATATATATATATTATTTTATATTCTCTGTGATATCTAAATTGAGTTTCAGGTGCTCCCTATAGCCATTCGATCCCTGCTGCAACCCATAGTGGAGTAACCCAATTAAAGTTTACAGTAGAGATATGTCTGTCTCTCTTTCATTGTTTTACATCTTCCTAGTAGTTGGCTGTAAAACACTCAAGCATATTATTTTTATTTTTTAAAAGATAGTTGAGGGCAGAGGCTCTAGTCATTAAAGCCTCTTCCTCATATTCCACTCTCGCTCGGTTCAGCAATATCGATAGCACGCATGCCAAGTAAGTACAAAGGACGGATGGGAAAAAATTCCCTTCGCTTAGAAATGTCATGTGGTCCAAATTTATGAGTCTGGCATATCAGCTCAGCTTTAAAGTTCACACACTGGTGTTTTATAAAGGGCTTTTATGCATGTTCTTCAGTGCTTCAGAGCTGCTCTCTGCCACTTTGGAACCTTAAAAAATTCAATAGGATTTGATGTAGCAGATTTATAATGCATTACCTGATTGTAACCCTGAGCTGTGCAGTGATAACCCATCTGGCTGGAGCTGGGCTATATTATGCTTCAGCGCAATAAGGTTATGGGATTGTTCTAGAGTATGAGCTGTTGTTGTTTTGTGTAATCGTGGATCCAGTTTGTTGGATATGACAATGGGAGTGTTTCTGTTGGTTTAAAAAATACCTGGTGTATTTATAACTGTTGGCCCGGTCCATTGGGTTTGACTTGGGGAAAAAAAAAAAAAAAATCCAAATTAAGTACAGTGTTGTAGTTTAGAATTAACAAAGAAGTGCTTGCAATAATACATTATAATACAGTGACTTGCGTGTAGCATGTTTGAAAGGTATGTTGCATGCTGACTTTCAATATAAGTGAATTATGATAAACGTGTTTTATGTCCATATTTACAAACTGAGAGGTGAACTAGAATTATTTTGATGGCAATTGACAACAACTGTGTTTCTTAAACTGTAATATTTCTCTAAGCTGAGAGCCACTAATGTAGTTTGTGGTGTAGTTTGTGCTAAGTTTTAAATTCAGTTGTGCACTTTCAGACTTGCTGTGTTGATGATGCAAGAAGAGCCAATAAAGACTTTGTGCAGTTACTTTTTCTGCAATTTTTCTGAAAAAAAAAAAGCTTGTATTTATTTGTATTTAATTATTTGTAAATTATGTTGTTCTTTTTTGGAGACAAAGTCTTGACAGTAAGAACAACCTTTGTTTAGCTTTACATTTTTAACAGAATTAAAATATTGTATTATAAAATATTGTATTTTTGCTTTACAGAATGTAATATTTTAAGCCTAGTGTCAGTTTTTTTTGCTTAAATTGTATTCAAAGAAGAGTATTTTTTGTTTTGTATTATTTAACCAAATAAGTACAGTTTTTATTTTTCAGTAAAAGAAAAAAAAAATCTCTGTTCTGTCCATCAGAAAACGTAACAGGAAACAAAGAAAATCCAGTTAATTTTTTCATAATTTTTTTCCCAGGGAACAAAAAGTATTTTGTACGTGTTTGTGCCAAAACATGGCAATTTAAGATGGTGTTGGTGGTTGTGGGCTGGGCAAATTTTTTTAGTAGATTTTTACTGTTAAAAACCACTAACCACTGCAGTAAACTGGGGGTTTTCATATTACAAAACACAAATTTGTGTGAATGAAAATATTCACCTCAACCAAGATTTAGAGTTGACATAGTGACTTTGTTTCATGCCATAACGCACTCTCTCTCTGTGTGTGTGTGTGTGTGTGTGTGTGTGTGTGTGTGTAGCCTGTGACGTGATGCTATCTGTTCAGCTGTCAGCAGTTTAGTCAGGCTATTCGTTTAGCTTTGAATGGATCTGCTTCAGTGGCTGGAATGAGGAAAGCCCCTGAACTCGGTTTCCGCTGATTGATATTAACTCGTTTTCAGCACGAAGATGCATACAGCAACAGGAAATAAAAAATAAGAGATTTTTTTTTCTTTGATAAATCATTAGGCATTTACCCTAACTCTAGCACCTTTCATAACTCCACTTTAGACATCAAATGGGTTGAGAGTTTCCAATTCCATCTTCCCAAATGAAACCGTAATGGGGAGGCTGACAATCAGTCAAGCAAACCGTGTGCTCTCTGACCCCTGATCTGTTACACTTTTCAACTTTTGTTCTGTCAGCTCATTTTGCCCTAGCTTTCCTTCTCCCTTTCCCTCCCATCAGTGCTAATTTATGTTTAAGCACCTAAAAACTTGCACATTTTTAAGAGCACGCTATCTGTAATTTGGCTTCCGTCCAATTTGTCTTTTTGGGGTCTCACATTGATTTAAGTTCCACCATAACCGTGCGTGAATCAGACTAGATCGCTGACACCCTCGCATGTCCCTCTGCCAAATCTCTCCCATTCCAAATGCTTGCTTTCATTTTTTAATCTCCCTCTCTTTTTATATGCCCGGAGAGAGCGCTGAGTCTCATAATGAATGTCAAGCATGGAGCGTTAATAAATTAGCCATGCGTGTATTTCTGCTTATTAATGGCTGCAGTGGCAAACCCAAGCCACTTTAATGCATTTCACTTAGTGTTGCTTATGACTGCGTTTCATAAAACATGGCAGCTTCTTACATGCTTGTTCCTGTTGGAGATTTATCACCTCCACCTCCCTTCCATTTACAGACACGCTTACTTCCTTAGACCCCTCAATGAAGGCTCAAAAAAATGCCACAAACTCATTCATACACACTCTTCTCCTTTTACTCCTCTGTTCCTGACAAGACTACAAGCACTTCAGACACCTGTAGACTGCTCACAACATTCACATTTGACCTGTTACATGTCCTTCCACCACCTCTCTTACTTTTGCCTTACTATAATAAATGTGTTTCTCTTATTTGTCGTTGATGTCAAATTCACTGTGTCCAGTTGAAATGTCCAGTTTTTTGATGAAAATGTATTTATCATTTGGTAGAAGCTTGTCAACTCAAGCAGATGTCAACATCGGAGTGTTGCATGATATCCAGTTATCTTTAAACCATAAACAATGAAATGCAAAGTAAAAGAAAGTTCACCTCAGTCTGCTTTAAATATGAGTTTGGTACTTGAGGAGCTTGATGTCCAAAGTCAAATCTGGGAATTATTGGGACTAGGTTTTTTTTTTTTTTTTTTCTTCTCTACAAATAGGTCATCCTACCAATCACATCATATGAATTTGTAAGATATTCGTAACATACTCATGTTTTCTCATGCATTTGGGTTAGATATAAGAAAAATAATACATCATAAAATTCTATTGTTGATAACATTTTCAAACTCTCTGGAGAAGCTCAAAAAGATGGCAGTCGAACGTCTTCTTTCTGCAATGGTGTTCACGAGATCTTGCGATAAGTGACGTTAAGAACGTGATATCGTTATTAATTTGATTCAACACATTTTTTAAGTTGAAGGGGCAAATAGCTAGTTTTGTCAACTTACAAACTAGTTGAGACAGTGAAAACTTAAAATATTAAGTTGAATGAAAAAAATTCATAAACTGCAAGTTGTCAACAAAAAAATATTAATTGAAACAACTAAACTGCAAAATAATTTTTTTACAGTGTACAATGTAGTCAATGTAGATTTTCTCTTTTTAGTTGAGCTTGCTGAGCATTTTCTTTCATGAGGCCTCTCTGTCACACCACTTGCCCAGTTTTACGTGTTTTTTCTCCTCTCTTTCTTGTACATCTTGCATTTTTTCTCCAGCTTTTGTATACTCTAGTTTACTGTATTGCAGCACTGCTGATTTTGGAGACTCTTGTATGATAAATTGCTAGTACTTTTCCTCATTTCTAAGTCACTTTGGATAAAAGCATCTGCTAAATGATTAAATATAAATGTAAATGAAATTTTAGACATCTGTGGAAACCAATGTGTACATGTTTGTGTATGCATCCATTAGTTTAATGTCTTATGAATGTTAGTGTTGGTAATTAGTTACCCATGGGCAAATTCTCAGGTAATATTTTATTTACAAATGAAATCTCAGTTTGTTTCATTACTCCAATAATCCATATTCTGTAAGTCCCTTATGATTCCAACTCAAAATGAGTATTTTGCATTTATGTAACTATAAAGTCCTGGTCAATATAGCCATTGAATATTTTTTATTATCTGTAGAAATGTGTCATTGTGCCCTTGGTAGACATTTCCGTCATATTTTTTTGTGTGTGGTCTTTGATTTATTTATACAGGTGATTTTTGTTTCATGGGTCTTGGAAGTACAGGCAGAGGTCAAAGAGAAAGAACAATAGAGTGAAAAATAAAACATAAAAAGAAAGCAAAAGAGGTGAGGGCAGCAGCAGATCACATAATCCGTTGTTGAACCACTTTGGCCTGTGCCCTAGCATTCGTGTAAAGCATTTCTTTGCAGCTGCCAATGGCTCTCTCTCTCTCTCTCTCTCTCTCTCTCTCTCTCTCTCTCTCTCTCTCTCTCTCTCTCTCTCACCCCTTCGTCTGGCCGCACCTCCCTCTCTCGCCCCTGAAGGTCAGTGACTGAAGCGTTGCTCCTGTTCTGCTGAGTCTGCCAAACTCCAACCAAAGAGGGAGAATGAGGGGAGTATAGAAAAAACCAGGAGAAACCCAGCGACCCAACTGCCCACTTGACGTCTATAAAACAAACGCAGAATGACAGGTGTCACCCAGTTTCCCCTCCTTCTGTCCCTCCTTCTTTTCCCTCCTTCGCTCCACACGCCTGGATGCCATTTTATAGTTTATTGTTCCGTGTCGCATTTCAAGGTCGCTCTTAACATGGCTAAACTAGGCCCTTGAGGAATGTTGCGGGGCATGCCTGCCAGTGAAACCCAGCCCGCCTGACTGCTGCTGGCAGCGCTGCCTGACCAGGGAACCCTCCAGCTGGGGAAGCATCTAAATCCAGCCTGTGGCCCCACTGAGGCCTCTGTGGTCTACATACCGAACTGCGGTGACCTGCTGCAGTGTCGCAATTAAGGACAACAGCAGTATAAACTAGATTCACGCTCACCTGAGCTGAAATCTTCTGCTTTGAGTTAAAGAGTAAGCCACGGCTCCAGAAATGTATTTGTTTATTTGAATACAAATGTATTGATTCTCAATTAGAAATTGATTGTGATGTCAGATTATTTATTCATTTGTTGAAATCAATTTCAAAATCATACTTTGAGTTTTTTTTTTATTTAATTTATTTTAGTTTATTAATTTATGTTGGTTGTCAATTGAAGTTGTTTGTTTCTCAATTATAAATGGGTTAATGTAAATTTGTCTTGGTGATTCATTCACTAAAATAAAATCATGGGCTTAAATAATATACTTTAATTTAAAATTAAATTATATTATATTTTAGTTTTATTTGTTTATGTAGGTTGTCGAATAACATTTTGTTGTATGGGTTTGTACTTATTAACTTATTTGTATAATTTATTTTGGTGATTGATTCATTTGTTAAAATTAAATCATGGGGTTAAATGCAATCATATTTTAGAAGGTTGTTTTTTTTTAAGTTATTTATCTTTTTATTCACTTATGTCGGTTGTCAAATAAATTTGTTATATTGGTTGTTAATCATAAATTAATATATTGTAAATTCATTTGTTCAAATAAAATCATATACTTTGATAGTTTATTTTGTTTGTTTGTTTGTTTGTTTGTTTGTTTGTTTAGCCACCAGTGTAGGTGGTCAATAAGTTATAAATATATGGTTGTTAAATAAGGTATAAATATTTTGTATTGATTAGCAAAAATATGGATTGATACAATATCAATTGAATGTGTCTTGGTAAATAATTAGTTAATAAATAAAATAATGGGGTTAAATAAAGTCATATTCTTTAGTAGTTTTTGTTTGTTTATTTGTTTTTGTTTGTTTAGCCACCAGTGTAGGTGGTCAATAAGTTATAAATATATGGTTGTTAAATAAGGTATAAATATATTGTATTGATTCTCAAAAATAGATTGATACAATATCAAATGATTGTGCCTTGGTGATTAATTGGTTAATAAAATCATGGGGTTAAATGAAGTCATATTTTTAGTAGATTATTATTATTATTTTTTTTTTTTTTTTTTTTTGTTTGCCCACCAGTATGTTATAAATATATGGTTGTTAAATAAGCTATAAATATATTGTATTGATTCTTGACAAAAATTGATCGATACAATATCAAATGAATGTGTCACAAACAGTTGCTACAGTGCCCATGTCAGCCACCAGAGGGCACTCCTTTTGGATTATTGTTTTTCGGTTCTGGACTTCGTTTCCCATCACCCCTTGCACTCATGATTGTCTGATCATTCACAGCTGTACGTCTTTTACTGATTAGTTCATCCTTGATTTATACCCTGTTCTCAGTGTGTTTGGTTGCTGGATTATTGTTTGCAGTTCTCTGTTTTTGTGGGTTCCTCTGTGGATTACTTTTTGCTTATGTTTCTGTTTTCCTCTAGATCCAGCACTTTTTTTCCTTACCTGGGACTATGGATATCTGGGTCTTTCCCCCTGCCACTGGGAAGTACCGGATGGCTCCACTTCGGAAGTGAAATAGGTGGCTTCACCCAGTTATTCTGGTCTTTGGCGTTAGGGCTGGGGTATAATGATGAGGCTCTCAAGGATTTCCTAAATACCTGCCTAGATGATTCTTTGTCCCAGGGGGAGATAGAGGGACTCAGGATCCTGGACTTCTGGGGCTTCGTGAAGTATCTCCATCATCGAAGTTCATGGGCAACACCAGGTCAGTCTGAACCCATCCGCAGGGATTTTCCCACCAGCCCTCGCCTTCCGACTTGTACCGAAAAGTGGAGGTTGAGGAGGAGGGTAGCAAAGTCCCTTCCAGTGGTCTCAAGTTTGGTGGTCCTGGAGGACCCGACTCTGGTGGTTTCAGGTCCGGTGGTCCTGGAGGACCCGACTCTGGTGGCCTCAAGTCCGGTGGTCCCAAGTCTGGTGGTCCTGGAGGACTTGACACCAGTGGTATCAGAGGTCACCACAGAGCTGCCCAATTTCACTGCTGCTGTCATAATCAAGAAGGCCGTCTTTGCCTTTACCCTCAGAACCCGCTCCAGTCTGGGAGCATTCAGAATCCACTCAAGAGTCCGCTCCAGTCCAGGAACCTTCAGAGCCCACTCATGAACCTGCTCCAGTCCGGGAGCATTCAGAGTCCACTCAAGAGCTTACTCCAGTCCGGGAGCCCTCAGAGTCCACTCCACAGTCTGCTCCAGTCCGAGAGCCCTCAGAGTCCACTCCAGAGCCCGCTTCACTCCAGGACCCCTCAGAATCCACTCTGGAGCCCACTCAAGTTTTTGAGTCCACTCAGAGTCCACTTCAGAGCCTGCTCCAGTCTGGGAGCCCTCAAACTCCACTTTAGAGCTCACTGCCAGCCCGGAGGCTGTCCCAGCGCGACACAAGCTCCTTGACCTGCCGGTTTTATGGCGCTTTTCCACTGCACGGTACGGTTCAGTACGGCTCACTTTTGGGGGGTTTTCCACTGGGTACAGTACCTGGTACTTTTTTTAGTACCACCACAGCCGAGGTTCCAAGCGAGCCGTACTGTTACCAAAACATGATGTGTAAACTCTGCTGATCACTGATTGGACGGAGAAAATCGTCACTGCCTGCATCACTGAACTTGCGGAACAAGACACAACAGACCCGCTAGATTTAAATCAGCACAGCCAGCGACGCATCGAACGCAACTGTTTTAAATGAGCGCACCTTTCTTTTAACAACCAAAAAATGGCTGTTTCGTTGTCTGTTGAGGAAGTACAGACTGTCCTCTCGTTGATAGCCAAGGAGCGGATCCAGCGAGAGCTTGATGGAGCGACGCAGAATTAAAAAGTTTTTCAGGAGTCACGGCAGTAGAGACGGCGCAACTATAACGACACGTGAATAATCCCGCCCACTCTAAAGTGGTACTAAACTGCAGTGGAAACGCAAACCGAGCCGAACTGAGCCGTGCCGTTCTGAACCGTACCGAGTCGTACCACGCAGTGGAAAAGCACCATTAGCTTTATCCTTGCTGTCAGCCCCGCCCTGGAGAGCTTATGCCCCACCTTGGCCTCCTGCCCTGCCGGCCCCGCCCTGGTCTCCTGCTCTGCCGGTGCCGCCCTGGCACCCTTGTCTACCTCTGTCTCGAGGTCCTCTTCCGCTACATGGACCTGGCCCACCATCCCTCCCCCTGATCCACCTCCTTTTCACCTCCCTCCTGAACTTTTGTGTTTTCTGGTGGAGCATCTGGAATCAGCTCCTTAAGGCCGGGGTTATGTCACAACCATTTGCTGGAGTGCCCATGTCAGCCACCAGAGGGCACTCCTTTTGGATAGTTGTTTTTCGGTTTTGGACTTCATTTACCATCACCCCTTGCACTCGTGATTGTCTGATCATTCACAGCTGTATGTGTTTTACTGATTAGTTCATCCTTGATTTATACCCTGTTCTCGGTTGCTGGATTATTGTTTGCAGTTCTGTTTTTGTGGGTTCCTCTGTGGATTACTTTTTGCTTTATGTTTCTGTTTTTGCCCCAATATGGACTACTTTTTGGACTCTATAATAAAGGCTGCAATTGGATCTGTCTTGTTTGAGAGTTCTTCGTGACATTGTGTCTTGGTGATTAATTAGTTAATAAATAAAATCATGGGGTTAAATAGATTCATGTTCTCCTAGTGATTCTTGCATGACTTAATTAGCCAACCTAAAAGAAACAATCTTCTTTACACCATACGCACACTGCAGTGTGCACAGCTTCACTGAAAAGAACGGGAGCATTTTTGGTTTCTTGCATTCCTTGCTTGTAGTGTAGATAGGTCTGTGACAGTCAGATTTTCTGTAGATGATGAAAAAGATGTTTAGTTTTATCACGGTAAACAGTGCATGCTAATGCTATAAGGACTTTGTGTCAGGACAGCCCAGTCTTCAGCATATTGAGTTCTCCCAGCATTAAATCGAGGGAAATTACAGTGGGACAATATCTGCTGCGCAGCTGTTTGGTGTGAACTGTTGTCAGTGCGCAATGGATCTATCACAGCATCCCATCAGGCCAGAGGACAGCTAAATACAAATTAGCAGGACACCAGCATGCATTCCTCTGATGGCGCATGGGATGATGGGGGAGGGGAAGACACTTTCATTTCCTCTCATTCTCTCTCACTTTC
This sequence comes from Spinibarbus caldwelli, assembly GCA_039654775.1. NCBI lineage: Eukaryota > Metazoa > Chordata > Actinopteri > Cypriniformes > Cyprinidae > Spinibarbus > Spinibarbus caldwelli. The sequence continues at coordinate 19,795,604 of CM077260.1, forward strand.
TCATTAGCTTGCAGTTTAGCTTTATTTATGGCAGTGTGTTTCAATTTAAAAGACGTGTGGGTGTGCATGGCGGTGTGTGCGTCTCAGTAAGCAGACTCTGTGTGTGTGTGTGTGTGTACACATATATGTCAGAAAAGATGGTGCAGAGAAGAGACAAACATTAAAGTCTGATGAGATTTAAAGTATATTTGATTATGGAAGCAGAAAAGTGTTTAAAAATATAGACATGATTTTCAAATGGATATAAAATTGAGCCAGATTGCAATTGTTGTGGCCTAGCAGTTGAATGGCATATGTCTCATTGTTCCTATAAATAGAAGTTTCACATTTCAAATATTTTGTAAATATACACTAACTCTCAAAACCTTGGGTTTTGTCCCATCTCCTGGATTCGTTTTGCACAAACAAACAGGGACAATGCACTGGGTTCTTCTGTTCTCTCTCTTCCTCTGTCCTAACCGCTGTCCCTCTCCGATTGGCTGAAATTTGCGTGTGAGTCTGCAGTCTTACCTGCGAGTCCTGTTTGAGTTTTTCAGGTCACTCAGTCCCTAAAGATCTCCCTCTCCGTTCTCTGTCCCCATGTACCCTTACACTTTCACACAATTGTGCTGCTCTGTTGAATAAACATTTCAGCCTATGGCTGTTACATATTGTGTTGTCACAAATTGTCAAGTTGCACTACCGTTCAGAAATGTGGGGTCAGTACTTTTTTTTTTTTTTTTTTTTTTTTTTTAAAGAAGAATCAGCAAGTATGCATTAAATTGGTCAAAAGTGACAGTAAAGACATTTGTAATGTTACAAAAGATTGCTATTTCAAATAAATGCTGTTCTTTTGAATTTTCTAGTCATCATGGTTAAAATATATATATATATATATATATATATATATATATATATATTAAGTACAACTGTTTTCAAAATTGATAAGAAATGTTTCTTGAGCAGCAAATCAGCATATTAGAATGATTTCTAAAGGATCATGTGGCACTGAAGACTGGAGTAACAATGCTGAAAATTCAGCTTTGCATCGCAGAAATGAATTACATTTTAAAATATATTCAAATACAAAACAGCTATTTTAAATTGTAATAATATTGTAGAATATTGCTGTTTTTACTGAAGTTTTGATCAAATTACACTAGTCAACATTTGAAGTGGATCAAAAACTTTCATCAAAGTTGTCCTAAAACCTAAAACCAAAATGCGTTCTTGTCTTAGGACAACTTTGATTAACTTTTTTGATCCACTTCAAGTGTTGATTACTGCATTACAGCCTTGGTGAGCATAAGAGACTTCTTTAAAAAAATATATCTGTCATACTTTAAGGTCCAATTCTCACTATTAACTAACTATTAACTATAACTTCTGCCTCAATAAATTCCTAATTACTGCTTATTAATAGTTAGTAAGGTAGTTGTTAAGTTTAGGTACTAGGATTAAGGATGTAGAATTTGGTCATGCAAAATATGTGCTAATAAGTACTAATAAACAGCCAATATAGTAAAATGCATACTAATAAGCTAATAGTGAGAATTGGTCCCTATAAACTAAAGTGTTACCAAAAAATCTTAGTGTCACCAAAGTTGCAGAAATAATGACCTGTTCAAAGAATGAGTCCTGGTGAAAATCATGGGAATTAATAAAATCTGTAAAATCAAGGAACTTGTTCTTATGAATATATAAGTTTTTGGTAACACTTTATTTTAGGGTCTCTTAACTAGTTGCTAATTAGCATGCATATTAATAGAATATTAGCCATTTATTAGTAGTAATTAAGCACATATTAATACCTTATTCTACATGACCTTATTCTATCTACATCCCTAATCCTACCCAATACCTAAATTTAACAACTACCTTACTAACTATTAATAAGCAGCAAATTAGGAGTTTATTGAGGGAAAAGTCATAGTTAATAGTTAATAAGTGTTCCCTATTCTAAAGTGTTACCAAGTTTTTAACTGATCTAGTAATTCGTTGAAACTCCATGGTCATATAGAGTAAAACTAATACATGAAATACATACTGTCTGTTGTAATATACCTGTACAAACAATTGTTAATTTGTACATTGTTATTCCTTATTTACTTGTTCTATTTTTATTCTTTTATCATCTGTGTTTTTTGTTCTGTCATTGTCATTCTGTTGCACTGTGGAGGCTTCTGTCACGAAAACAAATTCCTCGTATGTGTAAACATACCTGACAATAAAGCTCATAAAGCTCATTCTGAAATAGCACAGTAATTTAAATCGGTTAATTCAAATGATTGTTAAATGAAGTACAAATTGAAATCTTCACCAGCAATTTTTGCTCATTTATTTTAAAAAGATCAATTTATTCAAACACCTGGAAATTTCAGTGCAATGGAAATATACATTAAATAGTCAGAAAGGGTGTGGAAAGGGAAGCCCTGCCCTAAACTCATTCTATTGGTTGAACTGTTGCTGAGCGGATTCTCAAACAAACAGGTGTTTTAAAAACACTACAGTGTTTACACTTTTCTGCAGGATCAGTCTACGAAAGACTTACTCATTGTTGTCTCTGTATATTAAGCTTGAATATTAGAAAGTTTAACAATGAAAAATCTTTAATACACACATCACCTGTGTGATCACACCTTAGAGGCCCTGCAATGTCCTGTGGTCTGCATAATGCCATTGGCATCATGAGTGCGTGGTGTAGGGCCTGTAGCCGTGGGTTTATTTATGGGATGTGCTAAATTTATGCCTGTTTGATGGACCATGTCAGGCATTCTTTTCATGTAAACCAGAGAGAATATAGGACCAGCACAGGGAGGGACTGTAGGGCAACCCAAATGTCAGGGGCAGCCCAATTGAATGCTAAAGCAGCTTGTAAGATGAACTCATTGGAGCATGAGTTATTGACTTTCAGTTCTCAGAGCCGTACAGCACTTTGTCTTGCAGTCAAATGTCAAGCGTTTGTTTTAGTTCAGAATGCAGTGGTATTTTAGCTATGTTACTGACAGGCCTTTTGTAGTTTTACTGAGTCTTCAAGATTTCATTTCCCAGGGAATGTTTTAGGTTTTCTTTTTTTTTTTGTTCTTTTCAGTTTTGTCTTCAGTTAAAAATAGCATAATTAACTAAATGTGTACATGATGTTTGCGTTTGTGCATTTAGGACGTTCCAAAATTGATTGTGCTTTTAGAAATCCACTGGGAATAGCAATAGGGAACTCGATGTATAATCATTCACGTGGTTATTGAACAGGTCAGAGGTCAAACCGTCAAACCTGATCCTTTACCCAGAGGGAACATCTAATTAATGACCTAACACAGCGCTCATTCAAATTCCCTTAAGTTAACAGAGAATAAGGTGTATCTATTATCAAGGAGAGCTTTTAATAAATCATTTCACAGCCCAGTCTCATTGGAAAAACGTGTCTGTGGTGACATTTCTGCAAAATGATTCTAAGTTGCGTCTTATATGTTTTGCGGCACTTAAATGTCCAGTGAGTTAAGCTAAAAGTGAGTTAAGTTTTATGAAAAGTAGATAAATGGAAATCTAAGATAAATGCATTATTGCACTGGTTGTTGAATGTATCACAGCAATTTGGAAATGAAACGTTCCGGTGACTGGTGCTATAAGATTAGTGCGTTATCATGTTAGAAAATAACGTACCACCTACACTAAACCTAACCGATAGTGTTAACAACAGCAAACAAAAAAATAAAACACGTTTCCTAAAGCATTTATACTATTTCAGATTGATTCTATTATCCGCATCACTGTACCAGGTGAGCTACCGAGCAAGTTTACTACATCAGAAAAGCCATATATAGATGAGATCACATCATGTAAACATAGTATTATGCAAGTAACTGTGCAAAAATGTTTTTATTAATCAATAATTTTCTACTGTAATGATAATTTCAGTGCCAAGTTGTTTTACTGCCACTAGTGGTCATTTAAAATGAAAACTAGTGAATAATATGTATAAGTAAGTTTTTGGAGTTTTGCAAACATGTAGGTAGAGCCATGTTTTCCCAATGAGCCTATATTTCAAATTCTAAACTGTATGTGTGTTGGAGCGAATCAGTCTTGAACAGTTAAACCCTCTCACCATGTATCACCTTTGATATTTAGTGTTATTGAATTAGGACAGTAAATTTGTTTACAGAGGGCACCAATATTTAATTGCTTGTCTCTTAAAACTAATTAGGCTCCTTGTTGATACATATTGATTGTAATTGTTTAATGGTGCGGAAGGAGTTTATTTATACTGTAAAAATGTCAGGACATTAACCTCTAGAAATCACAGGAAAAAAGCCTCAGACAGACACACAGACATGCTCTGATGAAGACAGCGAGTTGCATGGGACAGACATACATTTGCCCACTTTCCGATCAACCCATATCCACCTCCCCACCCCCTTCTCTCTCTCTTTCTCTCTCTCTCTCTCTACGTCAGGTCTTCAGCCTTGAGCTTCAACAATCAATGCAGTAATTAAGAAAGAGGCAGAGAGAGAGGAGGCCTTTACTCGGCTGGAGTCAGCACTCTACCTCTCTTTCCATCCCTTTCTTTCCCATAATCCTCCAACCGTCACGCCAAAATGCTTCCATTGGATGCTTCCATCCTTATTTTCCCAATTCATTTTTGTTTCATTCATTGCTGTGTTAAAAACACATTTTTTAATTCCTCCCTCTTTATTTTACTTCCTGCAGTTTTTGGTGACGGGACAGTGGCGTCCACATGCATTCAAACGCAAAATCTCTTGTTCTTGTGTATTTTAAATGCATGCAATTGTGTGGAAAGCCAATATACCTGTAAGACATCATGACTAGATAATTACAATCGATTCAGTCTATGCTTCTGCACTCTTTAGAGGGTGGTTTGAGGTTGATGGTAGTCTCCCTCTGCTGGTCATCGCCAAAAAATGTAAGTGTGAGGTCTTGTGTCACTGGGAAACAGTCAGAGAGTTCTGTCAGAAGGAGATCTGGTGGAGTATCTTATGAACAAACTAGTAAAGGAAGTGGGATGCACATAACTGAATCTATAAAGTATTTATCTCCTGTCAAGCGTAAGAATTTCCTATCTGTAGGGGCGTTGTGTGTCCTTGCATGTGCATGTATTTGTCTACTGCATGTGGTTCTCATTCGTTCTGTGTATTGGGATGAGGGCATGATATTAGACAGAAACGATACGTGCATCCCAGTAGGTGAATTGCTGTATCTTGCTGCATTGGGAGTGGAACGCCTGCATTAAAGGCTTTTTCGCAACAGGATGGAGAACACTGCAGCAAAACTCCTTTACACTGGAGCTCCGCAATACACCACACTAGATGATGATGTCACTCATGCGTTTGCAAACACTGTTAACCTGCTTACACTGACAAAATGCCTTCGCTGACCAATCAGTGGTCACCTCTTCTCTGTCCTCTTGGTATTTTTTGCAAATAATTACAACAAAAAATGAGTTCGTAAAATGACAAATGACCCTTATTTTTAATATAAAATTATATTTTATGTAATTTAATACATCCTGGAAATTATACTTTAAATAATACAATGTAGGTATTCATATTTACATTTTTTTAAATTGTTTTGCTTTATTTATTTTTTTTCATGTGCAGTGCATCACATCATTGATTTATAGGCTTGAGCAGCACAAGTGAATGCATCTAATATAGGAAATAACAATTTATAATCTCTCCCTAATAAATTATCTACATCCCAATCCAACCTTCTGGGTTACACCTCACTTCTAATCCAAGTCTTATCTTTGGACTTCTGAAATTCTGCTGTTGCTTTGCTGTATAAAATGTAATCAGTTTTGAAATCACATGCGAGTAATGAGTAATAACTCTTATGCTCACCAAGGCTGCATTCATTTGATTTAAAATGCTGTAAAAACACAAATATTGTGAAATATTATTACAGTTTAAAAGAACTGTTTTCTATTTGAATATATTTTAAAAATGTAATTTTTTCCTGTGATGGCAAAGCTGAATTTTCAGCAGCCATTACTGCAGTTATCAGTATCCCATAATCCTTCAGAAATAATTCTAATATGCTGATTTGGTGCTCAAGAGAAATTTTGTATTATTGTCAATGTTGAAGACAGTTTTGCTGCTTAATATTTTTGTGAAGAACTACATTTATTTGAAATAGATTTTTTTTCTAAAATCATAAATGTCTTTTGCTGTCACTTTTGATCAATTTAATCCATCCTTGCTGAATAAAAGTTTTTTTTTTTTCAAAAAAAAAAAATATTATTAAAAGTATTTCTTTCCTTCAAATCTACTGATCTAACTAACTAAAAAATAAATAAATAGAAAAACGCACATGTAATAATGTAAAAACAACTTCTGATGTAACTTCCTGATGTTACTTCCTTTATTTTGTTTTGACCCACTAGAAATCTGAATCTGCACTGTCCTGTACGAGGTTAAACTGAATATTAGAGACCTGAGACCTCAGTAGAGCAGATGTGAATCTCTCTATAGCAGGCCTACTTACAAAGAACCAAAGGAGAACTGAAAATAGAAATTAGACCACAGCAGACAGGTAAAAGAGAGAAGGAAAGGAAGCTTTAGAGTGATTAAACAGGCTGTGGAAGAGAGGGAAGAAAGGGATGGATGACGGTTTAGAGAAGAGATCTGAGGTGCTGGATTAGTGGTCAGATGGCCCTGTTTTTAATATGAGGAGAATTTCTCACTAATGGACATCTAGAGGACTTCATAGGAATTCAATGAGAAACCCATCAATGCCAATTCTTTTGGCTGGCATTGAGCTTGGTTTGACTGAAGGACAGCAGGAGAATGTGTTCAGAATGATAAAGGTGGTGATGGCAGCTCAAGAACTGGTCATTGTGATCTCAATTTACACTTGTAGTGCACAGCCAATATTGAACATAAATCATATGGGTTTACATTAAAATCAGATGCACTGAAAGAAATTATCATCTTTAGCGCAGTTTTTTTTTTTTTTTTGGTAACTACAACTTGCCGGTTGATCTTCAGCCGCAAAATGGAGACTTCACTGAAACCATCAACATTTGCCAGCCATGTGTACAAAAATCCTGGTACTTTGTCATGCAGGACTGTTAGCAGCACACATCTTTTTGTGGCTGCATCATTGACCAGTAAGTTTTTTTTTTTTTTTTTCTTCTGCAGAACCAATTAAATATCATTTAGCTTTAATGTGGTCAAAGGATGACATGAAGATCCTGGGAAGTTTGTGACTTGGGAAACTGTATTTACAACGTCATGTGCATTCAAATCACTTTGGTGCGGAGCAAGATGGTAATGTACCTTACACATGAGGTATATTTCTGCTTTTTATCCAATTTATGAAGGTACTGTAAACTCAGTTGTTATGTATTTTATTATAGTTGTACAATACTATTGTGTCTTGTATGCGTAACATAGTTAGTTTTATTGTAAAAAAACAGTAGGCTGTATTTTATAGACATATATATTTATATATATATTTTAAGAAACATTTGTAAAATAAGAGACCAATGTACCATGGCATTTTACCCATATATTCGAATTAAACACTTTGTGTTTTTGCATTGTATTGTTTAAGGAGTAAAGGAAAAGTCCAAAGACTTTGGCAGACAATTGCTAGTATTTTTTCTGTTTTTCTATAAGGTATCACTGTGCTTGTGAGGTCCACAATGCCATCAACTGCGTACCATGTCCATAAAGGTATAGTCCAGTGAAAATTCTGTCATCATTTACACACCCCATTCTTCTGCAGAACACAAAAGATATTTTTACGAACTTTTTGTCCATACAATGGACAAAAAAACCCCGACTCCCACTTGGCTCCTTTTCTAAAAATCTTCTTTTGTGTTCTACAGAGTTAATTACATAAGGGCGATTATTTGGTGACATTTAATTTTTGAGTGCAACCCTTTAAGGGTGTTTACACGTGTAGTTCGGTTCTCTTGATTTGTTTGGTCCTGACCAAAAAAAAAAAAGTAAATGATACATTCAGTCCTGGTTTGATTAGCGTTCCCATTGTGATTTTTAACACTGAACCTGAAGATAAAAAAAAAAAAGACAAAGATGCGGTCACAATCTATTTTGGACAACTATTCTGACATGTATTTTGTGAATTACTGAGTATCTAAAACTGCTCTGTGCTGGGCTAAGTGCTCTCATTGTGTACATATGGTGGTATTTTAACCAGCTGATAACTCACGAAGAGCTTATAAAATGTATAAAGGAATCAAAATAGAGCCAGGAATTCCTCCATTGCACACAGAGATCGGCTGCAAGGAGACGGCAGCTGAGCATTTTGTCCTTTTTAGGGTTACATCTTGTGACATCACATCCTGTTTTTAGGTTGTTAGATGTCTGCACTGCATTCATATATCAGTCAAACTGCACCAGAGTTCATATGGCAGCATTCACACTTATTCAAAATGATTCAAACTGCAGAGAATTCGCACCAGAGTTTGTTTTAATCAAACCTACCAAGTATAAGCACGCATATATGCTTGCACTCCAAAAATCTCAAGTCACATCTGAGCTGGATATACAAAATGAAAATGTTTGATTCCAGGTCAGACACCCAAGTGAAGAAGTGTGTATATATATTTGTGCATATCTAAAATAAAGAGAGATATCACAAAGCTCCAGGTTCACCTCGAAAGAGAGGCCTGTGACTGCAGAGAGACTAAACTGCAGAGCAGCAATTTTTTTTTACCCTTGGATTGCCCTAATTATACAGTGCATTGATTTTACAATGCATCCATGGATTGATTAGCAGTGCCTCTCACTCTGTGCACCCCTCCACCTCCTACAGGAAGTACTGTGCATGCCGGCACTTTCTGATCTCGTGCGATCTCTCCCAGGGGTGAGAAGACTGCACCTACTTTCCACTGACCTCCCCTCTGTCGTTCCCTCTCAGCTCCGGATCCCTAAGAGTGTCCTCTCGGCGGTGGCAAATGAGGTAGAGAGAGCAAGTAATAATGAAAAGAAGAGCAAAATTGCTCTTTATCAAACTCCGCTCCTTTATGAAAAAGAAAGGAGAACGGCAGACGAGTGCAGGGAGATCAATTGCTCTGGGTGGGGAAACAGGAGGCAAACAAGATGAAGAATGCATTTAAAAATCAATTACACAGTAAATATGACACAAGTCAGCCATGACGGCCTCAGGGGAGGATGGGAAAATAAGGTTCTTGCCTGTACTCTGGTAAATTCATTCTCAATGAATAAATTATTATTTTGATGTGGAGGGCATTAAAAAGAAAATACGCATGGTGCCTGTGTTAACACAATGTTATTCCCTGATGACATTGTGTGTTATTCATTTCTTCTATACATTTTTGCTTACAATCCTTCTTAGAAAGGCTTTAGTGCAAGATATTACCCAAGAGGGTCATACACACTTTCATAGAGAAAGGTGCAAGCCCTTCTTATAGCTATTAAGCCTACATCAGCTCTTCTATTACCTTTATTAATTTTATTCATTCATTTATTTATTTATTTTTAGTTTTTCCCCTTATTTAAAACATTTGTTTAAAAATATGTAAAAACCTTGGAATGAGGGTTTTTAGCTAGAATTTGAAGCTTCATAAAACACGCACATACACACATTGTAAAAAACTTTCAATAGGCCTATACTCACTTATACAGTACCTATATAAATCTACACATATAGCCTATCTAGATTTTTGTCGACCCTATGTATGTTCAAAAGTTTATACTGTCCAAAAATTACTTTTATTTGACTAGTAAAAGGGAAAAGTCTATTAACGAATAGGCTTGGACTAGCAACAGCTTTGGGCTATCTTGTATTTTAAGCATTTATTTAGAGAGGAACCGCACACAAGGTAATGAAGGGCATCGATCCAGGTTGCTTTATTAACGGGACGGGCTTCTGAAGCGCTAATAGGACGCCACTTATTCTGTGGAGGTTTAATTAGCCTCGCGTGGAAAATGTGCTTACTGCGCGCGCTGCCACTCGGCCGTCGCCTCACACCCCGCACACACGCTCATTTCACGGGCCGCTGGGACCGAGATCAAGACAGCGAGGCCCTTCTTCATTCAGCTATAGCGTTCATTAAAGAGACGGCGAGTTTGTCCCCTTTTGTCGTCCCTCTCTGTCACTTTAGATGCTGATTCTTTGCTATTGGCAAAATCATGAAGTCGCTGTTGTCTCACTTGCTAACAGTGATCTGTCAAAAGTGACCTGCCATTGCGGAATTACTTTGTGCTGTTTTTGTATGAGTTTATTCATATCAGTAGCCTTGGTATTAAGTATTCATTAGAGGTGTTTTTTCCAGGACTCCACCAGTGCTAAAGGTTAATGCAACTATGATTGCTCGTTATAGTGCACTGACTTCCATTTAATATAATAATTGTGAATGAATGGATATGTGAGTGAATGAATAATGAATAATAATTCATTTACTTCACAGAGACATTGATTTTTAAAAATTACATGAAAATCTTTCAGTATTGACCTACTGTGAGCTCCGAGGTTGTTAAATTATGTTTCTGTACTACCCACAGGTCAGTGTAATTTCAGCTTCATAAAAATAAAAAAAATAATAAAAATCGTGTTTAATAGGCCTACTTGAATTCCAAGGGAAGAACTAGAAACACTAGTTTAAAGGTTGGTATATATAAATGTATATGTTGCCAATTTATATGTTTATTTTATTTGAATGACAGCTAATGTTGAAAGATGTTTTTTTTTTTTGCCTCTTGCATATTGTTGTCATTATCTGGTCATCTACTGCTGATTCTAACAAACCACAACCCCTTGGAGAACATGAATGGACCATTTGGACATTATTTCAGAATAAACCCTGTTAGCCTGTCGGTTGGGCTGACCAACTTACCTACAGATGTTAGGACTGCCAATTCCTATAATGAACCTATTCTGAGGGTTCATGAAGTAATGGATTGATTTTATAGTGAATATAGCACTTTTGGATGCGTTTTCAGAGTCTTGTTTTAGACAGACCTCTGCAGGCATATCTGTGGCATGTTGATACTCTTTAGTGCTGTCCGAAAAATGTGAACACTGGAGCTTGCATTTCTCCGATCAAACACTGACCCTTTCATACATAAATTATTTGATGACTTCTTCCAGGAAATGCCCACTCCACTCATTTTATACCCCTGTCTGACTGCAAACAGGATTGTAGTGCTTTTGACACTAAGTGATTTCTGAGAAAGTCGATAGTATTGCAGAATTAATTGGGATGAATCTGAGTAACAGTGGATATTTGTCACAATGTATGAGTGAAAGATTCAGTTCTGTTCTCCTCACTGAAAGTCAATTGGCCTGTTCATGTTTCTCAATCACAAAAATACTTTTATTTGATCTAGTTTCACAGAAAATAGTTTGTCGCCATCCATAGTCTGGACCAAATGAAACAATGGAAACCCCTACTTAAATGTGGTTTGTTGTGTAAGGGTAAATGAAAAAGCAAAAGCAAGTATTTTCCCAACTGGCATATGGCCACAGCTCGAGATTAGTGATGAAACACATTTGTGTGTGTGTGTGTGTGTGTGTGTGTCTGTGTGAAAGAGACACTAAGTGCTTGTGTGATGTGTCTCTATAGACTCAGTTGTGCTTACTAAGGTGGTGCCCCAAAATAGATCAGGAGAGCGAGAACTCCTTTAACCCACACACACACACCAGCAGTCTGATAAAGACCACCGGGATCTCTGACAAACTGCATACGCACTGATTTTCCACTCTGTCCGGATCGTGTTTCCCTCTGGATACTCTTCCAGCTGCCTTTGGATGTGGCTCCCTCATAAACAATGCTATATCAACTTTAAAATTGTGTCTCCATTGCTTTACAGAAACATTGGAGAATTTGTGTGTGTGAGCTAAGTGGAATATTTTTTTATTTTTTTTTAAACCAGTCAGGGACAATAAAAGGATATTTTTTACTTGAACTTTAGCAGAGAGACCTTGGGTTTAAAGGAATATATATAGTTGAGAAAGTTTTTTATCAACTAAAGTTAGTCTCATGATGAACTATTCTCATTTTATCCTATCTATCTATCTATCTATCTATCTATCTATCTATCTATCTATCTATCTATCTATCTATCTATCTATCTATCTATCTATCTATCTATCTATCTATCTAGCTAGCTATCTATCTATCTATCTATCTATCTATCTATCTATCTGTCTGTCTATATAATTCATCTTGGAGGTGGTTAGTTCTTTAATAAGGATTGATTAATTGAAAAGAAAATATATAAAGTCAATCTCATATTGTTGAGTACTTTTGTACTTTTGTGGTTTTATCATTTGATTACTTGGACTCTGCATAATCTGCAATAGACCTTGCATAATTATTATTTTTTATTATTTAAATTATGCATTTAAATTAAGAATAATTGTAGTTTGTCTTACGGAAGCAATTAGACATATTTAGTTCAAATAAATTACACTGATTTTTCTGTTAATTGTGGTTTTATATTTTCTCATCATTTGATTATCTGAACAATTACAGTTTATGGCTGAACTTTCAATATATTAACAAAAAATATTAATGTCCTGTGGAAACTGTTAGACAAAATAATTGATACATTAATTATCCTATTCAAAGTAAGTATCTTAATATCATGTGTTGCTTCCTTCACAATTACTTCAAGTTGAAGACCTGATTGCTACTCAGAACAACAGGGATTCAACTGAGGCTATTATAAAAGCCAGTCATTGATGCCTGAGAATGTTAATGAAACAAGGGTATTTAAACTTTTGAATAAAATCATTTGTGTAATTTGAGTTAAATTTGCCTGGTAGACAGTATATATAAATATCCTTTATGCAGCTTTCTCAAGGCAATACTAAAAACAAAACACTTTTTTTTTTTTTTTGATCACGCTTCTGTTTGCAAATGATAAACATCTTACAATTCAAAGTGTATGTAAACTAATGAGCATAACTGTATTTGAAAGGTGACATCTCATCTAAAAAGCAGAAGTCTGTGTGTGTGTATGTGCATGTCTGTGTGTGTGTTTGGCTTAGAGGTATATGTACTAGGACGATGGGAATCAATCGAACTCTTATCTATCCCTTCCTGCCTCCCTCTTTGTGTTTGATGAGCTTTCTGAGGTCCATTATGTGTTGGTGGTGATTTGCTCCCTCTGCTTTATCTGGTGAAGTGCTAGCTAATATGATTACGGAGCATACACTAAAGCACCCTGTTCGCCTGTCTCAGCTCTTCACACTCACAACCATTTAATCAGTCCCCTGTGACCAGAGAGGGAGCGAGAGAGAGATGGATGGATAGATGGACGCTGGCAGTCAAGGTCTCTGACTTGACACATCTTTAAATTTGCCTTGTTTTTTTCCTGTTTAGCCTGTTAGTGAATATATTTGCATTTTAAACAACAATAACAAAACAACAACAACAAAAAAGAAATGTGTTTATACAAAATAAAATAATGCATTGAAAATAATAAATAAAATTAATAATGCATAAACTGATAGTGAATAATCCAGTTATAGTCTACTGCTCATTTCATAAATCCTTCATTGGAAGGTTTAATATTCAGAATATTGAAATTCTTACCCTCATTTTTTTTTTTTTTTTTTTTTTTTTTTTTTCATGATTAGATTACAACAAACATCTTTATTTGAGAGAAGAAAAAAAAAACCTGAATGTTTTGCTTAAATGAACTTTACAAATTGGGGCATTAGTACTGCAGTGAAGTATGAAACATTTCTCCCTTCCTTGTATTGGTTTACTAAACCTTATGTTTCTGCCTTTCTAAATTAAAACAACAAAAAAAAAAGGTTTCCTATGGGGCCGAAACATTTTACTTCACTGGAGATGTATGTCGTCTATATCGTTTAAGTCCTAGTGAAGTGAAGAATGGCATATAACGCAGAACCTGTGACTTCATGATGACTGGGGCCAAAATACTGGGGCGTAAATACTGTAAAATTGCGCCACCTAGTGGGTAGAGAAGGAAAGGGCTGCTTGATATTATTGAAGCAAAGAGCAAAGGATGCAGGAGCGGTGACGCGCGACTGAAATGAGTTGCGGAAAAGCTACTTATCAAACTATAATAAATCATGTCTAGGTACATTTCAGGCAAACATTATTTATCCATTTGTCATTTTTCATTTAAATAATTTTCACATTGTATAATTTGAACAATCCAACATTAAATACGTGTTATTGGTTTATGATTTGAACAGTAGCCTACAAGATCAACGCGAAAGTAATTTTGCTCTTTTGAAATGTGACTTTCCAAGAAGTTCATGAAAAACATTTAGTGTTCATGACAGACTGTTTGAAAGATGAAGAATCGGATAAAAAGCTGTGAATAACCAGGGGCGGATTATTATTGTTTTTCTTCACGCCGTAAATAAATAATATGAGACAGTAGCCTATGCTTATCCTATAAAGAAGAAGAACTGTAGACTAAATCTCCATGACACTGAGCGTCAGTATTTCTGAAACGCTTCTTACTAAAGCTGTGATTATTAGGCTATTAATAGTACTAATTACTTTAAGCGAGGAAGCCACAAGAATACGTGCAGTTTCCACGTTTGGTAGCATTTTTGGACTCTATGCGAAAGTTTCAGTCTTTCAGCACCTTTGGACCTTCAGCTTTAGTTACCAGTGTTGCACGCTTTTGTACATGTTGTTGTTTTAAATAGTTGGATATAATTAGGTTCGATAACATAGATTCGATTTCTTTGTGAACACCTTTGCTGTTCAAATGTAAGCTCGGGGCTCAACACTAGTCGCATGACTGTTGGTTCAATCCTTCTTTTATGCCAAAAATCATTAGGATATAAAGATCATGTTCCATGAAGATATTTTGTAAATTTTCCTACCGTAAATATATCAAAACTTAATATTTTTTTTTAGTAATATGCATTGCTTTATTTGGACAGCTTTAAAGGCGATTTTCTCATTCTTTTGATTTTTTTGCACCCTCAGATTCCAGATTTTCAAATAGTTGTATCTCGGCCAAATATTGTCCTATGCTAACAAACCATACATCAATGGCCTATTTATTATTTATTCAGCTTATAGATGATACATACATCTCAGTTTCGAAAAATTTACCCTTATGACTGGTTTTGTGATCCAGGGTCACATTTGTGAGGAAATGTAATATTTTGATGTGGCCACTGGGGTTTATAGGCAGATTCCTGAAATGATCACATATGATTTGACAGATTGAATATTGTGGTTCAGTTCATGAAATATTTTGTATTATCCAGAACTCAGTAATAGCACATAGAATGCCATTTCATTATTAGCCAGCATCGGACCTGTTAGGTGTTGTGGTCTCCTGAATGATATGTGAGTGTGCAGGGTCCACATCTTAACAAATATTACACATGTACATACCTGCATTTTTACAGCTTTAGCATCTTTTTCCAAGAAGGTGTGCGTGTGTGTGTGTGTGTGTGTGTGTGTGTGTGTGTGTTTGTATGATAAGGAATGTGAACTCTCAGCAGAATGACTCAGGTAAGCTGCCAGCTCAGGCCCAGTGACACTTGCGCAACTCCTCTGCACCACATCAAGCAAACTCCACCTCTCTCTCACTCACACTCTCTGTGAAAACACATTTAAACGCGTTATAACAGAAAACGCGTTTATAACAGATACATACATAAACCTCTTCGTTTAAGCCAAAGATGACCTCTCTCTCGCTGTCTCTCTTTCTCTCGTTTCTGTCTTAGGGTCATGGATGGGAAAGTAAACAGACGAGGGGATATTTAAAGCACCAGTGGGGAAGGACACCGTTCTAGCTCCATTCAATGCAAATTCACTTCTCTCTGTCAATGAGTCACTATTGTCACCTTAATTAACCAGAAGAACTGAAAAAAACATGGAGTGAACTTTGACATTTTGGCTTTTGTAGTGAGGCGTTTTGTAGTGTTACCTAATGCACCGCTTTGTGTAATTAGTGACAACATAATGAGAATTAGCAAAACCTTATTAATGTGACTGTAAAAGATTAGTATATTAAAAAGTAAATCAGGAACATAAATGAACCAGATTAGATCAATAAAAAAAATCGATCAATAAAAAAAAAAAAAAAATGCTGCAAAATGGTACGAAGACAATTAATAGAATAATACAATTACACTACTGTTAAAAAGTTTGAGGTTAGTAAGTTTGTTTTAATGTTTTGGAAAGGTTTAGTGTCACATAATCATTCAGAAGCCATTCTAATATGCTGATTTGGTGCTTTTGTGGAAACTGATTTTTTATTATTTAATAATTTAATTAATTTTTATTTATTATAGTTATTTTTTTCAATGAATAAAGTTCAAAAGAACGGTATTTATTTGAAAAATCTTTCATAACATTATAAATGTCTTTGTCACCTTTGATCAATTTAATGCATCCTTGGTTTGTAAAAAGTACAAAAATCCTATTCCTTTCTTTTTTTCTGTCATTTTCTCTTTCTCTGTTTCTTCCACTTTTAGTGATGTTTTTTCACTTTATCACTGTCAATGATTTATGAGACTGAATCTTTGTCCTTTGATTATTGCTAGTAAGTACATTAACAACTAGTAAAAACTATTCATAAATGATTAATTAATTTGATATGTTCAGCAATTACTGCTTAAAAAAAGAGCATATGAACTGATCTGACTATTTATTTATTTATTTATTTTTAATTTTTTTTTAATTTATTTATTTATTTATTTATTTATTTTTTGGACTAACTCGACTAACTTTTTTCATTTATCCCAAACAGCATGTCTATTCTTGTTTACAGGATTTTCTTGCTTCATCTTCTTACCAAGCTACATTCAGGACACATTAGTTTTGTATATTGTTTTTGTATACATTCTCATACATCATGGTTAACAGATAAAACACCTGATATAGATAACACTATCACAAATGTGATTTGTCAAGTCAGTTGTAGTAATGGCTTCACTCACTGAGGGAGGCAGTGAAGAGTAAAGCTGACCATGTCACAGTGAATTCATCAGATCTGATCAGATTGGATGTGTTGGTTTAGAAATCTGATCATTTTGGTAGTTGGAGCAGTTTAACAGAACTTGTATCATACAGTGATTATTTGTTATATTCACTGGTCACTTTTATGCATGCACATAGTCTACTCTTACATACTTTTCTCTGTTATGGATCCGGAGAGTTCCTGACCGTAGGGTCTCTGACTGTAATGCGGATATCATACAGACTTCCTCTGCGTGATCTGTCTGTCTGTTTTCTGCTTGAGAATTGAGATCACACACATACATACTTCTCTTCCTTTTCTCTCTCTCTCTCTCTCTCTCTCTCTCTCTTACACGAACACACACATGCACGCTCATACAGAAATGCAAATGCATTCATCTGGAAAAAACCTGGACAAGATCTAATGCAGTAATAAATCACAAACATCAAAGGCCATATTACAGTCAGGATTGTTACAACTCGTAAAATGACATTTTATTAAAGTTTTAAATTATGTTTAAATATAAACACACTGAACTGCCCCCTTAGAATTTTTTTTTTCTCTATGGTATAACCTTAAAAGCTCTAGAGGATATACAAATTTATGGGGTTCTCACACTGCCTTCAAAAAGTTTTGAAAGTTAGAAATGATTATACTTTTATTCAGCAAGAATTGATAATAATAAGAATTTTTTTATTGTGCAACAAGTCAGCATATTAGAATGATTTCTGAAGGATCATGCGACACTGAAGACTGGAGTAATGATGCTGAATATTCAGCTTTGCATCACAGAAATAAAATATATTTTTAAACATTTAAACAGAAACACCTAATTTAAATTGTAGTAATATTTCACAATATTACTGTTTACACTCTTTTTGATCAAATGTAGCCGTTTTGAGCATACGAGACTTATTTCAAAGACATTAAAAATCTTACCAACCCCAAACTTTTGACTTTTTTATTCTCTAAAATGTGTTATTTGTCAATTTTGTTCTGGATATTTTATTCTTCTTCAGAATATCCTTCCAGATGGTAAATGTTGGATTTCTGCATTGAGATCTCACTGGTCATCAGCATTCTATATTATTACAGCTATTCAGTGGGTTGATATGGGTTTCTGTAGAGGCCTGCCAAATACACAGGGAACTAAAGAGCCGGACATGAAGGATGAGAAGCAGCCCAGATCAGATTACTTCTAAACCAATGTACAATTAGCACTAAACAGGTAGCGTTTGCATCTGCCAAACCCAGATTTGTTCGGCAATTCTTAATGCCAGTTTTATCTATGAAGATTTACAGACCTGTCAGTAGCCTCACACACATTATTGTCCCTCTTTTTTGTTTCTCCAACCTTTAAATGAGTTAGTTAGTCTGTGATAAGTAATTGGATTTTGGACAGCTGGTTGTAAGCTGGTGTGTGTGTGTGTGTGTGTGCGTGCGTGTGTGTGTGTGTGTGTGTGTGGTTGGGTGAAATGGTGTGAATAAGTTGTTTTTTATGGGGCCTTAGGGGGAGATATTTCACACTCTATTTAACTGTTCATTACAGCTGGTCACTACGCAGGGAAAATGTTCTGTCTTTGGACAATTATGCAGTGAAATGGTAACGGCAGAGAGCATTAAACTACAGCACATAAAGCAGAACAAAGATGGTTCCTGAATCTAATAATTACTGGACAAATGAGCTTAACTGTTTACACTGCTCAACTTCATACATTTTTGCCCTGTTATGGTCAAGACTCACAAGACTTTGATTTGTGTAGTGAATCGTAGCTTTGCATTTTGTGTGAAGCTCTGTGTGCTGACGTCATGATCCAGAGCTATTCCTGGTGAGCTCATTGTTAAAAGCCCTCTTACCTCACTGCTAGAGACTCCGTCTTTCCTTTTAAGATGGCTTTCGTTCTGTGTGTTAGAGTCTGTTTTCCTTCTTGTCATTCAGTTGCATTAGATAACTCAAGTTATCTGAATGCTCAGAGAACGGAAACCTCAAAGGGTTCTCACAGCATTTAAGCAACGTTTAACACTTTCTCGGTTGCAGAGCGTCTCTTATCTAGTATGCTGTTTTGACACTTTTTGTTTTTTATAACTTATTTTGGTAGGGATATTTTTTTAGATAAGCAGATTTTACATGATTCTTAGATTTTATTTTTTATTAGAGATACACACTTTATCAATACCATATTGGTTATAGGCTAATATTAGAGATAGTGTTATATAATATTTATATTATGATATGGATTAGAGGTATTAGATTATATTGAATATTGCTGCCTTCTAACACTCACTTAAAATTAATCTTTAAAAACTTTATTATTTATTATTATAAATAAATTTTAATGACTAATTTTATAATTAATTAAAATAAATGATTAGAAATGTATTAATACTTTATGTAATCATTTTAGCTATTTTTTTTTATCTCAGAATGAAACTCCATGTTTCTATACTGCACTTTATGTTTAGATTGCCTAAATTGATTGATTTTATTTTTCAGTCTTTTATTTTAATATTTAAGTATTTTAAGTAGTTTTTTTATTTATTGTTTATTTAGACAAAATAAAATGTAATTTTAATGTCATATAACATAAAAATAATTAGAACTATTTAGGGATATAATAGTTAACAAACTATTTTAGTAAAATAGAAGAAATTATAAAATCATGATGTGTTTATCTTGTAATTTTAAAAACGTTAACTGAAATAAGATAAAATATATAAAAAGGTTTTTGCTGAGGCAACATTTCTCATTTTAATTAAGTTTAAACTTGATGTGCTAAAACTAAAATAATTCAAACTAAAAACTTAAATAATATATATATATATATATATATATATATATATATATATACACACACATATATATATATATATATATATGATTCTCACTGAGATATAGTATCTTAATGATATTTCTGTTTATCACAAAATTATCAGTGCATCGCATCTGCCCAATTTTTCTCCATTTCTCCTTTAATAATTGTCAGACATTTCTCCTTCAATAATTGGCAAAAATACATCTTTTACATGGACAGTCACAAAACATTTGGACATTCATAGTTCAGATGAAGTATATGGTGCATTACTTTATATTAAGTAATATAAATGGTGGTGCATTTAATGCACTATGTGCAATATGTAACCTACAAAAAACTAGACTACCTTTGTTTACATTCCTTAAGTTGCCCACAGTCATAGACAACAATCTTGTCTGGTGAATGGTTGATGAATTATGGTCAGATACATGGAGTATCATGAGAGGTTAGTGGTATTGTAAAGAGGTTGCATATTTCATATCCATTCATAATCATATCTATTTGCCACTACATCCGGTATAAGCAGGCTTATCTCCTTCAAGAGATTCTGGCTGATTGCATTTAGAAAATGAAGAAAGAACAGAATAAGAGTGTGGCTTTTGTGCAGACTAGGACTATGTTAAAATTGTATGACTGAATAAATGTCATGTTTGACTCGTTTACCTTACGCACACACACACATAAAGCAGGGTCGGAGACTGCAAATGTGTACTGCAAACGCTCAATACTGCAAATACAGCATATGTTCTCAAAGACACACAGTTAAAAGTGAGATTCTTTAGCTGGGATATGGCCATATGTTCATGTGACCTGTGCCCCAGTGACTCCTGTGCCACCTCTCTGACTCACCCGGTCACGAGTCCCGTACCTGTCTGACGTGGAATCACCCCGCGCTGACCTCGATTCTGGCCCACATTCACAACCCTCCTTCCTCCCTCACACCCAGAAGAGCAGCTTCAGTCTGTGTGCTATTCAGTTACACATTTCTAGTTGTTTAGAAAGGGAGAGGAACTTCCTATACATAGACTACACATAGTACTGCATTACTTAATCCTATTGAGCCACTGAATGAAGCTGCCTTGATGTTGTGCCAATACACTAACACATAAACTGCCCATTAACACATGAGCTTCCTTGATCTTAATTGAAAGGCATTTAGTAGGTAACATATTGGTGTATTGATTTTGTCAAGCAGTTTCCTGATGAGCAGTTTTTAGTGGAATGAGTGAGCGGGCTTGGAAAAATTGCAGACATGTTCTTTTGTCTTACGCTTTGTTGCAGTTGCGTTTATATTACATATTGGTGGGCTGCTCACGAAAAGAAGGGTATGTGGCTTTACAAAGCCAGTTTCTCTGTTGATAAAGTACACAGATTTTATATTATCTGTAATCATTTTGAGCCATGTAGTCTGATAGTGACTGGTGAGATCACCTTACCACCTCCATGTTTGTCATATTTTGCAGCATAAAGTGGGATCTAAAAGTCCACATTAAAATCTCTGACTTTATTTATTTTTTTATTTTTTACATAAAAAAATAAGAAATATTCATCCCTAAAGTGAATTTCCAGTCAAAAAGAGAACATAAAAGTGTTCAAAAGTTTGTGTAATTTTATATATTTTTAAATGTATTTTTTTTTTTTTCCTGTGATGGCAAAGCTAAATTTTTCAGCAGCCATTGCTCCAGTCTTCAGTGTCACATGATCCTTCAGAAATAATTTTTAAAAAGCTTATTTGATGCTCAAAGAAAAATTATCATTATACTGATGATAATTATTATCATGTTATTATCAATGGTAATTATTATTATCAGGGCTGAATATGGTTGCTGCTTATTATTTTTCTGGTAATCGTGTTTTTTTTTTCAGGATTGTTTAATGTTTAGAGAGATGAAAAAATGAAATCATTTATTTGAAATAAAAATGTTTTGTAACATAAATGTCTTTACTGTAACTTTGGAATTTATTTAAATATATCCTTGCTGAATAACAGTATTACTTTCATTCATTCATTCATTCATTCATTCATTCATAAATGAATAATTAAATAAATCTAAACCTTTTTTGAGTAGTGGTGCAGCAGTAATGGTTCCAGTTTGAAAAGAAATATTAAAATCTAATTGATTAAAAATATACATAAATACTATTATTATTTAATAGTATTTATGTATTTTTTAATTAATTAGATTTGAAATTATTATTATTATTATTATTATTATTATTATTAAATAATAATAATAATAATAATTTATTATTAAAAAAATATCATTGATTTAGCATTTAATTGGAAAAATATAAAAATATATGAAGAGTTTATTTGCAAAAACAGATAACTCAATTTTTACAAATTTTCAAAAATCATGTTTTTTATTGTTATCATGTTTTTATTGTGTTTTATTGTGTTAGTTAGCTGTTTAACCTAGTTTTAACCTAGTCAAAATAACCCAACTGCAGTTTGATTGAGATTAATTGGAAAGCACAATGAAAAAACATGATTTTTGAGAATTGTTAAAAACAGAGTTATCTGTTTTTGCAAAAGAACTCTTCATATATTTTGGACACCACTGAATATGCTTGGTTAATATGATTCCCTATAGCCAGGGGAGGTGTTATTTTCAACACATTAATGAGAGGGCGATAATCCTGTAGTCTTTGTGTGTGATTATATTCACATTCTACTGCCTGCTTGTGTACTGGGCTTTTTAATGAGGATCAGCTCTTCAATCCACATGTTTTTGATACAAATGTTAGTGAGCATATGAGTTCATGTTGTGTATTTGTTTGTGTATGTATTCGATTATGTCTGTTGGTACAGATGCTGTAAAACTCACAAGTCTATATGTTGGATGCTCTTTCTCCATATCTAGCAGAGATGATTTAGATTTGTGTGTGTGCACTGGTAGTCCGTGGCCCTGTGGAGGCCAGTTGAATCCCATGCTGTGCCCCAGCGCTGCAGCAGAGATAGGGAGGGAGGGTGTGAACTGAGACGCACAGATAGAGGCCTGGCAGACAGGCAGACAGGAGCCAGTCTCTGCTCTCACAGATTAGCCTGACTCCAGCTCCGCATTCCCCAGCTCGCCTGCACTGGACCAAACCACACACCAGCTGCGCCAATGCACACACACAGGCTGTGATATTACACATCATTCAGTTACATACAGCCATTGTTTTAATAATCAAAAAACAATCAGAACATTCAGTTTCATCATGGTTGTTTGGTCTAATCACAATGTGCGAATTAAACGTCATGCAATATTTTCTCAAGGTAAAGCACACTAACACAACATTAAAAAAAAAATGAAGAAGCGTCAAACCGAAATCAGCATGATCATATCATCTCAAATACAAGTCATGACATTACTCCAAAACCTCATAATCTCTGTACTAAAACCACATTATCACACACAAAGTCATAACAGTCACACACTACATCACAAACTTTGATTAGTGGCTGCAGTGTCTTTAGTTATGAGCCGAACTATCCACAAAAACCACAACAGACTGACCATAGATTTATTCTGATCAAGGACAAGATTTCATTTAATCTTTGTATTCTTTGATAAATAAATATGAATTACAGAAACAATAAAACAAAAAACATCAAGCACATCATGCAAATTTGATTAAACGTTAACACAAATGTCAAGACAAAAAGAAAAGATATATATACGATAGGCCTGAAATAATATACAGAATAATCTTGTTTAATATAAAGCTTTAGTGTTTCAGTATTTAAAAAATTAATTTTAAAGTCATATATTATTTCTTTTTTAAATAAATAATAAATATATGAAAATCAGTAAACTATACATAAATAGGAAACGAAAAAAAGAATTAAGTAAGAAACAGTAAAACAAAATAGGAAATAAATAGAAATAAACAGGAAATAAATGTGAATTACAGAAACAACAACAACAAAAATGTAATTCCTGTCATAAAAATATGATTATACCTAACACAAATAGTAAGAAAAATGAAAGAATAATACAGGCCTGAAATAATATAGGCTACAGAATAATCGTTTAATATAATACTTTAGTTTTTGCAGTATTTAAATATATATATATATATATATATATATATATATATATATATATATATATATATATATATATATATATATATATATATTTAAATCATATTTTTTTCAATAAATAATGATTATATGAAAATAAGAAACCTATACAGAAGTGGATAAATATATATATAAATAAATACTGAATTACAGAAAAAATCTAACAAAATAGGAAATAACTAAGAAAAATAGGCTTAAACAGGAAATAAATAGAAACTTATAATAATATTGTTTAATATAAAGCTTTAGTTTTTAAATAATTACTTTTATAGTTATTTATTATTAAATGTTCAATAAATAATGGATATATAAAAATAAGTAACCTGTACATAAATAGGATTTGCATAATTTGTGTGAAATATAATTTGTGATGTAGCTGATATATAGCCGGAATTAAAGCTAATAACACAATATACAGGAAATGAATGGAAATTGCAATCAGACACACAGATGGAGAAATAAATTCCTCTGCAAACACACAATGTAAGGTAACAGTGGAGATGAAATTAGTCGAGAAGTACCATATATAGACAGTAAATACCTCTAAGCATTCTTGAGTTATCTCAGCCTGCTTCTAAACTTGAAGACTCAAATTCCGTTTACCTTGAAGCAACGCGCTTCACACAAACGACAGCATTACAAAGTACACTGTAAAAAAATAAAAAAATAAAAATCAAAACACCGAAACTGAAAAGCTACGTTTAATTGCTGCCTTACATCTTTAAATAAAATCAAGGGAGGGCCTTCAGTGATATACTTTTTCAACCACTTTGAATTTAATTAGGTGAGGAAAATAAAGTTGATTAAGATGTCATGGTGTGCAAAACGAAAAGAGAAAGAGAAATCGTTAAACGTTTTTTTAACTATTATAATATATCCTAGTATAATCTTATCCTGGTAAAAGTAGAATCTTTATTATTTTTGAATACTTTGACGTAGGCTAACGCCGATATAATAGGAAGATGTATGTTGTTTATCGAGAACGACCGTCACAGTTAGAAGTGTGGCTCGTCTAATAACGAGGTAAGATGAGCACATCAACAGTATTGAGGAAGAGGTAGCGAAGGGTGTCTCTTGTGCGCAGTCGTTAAGAGGCATTGAGCATTATTAATCTCCTGCTGATCCCTTCATGATTTGGAATAGGTTCATCCTGAGTGTTTCAGCGGCTACTAAAAGCTGGGGGTTAAGGCTGGGTTTAATGCCTGTCTCTCAGGAGGGGACGGCTGATACCGCGCGCTTATGAATGAGGTGCCTCGTGAGGCCCTCTCCGCGCGAGCCTCATTAGCTGTCCATCAAACTATCCCCCCCGGTCAGCCTCTGGTTATGTAAATAGTCCTTACGAAAATTATCATGGTGACTATAGTTGCCTACATAATAATATTGTTGATTCAACAGTAAATGTAATAAAAACTGTAACAATAATTTATTTATTTATTTTTTTTTTTTTGAAGATAAGCATGGGCCTATATGATTTAGGGAACCACTTTGCAGGCAAATTTGATTTGATCTTGTTCTTTGGAATTGTACCCAGACTTTTCCCCCTCAATGAGTTTATAATTGTTAAATTGTTTCCCTCAAATTTTTATCAATTTTGTAAGTTCGTTTCGTATTTTGTTTATCATTTTGTATTTCTTAGTTTCTAAATACTGCTCTCATCCTGACCCACGCATTTTAGAAAACAAATTATTATTATTTTTTTTTCAATAAATCAATAAGTACAAAATAAACAAACAAACGACGTCAGGGGATCAAAAATGTAATTAATTGTAAGATTTTTACATCATGATTTGAGTGAGAATCGTGGGTCATTGTTTTATCAGTTTCATTCTGACCGATTTATTCTATTTATAGGCTACCAACAACAACTTCGAAAGGCTGATCAAAGCATGGTCGAATCTTATTCTTGGACGTGTAATAATGTTTTAACATAGATGGAGAATAGCTGAAGAAGTTTCAATCAACCAGAACGGTGTCGTGAAAGGTATGAAATGCTAAATCAATTAGGCTAGTAGTCATTCGTCAATTAATAGAAGTAATTAGTCTGCGGTGGATTCATAACTCAAGTTTCCCCTCCTCCTTCAGTCTTCTTCTTCATTCACTATCACCTCTGCCAATCTTACTTTATCTCAGAAGACTATCAATCGAATTATTACTTACAAACACTGTTGTATACTCAGACACTTGTTTATTTTGTTTAGCTAATGGTAACAGGTTTATCTGATTTTATATACGTCATTTAAAAAAAAAATTAATAAATAACTGGGTTATGTGTTTAAATGAGTTCCAGAATATAAAATAAAGCGTAATTTGTTTAACTCATTGTAAGATTCGTCGTTCGTTATGTTTAATCACAACATGTTAATTGCAGTTAACCAGCTGTGATTGCGTTTTTCTCGCATCTTTACATTTATTTTAAAAATAAATGCGTATAAAATATGTCAAGCCGTTCTGTGACAAGGCAAGTTCATCTTTAAAAACATAACTCTTTCAAATAGACAACACAGCCTATAGAGATTTCTGTGTGTGTGTGTGTGTGTGTGTGTGTGTGTGCGTGCGTGCGTGCGTGAGTGTGTGCGTTTTTCCCAGCAATAACACACAAACAAACACACACAACTAAAACACTTGGCATTGCGCGTGACCGTTCATGTAGAACAGAATTTACTGTTCTTCTCTGCATCATTAAGATCTTGCTTTGGTTGTCTGTCAAGACGGCTGTCTGTGTGGCAGAGGTTGTCTTTCAAAAAAATAAATAAATAAATACATAAATAAAAACCGTTTAGGATAATTGAATGGATGCCAGGTGATAAATAGGCTAGCTAAATTCCCAAAATATTTTAAAAACAAAAATAATATAACCTAAAATATTAATTCATAAAACGGTGTAGATTTAGATACGCTACCACACATTAATAATCATTCATTTATACTTACTTTTATTTCAGGTTTATGTTGATGTGCCAAACCCGTGACCACATTATTTATAGGCCTATCTATTGACAAAACGAAACGGCTTCAATTGAAAATCCTCTGTGGTGATTTACTCTCAGGTATAGACGGCTTTGATAAAATGAAACGCCTGAGAGGTAAAGGAGGATTTATTTAACCGGTGTAGGTTCTCCAGTGATCAAACAGTGGCTGGCTCCCTCGCTGCAGACAGGGTGTGTGCTCAGTTGTCCTCTCCACGCGTTTGTAGCGTGAGCAATGAGTTCACAGGTCGCAACATCACTTATTAATCTCATTATCAGCGGCCTGTCGAGGAGACTGATTGGCGACCACCTTTCTGAAATTTAAAAGAAATTTACAACACTTGGTTACTTGAATTTATCACTAAATAGGCCTATCTGAGAAGTGAAATCCCTATTTGATATTTTTGAGACAATTGCTTTGCGCAGAAGAGTTTTTCGTTAATCAACCCTTTTAAAAATGAATCTAAAACGTGCGTTAGGAATTTTGTACCATCCCTTATTATTATTTTACTCAATGCGCTTTTATTTGAGAATTTATTATTGAGCGTTATCTTTACATTAGCACGTGTAAGTAATGTATTTATGTACATACATATTCAAAACTCTGTTTTTATCCGAAAAAAAGGGGAGGGGTGATAACTCAAACAATACCGCTAAGATAACAATATTTCCAACTGAGTATAATGAGTGTGATTATTGTTGTATCATCATACTAAGCTGTCGCTCGTATCTCTTATCTCTCTACAGCTTTTATAGAGAACACATCCAGATTTATCGTGCCATAAAATTGAGCTTTGCGTTCTCGCACAGAAAGCGAGGTTATTTTACTGCAACATTTTTATTTTACAAGAAAGTACAAATAAAATCCCAAGCCATTACTGTAAAACATAATGTGCACGGTAGCGCAATTAGTCCAGTGTTTTGGTATCATTTGGAACGTATTTAGACTCATTTAAATTATTTGAAATAAAGTAGTTAAATTATAACAAGTAAAAAAAGTTAAACAATGTTTTATAGCACTATAGAAAATTGTGTGATTTTTCTATTGCGCGTACGTGGATCATAGTTGCTTTGGTGCCTCAGTCAAAGCAATTTTCCAACTGCTTTAAATGTCTTTTAAAAGTTAACTTTCATCGACTTAAAAACACAATCGTTTAAAATACAGTGGACTCAGCAAATATAGATCTTACAGGTAGGAGCACACCCCTCCTCCGCAACGCACCATCTAGTTTATCCCTCGTTCTTCTCCTCCTCCATGGGTCCTACCTTTGGAGCGCGTCACGTGGTTCTGCTCTTACAAATAACTCGCAGTAAAGTAGAGAGCAAATCAGAGAACAGTTATATTAGGCATTATCTGCAGCAGCAGCTATCTCCAGACTACAGACAAGGCACAGTGACTCGTCCAAACGCGGAGAGGACAACTACTAAGTTTTTCGTGTGTCGCAGACGCGTTGAAGTTTGAATTCTGGGCTAAAATCAAGAAGAAAGACGAGACTGGGAACTTCCTCGGCGATATTCAATCAAGTCACTTGGAAAAGAGGGTTCCTGGCTTTATCACTAACCGTCCTTATCTGGTGAGATAATACAGCGAGAGCTCTTGGATGAAATTATATAAACCCTTTCCTTACAGTTATCAACGTTTTTATGTAATCTGCGTTTTCAGTGATAAAATATAGATGTTAGAGAGATTACAGTGCGGATTGATTCGATCCCCGCAGATGATTTAATGGTTCGGTATAGAGTTTTCCCAGGATATCTGAGACTGCTGCTGATAATTATTTATATCCCTATGTAAAGATATGGACAGTAATTAATGTAATTTTAGTCTATTAAATACAAATCGAAAGACACAGATAACCGAAAAATCATGGCAATTATAAGATGGTTTGTCCATCTTGACTGTAGCCAATAGCCGATGTATTTTACCTTCAGTTTATTATTGTTTATAAAATTCGATTTAGGCTATTAAATTCCTGATTTCAAAGCATTGTTGCAAATGTTGGAATAGCCTATGTTGTTAGTCAGTTTAACAATTTATGTTTCATTGAATTTCATATTTATTCTCCTTTTTTTGTATAAACCTTATCTAATTCTGCGAAAATAATTCGATTTGTTATTTTTGGTTTGCCATTAGGAATGAATTCCTTTTTCTGAGGCCGCTGCTCACCAAACCGTTGCATTGGAGATTTTGGACTTTATCGAGGCTTTTACTGCAATTTGGGTTAATTATAAGATTTCAAAACTTGAAAGGATAGCTTAGTCATTGGATACATTATGTATTCGAGTCTGGCTTTATCTTCCAACCCGTCCCCCTACGCACACGATTCCGGGAACTACATCCATCCGTCCGCCAGCTCACCTGTGTATGTGCCCACCACCCGCGTACCTGCCATGCTGCAGACCCTGCCCTACCTACAGACGTGTGAGTCCACGCATCAAGCCCACGGGCTCGGCAGTCACCACGCCTGGCCACAGACTGGCACGGAGAATTCCTCTTTCAACCCGGGCAGCCCTCATCCTCCTCCCGGTTTCTCTTATTCGCACAGCCCGCCGGTAAGCAGCAGCACCGGCAGGGACGCGGCGTATCAGAATCCGCTGGTGTTGGGTAACAGCGGCCGGACAGATCAGTATGGAAGTGCCCTGGTGCGCTCCGTCGGTGGCTCCTATTCCAGTCCGTACGCGGCCTACATGAGCCCAGAGATGGCAACCTCATGGACTCCAGGGCCCTTCGATGGAGGCATGATTGGTCTTCAGGGACGCCAGGGAACTCTACCGGGAAGGAGGTCCAGTTTAGGTAAAATGATTTTTCACAATAGTTATTATTTTTTCTCTCTGATGTAAAGATATGTACACTAACAAGACGTTTAACAAAACACTGACAAAAATAACAACGTTTGCGAACCTTTTGTCTGCATGACATTAACGCACTTCTAAAATAATTTTGCATAGGATTCTGTAGGCTTGCTTGAGTATCCTTTGGCACAAATGTCGTATTTTAAAGTTAGTTATTACATTTGGGTCGTTATTTGGCAATAGTTTAAAATCCATCTTTCTAGTCAGCAGGCAAAAATGGTTGGAATGGAGGGGGTTTCGTTTGATGCTGTGATCTCACAATTTATAGCAGTGGTGTTGAGGGTTATTTATTGCTGTCTTGGTGTTTATGTTAGACTATCGTTGTTAGAAGGCACTAGAATACCAGCTTGGCTAGGGTACGCAGGCGCATTACAAAACCTTATCAAAACAAAACTTGATCTTATTCCACTAATACACATCTTTTAATGGGCGATGCAATCACTTTAATTTAAATGTTAATTTAATTCCCTGCTATTGTCTGCATGTCCACTTGTGGATTGATGAAAGGGTCCCGTGCACACCTCATAATTGTGAGAACTATCCAAGCTACTGTCACCTTGATCAAACTTTTCTAAACAGACCATTACGGTCAGATACACATTTAGCGGCCGTTCCCTTTGAAGCTCAGTGCTTTAGGCGGACACATTTTCTTTGATAGTCCATAAAACGTCACATTTCTTTTTAAAACCGAGGGCGATTTATTCGGGCTTACATAAGGCTCGGGCGTTTGATATTGAGCAACTGCGTATTTTGATGTTTTTGCTACGAAAATTGTTTAATATAGGCCTACTTGAGTAAAGCTGGATTTTAGATTACAGCAGTCCATCAGAAAAAAACTCAACAAGATCAAATAGTCTAGACATTTTCAACAGCAAAATGACAACACATAATTTTACAAAGATTATTAATACGTTCGTCTTATTTGAAATAAATTGTTGGAGAGCGTCACGTGTCATTATCTTGATTGATGGGTGACCCCTGGATCTTTAACACTGATAAGAGCCCCATTGACATTCCGCTCGCCTGAGGCCCTCGTGCCTCGTCAGCCGTCCTAATAGACACTCCAGTGACCCTGGATATTCTCTTATTAATCCATTCTTCATTGCGTCTAGAGTTTTGTCACATTCCATACCGCTGATGCTCAGAAAACACCAGGCCTCATCTATTGGTCTATTTGAATCAATCCACACTCTAAAAAAATGCTGGGTTGTTTCAACCCAATTTTGGGTCAAATATGGACTAACCCAACTTTTGGGTTAAAAATTTAATGTAAAAATTTAACCCAACAGCTGGGTTAGTCCATATTTGACCCAAAATTGGGTTAAAACAACCCAGAATTTTTTAGAGTGCAAAATGTGGAGTTTTTACAGGGCTTTAAAAATGAAACAACTTGTATTATACATTAGGCTTTTTCTTAACACATAAATAAAAGTCTAGTTTTTATTTATTTTAGCACATATGAACATATTGGATAGGGAAATAATAACTAGGCCTATTTGAATATTCTCCTTCTTTAAATAATATTGTTATATGCGCAAACATTTTAGAACGCTCCTTTTATATAAAAATCCATAAAATGTCAGAGTGAACCCTGTTACTTTTGAAAGGTATAGCTATGCCTATATTTGAACATATTTTAAAATGTTTCAATTTAGTCTGAAATTGCGCAACACGTAAAGAATTCTTTGTGTGATAGAACGTTTTAAAACTTGAGCTTTATTTTGATAGTCAAGTCACCGCTTTAAAATGGAAAAGGCGCATATTTAAAAACACGCAGCGTCTAAATGATTTCTGATCAATATACATCGTTAAACTTTTTGTCCATTTAAGTTTATTGATATTTGTCTTTTTAGAGAAATAAAACAGGAAGAAACAACAAAAATTACAACTGTAATATCTTGAAAACATCTCATTACACTGATCGTTCTCTTCATTTGAACTTTAACGATTATTTCGTCTTGCCTTGTATTTTATGATTTTAACGAACATTGTCCTCTCATAAATCACTCTAAACCTAGAAGAAAACCCTGGGAAATGAATTAAAAACTAACTGTATCTCGTTTCAGACATGCTGGAAGAGCTGCCGGGTGAAGGGCGTGAGTGTGTGAACTGCGGCTCCTTCTCAACGCCGCTGTGGAGGAGAGACGGTACCGGACATTACCTGTGCAATGCGTGCGGCCTCTACCACAAGATGAACGGCATCAATCGACCCCTAATCAAACCACAGAAACGCCTGGTAAATGCCCTTTTTTAATTACCGTCATTTACTTGTTTTTTTTTTAGGTTTTACACTAACTTTTCCAATGCAACATTGTAAAAAAATGAGCAGGTGCAGGTGTTACTTTAAACAGTTATCTATACCTAACCTGCTGACCCTTTAAAAAGACTTTCTTTGGTTTGACCTAATATAAACATTGATTCAATGAAATAATGATTCATTAAATCATATTAAATTATATTTTGTCAGATTAATCTAAGCAGTTGATTTAGATGTTAACACATAAGCACTTTTTTCCAAATTCCCAGACAAGTAATTTTTAATGTAAAGTAGGCCTATTCCTCTTTGGGAAATACTTGAAATTAAATTATTTTTATTTGACAAATACAGACTTCAAGCTTAGAAGGAAAAGTGTAAAATATCCTGATGTTCCCTGACAAGATGTATACCTTTTTGCTGGTTTCTGAAAATACTTAACTGATATTTTTATGAAATTATTTTTGCTCATTCAGATTCATGTTAAGAGGGGCAGTGGGTTGATCTCAGGGTCAGTACTGGCGAAGGCCATTGAAAGAGAGAAATTGAGCAAAGCCTTCACTGCAGTCCTGTTTCCCAGGAGTCTCTCTCTCTTTCTCTCACACACACATTCTCTTTATTACTCTCTCACACACAATTCTCTCACTCGTCTCTACCTCTCTGTTTTCATTTTTGCATTCATGACCTTGTCCTTGGGTCGGTCTGTTTTTAGCCCAAGCAGCGCGAAGCTCAAAACAACGCCAAACTTTATGCTGAATTTCAGCTGAGAAGCTTCATTCTTTCTCTAGAAGAATATTAATGATGTGTACCTTTAAAATCCTCCTTTGAATTCATAAAATGATGCTTGGAATGAATATAAAGGCCTGGTCACAGAGTTCCTGTCCATTCTCTCTATTATTTATGGCCATAGTTGCTTGCATTTTTAAATAAATGCAAATGCAACCTTTTTATTAACACATTTGTGATTCAGGATATTTTTCATTCATGAAAAATATATTTTTATTTTATCTCCCCTTTTGTTTGAGGGGTATTTTTTATTTCTTTCATCCCGTGTCAGTTCCTCTGTTCAGCTCTGTAAATTTCTGTCAAAGTCTGCTATATTTATCACCTCCTTAAATTTCTGTATGTTTGTCTCCACAGCAAAGCACGTCACGACGAGCAGGTCTGTGTTGCACTAACTGTCATACCAGTACGACCACACTGTGGAGAAGAAACGCAGAGGGAGAGCCCGTCTGCAACGCCTGCGGACTGTACATGAAGCTCCACGGGGTGAGTGCGTGGTTCAATCGGCATTATTGTGCCACACAAGACTGATATTTCTAACTAGAGCTCGATTTGGGAGGGTGCACGCTGTGTGTACAACTACGTCAGTGTGCGTGCGTGTGTGTGTGTGTGTGTGTGTGTGTGTGCAAACCTGTAGTCCACGTGATACAAAGGTCATAGGTGTGTTTTATCGGAAGAGAATGAGAACGAAGAAAGGAAGGGGAGTCGCTTAAATAAGCTTTGTTCTGTAAACTAGTGTTCTATAAACTCACCGCTGCTAAACTGACTCTCACAAGGAAAAAGGAAATATAATCTAATTACAACTGCAACAACAAGACCCATATTCTCACCCAGTTCAACCGCCATTATAACTAAACCACCAACTTTTGATTGATTGCATACTGAATAATCTGTCATAGTTAAATTATAATGCTTTTACTGTACTCTTGTTTTAGGTACCAAGGCCATTAGCAATGAAGAAAGAAAGCATTCAGACGAGAAAACGCAAACCAAAGATGCCCAAAACCAAAGCATCCTCAGGTAAGAGTTGAGAAAAGCATTTTAAAAGTGATGTTTTTGAAAAAGTTTCCTTTTTAGACGAAAGCAGACATCAGTGATTTGGATGGAAGTGTGGGAGTGAGTGAGTCAGAGAATGTGTGGAGAGAAATATGGGGTGAGCGAGAGAGTAAAGGGAGGGAAAAGAGAGTGAAAGAGAGAGAGAGAGAGCACTTTTCTCTCCATTTAGTTGACATGTGGTGTGTGTGCGGCACCAGGACAAACACCAGCGAATGTTTGACACCATTAATTGTCATTTGCAATAACCAGCATGTCCAGTTTGCTGTTCCTTTATTGTGGCTGTCAGTCACATTTTGTTCTATTTATCTTCAGGGTCAACAGTGTCTGGCGCTACGTCTCCAACTTCATTGGCTGCATCAGAGAACGCCTCTACAATAAAGAGTGAACCCAATATCGCAGCTTCACCGTATGCAGGCCAAACTGTTGTCTCAGTCACACAAGTATGTACTCATGTGATTGACTGAACTGTAGTTTTTCTTTGTAAATGTCACCATCGCTGAAAGGCAAATATTAAGGATGGGATAGATAAATGATTGATTCCAGAGTTCATATTCACTCTAAAAAAGAAAGTTTATAGGCATCAATGGTTTCATGAAGAACCTTTAACCTTCACTGAACCT
Source organism: Spinibarbus caldwelli (assembly GCA_039654775.1). Lineage (NCBI taxonomy): Eukaryota > Metazoa > Chordata > Actinopteri > Cypriniformes > Cyprinidae > Spinibarbus > Spinibarbus caldwelli. The sequence goes on from CM077260.1 coordinate 19,829,919, forward strand.
TTCAATTGGACAAAAGTTTCTTTGGATGATGAAAATGTTCACTGAAATGAACCTTCCTCTCAAAACCTTGATTTATTAGTGTGTTTATTTAAAGTTGGAACTCTTGTTCCAAACCTGTATGACTTTCTTTCTTCTGTGGAACACAAAAGAACCTATTTTGAACAATGTTTCAGCTGTTTTGTCCAAGTCCAAAACAACATAATTAACTTTTAAATTAACTAACACTTTGCATTGGAACGACATGAAATTTTTGTCATCATTTACTCACCTTCATTTTTGGGTGAACTGTCCCTTTAAAAATAGCCTATTTACTGTAAAGCTCGATTTGGCATCTAACAATATCTCTCTTTGTTCTTTATAAGGCATCGACACAGTTGGACAGTACCAGTTCAGGACATGTGGACATCAAATATGAAGACTACACATACACCCCGACGTCAATCGCCCCACAGAATTCCTGGTGTGCGCTGTCCCAAGCGTGATGTGAGACCTACTACCTTCTCTAAACCTCTCCAGTGCATTCTGGGAGAAAAGACTTTTAACAAGATCTACCTAATAGAACCTTTACACAAATGTAGAGAGACAGAACTTAGGAATGCAAGAGATTGACTGTAATTTTTGCTACTTTGCCTCGCTGATTTATTGTGGCATATCTGTCTGTGATGTCACGGGCAATTCCGGCAAAATGCGACGGGCGACAAGCAGAAGCAGCGACTCGGCAACAGTTCTCAAGTTCCTTAAGCAATGATCGGGAGGACAAAAAACATGCTTTTTATGGCTTCTGAACATGTTTCATGGCTTAGATGTTAATGATTAACTTTTAAGATTCATTATTTATGTTGAGATAAGAATGGTGGAGGCACACAAGTCTCACCCATAATTCCCCTTATCCTTCAGGGAATGCGTCTTTATGGTCGTTATGACTTTAGATCACATACTTTCCCTGGATGAAGCTTTTAAAAGTTTCATTGTTGTCTTTGCTGATTCCAGACACTTTTAATGCTGTATTGTATTCCTCCGATGATCCAAAGTGCAATGACCCTCGCTTTTCAGCAAATTTTGAAAAGGGGCACATTTATATTAATTGTTCGAAATTTTGTGTTTTGTTTTGTCTGAATATGATAATCTAAATTTATTTGCTGTATTTTGTTGATATATATTGGAATTATATCATTGTTTTATTGCATATAAAATTGCCAAACATCTGCTTTGCGTCCGCACTTGTTTGTAGAAATATTGTAATTCTCCTTGATTTTTTTTTCTGCACTATGAAAATACATTTTAAAATGTTCATGGGTTTCAAACGGTAATTAATGGAAAAAAGTTCAGAACTATGTAGATAAAAAAAAGCAATCTTCTTTTTAAAGGCTGTTGATGGTCAAACAGGCAAAAATGTGTTTTATAAGATTATCATATTTTGACATCAATATCATTCTGTTTTTTATTATCATGAGGACTGTGGGGTGATTTTCATGGATTTATATATATATATATATATATATATATATATATATATATATATATATATATATATATTTTGCTTTTTTTCAGTTTCCACAAGCTGCTCTGTGGATTTAAACTAATATACTAACGTACTCTCATGGCAATACATGCATTTTCCATTTTTTGCCAAATTGGTGGCTAATTCATATGAATACATATGTATCTCATTCGTACATTTTTTTTATTTTTTGTATGATCTGCCTACACCCCACTGACATTTTAGGTTTGGGGGTAGAATTTCATGCTTTTTTCTGAAAATCATGTTTTTGTATGAATCAAATCTTATGAATTCATACGAAATTGCCACCTCATAAAATACTTACATTTTCTCATGAGAACAGGTTGAATATAAATATTATTTTACTTAATTATCTCTCAGAATATTTGAAGATTTGCATTTTTTTTTGCTTTATTCACACAAAAAAAAAAAAGACCAAACGTCCCATTTTTGTTTTGTTTTCAAAGGTGGTTGTTAAAAGTGTTAATTTTTAAAACGTTCTGACTTTATAATGCCAAGACATAGGCCATATACAAATTGTATATGAATGCTTTGATGTTTATGACCTTATATAGTTCTTTTGTGTAACCTGTATCATCATAGGTGTTGCTGAGTGTTTACTTGAATGACTCTCGGTGTCTGAGCGTACCTCTCTCCGCAGAATGTTGCTGATCAAAGGTTGCGTTCCAGCTTGGCTTTATGGTGCTAAGGTTTTGGGTTGGGCTACAACATGTTGGCTCTATGCGGGCGCGTCAGCATGTAGCCCACCCGCTTTACAGCCCCATGGCGACAGAGAGGCTCCGACATCCACCTTTATTGCTATTGGCCAAATTAGCTTGCGTTATCTCTTGGTGTCTTAGTTTTTGTTGCCCAGGTGATGAGGTGCAGGGTCAAGAAACTGTTGCATCAGGTTCATAACCTTAACCTCAGGAGTAGTGCTTCATAAGCAATATTTCATCCACTGTTTTTATATACCCATGCCATCACCATCACACAACTCACTGATATGAATAACTGTCGCTTCTAAAATAAGGTACTACTGAGCGCAGTGATTGGCGGTGAGCTTGGACACAGTTGGCATGCTGTGTAAATTGTAAAACGCTACAAAAAGATCACTTCAAATTACTGAAACCTATTCAGTTTTCCTTAAATAAAATTTCCTTAAAAATGTCCTTAAATTTTTATTAATTTCCTTAAATTAATAAAAAATAATAATTATCAGAGGGGCAAGTGATAAGCAAAGATCACCAAAAAGGGCAACAAGACCCACAGGACATTGTTTAAATGTATGTGTTCAAGTATTGACATTATAAGTCACAAGCTTAAAAAGAAATTAAATAAAATTTTCAAATATTTCCAGCAATGATAAGGAGATTTCCTGACTTTTAAATACTATTATCACATTTTCCATAGTCTAGATTTATTGATAATTTCACATCTCCAAAAGTCGACCATGATGATTTTTTAAAAACGCTTGAGGTTAAGACAGTTTCAAGCTACTTTTTTTCATTTACTCAGTTTCTGTTCTTTGTTCCTTTTCATTATTCTTTAAGATGGATATCTCATTTTCCTCTTTTCAATATTTTCTCTTTCAGTTGAGCGTTACTGAGGCCAAAGAGTTTTCCCAGGGTCACCTTCCTTCATTCATTTTCTCTGCACTGCAGTCTCTATCCTGCAGTAAAAACAGGATATTCTAGAGCAGTTTTGACCATGAAGGAAGTTATGGAGGGGGTGACAATTTATCCTACTGTGACAGTGGACTCGGCTGAAGGAATTTAGCTTTTTGACTGTAAATGTGTGTCAACAATGTGATGTATGGCTATGCATATTGGTGACTGTGTCTGTAACCACTGCAGAAATCACCAGAATTCTGGGATGGCTCCATGGATTCATGGGGACTTAAGGTTTTTATTTCAAGCTCCTTGTAGACTGCAAAAGATCACTCTCTTAGGCAGTATTGTCTTGTTTTCAAAAGAAAAAAAAAAAAATCTATGATTATCTATACAGTACCAAAGTATTAATCATTTTATTATTTACTTAATCTTTGATTATTATGTTATGTTTTAGTATTTATTTAATGAATGAAGTTTCTTGTGCTCACCAAGGCTGCATTTATTTAATTAAAAACAGTAAAAACAGTAATATTGTGAAATATTATGACAATTTAAAAATAACTCAAAATATTTTAAATAATTTAAACTATTTTAGTAATTTATTCCTGTGATGGTAAAGCTGAATTTTTAGCGAGCGTTCAGAAAACAGTCTGAGCTGTTTAATATTTTTTTTGTGAAAACCTTTATTTATAAACAGGATTCTTTGATGAACAAAAGGCCTTTATTTGAAATAGATTTTTTTGTAATAATGTAAAAGTACTGTACTTTTGATCAATATAATGTGTATTTTCTGAATAAAATGTTTAATTATATTTATAAATGATCCCAAACTTTTGACTGGTATGTAAATCGTAAATAGTTGTAAAGAGTTGTATTCAGAAAATAATAATAATAATAATAATAATAATAATAATAATAATAATAATAATAATAATAATAATAATAATAATAATAATTATATTGTCTGTTTAATCTATATATTAAAAAAAAAAATATTTTTTTTGGGCAGATCATTTTTTCTAATTTTTAAGCATAAATCTTTGGTTTATTTTAAAAGTAGGAAAATCTTATGCAGTTTTTACATCTCAAATAAATGTTATCCATTTTAGAATTTATAGTTATATTACACAGAGATTTAGATATTTTTAGGAAAAAAAAATTACAGATTAAAAAAAGAGAATCCATGTCGCCATAACCCCCACCCCCAATATTATGCTAGCTAAAATTAATTGGCTACAATGCTGTCAATCATAAACCTCATTGTTATATGAGGTAATTATATTCTTAGAATTATCACAACCACTCTGTGAATCATTTCAAATAATTACAAACACTAAGAACAAGATTTAAATCTAGAAATGTTTGATGAAAAAAAAAAAAAATCACCATAGAACAAGACATTGATCCTTCATTTTGTTCACCTGTGCATGTGTGTGCTTGCATATTTTTCAGGGTAGTTCGTATTGAGGATTTCCTGAGAATGAGCAGTCAGATATCAGAGCTACCAGAGCTCCCAGAGCCAGAATGCACTAAAACTGTAATGTGTTCTTATATAACCCCACTATGAGGCCTGGGCCAGAGAACAAGCCAAGTGTGGGGGAGAAAGAGAGACAGCGGCTGGAAAAGGGGGAGAGAATCAACAATAATGCAGCAATAATAATGAGTCTTGCTCCAAAGTAGCATCCAGCTTATGTCTTCAGAAATGCTCAAGAGAGAGTTTTCTTAAACTTTATGTCTTTTATAGACTACTATGTGAACAAGAAGGATCGAGCAGTGGTGTTCTCAATTCTCACCTTTTAGTTGCGTCAACATTTCTGCCAGTCTGCAGCTCTCAAAAAACACCAAGGCCACCGGCTTTCAGAACACACTATCAGTAAAATGACCTTAGAGGTGCCCTGTGTACTTTAAGCTATAGCGTTTGTGAACTATTAAGTCTACCAAGGCTGTCTTTCTTTCCTTCTTTCTCTTGCAGTCTCTCTTTCTTCACAGCACTACACCAGTTGACTGCCTTATTGGCCCCCTGCAACTAAAAAAAACACCCCCACATTCCCTAAGACACACACTGTCACTTGCACTAGTGTGTTTGTGTTAGTAGCTCTTGGGGGTTCACCACAGGACTCCTATTATATTGTAATTGAGGACTCTGTTCTTGAATATGACCCCCACCTTTCACATTCTGGAAGAATACAGAGTAACTGGGACAAATGGTCCAATTCAGAGAGATCAAACGAACCTATTCTTCATGGGGCAACATTATCATTCCATGATGCAATTATAATAAAAACTTGCATTAGCACTATTGAAAAGAACATCATTTTCATTATTATCAGTTAAAGGGAGCGTTCACCACCCAAATAAAAAAATTCTAGACAGAAAAGAAGATATTTTGTTTTTGTTCAAACATGGAAGCCGATACAGTCATGCATGTTGTATTACTGTAACTAAGTAAAACCTGTAAGTCATAGTTTTTGTCCAAACAATGGAAGTCAAAAGGGTCCAGAACAAAACAAAACAAAGCAAAAATCACTGAAACATGCAGAAGAAAAAAAGTCATACAGGTCATACAGGAGTTTTTTTAAGGGTCCAAAAGTTAGTGGGGTCCAAAACAACACAAAACATACAAAAACCGAACCAAACCAAACCAAACAAGAAAAAAAGAAGTCCTTTTACTGCAGGTGTGTAGAGCCAAAGGAATATTTGAAAGTGAACAGAAAAGTGGCTAACCGCACACTGGATCCAATCAAGGCTGAAAAAGTCCAGCAAAACTTTTTCAATTTTATAAATTGCATCATGCAAAAATTGCAGGGTGCATTTGAGTTAAAAACAAAGTGGACATGAGCAAGCAGACATTTCAGCACATTGCTATTTTTCAGTGCTCACTTTACAACAAACATTCACCCTTTTTCTACATAGATTAACAATTGAGGACAATCAGCTCAATACAATTATCATAAGTAGACCTCAGTTATCACAAGCTGAACTACAAGATGGAGAAGAAGAAAGAAAGTCATACAGGTTTGTAATGGCATAAGTTTGAGTAAATAACAATACATTTTAATATTTGGGTGAACTGTTCCTATAACAAAATGTCTTTAAAAAAAATGTCCAGTCCCTTTGGATGTGTCCTAAATGGCAGGGTGATTAAAGCAGAGTCCCTCTTCCCTCATGCACTCACGAAAACAAAAACAAGACGGTGACCCCGCCTATCCAAAGGTCAAGGTGTGCTCAGGCCAAGGGTTGTGTTGCAACTAAAGGCCCATAAAACAAAGTGCATCTATGTACATAATTATCACAGCATGCCACATGCACACACACTGAAATGTAATGCTAGTACAGGCTCAGATACATGCTTCTGCAGCTACACCACGCACATGCAAGCATGCACACATTTACAAAGTAGGACAGGTGTTCGGTGTTCGGTGTTGGTGTTTGCGCACACATGCTTTTCCGGACACACACCTGGCCAATAGTCAGCTTCATTAGACACATATATCAAATACCCACTGCCTGTTACACGATCACAGTCAACAGTGAGTTACTCATTAACATGTTTTAAATCATAAAATGTCATTGTATTTATGATTTATTAAAGAAAATGTGTGAATAAATTGCTGTAGCGTTTGCATATAAGACATGGTGCATGTAATTTCATCATCAGCCCTGCCAGTCTTCCTCCTTCTTCTATTTTTATTTATTAATTTTATTTTTTGCAACATATTGCAAGACAGATTATAATGGAGGCCATGAGCAGTATCTGTAAGAACATGCTCAAAAATAAAAAATCTGCATTAATTGTACCATTCATAACACATTGTACTGCAATGCTGGGCCATTTAACCCACCTATGTCCACAAGCATAAGTAAATGTTTTACCAACTTTGAGACCTCGAGTATGGCAAGCGATTTTAACATTTACTTCTGAAAATTAACTACCACAATTTTTAATGAACAGGTATTGATTAGCATCCTCAATTTTACTAGTAACTATTCATTAGATACTAGTACTTATTCCAATAATGTCTAGGAAGCTATCTATTCAGTTGTCAGTGAATTATTTGTATTTATATATTAGTAATTCTAATACCATTGCACTATTATTCCTTTGCTACCTTTTTACTGGTCTAGAAGATATCAATATTAGTACTTTACTTTTTAAATATATCTAGTAACTATTTACGTATATCTAATATTTAATATTAATATTTTAATTTCAATAAAATTTCTCTGTAATTCAAATAATATTTTAAACATTAATGCAACAACATAAGAGAAACGCTTGAAAGATTGTAAGTACTTGAAGCGACTTATTAAGTAAATACTACACTGAAAAAGTTATACAAATTTTTTTAAGGTAAGTGGTTGCAAACAATTTATTTTAGCTACATTTAAATAAAAAAGTGTTGAAAGTTAAATAAACTAAATTTGTTTATTTAAATATAGCTAAAACACATTGATTGCAACCACTTACCTTAAAAGTTTTTAGTAAATTCAATGAATCATTTTTTTTCAGTGTAGTCACCAGGGTTGGACTGGTAATCTGGCATACCGGGCATTTTCCCGGTGGGTCGACACACTTTTGGGCCGGTGCAATTTTTTTCATGTAGGGATAGTGGCCCATCACAAAGCACTATATAGATGGAGTGATACGGGATCTTACTCCGCCTATGTAAATATCGCTTCACCTCTCTTCCACCTTCCTCTCAGTCTCTCAAAATGGACAGATCAAAGCGAAACGGTGGTGCTGAAAAGCTCCTTGTCGTCGGCAGTTCCGAAATGTACACAGCAGCGTTAGGGCTGTGCGATATGATGATATTTAGGAGACAGAACCAGGTGGAGAACGACCAGCCAGGATAAAACGAGGAGCTACATGTGTAGCATGGACATGCGTTTTTAAGCACTGCAGTTTTAAAACAACCGATTTTAAGCTGTTGGAACACAAACAACAGAGCTCTATGCATGCACCGTTTCTGTTTCTGTGTGAGAGGAGCACGCTTTTTTTATTTTTTTTTTATTTTTTTTGCCACTTTATTGGCTTTGAACGATTACATAAATCATTACATATATGCGTAATAATCCCCGTCTTTGCAAGTATCCTCATAAACACAGTGATTTAGGTCTTAAGAGAGTGTGAACAGCTGAAAAAGAAAACGCATATGTAACAGTATATTGGATCCGGTCTTCGGTCTTAAAGGGGAAGCTGCCTAATGTTCGTCCTGTCTGCCATTCATATTAAACAGTGAGAGAAAATATCGCACTCCTCTTGACTAAATCACTTTTGTAACTTTAATAAGGAGAAATTAAAAAATAATGATATGTATAGAATCTATACATAATACATGTGTTAATTATATATCTACTCGATCGATAGATAGATATAATTAACACAGTGAAGACTAATTTATTTACACAATGTATGTAGAGTTTCTTATTTATTGTAGTTTCTTTCCTATTGCTTGCAATTAGTTTCTTATCCTTATTTCATCACTGACTTTATCTTCAGTGAGCTTGAGTTTTTTTTTGTTTTTTTTGTCTCTTTTTAGGCTTGTATTAGTTTGATATTGACATTGGTGACAAGGATTATGAAAATTTTACGGTATCAAATATTTTAATACCATAAAAACCTTTTTAAAAGAAAAAAATAACTATATTGTGAAAATTAGTCATATCGTGATATAAGATTTTGGTCATATCGCCCACCCCTAAGCAGCGTTATCAAGAACAGGCTTGCTCTGTTGTGAGTGATGCGGGCCAAAGGGACAGGTAGGAAGAGGGGAGAGGAGAGATGTTTAATCTGTAAGGGGCTTGATAACAGGGGCTTGCATGAAGGGGAAATGGAGGAATCTAACCTGTCCTAATGCATGTGTGCGCCACGAGTGTAGAACACGTAAACATTTTTTTAATAAAACGAAAATTCGTCCCTTGTGCTTTTTTGGCCAAGTCAAGTGTGTTCACAGAGGTTTCCAATGTGAATAAATCTAGACAGAGGTTTTCCAATGTGAATAAATCTAGATTTAAATATGACCTGACATTTTATTCTTATCCAAAACAACGAGATGGGATATTCTCACAGACACACACACACACACACACATATATGTGTGTGTGTGTATGTGTGTGTGTGTGTGTATGTGTGTGTATGGTATGTGGTGGTGGTGGTGGGCCGCCTGGACCAAAAAATGGACACCATTCGAAATAAGTACATTTACTTAATTCATTACATTTAATGAATAAGTACTGCTATTGAATAGTCGCTAGAGAAGCTGAAAAATATGCTGGTTACAAGTGGGTTACTTACTAAATCAAATAGGCCTGTGTGCTAGTAAAAGAATGAATGAATGAATGAATGAATGAATACAATACAAATACAATACAAGTCAGTATTAATTAGTTTTAAGGAATAAATGTTTAGCCAGCTTGCCATATCTTGAGTGTTTGTGTGTGAAGGTGGGAGAGGCTGTTGCTCGCGCGTGTCCTCGTGCATTTTTCCTGTTGTGGGAACTAATGCCATTTCACGTGGGTATTATTAGAGGTGGCCGTTACTAAACTTAGTTTCATTCTCCAAGTTATTCATTCTCTAAGTTTGTCCATGAGTGGACAAAAAAGAAATGGCAACAAATAACCAGACCGACGAGGAAAATGCCAAAATAAGAAGGAAAATATCATTGTAAACGATGAGACGGAGACGTCTGAGAGCGATGACTTCCGTGGCCGGGAGCAAGATCATTTCCTTGCCGTAGAAAAAGAGCCAGGAAGGGGAAAAAAGTTGAGGGGTAGGTGTGGGGTAAAGAGAAAGAAAAACTCGAACTTTGTCTACAATCAATGCACCCCTCCTCCTCCCCCATGTCGCCGCCGTCTCCCAGGCCGTAATTTACGATCTCCCGCTATTTATTTGGCTCACACCTCCCGGTAAAACCCCGTTAAACAGCTTCACACCAAAGCTTGCAGTTGAATCATGATCCCAGCTCGTTTTGCAGGTATATTGTTTACAGACCATGTATTTATTGATAAGTTGGCATGGGAAATGGCGACGTCTTTTGATTGTTTTTGGTTTTGATTGTTTTTGGCGTAGCTGTGCTTTGCACTTGTTAAGTGTAGCTTCATCTCCCCTTCATCTTTGAACCCTGAATAGGTAGCATGTGGTCGGCTACATGCCAAAAAAGACCAGTTCAATATGCTTATAACAAGCTAACGAGAGAAACAACAGAAAATGGAACATTTATGAAAATCTCCAAAGTTGTGGTAGACTGTATGTGTATGTATGTGGTGTGTCATGTGTATGTATGTGGTGTGTCAGTCTTGTATGTATGTGTTGTGTGTGTGAGAGAGTGTTTGTCTATTCATCTGTCATCAGGGAGGCTTGTTGAGGAGACTCTGTGGAGCCCAGAACTCAGGGGTCAAGTCCAGGTTTTCCCAGCCCCCAGCATCCCTCCCGCTCTCCTCCGCTCCAGAGAGATGGACAGAATCAGGGAGAGGCGTGAAGGGATGGGGAGGAGAGGACATGAGCCTGAAGTGATAGATTGACACTTACGATGAGGAACAGTGGGAACGGATATTACGGACGAAAAACAGTTAACATTTCGCAGCCAATGTGTTTGGCGTCTGCGTGGTTAGTTTTTTGTTTCTTGAAAGGTTGTGATTCTGCGAGTCTTGATTTTACATGTCAGTTGATGGTAAATACTGTGTATTTTGCATATTTTTACGGACACAGCAACCTCTTTACTGATGTTTTCCAGAACTTTCAAGTGAAAATGTGAAATATTATTGCAATATAATGAACAGTGAAAATGTGAAATATTATTGCAATATAAAATAACTGTTTTCTATTTGAATATCTTTAAAAATGTAATTTATTTCTGTGATGCAATGCTAAATTTTCAGCAGCAGAATTGGTAAAGGATGCATTCAAGTAATTGCATTAAATTTTAAATGCATTCAAAACTTTAATATGTTCCTCTCAGTATTAAATTTGTTCTACACTCTTTAATATTACGTGTTTGTTTAATTGCTGTACGTTGAAACCCTGTCCCACCCTATGACCCTGTTTTAAGTATGTCCTCCATGTCACCCTCTCTGTGTGTGTCTGTCCGTCTGTGTGTCTTGCTGTCTCTCTCCTCAGGTGAAGTGTGGAGTGATGGGGCCCAGGACTGCTCTCTCTCTCGCCTTCTTGTCTCCAAAGTGCCAGGCATTTCATGCAGGGTGAGAGATGTTACTGAGGTCTGTGTTATTCTTGATGTCGGCCTCCAGCGGGGAGCAGGAGTCAACACAACTAGTTACATACAGAGCGCCATCAGCCTGTCAATCAAGTCAGGTAGTCACACCCCCACTGGTTTCAAACACGTGCTCTCATGTGCACAAGCAAAAATACAGTGTGTACTAATTTCACACCTCTAATGCAGGTGCATTTTAGTCCAATGTTTTCTGAACTCTGTTTCCACCCTCGCTTCACCCTAGGTGTTCACTCTAGAGCCCTTTCATTCCCAACTCATTATATTACAGCATAATCCATGTGGAGATAATAACCATTTGGGCAATCAGTGACTGAGTATGCCAAAAGATACCACACACATTCACGTGCACTCCTTAAAACATACATTATTGTCATTAATGTCTCTGTGTATCTAGTTACTAATACATTTAGACCACTGATGTGAATTTGTAATCAATTTGAAAATCAAAAAATCTAAATTATACTAAATAATCCACTCATTCTATCCCTGATTTATCCACATTTGAGTTGAGCACATTCTAAACTGTAAGTGTAACCAGTAGAAATTTTGAACCAAAATGAAAATGTTGGATACTCCAGTCAGTCAAGATTTTTTAAATGATTAAGCTCTTAAGCTGACTAAACTTGCATTTTTTTGGTCTAACAGTTAAAAACAGTATTATTAAAATAAGTATTTCTATTTTGTTATATTTTACAATGCAATTTATTATTAATATACAATATTTTTGTGGAAACCATGATATTTTTCAAGTTCAAAAGAACAGCATTTATTTGAAATATAAATTTTTTGTAACATTATAATTATAAATGTCTTCACCTTGTTCCAAAAAAAAAAAAAAAAAAAAAAAATATATATATATATATATATATATATATATATATATATATATATATATATATATATATATATATATCACTGACATATTTACTTGTCATGTTACCACAATTTATATAAAACAAAGAAGTTTAAATGCTATGTTCATAGTAGACCCTTTAAATATATCTACCAATTAAGGTAGTTGTGTTGCGCTTGTCTGTGTTTTTTAAATATCCAAATATACACAACCCACAATATTTTGGTAGTCATGAAACACGTGCAAAGTAGTTTCAGTCAGGGTTGATTTTTGGATAGTCACATTCCATTAGAAACGTTTTCATGAGTGGAATGAACTTTGACCCTGCCCCGGTCAGCTGAACTCTAGCCCACTCATTAATTTATAGACTCTGTGCCATCTGATTGGTGCTACACTGATGATGTCAGCCCTGAAACAGCAGCACTAAATTATAATCATAGCCATCGTAAAGACAAGGGCCTGCTGCACATGTGGAATTCTTTTCTCTCTCTTTTTTTGCCTTCTCTTCTCTTTCATTATCTCTCCCCCTCTCCCCTCTTCATCGTCTCCATGCAGGATTTCCTTATGTTCCTGTCTCCGTCTGTCTATCTGTTTCTTTTCTCTTTGTCTATCTGTTTCTCATGTTCCTTCATTCGGGTTAATCTCTCACCCTTTCTCATTCTGTTGTCTCTCTCTCTCTCGTTGCTTCTGAACATGCACTTTGGATAACCCTGTTCTCAGACCCTCCGCTGCACTTTGCAGATAGATGCAGCCTATTTATTTTACTGTAAGAACACAGCAGACACAGGGAGCCAAAGAGAAAGCCAAAGACACATATATTCTGGTGGGTTAAATCCAAAAGAAGTTGGCTGAAAGTAGGTGTGTGTGTGTGTGCCTGCCGACTATGTCTTCAAGAGAAACTTCCAGATTTATTGAAGTGACTCTGGACCTTGAAATATTTTTAATCGTGGTTTGTTTGATTATGTGGAGGAGTAGAGAGAGAGTTGGAAGTACTTTAATGCTGAATTCTCTCTCTGTCTCTTTGTCTCTCACTCTGCCCCCCCCACCATCCCCTAACACACAAACACTACATCACTGTCTTTCTTACCTATTTAAGCTTTTACAGTATAGAGCTTCTTCAGCAAATGCCCTGAATCTCAATTCTCGCTTCTTAATTTTGGTTCCAAGGATTCATTTTTTTGTTACAGTCATTAGAGTTGCATATTTTTTCACCCCATTTTTAAAAATACTATTACAAATATTTTCACTAATTCTAATTGTAATAACTGTTAATAATTTATTCAAACTGCTGTCATTGTTGAACCATTCCTCCTTAAATAGGATATATTTACTCACCCCTCAAGCCATTCTAGGTGTATATGACTTTCTTCTTTCAGACGAATACAGTTGGAGTTATATTAAAATGTCCTGCTCTTCCAAGCTTTATAATGGCAGTGAATGGTGGTTGAGATTTTGAAGCCCAAAAAAGTGCATACATCCATTATAAAAGGTGTTGGGTTAATAGAGGGGGGAGGGGGGTGGGGGTTAATAAAGGCCTTTTAAAGTGAATCGATGTGTTTGTGTAAGAAAAATATCCATATTTAAAACTTTATAAACCATAAAATCTAGCTTCCGTTAACTGCCGGACGTGCATTCATGAGATAGTGGCGTTCCAGTGGATGACGTAGGCATAGCGTAAGCTCCGATGAGAAGAGACGAATGCGAAAGCGCAGAGGAGAGAGCAAAACAAACACCGGTCACGAATTAGAAGTACAAAACGTGGCTTGGAAAGAAAAATGTCAGAGGATTTCGATATAAACCAAGAGGAGACTGGTTTTCCTTTTCTGTAAACAAAATAGGTTCTCACGAGACTAGCATATTAACATACTAGCAAGTGCTTCCAGTGGATTTTTCTTTACAAATTCTCGTTTTGTACTTCTAATTCATCATCCACTGGAACGCCTCTCTCTTTCGTGAACATGCATACGACAGTTAACTGAAGGTAGAGATTATGGTTTATAAAGTTTTAAATATGGATATTAAAAACGCCTCTCTTAGGAATGCGCAAAATCTCGACCACCATTCACTGCCATTATAAAGCTTGGAAGAGCCAGGACAAAATGGTGACATTATGTGCATGTGTATTACATGCTCAGTTTATAGGAATGCACAGGTGTGTGGTGTTTCTTTACAAAATAACACTGCCAACAGCTAGCCTGACATGCATAATAATAGTTTTTAGCCATTTTCGTGTGTGTGAACAGGAATCATTTTGACAACATTGTTGTCTATATGCAAAGGAAAAACTTTTCTGCTTTTAGTACATTGTTGTCATGTAAATGTACCCTCAAGTTTTTAAGCTTCAGACTTTGACTCAATCCAGTCAGGATATCAGACATGTTTGATATTTTGAGCCGATTTTAGAACACTTCTTGTTTTCATTTGTCATGCATCTTCTAGCAATGAGACACACATTTCTGCATGAGTTTTTTTTTTTCTTTTTTTTTCAGAATGATTTACAGTCTTTTAGTATGTGATCCTCAGTCATTTTGTGTATAATGCTTGAGTTTTTCTCTGTAACCATTTACAAGATCAGCAAGAATATGTTCAGATTTTAAAAGCCATGTAGTGTATTCGAGCCACAGCCATCATTCCAGAATTTCAAAACATCCCATACCATTTATATGTTTGTTTGTTTTTAAATAAACTTATTTATTTTTTTTTTTTTACCATGTTTAAATCTATTCTGAAAAATTCAGCAGATTTCCCTCCAAAACTGGCTGAGAAAATATTTCAAGTTTGCAGTTTCCATCTCATCCTGCATAAAAAAGTTTGCATGTCTCATGAAGAAATGATTGCCTGAATGGTATGGATCTCTCTCTCACTGTAATGGTATTTGTTGGGTTTGATAAGCTCCTCTCTGATGATGTGGACACAGAGACAAAGGCCGACTGCTGCATTCTTCTGAACCCAGAGTTTAACACATGCTCAGATAACAGAAAGGTATTTACAGCACACTTCACTGTTACCTCAGAAAAAAATGGCCTGAATCTAGAGCTTATAAACGAATACTGCATAAAAAGACAGAAGAGCATTTAAGGTTATTGCATGGAAATTATTTTATGTGCTGGAATTGATTGGCTCTGCATCTGTCAGCCATTGTTACATAAATGAAAAAGAAGAGGACAAAACAAGATTTAAGTGATGTCATTAAAGGCGAAGTGAGTTTGGTGAGCTGTAGTTATTGCTGTGATGTGAGTTTAATGTGTGCAGATTAGACTGCAGTCAGTGTGACTGTGAGTGTATCAGTGAACGGCAGGCCTGTCCATCTGAAGTCCCGCTGGGATTCCTCTGGCTGTGTCTCATTGTGCTGGGCCCTGTAAGACAAAGGGTTAAGTAAATGTTTGGGGAAGATAAGGCCACTCACACTGACAGCATGCAGACTTCATGGACCGGGCTCCACTATGGCCAGATACACACTCTAACACACACACACACTCCTCCTCACTTTTGCCTCTTTCTCAATTTCAAATTTTCTCTGTCTCTCTCAGGATTACTTTATCACTCTATTCCAACTCCATGACCGTGGATGTAAAGGTTTGTGAAGAAGACGCTAGCGCATTATATTCTTACAGTGCACTGCATTTTCATATCCCCATCATAGTTCATGATAGTTTTCTTTTATCACAACATCACAAATAAGTGAACACTGAGATGAATTTTAAATTTGAGATGATTTGAGCTGCAATGTTCACTGACTACTAAGCAGTGACTTCTACCATGAAAAACTGTACGGTAAAACAATTTGGAGGTTAAAACTCAATTTTATGTTGACTTTCTGTATTGAAAAAATCCAGCTGGCTGAGTAAATGTATCTAAATTGAATGTTTTTTAACACTGGCACTTGGCGCTACAGTGCCGAATCGTTGAATAAAGTTGTTATTTTTATTTTCTTTCTGTACAAAAAGTATTCTCATAGCTTCATAATGTTACGGTAGAACCACTGACGGCAGATGGAGTATTTCGACGATGCCTTTCATACTTTTCTGGACCTTGATGAAAATTGTTTGGCAGTCAATGGGACAGTCACAAGCCTCCCGATTTTCATCTAAAATATCTTAAATTGTGTTCCGAGGACAAAGGAAGCTTTTACGGGTTTGGAACGACATGGGGGTAAGTGATTAATGACAAAATTTTCATTTTGGGGTGAAGAAACCCTTTCATTTGAACCAGCTGAAAATTTTCAATGCATCAATCAACATTAAACTTTGAGTTTTGATCTCCAAGATCTTCTACAGTGTGGCAATTCTAATTCTATATTCTAAATATTGTTTTGATCATTTTATAGTTTTTTCCTATGGTCTCAATTTTACTTTTTTATCCTAATAATCTTTCGCCAGGTCATCTTCCAGGAAATGTCATTAGTTTCTGTAATAAACAAACAAACAAATACAGAACAAGCTTTTTTTTTTTTTTTTTTTTTTTTTTAAATTTACAGTCTTCAAAACATACTTAATAAGAGCAATGACCTAACTGCAGTGAACATGGTTGTATAAAGGCAGATATATTTCTTTTTTGTGTGTATGAGAGAGATTATATGTAACACAGCAGCATTATGTTTTCAGGTAGTATAAGGCAGTGGGAGGGGAATGGTGGAGGCTTGCTTCACATGGCTGTTCCAGCTGCTATCTCCAGCTACAAGACTGAAAGTCTGGCCAGGAAAACAGACTTGCACACACTCACTCCTATTTTCTTTATTGTGCTCTGTTCAGTTTTTCCTACTCTTAAAACAAGCTATGTCCCACAGTGGTCTGATAAGAGAGAGGAGGGGCTGTGTACCTGTTTGAAGGGCACGGTGTCATGTTCGTTTTTTTGGAGGGTGTGTGGCATTAGTCATTTAAGTTATGACATTTGGTGTCATGTATGTGGGTGCATTACATGTAGTGTATAGCTCATTAGCGCTATTAGCATCAAAGCAAATAGCTATCAAACATTGTTGCATTAGCAAAACATTGTTTAGTGTCATTTTATGTCTATTAATGACAGGTTGTGGACTGAAGGTGGGCCTACAAATACAAAAAAGCCTTGTCACCTGACATAACAGTGTTTTCTAGGGCATTGGACCATAGTAAAAGTGTTACTATACTCATTTTTAGATATGCACTAAAATGATTCTTTGACATGCACCATGGTAATACCCTGTTCATCTTTGAATTGGCTTGAAGTACCATCTAAATACCATGATACACTAATGTTGTAATTATTCAGTGACATGGTATATAAGAAAATTTCATGGTGTTGCCAGCTGATAACATCAGGCACACTGTACCGTGGTACCACCACAGTACTTTTTTAAGGGTCAACTCAGCACAGGCTCATTCAACCAGTTTCAATTGAGATAAATGAGCCCTGAAAATACATAAACTACCCACTTTCCGTTTACTTCTTACTTTCACACATATTAAAATTATGGCCTATATTTTACATAAATAGGAGATCATAAATTAAACCGCAGACGTCAACTATACAATGAAGTGCTGCCATTGATGTGTTCTTGCCATACACAAACAGTGAACGCTCTCCGTACACAGTTAGACGTTTTGTTTTTCTCCATAATTGGGCTGTAGAATAAACACGGAGGTTAGGTTGTGGAGCAGGGATGTCAGATAGTTTACGGAGACTTCATTCATGTACGGTCAAGTCTGATTCAGCCAACAGCTAATAAGTACGACGAACATCACGTCAAATTGTTAGAGACGTCCAGAGCGGCTCGGTTAATGATACACAGTCCTTGATTTGTGCGAGCTGCTAAATAGCAGTAACATTAGTTCAGCTGTTTTAATGGGCATGTTAGCGTGTCAATGAAAGATCAGTATATCAAATGATTTATCATCTGCCATCTTAGTTATGAAGAGCTAGCACCAGCGAAAATGGGGGAAAAACAGTAAATTTAGTTTAAAAGTGTTCTTGGATCAATGTGAATCATAATGCATATAGTGGGGGTGCATCCTTTCTCAGCCAGTGAAGATTTAGGTGGACAGCTGTTTGAAATGGGAGAATGCATTCATGAACCTGGAAATTAGCTTGTGCTCTTTGGATAATCTACATCTTCGGGAGGACTGAGAATCTAAAAACACACTCCTATCCTTCTCTCACTCCCCCCATTCTGTCCATCTCTCACTCTCCCTCTGATTCTTTGTTTCACACACACAGACACACACACACAAACACACACACACACACACACTGACACAAACACATTCAGACTTTCTTTATATCTCTCTTTCCATTCGCTCTACCCCCTCGCCCATTACCATGACCCTTGTTCTTCCCACTTACTTTCTCTCCATTCTCTCTCTGTCTCTCTCCCTCCCTCCTGCCGGTTTTATCAGTGGTCCTGCTCAGTGTCCTACTGTCATGTCTTGATGTGATTTATGTCATGGGCTGTGAAGTTTACTTATCTTCTCCCCCTACACACACACACACACACACACATACACACACACACACACACTGAGGAGCTGGCTCCCACTTTCTAGGGCTCAGCCATCCTGGCTCCTCTGCCGCCCAGCACCCAGACCCGGCCAGAGTGAGCAGGGTGTGTTGCGTGTGTGAGAATGCTGGTATCAGTGAAGAGTATGAGGGTCTGAAATGAAATGCAGGGTATTTAGTGGACAGTCAAAGATAGTGATGTCACTCATGAAGCAATAGATTTTCTCCCTGATCCTATCCTATCCAGTCGTGTCCTGTCCTTTACTGGTCTATCCTATAATATCCTGGCCTAGCCTATCCTGTCCTGTCCATTCCCATCCTATCCCGTACCATCCCATCCTATCCTGGCCTATCCTTTCCTTCCCTATCCTATCCTTTACCAATCTTGTCTCGCCCTGATTTATCTCATCCTATCCCATCTTACCCTGTCCTGACTTATCCTATCCTGGTCTACCCTATCTTGGTCTATCCTGCCCAGGCCTATCCTATCCTATCCTATCCTATCCTATCCTATCCTATTCTATCCTATCCTATCCTATCCTATCCCAGTGTTCTTATTTATTCTTTCCTGTCCTACTGTACCCTACTTGTTCCTGCTCCGACTTATCCTATCCTGTCCTGTCCTGTCCTGTTCCAATTCTTTTTCATCATATCCTACCTTGCCCTGATTTATCCTAAGCTGTCCTACAATTTTTTATTCTCCCTGTCCTATCCTGGTCTACTCGTTCCTGCTCTGATTTATCCTATCCTATCCTGTCCTGTTCCAATTCTTTTTTATCATACCCTATCTTGCCCGGATTTATCCTAAGCTGTCGTACAATTTCTTATTCTCCCTGTCCTATCCTGGTCTATCCTTATCTTGACTTGACTTATCCTATCCCTGTTGCTGTCCTGGGATATCCTATCCTGTCCTACCCTTACTTGTTCTGACTTAAACTATCCAATGCCATGCAAAGAAAGCTGTATTCTTTTCTTTATTCCAATCTTTGAGTCTGAATCTTTGCTTCTTGGCTTAATAGAAACTGTGACCAAAATCATCTAGCACCAAATATGTATATATGTAATATTTCCTCCAGCCAGTGACTCACACAGTAACTCACAGTGAATCCAGCTCCATTTATATGTCATTGTTCTGTCTATAATTTTGAAATACTTTCATCTCAGTGTCTGCTATGTATGCATGTGATATTTGTGAGGTGCATATGTGATTTGTGTATGTGTGCGTGTGTGCGTTGGAGAGGTCATCCACATCTCTCTTCTACACGGCTCTTAGCGCGGACCCTTTGATGTGCTTTTAGAATGGCCATACAGCTCTCTGCTTTACCTCTCGCTTGACAATTGTTTATTAGTTTTGAAACGGCTTTAGTGGACATCAGGCTCTCTGAGATGGCGCGTTTGTGGAGAGGACGACTCACAACTCAGCCGACCCCTCCTCCCCAAGAGCAGGACCCAGGACAGTGAGTCACAGAGACCTTTGAAGGGTAAAGGGAGACTTGGGCCTGCTGGGGTAGGGAGTCTGAAGGATAGAGGAATGGGTAGGATGAATGTTTCATTTCGAGTGAGAGAAAGTTTGAGATGGTCACAGAAGAAAGTGTAGGAGAGGAAAGAGACAAGAGAGAAGACCACCCTGGTGTTTATGAGCTCATTGTGTGTGAGATTTATAGCAATGGTTACTGGTTGTGAGAGGTCTTTGAGAGTCCTGTGGAAGTGCTAAGAGAGTGCTGTATAATCGCCTCAAGAGCATTAGGAAACTGTCATTTATGTGAAGGGATAGCATGATAAAGAAGTTTTATAAAACTGGACAAATCTTTGCAAGAGTCTTGAGAATAGTGTAAACTTTGCCCAAAAATCTCAATAATCCATTTTAAGCTGGTAGCTTTTTTTTTTCTTCTTTTTAGCTGGTTTCCAGTTGGCCTAAATGGGTCATTAGCTGGATTTTTTGTTTTAACAGGATGTGCAGGTGTTGAGAGCTTTGTACTGGGAGATGAGTCTTTTTATTATTATTATTTATTTATTTTTTTTTTACAATGAAAAATATCTAAAAATCTTTACATTTATTATATAATTATATTTAAATTTATTTATGTTCAAACTTTAAACAAAAATAAAAAATGTCTTAACCCTTTAAAGGTAACTCTGAAAACCTCTGAAAAAACATCATATGTTAAACATCAAATCAAGTCAAGTCACCTTTATTTATATAGCGCTTTTAACAATAAAGATTGTGTCAAAGCACTTAACAGTATCAAATTGGAGGATAGAGTGTCAGTAATGTATAAAAATAAGATTAAACACTCAATTCTCAGTTAAAGGCATTTCATTATTGAATTCAGAGATGTCATTGTCTAGCTCAGTTTAGTTTAAATAGTATCTATGAAATCAAATTGACGATAATCGTTAGAAATTAAGTGTCCCCAACTGAGCAAGCCAGAGGCGACAGCGGCAAGGAACCAAAACTCCCTCTGTGACAGAATGGAGAAAAAAACCTTGGGAGAAACCAGGCTCAGTCGGGGGGCCAGTTCTCCTCTGGCCAGGATATTATTATTTATTTTTTTACTTATTGTTTTAATTAAATTTTAAATGTATAAATGTATTATATTTCTATTTTTATATTGTTGCAATTTCTAACAATAATAGTATTATGTAGTTAGGTATTTTATTATATTTATAGTTATTTTGTTTAATTTTAAGTTTTATTGTATTTAAGTCGAGGCCTTCACTGGGGGACTTCACAAATAGCTCATACAGTCTTGTGTCTCAATTAAATATATATTTGTTTTTGGATATTTTAACTAGAAATCAGATAAATCTAATAAATTGTTTGGTTGTTGTTGTTTTTTTTCTCTGCATGATGTAATATTTTGTTCACACAATGGTATGTTTATGTGTAACCTGAAAGTGACTAGAGGGAGATTATTTGCAATAGTTATTTATTTATTTTAATATTTTTGTTGTTGTTGTTTTTTTCTATATATATTTTACATACAGTGCATTCTAGACACACTTTAATCCCCATGACTAATATAGTCATTATGTTAAAAAGAACAGTACAATGCTATTATTAATCAACAAGTCACTTGAAGTTTCTATGGCTAAAATTATTACTGTTAGTGCTTTTTTTGTCTCTGTTCTTCTAAAATCAGGAAATCAGTGCACGTCTGCATTGCAGCTGCTTCCTCCAGTGACTGTCGTAAAACACGTGCATGTACTTGTGAACATTTTATAACGATTCGAATCGGTTCATATCGATATGTTATGTTATCTATATTTTGCTAAGAAGCCTCCTTGAGGTTTTTAAACCTCAGTCCAAAGGAAGGCCTGGACATGAAATGACCAATGCAGACTTTGAATGTTAAATGTTAGTCAACATGTACATCTAAAAAATCAGCATTATGTAGGCATTGCAGTCATGCATAAATCTATCACAACATGGTCACATATGACATCAGAGCTACAATATATAAATATAAGAATGATCAAAAAAATGACCTTAAACTTTATCTGTTTACAAGTGTGCATTTAATATTTTTGCGGCTGTTACGTCTCAGTGTACTCACTGAAGAAGTTTTTTTTTTTTACAGAAGATTTTTGGACAGTATTTTGTTTCATTTTAAGCTCTATTGAACAGTGTTTCAAGGGACTTCAGTGAGCTAATATGATGGATCAGTCTGCCCCCTAGATAAACAGTGCTTTATATTGGTTTTAGATTAATAATCCATGCAGCACTTTCACCTGCGCTAGTTTTTCACTTCATTTTTCACATCTTTCTCAGGAGTCAAAGAGTTACTGAGAGTTCAGTTCATCCGTCTTCTCTCAAATAATGAGAGACTCCCTGCAAATACGTCTAATCTTCCTTACCTCTCTTTCATAACCATCACTTTTCCTTCTTTCCGTGGGACATGATACTCTCCCTCCGTCAGCTCGAGTCTTATCGCTGTGTATAAAGGGTAAGAAAACACTGGGATGTTTGGTTTCTAATAGGCCTGTGTGGTGTAATTGGCTAATTGCTTTATTTTTCTCTGAAGGGTTCTGTGTTCTGTCATAGAGGCAGGAGGCCATAAACACATATGAGCATCTCCCTCACTGTCAAGGCTTCCTGAGCTGTGATTGGCTGAGGGCTGCACAGTCACCGCAGCTGATTGGCCAGGCTGAGGATGAATGGCCACACTGACAACCAATGGGGCCAGATGAGGGTGAGCCGGGTGAGATATGGGACGCCGCATTCTTGTGCACTAATCAAATCTTATGAGCTTTCACTTATGGGTATATGTTATGTTTGTTGATTTGCCTTCATTAGTCTTTACAACGTGTCCATGTTCTTATGCATTTTTGTGCATGCGATGAATCATGTTGATAGACGTCTGTATAAATCCTCGATGTCTAAGGGGGTTTTAGCCAGTGAGCGAATCAGTTTGTATCAAGAGTTCATATGCAGGAGGAACCAAGACTCGGCTCAACAGATTCAAACACGTTTTGCAGCAAGCTAATAAAGTTTATATTGAAGAGGTTCTGGGGTCAAAGGTCACCTGCTGCCCTCTGCTCAGCCTCCCCTCACCACTCCATCTAGCGCTCCAACAGGAGTGCTGAAAATAGCCTGTGATGGATGCAAATCTGAACATTTCCCTCATTCCCTCCCACTTTCTTAGTCTACCTTTCTCTGCTCATCAGACCATCTCTCGTCATCTCTATTAGTCCAGATGAAGATGGATATGGACAGTCAGTTATTTATGGATTAGGGTGGAGCTCTGAACCTTCATTGGCATTCTTTAATGTCCTGAAAAGGTCTTGGTATGTTTCACATTACCATTATTTTTCTACAGGTCATTTAACTTTTCATTTATGATGTATTTCTTATATATACACTACTGTTCAAAATGGAGGTCAGTTAATTTTTATTTTTTATAACATTTCTTTAAACAAAATGGATGGTTTTATTCAGCAAGGATTAATTACACATATCAAAAGTTACAGTTAAGACATTTACAAAAGATTTATATTTATAAATAAGTTTTAAAATTTTGAAAATTAGTAATATATTTGCTCAACATTTGTGCCTTTTTTATTTTTATTTGGGGTTTCACAGCCACTGGCTACTTACAACTTGTGTTTTGTAGAAAAGGGCAGCTTAGACATATCTCAGCAAAACAGCTCAGTTTTTGTTCTGTGGAAGCAAAAAAAATTTACATTTGGGTAAGATAAGGTGAATTATTCCTTTTACGTAAGCATACAAACATTCAGACGCCTTAATGTTCTGTGAGAATCTGTTTCAGACGCACAAGCACGCATACTGAGAGACGATGTGTCTAGTGGTCTGTGAGGCGGAGATGGACGTGATGATCTGTCGTGTGGGTAGACACACGTCCTGGGACACAGGAATCAGGAGGGGGTGTTTTTGTGCTGTTTTAGTCAACTTCCTCTCTGTGCCACAGAACTTCCTGTGTTGGTTCCGCGAAAGGAGACCCACCAGCTTCCCCTCAGCGGAACGAGTGCGTGTTTGTGCACGTGGGTGCCAGTCTTACATGTTGTAAGTCATTGCCACCTACCACACTCAATATTCTCTTTCTGCTCTGTGTCGTCAATTAGACTGCTTCAGTATTTGTCTGAAGGGTGTAACCGTTATAAATGAGGCTACTTCAGTGTGTTCAGTGGGGTTTTGGTACCAATGGATTGCAAATTGGGCAAACAATTATGGGTCAATGATGTGATAGAAATATTTTTGATACTCCAACCTGGTATTTATTTAAAAATAAATTCAAATGTAATTTAATATGAAAGTATGATATTTTATTAATGTAATTAATTAGTTCATTAATTCATTCAAATTAATTTTGATATTTAATCAAGATAAAGCCAGGGTGATACTAGTATCATAATGAGGGACAACAACAACAACAAAAAAAGACCTTTTATGTCATGGAAAGTTAGTTCAGGTTGTCAACTACGCAGAAACCTATGGGTATTTGTGAATTAATAATGTGTAATATATGTAAAATAAAGAAATGAAAACTTATCTTGAACAACATATTTAAAACATTTTTGGAAATAATTATTAAGATCTGTACAGTCACATGCAATCAGTATGTAAAATGTCATGTGGTGCAACTCCATAGAAACTGATATTTAAGAATTAATAGTTTTGGGATATTTAAAAAAAGTTCTTCTTTAAAAATAAATACATTTATTTTGGAAATAACAAATTAAGATCTGCACGCTTACAATACATTCTATACTGAGGATGCAGAATGCCATGTGGCGTTACTCCATAGAAACTTAGTGATATTTATGCATTAATAATTTGTGTTAAAAAATAATCTTTAAATATATATTTTAAAACATTTTTGGAATTAATAATTAAGATGTGTACACTCACATGTATTCAAGTTGTGAGAAAAATATGTTATTACTTTTTGTTTGGTTATACCACATGACATTTTTAGAGCCATTAAACTGAAACATTTTTAAAAATGCTCTAAAAGTTTTTTTTTTGAAACCAACAGGAATACAAAGAGTACATTTTCTAAGAACTTCGCATGTTTTGCACCAGATTTGTTTTGTTTGCACTCTTTTACATCATTGGCCTACCAAAATACTCAAGCGCAGCCTCTGTCACTTCGACTGAAGGGCAAACAGAGACCGTCTGGATCGGTGAGGTCACCTGTGACCTGGAAAACACACTGAATTTTGCCGAAGCATGTGACAGATTAAAAGATTTTAAATCTATGGCATGTCCAAACAAGTGTTCTAATGATTTAGGATATGGGCTTACATTTGAAATACACATAAAGTGAAATATATCTATTTATGCTACAGTAATTTTCCATCATTAGAAACGAGGAAATGGTGACTTGTGAATCTCTGTGTTAAGATTACGGTATTCTTTGGGGATTGGAAACCAAAGCTCCCCTGTTCCCGACCCGGTCCTGTATCTTTCTTTCCTCTCTCGTTCTTGTTTGATGTCACTGTAAGTGGAGTCTCTGGGTGGGCTTGGACGGTATTGGGTCTTGGACTGACTGACTGCTCCATCATGTTGTTTTCTGGCAACACTACAGACAAATGATCAAGACACATCCATTCCTTTGCTCCGTAGCGGAACAGAGCGATCTGGCCATGCCTTGTGCTGTTAAACAGCAATGGACCTGCTTTCCATCCTTCCCGTACCGGCAGGTTTAAAGACATTCTGTTGAGTTTATCAAAAGTAGTTTGAGAGCAGAAACGACATCACGACTTCCAATGGGAAATCGTATATTGCCGCCAATGATGAATGTGTGTGTGAACATGTTTGTTTATATGCAGCATCTCTACAGTGTGTGATAAAAATGTTAAGCATTCATTTTGAGTTTAGATTGACCATCTGTTCAACTGCTGTAATGAAGACTCACAGGTGGGTCACTGTGCAGCGCCCTCTAGTGAGCGACTGCAGAACTGCATCAAAACTGCAGAGCAGTCACCTAGACCTGTAATTTGAGACTACAGCCAAAACATGCTGAAAGAAAAAAATCGGAATAGGTTTTAGAAAATACATATTTTATTCATTTATTAAAAAATCACCCTCTGTGGATAAATGTTTTGACGGGAATGTTTCAAAACATTCAAGCAGTGCAATCAAAAGAGTTACAGTATGGTGATGAATATTTATTGGGGTTAGACTGTTCATGAATATTTAAAACTTTTCATAAAAGCCATATGAATATTTACCTCTGTACACCAATGAGAAAATCATGCCATTTCTACAGTACGGCCCAAAAGTCTGCATTGAAAAGCTGTGATTTAGGATCAAATAAAACTGGGAATGAACCTGCTTTAGGATTTAGAATCAAATAAACACCGCAATGTAAAATTAGTGTATAAAATAGTGACATTGATTATGTGACTCTTTGTACAAACAGTCAGATGCTCTTTGAATCATCTCAGATCATACTGTAGAACATAATCAGCTTTTACACAATGCAGTTTGACTGCTGCTGTCATGAAAACAAATTAAAAATGAACCAAATCTCAAGACTTTGAGGTTCATGTATACTTTTTTATATGAATATTCAACTTTTCACCCAAATTGTTGTGTTTAAAATATGTAATGGGAAAAAATATATATATATTAAATTAGTATAATCCTCAATGTAAGCATTTTCAGTAGTGATATTACAAGTTTGGATCCCATTGTATCAGTTTTGAATGATTTGCATCTGTTTTTATAGCCACAAGTAATATTGTTTTGTTCGCAAAACACAGGTAGCCCATTGTTCTTTCATGTGAGTTGCCATTTTACAATGACTGATCTTGTTACTGTAGTGTTAGACGTCTTTTGAGTTACATAAACATTTATGCAGCAGTATTTTTTAAAAGGGGATTCACCATGTCTTGTAAATCTGTCTCATTCTTTGAAGTCTTATCTGGCTCAAGACATGGATCGTAGTGCTGCTCTGATCCGATGGAATCCCAGTCCCTCGTGTGTGTGCTTGTGTGTGTTCCTGCACCCCAGAAAACCCTGGTGCATATTTTACTGTTGAATGATCAAGCCATGTAATTAATAAAATTTAAAAGATAAAACTAATTTTTAGGTAGTAATTTGAAGTTGTGCATTAACGTACATAAATCAGGTATTTAACAGTCTTTTTTTGCAATTTTGGATTGTATTGCTTTGCTTTGATATGTATTTATGTATTTATTACCAGTGCATTTTAAGCAAAATATTGTTATTAGAGAGTGTAAATAACTTCATTTATTTATAAAGCCAGTGCATTTTAGACTAACCGTACAATCAGTTCAACTTCAATTTATGACAAGTAATGACACACCCAGTAATCTACGCTGCTATTGAGCAGACTTCCTACGTTTTTTAAATAAATTTGAAATCCGTTAATAATTAAAACTGCATTTGCAATATTTGACAGCAATCCCTGTCTTTGTTCATTGTAATATGTGAATATTGATGAATGGTACCTGTGTTAATCCCATAGGCCTCTACAGACTGTTTAAACCTGTGCTGTTACTCCGCCCAGTGGACAAAAAGCAGATCATATCTCAGAGCACTAGTTATTTTGCAGATTTTACACTTCGCTTCATGAACCTGAGAAACCAGTTTGCATCTGTCACAATTCGGAAATTGGGTCTCTTTGGCCTTTGACCTATAAATCCATATGCAATCCACAGCCATTTGCCTATTACAAAATAAACAGACATCATTTGTTACAAGGTTTGTTATTCTTAAAAATGGTTTTATATAAAATAGATACGTCATAAAGTTGACATAAATCTAGTTTAGTCTACAATGGAATAGTGTGCTCATAAGATGCATATGACTAACAGTCCTATTGGGGTGGAGATGCACAGCTCACTGACCTGGTCTGTCTGGTGCTGCAGAATCTGACATTACCATCATCTGTCTTGATGACTTCTAGTGTCATTCTCTCAGAGCTGCATTGCATAGGTTTGAATAGCTCACGCTGGACCAGAGCCCTGCTGGTTCATCATATTTAATATGCATAACGGTGACCTGGCCTGCTCATTCTCCTATAGACCCAAGTTTATGTCAGCCTCAACCCTCCAGATTCTTTGTTGTGTGGTACTGAGGGTTGTGAGCCCTAACTTTTCATGTATCGGCCAGGATATATGAAGTGTGTCTATTTTGAAGCAGGTTTTTCTCATTTCTTGCACTGATTTTGGTTGAAAAACATGGGATGATGGAGTTGAGATTTAATATGGACCTGCTTATGAGGAATTACTAAATTGCAAAGACGCATTTGTCATCAACACATGTCGACAGGATAATTTATGTATCAATAATAGTGTTCTAGGCACCCTTTCAAAAGGTTCTCTGAGGAGCCCATAGGTTTCTACAAGACCTCTATTTCCTGTCAGTGGTTCTGTCAGTAACCGCATCATAAAGGGCGGTTTAAAGGTAATGACACAGAAGTAGTGACAGATCTTTTCTTCTATATTGTGATGTACATCTGAGTTAAATGGGTTATTGGAAAAAATGTAGAGCAGTGACTTGTTTCTGTCTGTTGGTTGTTGATTGGATGGAGGCAGATTTGAATGTGAGCTTCCAGTCAATTGTAATAAAGGGGCAGAGTTTTAGCAAACTGAATGATTGGAGAAGTCCAGCATACGTCAAGAGTAAAATTATGAGATAATAAAAAAGAAATTTACTCATGGATGATTGATTCACAAACAGATCAATAAAACATGCATTTGCAATTATATATATTAGGGGTGGGCAATATGACCAAAATCTCATATCACGATATGAGTAATTTTATTTCACGGTAACAATATATATCACATTATAGTTATTTTTTATTTAAATAAGGTCTTTATTAAATCAAAAATTTTGATACCATAGAAATGTCACCCCAGCAGGAACACAACGTCATAAGACGTTGATATTTGGTTAAATATCGGTTGCAACGTCAGGTGACCAAAATTCAATGTCAATTCAATGTTAATTTAATGTCCAGTGCCGACGTCAGCTGATGTTGATATTTTTTGTTTTTAGGTTGTTTAACCAAAATCCAACATTAATTCAACATCAAATTAGCATCAAATACTGACGTCCAACGATTTTCATTCTCAACCAAAATGCAACGTCTGTCTGACGTCATGTCCAACGTCAACCTGATGTTATATTGACATCCTGTGCCTGCTGGGATAATTCTTGTCACCAGTTTCAATATCACAAAAAAGCTAATACTACCCTGAAAAAAAAAAAAAAAAAAAAAAACTTAAGCTCACTGAAGACAAGTAAACAGTCAGCAACTATATAAGAATAAGAAACTAATTGCAAGCAATAAATAAGAAATCCTACATACATTGTATAAAGTAATCAAATGTATACTGCACATTCTTCACTGTGATAAATTAAATATATATTTCTTGTTATTAAATTTACAAAACTGATTTAGTCAAGAGTAGTGAGAGATTTTCTCTCTTTTGTTGTTTGATTAACATGAATGACAGACAGCAGGAATATTAGACTGCTGTCACTTTAAGAGCTTCCCAGATCCAATATACTGTTATATGTGTTTTCGGCCTTTCAAATCACTGTGATTACAAGGATACTTGCAAAGATGAGCATTTTGACACACACAAGTGTGTGTATTTAACCGTTCAAGGCCTATGGCAAAAATAAGTCCATTCAGTAAACCTGTGCTCTATGAGCATTCTTCACGTGTGTGCGCCTCTGACAGCATTTAGAAACCATCTCTCAGACTCTGCACGCATATTGCACAATGAGTTCTCTTTAGTTGCTCTTTGCGATTCAACAGCTTAA
The DNA here is from genome assembly GCA_039654775.1 of Spinibarbus caldwelli. Lineage (NCBI taxonomy): Eukaryota > Metazoa > Chordata > Actinopteri > Cypriniformes > Cyprinidae > Spinibarbus > Spinibarbus caldwelli. Next base: position 19,859,854 of record CM077260.1, read on the forward strand.
AATCACTTAAACTGCAATGATTAAAAATGCGTGCAAATGACAGCAACGTCACGTGAATGTGTAATCGCGATAGAGACGATAGTCAAAAATCTCTACAAATACCATATATTAACCAAGATTACTGTTGTAAAAACATAAATGTCAAGTCACCTTTATTTATACAGCGCTTTTAACAATACAAATTGTGTCAAAGCAGTTTTACAGCATCAAATAGGAAAATCCAGCTCAATCCAGTTTAAATAGTATCTCTGCAGTCAAGTCAACGGTATCGCTGGAAATTAAGTGTCCCCAACTAAGCAAGCTAGAGGCGACAGCGGCAAGGTTCCAAAACTCTATCGGTGACAGAATAGAGAAAAAGCCTTGGGAGAAACCAGGCTCAGTCGGGGGGCCAGTTCTCCTCTGGCCAGACAAACCAGCAGTTTGTGATGTGTGCTTTTTTTCTTTTACACCAAATATCATTGTTTTTACAGTAGTTATATAGTAAATCCATGGATCATTTTCCTACAGGTGCACAGTAGGACAGGAGTCATCTTGTTAGGAGGGTCTCAGGTGTTCTGCAGGTGTGGTGATCAGAGGAACCTCCAATGCTGCTTCAAGACTGACATTTTGATGGCTTGGTTTTTGCAAAGTGACATATGACTTGATACAAATCATTCAGTATGATGATTATTATCATGAAATATGAGGGTTTAAAAAGACAAATTTCCCTCACCAGGCTATGTATGTAGTAAATAAATGCTAATAAAAACTTTTCCATGTCACTGCAACAAAGTTGAATAAATGCATCTTTAGTTCCTTGAGATTAAAAGAGCAAATCAAAGCAGAATAAAGTGGCTTTGTGTGTCTAAAGGTTCTCTGTATCCTTCTGAGGATTTTTTTTTTTCCTTTGTGGCTGGGCAGGTTTAGTGGGATTTCAGCAGGACCGGTTTATCCAGGGCAGAACTGGTGTTTGTGTGCCGCGGTAAGGAACTGCTCAAACCTGTTCTCCTCGTCAGTGGGGAGAAGAAGGAGGGGCTGCTTGGAGAGCAGGAGAAGGAGGAGGAGGAGAGGAGCACAGGGCGTATGTAACTATTTTTTACCTTTCCTCTCTATTTCATTCTCATTCCCATTAGTTTTCACTCTGATGTGGCTCTCTGGGGGGCTCCGGATGACACTGGCGTGACGAGGAGGCCGACAGCATCGCGTGATTGGCAGGTGACGTGATTGACGTCCACAAGGTGGCACGGGGTGAGTGGACTGCTCGATTCTCCTGAACACACTGTATTGATCAGATGTCATGTGTTTTGGTGTTTGTTTATTGAGCTATTGCATGATGTGATGAGTCATCAATAATGCAACACATCATATTTACACAAACACAATCATTCATTATTTAAGCTATTTCAGTTGGGTGGGGTGACGTGTTATTTTTTTTCTATTTGATCAGTGATATGAATTCATCTGGTCTTAGTATTGAATTTCATTTTCCATTCATATCTGTCTATTTCTATTATTAAAATTATTGTTTACTAAGTTTTTCTCTTTATATTAATTGAAATATTGAGAATATGAATTTAATAATCATGAGTAATTTTTTGATATATGAGAATCATTAAAAAACTATTTAAAAGTAATAAATGAATACTGATAAGATTGAGTCCATTGATATTGTATCATAAGTTTAACATTTGTTTGCAGCTTCCTCTCTCTCTCTCTCTCTCTCTCTCTCTCTCTCTCGCTTACTCACTCACATCTCTGTCTCTCATTTCTCTCATATCTCTGTCTTTCATTTCTCTCATATTTTGATTGTCCTGCCCTTGGTAATGTAACAAGTATTAGACTGAAACATGTAAAATACAAACAACCATCAACTGCCAAAAAACAAAACCTAGCAAAATCATAGGCAGAGATTGCGTAATGTCAGACCTGATCCACCAATCCATCTCAGAAGCATACTTTCTCATCTATTTTAATAATAATATTATGCACCAGGCCTGTTCAAAGTCTCCACCTGTCCATCCTTTTGATGTAGCTGACTGAATTAGTATGTTTTAGATCAATTACAGTATGTATTATATATAATTTCCCACTTATTTAGTGGCACCGTGAATGACCTCTGACCCCAAATGTCAAGGGCACTGAGAGTCAGAGGTCAGATATGATAACACCTGTTTGTATGGTAAATCTATACAGGTATATTCTAAATTTTTAGTAATAATTTTTGCAGAGTCAACTCAAAGGAATGGGTTTAAAACATTAGTTTGTGTGTGTGTGTGTGTGTGTGTGTAGATGTGTGTGAAAAGTGAAGTTTGCAGTTCTGAGAGACAGGTTCCCTCTTGCTCCCGCTGCTGTAACGTTCAAAACTGCTATCTGACGTATCCCGACATGCAGAGAGAGTGAAGGAGCAGGCGAAAATCACTCAGATCAAAATGCAAAAAAGATTGTATGGGGGAAGGGGGGTAACCACACCCTCCCAAGAGACCTCAGCGACTTGCTGTATCTTTGCAGGCAGAAGTCATGCAGATGGGGTTAAAAAAATATAATGAGTCATTATAATGTATTCAGATGTTTCTATGCACAGTTCCCACTTTGCATTGAAATTTAAAACCCTGTTTTACTAGAGAGTGTGTTTGTGTCCCATCAGTTTTAAGAGAAGTTATGCTCTCTACTGTACAACAGTTTGGGGTCGTGAGATTTTTTTGAATGTTTTTCTAAGTCTCTTATGCTCACCAAGGCTACATTTATTTGATCAGAATTACAGTAAAAACAGTAATATTGTGAAATATTATTACAATTTAAAAGAACTGTTTTCTATTTTAATCTATTTTAAAATGTAATTTATTTCTGTGATGCAAAGCTGAATTTTCAGCATCATTACTCCAGTCTTCAGTGTCACATTATTCTTTATAAATCACTCTGATAAAATGATTTGCTCTCACTTTTGATCAATTTAATGGGTCTTTGCTGAATAAAAGTATACATTTCTTAAAAAAATAAAGCCATACTGACCCTAAACTTTTGAACGGTAATGTATATATGAAATATATATTCACATTTCAGTGCATTTCAGTCATTTAAACATTGGTCATTGTGACTAGGCCTTTACATCAACCATGGAGATCATCAGGAATTTAGTTTCAAAGATTTTGAGGCAGTCATTTATGAGGCAAAGGACTAGACATTTGTAGATAGCACAGGTCAAGGAAGATAAGCTGAACGTTGTCATATTTAGATGTTAGTGTCGTATATGTATCAAACTGAAACCCATTTATAAGTTGTCTGCGCATTACAAGGGTTGTAAATAAACTTCCTGATCCTTTTTGTTTTTAGATGCTAGCACAATCACATGTTGTGGTAATTCCGTCTCTCCTTATTTCTTACTCTCTCACTCTCTCTTCTACAGTCATACATGCATACACAAATAAAGTTAGGCCTGTGGTGCACATCTTGCAGAACCAGTTTGGCAAGACCAGGTTTTAATAGCCTTGGTATATATGAGTGTGGAAATTTAAGCTCATATTTTAGCAGGTTAAGCCAGGGCAACAGCAAAACATGAACTGGCAGCAGTTGTACCCTAATCATGCATTGATTTAACAAATCTTTATTTTTTTCATGTTTTCCTTCATTTTTCCTTCCTATCCTTATTCGTAGGAAGACGAGTGAAGAGGCAGGTGTGCAGGAACACCAGCATGGCTGTGGAAAGCTTTCCTGAACTCTTGCAGAAACTGCGAGAAGTGCATGAACATGAGTTAGAGGGTAAGACCAGCCTTTTATTTATTTATTTATTTTTATTTATTTTTCTTTTTTTTTTTAGATTTCACCAATAGGCAACTTCTCAAACCAATGACTATGAACAGTAAAAACATCTTTACATAACCAAAAAAATAGATAACTATTGGTCACATTTACTGTTGGTCAGCAGAATTTCTCAGATGAAATCCAGTCATTTCAATTAGGAATCTGCATGATCAGGAGTTTCGCTTGAGGGCAACAAAATTCCCCATGCAGATTTTTCTCTTGGTTAAGTCGGTCACATGAATTTGCTGCATTGACAAACAGAAAGCTGCTTGGTTTGAAAGTGACTTCTGTGTGAGTTTTGCTCCATAAATCGCTACACTGTTGACTATGGACATTGAACCTTTTTTGCCTGCAAAATCTTGCTAATGTGAATGAATGCGCCTTAACAACAACAACTGCATAAATAAAATCAGCAAAACAATAAAACAATGCTATGAGCTCACAAACTCTTAAATTAGCAACATTTTGAGTATAAATCTGACATTGTTTATTCACAACCATGTCATTCCAAGTCTTTTTGACTTCCTTTTTTTTTTTTTCTTTTATGTCTTTCTTTCTGAACACAAAAGGCGCTAGTTTAATGAATAAAGGTGGGGTGAATTCAACACAATGGCATTACGTCGTGACTCACATTAACGCTTCATAAAGCACCCAAAAATGTCAGCAAAAATAAGCCTGAACATGATATTTGAAGGAATATTTGACCAAAAAATTACATTTAGGTGAAAATTTACTCAACGTTAGGCATTCCAAGATGTAGATGAGTTTGTTTCTTCATTAGAACAGATTTGGAGAAATGTAGCATTACATCACTTGCTCAGCAATGGATCCTCTGTAGTGAATGGGTGCCGTCAGAATGAGAGTCCAAACAGCTGATGAAAATATCACAGTAATCAACAAGTAATCTACACGACTCCAGTCAGTCAAACTTGTGAAGTTATAAGCTGCATGTTTGTAATAAACAAATCTATCATTAAAAAAACTTGTAAACAAACTTATATTTTGTCCGAAAGTGACAGTTTAAAGTTCAAACATCTTAATTATGGATTTGTTTATTACAAACCTGCAGCTTTCCACTTCACAAGACGTTAATTGATGGAATGGAGTTGTATGAATTACTTGTGGATTATTGTGATGTTTTTATCAGCTGAGTACAACTGCAAATTTTTATTTTTGGATGAACTTTTTCTTTAAGTAAACTCACAACAGCCGCCACTTCTTTCCTATGTGCCATCTAGTGCTTCACACTCCAGTTGTCTAGATTCACTGTGTGTTTTTCTCTCTCTCTACAGGGTGGCAAGAGAAAGTACTGGACCTGGCAAATAAAAAGAATATGTGAGTGTGAATACTATATTTTTCAAGCTAAAATTGACATCATATTTGAAATCTACCTCAATAATGTTTTATGTGCATTCTGTTGTAGTGATGCAAAGCGCATAGAAGAACTTTACAACAGGAACCAGCAGATGAAAGAACAGCAGCGGATTCTTACAGAGAACATCAAACAGCTGGAGAACAGGTGTGTGTGTGTGTGTGTGTGTGTGTGTGTGAGAGAGAGAGAGAGAGAGAGAGAGAGAGAGAGTCAGTCTTAAATGTAATCTCACACACCACTGCCCACACTGGATGTGTCTGCTGATCCTCAGGTTGCGGGCTGGGTTGTGTGACAGGTGTACAGTCACTCAGGATGTGGCTAAAAAAAGACAACAGGAGTATGAAAACTCCCAGCTCCAGAGTCTGCAGCACATCTCTCTACTGGGTGAGCTATAAATAGAGCCTTTATATGAAGAAGAAATGTTATGGCATTGACCATGTTGATTTGTTTTATGCAAAATGCCACAAAAAGATTTCTTTTGAGATATCATTAATCAGGTTTTACACAAATGCTGTGTAGCTGCTGTTTTATCCTTGTGATATTATTTGGAATAAACTGTTATCTGTTTTAAAATGTTGTTTTTTATTTACTTTTATTCAGCAAGGATCCATTAAATTGATCAAAAGTATTAATTTCTTTAAAAACAATCACAGAGGTCACAGAGGAATATATGAATATTAGTGATAATCTTGTTTACTGCTGCAGTGAGTGAGATGAACGCACTAAAGAAAGAAAACGACAGACTGAGAGAGGAGCTGAAGGGCTTGAGGGATCCATCAAAGTGAGTGGCCCATTTGCTCAAAATGCTTCCTTGCCATATTTGTGCAAGTATTTCCTGTTGTTTCTCATTCACAAGTTCTGATCCTGTCACATAGTGGCACGATCTGATTTACTGTACCTGTAACTATATGGCATGCACCATATTTTAGTAAAATATATTTCGCCCGATATTGGGAACTTTTGGTCAGGGCCAGTTTAACAGACTAGGACAATGTATTGTATATAATAGTCATGCGTAATAACTCCTTGCTTCACCTTTCAGCCGGCAGAATGGTCATTCAGAGGAAGCTATCACCCCAGAGGTCAAGGTATCACCTGACACAGCAGTGGCTGCTGTGACTTTACTGGCCTCAGGGCTGAAGTCCAGCCAGCCTCCACCAGGGGACACCACTGTACCTGCAGCTACTGTCAAACGTGAGACAGACAATGGCCCAACTGTCAGCCCGGGTAAGTTACAGCAGACATTTCTGACATATATGAGAACTAGTGCTGTTTTATGATAACACTTTAGATTACTACTACTGAATCTACTGAATGTATCTTAGCTTCTTCACATCTGATGGAAAGATTATTAATGTTCTTTATCCTGTACAGAAAAAGCTTCTGAACACAAACTTATGCAAAGCTGGGTCAGGGCGTTTTCATTTGTAAGCAATAATTTGTTTTTGCTCTTTTAAAATTGGTTGTTTTATAGCAAATCTTGCTCTTTCTATTCTTTTGTGTTTCATTGTTTGCTGAAATTTGTGTTTCTCTCTTTCAGGAGTCAAATAAGCCCATGTTGCCCATCTCAGGATGGGGCACAGACCACAGTGCTGAAAGAAGGTGAGATGAACAGACAAAACAAGATACATTGAAATTATAAGCGAATTAAAGACAACATATCATGAAAATCTGACTTTTTACGTGTTTAACTGCTATAATATGGTCCCCGGAGCATCTACGAACTCAGAAAACATAAAAAAGCAAAACCCAGTAATTTCTCTTTTTTTTTTTTTTTTTTGGTAAGCCTTTCTCTGCAAACTTGTGAAAAAATGAGCCACTCAGATTTCACTCACCCATGACATAGAAAAGGGATCTTATTATAATATTATCGCCCCTTAATCTGCATGTTTCCACCCACGGTGCCACCATTCTGTTTTCGCAAAAAATACTTTTGAGTAAAATAGTTTGAGCAAACTGTTGTGTCTTTGGCTGCACTGATGAGCACAGAACACTATTTAGAGTCCCAGCCTCAGAGGAGACAAGACAGCTTTGGATTTATTGATTTATTTCCTGTATATTATGCTGCTGCCACACAGATCCAGTATAAACGTGATTTCTTTCCCAGCTGTTTACCTTCACAGACATAACCGACTGTTTTTGTAACTCGTGTTTTTAACATATACTTGTGTGTATTTGACAGTTTAAGCACAATAAGACATGAAAGAGAACTTAGTTTAGTACTTACATGCTGTCTGACAGCCACTTTCTGTGCTTTGGATGTGTCCGCTCAGAAAACTGTATGTCAAAAGTTTAAACTAATATGGTTTAAAACGCATGATTTCAGCGCAATATACATGATAATCAAAACCAAACAGATGTTTTTGAGTATTTGAGGTACCAGCTGTAAAGGCACAGCCCTATTCTGGAAAAGGGGGCGGGGAGCAGCAGCTCAATTGTATTTAAAGAGACATGCACGAAAACAGCGTGTTTCTGCTTCCACTCAAAATAGGCATTTAAGTGGAAATTCTATAATAAATGATCTGTGGGGTATTTTGAGCTTGAACACCACAGACACACTCTGGGGACACATGAGACTTATATTGCATATTGTAAAAAGGGGCATAATATGTCTCCTTTAAGGTGACACATCTTAATTCTTCTCCTTATGCGTCCACAGATCTTCCAGCGTGGACTCGGTTGAGCACAGACATTCCCCTTTGTCTCCTTCTCTTCCATCTCCTCTTAGTCTACTGAAGAACCATCCTAATTTTTCTTCTGTTGTCTCTGACGAACGTAGCAGCCGGCAACAAATCCATGCTCCCGTCCCCTTCCGGCCACTTCCGATCAAGTCCGGTCGCTTGTCTATTCCGTGGTCGCTCTCAGAATCTACTGACTGGCTAACGGTAGCAGCGGGCAGCTCTGGTGTTGGTAGTGGGATAGCAGTTCACCCAAGCCAGACCCCAATTCCCAGTTCAAACATACTGCGTTTCCCTAAACTGGTCCCACCAAGCAGTGGTCACCAGTCTCGCACACATGGCCCAACACCTAGCGGTCTGCGGCCCTGGTCCTGCAGAAACTTGTCAGAGCATGCAGAAAGTAGAGAAAAAAGAGTGACAGAAGCCGTTACAGCGCCGCCCCAGTGGAAGGTCTCAGCAACGCAGCTAGAGAGGATTTTTGGACAGAATCTGAGAGTGGATGAAGTGGAAGCACCGTTAGACCTGTCTGAGTCAGGACGTTCAAAAAGCAAAGAGAAAGAGAAAGAGAAAGAGAAGACACACTCACAGAGCGACTCATCTTCGTCTTCATCTTCCTCACCACCTGATACACTTTCATCGTCATCTCAGTGTCCATCAAGCCCTCAAAGTGACCAGCAGACCGCAGACAACACTACACAGGTAGACTTCAAATGATGCAGAAATGCCTCCTCATTAAAGACATTCTTTTGTTTGAGACAATATTTAATGAGTGTATCCTGTTAATGCCTGAACAGAAAATCTAGAAAATCATGTTAAAATTAGTATCATGAAAATATGTTAATTATACTTATAAACAGCATATCATAGCATATTACTAAAGCTAAAAATAGTCAAGTTAAATTTCCAGGCCTAGAAAAGTTTTGGAAAAATAAATATACCCAGAAAGTTTTGGAAAAGTCATGGAAATCTATTTGACAAATCTCTGTGTAATATAATTATGTTTAATCAGGTCCTGAATTTCGGTGCGGGATTACGCATATATCGCATAGTTTTAATCATTCCGCAGCTTTCGACTTTAAAATGGATATTCACACATTTATTCAATAGCCTATAGCATGTAGGTTTAATGAGTAAATAAATCCACACAGAATATCAGATCAGTCATTTGAAAACAGCGTGAGTGATTCAGCTGCACCGCGTCTTCTCTCTCTGACTTTATCTTTATCTTCACATCGGCGCATCTCTCTGCACTAAAGAGCTGCTGCACGCTGCCATACAAGCCTTTCGCTCGCGTTTTGGTACAGTTGACAGAATTGTCACTTGCCTACTCAGGTCATTGTTGCATCGTCACAAAAATGTATAATTTTTATTTGCACGTCTTTTAAAGCCATTTGGTACTCGCGCGCTCCAGAGGCGGTTTCCTGTGCACTCAGTTACGTCCAAAGCGCGCGCGTATAAGCCTTGCGAGTACCAAATTGAGTTTGGTACCAAACAAGCTCAGCAGAACCCTGTACGGACCTCAAACATATGCCCCAGTCAGGCCCTTGTCCAACAGCTTATCAGAATTACTGGCCCGAGTCAGACTGGAGCCCATGTCTTTTTTCTCTCTTTCTCTTCCCAATTTCACAGCTGCTGTTGGAGCCACTAGAATAGTTCAGTTTCGTTTTTAATGGTGAAGTGGTTATATTTATTTTCGTTTCTTTATTAAGTAAATTTAGAAATATGTTTGGAACATTTTTTTGTTTGTTAAATTCAAGTTTTTGTTTTTAAAGTAGCCTAACGACCAAGTGGCCAGCTGCAGACAGTGAGTTAGCCTATATGTTTGATCAATTTAGCCTTCTATCAGCACCACTTGACTAAAATAAAATCTATATATAAAATACTTAAAAAAGCATATCACAATGTTAGTTAAAGTTTGTGCTAGGCGCGTATCCAATCGTTTGTGCGGAGAGTGGAAGCTAAAGCGCGCTCTGCAGGACTTGAGAGTCACCAGAGCAATCGCTTGCATTTTTTTCTTATACCAGTAGAAACAATCGTCATTTTTGCTCATAAAGGTAAGAGTAATACATCATTCGGGACTGTTAAGGGTCTACTTTTATTTGTGTGCACTCACAATATCAGCATACGTTGTGATTTTTTTAGAAAACAAACAGGATGCGCTTTCTGCTTTCTGCGTCACAAAAATGAACCGAAACTCAGCTAATATTTTATTTCCCCTGGCCCAGACACATTCATCAGGGTAATTACTTGCTGGGGTTTTGCCGCAAGCTTTATTGCGTGCGCTTTAACGCGGAACTCTTCCAGAACTCGCTGCTGCTGCTGGACACTAAACACCATCCGAGCCGCTCTTCACAGTCGAGGTAGCATCGTGTTGTTTCCACCAGCGCGGGCAAATCCTTTTCATCACCATAATAATTGATGGATATCTAAAATATAAAAATAAAGAGGAAGCCTAAAACAAGCCCGATGCCCGGCCCGCGTCTGAACTATGACATGAAAATTGTCCCGAAGCCGTAAATAAGTCGGGCCCGTCGGGCTTGGGCTGAAATACAGGACTCTAAAAAATACTAAGTGGCTTAATTTGCACAGCTTGTTGTGTTTCAGCGGCAAAAATACACACAAAATGACGTTAAAATGAGTATCCTCATAAGCATTGTTGTTTTTTCTTAAGTGAATGTAAACAGTTGCGAAAGAAAAAAAGTTTCCAAAACGAAATTCAGGTCCTGCATTTAACTGAGTTAAATAAATGATAATATTCTGTGATGCGATAAGATCTCTGTGTGGAGTAAAGGTCATTGCACACTGGTCCGAAAGTTTCGCACCGTAAAAATAAATAAATAAATATGACCTCACATTGTCAAGTCACCTTTATTTATATAGTGCTTTTAACAATACAGATTACAAAGCAACTTTCTGATATCAAAACAGGAAAATAGTGTGTCGATGTAAAATGACAAGATTAAACACAAAATTTTCAGTTAAAGGCATTTCATTATTGAATTCAGTGATGTTATCGTCCAGCTCAGTTCTGTTTAAATAGTATCTGTGCAATCAAGTCAACGATATCGCTGGAAATTAAGTGTCCCCAACTAAACAAGCCAGAGACGACAGCGGGAAGGAACCAAAACTCCATCAGTGACAGAATGGAGAAAAAAAAACCTTGTCAATCACGTTTACACACTGCTTCCGAAACTTTCCTCAGTCATAAAACAAATCGGATCAGGTTCGATTTTCTGCGTTTTCACATCCTTAGCATGCATTTTGATAGGAAAGGATGACGAATACGGAAAAAAAAGTGAAAAAACGCACGGACCTTCACGTCTGGCGCAGTGGCAGCTTGTATTTATTACTAAATCAAGAAAGCAAACAATATCATTAATAGGCTAGTCATTAATTGTAGTTAACATATGCAATGATAATTTGAACAGATTTTTATTCTTATTGTAAAATAATGGAACATTAGGTCATGAATATTGTCTCAAAAGTCATGGAAAAGTCATGGAAATTTATTGGTAAAAATGTGTACGAACCCTGTATATATTTAGCTATTACAAGATAATGCAGTTTTGATCAAGCATTCAGGATATTGCATGAATAGCAGTCCTTGCTCTTTGACATGGAAAAGTTTCTGCTTTGTCTTTGTTTAAAACTATTTTTGCAAGAAGAGCAACAAAAACACTAAATTACTGATTATATTGTTTTTAAAATGTCACCTTTTCAATATTAACTTCTTGTTTATGAAACTCTTTGCATTTAACCTATTGTATACTGTATACTAACTGTTGCACACTCAGACTAATGTTTCTTTGTGTTTGCATTGTTCCTGTTTACGAACACCTGGGCATATAGAAAAAAAAAAACTGATATTATGGTTTTGTCATTCCTTTAACGTAGTTGTGGCCACAATTTAAATAAAACAAAGGAACAAATAATCACAACATGGCTACGACTGACCTAAAATGACTTAGTGAATTCATATGTTTAGCAACAAACTCTGTACGTATTTGTATTTACGAGTATGCAAATAAAATTGCCTGTGATGTTTGATTCACCTTACACAGCAGGAGGAAGCACAGGAAACATGTAAGGAGCAGGAAGAGGTAAAGGAAGGTGAAACATCTCCAACAGCTGAAACGTCTGTCAGCTCAGAGAAGAAGAAAATCCCACCGCTAACCATTTCCCTGCAACCAGGTAAAGCTTCACTCTTATTGGCTGGTTTAGGTTTATTTGGATTGTGCTCAGCTGAATCTGACTGTTTTGCCTTGCAGTTGTGGTTATGGAAACACTTAAATCAGCAGTACAGGTAATCTTAGCACTGAATTTATGTTATGTCATTAAATTTCAAACAGCTTTATGAGATCAGTTCTAACTTCTGCTTTGTTGTGGCTGGTGATGAAGTTGTCTGATCATGGAAGCAGACCAATGGAGCAAGAGGAGAAAGAGAACAATAACCTAGAAACAAGCAGAAAAAGACTTGGGCAGGATACTGATAGTAAGAGATCATCTTTTAATCATTTATTTATTTATTTTTTCTAAGCTGATTCAATTAATACATTCAGCATCTTCTAAAATGTCACTTTTATTGTTTTGTCTTAGCTTTTTCCCAGCGCTCACTAAAGGAGAAGAAAATCCGGCTTAGCAGGGGACAAAGAAACCATGCAGACTCAGAGCAAGGATGAAGGTCTCTTTTTATTTTACTCTGTTTTATGTTAATTGGCTTTTAGTATTTTCACAAATGTTTTTCTTCCTATATTTATTTTTTATATACAGGCAATGGATTCAATTATGATCTAGCTGCTGTGGTTATGCAGACAGACATTTGTGCTTTCACCCTTCGCCAACAGTTTCCAAGTTTGGTGTTCGCTTTAGTTTTCCAGAAAAACCAACACTAGACTTCATCTACACCTCTGTCAGCATAATTCTCATGTATCAAACAGAATACATACTGCAATCCAGACTGGAATTATATAAAATCTATTAGTAGCATGTGCAGCTATATCGTTCATACTGTACATGGGTAAATTTGTGCTGGATGAATTTGATACTTCATTGGGTTAATTTCCCAGCAATCTTTAGCTTTACCAAAACAGGAAGCCAGCTGTTTTTACTGACAAGGGGGCTGTTAATAAACTTATCAGCTAGATATGTTTTTATTTCATTGGTTTCACTTTCTTCTTCCTCTTTTGTAACATATCACAAGTTATTAATAAGCACATATAACATGATCATATATAATTGCTTGCTGTCTTGTGTTGCGAACATTGTCAAGTCAGCTCTCAGTTAATGTTCATTCTCTCTTCCGTGTAAAAGGTGTCACATCTTGTCTATTTTTGTCTCTGTCTGAGCACTACAGCCTGCTTCTTGTAGATGTGACAAAATGAAAAACCCTCGGCTTCCCCTTTTGGTTTTTTTTGAGATGTCAAGCATATATTTTGTAATAGTGAATTTTCCACTTGCAGCTGTAAAAGCTGCAAAAGGAGGAAGGGTAAAACTGTGAAGAAAAAAGTATACTTTGTTTAACTTTCTGTACCATTGTTTCAAACTAGCTGTAAACCTTTCCTTTGCACTATTTTTAGATACTTTTAAGAGATAATTTGGAGATTATCTAACACTAAAATTCCTCCGATACGTTAGTTCCTCAACTAACGTCTATCGAATTAAATACAAGTACATTGCATAAACTGATGGCTGTGGTCATACTGTGTGAACTATCACTTGTAATTGGTTTAGGATGTGGGAAACACCTGCATTGTATAAATCATTTTCACTGTGAAGAACATTAGTGCTTTGAGTCATTGTAACAATTCAGAATTTCCACTTGAATATGCCGATCATCACAACACTTAACTTGCTTACTTTTGTATATCGAACAAAGGTGTATGAGTTTAAAGTACAAATGTAGAAATCCTAATAAAAACCCTTGCATCAATGTATCACACCTGACTTTCTGTTTTCTAATTTCCTAACAGGAATGTTTTATTTGATCCATGCACATATATGTTTTGTTTAATATTCCTAGGTGTCCAATTTCTTTTCTCTTATAAGTATTTGCACATTAAGAATGAAGTTGTTTTGGCTTAGTATTTATTAAAGAAGAGTTAGATTTATGTATTTGCTTGTTCATTATGTTTCTCTTTCTCTGTCTCTTTCAAAAGAAGAGGGTGTTTAATCTCCCCATCTGATAGGGGATTATTCTGTATGTCTGTTTCCAATCCAATAATGCATCTGTGTGCTTCTGTCTGTGGTTCTGCACTATAGATACACTCAGCTTGCTCATCTAATCTGTTCTCAAGCAAATCTTTTCTAAATCTGCCTTTGTTATTATTATGATTTTTTTTTTTTTGTTACATTTTTTCCCTTTTTTCACTTTCTTATATTTGCAATCGTTCTTATTATTTGTCAAAATTTGAATTATACTGTGAAGGTTTTTTATTTATATTTTTTTTTTATTGATTTATTTTTTTTTTTCTCAGAAGTGAAGTGACATTGCAAAAGGGTTCTAAACAGCATTTTTTGCAACCTTCACGCAAAATACCCTGGCTTCACAGTGTTGTGCGAAGACTATTGCGTGAATAGGGCATGCGGATATTGAAGCGAAATATTTATGACAGATTTCCTCTGACTACAGAGTGTCTCAATACTCACTGAGCTCCCTACCTAGACAGCTTTTCAAGCGTCATAAGAGCTTGATTTATTTGTTTGCCGTTATCAGTTCGCTATGAATCGGATGGGTTCAGTGTGTATGTATGAGCTGAGCTGACTCGGAGCGCGCCTGGTGTTCTAAACTGTTGCCTATGAAGGCATCTGAGTAGTTTTTGAGACACGGCCCTTAACTTCCTCTTGGACAGTACAGCGCGAGTGACTGAGACACAGAAGCGCATCAGTGTGATGGAGGAGCCGGTGTGAAGCGGCTTCATCATTTCTACATCTCGGTTAACTAGCGAGATTTTGTGAATAAAGAAATATACTTTTCTTCTGGATTGTAACTTAAGTGGTAAGTTCGCTTAAAATACATATTTTTTATTATTATTATTATTATTTTACATACCTTCTTAGAGTTATTATTTATTTAGGGGTTTTATATTGTTTCATAATTTCTATTTTATATGGTTTTTTTTTTTTTTTTTGGTAACTAAACGATTAGGACTTTAAGTCGATTCAGACCCTACTCTTTAAAAAGCTGATTTTTAGATGTTCATTTTTTTTTTTTTAACGAGGTTTCATATTCACCTAACTTAGATAGTAGCCCTAATATTAAACATTTAAAATGAATTTAATATGTCTACTCAAAGGTTTATTTTTTTTTTAAGCTACTCTCTATAGTTTTCCGTCCTGTTTTGTTGTTACTCTGTAAACTAGAAACCGGTCGTTTATATTAATAGCCTAATAATAATAATAGGGAAAAAAATCTACTTCATCAGACCCATGTTTCATCACACGATTAAGCATATCTGTTTATTCTTTTACTGAATTGTTTATTTGGATTCATTTCTAAAGCATGACAGTTACTGTGTCATATCCAATAGGTTACTTTTTTTAAACGCAGTCATGTTTGAGGAACCCGCATGTTTCTTTGAAATTATATCATGCTTTAGCTTTAGTTATAATGGTACTTCCATAGTTCACTATAGTTTTACAGAACATAACAATATCAGAGGACACGTTTAAATATTTCTCTTCCTCCTCAGAGGATCCATCTCCTCATGTGAAAGGACACTCAAAAACACTCTTTACAGTAGGCTAATATTTCACATTTCTCTATTGGCTGTTGGCCTGCTGAAGACAGTTTGCACATACAGTATGTTTCAGGGAGAGAAAACAAACAACAATGAGAGAGTCCTGACAAGGAAGGTGGAACTGACACATCTCACATTTGCATGTGTGGTTAAATGAAAAGAGCTGTAGTTCTGAGTCTCCCTGCGCTCCTGTGGGAAAGGTGGAGGTGGTTCCTCTGAGCTCTGGGGCTTTGAGGGACAGAATAATCTTTGGATGGAATGGGATGGGATGGGTGACACTGTCGAAAGGCAAATCTGAAAATTTCCTCCGGGTATGATCAGTTATCGGATTCTGAGTCGGAAGAAGGAAATGTACCTGTGATCAAGCCAGCAATTAAGTAGGTTGAGAGGGGACCTCAGTTGAACCATCAACTCCCCTGTGAAAAGAACTGTTTTAGTATACCTTTCATTAGAGTACTTATTACGTACATAATAAAATAAAATAAAATAAAAAATATAGGACAAAACTGCAAATTATGTTTTCGGACATCAGCATGTTATTTGCAATCGAATGAAAATGTAATTATAGTTTGAATTTATATTAAATGCTATTAGTTTAACTTTTTTGAACCACATAAATAGGACTTAAATCTTTATACTGTATGTAATTTCATAATTCTATTGTCTTTGAATTATGGCTGAAGTACAGTCAAGCAGTTATGGAAAAAAACTATAAGTGCTTTAGTATGTTAGTTAGTGTACTTATTCAGACTTTAAAGTAAAACATTAACATTTAACATTAATAATGTTAAAAATGTAACATTATTACAGAGTGCACTTTATAAAGGAAGCATTGTAATAAAAGTGTACTCTCTCTTCAGTGGGCTTTATTTCAGCAATATTATTTTCAAGCACATTTTACACTTTGAAGATTTGAAGCATACTACAAGTGTACGTTTAATAAAATCAATGCACTTGTTTTTCACAAAGGACCTGATCCCATTAGAGTCAGCCAGTGACACTAAAAAGCATTCGAAATCAAAAGCAACACTCAAGAAGCAACTTCAAATAAAGAGAAAGCAGAACATGGGTGAACAAGCTACGGGAAACAAGATTTTAATGCGTCACATATTTCTCAAACTAATTGCATCTACTGAAGGACGCAACTTTAGCAGTTCTTAAATTACAATTCAGTGTTCAGCTGATTAGACTCTCCAGTGAGATTTCTACAGTTTACTTCTTTATCCTGGTTGTCTTCAGGACAAACAGACTGGCCATTGATTTGAAATTTGGTGTTTTGGTTGTGGTTTTATGTAGGGTCATGCACGTCCAGATTAAGAGTAAGTTAATTATCAAGCATGAAATGAAACATGAACCTCCACCATAAAAGCTCGCTGTAGTCTCGTGACAAGAGATGCAAGTTGAAGGTCCTTTATTCTTAGGCGATAGCCACAGAGAGGCCGAAGAGCTCAGAAACATGCGGTTTCCGCTCACCTCCTTCAAAAGTGAGGAAAAAGTAGCTTTTTTCTTCCAATAATCGGCCAAGTTGGAATCTATTTGTGGTGGCAGACAGTTCTTTACGTTTTGGTTGATTAATTTCTGCTACGTTCTCAGAAAAGTGTTAGGGTGTTAAGGCTAGCTGATTTGAATCAGCTTTGAACATTAGGCCTTAACCAACCACAGTTTCCACTGAGTAGCTTCCGCATATGCATGTGTGAGCGAGTTAATGCCAAAACCACAGGCGAGAGAGAACTGCAGCCTACAACGTGGAAGTCAGTATGAGAAACTCGGTTATTTTGACTTTCACTACATTTATCGGTCAAGGTTACGTTTCCCAAAAGAGTCATACGCCAATTGTAGCAACCAGTGGCACCAAGGGTCTCTACGATCTACACAGGCTTCCAGTGATTTTGGGAAATCATGTTTATTTATGTCTGACTCATAATATTGGAAATACTAATCTGAAGTATCATCTTACCACTTACCACTTAGGTTCATCTTGTTGTACAGTAGGCCAAAAACGTGGCATTTAATACAAATTGAGTCATATGGCACATTACAGACATTTTTCCATCATAATTTGTTCCATACATGCTTTTCGAGCATCAGAAATAACCGTTGTTTAATGGGAACTCAGAACAACCCATGTTTTGCATATTTTCTACTCTGGAAATGTTGTTCTGTTTTTAAACGTACAAGGACAACCTGCTTTAGTGTCTTCTGTTGTTAACTTTTCAGGCCTCAACATGGGCTGTGTGGGGACCAAACCGGAGCAGGATCCTATTGGCAAATCGATGGGCAGCGATGACAACCGCAACCAGACAGCACATTACACCAAAGACCCAACAGCAGGCTCCAAAGCTGTAAGTAGAAGCATTTTGCATGTCTTTTCAGGGTTATTCCTGAGCAGGATTTCTACTGAAAAGTGCTGAGTTCCACTAAACCATCAGAATTGGCTGCTCCAGCACATTTTGTGATTTCAAATACTGTACTTCCACTTTCTTAGAAACAGAGCAGTCTCAGCTGTATGATCATCTTGACTTTGCATATATTAATGAAATATTATATATAATATTTTGAATTAACTTTTATTTTTACATGTTATTTTAGTCCAGGTTTTAGTTCTTTTTAAATATTATAATTATTATTTTTTTTAAATACTTCTGTTTAGATTTACTTAATTTAACATTTAATTTAACATTAATTTAACATTTCTCATTTTGAAAATTTTCATCTAATATAATATTTTATTTCATTTTAGCTGTATTCCAATTACTGAAAACATCAATTTTAATAGTTTTAGTTAACAGTAACAACACCGCTCTGTGCTTGGTTTCTAGCTGCTGCTACCTGATTTACATAATGACCTTAAAAAGAGCTTGAAATGTTTATTTAAACAGATATCTTCTATTTGAAAGACTGCCTCAAACAGGTCTGTTTTTGTGCTCAGAAAAGAGAACTGAAATGTCTAGTATGCTGTTTTAAATACTGCACCTCTTCTTCCATCTATAGAACAGAACCACCTCCAGCCCAGCTCCTGGGCCAGATAGTAAGTGGAATTGTCTTTGATTTCTAGTAAATAGGTAGGATGTCTCGTTCTGAATGTTAGAGTTTTGTAAAATATTGAAATACTTAAAAAATACACATTTCAACTCATATGGCTGACCTTGTGAGCAAGAGTAAAAACATACAGTGATGTGGAATTAAATGTGTCATAAACATGAAAAGTAGCTTGTTTTGAGGTTTAGTGGTGAAGCAGATAGTTCACTGTTTTGCACATGCATTTCATTCAACCTCAATGTGTGCTGCAGCACAGGCAGTGCATACGCCTGCTATTAATTCTCAACCTTAATCTATGTATAAAAAGTATATTCTTACTTTAAAACCTTTGTACTCTTTTGGGATCGTGCTAAACTCACAGCAAGGGTTGTTATAAACACTGTTGTGTGACACCAGTCTGTTTCTTACTCAGAACCATAGTGAATGTTTGATCACATCTCTTTCACACTAAAGATTCCATTTGCCTTTAGCTTCAGAGAACATTGCCATAGCTCTGTATGACTATGAAGCTATGCATGAAGGTGACCTGGGCTTCAAGAAAGGAGACAGACTCAAAATCCTTCAGGAGTAAGTAGACCTGTCATTCTGAATGAGGATTTAACATGCAGTATCTCACTTCTTTGACTGACTGAATGATTGATTGACCGATTGATGTGTTTAGGTCAGGTGAATGGTGGAAAGCAGCATCTCTCAGCACTGGTCAGGAGGGCTTCATCCCCAGTAACTATGTTGCCAAGGATACTCTGGAAACTGAAGAGTGAGTAAATATAGTTTGTGTACATTTGTAGTGGTGCCATTGATCTCACAGTAAAGGTTGTTTATAATATGTGACCCTGGACCACAAAACCAGTCATTAGTAGCACAGGTATATTTGTAGCAATAGCCAACAATACATCATTGTATGGGTCAAAATTATCGATTTTTCATGCCAAAAATCATTAGTATATTAAGTAAAGTTCATGTTCCATGAAGATATTTTGTAAATTTCCTACCGTAAATATGTCAAAACATACTTTTTGTTTAGTAATATGCATTGCTAAGAACTTAATTTGGACAACTTTAAAGGTGAATATCCTATCCTAACAAACCATACACCAATGGAAAGCTTATTTATTCAGCTTTCAGATGATGTACAAATATCAATTTAAAAAAATTGACCCTTATGACTGTTTTTTTGGTCCAGGGTCACATATAATAATAAGGTTGTTTAAAATAAAATAAAATAAAATAAAATAAAATAAAATAAAATAAAATCGTGTGTGTGTGTGTGTGTGTGTGTGTGCATTAAATTGATCAAAAGTGACAGTAAAGAGATAAAATGTTACAAAATATTTCAAATAAATGCTGTTCTTTTGAACTTCAAAGAATTCTGAAAAAAAAGAAAAGTTTTACAGTTTCCACAAAAATATTAAAGAGCTCAGCTGTTTTCAACATTGATAATATGAGAAATGTTTCACCAAAATGACAAGTTAGAATGATTTGACACTGAAGACTGAAGTAATGGTTCAGCTTTGCAACACAGAAATAAATTATATTTTTAAATATATTAAAATAGAAAACAGTTATTTTAAATTATAATAATATTTCACAATATTACTCTTTACTGTATTTTTGTTCAAATAAACAGCCTTACTGAGCACAAGAAACTTTTGAACGGTTATGGGTTTTTTAATATAATTTTTAATCTATTTATGTATATGTCTACAGGTGGTTTTTTAAAGGTGTCAGCAGAAAGGATGCAGAGAGACAGCTGCTGGCATCTGGAAACAAAATAGGATCTTTTATGATCAGAGACAGTGAAACCACCCAGGGTACGTTCAGCACAGTGTTATTGCTGAAGGGTTTTAGACAACACTCTTAAAAATAAAGGTGCTTAAAAGGTTCTGACACCATAGGAGAACCATTCAGTCAAAGGTTCTTTAAAGAACCATTTCTTTCTTACCTTTTTATAATCTGAAGAACCTTTTTTCACCACAAGGAACCTTTTGTGAAACAGAATGGTTCTTCAGATGTTAAATGTTCTTTATGGAACCATTTAGACAAAAAAGGTTCTTCTATGGCATTAGCAGTGTTATTTTCTTATAGAGGTAACATTTTTACTCAGCTACGCATCTACCAGAACCTTATCTGCCCTTAAAAACATCTGTATCTCCCCCCTCAGGAAGCTACTCTCTGTCTGTCAGAGACTGCGACCGAACAGGAGACACTGTGAAGCATTATAAGATCCGCACACTGGATAATGGCGGTTTCTATATTTCTCCACGTATCACCTTTAACACCCTGCAGGATCTGGTCAGCCACTACAAGAGTAAGTAAAGTACAAAAATGCAAATATCTGGACTAATTGTACTGTATAATATACATATTTAATCTTTACCAACCTTTTTCATGAAGGATTGTTTACTCAGCTGGTTTATAATTAACAAACTGTATAAATTTGCATCTACAGAGCAGAGCGATGGGTTGTGCCAATCTCTCACTGTTCCCTGTCTGAGTCCCAAACCTCAGAAACCTTGGGAGAAAGATGCTTGGGAGATCCCACGTGAGTCCCTCAAACTGGAAAAACGTCTGGGAGCAGGCCAGTTTGGAGAGGTCTGGATGGGTAAGACACATACTGCTTGCTTTAATATGTATTTCTTATGTGTCTGCTTACTCCAAAAACTGTTGCTGTGCAGCATGGTTTGTTTAGTAGGATCTGAAAGATTTGTCCAGGGTAAAATACAGAACTAAAATGGTTGGTTATGACGCTAAAAAGTTGGATTTGAAGTGTCCAAGCTTGCAGCAAAATGCCAGTAAACTAACATTCTATATTAATACGCCAAGTATATAACAAGTTGTTCATGAGTCCCTTGTTTGTCCTGAGCAGTTCAACTGCCTGCTGTTCTTCAGAAAAATCCTCCAGCTCCTGCACATTCTTTGGTTTTCCAGCATCTTCTGCATATTTGAATTTTTGAAATCCATCTTTTAACACTGAGGACAACTGAGGGACTCATGCATAACTATTATATAAGGTGAAAACATGTACTTATGCTCAAGAAGGCCACACAATGCATAGAGACAGGGGGTGTAAACTTTTTAAATTGGATGATCAGGGTAAATTGTACTTATTTTTGTCTTCTGGGAAACATGTAATTATTTATGGAGCTTCTGAAGTCCAGTACTAAATTAAAAAATATGATTGTTAAACAAAATGAGAAGAATTTACACATCATCATTCTGTTCAAAAGTTTACATCCCCCGGCTCTTAATACATTGTGTTGCAATGTATTGAGCATCAGTAATTGTTTTCACCTTTTGTAATAGTTGTGTATGAGTCCCTCAGTTGTCCTCAGTGTGACAATATGGATCTCAAAATCATACAGTCACTGCTGGAAAGGGTTCAAAACCAAAGAATGTGCAGGAGCTGGAGGATTTTTTTGAAGAACAGCAGGCAGTTGAACTGCTCAAGACCAACAAGGGACTCATGAACAACTATCACAAAATATAAAAGCAGTCATGGATCATCCAGGAAATGACACATAGTATTAAGATTCAAGGGTATGTAAACTTTTGAATGGGATAATTTTTATGAATTCAGTTATTATTTTGTCTTGTGAAGAATATATAAACATCTGTTATGTGAAATAGCTTATTCAGGAGAGTATTAAATAAAAAAATAACATGCGATTTTCATGATCCCTCTTATTTTGTTTCAAATCTTAACATTTTGCACATTCTGCATATATTTATATACAACTGTGCATATATATATATATATATATATATATATATATATATATATATATGACAAATATTATATATATATATATATATATATATATATATATATATATATATATATATATATATATATAATATTTGTCATACAATTTCCATTATACATATTTACCATCGGTATTCTCATTATATAAACTATGTATGGTATTTAATCAATATAAACAATATTGAGATATAAACAATATTATACTATACACTAGATATAAACATTATAAAATTGTGTGTGTGTGTGTGTGTGTGTGTGTGTCTGTGTCTGTGTGTGTGTAAACATTTAATAACTGTGGCATTTATCAAAGCAATACACCTCGTGAGACATGATGAGATTTACAATGGGTAAAACATTGAATGTCTTACTGCTTTATCAATAGAAAATACTGTCCCACTTTATATTAGGTGGCCTTAACTACTATTTAAATTAATCATTTGATAAAATGCATTTATTGTGTACATACATGTTTTTACATTATACTTATATTTTAAAAATACCTGTATATAATTACATCTGTAATTATTTTCTGTAATTACATTTATAATTACACTGTTAACCATCCCTTACACCTTAACCCACCTTTAAGCCTTACCTGTATCCCACCTCATTAGCAGCAAAAGTGTTTTGCAATTCAATATGAACACAATAAGTACAGTATATATTTTATTATTATTATTATTATTATTATTATTATTATTATTATTTGTATAATTAATAAATATTTTCATTAATTATAAAGCTGCCTGATGAAGACCTGATGGTCGAAACGTTGTATTAGTATCAATAATTTTTTAGAGCAGTCACATATCAATGTGCGGACATTTTGTTTGTTTCGTTTGGATTGACCTTATTTTTGTCCTGCACCTGAGCCTTCAGGTTTATGGGATCCGCACGCCTTTTTTTGAACTTTTCAGTAATTATAAACCTGGAAAAACACAAACCTAAAGCTGTACCTAAAAACTGACCTGATCTTGAACCTGATCTGAAACCCAACAGTTTCTCAGGTCCTGTCACGCTTTGGGCAGGGAGCAGACACTAATAATGGTACAATGAAAATGAAGAATTCCAGCGTAACTCATCTCTTTTTGCTTTTCAGCAACATACAACAAGCACACAAAAGTGGCAGTGAAGACAATGAAGCCTGGCAGTATGTCTGTGGAAGCTTTCCTCATGGAGGCCAACTTAATGAAATCCCTCCAGCACGACAAACTGGTCCGTCTCAACGCTGTGGTCACCAAAGAGGAGCCCATATACATCATTACAGAGTTCATGGAGAAAGGTGTGTGTGACTCCAGACTCCACTGTGCAGAGCATGGCTTTATATATCTGTTATTTATCTGTTTGTGTGCCTGTGTTTTACAGGTAGTTTACTGGACTTCATTAAAAGCGATGAAGGGAATCGTGTCCAGTTGCCCAAACTGATTGACTTCTCAGCACAGGTGAGGCGATTTGAAGATCTCATTTCTTCAGTTCATGTGCTTTCCTCCCACATACAGAGTCACGTTCCCTTGATGTGGAAGACAGGTTTGCCTTTGTAGATTTTAATATTCAAATGTGATAACCGACAGACAGTAATATTTGTGTACAGAGGTGTGTGTGTGTGTGTGTGTGAGAGAGAAAGAGAGAGAGAGAGAGAGAGAGAGAGAGAGAGAGAGAGGGTTGAGTCCACCATTAACATGACAATTAATTCTTTTAACTTTCTGTCACTGTTAATCCAGGATAATATCAATTTTTCTCTCTATTGTGCAAGTGATTCTTTAAAATAGTGAAATAGACACTTGCGGTCAAAAGTAAATAATTAAATGAAACTATGAAACTGTTTTCAATTTATATTATAAAGATATACAAGATATATTAGATATACAAGAAAATATTAGGTAAATATGACGTTTCAGTCAAGTGAGGATTTTGAATGCAAGTGTGCGTGACGGTTGCAAAAAAAAGGGTGTGACATTGAGTTAGAAAGAGGAAGAGAATTGCAAACACTTAACAAGACAGATGTGAATCTACCCTGAGCGATAAGAGGATTCACACACACACACACACACACACACACACACACACACCATTATAGCTTATCGCACCTCTTGCTCTCAGTGACACAAACCCAGTGTAAGCACATCATTAAAGTAACTAAAACATATTTTTTTTCTCTGACTTCAGACAGCAGAAGGCATGGCTTACATTGAGCAGAGAAACTACATTCACAGAGACCTTCGTGCTGCCAACATCCTGGTCAACAAGAGTTTAGTGTGTAAGATTGCTGATTTCGGACTGGCCCGTATCATAGAGGACAATGAATACACTGCCAGAGAAGGTTAGTGGGATACACAGCCAAAAATGTTAAGAAACCAAGTTCATTTAAGTTGGTAAACTGTGGAAACATGCATGTTTCTTTATAGGTTATTGTCAGAGGAAGTCATGTTAATATTTTTTTTTTTTTGTGACCTAAGGTGCGAAGTTCCCCATAAAATGGACCGCTCCAGAGGCCATAAACTATGGTTCCTTCACCATTAAATCAGATGTGTGGTCCTTTGGCATTCTGCTCACTGAAATCATTAGCTATGGTCGCACACCGTATCCAGGTTAGTGTTCACCACAGTACACTGAGAATATGCTAAAAGGTCTTTCTCTGGAATCTGTGCCATTTGTGCCTACTTGTTTTTGTATCTCTATGACTTCTAGGATTCGGAACTATTGTTTAATTGATTTAACTTTGTTTTGTCAAAGTACATTTCTTGACATTAAATTAAACTATAAGCTTTACTTAACTATAAGTGTAGTTAAAACTTAACTTTGTGAAAATCAGTAAAGGGGTCATGAACTGAGAAACCAAAATTCCCTTGATCTTTTGACATAAGATGTCATTGTACTATAAATACATCCTGTAAGTTTTAAAACTTTCTCATAAGTCTAAAAACAGCTTATATTGAAGGCAGTCTGCCAAGATTACAGCTTGTGGAATGTATGACTCTATGATGTAATAGTGTGGATAAGCACCGCCTCCGCAGAAGAAGATCAACGCCTGCTTCGACATCACTGCCTGTTTAGCCCCACCCACCGATTCATGCATGTAGTGGGTAAATGACAAAAGCGGCAAATGCAGGTCTGCACAGAAACCAAACGATAAACTTTATTTAATGAACTTTATTCTTAATGAAATTCTAGACCACGTGAGTAAGAACCTGGTCTTTTGTTCACTTCATTTTACCATGTATTCGTTTACAAACAAGGCACAATTGGACGCAGGATTCTTAGAAATATTGAAACTAAAAGACGATGCTGTGCCGACTATATTGGATCCGACATTAGTATTTATGCATTTTTAACCTAAATCACAGCAGCATCCATCTGATGCAATCTTGAGAACGTTATAAGTGGACCTCAGAGAACAGTACAAAATAAAAAACAAAGGCCCATCATGACCCATTAAAAAAATTAGACACATCAAAAAAACCTACAAAAATGTATTAGAATTAACTACTAGCAATAACAAATTCTAGTAACTGTTTCATTTCTTCTTAGTTGAGTTCACATAACTTAGTGCAGTAAACTTTCAGTAATAACTGAGTGAAACAAACACACTTTATGATATAGTTAAAAAGTTTGGGGTTGATAAAATTTTGAAAAACATCTCTTATGGTCACCAAGGCTTCATTTATTTGATCAAATATATATTAAACAGTAATATTGTGAAATATCATTACAATTTAAAATAATTGTTTTTTTAATCATTTTATTTATTTATTTATTTTTATTAACAACAATTTACAAACCAGAATAACAACATGATATCACATATCAATTCAACTTTCCCCCCACCCTTCCCTTGCGGTGTCTTTAAAATGGGGTACCTAATGGATAGAAAATATAACATAAAACCAAAGCCACATGAATCATAAAACATAAATTCCAGCAATCAAGAATGCGAAAGAAAATAAATAAATAAATAAAAATACTTGGCGATCTTCTCAGCAGCTGTAGTCCAGGTCTTTAATGTAGATTTAATCATTTATTTTAATATATTTAAAATGTAATTCATTCCTGTGATGGCAGCATCAGTGAATTTTCAGCATCAGTCTCAATGTCACATGATCCTTCAGAAATCATTCTAATATGCTGATTTGCTGCTCAAGAAAAATTTCTTATTAATATCAATGTTGAAAACAATTGTACTGCAACTTTTATTGAAACCATGATTCGTTTTGTCAGTATTATTTAGTGAATAGAAAATGAATATGAAATAGAAATCAATTTAATGCATCCTTGTTGAATAAAAGTATTAATTTCTTTCCAAAAACAGTTTTACCAACCTCAGACTTTTATAACGGTAATGGTAATATATTTAATGTTAAATAACGGTGGTACATTTAATACATTTCACTTCTTAGTTTTACAGTGCATTTTTTAAATCTTTGTTTTTCAATTGAATAGCAGCTAATCTGCATATATCTATTCATCATCATTATTAATAAAATCTCTCTTCAACCCTGTTGTACTGTGACATTTCCTTTTTTTTAAAAATATAATAATAGTTAGTTTTTCCTGCCATAATATTTGAGGGAATAAAATTATTTTTCACCACCTGGTGCAAACAGAACACAGCAAATTCTGCTCTTTGGAATAAACTCCCTGGTAGTTAAAATCAACTCAATCTGAGTGTACATGCGTGACCATCAACTAGACTCCAGGAAAGAGTTAAAATAACTCTGCTCTTGGAGTTGAATTTTTAACACTTTTTCAGAGTTAAAATGTAACTCTTTCTGGAGTTAAAATACTAATCCTACGAAGAGTAATTATAACTCTAAAATTGAGTTAATTATAATATGAACTCCTTACCAGTGTTAAAAATCAATATTTAAAAAATTTAACACTTCTTAGAGTTAACATTTATTTAACAGAATATATGTTTGTTTTATGTGAAAATTACTACACTGAATGCCATACTCTTGACTTACTGTTTTTTATTTGAGCAAATCCATAGATTAGGTTTAGAAATTCCATGCATGTATACACTTTGAAAATAATTGCTGTCATAAAATACTGTAAAATCGAAAAGCAAAACATTTACATTAGGCAGCTAACAGAGTGCCAACTAGAAATGTTTAGTAAAATTGTATAAAACATTGCCAACAACACATCACTGCATTATATAAAATCAAGCCTGCAGGTGTATAAAAAAAGTAGTGCAGTATAGGATTGTGTAACCTGAGGAAGACACGTATACCTCAGATGAAAAAACAAGGAACAACTTGTGCAGGACACATTCCATGACTTGGTTTTAGGTGCCTGAATAAATACAAAGCTGAACCAAAGGATGAAGTGCAGAGGAAACAACTTAACATTTTGATTTAATAAGACAATTACTGCTTGTACTTAGTTCTTTGACTTAGTTCTTCAGTTGTACCTTTATCAATTTTGTACATAATTGTCTGCAAAAATGTGTACAGGCTCGTCACGTACCCAAGGATGTACATGACTGACAAGGCAAAACTTTTCTGTCCAAGACAATGTAAAAGGTGGAAACCTGTGCTTTTGAAGTCCCTGAAGCAATAAGATATGGTTGAGGGTTTCCTTTAGTGGTCAGGAGATGGTCATCAAGACTTTGGCATGACTGAAACACAACATAAATGTCCCTTTATAAAAAATTTGTTTAAAAATATGGCATTAAGTACAATATTTGGAATAGGATAGAGTTGTCTTAACAAACCTTATGAAATTTCACCACATGATGTGATGTGTTGCCGCTCCAACACTGATCTTCTTGGGCCGCTTTCTTCCAGCTGACTGTGGAGTAAGAAGATCCAGCAGGACAATTAGAGAAGCCATGTCACTGTCCCATTCTGGAGACAGAAAATAACAGTAGTTATTTCAAACTAGTCTGTTTACGGCATCTCTAAGTTACCCCTGTGTATTGTGCATCATAATATCTTAAAATTACAAACTATTAATGGGGTAGTTATAGTTGTGCTGGAGCGCAAACAAAATTTTTAAATTTCATATACTGTACATGCTTAAAGCCAAGGGGACTTTTACTCTATCTTCTTACACGCATCATGTTTTTTTTTTTTATGTAATAGTTATGAACAGCATTCCCAAAGCATGAATTTACTGATGAGCTTTATTAATAGACAAAATTTAAGAAAAAAACTGTGTATTAAGTGTTTTTAGCAGAATTTTTGGGGAAAATGCTTTTGGGAAATAATCAATAAAACCTTTTTAAAAAGAAGAATGATTGACTCAAGTAACAACATTACTATTTTGATGATGACTGTACCTGGATTATCATTCAGTACAGCTTTCAGATGCTGTTTTAGGAGAGCAGTGTCTTTAAGGTTCCTGGCCTCCTGGATGACTTTTTCTTTAAAACTGGTGTTCCATTTTTCCAGGAACCTTGAAGCAACCTCTGCTCCAAACATCAGTGAGAACGCTTGCAAAATCTAATTAAAAACAGGAAAGACAACCATTCAGACACCTAATGTAACATAATATATGTTTTTAAATAAAATTTCACATTCTCATTTAATACTTACCAGTCCTTTGACATCCAAGAAATGAGGAAACATTTGTAGTACATCAGCTGATCACTGTGGGTCGGGGAGAATCTGTAGTGGAATTTATGTTACAGTCTTTATACACCACTCAAGAAAGCCTTTGTTGCTCTGTCATTGAAATGTAAATATAATCTAAGAGCTGCGTCGGCAAAATTATCATATGTTCCAAGGTGGATATTCCCAGGGTCAGACAAAATAATCACATTACATATAACTCTGCTTACCACAAGTAGTGAGAGTAACATCTTCTGTCTGATTTGAGGAGGCACCAAACTCTGTCAGGTCTGAGAAGTCAGCAGAGTTGTTGGATGTTTCAGCAAATAGAAGTTCTGAAATACACAAATTTTGTCTTTGAGTCAAGATACAAACTCTCAAAATATCTATAAAACAAAACAAATGTTCTTAAATGTCATCAGTGTGGATGATAAAACACATTTCTTTGTTTGTTGCAAGTTCTGGAAAGACATCCTCATCCACCTCTATGCAATGGTCATCTGTGACTTTCAATGTTGAATTCTTTGGTATCAGAAACCTCTGCTGGACTACACCATAACATCAACATGTTATTTACAAAAGAAATTGCAAAATTACTGTCACTTACTCTTTATTAACTGAATACAAAAACATATAACTCACCTGTAACGTTACTGAGAAAATCAGAGAAACAAACTTCTTCCAGTTTTACTTACTTCTTCCCTCCACGTTGCACTTTTATCAAAGTCATGACCTGACATTAAAGAAGAAAACATGTTATTTAAGATAACAGCTAATGTTAGGGTGATTGAGAATGCAAAAAATGTTTAAGCTGAAAACCACGCACTTTCATGGGTCACGACTAAAACGTATTTATCATAGCTGTTACAATTCAAAACATTGCAGGCCTAACGTTACAATTTCATGGCTCAACTATAGCCAGGGTAGACACTGCAGTTTAGTTACAACGTATGTAAAACATAAGGCTATCTGAGAGACATAAGGCTGCATTACTGGATAAAAGATATTACCTCGTCCGCATTAGTTTATGGAAGCTGAACAATTTGACTGCAAAACACTCATTATCAGAAACACGGCGAATGGAATGTCGGATAGCCAATGTTAGCTCGTTCACGTCGACACACACACACACACACACACACACACACACAAAAAATGAAATAAAATAAAACCTGCACAAAACATGCTCGGAGAAACGAGTTAAGTTCAACAACAAGTTCGCCACGATCGACATTAGTACACAGTATATAACGTAACAGCTACGACAGAACGTGTTTCTGTCAGAAAATATCAAACATTTTGAAATAGTATTTTTCTATATATGTATATAAATACGCGTTTTTACCTACCTCAAGACGAAGTACAAGTCCTTTGTGCTGCAGAACCAGGATCGTGGCGCACTTCTCAACATTTAACTCCAGATGTGGTGTTAAAACACGCTCCTGAACACCAATTAATGAACTCCAAAATAAAACACAGCCAGGGAGTATCCCATAACACAAACTGTAGTCAGAGTTAAAAAATAAACTCCAGAAATCTAACTCTTTCACACTTTTTTTCCTAACTCCTGATTTTTCAACTCCAGAAATTTGCTGTGAAGTAGGTTTCAGGTTTTATCATATCTGGTGCAGTAATACTAGCTAGCTATGGTCTTGGAGTCTGAAGTGAGTTTTAACAGTAACCTATATATGCAGTTTTTTTTTTTTATATATATACAAAAACAATTTAGAAAAATTCTAAATTGTTAAGCTCAATTTGCAGTTTCCGGAGAATGACCCAAAACTAGTTTGTGGTAACAGCTGATGCTAGAATCTCTGTTTATGGTGTGTTTAGGTATGACAAATCCAGAGGTGATCCGTGCTCTGGAGAGAGGTTACCGTATGCAACGCCTGGACTCCTGCCCTCAAGAGCTCTACGACATCATGCTGGAGTGCTGGAAGAACAAGCCAGAGGACAGGCCCACCTTTGAGTACCTGCAGAGTATACTGGAAGACTTTTACACTGCCACAGAGAGCCAGTATCAGCAACAGCCTTGAGACACACACACACACACACACACACACACACACACACACACACACACACACTTTGACACGACCTTGATCTTGCATGAATCCCGTTTATCAGGAAGAAATGTACACATATGTAACTTATCCATGTCAACCTGTTGACTTTATACATATGTAATGTAATTAAATGTGAAAAGTTATAGTGTGTTATTTAATGATATGTAAATGAATACAATTTCAAAATCTCAATAATAACAGTTTTATTCCTATCATGCAGAGCCCTTTGCCTTACACTGAGTGTTGCACAACAGAAGCTATATAAAGTTGGAATTTTAATATAAAACGTGAGAAATAATATTCTTTTTTCATGTTATAACTTTTCTGATTTATCTGTAAAAACCTGATGACAGATGTATTTTAGAGCTAATCATATGTTTATGTGTATTGTAATTGAGAGTGCACATAGAGCAAAAAATAAATTGTAGCTTTGATTGCTTAAGAAAAGATAATTTCTAAAACTTCAACCTACATTAGGTTTCAAAGAAGTTATTGTGGATTAGGATATGTATATATACAGGTGCATCTCAATAAATTAGAATGTCATGGAAAAGTTCATTTATTCCACTAACTCAACTCAAATTGTGAAACTTGTGTATTAAATAAATTCAATGCACACAGACTGAAGTAGTTTAAGTCTTTGGTTCTTTTAATTGTGATGATTTTGGCTCACGTTTAACAAAACCTACCAATTCACTATCTCAACAAATTAGAATATGGTGACATGCCAATCAGCTAATGAACTCAAAACACCTGCAAAAGTTTCCTGAACCTTCAAAATGGTTACACAATAGCCTATACAATCATGGGGAAGACTGCTGATCTGACAGTTGTCCAGAAGACAATCACTGACACCCTCCACAAAGAGGGTAAGTCACAGAAGGTCATTACTGAATGTTTGGCTGTTCACAGAGTGCTGTATCAAAGCATATTAAGTGAAAAGTTGACTGGAAGGAAGAAATGGGGTAGGAAAAGGTGCACGAGCAGCAGGGATGACCACAAGCTTGAGAATACTGTCAAACAAAGCTGATTAAAACACTTGGGAGAGCTTCACAAGAAGTGGACTGAAGCTGGAGTCAGTGATCAAGAGTCACCACGCTCAGACATCTTCAGGAAAAGGGCTACCAAGCCACTTCTGAAACAGAAACAATGTCAGAAGCATCTTACCTGGGCTAAGGAGAAAAAAACTGGACTGTTGCTCAGTGGTCCAAAGTCCTCTTTTCAGATAAAAGTAAATTTTGCATTTCATTTGGAAATCAAGGCCCCAGAGTCTGGAGGAAGACTGGAGAGGCACAGAATCCAAGCTGCTTGAAGCCCAGTGTGAAGTTTCCACAGTCAGTGATGAAGTGGGCTGCCATTTCATCTGCTGGTGTTAGTCCATTGTGTTTTCTGAAGTCCACAGTCAACGCAGCCATCTACCAGGACATTTTAGAGCACTTCGTACTTCCTTCTGCTGACAAGCTTTATGGAGATGCTGATTTCATTTTCCAGCAGGACTTGGCACCTGCCCACACTGCCAAAAACACCAAAAGTTGGTTAAATGACCATGGTGTTGATGTGCTTGACTGGCCAGCAAACTCACCAGACCTGAACCTAATAGAGAATCTACGGGGTATTGTCAAGAGGAAGATGAGAGACACCAGACCCAACAATGTAGATGAGCTGAAGGCCACTGTCAAAGAAACCTGGGCTTCCATACCACCTCAGCAATGCCACAGACTGATCACCTCCATGCCACGCCAAATTGAGGCAGTAATTAAAGCAAAAGGAGCCCCTATCAAGTATTGAGTACATATACAGTAAATGAACATACTTTCCAGAAGGCCAACAATTCACTAAAAATGTTTTTGTTTTTTTTATTGGTCTTATGAAGTATTCTAATTTGTTGAGATCGTGAATTGGTGGGTTTTTGTTAAATGTGAGCCAAAATCATCACAATTAAAAGAACCAAAGACTTAAACTACTTCAGTCTGTGTGCATTGAATTTATTTAATACACGAGTTTCACAATTTGAGTTGAATTAAATGAACTTTTCCATTCTAATTCATTGAGATGCACCTGTATATATGTATTTGCTCAGGGAAAAAAAAAAATCGATTTTAAATCATTGCTCCAAACATTTCAGAAAAAAAAAGCATCTGTACCAAAAGGTAGTTATGAACATTTCTTTGAGTTATTTCTGTGTATTGTTATTTTATGAAGTTGTAGGTTTATGCATCTTTTTTTCAGATTTTCAGGTTTGGTACTTTTACAAGCCTGAAGGGTTTTCTCATTTGATATGTATTTTACTTGTACATCTTCTGTTTTGTTGACATTTGTTTGAAATTTTGTGCAATAATAGTAAACGATTTATGTGACATTCCTTTTTTTCTGATTTCCTGCAATCATATTGAGGGACCTTAGCTGTGGCTTCATTTAAAAAAAAAAAAAAAAAAAAAAAGTAAAATGTGTTGCTCATTATGCAGCTTATTTTCAGTACACTTTTCCATGATGTAAACAGGGTGGCCGCGGGTCCTTAAAAAGTCTTAAAATGTCTTAAATTCAGATTCGATGGGTCTTAAATATTTTCGATCCCAATTCCGCAAAACATTTCTCCAGTCTGACGGACCTGTAACTGTTTACAATCATTAAGACAGATCAGCCTATGTGACAAATAAAAATAAAATAAATAAATAAATAAATAAATAAATAAATAAAAATAAATAAATAAATAAATAAATAAATAAATAAATAAATAAATAAATAAATAAATAAATACATACATACATACATACATACATACATACATTAATATAATATAATATAATATAATATAATATAATATAATATAATAATAATTCACCAGTGAAGCATCGAAACGCAATAATGATTCTTCTGATTACATTCAAGGTAAACAGCGATTGATAGTGTATTTATGGATAGTGTATTTCTGATATCAAGGTCGCGCTGTTCAGGCTCGCGCTGCCTGTTTCTTTGTAAGAGACTTTTATGGAGAAATCAAATCAAATGACTATGAAATGAGCAACGGGACACATAAAGAAACTCACAGAAGAAACATACTGAGGTAAAATTTCATAATGTTGAGTTTGTTATTTATAACATGATGTAGTTAAACACATACCATGACAAGGGAGCTAACTGCCGAATATTCAATATAATATATATTGTTTTCCTGTATTTGTGACGTCACAAATTGGCCCATTAGAACATCATTAAAATAAATCCCGCCTCCGGAAATTCGAATGCACGTTTCAAAATCTAAACACGGTGCTGGTGTTTTCATATCACTGTATTTCTGAAGGAAACCGACTGTCTTCAGAAAATTATGGATGTCATTTTCATTTCATCTTGCATGTCATGTCTGATAAAGCAGCGTTTGTGAGCTGAGCTCTGCTTTGTGTACAGCGTTACCGGGGAAACCTCACTCTCTCCCGCTCCAACAGCGCCTCCCGCTGGCAGAGAATTAATTTGCTTTTAGTCATTCTGTCTAGCTGTTCACCAATCACAACGCACTGGGACAGCTAACCAATCACAACACATTTAGTTTTTCAGAAGGTGGGCCTTCATCAAACCCGGAACTAATCGAGCAGTTTGTGCCAGACTGGGGAGAATGGTACTGTAATAATGTAAATTATGTGAAAAATAATGCGTTTTTCAAACCGCCAAGCATGAGAGCATGTTCTAGTACACCCCCAAAACAAAATCAAGACTTTGTAAAAGAGCATAATAGGACCCCTTTAAATAAACAAGTAGTTACGTAGTCACATAATTAAGTTACTTACATTTTAGACACAGTATTGACTGTTTTGTTCTGTTTCACCAACTAAAATAGTGCCAAACAAAGATCACAGCAGAAGTATTGCGCAATCTCCAAGCAGCACACAGAGGTGTTTTTTTACTGAATGATTCAGTGAACGGTTGAATGAATGCCTCAATAATGACTCACTCATTAAGTGACTTACCGCCCCCTACTGGCGGGGTTAGTATGTTTAAAAGTGTGTTGTTTGTATGTACTTAAAAGTATGTATTTTCTATGTTATGTGTTGCTATGTTGTTTCTATGTGTCTTTGCCGTATCATGATATGCAACTGCATTCATCTTGTTTCATTTTGTTTTTGGACCGGGCAAATGTCTGCTGTCCATCTTAATTGATTATTTGTGCTGACTGTTTGTGATTATGTGAAATGACTGTCCATTGTGTTCCTGCTTTGGTAAAGCATCCTTTGTGGGATATTTTATATGGGATATTGTCTGCTGATGTGAAAAGTTTGCTGTATATCATAATAATAAATAGCATTTTTGACAGCTATATATATATATATATATATATATATATATATATAACATTAGAAAAATTAAATATTACATTATACATATGTAAAATAATGTGATTTCCATCAGAGGTTTGGTCTTAAATTTCATATAAGGTGGCATTATAAAGGTCTTAAAAAGTTTTAAATTTAACTTGTTCATATCTGTAGACACCCTGGTAAAGTCTTTTCCAAAGAGTTACCTATAAATAAATGTAGTGTGTATGTATGTTGTTACAATTAGTCCATTAAACAAATAAATTAATTTTCATTTTGAGTAGTGTAAAGGAAAAAAAAAAAAAAATCTCATTCACTATCATTCTCATAGTAGCGCTACAAACTTGTTAAGTTATTTTATTGATGCATTTATTAAACCATGGAAAATTACCACATTATTGTTAAGTCATAACTAACACTATAATGATAGCAATATAACAATATATATTTTTTTATAATTTAGTATTTTTTTTTATAGTTCAGTGTAATGATCACATTTATTCATATATGTTGCTGACTCACAAAGACATGCATTTCTGCAAATATTTGTTGCCTTTTACTGCAATGTGTGTTTTCCTACGCATTATGATGCCCAACTGGAAACTGTCCAACTTTTCACATTATTAATGTTCATGAGAATTTGAATTCACGTGCCATGAAATAGTTTGACTATGATCCATTCATTGCTATTACTGGAGGCTGATATTACTAATAATCAAGAATTAAAGGCCGCAGTGTATTATTAAACTTATAAAACAAGTTATGTATAAATAATAAGAGAAATTAATTCATAAATCCTCACACTAAATCACATTTTAAAGGCCTCGTTTAAAGTGAAACGTCCACAGCTGTTGCCACCCTCTTTGGTCAGTGTTCATGAGTCTTTTTTTTATTGCAAGACAAAAAGAAAACATGAAACAGCACTGCATTGACATACAATAACAAAGGAGAAAGAAAAAGCAAAACAAAAGCAAACCAACGACACTCAATCCGTAAGAAACATATCGTCATAAGCATTAGTAAACTTGTTATTCTTATTGTTATCGATGTGTTTAAGAGATTTAACAACAAGCAAAATCGTGTTGTTTCCTCGTGATCTTTAGAGTGACGTGACAGCAGCTCGACGACGCATTCACATCCTTCCTGTGACGTCAGTAATGACACGTGTAGTCAAGATGGCGGCGGCGATGGTGAGTACCGACGCTAAAGTCTCTTCTGTTCGTCTGTTTCACAACAGGTTTGATTTCACACTGGCAGACATGACCTAATTTAAACCATTTTGTTTTGTCTTTCTCATTGTAAGTGTGCCATTTGATGTGATTTGCTGTTTCCTCGCAGTGGATGCCGAGGAAAAAACAGCCGGCTAGCATAAACACTTAGCAGGCAGCTAATTATCGAATGTTTGCTAAGAGTGAAACCGAGTTAAAATACTATTCTAATCTAAAACCTAATCCATATGAAGCAGACGGCTCTCTTTACTTTAACAAAAGCGACTGTGTTTCATAGTAAACAGCATCAGATGATGGAGTCTGCATCTGCTCTCAGTGTAATGCGTTTGCGCTGCTTTAGCATTCACTGCCTCTCGAAATCAAAGCAGAGATGAGAATGGTAAAGTCATCAAATCACAATTGTTGACTCAGTTCCTTTCATAGTTTACTAATATGTGTTGCTTCTACGGGTTGGCAGGATTTGTGATTATGTTCATTGACAGTTGAATAGAGTTCCGGTTTAATATGAATAGTTTGGATACCTTTTATGTCATTTTGTATAACATAATAGGTAATTATCGCAAGATAAGCCCGACTGGGTGACAGGACCAGGACTCGAAGCTGACTGTATATTTTTCTGCTTATTATAACGAGAAACTAGTAAATAAATGACCATCATGACTTGAAAGTGTGATATTGATTAAAAGAGGCATGAAATTAAAATTCACACTTTATGTATGTTGTAGATGTTAATGTTAATGAAGGACTCCATGTATGTTTCACTTTGTAATTTGTTTGACCTTGTAACATTTAATCAAATGTCATAACTGTGTAATATGTAAATATAGTACAAATATATAGTATAGTAATATAGTAATTGTAAAATAGTTCACATCAAACTGCTTATTTGGATGTGGGTGGTACAGATTATTGAGCTGTATGAATATTGTTTGCCTGCATATGTAATTAAGGTTGTTTCTCATTCACCTTGTTTTACCTGTTGGTACAGTTTATAAACCATTTATCACCTGGTTGTGTTATTCACTCTGTCAGCAGAGCTCAACATTGCCTTTAAGTAAAATTACCATCAGCTGGCCATTGTTCAGTGTTCAACTAAAGAATGTATATTGTATATGCATATTGTATATTTTTATGTAAAGCATTGACTGTCGGTGTGCCTTTTGGTTCTGCAACAAGATTCTAGATGAGTAACTAAAGAAATTTGCTTTTGTGTGTCGTTTATTGTCTTTGTAGGAGATATGGGCACTGTTACTGGTGTCCACGCTGCCTTTAGTAACACCCTTTTATGTACCAGGGGTTGCGCCCATGAATTTCCACCAAAACAGCCCAGTTGAAATAAAGGTGAGGTCTTATTTTTTTTAAGAATTTGAGTTGCAAAAGAGGGATTTGTATTTTTACTCAGGCCTAATTATTCATCTCACTTTAAAAATGCTAAAAACACTTTGACTCTACACACAGCAGGTTCTAGGGCCGTTTATTTGTGTGTTGACCACCTGTTTTCCACAGTCATGTCTTTCCAATTTTATTGATCTAGGTACAAGCTACTGTGTTTGACACATCGTTATCATTCATTCCACAGATTCTTTCTCCACAGATTTCTAGATTTGTATTGTGGTGTTTCTAACATTTGCCTATTTTTAATTACTAGGCTGTAAAATTGACAAGCTCTAGAACCCAGTTGCCCTATGAGTACTATTCACTTCCCTTCTGCAAGCCTGATAACGTCGTATACAAGGCAGAGAACCTCGGTAAGGATTGTGTGTCATTTAACTGCAGTCACACGTCTGAAGTATTTAAGTATAGATATGTTTAAAACAAAAGCTTGCAGTGAGAAAGTTGACTTATTACAGTGACATGCTTCTCATTTTGATAATAATGATATGTGATCAGGTGAGGTGTTGCGAGGAGACCGTATCGTAAACACGCTGTACACTGTTCTCATGAACCTGGACAAGAAGTGTGAGGTGTTGTGTAAAAAGCCTGATGATCCCATCAAACTCAGCGTGGATGAGAGCAAGCTGTTGGCTGAGCGTATCCAAGAAGAGTACTATGTCCACCTGTGAGTCCCTTCTCCACTGACAACACTCTTTGAATTCATTCATGAAACATGAGCAGAACAATGCGCTAAATTCTTTGTGAAACCAGTTTTACACATTCAATGAGATGCATCAGTTTACACACGTTCTTTCTGCTCGTGTTTTATGAATGAAGCTCACTGAAAAGTGTTTTATTATAAATTAAACATGTCAAAAGTAAAAATTTAAATGCACAACAACTTATTTCTGCAAGCTCTAATGAAAGTGGAAATAAATTTATTTAGAAAAGTCTGATTTACATTAACAATGTCATTTACAAATATAGTGCTTTTTTTGCTTTTCAAGGCTGCGTTTATTTGATCAAATATACAGAAATTGTAAAATAGATTATTTTTGCAATTTAAAATAACAGTTTTCTATTTTAATATACTTTAAAATATAATTTATTATTGTGAAGCAAACTGAAGTTTCAGCATCATTACCCTCTCAGTGTCACATGATCCTTCAGAAATCATTCTAATACGCAATTTTTATTATTTTCAGGATTCTTTGTAGGGCTGTGCAAATAATCAAATGCGATGATCATGCGCATCTAGTCAGTAAAGCTGATTCTGTAATTAGTTGTAAATCTCCTTTTCGTGCTTTCAGATGGAGCCGCATTTAATACACAGAGCCTTAGTTCACAATATCGCGTTCATAATCGAATGCGATTCATCTGCGATTATGAACGTGATATTGCGTAGCTTGTCACCAAACTACAGCTCTGTGTAGTAAATGCTGCTCCATCTGAAAGCACGTAAAGGAGATTTACTACTAATCACAGAACCGGCTTTATTTAGTAGATGCGCATGATCATCGCATTCGATTATTTGCACATCCCTAATTCTTTGATAAATAAACAATTAAAAAGAACAGTGTTTATTCAAAAAATTAATTTTGTGTTACAATATACATTATTATTCAAAAGATTGGCGTCAGTAAATTTTTTCTTTCTTTTTTTAAAAGAAATTAATACTTTTATTCATCAAGGATGTTAAATGGAAAAAGTTATAGTAAAGACTTATATTGTTAGAAAATATTTCTATTTTGAATAAATGCTGTACTTTTTGAACTTTTAAACTTTTTATTCATCAAAGAAAAAAGTATCACAGGTTCCCAAAAAATATTAAGCAGCACAACAATTTCAACACTGATAATAAATCAGCATATTTGAATGATTTCTGAAGGATCATGTGACACTGAAGACTGGAGTAATGGCTTCTTCATCACATGAAAAAATTAGGCTACATTTCAATAATATTAACACAGAAAACAGTTATTTAAAATTGTAATATTTTACAATATTAGTTTATACTGTATATTTGATCAAATAAATGCAGCCTTGATGAACATAATAGACCTTTTTCAAAAACACTTAAAAATCTTTCTGACCCCAAACTATTGAATTGTGTGTATATATATATATTATTTTATGCGGAATAGTTTATTCAACTATAGAAGCAAATCACCAATATCTGTATAGGTCGAGGCTTGGATTAATATATGATGCATATTAACAGTATTGCAGATAACCTCCCTGTGGCCACACGACTAGAGCTTTACCCAAACAAAGAGGAGGGAACGGAAGAGGAACAGAGGAAGGACACACTGAAGGATATCCAGTTTGAGCATGGCTACAGGCTCGGCTTCACTGAAAACAACAAGGTAACCCTGAAGAGCATCTTTTTCCATTAGCATCATTTTATGCCAGTCTAGAGATGTAGACAGTGAGCAATTAGTTTTGTTACCTCTCACTCAGCCGGCTGTCTTCCATTATTTATTCATGGACCTTGATTTCCATAAAAGAAAATTGTACCAATGAACTTATGGAAACAAATGGCTGTTTTAGTCTCTGTAAAAAATCAAATGATTTTTGGTGATGTCATTGTTTGCTCTCACGTCTACTTTTGCATGATTGGTTGACGCATGCTATTTTGCTCTGCCCTTGTAGTTCTATTTGCACAACCATCTGTCATTCATCCTGTACTACCACAAAGAAAAGGTGGAGGAGGATGTCGAACACAATTACAGAGTTGTACGTTTCGAGGTGATGACAAAGAGTATAAAATTGGAAGGTAAGTCACTAGTAATGCAAAGAAATGTAAAAGTAAAATTGCATGAAAAAACTTGATAGATGGGACTGACAACAAAAAATGTCAATTTTAAATGAATGTGATTGTAT
Organism: Spinibarbus caldwelli; assembly: GCA_039654775.1. Taxonomy (NCBI): domain Eukaryota; kingdom Metazoa; phylum Chordata; class Actinopteri; order Cypriniformes; family Cyprinidae; genus Spinibarbus; species Spinibarbus caldwelli. Next base: position 19,900,629 of record CM077260.1, read on the forward strand.
ACACACACATTCATTTTCAATTGACATTTTCTGTTGTCATGTCTGTTTCTGTTAGAATACATATTAGGGATGCACCGATACCGATACTGGCCTCCTGTACTCGTTAAAATTCCCAGATACAATACGGCGATACCACACAGAATGTAAACAGTGAGAGAGACTTATGACTTACGTTTCAGAAAATATGTTCATCACTGTTACATAAATAATGTAGGCTATAGGATAACGAGTGGTTCTTTACATTATTACAGGAAAACACCTTGTGATTTAATAGCCCTAATGTGCTATTAAATTAAAGATGAAGTACCATAAAGCATTGTTCTGGAAAAAGTGGTATCAGTGCATCCCCAATACATACATATATAGTGTATAATACATATATACAATACATTAATATTTGTTTATTTTTATTCATACACTACAATTCAAAAGTTTGGGGCCAGTAAGTTGTTTTTTTTTTGGTTTTTTTTTTAAGAATTTAATACTTGCAATAGAATTTAATACTTTAGGACACTAAATTGATAAAAAGCGGTAGTAGATACATTTATAATGTAACAAAAGATTTCTATTTCAACTAAATGTTGTTCTTTTGAACCTTATATTCATCAAAGGATCCTGAAAATACAGTGATCATGGTTTCGACAAGAATATTAAGTAGCACAACTATTTTCAACGTTAGCAAATCAGAATATTAGAACAATTTCTGAAGGATCATGTGACACTAAAGAAAAAAAACTCTGCTTTGCCATCACAAGAATTGTAATATTTTTTTTTTTCTCTCTTTTTTTTAAATGCAGCACCGGTGAGCCTAAGAGTCATTAAACATTTAAATAACACCTCAACAATCCCAGACATTTGAACTCTATTGGTTTCTTATATTTTTAAATCTATTTTATTTATATTTCGTATATATTTAAATATTTTATTCATTTATATGTATTTATATTATACAGTATGTTGAAAATATCTTGCTGCATACTATTTTCAGTTTGTTTTATTTACTACCATTTTGTTTGTTCTTCCTCCACTCATGTGTTCTAGATATAAAAGCAGATGAGCGAAACACATGCACATTACCTGAAACGGTTGCCTCCGTCCCTCAGGAGATCGACCCAACTAAAGAGAATAGCATTCTCTTCACCTACTCTGTGCACTGGGAGGTGAGACAAGTCGCCGCCTCCGTCAAGAATACTGTCTGTGCTTTACATGTTCTTGTTAGTCTCATAAACAGCCGCTCTGCTCTTCATTGCAGGAGAGTGAAGTGAAATGGGCATCTCGCTGGGACACGTACCTCACCATGAGCGACGTACAGATCCACTGGTTCTCAATCGTCAACTCTGTAGTCGTGGTGTTCTTTCTGTCAGGTGAGGCTGATTTTTATCTTCATCCTCACTTGCCTTTTAGTTTTTTTCAATTGCATTGGTGTCATGGCTTCTAAGCAAATCTACTTCTGCAGGCATCCTGAGTATGATCATCATAAGGACTCTGAGGAAGGACATCGCCAATTACAATAGAGACGATGACATAGTAAGATACTGCATTCTGATTGGTTGCTTGCCTTTGTTTCAAATCTCTTACTTGATTGTTCAATGCTTTTTCTCTCTATTTGTCACTAATAGGAGGACACAATGGAGGAATCTGGTTGGAAGAACGTCCATGGTGATGTGTTCCGCCCACCTCAGTATCCCATGATTCTTAGCTCCCTGTTGGGATCTGGCATCCAGCTCTTCTGCATGATTCTCATCGTTATCTGTGAGTATTACACAGATCTTTTTGTTTTAAGGTAGCATATGAAGCTAATGACCAGACTTGTATGGGACCTGTGCGATCAGAACTGCAGAAAGGATTTCCACATAATTGGAAGGATTGTTATTCATACAGTGCTACACATCCCTTGCTTGCTCATTCATTTAACAATTTTGATATATGAATCATAAATATGATGAAACTGTTTCATAGTTGTGGCTATGCTGGGGATGTTGTCTCCATCCAGTCGAGGAGCTCTGATGACAACAGCCTGCTTCCTCTTCATGTTCATGGGGTAAATACACAATAAAAACACCATGTACTTTCAGGTTTTGCATTTTCAAACGTAGCCATATTCAAACTCTGTCCATTTGTCTTGTCCTGCAGTTTGTTCGGAGGATACTTTGCAGGAAGACTTTATCGCACTCTTAAAGGCCACAGATGGAAGAAAGGCGCTTTCTGTGTGAGTACAAAGTCTTGATGCATTTGTTGCATGAAAATGAGATTACCTGGCTGAAAGAATAAGGAAATAAATTGACATTTATGTGGATGTGTGTCATACTAGACGGCAACTCTGTACCCAGCTGTTGTCTTTGGCATCTGTTTTGTTTTGAACTGTTTCATCTGGGGAGAACACTCTTCTGGTGCTGTAAGTATTTCTTCAGACTGATCCAGTTAGCTGTTTATGCAGAAATGCTGTATTAGGCTGTTTGCATTTTTTTTAATAATAATGGTTCAAGCTTGTTCAACTTTATTAATAATCTAAATTTAATAAGAAAGCAAAATAGTTTGGGCATTTTTAAATATGCTACTGTTCAAAAGATTGGGGTGGGTAATGTTTTTGAAAGAAATACAAAAATACATAAAGTACTATTGTGATATTACTACAATTTAAAATAACTATTTTCTGTTTGAATATATGCTTAAGATGTAATTTATTCCTGTAATGGCAAAGCTGAATGTTCAGCATCATTGGTCCAATCTTCAGTGTCAAATGATAATTTGTAAATCATTTTAATATGCTGACGACACATTTATTTTTTAGTATTATCGAAGTTGAAAACAGTTGTGGTGGTGAACATTTTTGTGACAACTGTGTACTTTTTTTCAGGATTTTTAAAGAAAAAAAAGTACAGCATTTATTGGAAAATATTTTTTAACAATGAAAATGTTTTTATTTTTGATCACTTTTGATCAGTTTAATGTATTAATTTACAAAAAAATCTTGTTGACCCTAAACTTTTGAACAGTGGTATGTCAGTAATCACTTTTTAAATGATGTATTCACTGTTTTCACTCAGTAAAGGAATCATTATACTTATTTAAACACTTGTTTCAAATGATAATTCATGAGTCTATGATTCATTAGAAAAACAGCCATTTGTTTCAGACAGAAACTAGTCAAGTTGTATGCTCCATCAAGCAACTTCCTCTTATTCAGCTTGAATGTTCATGCACACTGACTGCCATCTCTCATTTTCACATATTTCAGGTTCCTTTCACTACAATGCTGGCTCTGTTGTGTATGTGGTTTGGTATTTCTATGCCTCTCGTGTATCTGGGTTACTATTTCGGTTTCCGGAAGCAGCCGTATGACAATCCAGTTCGTACCAATCAGATTCCCCGGCAGGTCCCTGAGCAACGCTGGTACATGAACAAGTTTGTTGGGTATGTGGCACTCTGTGTAGTCTGTGAATAGTTGAATTAGGAGTTTAACTTCATCAGTGCATGCTTAATGTGATTGTATTTATCTCTCCCTTTAGTATCCTGATGGCGGGAATCCTGCCGTTCGGTGCCATGTTTATCGAGCTCTTCTTCATCTTTAGTGTATGTCGAATCGTTTTTTAAGTATATAGTGTGTACATCTTATATATTGAAGCTCATTGAGGTGTGTTATACTCTCTTATAGGCTATCTGGGAAAACCAGTTTTATTACCTGTTTGGCTTCCTCTTCCTTGTCTTCATCATTCTTGTGGTTTCCTGCTCTCAAATCAGCATTGTAATGGTGTACTTCCAGCTTTGTGCAGAGGTGGGTATACAGTCACAGAGGGAAGAAGCATTTAGTATTTGCAGCAGTAAACATTTGCCAGTTGTTACATGTACAGCTGTACATTAAACACAACACCATGGGCATAATGCAATTCAGATTAAATAACCATAAATACACTCTTAAAAACTTTTCTGGACAATATTTAGACTCTCTTGTGTGATAAAATGCTGCTTTGTTTCATTTATTTAGTGTTTCTGTTTTACCTGTTGACCTCTATAATCTGTCACACTGTCCACACAAATACACTCACTCTGACAGAAGATAAACAGGCAAATATTAAGAGTTAAGATAGCAAAAGTAAAGGTCACTTCATTTGAATGAACAGTGAGCATGTTAAACTATCTCTAAAATGGCGACGGTGTGCACTCAGTCTGGTAGAACTTGAACAGAGCTCACTAGAGCTCACAGCATCAGTCGATACTGAATAAACACCTGTCAATCATTGTGGCTCCTCCCCCTACAGGACTATCGGTGGTGGTGGAGGACGTTTCTTGTGTCTGGAGGATCTGCCTTTTATGTCCTAGTCTATGCTGTTTTCTATTTTGTCAACAAGGTAACTATCTTTACTTCAGCTTGTTACAGTAGACTTGTTTTATTTACTGAAGTGTATATAGTGTGTGCGTGTGTGTATATATATATATATGTATATATGTGTGTGTATATATATATGTGTGTGTATATATATATGTGTGTGTATATATATATATATGTGTGTGTATATATATATATGTGTGTGTATATATATATATGTGTGTGTATATATATATATATATATATATATATATATATATATATATATATATATATATATATATATATATATATATATATATATATATATATATATATATATATATGGGTTGTTGACGTGACATGGCATTTTCACTGTCCCACAAGATAAAAATTAATATTGTCTTTATTTGAAATGCAGTAAAGCATTAAACATTTCTTTGTCCTACATGGACCTGTTGTTATAAAAGCTGCAGTGTTATTCCATTTTTTAAAATTTTGAGCCAAATCTCAAAATTGTCCTATGGTGTGACTGTCCCAAGCATGGTTCAGTAAATCACAACTTTTATAAATTAAAAAGAAAAGCATAAAAATGTTAATAAATACCTCCGGCATAATTGTACAAGTGTCTATTTTAGTAAATGGCAATCCTTTTTTTTTATCATCCATATATTTCTGAAAGTGTAGGAACTTGATACATTTTAGCTCTGAAAACCATGTCCTCTGGTGTGACACCATATCCTGATTTTAAATCGGCCAATTCCAGAGAAAACTTTAATTAGTTGAAGTACCCCATTCATGATCATGTTACTGAAGCCCCCTGTGAAGCCCATGACGTGCACATGGTCAATTTTTGTCTCAGAATTGTTCAAATATTTAGCTTTTTTGGAACCACTACAAAAGTGTTACGTTTTGTTGTCCTTTGGTGTGACACCCCTAAATTATATTTTTTAATTAAAAACGGTATGTTAAACTACATAATCATGGAAAATTATGCAAGTGTGGCTAGAAGAGTTTCAGTAACACATACTGATTGACTAAGAGACTGAATTGTGTTGATAAATTATTTTGTTTTATTTAAAAAACGTTGATATTGTTTGTATTGAAATTAAACTTTCTTTCACCTTTGACATGTTCTAAATTAAATAGAAATACTTTTTAACTATCATTTCTGTCCTTTAGTGTGACACAATGTCCTGTGGTGTGACACACAAAAGAACCACAGATTTGTTTTTTTGTTTTTTATCTCAAAATATGCTCTGCACCCCTTTACCTAAAATTCAGTACTTCAGACCCATGTGGCCTCTAGAAGCTTGCGTTCTGCAAGTGAACGATGCAGAACGCAAAAAGTTTGTCTTGAAATTGTCCAACAAGTCATGGGGAAAAAAGTGATGGTAATTATAATTTCATATTAAATAAGTAACACTATATGAATATAAGTGTCTAACAATGAAGATAAATCTCTCTCATGCTATTTGTATATTATTAAGAGTTTTTTTTTTTTTTAATTTTTATGTCATGTCACACCATAGGACACATTGATGGTACAGTTCAGTAAAAATGTAAAAAAAAAAACAAACAACAACAGCAAAAAAAAAAAAAAAAAAAGATTTGACGAAGTTAGTGACCCTTAATATTTTCTCAAAGATCAGACTTCACACTACATAAATATATGCATTTCTTCTTCAAAAATGGTCTTTTACAAAAAAGCATATTTTTTTTATTGCCTATTTGTCAACTACCCATATATGTGTGTGTGTGTGTGTGTGTGTGTGTATATATATATATATATATATATATATATATATATATATATATATATATATATATATATATATATATATATATATATATATATAATATATATATATATATATATATATATATATATTAGTGTGTGTATATATATTAGGGCTGTCAGTTTAATGCTTATGAAAAGTAACGCGATTAAATAATTTTAATGCAGTAACGCACTGGCCTCGCCCCCAGACCTGTATGTCATCTTACTTTTCATACAGTTGACTGTTGACAAGAATGATGCAGGACAACAACTCCATAAATGCAGTTATGCCTTAAAATTAAATATATTGGGGCAAAAAAAAAGCCCCTTCATGAGTTTTTGTCTCATATTTATATCATAAGCGATATCACACGAGCAGCAAGAGCAATATCACACGAGTGCTGTTTGTCCTGAATATCACGTTTAAATTTGATTTTATACAATAGTTCAGTAAATAAGTAGTTAATATTGTGTTATATTTTAAACACAATATTGTCTGTTTTGCTTAATTTTGCAGAGAAATATTACCTTTAAAGCCATAGCAGAACTGTTGTGCGTCTCCGAGCAACACAGCGGTGTTTAGTTTCTGAATGAATCCTCGTTTTAAATGAATCCAATGATTTAATAGCCTATTCATAAAGAGAGCCATTTACTTCATTCCTGAGTGTATCAGCCGTTTGAACGAACGAACAAATGATCTATAAAGACATTTACCGCCACCTGCTGACACTTTTAGTTTCTTATTCAGAGTATCATTTCATTTAATAAAAAAAAAAAAAAAAAAAAACTGAAAAAGACGACAAAAGTTGGTAACGAAGCTGTTTTGGACTTACATTGTACGAACAAAATATACTGACATGTTTCTGAAATTATCTTCTTTTATGTTCCATAGTTTATGTTAGGCTGTTGTAGACTAAACATTTGTGTAATAAATTTTATGTTGAATCAAATAAAATATTTCTTTCTTAAGCTACTATTTGTAATGTCTATTTGATACTTTCTCATTTAACACAATAGCTTTAAATAATCTTTTATAGGTAATTTCACAGCCAAATTTAATTTGAGATTAATTAGATTAATTAATAGACACATCATGTAATTAATTAGATTAAAATTGCATTTTAATAGACTGACAGCCCTTATTTATTTTTTATTTTTTATTCATTTATTTATCAATTTGAAGAAGGCTCTTGTGCTCACCAAAATACAGTAAAAACAGTAATATTGTGAAATATTTTAAATAACCATTTTCCGTTTTAATGTTTTTTAAAATGTTATTTATTTTTTTTGATGGCAAAGCTGAGTTCTAATATCGTAATTTAGTGCTCAAGAACATTTCTTTACCTATGTTAAAAATGTGTTGCTTAATATTTTTTAGGAAATTGTGATACTTTTTTCAGGAAACTTTGAAATATAGGAAGTTTTATTTGAAAAAGAAATATTTTGTAATGTTATCAAATTAACAGTAAAGTTTGTATTTCTGAAAATGCGTATTTACTCAGCTACTGATTTTAGGATGGGCAGATTGTTGGAAACCTGTTTGGAAAAAAAGTTGCTTTACAATTTTTGTTTGCCGCTATTTGCAAAGCTTTATAATTTGGTTGAGAATCTGCCTGTCTGCATAATGCAGTTTTTTTGTATTGAAGTGCTTTTACAAAATGCACAACCAAAAAAAAAAAGAAAAAAAGAAAACATGGACATAGCAACTATTGAAATAGTTACAATACATTTTAAAATACATTTTCTAGCTAAATTAAGTCCAAGATTGATGTTTACGTGACTAGCTTAGTATGTTTTTGTATTCAATAACATATTTATCTCAGTTTTGAGGTACTCAGCATTTGCATAGTTCTAACTTTCTTTTTCCCTCCTAGCTGGACATTGTGGAGTTCATTCCCTCTCTGTTGTATTTTGGCTACACAACTCTGATGGTTTTGTCTTTCTGGCTGCTAACGGGAACGATTGGCTTCTTCGCCGCTTACGTGTTCATACGGAAAATTTATGCTGCGGTCAAAATTGACTGAAATAGTTCTTTCAGTTTTTGTTTTCTTTTTTTCTGTTTTGTGAAGCAAGCACTGACATGTGAATTGCTGGTGTGAGGTGCAGCAGCGCCCCCTATGGACTGGAGGAATGAACAGATGTGTTTTGTACACAGTTATCAAAACCTTTCTGTCCTGCTATCTCTGCCTCAGCAAAGATGTAAAGAAACAACATAAACAGTTCCATTTTTAATGTCTGTATATCTTTTTGCACACACAACATGGGCCAAAGTGTGTCGATTTACTTTTTTCTTTATGTTTGGGTGGGGATGTTGGATTTTTGGGCTGGGTCTCATGCTTTTGAAGACATTGAGGGTTAGTTGCATATATCATTTTACAAATTAACTTTGTGTCCTTTTAATATAACATTTGATTTCAACTTGTTCCTATGTCTTTGATTCAGAACTGAGTTCTTGAATGCTTGTCTTGTTGAGGGGTGTGTATATGTATGTTTGTATGTGTGTGTGTGAATGTGTGGTCACTCTGTGGTCATTATATGTTGGCATGGAATAAAATTATGGGATGTAAAGACATGATGAGGCAAGGACATTAAACAAGTAGATTTCCTTCTGTTTCCTTGTGCTTGCTGGTCAATGGACCTAAAAGACTCTTATAATGATGCAGTATCGCTTTATTTGTTTGTTCTTTGCCACTAAGAGAAAGGCCTGTTTTGCAATGTCACACACATTTGCTATTCCACATTAGAGAAGCCATTTTTCTGTAAAATTTCTGCCATGTATTGACTTCATTTATTGACTATTGCTGTAGCCAAAATCAGATGCATCTTGTTGGATTTACCCCAAAATTCAAGGGTATCAACACAAATTTGTGCAGTGTCCAGCAGGTAGCAGTATATTTGCTTACATCCACGGTACTTTTTAGATTTGAACTTAAAATGGATATCATTTTTAGCTCTCTCAAAACACGATACAATATTTGTTACTAATTCTGACTTATGCCATGAAGTGAAGCAGATGCAGGATTCAGTAGTTTAAAACACTATAGCAAAATCTACGTCTGTTTTTGGACCGGTCTGTATTTCCTGTCATCCTCACAGGTGACTTTATGAATAAATGCAAGATCTACAGAATATATATTCTACAGATGTATTTTATTCTGCCTGTTGCGTTGGGTCGATGGGTCTGTGTATGTTTATGGTGTACATACAGTACTTTATATTGTTGCATTTTAGGGTTTTATTTGTGCAGCTGTTTGTCCCATTATGTCTTTGTTTTAGGCAAAAGCATGTTCGTTTTTTTTTTTTGTTTGTTTTTCTTTTTGGATTTTTCTTTCCCTTCCTCTTTTGAGAATGTCCATTTCTAATGTATAAAATAATAAAGGTGCCAATATGTTGACATTTAAAACACCGTCCAGGTTTTGTTGAGCATATCATTCATTCGGCACGTTATGCATTGAGCGTTTTCTCCAATTCGGCCTCTTTGGGAGCGTTTTCTCTGAAGAGTAAGAAGTCAGAGCCTTGGCTGTTCTTGGAATACGAGACAAGACTGTAAAACCTCAAATTCCTCCAGATTTAAGTCATTTTCGCATGAGAAATGATGGTGCATTGTATTGTTGGTGTACATTTTGGGCCTAAAACAACTCTTTGAGATGTGAAAGTATAGGTTTGAGGTCCACTTTATAATTAAGCCTGGCTATAGCTTAAGTTTTTTATCACTTGGAATTGTGCCGTTCTTGTCTTTTCATTTGTGCGCTGTGGTGTGGTTTCCTGTTCTGGCTGTATGGTATGTGAATGGCAGTTTTCAGCCATAACCAGCCCGTTTCTTCTCGCACCCTCTCCCACCGCTGCAGACAGGAAATCAGACGCTTAAAAAAAGGACGCCAGAAATATGAAACCGTGGGTTCGTCTTTTAATCATTTTAACATAACACAAATGGTACAATGTACTGTACAATAAGTAAATAGGTTTGTTGTAATGTCATCTCTTTGGATCAACCAATATACAAATCTGTCAACTTTACAATGCAGCAACTGACTGCAGGTGAGCTGTGTAACAAAAAAAGCACACTGTTTGTCTCCGTTATGCATTTCTTTTGTACAATTCGTCCTGTCAATCATCTTCCATGTTATATAAAATAGTGTAAGGATGAATATTCCATTTTTTTTGTTTTCACTTTTTTTCCAGACTTCGTGGTAATAAGCAAGTACTAAAAATAGAACTACTATATTGCTAAACAAGTTACATAAAAAGCTTGGAATGCAAGACTTACATTAAGCTAAAATATATCAAACTACAAGTGGATTTTGTCCTCTGCGGACGTACCCATTTTCTCACTATAAGCCAAAAGAGCATTTTATTGAATCATTTTTCCTTTTCTTAAAAGTCAGATTGTTTTTTTTTACCCTAGCTTGGTTACCTCATAATTTCCCTTAATATTGTTTGTTAGTATTTGGGGAGTAAAGGACAAGTGCATTGCAACAAGAGAGGAAAAGGTCAATTTAACTTGGTTAATCTGTCTGTGTTGCAAGATATTTAAAAAAAAAAAAAAAAAAAAAAAACACCTCTTGAAAACTAAAATCAGATGCTGAGCTCCAACTATCCAGGCAGTTATTGTATAAAACTTCATTTGAACCAAAAGTGCTTTTCTGGGGGCAGAGAGCTGGGAACAATTTCACACCAGTTGAACCTGCCAGCTTGCTATTAGAAATGCTGATTGAAAACACCTCAGTTGTAGATGGAGCTGGGAACGGGTTTTCTGTTGTTTATCATGTTTCAGAATTCAGACACCGAGAATGATTCTGAGCATGTTACTCTAACATCTGTTTTAAGATTAAATGACTTCCTCAAATGTATGACAAGACAGCGTGGGAAAAGGGCCAGTGCTGTTAATATTAGTGAAAATCTATCTAAAATACTGTTACTCTTTTGGGAAAGGAGAAAAACAACAATTACATAAAGATGAATAAACTCTACACATCAAACTAATGGCACATACAAGATCAAATACAAAATTAAAAACATACAAACATACAAGGCTGAAAAATACTCTTTTTAAAGGTTTAAAAGTGCTAGAATTCAGATCAGCTCACAGAAAACCCGGGGAGGACAAACTCAAAAATTGCCAAAAGCCTTCTTTTATTGTGTTAAACATATATCTTCCTATTTCTTAGAAATAAATTATACGTTTTGATAGCTTTAAGCCAAACTACGAGAATGTTCAATTCCAGTTTTTTAAATTGTCAAATTCATTTTAAATGACCTTTTAATATATATATTTTAATTATTATATATTGTGAAAATGCCAAAAATATCCATGAATGCCTGTGAATCAATATCAGCCCACTAACAGAGCAGGATGTAGAGTAAACTCACTGTTTTTGGCTTTCTTATGAAACTATTTCTAACAAAAACACTCTTACAATATAAGCAACACTAACTCAATCATTCTTTAGTTAGCAATTGTGCAAAAAGAAGTTTCTTCTCCCCAGGTTTTTGGTATGAAAAAAAATTAAAAAAATAAAAAATAAATGAGGTGATGCGTTGTGTTGTTTTGAGGTCCTGTTTCAACAAACAGAAAATAATATAATGACAAAACGACTAGGCAATATCCCAATCAAATGTCCCATGCTTTGAATGTCAAAGACCAGGCTGGTGACTTCTTTGTGTCTCTTTTCAGACCCTTTTCATAAAATGTTCATTCGAATCAAAGCAGCTGAAGAACAGAGAAAACGGACAAACAGTTCACGTGTACTGTGCATGTTTTCTGCTAAAAGATCATTTGCAGTTTAAAATGTTTCCAGAGTGGTCTATGGTTGCTGGCAACCACAGCATAAGAGCAGCATAATATTGTTTTGTCTTAGTTTTGCGATGTGGCCTTTTACCTTTCTATGGTCTTTCCTGCTTGTGAGATATTCACTATAAACACAGATGTGGACACACAATAGATTTAGCCAAAGGGATGAGGTGAAGAGAGAGAGAGAAAAATACATCTGTTTGTATGAGGCACTGCTTTCACTGCTGGTATGTTGATCATCATCTGTTTCTTTGCACACAACTCTTCCTCACATGGCCATTGGTAATGAATTATTATTTGGTAAGAACTTGTGCAGTCCACTTGCTGGGAAATGGCAACTTGTAAGAGCTTGTATGACAAAACCCCTCAAAATTCCTGTTTTAGTAATATTAAACTGAACCTACAGCAACTGGAATTGCGGTTTCAGACATTTCAGTGCGACGGTGTATACGATCGTGGAGGTTAAAAACTGTACAACCAAACACACAAATAGAGACAGCATGAGTCAGGTCTGTTCGAATACTGAGAACGAAAAACGCAAACTGAAACCTGGATCACATTATGGGCATCTAGTTCATGCTCTAAAGATTAAAGACTAGTCCATTCTAGTGTATTATGCCACTATTAGTCTAGTATATGCAGGTAAAATCCCATCTTATTCATCTCCTTTGACTCACATGGAAAAACAAGGAACAGGAAAAGCTATAGGGAAAAGCTAATACTTCATCCATTTTGTTCAATAAGATGCAAGATACATAATTCTGTAAACCTGCTAGACATTTTTTTTTTAAATCCATCAGCAATTTTTTAATACAACTATCTAAATTACAAAATGTACTGAAAAAGAAGCAATTATAATATATATTTTTGATGTGGTACTTCGTACACTGCAAAAAAAAAAAAAAAAAAAACAACAAAAAAAAAAATCTTGTTTTTGTTTTGTCTTTTTTTTCCATTCACATATACCAGGGTTATCATTACAATGTATCTCTCTAAAATATAAACCTGCCTAAAATACTTTTTTTATTCTTAAAATACATATATTTATATCATGATCTGGTGGGATATTGTTGCCACGGAGACTTAAAATTAGTGCTGGAAGGAGGAAAACCAATTTTGAGACTCGGATTGCTGTGGAATATTCAAAGGTACTTGGGTTGTTTGAACTGTGTGTGTGTGTGTGTGTGTGTGTGTGTGTGTGTGTGTCTAATGGCAGTCTCTTTTTAAGAAGCGTGAAGGTAGAATGGGGAAAGGGAGGGGATTTCAGTGGGTCACCTTGGCAACCCAAATAGGTCAAGTGCCTTCTGCTGTAAACAAAGTGCTTCTTTTGAGAAAAATTGTAAACCTGTAAGATAACGTAAAATTTCTTTTGCTTTAGTTCTGTCAGTGATCACATTGTACCAAATGAACAAATTGTGCAGTTTTTTTTTTTTAACCCTCTTTGCCTTTCTATTTTCAGTCCCTCTGCTCTCACATAAAAACTAGTTACTGACCATTCCAACAAGTGTAAATTTGTATACACAAAAATGCTGGAAGAACACATTTTAGATGACATTTTCATCTAATTAGGTACACAGTATTTGTTTTTAAACTGCTTTTGAAATTCATATGTGAATCTGTAATAATAGTGACTTGATTGAGTTAGATATAAACTAAAAAACAACTAAATTTGGAATAACCAATTTCACTCCTTCATTCCTTCACTAATTCTTCCACTCCTGGCCATGAAGACGGTTTTAGTTTAAGGGCAACCAACTATTACCTGACTTTTAAGCTTAATAGAATAGAAACAATATAGCAAAGTCAGGCCTCACATTTGGAAAAGAAAACAAAATTCATATACCACTTCAAACTAGTCTTTCAGAGTCTCAAAGACAGATTATCTTTTCTACATTAATCTTTTCCTTTTTCTACTAATATTATTACTTTATAAAGTATGCAGTACCATGCCTTACGGCCTACTGATGCTGCTGTCTAACTACAAAATTGTAGGAGAGGGGATGGTGGGAGAGGTTTAAAAGGGTATTAAAAAAATCATAGCTAATATTCAGACAGCCTAAATAAAAGCTCCATGATATTTCATATTCGTTGTTTACTTCCAGGCTCATTAAAAAGCTGTTGTGCGCTTTTGTTAAGGCTTCTATGTGTTCAAGTGTTCTACCTCCCCACCCCTAGGGGGAGCACTAATGCTCCTCTGCCCTGAGCCCCTGTGGCAGGCCAGGTTGGGGTGGGGACCTCACTGAAAGGCCTGGTGAAAGCGAGGCAGAGTGGTAGTACTGAGGCTAGAGCTGAACACTGGTGGGAGTGGGTGCAGAGACCCAAGACCAAGACCCCCACCGGAGCCTGGTTGCTCCTGAGGTTGAGGTTGCAAAGAGGTAAGAGGCACTGTAGCTGTGGCTGTGGCAGCATGTGGTTCAACAGAATGCGAAGATGCTGACGACGATGAGGAAGAAGAGGAAGAAATGGTGGAGGATGTGGAGTAACCCATGACCAGTCCTCCTGAACTCATGGGGGCACCGTAGGGTTGCAGACTGAGTGGAACAAAGCCCAGCAGATGAGAAAAGTCCATGTTAGCAGCACACAAAGACTCGGCAATGACAGTAGGGCTCTTGGACATGAGCGGGTCCCCGCAAAGTTCATCCGACAGTCCCGCCGGAGGTTCCATACCCTCCTTATTGGGCGAAGCTGCTGAGTGGGGGTCGGCTGAGGGTGGCGGAGGAACTGGGAGTCCACTCTGTAGATCCATCAAGAAACTCTCCATCTCCACCTTCAGGGGCTTCTCCAGCAGATATGAGGTAGATCCGAGCTGGTACTTGGGCGGTGGCTGAGGGTGCTGCTGTTGCTGGTTTTGCAGGGGAGGCTGCTGCTGGTGTGGAGGTGGGGAGTGGTGATGATGATGAGGGTGGTGATGGTGGTGATGATGATGTGGGTGATGGTGGTGCAGTGATGATGGGGGCTCCATATGGCAACCCATCCCCATGGCAGTGGATAAAGACCCTGGAACCAGTGAGTGATGGTGGCCCACACCAGGATTGGACATGGCCTGGAGATGATGAGGGTTGTACATGCCCATGGGAAAAGGGGTGGCACCATGGAAAGGCTTTGCCATCATCGAGTCCTTGGTAGGTCCCATGCTACACATCATAGGACTTATTTCTTCTTTCACAGCACAAGGTGGAGAACCAGACCCAAGTAAACCCAACATATCCGGAGACTCTGTCTTGATCTTCAGCAACTCCTGCGAGTGGCTCTTCTTGACATGCCGCGTCAGATGGTCCTTCCGCCCGAAACGTTGGGCACAGTACTGGCACAGGAAGTCTTTGCGTCCAGTGTGAACCACCATGTGTCGGCGAACATCCTTTCGTGTGTAAAAGCGACGATCGCAGTGGTCACAGGGGTGTTTCTTCTCCTTGGCACCACCTGAAGTCTTGCCTGAGTGGCTCTTGAGGTGCTCCAAGAGTGCAGGTGTGCTCTCGTAGCTTTGCAAACACACCTTACAGGTAAGATCACCGGCGGTGGCTGAGTGCATGGCCATGTGGCGCTTGTAACCCAGCTTTGTGTTATAGTGTTTGCCACACTCCTCGCACTTAAAGGCCTCTTTGTTGGGGTCGTGAGTCTGCAGATGGTTTTTCAGGTGATCTTTGCGGTGAAACATCTTTTCACAGAATGAGCACTGATGAGTTTTCTGTGGGGAGTGTGTGGCCATATGCCTACAAAGGAGACAAAGACAGCTTTTAGCTAAAGACTAACAGACAACAGCACATTGGAAATTTCTGTTAAATGAATTCAAGTCCAGGCCAGACTGCAGAGGGACACTCTAAACCGAAATGTCTACTTCTGCCCCTGGATGACCACCTTCCGGCATAATTTGGCTCCAACCTGCTACAACACTCCTGTCTGGAAGTTTCTAGGATTTTTTAAGACCTTAATTACCTGGTTCAAGTGTGTTTAATTAAGGTTGGAGCTAAACTATGCAGGAACCTGGCCTTCCAGTCACTGGGTTGGACAACCCTGCTCTAAAGTATAAACTACTATATCAGTAGTGTCCAATCCTGCACCTAGAGGACAGACGTCCTGCAGAGTTTACCTCCAACACACCTGCCTGGAAGTTTCAATATGCCTTTGTCTGTTAGTCCTCAAGACTTTGATTAGCTTGATCAGATGTGTTTAATTAGGGTTTGAGCTAAACTTTGCAGGACAGTGGCCCTTCAGGAACAGGACTGGACTATACCCCTTTATACTAGTGGTTCTCAATTCCAGTCCTCGCATACCACCGCTCTGCATATTTTGCACGTCTCTCTTACTTAACACACCCGATTCAGATAACCAACTCATTAGAAGAGAGCTCCATGCATGAAATGTGTTCAGATCGACAGGGTCCCTACACAGTGTTCATTGCTTCCTACTCCTTGAGCACGGGAAATCTGTTGAAGTTTACTTCACTTCGGAACATTCATTCAAGGGTTTGCGTTAGGCCACGGCCTGCAGTGTTTTGAATGAGTGAATGAATGAATGAATGAAGCATTTATATAGCGGTTCATTGTGTATTGCCGTACACCCAAAGCACTTTACAATCATATAGGGGGGTCTCTCCTCAACCACCACCAGTATAGTACACCACCAGTAACTCTCTAGTAAGTTTTCACACACAGACGAAACTTACTAAAGAAGTGTGGCATAATATACCTCTGTAAATAAATACAATTTAAATTCATGTCTCGCACACTCTGAATGCTCTCTGAATGGAACATATATACACTCCCTTCGAACTGGAATCATGGCGGTATATCCTGTGATGTCCTCTTCGCAGGGCACTTATTGTCAAACAGAACAAACGACTTAAGTGATAAGAGATACATACAAAATGTGCAGAGCGGTGGTACGCAAGGACTGGAATTGAGAAGCACTTAGGGCTGTCAAAAAAAATTTAAATTTCGAATATTCGTCGAATTAAAAAAAAAATTTAATTCACATTTGAATGCAAAAAGTTGCATTCGAATTTTAGGTGTGTGTCAGGCAGCTTTATCAGTGGCGCACGAGATGCGACGACAATGTCGCTGTCACTGCATTTTAATGCTTTTGTTAGCCTATCCAGTTGAACCCACTAGATGCGGCGCTGCTACGTTGTTCATTCAAAATTTTGCAGAAAACGAGAGCATCAGTGTGGAGATGATGTTGTTTACGGCAAAACTGAAACCAAGCCGTTCACACAGAACACATATTTATCGCATTTTCTATAGTGACATCTATCACCGTTGCACTCGCGTCTCGCACAAGAGAGACGCATGTTTAGAAAGACATGGAAAATTAATGTAAGTTCAACTTTTAAAAAACATGTCTCAAGACTTTATGGCGGGGTTTCCCCATCCCACTGCATGTCAAGTTTTTAAATGAAGAAAGCCTACTCTTTGTGATTGGTTTTCGGTGCTTTGTATTAAACTATAGCTTACATGCATGGTGCTGTTTTTTTTCTAATTGTTTAAGCAACTTTATTAATTATATATGGTTTATAAACATTATTTTAAACATTATGCACTTTTTTCAAAGATAGTCGTGACGCTTTGAAGAAATGTGCATAATATTTTGCTCAATGCGCCCTCTTGTGACCTCAGGAGAGAAGCCAAAAGCTTTTTTCCCCCTAACTGAAATTATGCCTTTTAAATTCGAATATAATTCAAATAGAAAATTCAAATTTAGCTTTTCAGTCATTTTGACAGCCCTAAGAAGCACTGCTTTATACTATTTTAACCCTAAACCACAGCTCCTAATGTGCTTAATTAAGCTTACAGTGAATACATATGGAGCATTTGGATGCTCCAGAAGCAGGTTTTGAGGACACAATACACTCATGAAGTTCTTTTTTGCTTTTTTATATCGGCACTTTCCGATGCTAGCCATGCTACTGAGAGCAGTGTTTAGATGGGAATTGTTGTGTTGACAGCAATAAGAAAATCTGATTATAGGGATGAGCTTCATGTTTTCACTCATGCCTGACCATGACAAACTGAGCGAAGAAATACACCTGAAAATATTTCAGTGTTAAAGAAGATAGAGCCCCAGAGCACTCCCATCTATTATTATTTAATTGCGTTTAACAGCCAGTGGAAAGTTTTCCATAAAGTTTGCATTGGCGAGGTGTTTCGAACCACTGAGACAAATGCTGTTTTGGCCAGATTTAATTGAAATGACTTCACAATTCATTCTTCCATTACACTTGAAGTATACTGTGGCCTTTATATGCAAGTAGCACCTACCTAAAGAGCTTATATTTGGAGCTGAAAGCCTTAGGACAATGGGGCTGTGAACAGTGGAAAGGTTTCTCTCCTGTGTGACAGAACGCGTGGAGTCGGAGCTTGTCCTGTGAGCTGAAGAGGGCACCGCACACCAAACACTCGTTCCCACTGCCTCTCCCTTCCCGCTCCCTCTCTTTCTCGTTCTCTGTCTCTCTTTCCGTCCTCCCTGCAGCGGGACCTCCAAACACTTTGGTGGTGCCTCGTCGTTCCTCGTCCTCCAGCGTCAGTGTGGCAATATGGTGTGAGGCATCGGCGGCAGCTGCTGCCATGGCAGCCCTAGGGTGCCGTTGCCATTGAAACACGGCCGTGGCTGCCTTGCCTTCCAGGCTCTGGTTCGATATCGCAGCGATGTTTAAGGGATGCAGGCTCCAAAATTGTCTGCTATCTGTACAACATGTGACCAACAAAAACATAAATAAATAAACAAACATAAGCAAGACAAAGCTGACTCTTTTTTTTTTTTTTTAAGCATGTCAATGTTTTTTTCTTACATGTAGGGAGACAGCTAAACAGCGCTTACCCTTATTGCATGTGCTGAAAACTTAAGTTAAGTGCTTTTTCGTTTACCTTCACGCTCTCATCCAGTCCCACCTGCCATGACTGGGGCAGAGTGGATGACAATACTGCTCATCATTATATTCACCCTTTCATAAAAACAGAATAAAAAAGACATACATCATTGATTAGTGTTTCTTTTCAATTTTTTTTTTCTTCAAATATTTAAAAGTAACACTTTAGGCTTGTTAACATTAGTTAACAGGATCTAACTATAAATAATACTTTAACAGCATTGATTAAACATTTAATCACAAGTTGTACATTTTACCATTATTTGCATTAAGAATTAACAATAAACAATATTTGTATATTATAAATATGTTAATAAATCAATCTACAATTTATAAATATATACATGCATAAATATTAATAAATACTCCATGTTAACGGTTGATCAACAGACTTTTCCAACGATAAAAGCATTATTTATCTGACATTATGGGCTCCTTACATCAATATGAGGGAAAAATGTGCAACTGCCTGTATACATACTGTAACCATTCTAAAACACGTTTACTGTGACACTACGCTAGCTAGAGGGCAGTAATGTACAGAACTGTTAATAAACTGGGCAGTATAAGTAGTTGGCAATTCTTCTCTTGCTATACCGCATCAACAATTGAGGTGCACAAAGTAAGCTTTGTGTGTCCATGCATGTTCTGTCATGCATGTGTGTACATGAACTCCAGTGTTATGAAACAGTGTAAGGGTCCTGTGATCCTAAAGCAAACAGACACAAAGCTACCTCTAGGGATGGCAAATAAATTAGACCTTAAATAGCAACTACCCGTTACACAGAAAAATGTACACTTCAGTAAAACCCCATGGGACAAGTATCACATGATATTACTCCTTGGTAATTTTATCATAGTTTATAAGACCTTGATTTTATTATGCATTGGTGTACTTATGCAAGATAACATGTACACTGGTGCTCAAAAAAAGTTCATAATTCATTTAGATTTATTAAGCATAGTGTTTTTATGACCATAATAATTGAAAGACTATTTGTACTCTTAAAAATAAATATCACACCATGGCGCAAGGTGATAAAACAGTTCAAAGCTGTCTATAGACATTATATGTTTTATAAATAACCTGAAATTGTTGTGTTAATTTGTTAATTAAAAAAATAATAATAAAAATCCAGGTGCAAATTACAGACAGGGAATTAGATATATTGGAGCATTTAAAAAAAAAAAAAAAAAACATCAGTATGATCTTTTGATAGGTATGCACTTTTAGGCAGACACTTTTCATTAAAAATGAATTATTGTAACTAACTGCAAAGACTCTTTTACATATGAGAAATCCCCAAAGCTCAATAAAAACTGAACTAAAAATCAAGGCTTCTTTTACACATAGTATTAACATCTGTCTGTATGATTTATATGTGAAGTCAACATGCAGTTTACTGTAATGTAATGTTTAGGGACAAAATCAGACAATCATCAATGAATTATGATCACATGATCAATGCAGGCACGTCTAAGATGATGTTTTGTACACAGGGTCCACATACCACCCTTCTCAAGCTACTGGCATATCAGTACCTCTAGGGGCATTCATTCATACTTCCTTTGCTTTACTAGTGAATGATACACTTATATCTCTTTACTGATTGTTATATTACTTTGCTTTAGTATTAAGTACTGAGCATTTAACATCAGTATGGAGTATTATGCATTACCATCCCTGTACTGATGAATGCATGACTCAATTAATAATCAGAATGTGGTATGATAAAGAGTATTGTTTCATTCTTGATCTCTCATGAGCGTCAACTTCTAGTCAATGACCATTTCAGTTAAAGTTCAAAATCCACCTGT
This sequence comes from Spinibarbus caldwelli, assembly GCA_039654775.1. Classification (NCBI taxonomy): domain Eukaryota; kingdom Metazoa; phylum Chordata; class Actinopteri; order Cypriniformes; family Cyprinidae; genus Spinibarbus; species Spinibarbus caldwelli. The sequence continues at coordinate 19,921,186 of CM077260.1, forward strand.
TCCCTGCTGACCACACAGTTGTTAATGTGGCAAAAACAACACATAGTCAACAAACATTTACAAACACACACAGGTTACTCCTGTTATACAATGGACTTCATAAACACTGAGTATTTATTTGTTAATTAATTTGTTGAGATCAACAATCAACACTTTTATTTAGCAAGGATGCACAAAAGTGACAATTTCACAAAAGATTTATTTCAAATAAATGCTGTCCTTCTAAACTTTCTATCCATCAAAGACAAAATGCAGCATGGTTTTCACAAATACATAAAGCACCACAATCATTTGAACATTGGTAATAATAAAAAAAAAGTTTCCTTAACAGCCAATCAGCATATTAGGATGATTTCTGAAGAATCATGTGACCCACTCTTCATCCAATCAAATCACCAATGATAAACTATTTTTCCCCACTGATTACCTTGTTTCATTCAGAAATGTTACACAACTAAACAAGTTGCACATGACAATTCATGTTGACTTTAAAGGAGTATGTTTATCCATATGTATGTGGATAAGAGGAAGTGACAGCTGTGTGGCGCTGCTGCAGTCGTCACCCAGCAGGGAGGGTGCAGGGGGTGACACTACCCCATTCAGCTGCTCCAGGGAGCCCTGCACTATTGTCATGCTTCTCCACCGCAAACATTCCACATGCATGCATCCCATCCGTCACACAGCACAACTAACACGCTGTATGCACACACAAACAAACAATTCTGACACTACACTCGTTTCATTCCCAACAATACTATCCAAAATCAACCCATTAGGAAGTGTAACCAGGTAATTTGAACAGTCTCGGAGCGTTTCATTAGAGTTTGACACATCAGTTAGTGGGGGTGGGCGCTTTATATATGACCATCCTCTCTGTAGGCCACACAAACTCATGCTCACTGAATGCTGTCAGAGAGGGGGGAACTGACCATCCATATTGGCTGCGTGAGTGTGTCTGAGGTTTTGTTTTGAGATTAAAGGGTTTTCACATTCCTCTGGCCCAGGGGTCAGAGGTCACCGTGTACACCATGCTGCCTCCTGTATGCAGGTTTAACCCCTTCTGTCCAAAGGCAGAGAGGGAGAGAACAGCTAATTCAAGGTCACAGACACAGTCAAATACAGGCAGTGTGCCAGATTCTGATCAATTACACCATTACAGTGCTCACAGACAAATACATGAGAAATCTGCACCCAAAGAAATCACTGTACATTTCCTCAGAAATTAAATAGCCTTTTTTTTTTTTTTGCAGTCAAGGGCACATTCACCAGCCCTTTATGATTATCTATTAAAATATTTTGCTGAATTTTAACTTCTCTCAAGTAATTGAGTGTTGCTCTTTCAATCAATCAAAAACTTTTTATCAGGTGTCTTTAACTGCTATGTATTTATGTACAGTTTTATGCACAATGTACTTATGTTCATGTTGTATTGCAAAACACTTCTGCTGCTATTGAAGAGGGATAAGGGTAAAATTAGGGACAGGTTTAGTGGGATGATTAGGTTTAAGGTTGGATTAAGTGGTAGAAGTTGGTTCAAAAGTGAAATTATAAATGTAAATACAGAAATTAATTAAAGATTAAATTTAAATGCAATGCAAAACATGCATGTACACAAGTACACTAATTTGATTTTTTTTTTTCAGTGTTAGTACATACATTTAAAGAGTATGACTAAAAATCTTTAGAAGATGTTTAAAATTGTACAGTGAGGGGAAAAAATTAATTCTCAAATTTTAATTTAATTTCTTGCCTTTTTTGTATCCTAACCACTTGTGTGGCAAATTTAGACCTTCTAAACATTCAAAACACTAAACACAGTACTGTGGTAATTTTAAAACCTAAACTTTAATGTAAAATATCAGTACTTGATCCATAATAAATATCATTGCATTGAATTAGGCCAGAATCTATTCATGCTAGCAATCAACTATCAATAAGAGTAACGCTTACACGATGTTCACAAGTTGGCAAAATCATTTTCTAAAACTATTTTGTTTAACTTAGAGCTATTAAGCCTACTGTATGACAATTGTTGCAGTATTACAAATATTGTATTCAAATAGATATAAAAGATATAATATTGTCTCCAGCAAAATACTTTACTAGAAGAAATAGAGAGAATATCAAGAGTACATAAAACCTTAAAGAGAGCTTTTTCTTGAATGTTTATGAAGATACACACAAAGATGAATTCAGCTGAAATTAGGACAACCTACTCCTATCATGGAGTGACTTTTAAAAATGCAAATGTTTGCAAAACATCTACCCAATCAGAGAGCCCATCAAAAGGTCAGTGAGTACACTTCTGGTGAACTTCCACCAGGTGGGAGGGGCTTACAAACAAGAAAGATGATTTAATTTGATCTGCACACAAGAACAAACTTTACCTGTCCTGGACTCAAATAAACAGAATCTATTCACTCAAATCGCAAACCAAAAGTTAAAATATTTAATTTGACATGCAAACCACATCCATTTCACTTATGAGTGAGATCAAATATACTCAGTCCTTAGGCAAATTAGAAAGTAATAGATAAATAAGTCACAGGAAACTAATAAAACACCAAAATTGAGATATTTATTCAATAAACAGATAGGGCTATGTGAACCCAAGCCTCCGTCTTCACGAGTCTCACGTCTGTGAGGGTTTTATTAACACAGAGGCACACGACTCTCAACGTGTTCCGGAAAAAAAGAAGTTCAGTTACCAAAAATAGCCCGTGAGTTCACCATACTGAGCTAAAGTGACAACAGCCGCGCTCGAGAGAGGGAGACGAGTGAGATTACGAGAGTGTGGTAGTTAAGCAAAGCAACAGATGGCACAGAGAGCGAGTGAGAGAAAAGAATTTCAGAGAGGAAGGAAAGAGGAAGGAGAGAAAGAGAGAGAGAGAGAAAAAAAAGAAAGAGAGGGACGGAGGGAGGGAGGAGCTCTCGGTCAGTGATAGTCACACAGACTCCAGAGGGGAGGATGGCTAGTCATGCTTTACTGACCACATTGACAAGGGATGACAGGCAGAGGAAGGGGGAGCAACTGCAACAGGAGATGCCAGATATGAGACCTGCGGGGGACAGAGAGTATGTGTGTGTGTGTGCGTGTTATCTTGACGTTCAGGGGCTTAAACACAAACAAAGACAACTTTTAACCTGAGGGCCGGTGAACAACCACAATGCGCACTTTGTCCAAGTCATTTCGGACCTGTAGTTACAAATCAACACTTGCTTATTTTCAAGTGCACTTTTTTAAACACACCACATTCTGGTCACACTCCTTTAACCCCACCCGCATGACGCTCTCTGTGGCGCTCACTGTGACGGACAGGTTTCACTTCCTCTAACAGTGTCCGTTTGGACTGTACAGAGATCTTAGCGCGGTCCTGAAGAGCGGAAAGCTGCCCTCCCTTCCCACCCTACTGACACAGAGGTAAAGCCCTGCCAAACCCTCAACAGTTACACTGCACTGGCCCTGGCTACCAGCACGGGATGTGGCCGCAATCTGCACCATCTCCGCCCCCCTCCACATTAAACACATCCACCAGCCAGGGCACAAACACAGGGAAACGCAGCTATACTTAGCCCCGCAGCGGTTGACCGTTACAGCAGGGCAGCTCACCTCATCTGCCTTGTGTTTGTCTCATTAGAACAGATTTGATTGGTGCATTTCATTCTTCACACTCGCTAAGGGAAGTGGTAAAGTGCATTGTGTGATTCTTCAAAAGAATCTCACAGTGACAAGTGGATGACTAGCAGCAAAAAGGACATAAAATACAATAAGGCTCGATAAAAGTGGTCCATCCTTTGCAGTCGTACGATAGATTTAAGTGATGAAATTCATGAAAGTCTGTGAAATCACAGCTCTCAAATCTTGAAATGTATTTTTCATATGCATATGCATTTCTGGGTTAACTGTCCCTATAAAGTTGTCTTTAATGCATGGAGAAAGCTATCCATTAGCATTTCCTTTCATTTCAATGGCAGCTTCTTGACTGACACAATCTTTGCTCATGGACATGGTACTTCCAGACGCAGTTTTTAATTACTACTATAATATAATAAAATGTGATGTATAAACTACCAATCAAAAGTCTGCCATGTGTAAAATCTTCTCCTGTGTTTTTGACAGAAGTCTCTTGTAGAGCCCTGCACGGGCCTCAAATATAGGCCCTAGCCCGGCCCTGGCCCGAGACGCTCAGGCCCTAGCCCGGCCCTTGTCCGACAGCATATTAGAATTCTTAGCTCTAGTCTCTTATGCTCACCAAGGCAGCATTTATTTGATCGAAAATACAGTAAAAACAATTATGTGAAATATTATTAATTAAAATTTTAAAATAAATGTTTTCTATTTAACATAGGCCTATTTTAAAATGTTATTTATTCCTGTGATGCAAAGCTGAATTGTCAGCATCATTACTCCAGTCTTCAGTGTTACATGATCCTTCAGAAATCATTCTAATGTGCTGATTCACTGCTCAAGACACATTTCTTAAAATCAATGTTAAAAACTCTTGAGCTGTGTAATATTTTTGTTTTATATTTTTTAAAATCTTTTGTAAAAATATGTATTTTTTGTCACTTTTGATAAATTTTATGCATCCTTGCTAAAAAAAAAAAAACTAAATAAAACTTCTGTCTAATTTAAAATAAAATAAAAATAAAATCAGCAACCTTGGAATGCTATCAACAGAAAAAAGGTGCTTTTTCCCTATAAAATTATGTAGTTGCAGCATCTACCAGCTAATAGGGTCATGTTTTCCAGATACACCTTGACCCTTTAAGTCATACAATGGAATGTGGTTATTTTGGGTGATGATTTACAACTATAAAAAATGAAACCGAGAATCAGACCATATTTTACTAACAAATTACGCAAACCTGAGAAAGAAAGAAAGTGCATGCAATAATGAAAGTGAGTGACTGTGAGAAGAGCAACCTGCTCATAGAATCCTACAGTTCAAAAATAACAATAGTTTATTTGCCTATGACTAGCTAACAAACACAAAGGTGCCACAACAGCTCCTCCATCTATAATGCCAACAAAAACACATAGCACAGCTATCATGCTTTCTCTGACTCCCTCTCTCTTTGTTTGCCATTCCTGTGGTTAAAGTGGGCATATATGTGGGTTTAAAGAAAAATAAACAGATTAAAGTTCTATTGAGGTGGGATTGCCAAAAAACAATTCATCACGCCATCCACAAACACTCCACTGAAAGTCTCTTCCAGCAACACGACAGAACAGATACATAAAGCTACAGCATAACACCTTTTCTACAGTATACATGACACTGTATAAATACTGGCACAACTGCAACATTTAAAGGGATAGGTCACTCAAAATAAAAATTCTGCAATCTGTCATTTACTCACTCTCATGTCATTTAAAACCTTTATGGCTTTATTTCTTTTTTGTGGAACACAAAGGAAGATATTTTGAAGAATGTCAAGCAAATACTTAACATATTGGTAACCAAACAGCTATGGCAACTTTTGAATTCCATTCTATAGACAATAAATAAATAAACTAGTGCTGTCATTCGATTAAAAAAATTTACTAATTAATCACACATTTTTCCTGAAATTAATCGTGATTAATCCCACCTAACATTAAAGTTTAAATATACTTTTATATTGCAATAATTTCACATTCAATCTTCAAATTAACGTAGAAACAACAATATAAAGATAGTATATTTTTAATGGCATCTTTTTTTATGACTAAGGGCTAGTATCACTGATATACTACTGAAATTGTTTCTCCTCCTAATATTTAACCATTGACTATAGTCATTCAACATTACAGTATAATTGAGAGCTAACAATTTTAACATTTATTACACTTTAAAAAATAATTTCTAATTTAAGTGAACTTAAAACAATCTTCACAAACCCATTCTAATAATTGTCATATTTACCTGTGCCCTTCAGCAAGTGGGAAATATACAGAAATTGTTGAAAAATTATCAAACATAATTCTAAAATAAATATAGATAAAATCTTAAAGCTACAAAAGTTATTGATTTTTCTTTTTTTCTTTTGTTCTTTGATTAACAGACATCACAGCAGCTGGGTTATTAGGTTATTTTGGCTGCTATTACTTTAAGAGCTGCCGCTGCTGAACACGATGTGGATCTGACACGCATCGTATTTTCTCACAGAGCGTGCTGCATTTGGGTGTGCAACTGCACAGCATGCGCTACAAGTACAGTATAACGAATGACAGGACAGGAAAATTCATTTTCACTGACATATGGCCTGACAAAACCTTATCTGACCGCAGTTCACTGTTGTTCTACTGAAGCTCCTTGTCACCTCTACCATTTTCTGCACTCGTTTGACTCACGCCTGTCGCTTAAGCCAAGTTGGAGTGCGCATCTGAAAAGTCTCCTGTTTCATGTGGTCATAAAGACATTCTGTGTCTAAATAAATGTCATTCTTGTCAAGAAAAAAAAAGAAACAGAAGCAGCAAATGTGAGTGGGGTAGCCAACTAGCTCCGCTCCTGTGTTAATTGCATTAAATTCTTTTAACACTGTTAAACTGAAAAAAAAAAAAAAACAACAACAACAACAAAAAAAAAACGCCTGCATTAACACGCTAATTTGGAAAGCACTAAAATAAATGGATATTTTTCAAAATCTATTCTTTTGTTTTCCACAAAAGAAGTAATTTTCATTTGAAATATTACAACTCAGCTTTACGTCATTTTTCTGGAAGAGTCCTTCAGAAAGTCTTAAGTTCTTAAAGTCTACAGAAGAAAGTCAAGTCAAGTCAAATTATTTATACAGCACTTTTAACAATACAGATTGTGTCAAAGCTGCTTTACAGTATTTAATAGGAAAATAGTGTGTCAATAATGCAAAAGGACAATAGTAAACACTCAATTTTCAGTTAAAGGCAGTTCATCATTGAATTCAGTGATGTCATCATCCAGCTCAGTTCAGTTTAAATAGTATCTGTGCAATCAAGTCAACGGTATCGCTGGAAATTAAGTGTCCCCAACTAAGCAAGCCAGAGGAAACAGCGGAATGACAGAATGGAGAAAATAAACGTAGGGAGAAACCAGGCTCAGTTTCTCCCAAGGTTTAGTTGGTCATACAGATTTGGAATGACATGAGGTTGTGTAAATGATGACAATTTTCATTTCATTATTCATTTTCACTGAGTAAACTTTCTTGAAAGCAATACTGCATTCAAGGTTGTGTTCTATTGTAAAAACAGCCATGGTTAAATAGCTTTGTTAGACACTATGCCACTGAGTGACTATATTCACAATACATCACAGCCTTGAGTGCTTTATTGTTTTTCTAAAATAGTTAATGCATATCTAAATTTAAATATGAAATAATTAATCAAAATGTTATTTTATGAGGGAAAAGTTATTAAACAGCCATCCTTCTGCTAGAAAATAGATCCTACACTAGTGGGTTTAACAAGGTCAATAATTGGCTTCGTGGCTGCCGAACAGTGATATACACAGTAGGTAGGTGACAAGTGTTTAGCATCAAAGCTGTTAACATATTGTGCACTTTAGCACGACTGGAACTATCCGTTTTGTAATTCAGAACAAACAACACGTTCAGAAATCTCCATGTAAATCTAAACAGTCAGCAAGAAATGTTTCCGCCCCATTGATTTTATAACCATGACCCCTCGGTGCCCAAACGCCACAGAGTAAACGTCACTTTCTGCATCCCCTTTCATTCATCCTTTCTTCACGCTGAAAAAAAGCTCTCAATATACTTGTAGCATGAAGACATCTGGCCAACACACGGACCCCACTTAACGACTCCTGAGAAAAAAGGAGGGAAAAGAAAATTAACAGGCTTCACAAACAAAGCCCAATTAAAGCGGGTCACCTCCCTGATCTAATTTGCGGCCGAACAATGACAGAGCAAACAAGTCGAAGTTTAGTTGAAGGGGTGCTTTGCTTTAAGTCTGATTTTGGCTATCAGAAGCTACAAGCGCTGGATAACAGGAAAAGGCATGTGTGGAGTTAAAAGACATCACTGCCAGATGCCTTTCTGATTTCCTCAGGGATTCCCCTCGTGAATGCTGAAAAAACAACTTTAAGACGGGACGAGATACTGAGGCTTTTTGGTTTCCACATAAATGTAAATAAGCAGGTGATCTGGGGACAGACAGACAGAGTATGGTGGAGATAGATAAGATATTAAAGATATTTCGGGTTTTATATGTCGCTCTAGTGTATGTGGGGTTCACAATGTGGGTTGATTTTGATGTGACTGTGAATGGGGTGTGTGTGTGTGTGTGTGTGTGTGTGTGTGTGTGTGTGTGCGTGTGCGTGTGTGTGTGAGTTGAGGTGAGTCAGGGGAAACCCCTTCTGGCAGGGAGTCCTGGTGGTGACACAGAGCTCCAGAACAGCAGGCATCCTGCCAGACGGCAACGTGCCAACTCTCTTCCTCGCTCTCCCGCACTCTTCCCACTCCCTACCGCATCCCTCAAACATTTCTCTCTATTAGAGCGTTTTAATGTCTCTGCTTTATATCTCAATCACGCTTTTATTCTTTTATTCTTTCATTCTTTCAATCTGTCATTCGTTCAGCATTCTTACTCATGCGCTTCCTAAATTGACTGTTACAGACACAGTCCAAAATGAACTTAGGTCTGTGAACTGAGAATTGGTATTTTTATTAAAACGATATTTTTTATATTTGTGACAAATGCTTGAGATGAGCTGCTACTTATTTTGTGGTAAAACAGGCACCAGTAACAAAAACGTGAACAATACCAGTCATGATTTTGTTTCCAGAATATGTGTTTTTAGTGGCATATTGAATAAAATAAAATAAAATAAAATAAAATAAACTTATTATATACTATTAAAAATTCGAGTAAAGAAATCTAAACTTCTCTTCAGAAAGGATGCATTAAATTGATCCAAAGTGGCTGTAATTTATAATGATACAAAAAATTCCTATTTCAAATAAATGCTGTTCTTTTGAACTTTCCGTTCATCAAAGGATCATGAAACAATGTTTCATAAAAATATTATTGAGTACAACTGTTTTTCTTGAGCATAAATTCAGCAAAAACATTTCTGAAGGATCATGTGACACTGAAGACTGGAGTAATGATGCTGAAAATTCAGCTTTGCTTCACAGAAATAAATTACATTTTAAAATATATTCAAATAGAAAACAATTGTTTTAAATTGTAATAATATTTTACAATTTTACTGTTTTTACTGTATTTTTGGTCAAATACATGGTGAGCATGAGACTTTAAAAACAATAAATAATCTTATCAACCACAATCTTTTTACCAGTAGTGTGTTTATATATATATATATATATATATATATATATAAACATATTCACACTCCTTAAACTTTATATGTACATTGCAAGATGTTAGTTATACTTTAAAGTAGATTAAGTCTAAAAAAACCAATGAGACCCATGCCATCACAAGTAATTGACATAACCTGATGTTGAAACTGTTACGTTGCTTGAACCTTTAATCATAAATTTGTGCAAACTTTAATCACCTCTAAAATGTACGTTTTACTTTTATGAGTTAAACCTGACAATAAAACTTAATTACTCACTCACAGAAACATCTGAACTTCTATTTAGAAGTCTCTAATCAAACGGTGTTTCAAACAAGTGTATGACAAGAAAATATGCACACTAAAATCTGCTCTCTGTTTCTTCTCTCCCTTCGTTCTCTTTCAGACGCAGTCAGCAACAAACAATCTCTAAGTTAAGCTTCGTCAGTGCGGCTTAAAACAACAGGCATTGTTTCCACAACCCTTTTGTTTACAGATATCAGCAACACTTTACAATAGACCTCTCTTTTTCAGCCTTTCCGTCAATCAACTCCAAAGTTAGCTTGTTTTTTGTTTACTGCAGGAGAGCCCGCCTCTCCCTTCTTTCCCGTCTGGATTTAGAAGGATGTGCAGTAAAGGAGAGACGAGGAGGAGGGGAGAGCGAAAGTTGTAAAAATAACATTCCTGCATAAACAGGCAGTGAAAATGGTCACGGAACAGAACGCATTCCTCACATTTCTTTCGAAACGTGATCAGTTTCTGCAACTCACCGCCGGTCGCTCCGTCAGAGAAATGACAGCCGTGTGTTTGTGGGACAGTGACATAGACACAGATATCTGCTCATTCATAACCCAAACAACATCTCTTTTGAGAGGCTGCTTCACACTTGAGCATTAGGTTCGGACTGGAGTGCTTCTGAATGTCAGAGTCACATACTCTGATCTGAAATGCTGAAAATACAGACAAGCCGAGTGAAACAAAGAATGAAAACTCCCAGTATCAGCACTCCCTAAATCAGATGAATTCATATTTTTATATTTTTACATGTAAGCAATATTTTAATGCAATTTTAATATTTAGTTTTATCATAATTTATATTTAATTCAGTCAATAACTACATATCAAAACACAATTTAATCCTGAACATTGCAATAAATAAAATGATAAACTGTATCTTTTTTAACTGCAAGCAATTAAGCTTTTTAAGCAGCTGGTGAGCATTTTCACAGCAGTGTTATTTTAATATCATTTGAGATACTATTATAGTTTTTATTAATATTTAGATTTTCCAATTTCACTTTCACTTTTAAAATTTTAGTAATTATATGGTGTTTTTGTTATTTTATATATATATATATATATATATATATATACACACACACACACTGATTTTTAATGTTTTTAATGGAGTTTCTTATGCTCATCAAGGGTGCATTTATTTCATAAAAAATACAGAAAAAGCTGCAATATTGTAAAAATATTATTGCAATTTCAAATATTGGTTTCCTATTTTAATATACTTTAAAATATAATTTATTTCTGTGACGCAGCACTGAATTTTCATCAGCCATTACTCCAGTCTTCAGTGTCACATGATCCTTCAGAATTCATTCTAATATGCTGAAACTTCTGAATATTAATGTATATTGTAACACAAAATTTCTATTTTGAATAAACACTGTTCTTTTCAACTTTTTATTTATCAAAGAATCCTGATATAAATCAGCATATTAGAATGATTTCTGAAGGATCATGTGACATTGAAGACTGGAGTAGTGATGCTGAAAATTCAGCTTTGCTTCACAGGAATAAATTTGATTTTAAAGTATATTAAAATAGAAAAATGTTATTTTAAATTGCAATAATATTTTATATATAAAAAAAAATCTGTATTTTTGATCAAATAAATGCATCCTTGATAAACATAAGAACCTTCTTTAAAAAATCAAACAAACAAAAAAAAAAAACATTAAAAATCTTACTGATCCCAAACTTAAAACGTCACTGTATACTGTATGTCAATATAGTTTTAATTTCATTTCAGTTTGAGTACTTTTATGGCATGTTTTTGTCATTATAGTTTTTATATTTTTTATTTCAGTATATATATTTTATTTTATAGTTTTAGTAGTTTTTTGTTTGTTTGTTTTTAAATATGTCTATATAGTTTTTACTTTTTTCAGTATTAGTAATTTTATCAGTTTAATAATTGTATTCAGTTCTTGTCACTTTGTTAGTTTTTTTTTTTTCAAATAGGTGTATAGTTTTTACTAATTTTTATTTCAGTTTTAGTTATCTTAGTACATTAAGTTGAACGAATGACAAAAGTTGCCTTGGCAAATAAATGAATTTATATATATATATATATATATATATTTTTTTTTTTTTATAATATATTTAGTTTAGTTTGTTTAGTTTAAAATGTGTTCATGGTTTTTACAGTTTTAGTTTCAGTTAACCATAATAATCTTGCTCCACAGTTTTCCCAAGTTATTTTGTTTGAGATGTAGTTCAGTAAATAAGTCACATGTTGATTCAGGAATCACTCTGATTGATTCAGTGAATATATTCAGTTTAACTTACCAGTTGGAATCAGTGAATCGCACTGAACGACTGACTAAAAGAACAGGCTCAAAGAAGTTGTGTTCACGAATCAGACTACACTGCTCATGCTGTATGTTTATTATTGGATAGAGCTCACAAGGACAACTAAGTAGAAACAGAAGATATTTGTTGTCTCACCACATTCGATTCAAACTGCAAACTCTCATTCACAACAAAACCACAAAAGAAATCATACTCAAAAATAAATACAGGTCAACAAAAATGTATCACTCTTTGTCTCCAAGTAAATTGTTTTTGGAGATCTCAGCAGACAAATGTTCTGTTCTGTGCGTGTAAAACTGAGTTTCAGAGTCTGCACCAGAAGCATCAGTGTAGATATTTGATGACTTATCAGAGAAGAACAAGCATGAATTGTGATGCAGTGAGGTGGGGCCCTTCTATAAGCAATCTCTCGCAGCTTCTCTGATGACAGATAGAGATCAGCTATGCATTACAGCTCCCCTCCTCGCTCACACACACATAAAGACGTGTGTATTGATGTAGGCAACAAAGCTCTAGTGCACAAGTTCGCCGTACTGATGTGCAATGAAAATCCCGCATAAGGATAAAGAGAAAGAAGAAAGGGCCATAGAGAGAAAGAGAGCGATGTGTGTGCATCGGGGGGAGGACTCCCCATAGGCCGTGAGGTGAAAGACACCGAGGCAGAGCAGTTATTCATTAAGGCGCTGCTCTCTCTTCCTCTATTCTCTCCTTCCCCGGAGCTAAAAACACTTGTTCTCCCTTCAATGGCCATCTAACCCGGGGTGGTCTTCCAGCCCAATACCTACACCCACCAATCAACACCACAAACGCTGAGCTGCTGTATATGTGCGCATGCAGATAAATTCCTTTTCATGCACAAAGATATTAAAAAGAAGGAACTTCTAAAACTTAAAACTGTTAAGTAGAATTTATTCTTAGAATAAAAATAAAATGGAAATAATGAAATGTTAAAAATAAAAATATGTACATGTATTAAATGTATATTACAATAAATAATAATAATAACCCTTATTAAGAATAATATAAAATTATAAATCACATAATAATATAGACATTAAAATTTAAAAAATGTAAAATATATTTCTATTTATTTAACAATGGTAATAATAATAATAATAAATATGAATTATTGTTATCATTGTAATCATTCTTTGCATTATTATTATTATTATTATTATTATTATTATTTCATTAAGATAATAAATGGTATTCGCTTTAATTCTAATTCTGGCAAAATATCAGTGCTGGTACTACTAGATCTTAGTGCTGCGTTTGACACTGTCGATCATAACGTACTTCTAGAGAGGCTGGAAAACTGGGTTGGGCTTTCTGGGATGGTACTCAAATGGTTCAGGTCATACTTTGAAGGGAGAGGTTATTATGTGAATATAGTAGAGCATAAGTCTAAGTGGACGTCCATGACATGCGGAGTCCCACAAGGCTCAATTCTTGCACCACTGTTGTTTAGCCTGTATATGCTCCCACTAAGGGTGTGTTCACACTTGTATTTCAGTTCATTTGGTTCATTTGGTACGGACCAAAAAGGAAAATGATACATTTGGTCCTGGTCTGCTTAGCGTTTACACTGGCATTTTTGACAGCGAACCTAAAGATACCGAACCTAAAGGCATAGTGATACGTTCCCAACCTGATTGGTTGGCTTGAATGATGTATATTTTGTGACGGAACTTACCGAACACCCCAAACAAAAGGTGCGTTCGACTTAAAGCGGTGCTGCAGGTGTATGATATCAAAGCACCCATTAACCAATCGGTCTGCTCAGCGCCGCTTTAAGTCGAACACACCTAATGCTGTCTGCTGGACTAAGCACGCTCATTGTTGTGTATACACATAATTTTACTCACAAGGACCTCATAAAAGGCACTTTACCTCATCGTTGATCCAAGTTTGACCTCTGCTCATTTTATTTTGGTTACACCGCTCGTTCCGTGTTGTCAAATCATGTCGCATAGCATCGCATCTTGCCATTACTTCCTGTTTTTGGTTCGTTTAGAAGTATTTGGTCCATGTTGCGTTCATATTTCATTCGAACTGCACCAGAGTTCATTTGGAAGCGGACCGAGACCAATCTTTTTAGCAGTCTCGGTCCGCTTGTTTGGTGTGCACCAGGGTTCGGATGGCAGTGTTCACACTTACTCAAACGAACCGCACTAACAGAGCAATCGCACCAGAGTTCGTTTTAATCAAACCAAACATGAAAAGTGTGAACACACCCTAAGTCAAATAATGAGAAAGAACCAAATTGCCTATCACAGCTATGCTGATGATACCCAGATTTACCTAGCTTTATCGCCAAATGACTACAGCCCCATTGACTCCCTCTGCCAATGCACTGATGAAATTAACAGTTGGATGTGCCAGAACTTTCTTCTGTTAAACAAGGAGAAAACTTGAATTTGTTGAAAAACTTGAAAAACTTGAGTCACTGAATTTGGAAACAAAGATGAAGTTCTCAAGGTAAATGCATACCTTGACTCTAGGGGTCAAACAACTAAAAATCAAGTCAAGAATCTTGGTGTGATTCTGGAGACAGATCTTAGTTTCAGTAGTCATGTCAAAGCAATAACTAAATCAGCATACTATCATCTCAAAAACATTGCAAGAATTAGATGTTTTGTTTCCAGACAAGACTTGGAGAAACTTGTTCATGCCTTTATCACAAGCAGGGTGGACTATTGTAATGGCCTCCTCCTCACCGGCCTTCCCAAGAAGACCATTAGACAGCTGCAGCTCATCCAGAACGCTGCTGCCAGGATTCTGACTAGAACCAGAAAATCTGAGCATATCACACCAGTCCTCAGGTCCTTACACTGGCTTCCAGTTACATTTAGGATTGATTTTAAAGTACTCTTACTTAGGGCTGGCCGATAATTCGGTAACGATAATTATCGCGATATAATTTTCCTCGATAAAACGATATGAAGAGTTCGGAAAGGGTTCGATATAATGTTTATGAGCCAAAAGCGGAACGAAACAGCGCGACTCATTTGAATCGCGCCACACGGACCACGGATTCGCTCAGATCAAAGTTCAAACTGCTGCGCGGCGCGAGCTCACTAGAGCAGATGCGTTTACTCGGTCATGCGAGCACTAAACCGCACTGTGAGATCCAGTGTGAAGCACTTGCATTCAGCAATGAACACAAATATCTCTGTGATTTAAACTAGTTTAAAGCCAAACAGGAGAAACACTGTGTGCAACAAGACAGTCAGAAGCCTTTTCAGTCTACACATCGCCATCATTTACCATGGATTTACTGTAGTAACACTCACTGACTGCACCATGGTATTGTGGCAGAAATGTGGGATATTCACACTGAATTTTATTACAAGAGTAATGGTATATATTTATAGTGCATGTATTTGTGATTAAGCTATAGCATGTGTGCATTTATACTGAATGTTTTTATACTACTGTTTTTCATACAAATAGGCTAACTTACCTAAAAAACATATTTATATTTTTACCATGCTATTGAGGTGCTAAATTTGTGGTTTTAACTGTGTTTATCATGATTTAAATGTATGTTACTATGGGAGACCAATGCTTAGTTAAAAAAAAGTTAAAAAATTAAAAAAATAACTTGTTCAGAATGAATTTAACCATATAAAACTGAGGTTGATACAATTTTTACCGATGTTTCTGATTTTAAAAATGAACAAAAATTTACCTCTGCATCCTAACTCAAGCTACTATCAAATGTGCATTTCTAAGAGACAAAAAAAGTGATATTATTATTATTATTATTATTATTATTATTATTATTATTAATATTATCAGGCAACCCAAACCTGTTTCTTGATTTGAAACAATATCACTCATTAGAACATGCAGAAACTAAGAAATATTGTTTTCTATTTAAATATTTATTTTAAGGAAAATTAATGGTCTGGTTTCTACAACTTTTACTTTGGAGCAAAATTCTGGCTTTAAACTTGAAAGAAATAAAGATTTGACATTCATCGTGATAATTATCGATATCGACTGATATGAAAAAAATTATCGTGATAATTTTTTTGGCCATATCGCCCAGCCCTACTCTTACTCATTTATAAATCAATCAATGGCCTAGGACCTAAATACATTGCAGATATGCTCACAGAATATAAACCTAACAGACCACTCAGTTAGAAATACCAAGGGTTCACACAAAACAAGGGGAGTCCGCTTTTAGCAATTATGCTGCCCGCAGTTGGAATCAGCTTCCAGAAGAGATCAGATGTGCTAAAACATTAGCCACATTTAAATCCAGACTCAAAACTCATCTGTTTAGCTGTGCATTTATTGAATGAGCACTGTGCTACGTCCGAACTGATTGCAATGTATTTATGTATAATCATTTCTATTTTTAACTATTTTAAATAAATTTTAAATCAATTTTTAAATCATTTTAAAAGTTTTTAAATTCCTTGTTTTATTGTTGTGATTATTTTTCATGATTATTTTACTTTTTTATGTAAAGAAATGCTGTGAAGGTAAAGAGAATGTGGGCAAAGAAAGACAAGTTTGTTGGTTAATCAATTGAAAGTAGGACCTCTGAGTTCTATTTGTTTGGTTTATCATGGTCAAAGTAAGTAGGGGGTGAAGTTGTGGAATAGTTAGATATTTTGGAAGGATTTTTCACTTAGCAGAAGAGTTTGAACAAACCTTGAGAATGTTTTTTTTTTGTGTGTGTGTGTGTTAAGAGCACATCACAAACAGTTTTTAAATTCCTTGTTTTTATTGTTGTGATTATTATTTTTTTATGATTATTTTACTTCCTTTCATGTAAAGCACTTTGAATTACCACTGTGTATGAAATGTGCTATATAAATAAACTTGCCTTGCCTATAAATAGAATAAATATAAATATTTTACATTTTTAATAATAATAACATTAAAAATAACAATAATAATATGCATTATTATTATTAGAACATGCATTTTTATTATTTTTGTTATTAAAATATTTTAAAATTACTTAAAAATTAAATATATTTTCTATATAATATTTTTGTTGTAGCATCAGGATAATGTAATTAGATATTATAATTATTATTATTAATTATTATTATTATTAATTTAATTATTATTCTCCTTATGTTGTAGCATAAGGATAATTTAATTATTAAATATTTGATTTTACATTTTAAATAATAATAATAATAATAATAACAACATAACAACAAGCATTGTTATTATTAGAACATGCATTATAATTATTTTTGTTATTATTAAAAATATTTAAATATTTTTGTTGTAGCATAAGGATAATTGAATTATTATGTCACAAAGAAAAAACAAATCAATCATTAAAAATCAGATTTGCATAATGACTATCAGACACATCAACATTAAAATAATCTGTATCGTTTTTGTCAAAAACATCAGTCTCTAGTAGAAAGATACAACCAGGACAAACTTTTTGACGTAAAAGTGTGTGTGTGTGCGCAATAGTGTGTAATGGGGCACAGAGGGTGAGAATGTCTTTCTGTTAGTCTGCGTGTGTGTTTGTGTGTGTGGCTTGATCGCTATGTGCTGAAAGGGTTTGGGTTTCACATGAACGGTGAAATAGTTAACAGACTGCTGCCTCAGTCCTGCTCATTTCAACATTAACCTACACACACACACACACACACTGCTTTCCATGTTTTATGGGCATATTCTATAGACATAATGGTTTTTATATTGTACCAAGAGCACACATACACACTCACTCTCATAACTTAGTATATAACACTTGTATTCACAACATTCACTTGTACGTACATTTTAAATCATAAATATATTTTATCTTATTAAAAACGGGCCACTCTGTCGGCACCGATAGCCCAGTGATTAGTGTGCCGACATATAGCGCAGCTGTGCTCGCAGCGTCCCGAGTTCGATTCCCGTCTCAAGGTCCTTTGTCGATCCCGCCCCTCTCTCTTCACCCAATGCTTTCCTGTCTGCTCTCAACTGTTCTATCAAATAAAGGCAAAAAAGCCCATAAATTCAACATTCACAACATAAATATAACTTTAAAAAAATAAAAAAACGGGTCACTATGTGCCTTGATTACAGTTCAACACACTCTGGAGATTCACTAAACCAACTTCATGAGGTTGCAAGATTTGTGGTGTGGGCATGAACAATACTTTCAATCAAATGCCCTGTTGAGCTGAGATGCGATATGACTTAATAATTTCTGCCTGGCAAACAAATCCACAAACTCACACCGAAAGAGAGACCTGAGCCATATCTAGTAGGGAGGGACATGTGTTAACTGTAACCCCCCCCACCCCCCAAATCCAAGAAATGAATACTTCTATTCAGCAAGGACACATTAAATTGATCAACAGTAAAGGCTTTTGCATATTTATTTACCAAAAAAATCTTAAAAACAAATTTCAATAAACATTGTTCTTTTAAACTTTCATTAAAAAAAGTGTCATAAAAAATATCATTGATGTTTAAAATATTAAAAAATATATTTTTTTTGTGGGAAAACATGACAGATTAAGTAGCTCAAATCATTTCAGCACTGATAATAAAAATAAATGTTTTTTTGACAATTCAGCTTTGCCATCACAGAAATAAATTTAAAATTTATTAAAAACTGTTATTTTAATTTGTAATAATACGTCACAATATTACTGTATTTTTGAGCAAATAAATGCAGCTTTGGTGAGCATAAGAGACTTCTTAAAAAAGACTTTTGAAAGGTAATGTATAGCCTATGTACAAACTATTACAGTGTTAAAAACTTAGTTTAAAAATTAGATGATGCTGTAGAGCAGGGGTTTTCAAACTGTGGGTCATGGGTCACAGAGTAGGACAAGGTGGGTCGCACAAAGTCACTTGGCTGCAGCTAAATTTGCATTTCAATGACACACACTCACACAGTTCAGTCTAGGGTTGCACGATATACCAACATTAATTACGAATTGCAATATTCTTAGTGCGATTTATGACTAGCAATTACGTCTGCGATTTAAAACATGCGTTGCGTATTTTGAAGCGCGGGCGCGCTCGAGTTGTAGTAACAGTGAGGGTCTCAGAGCGACGTCATTATTAAAACTTGATCGGTCCACATTATTAATGAGAAGAAACTCACTCACTTCACTGCGCTGTATTCTGCATGAGATTGCAAACACCGGAAAATTCAAATGTTACGAAAACGATTTCAGGTATGTTCATTCATTTCTATCGTCTGTTTAAGTCGGCACTGTTTTCGTTCTTTCATATGTATTTGGCTACCCACCAATAAGGAAGCAGTCTGTAAAAAGCATTTCACATGTACGGGGTGAGCGGGGCGTTAATTGTAACACTACAAGATTTAAACATTTCCACACGCTAGCATAACAAAATTTACAAAATTTTGTATTATTTCCTTGCCATATCATCTCTATATAGAGAAAAAAATGTGCCAAAATTCAAAAAGATATTGAAGATATCGCTGAACATTTATTTAACCATTGAGCGTGAGTGAGCGGGAGTGAGCGTGTTTCAAGTTTATATGGACGTTTCATATTTTAACGTCTGTAAACAAAGAAATTAAAACGTAAATTTTAGTAGTGGAATTTTACAGTTGTACTATAAAATAAAATGGTTATTTTTCTTAAATACTTCATTTCTGCCATAGGCTATTAAACTTTTAATTAAGATTAAGCTTAATGTCAATTGTTTTTTGATATTAAATGTATTGGTGGGTCGTGAAATAGATTATACTTGTCTAGGTGGGTGGTGGAATGGAAAAGTTTGGGAACCCTGCTATAGAGTTTATTTAAATCTTCATGTGAAATCATTTAACAACCTATCACATTTTTTTTTTTTTTTTTTTACACTGACAGCTCGTTCTGTGACAGAACATCTGCATCTGTTTAGTAGGTCTTCTGTTCATTTTAACCAATGTCCATGTTTAACTCAATACAGTGTGTTTGTTGTGTACTGTACTGAAGCTGGCACCTGACAAGACTTTGATACACAAAACCCGAAAGTGAGATGAAAAAACGAGCGTACATATTGAACACTGTTCTAGATGACACACAATCTGTAGCACAAGACAATGAGTAAAGTTATTCACAAAAAAAGTGAGAACAAACGGTAATGGCCAAACTCTCATCACCCAAGGATAGGCTGATCGCACAGCTTTATCACAATTTATGGTGCAAATGCACTTGCATTCAACTTACTAAAGTGTCAAAGCTATTTGATGAGGGTCAAGTGTCAGCTACTTCTCAACTGCAAACTAGAAACGGAAGGTGTAGGTAGTCAAATTCTGCTTCAACTTAAAGAAATATTATGTGACACAGTGACACATAATTACGCACTTCACCCTAAAGAAGCTCCAAAACGCTGAAAGCCCCTTAACATCTCCCACTACAGTCGTAAATAACAAGAGTGACGCAATCTAGCTAGGTGTAGATTTTCAGATGTTCAATCAAAGAATCAGATGATAAAAGACTTATAGTTGTGTTACTTTGAGGAAAGTCCCTCGCCACAGTCAATGCTTCCATTTCATAGATGTAGATAAAAGTAGTGACGATACATCTAGTGAAAACAACCCGCATTAAATCTGCCTTCGTGACACCAACAAATGTTTTAAATGAGTCTGGCACCTTCCAGAATGTGATGTCGAGCTGAACAGCATGACTCCTTAAACATTTTAGTCTCCTCTACCAATGCCATGTTTGTCTAGGAATATAGAATTGCTTGTTTTGAGGATTCAGTACACTGAAAGAATGTAACTGTCCTCTGAGACTTTTGGACATTAGTCAAATATCTCAGCCATGTGGTTTTGAGGAATGGAGTGGAGACAGGTCCTGAAAAGATTTCCACCCTTACTACTTGGCCGTGACCCAGAAACATCAAGGACCTCGTGTCCTTCCAAGGATTTGCAGGTTATAGCAGGAGGTTTATATAGGACTAATTCTATGTTTATTCATACCTGTTGCACATGGATGCAAGGCTGCATGGAGCTGGCACTGCACCAGGAACAGAAGAGGAGGAGATGATCCTCTGTATAATTCCATATCCGTGGTCCGTCACCAACTTCACTTTCTTTACAAGGATATTTACAGCTTTACTTCCAGATTTACAGGGTGAAAATACGCTCAAATATGCCAGTTTTTAAATTACTATTGCACACAAAAGCAAGAAATTCAACAAAAGTAATGCATCCAGGGAAAGACTTGACAAACTGTTATTTTCTAGTTGAAAGTAAAATAATAATTAATTAAATTTGATCCTACTTCATACACTGTTTACTACTTTAATTTAAATACAATAAAGGAATAGTTCATCCAAAAATGAAAATTTGCTGAAACTGTCCTCACTCTCAGGCCATCCAAGATGTAGATGAGTTTGTGGTAACACTTTAGAATAAGGAACACATTCACTATTATTAACTAAGAGTTGTCCCTGAACAAACTCCTAATTTGCTGCTTATTAATAGTTAGTAAGGTAGTTGTTAAGTTTAGGTATGGTAGGATTAAGGGATCTAAAATATGGTCATGCAGAATAAGGCAATAATATGTACTTTATAAGTACTAAAAAACAGCCAATCTGCTAGTAATATGCATGCTAATAACTAAGCAACTAGATAATAGTGAGAATTGGTCCTTAAAATAAAGTGCTACCGAGTTTGTTTCTTCATTGGAACAGATTTGGAGAAGTGTAGCATTACATCACTTGCTCACCAAGTGAATGGGTGCCATAAGAATGAGAGTCCAAAGAGCTGATAAAAACATCATAATTCACAAGCTGCGTGTTTACAATAAACTAATCCATCATAAAGACATTTTAATGTCTTTAAATATTGTTTTCTCCAGTGAAAAGGTCGTTTTATCCGAAGCAGAGAGAAATATACACAGATCAAGCACTGTTCACAAGCAAAAACAGTCTAAAACTGTTCTAAACAAATATTTTTATGGATTTTGATGTGAGAGGACAACAGGAGATGGACTTTTCACTGGAGTAAGTGTTATAATGTGTTATGGACTTAAGTTAAAACGTCTTGGTTATATTTCTTACAAGACATTAATTGATGGACAGGAGTGTGGATTATTGTGATGTTTTTATCAGCTGTTTGGACTCTCATTCTGACGGCACCCATTCACTGGAGAGCATCCATTGGTGAACAAGTGATGTTATGCTACATTTATCCAAATTTGTTCTGATGAAGAAACACCCCCCAGCCATCCAAGATGTAAACGAGTTTGAGTAATCTTTCAGCAAATGTTTTATTTTTGTGTGATCTATTCCTTTAAAACTGAAATTGAATTTAACTGCATGCTAAATTCAATTCTGAATGGCACACAACCCTGTTGGCCATTATGAATTGTTATTGTATATATAAAAAAATATCTATATGAAAAAAAGTGTTTCAGGAAAGGCTCTGAGGAAACCTGCAAGACAGCAACAAGTTTATAGCGTAGCAGGAGCCAGGGCTAAAAGTGGTTTATATAAAGGGTCAGAGCGTGTCTCTTACAGTGCAGAGTGTTGAAAACCAACAGTAAACTCAGACTACTGTAATGGACTACTGTAAGGAAGTTGAGTAGAATCAAGAAATGTGCATGCTAAATCCTGAAACTTGATGATACAAACAGACTGAATATTTGGATGAAAATAAACTGTGAAAAAAGATGATAGTGGAGAAACTGCAATGGATAACATAAAAAAGTCATAGTTAATGGTGTGTTAATGGCAAGAATGTGATGCCTCTGAAAAATAAATACACTGAAAAATAAACCAGAAAAGTCAACAGAAGAAAAGGCTCTTAAAGGTGTGAACCAATACAAGATGAAGAAACAGAGCGGAGGAACTGCTTTAGACAGAGAACAACCCAAGGGAAACTGACCTACTCAACTCTTGTTTTAATTATGGATTTGAATTGGTTGAACTCATTATTTCCCATCATTCTAAAGGAGACAATTACTCTGCATTTCAAAATCACAAAACTGGTGATGACACCCATGCAGTGGAGTCATTTCTCACCTGAAAATTATTTATTTATTTATTTTGTAATATTGCTGTGAAGTCTTTCTAAAAGTATATATACATTAACTACTGGTCACAAGGTTTAGGTCAGTAAGACTTTTTAAAAATATATATATATTTTTAAAGTTGTTTATACTCAACAAGGCTGCATTTGTTTAATCAAAAATAGTAATCTTGTAAAATACAAAAAAAAAAAAAATCATTCCTCTTTATCTCTTCCTCTCCTGTTGAATCTTCTGGTTTATTTCAGCACGTATTTGAAATTTAAAAAAAAAAATCTTTTGTAAAAAAAATGTAACATTTAAAATGTCCTCTGCATCTTATTCAATACTTTATTCAATACTGAATAAAATTATTTTTTTCTTAATCTTCTTAATCTTCTTGTGTTTTATCACACATGCATGTCTCTTATACCAAAAAATTCCAGGTATATTTGTCTGTGAGTTAAGGGGAAAAAAATATAACTGACATTAATTTCATACTTGTTAGTAGAAAACAAAAATTCTCAGATTGTGTTTGTCTTTGCTAACCAAACAGGTCAGCTTTGTACGCTAAAGAGCCAATGTGCAAACAGACCCCAGCAGCAGCACACAGTTACTGTAACATTCATTAAGACACCGTTCATGTAAATAATTATTTATCTCTACATTTATTTTGGCAGTACAAACTGAACCAAGCTGGGTCAAAAAACCTAGAGAATTTACAAACAATTTCAAGAGACATTACAAACCACTTCCAAATGAGAATGTAGAAACTTTTATAAGATGACAAACAGAAACTCAAGAGGCACATTTTCTTAGATGCACATTTGTGATAAAAATCTTATTTTATGTTATTTTTTAATTTTAGTATACTGCCTTTTGATTCCATCTTGAATAACACTATTGTGTTTAATTTGGGGGGAAAATTACATTCATCATTTTAACACGTCAAAAACTCCTTGATCCAAACCTATGATTTATAAACAAGTCTATAAATAAATTAAATCTAGCCTCTTTTTATAACATAAACTAGCTACAGTTAGAGCAGAACATCTGCATCTACATGACACTGATGTTCATTCAGTGCAGTTTTGTATTGAACATAAAAATAAAAGATCTCGTAACACACAATAATCGCATCCTTATTAGTAGCAATCGAATCAAAAGATGAACATCTGCCTCTGATTAAACAGAAGACAGCATTTCACGTTCATCGGATACGGTCCTGCTACAGAGCCAGTCTGGACTGTTTACGGCGTATGCTCAAAGTGCACGGACATGGCATTTTCTCTCTCGCCAGCGTCCGGCAGGCAAAGTGTGTGATAGAGAAAGACATGTGCTGTGAGTCAGCTGCTCGCTAAATGAGGGCATTCAACCACATAGTCGCTGAGAAATATCCCTGCTGCCGTCTCATTGGCCGGTCTTCGGCAGGGGAAGGAGGTGCCGGGCGAGCGGGCAGGGAGGAGTCATGTGACCAAATCTAGCAGAGCGCTCGATAATGGGACCCCCACTCAAAGCGGGGCGAGAGAGAGAGAACGGCCTGGACGAGAACCAAAAAAACCCCTCTACCACACACAGGCTGTGTATTGTTGCCTATTCACTGGACTCCATCTCAGGCCACTTTATCATTCAATTAGGACAGCTTTCACACCACACAGCAGAGAAAAGGGCCCTTCAATCAAACTGAAAACTTCACGCTGCCACTGGAGGGCACACAGAAAGAGACCCACAGTCCTCTCTCTACTTTCATTTCTCTCTCGCTCTCTCTCTCTCTCTCTCTCTCCTCCTGTTGTTGTTGTTCTGGACTTTGTGAGGAAGAGAGAGAGAGGGAGCGTGAAAGAGAGGAAGAAAGCAAGCAACAGAGGTCATTTGTTAACACCAGAGCTTCTCTCTCGCTCTCTTTTTCATTTCTTTCCCTTTGTTCTCTCCTTTTCTCCTCTTCTCATCCCTTTGAGAGGAAATCAGCATCTACAATTTTACTATGTTGCCACTGGAGTGAGCTGTGGTTAGCCTGAGAATACATGGAGGAAAGAGAGGGAGAGACCACATATTTTTTAAGATTGTCCGAAAAGCATCAATGAGAGTGTTACTGTGGAACGTCTGCTGCAGAAAACCTCATATCTGAGCTGCAAACCTTCTGAAAATACATTCCAAAATTTAAACAATGCATTTTAAGTTTTATTTTATTATAACAGTTTTTTATTTTATTTTATTTTATCTTATGCAGTCTTGAAAATGTGCAGTTGTTGATCGATGCATTCAACAGGTGTTGTATTTTTTTATTTTTTTATTTTATTCTAGTATTTTTTTTTCATGTTAATGTAGTTTTGAAAACGTGCAGTTGTTACCCTGAGCGATTTCTACCTGTCCTTCCTGACCCTTAAAATTACTTTGAATCATATTAAATGTTATATTTGACTTGAATACTGTTGATTGTGACATTCAAGTTGTTGATTAGTGCATTTTGTATCTTTTTATTGTATTATTAGTTCATGCAGTTCTGAAATTTACACATTCTATTTCTACCTGTCCTGACCCTTACAAAATTACTTTTCAATATCACTGCTTTATTTTTTATTATTTTATTGTATTATCACACTTTTGTACTTTATTTTATTATTTATTTATTTTATTTTACGTTAATGCATTTTGGAAAATATGCAGTAGTTACGTTAAGGAGCAATTTCTACCAGATCTGATGCTTAAAAATGAGTTCAGTCAGGCTGATTCACTCATAGGCATTGCTGATTCAATAAAACAAGTTAATTTAGATGTTATCAAGCATATTAAGCAACCACAGTTTACTTGTTTCTATTTTAATTACCATTACTGGCACCTTATTTCTTCCTATCACTACATTTTAATGATATGATGATTTTATATAATTTTATAGCCTACTGTATTTACTGTGCTTGTATTTTTTGCTAATTTTTATAAAAACAAATTATGCCAATAATGTAGAAATTACATAAGAGAGAGAAGTGAAAGAAGTGAAGCATGCATCTATAAACAGACTTAATTTATTTGCTAATTATGTCTGTTCAAGTGTAACAGAGATAGTGAAGGAGCATTCGAAATGAGCATAAAGCAGTCACATCATGATACATGATTCCTTTCATTTCATTATTTTACTTTCCTCCTCCACTCATATATTTTCTGAGTGAATACCGACACCAAGAGTTTCTAGTGATTCTTCTCTCGGTTGCAGCTGAAAACGTAACAATGGATTCGCTGGACCACACACCTGACCGCACACAATGAGACGGCAAGCACCTCGCTCTCATGTGCTGCCAGGAAACATTTCTCCATCAAACTCACATTAAATCATCAGAAATTCATCTTCAACTTTAAACAGCTCCTATTCAAACAAGCTCTCTGATTTAGAGTTTCACTCACAAACTATGCTGCTCACACAAACATGCACTTTGCATACAGGTCCCACGTCAGGAAGCCAATTATACCAGCATGAACACTTGAAGTAAAAACACCAATGCGCAAATACACACATTAATGAAGAGCTGTGGGCAGAGTTCCAGAACCATAAAGCCAATTTATAGAGCTTCACAAAGTGAATGAGGGTAGGAGAAATAAGAAAACATTTGTTTGAAATTGTCTCTTATAGACCAAATGAAAAACTGCAGTTGCATTTATAATGCCCCAGAATACATCATGAGAGTCTATGATTGTAAGACACTAAATAAATGTAGCACCTTTTATATACACTAATTTGACGAAAATTGTACTTCAGTTAAGCAAAGAAAAAGAAGGTTTTTGGCATCTCTTAGGTAAAAGCCTTGTTTAAACAACAACAACAAAAATAATTTTAGACCTTTAACGGTTGATGTGTTCAATGTTATAAAGTAATAAAATAAATATTAAAACACTAAAACAAACAAACTGAGCTTTGCTTTTGAAGAACCGCTCATTAAATGTAATATAAAAGTACAATAGATATAAATAATATAAAATATAATATTTCTCTACTGTGGCATCGTTTAATGTGAGCAGCTGAAGGGGTAAAGAAAGAGAGAAAATATAAAACACAAGAAATATATATATATTTTTTTCATTTAGGTAAAGACCTCATCTAAACAAAAAACAAAAAACAAAAACTGACCATTGGTTTTGAATCGCTCATTATAACATAAAACTCTAATAAATATAAACAATACAAAATATATTAAGTATTGAATGTATAATAAGTAAACATATTTAAGTAAATACTTTCAAAAAAAAGAGTACTTTGCTTAAGATTTAAGACTCAACTTAAGCGCAACTGAAGCTTCTTCATTTCATAAATTTTCTCAGTAACACTTTAGTTTAAGGACCAATTCTCACTATTAACTAGTTTCTTATTAGCATGCATATTACTAGCATATTGGCTGTTTATTAGTACTTATAAAGCACATATTAATGCCTTATTCTGCATGACCATATTTTAGATCCCTTAATCCTACCATACCTAAACTTAACAATTATACTAACTATTAATAAGCAGCAAATTAGGAGTTTAACGAGGCAATAGTTAGTTAATTGCTCCCCATTTAAAATGTGTAAATAATTTTAGTTAATATGTGTAAATAATAGTTAATAGTTATAGTTAATGTTATAGTTAACTATTATTTAATGTGTAAATAATAGTTAATAGTTATAGTTAATGTATAGTTAAGAAAATTAAGAAAGAATGCAAGTTAGGGTGTCACATACCAGCTTGTTTTTGTAAATGTTTGTTTGATTGCCATTATATTTCATTATATGATTACCAATCAAATCATAGCATCCACAACTCACTTGCAGCATCAACCAGTGAACAGAGGAACCCATGAAAACACCTGACTCCTCACTGGATAACTACTTCTGACCATCACTTACACACAGTCCAATTTATACATCAATACACAACTAAACAAACCCTCTCTCTAAAGCAAAACATTGCTTTTGTTACATTAGGTAGCAAAGTAACTCAAACGATGACATGAATGATAAATGTTTTCCTCCAGCCCTCTTCTGTGACTCTCTCCCTCGTCATGCAGCTTTCTTTTTCTTCTCTGTGACTGAGTCATCTAATCACGCTCAAGGTCTTTTGGATTCTCCGTACATGACTGTGTGTCTGTGAGCGCTGTGGCTAAAGTAAAAAAAAAAAAGTTATGCATTCTTGCATAAAGTTTATCTTATTTCACATCCTTTCCATATGACTGTTTTTGATGGTTTGCTCATTCAGTCACAATCTACCGTCAGATCCATGCCCTCACTGAATAATACGCATTTTTATACGCATATTACAGTTCATAACATTATGCTCATTTATATTTGTCATTTGAGATGTTAGAAAAATTCAAATTTTCCAAGTGGATGGTCATTCATGAATCAACCAGCCAAGAACAGTAGTGCACACAGTAGGTGTGCATTATCTAATTGGCAGTGTGATCAGCCAATCACAGCCACACAGAAGTACCGCCTCTAGTCACGTGACTTTTACGGCTGTAATTCACTATTTCCTCCTCAATGAAAACACAACAAGCTCGAAAGACGCTGCCCTCCTTTGAACCTTCGTGGCGTCGCTATTGGATGATGTTGCTTTGGATAAACGAGTGCTTGAATCTCATAATTTTTTTTGGTTTATTTTCTATTACTCAATAAATATCTCATGTAAAATTTTTAACTTTTTTATTTTTGGATTAAACTCTGTGCCTGTCACTTGAAAGATGCAACAGAAAACTGAAGTTTTTAATGTGGTAATACCTAAATTATTTAATTTTAACCCATTCAAAAGCATTACTTATCTAAATGTAATTATTACAGTTTGAGGGTTAGATAGAAATAGTGGTTACACTTTATTTTAAGGTGTCCTTGTTACAGTGTAATTATATATTTAAGTACTGAGTAATATTAATTAACATGTACTTACTATATGGTTAGGGTTTGGTTTGGCTTAGCATGTAATCATGCATAATTTATTGTTATTATAATGGTAAGTACATGTAACGTGTAACAAGGACACCTTAAAATAAAGTGTTACCAAAATAGCTGCTTAATGTAACAATTGCAGGTTACCATTTATTACAGTGTGGGATCATTTCCATAATTTCTAGTGAGCTTCCAATATAATTTATTATTTAATGGCAACTTTTGTCTATTTAATTTGATTTTTTTAATTTACAGAATCCATTATAACATCTTTCTTAACAGTGAGGTAATCACATTAAAAGACATTACAAAATCACTGCACAGTAACAGTACAGTACATTTCCTAAAGCAAGACAATAAATTCA
Organism: Spinibarbus caldwelli; assembly: GCA_039654775.1. Lineage (NCBI taxonomy): Eukaryota > Metazoa > Chordata > Actinopteri > Cypriniformes > Cyprinidae > Spinibarbus > Spinibarbus caldwelli. Next base: position 19,950,310 of record CM077260.1, read on the forward strand.
CAACAAAGATAGCAGAGAGACAGTAAACGAGTGAGAAAGTAGCTCGGAGGGGAAGAAGACCCATCTTTGGGGTGGAAAAATGGACGAGGGGGATCTGAAGGAAGAGAAGGAGGGGTTGCAGCATAAGTGGTGTTCAGTGATGGATAGACTCGGGCCTTGAAAAGCCACACCTGGCTGGCTGCTTTCAAAAGCACAGCTTTACTCATGTACAGTGGTGCTATGCGTTTCAAACATCTAGCGTCTTCTTACTATCTAAAGGCGCCGCATACTGCAAGTGCAGTCAGAATGCGTGCCAGCAAAGGAAAAAAAGACACTCTTCTGTTGTGCGTGTGCGACTTGGTTGCGGTGTGTGTGGCATGTGTACTTTGTGTTTGGACTTGTTTTGCAAAGCTGTCAAGAACATTAGCGTGTATTTACACATGTACTATTTATGTGTGGGTTTCTTTTCTATTACTCTTTGTTCAGTTCACTTGATGACGCTTTCTCCTGCAATTATTGAGCTTGGATTTGCGATTGCGGAAATTGTTGTTTCATACTCCTTCTGAACGCTGTTTTGTTCTCCTAACATTCGGTTTAGACCCTGAAAACATTATTTGGTTAGACATATATATTTTCTTTTCTTTCAGTTTTATCTTCTTCCTTTGTTCTATATCATATCAAATGCTAATTGATGAGGGAGCTAAAAATAAATACTTCAGTAAAACTTTAAGGATAATAAACAGTTAGATACAAAGCATTAAATAAATAGTTTCTGACTAAGAAATTGATAATAAACAATTAGATTTTTGATGTTCCACACTGTAAAAACAAAAATACGCAACTTTAAAGAGCTAGATGACTTCTACCTTAAAATCTAAAATAGTTTGTTTTTAACTAACTCTTATATAACATTTTGTTGTATTAAAACTATTGTCAAACATTTTTGAATATTTTTGGCTAGAATAAAACTGGTTAATTTAGATGCTACCACATGAAACAAATTTTTAGGTTACCTGACTAAACATTTTTTTACAGTACAATCCAAACAGATTCAAATCAGTTTCTGAGAATGTTTTAATTTAAATGAACAGATTTTACATTCTAAGATCAAAATCTTTGTACAATATTTATCAATGGCACATTATCAATTTATTATTCTTTTACACATTATTATTATCAATCTGAATTTTTTGGTTGTTTGATGACAAATTCATAAAAATGTAACTATAACTTTACCATCTCTGCTAAGTTTACCATATTCTATGTAAAAAAGAACTTTAAAAGTACTTTAATACAAAACCATTGTGACAACAATAAATAACAACTCTTAACATTTATTAATAAACAAAAAGGTTTTTAAACACAGTAAAAGTTTATAGCATATTTGGAGTTCATTTCTACAACTTTCTATAGCAATTAATATCTGTAATACGCATTTAACATGCAATACACTGTTTTTAATTTATTGCAATTAACAATGTTTGTTGCGAAATTCTATTTCTATAATCATTCAGGTCAACAGGCGTTCCAAACCTGAATCCTGAACGAACGATTTCTCATGTTTCTGTCAGTTCTGACATGAATCATTTTCTGATAAGAATCAAATCTGGTGTTAAGGCGCTCGGAGGAGTTATAATGCCCTCGTGAACTTGGCCTGATTTTATCTCTCTCTTTCTCTCCTCCCTTTTTTATGAGGCGACTTGGTCAGCTACTGTTCATTCTGCTCACATAAACACTCCCCAGTGCCCATTTCAGACATGGATTTAGACATAACACAAACACATATAATATGCTCATGACTGCAAATACAAACAAACTCATCGGCTGAACCACAAGACCATATTACTGTCACAAAACACTTAAATCATAATGCAAAATAAATAGCTATTTTAATGTAACTCTGCACATATCTCAGGCACAGCATCGTCCCTGTTCACTCCTCAATGCTATAAGTGGAGGATATAAGGCAACCTGTCCTCTAACCAATACGCCCGTATAGGTCGTTTGTCTAAATCCCTGAAAAATACGACCAATCAGAGAATATACTAAAATTGCGCCCCTATCGGCAACAGGACATTTTCAAATTAATGTTTTGTACTCTTTTATCTGCGTTAAAATTCGGGTTTCGTGTAGCTCAGTTGGTAGAGCATTGCGTTATACGACGATATGTAATCATGTGATCATGGGTTTGATCCTAGAGAACGCACGTGCTCATAAAATGTGGACTAAAAATCATGATTTTACATGATTTCTGTAAGGGGTAGGTTTAGGGGTAGGGTTAGAAGTGGTCATTCGACGAATTACGAATTAGCCACCTAGTAAAATATGTACGAATTACCGTGAGATCGGTGTAAAAAGTCCACACACTGCATTTAAATAAACACGCATTTTGATTGGTAATGACAGTCATACGTCATTTCATGACGACAGACGCAACACGACACTGTCATTATTTTTTACGCGCGCTAGAGGGCGCTTAACTTTAAAACGTAAATATAGGTCGTAATAAGGCGCTTGCACAAACGACCTATAGGGTCGTTTTTTGTTGGAGGACAGGCTCGCATATAAGGACTCTGATGAAGGCTGATCCCCATTCTACACTGGGTATTAAGTAGCGTTTGTGCCCTCCAAAGCCTGTCCTACCTATTAACCCCTCTGATGTGCTTTCTCATGATAATCAGCCTGTTACCCACCGAGGAGCATGGAATTGTGGGATGTTTTCAGAGGAGAAACCCCCCTTGATGCACATGCTCGCTCTCTCTCTCGCTCAAACCCAACACACTGAATCAAGCATGTAAGATGCCTTTTCAGAGAACACATGAAAATTAAACCGCTGAAACGTTTGTTTAAAACATCCCACAACATCTACATCTCTCAAAAACTCTCAAAGCAGACAAATAGGAAAATGTTTGAAATAACTCATGATGAGGTGTCAAAAAATGACAAGCTCAACAAAATACAACTTCATCTGAGATGGAACAAGAACCAGAAATGTTTTAAAGAAATATTTTTAGCTCATTTCTCGATTTTATTAACTTCTAGAGCACAATTTAACATGCAAGAACACTTAATGTGAAAATAAATGAGCTTTAATCAGTCAAACCCTTGTAAAAATCCTCAGAAGCAAAACTAAACTAAACGGTCTCACACATCACAATATGCGTTTCAACATGCAATGTCAATAACAAAAGCACTGTCTCGTGACGATCTCACTTCCATTTCCTTATTATGTAGCTCGAGGCAGTGGAAGTAGAGGGCCATGATGGAGCACAACCACCAAACAAGAGATCGTCGCAACCTGTTCTTTATCAATCACTGTTAGAAAGCCATCTTTTCACATTTATTCAGTGAATCCAGCCAAAGTGAAACATTTCATTTAGATTATTTTCAATGCATACAGCAACAAAACTAACTTTAGTACAACACAAACAAGTGCATGAGATAAAAAAAAAAGGCAAAGCCAATGAAAGCTTTCGCTCTGTACTGCATGTTTAAAACATCACTGCATATATTTGAGAAAAAGATATCACACAGCTACAGGTGTTTGAATAGTGTTACAATCATGCTGACTGATGAATTCAAGATTGGTCGCAGTTATGCTTATACAAAAGCAATGACAAATTAACTTTAATAACCATTTCTATACCTTAAACCACTTTAATGAACAATGCTAGAAACATGTTTTAAACGATTATTTAAACATTTCTGCAATTAATTTTCAATTTCATAACTGCATTTTACTTATTAGTAACATTATTAAAAAGGTTAAAAATATTGAAAAAAAAAACACATCAATAAACTAAGAAACATGCACATTGTGCCATATTTGAAGCACCAGTTAAACTCAAGTTTTCAGTTTTAGTGGGATGAATATTTTTAGTTATTTGAGAAAGAGATGTCACACATCTGCAGGTGTTTAGTGCATGTGACTGGTGTTGGGATGATCTTTAATGCTGGATGATTAATAGATTTCATGAGCATAACTGCGACCAAAGAACAAAATGAACTTTTAAATGACTTTTAATTTTATATCCTAAAACATTTCAGTGAGCTCTCTTTGCTGTCAACATGTTTTAATCATTTTAACAACATATTTCAATGAACTTTTCATTTGCCCTCAATTTTATCAGTTTCAACTATATTTTCTTCAATTCAAAGTTGTTATAAAAGTATAATAAACTCATCACTCAAGTTGTGACTTTGAAACCGCTTTGATTTTACTAACAAACTGAATGCACAAAGTGTAAACAAAGTTCACTGATTTCTCACTGTGGAACATAAACAATGTGATCATTTCTCAGCAGAGTGATTCTTAGCTTAATCATCCCAAGCAATATGTAAATGAACATTAAAACGAGGTGCCCCTCACCTCAACCCTCGGCTTGACACTGCTGTTGTTTGTTGAGTACCTCTTGATAGGAACACACAAACAAACAGTTTTTCACACAAGAAGGCATTATAGAAAAGTCACAATCCGCCCAGGAACATCCGATTTGTGACAAACAAATGACTAGCAACAGATAAGCCATGGAGGTAGAGCTATACAGTACAAGACAAACCAGCCTAAAATAGTTGTATATTTACAGCCCAGTGTTATTTTCTCAATTCAAGCAGTGAACTATTCATAGACAGACGGGTTTGTATAAACCAGTGTTTGAAACTCAACAGGAACAGAGCTTCAGCTCGTGTGTGTCCACAGCACAAGCATAAATATTCAGAAATTACTTAAAATTCAACTATTCGCTACAAAGTCCCACTGAACATAAGTAGAGACAGCCGAGCCGATGATCGACCAAATGCAAATATATCGGTTTGTAAATAAAATGCATCCGCAGTGTATTTATCGATGAAGTCGAACGTGCAATTAAAAATTAAATACCCGGAGCCTCAACGATGTCTTACAAAAATAAGCCAAAAATAAATGACTTCGGCTCGAGAGAAAATATCAACAGTGTTATTACTATAAAAGACTCGTGTATCATCTGCCACATCGATCAGCGGCCGAACGAGTTGTATTAATTACCGGGATCTCATTAAAAAAACATGCACACATCAGAGCGTGCAGCTACATTATGAGGACTTGCAGAAAAAAGCGAGCAGTTGCCACCAAAAACTTTCCAGCGCCGCATTAGTCAATTTCACCAGGAACCGCCGACACATTCCAGCACCAAACCTACCGTGGGACCCCCACGCCACCGATCCCGGTCTTTCTCCTCTTGATCTGTTGTTTTATTATTTTTTCCAATTTTTTTCTCTAATTTTTCTTTTTTCGGGGCCTGAGTGTCTCGCGCTCCTCAGGCTGCAGCAGCAGAGTTATGGGGCGCGCGAGCATTGTGGGAGTGTGACGTCAGGCCACTTTCACAAACTTTTCAGAGGGGCTGGTATACTGATGTGTGCGCGCGCGTGTGGTGTGTGTGTTTTTGGGCTTGTAGTTTACATATCGTTATGATTAATGATGGATATGACCGGTGAGGCTCGTCGCTGAACGTGCATCGAAAGTAAAAGGAATGAGACAGCTGATAGCGTTTTTCAATTATTTAATGCATGCATGTTTAATGCAAGGTGACTGAGTCAACAAGCAGCTCTTTATTTTATACAGAACGCCGCGCTGTTTTGAAATGCAGTACACATTTTATCATGTCTCTTTTGATCAATCTCTATTCGGGCAATATATACAGTCTTAAGCATTAAAACTCTGGTTGCAGTTATTAATTGAATGTGTTAAAAGCGTAAAGGAAGTATCAGTGGTTTGCATGAAGGTGTTAAGATGTTTTTTTTTTTTCTAAATGTTAACTGATTTTTTTTTATAATGTAAACATTTCAAGTTTTAAACTTGTTTTTGCTGAAAGTATAATCAAAGCAGTGCCAGAATGCAGTGATAAGTTCGTTGAACTTTTAAAAAATAATAATTATTATTATTATTTATTATTAAGAAAATTTATAAAACAGAATAGAAATGACAGAAATTGTTTGTGGCTAGTTAAATGAATGGAAAAGTATGAAAACAGTTTACAGTAGGCTATAACCTTTGTACAAAACCTAATTTCTTATTTTAACAGGATTATTGAAGTATTTTTTATTTATTATGTTTTTAGGTTTACAAATGTAAATAATAAATCTAAAAATGAGCATTGGAGTTACTGTTTATTTACAGTGTTCTTTCAAGCTAATATATATATATATATTTTTTTTTAAATTGAAATCATTTAAAAAGACGAAATGTCATACACAAGTAAACAAACTTTGGATGATCTTCAAAAACTCTGAAGTGTGATCTGTTAAAGCCCCCTTTTTGACATTAAAAGTTTTCATCTATTTATTTTCATCTATTTATTTTTCATCTATTAAATGTTGTTGCTGAAGATGAGATGTTTGTATTATAATGTCCATCATATTTACAAGTGAAGAACAATATAATAAGCAAGAAAAACAGGCTATAATAAACGCAGATATTCATCAAACAAAATTATTGAGAGGATGTTGATTCTATGGGGAAGACATGGAGAATCATTCTGAATGATGAATTATTTCAGATAGAAATCAAGACACATCATGCATAAACATGGTCATTCACAAGCAAACGATCTTTGGATGGTCCTGAAATATTCTGATCAGGTAAGATTTAATTCTCAAACGATTATTTAACAAAAATAGTTTCTCTTTAGATATTTAATTAAGAATTAACATCTAGTAAGATTTTATACTGCTTGAGAATTAAACCTTTGTGGTTGTATGTCTGAAGCGAATGTTTGATTTAATGAAGGATGAAGAGGGCAGGTCCCACGTGTAGTTTCCGATACTCCGTTTCACCTTGTGTTTTGGGGGAAGAATCACTTCCAGGGCACACCAACCCGTTTCCTCACCACCCCAACCTCCTCCGACCAGCGGGTGTGTGTGTGTGTGTGTGTGTGTGTGTGTGTGTGTGTGTGTGTGTGTGTGTGTGTGTGAGAGAGAGAGAGAGAGAGAGAGAGAGAGAGAGTAGGGGGTGGGGGAGCAAGGGTCTTCAATAAGCCTCTCGACATGCTCAATGCAAAGGGGCGAAGCCTTTCCGAGTTTTTATGTTAAAAAAGAAAAAAGAAACCCCTCCAGGAGTCCTTCTGGCACCTGAGTGAAATTAAATGTATTCACGAAGGTTTCAGGATTTTTTATTTTTTTATTTTTATTTATTTATTTTTTTCTGAAAGTGAATTTATGAGATTTGTTGTGAAATTATTTAAAATAAAAAATACGAAAAATGTCTGGATACTGAATGATAATTTGGAGTGATAATATCAGGTAGTTTTGAAACGGAATTGTTGCGGGTTTTGTGAGCTGGACGGGAAGTTCATGAGAGCGTTTGAAATGAAGAGATGTTTTAACTTAGGAATGTGCATATCTGAATTTAAAAAGAAAAAAAAAATATTATGCTACATTTATTTTCAGCCTCTCTCTTTTAATGCACATTTGGCTTTGACTTATAGCCACTTAGCCTGTATAACATAATATTAATTACGTTATTTTTTATTTCAAAATAAATGATTTAAATATCTGAAAATATATGCTTTTCTAGCTTATTCTCCGAGAAACATTTGTATATATACACACAGAAAACGTGGTACTTGTCAAAACGTATTAAACGTTTTCATTAAAAGATTTTCCAAGGCTAACAGTCGGTTGAGTGGAACATGAAAAGCAACAGATCTTAGATTTTACTAATAAGCTAAATGGACTGTGAAAAGCAAAAGTCTGACCCTTAATAATTACCCCGTTAATGTAACGGCATCTGATTAAGTCATATTCAATCATATTTTTTTAATTAAATTAAACTATATGTATATATAAGTTTAGATGTTACCACATAAAGCACTTTTTTCACATAGTGAGTTACACAGACTTGACAGACTTGCAATAGTAATAGTTAGTACACCACATTAAATTTAGACTAAATAGATTAAATGATATTTTAAAAGACTTATGTGTGCAGACAAGAAAGAAAGATCAAAAGGGAAAGCCCAAATGACTGTACACTATGTGGTAAGAGATGATTAAAGGTTAGGAACTGGGGCTTTTATACAATTAAAAAAGACACAGAAAGAACCCAAAATTACTCATTGATCAAATAACAAGTAGATTAACTGTTTTCATCTATTTTTATTTTCCTAAATGTTTAAAGATGTTTTTGATGCATATCTGATACATGTGCAACAATGGCCATCAGATTTACTTAATTTAAAAGTAAAGTTAAACAGCATGAACATAATTACAGAACAATTATTACAGCCATTCATTTACCCCCAGAAATATTCTATATTCTGCTGAAGAAACTCTCCATAAATCATAATAAGTGCAATTCCTTAAATTAAAAATTATTCAAATGTATTGTGGCCATTTTTCTTTAAAGAATGTTGTTGTTTAATATTTTATAATTTCTTTTTCTTTTACTGTTTGTAGAAAACTTTTACTGTTCTTTTACTGTTTTTACTGTTAAACTTTTACTACTTTTTTCTGTCTGTAAGCCATTGTTATGGTATCAGAATATCTGAGATACATGGTGTGTTCAGGAAGTAGCAGATTATCTGAAGCATAACTGCTCTGAGTCCAGTGGTCAGAGGCGACTTCTCCAGACAGCACACAGAAGGATGTGAAGAGAAGGTCAGCTAAACTTCACACGCCGTAAAGTGAAGGTGAGAGGGTGCTGCTGAGTGAGCTGGGGAGCAGCTGAAGTTTATCCAAACAAAAGAATTCACATTTCTAAGTATATAAATTAATAACAAAAAAAAAAATTTATTTAGTTAACTTTTTAAAACACCTAATAAGAACAATCTTTCAAAGTTTACAGCTGGCATTATTTTACATATTAGAGATGATCTTATCATTGACTAATAATGATGCATTATGTTGCGTTCTAAGTCTAAAAAACAGAAATATTAAAGCAGTGATTCTCAGAAGTGTTTCTCTTCCTCGCTTCCTCAAAAGTGTTTCTTCTTAAAATGTTCTTTTTTTTTAATTTCAGGGAAAGAAGACTGTAGAAAGAACTGGACTCATATGGACTCATAAAATTACAATGATATTCCAATATCATGGAATGAAATGCAGCAATGAACATATTATTGTTTAACCGTACACACTCTTAAAAATACACCCTTAAAAATAAAGGTGCTTTATGATGCCATAGAAGAATCTTTTTGTCCAAATGGTTCTATAAAGAACCTTTAACATCTAAAGAACCTTTCTGTTTGACAAAAGTTTCTTTGTGGTGAAAGAAGGTTCTTCAGATTATAAAAAGGTAAGAAAGAGATGGTTCTTTAAAGAATCTTTGACTGAATGGTTCTTTGTGGAACCAAAAATTATTCTTCTATGGCATCGCTTGAAGAACTTTTTGAAGCACCTTTATTTTTAAGTGTAAAGGCTCCATAAGGGTGTTTTTGCAGTGATGCCATAGAAGAACCATTTTTGATTCCCTAAAGAGCCTTTCAGTTAACAGTTCTGAAATTAACCATTTTGAAGAACATTTTAAAAAACCTTTTCCACTACAAAGAACATTTTCCATGGATGTTCCTTTATTTTAATAATGCAATTTATGGAGAGATAATTCAGAAAGTTTCTCCAAACAGATGAATTTTCACCTCAGTGCAGAGCATGATATTCTTATTTTTACCATCAATTCAAAGTTTAATTTAAAGTTCATTGTTGAGATATTAGTTAAGGGTATTACATGATTTTTGTATTAATTCTTTTTGAGGAAAAAAAAAAAACATTATTGGTCCTATGAAAATTACCTAAACAGCTAATAGGAATAACAAGTAACTCCACTGAAAGTTTCTGAAAATGTTTTGTGGTGAAAGCTTCGAAAGTGCAGAGTATTTACAATGGCATGACCAAATATTTAGGTGAAATTAAAGCTTGCCTATCAGCATAGTAGTCTGAAAACACTAAATAAATATGCTGAAGCCAAATGCAGAACATGGTCAACTTGATTGAGTCCAGAAGGATGTTGTTCAAAAATCAAAGAGTTCATTTAATTTGAGAAGTGGCAGCTTTCTCTCGCTCATTCACACACACAAACAAGCCTACACACAGCTTCTGTTAGACATCAGCATACACATTCAGTCTTTGTCTTTTAGTTCTGAATCCAAAACACACCCATTTAAAAAGAAGCTATCTGAGGAGTCATTATCTGCTTGTTTGTTTATTTATGTTCTTCTCTTTTTTTCTGGACTTTGTGGCTGGGCTTCATTCAGGTTGATTAGAGTGGAGTGGTGGTCTGTCATTAAGATGCTCCAGATTGATTTTAAAGTGCTCTGTGAAACGCCACACACCACACTGCTGGCCCAGTAAAACCTCTCCTCTCTCTCCACCTTAAAAGTGCTTGTAAAAAAAAAATATTATGAGGAACAAGAGGAGAGTGAGTTTCAAAGCAAAGTCAACCCTCCATTCCTGCAGGACCAGCTCCTAATTACTCTGTGATTAACCATGGGACTCACAAAGCCAATATTTGGCTCTTTATATGAATGCCATGATGACAGGAAACAGAATGGGGGAAACGCGCACATACACACTAAAAAAAGCCCGACCGAAGTGTTTGAAGGGCATTGGGGAACATCTGTGGCTGTTTATGAGTGAGTAGCCAGTAGTCAAACCTCTAACAGGTTTAGGTGTCATCCTAATTCCTCCTGTTTGGCTTTTGCCTCTCAGTGCTCAAACCTCTGTTAGTTTGATTTATACAAAAAACAGCACATTTTCTCAAATGATCCTGTCACCTCCTACAAAAGTTACCAATGCCTTGCAAAGAAACATCTATGATAACAATGGCAATTAAACAGGGGGCGATTTTGTACACATCTGGAGTGGATTTCCTCACCAGAACAGTCCCCGCACAAAATCAGCTCTACGGCTGCTTTCTCCCCCCTCTGCGCTGCTGAACTGGGGACTGTATTGGGTTAAGGGGAGCATGTTTTTTTATGTATTTGGTTAAAAGCAGATGGTTGGTTTATATTAGCTCAGGAAGGCGATAAACAGCTTCGACGCACTATCAAACCACCGATAGAGCGATCATGGAAGCCTGCGCTTTGTGTGTCAGAGACTGTGTTTGGGTGATGACCATGTTCAACACGTTTCATCACTTTCAGACAATGTAACAGAGGGTGCATCCAAAAAAATGCAGGTCTAAAAAGATCTATGAAATAATGTGATATGATACTACATTCGTCATGTTGTCATTGCCATGTGACACATAGCATTAATTGCATTGGCATTCACAACTTCTCTACTGTGGCCTCATGGGATAGTAAAATGTCTGTCAGATGCGCACGTCAGAATCTTTCTCGAAGTAGTACGTCACCTGGGTACTTTTCACCAATAATGTTAAATTAATTTTGTACATTCGGACTTACTATTCTTTGGCTTTCTTTTTTCCATAAGAACATATTTTGTGAATGTTTCAACTGTTTTTGCCCATACAATGAAAGTCAGTTGCACAGTTGTTGTATAGACAAAAAACATAAACACGGAACACAAAAGTCATATGGTTTGGTAAATAAATAATGACAGAATTTTATTTTTTGGGTGAACTATCCCTTTAAGAAGTCACTGTGGGTTTCTAAATCTGCATTGCATTGCATTGCATTGCATAAAATTAAAATCTGAAGAGTCAAATATGTTGTGGCCATTTCTTAAAGAATGTGACTCTTTGAAGATGAACTGAACAGAGATTTTATTCATTTTATATTACATGAAAACAGGTTTTTTTTTTTTTTTTTTTTAGAAACGAAGTTCATGCAACAACAAATTACATATATTTTTTACTTATTATTTTATTTTATTTTTTATTTATTTATTTTGGTAGAAAATGAAAAACTATACAGTAGGCTAAAAAGGCATGACACTCCTCCAGTCAATACTATTCACTGCTTCAGTCATTTTTGGGTAAACTGTAACTTTTAGATGTCACTGTAGATGTCTATATCTGCAGACAAATAAATTAAAATAATCAAACAAAATAAAGTTCAAAGATTTTTTTATACGACCAGATCAACCTGACTACATTAGGTTGCACCAGTTCATTTAAGGGTTAGATAGACATTGCTGCATGTTATCACTTTTTACATTACTATTTTTTTGTTCCCTTGTTAGAAATGTATCAGTGTCATAACTGGACTTTTTTAATGGCTCTGAAATAAAGACCAGAAAGCAAGAGGAAAGTGTGTGGGAAGGTAGGGTAGCCTGAGCCCTAAGGTAACAGGAACAACCTGCTGTACCAGCTGTCAGGCCGTCATTGCAGTGGCTCTGTTCAGCACTGATAAGAGACTTGGGTGGACCTAGCAGAGCTGTGCACATGCATCACACACTCCTTCTCATTAATCTTCAGAAACAGATAACATGACGTCCGTAAGATGATCCTGATCCTGAAGTGTTTGATGCGCCTTATGTTTTATCCCTTGTGGTTTCAAAGCCACTAATACGTCTTTGAGTGTGAAATTATGTACAGGAAGGGATGAGTGCTGTTTTTTTACATTCACATTTAGAGGAAACATTTGTTCTCTCTGAGTTGCTGTTCCCCTCTCTCATCATAAGTGCAGGCTTTGCTCGAGCACACAATGAGAATGAGAAGCGATTGTTTTAAGCTCTATCTCATGGCCTTTGAAGATGTGATTCGCTTCCTCACCTGAAGGAAGTTTCAGAACTCTGCACAGTTAGAAAGCGAGAGCAACCCAGTCTCGCTCCGCTTTGTTATCATCGCAGTCATCTCTAACAATGAAAAACACTGTCTGCTGTGTGCACATGTGAATATTTCAATGGAGGGGGGATGGGCCAGGTCATTAGAGAGCAGGGATAAAGGGAGTGCAGTAGACACAGGAAACAGAGAAACATGTTGACAGAGTGCAAGAGGAAATGTTGAGAGATATGACGAGGGAACGGAATTATGTATGTATATATATATATATATATATATATATATATATGAGAGGTACGAGACCCTGTGGTCTTAACGGCTTGCCCATCGAAACCTACTGGACATTCGGCGATAGCAATCTATTGACCAGACACTTTTCGGTTGGACGTTATCATATTTCCTGCAGAAGTCACTCCTGATATGCTTGACCATGTTGCGTCAGTGATAACTTGATTGGCAATTATCACTCAGTGGAGGTACCAGGTGCATCAAACAACAAAGTATACACTGTAAAAATGTTAGGTAATTCTAAAATGTGCTTCACATGGTAATATCTAAATTAAATGTTTTTTTTGTTTTTTTTTTCAAGTAAAAATGACTGATTTCAAACTGGTTTCTCAAAGACTCTGTCATTGGTTTGCCAGACAGAACGCTCTGCCCCCAAATCAACACTATTTGTTGAGCCAGTTTTGCTGTTGTTGGGCAGGTTGAGGTGCTCAAACAAACAATGTTTTGCTACAGAGCAACAGTTTTCACGTTTTTCAGGTAAATATATCTAGAATGGGTTTACTTTTAGCTCTTTTTTTTGTATTAGGATAAAAAGGAGAAAGTATCTTAGCATTAAAAATTACATACTCCTCCTTTGAAGTAACAACTGCACATTTTCTTTTAAAGGGAAAGTTCACATAAAAATTAAACTTTTGTCATTACTCGCCCTCATGTTGTTCCAAACCCATTTGATGAATGAATTGTCCATGCAATGAAAAGTCAATATCAATTGTCCCCCCATTTGAACTCTTTTATTGAATGGACAATTAAACATAAAAACATTTTTCAAACCCTACTGGTCATTCAGTGATAGTGATCTATTGAATAGACTCTTTTCAGTTGTACATTATCATCTTTTCTATAGAAGCCACTCCTAATATGCTTGACCATGTTGCGTCGGTGATAACTTGATTGGTCATTATCACTCAGTGAACTTGTAGGTACCAGGTGAATCACTATACTGTGTTTTTTGACACTCACAATAGTGTAAGTGTCATATTTACAAGTTTTATATTGCTACAATGGTGATACCCACTCAAATTAATCACTACATGCCAGGGCCATTTTTAGCCATGTGGAGTGCGTGTGTGAATTCCCGTGGAGGGGGATGGAGTATATAACCATGTTGCACACACATGTTGCTTTTAATGATGGGTTTTGATAAAAGAGCTTTGGATTAGGCATACACTCTTTTTCATTTATGGTATATCACTTTATCATCATTGAATATCACCAGCACTCAACAGTTGAGCTACATTGGAGGAAATGCTCTGCCCTTAGTTGTGTTTCAGAGAATTTCTTCAGAAAATAAAAGCGATGTATGAGAAAGATTAACCAGAATAAGTCATACCCTTGTGAAAAACAAGTACACTTTATCATACTTAAAATCTTTTTTTTTTTTTTATGGAAATAATATAATTTAAAAGAATATACTTAAGTGCAAACGGAATGCAATGGTTAATAGCTTAATAGCATCATATATTGATATATTTACAATAAATTAAAATGTGTTTTAGTTTAAATGTATGTTGAATACTTTTGGTTGAACTTAAAAGTGATTTTTGACCTGCGTAAACACATCTTTATATGTAATTCTGTTGTCTTTGAAATATGCTTGAAATGTGTGTATGATACTTTAATGTCATTTCTATTAAAACATGCATTTAAATATATTTGTAACATTTGTAATGATGAAGTTGCAATTTAGTACAGTTAAAATATATGAACTTTAAACGTAACATCAAATAACAAATTACATAATCAAGCACTTTACATATGCTTTAGTATGTTAGTCAACACATTAGTGAACTTCTTTAAAGCATGACAAGATTATTAAAACCTAATCATTTAAAATGTACTTTAAAGTAAAACCTTTAATTTGACATGATGAAAAGGTGCACTTTGTGTTAAGTGTGTTAAGAAACGTAGTCATGAACGTGTACACTCTTACAAGCTTTATTTAATTAATATTATATTATCTGCAGTTTTTAAAAGAAAAAAAACCCTCTCTAACGTGTAAATTATGAACATACACTTTAACACATTGTTCTTACTGTAGATGAGAAAACAAACTGAGATTCCAACGTTTTTTGACATTGTTTGTACTACATGTGAAATTGTCCATGGGGGAGAAGTGTGTGTTTATTCTTTTGTATTTGTAAGTTTATTCTCTTTAAATTGATATGTATTGAGATGCATAGCAGCAGTAAAAGCTTTATGTTCTAGTTCAGACAACAACATTCAACATGTGACATCCATTCAGTGCAATCAATGGCTCACACATGAGTCACTTTTGAGTAAATAACAAATTCTTCTGACAGAAATTAATCAGTTTCTTCTGCAAAGTTATTAAAAGAGTTTGTTGCTCATCTAAGCAACTCGACACAGTCTGAGTTGATCTTAGAGTTGAACAAAAGAACTGACAATACATATCAAACAAAGCAAAAGAAAAGAACAATGGAGACACAGGACAAGTTATTGTATTTTTCACTTTAGGTTATAATCATGAAGACGTGCAATTAAGAAAATGCATACTGTTCAACAAAATATAAGGCGTCTGCACCATTTAAGTGCTGAAACAAAGCTGGTCGAATCAACTCAGGTCACGCAAAGCATATGTTACTGAAACAGACTATTGAATAGAATTTTAAAAACAAAAACACATTTACAAATCAACAGAAAACCTTTGGGAAGAAGTTTTGTGTAAACAAGAAAATTTCTATGTATATATTTTATTTTCATATATTTTAGCATTTTATTTATGCTTACATTTATATGTCGGTAAATCTGTGAATAGGTGCCATTTAGCCTAAATGTGGGTGATTTAAAGTCTACAGGTTGTGACATTTATACTGTCCATTTTCAATACAATTTACACTTGTAAATTACTTATTTGGGCTATGATTCCATCTCTGTATATCTGCACGTTAAACTTTGTTTTTCACAAATGCAAGTGCTGAAACCATTAGATTTGTACATATTTTCAACTTGGTGAATATTTCTAGTTTACCAGAAATATATCCCCCAGTTTCACAGACAAGGCTTAAGCTAGTCCTGGACTAAAATGCATGTTTGAGCTGTTTTAACTGAAAGCTAGTTGCACTGACATATCTTAAAATTTGTCAGTGTTCTTGTTTTGTCTCAAGATGCACACCAGTAATGTTTTTTTTTTTCTTTTCTCTGAATCACATTTATAAAAGCTACTTAAATTCCCTAATTGAACTAAGATTTAATCCCGGCTTAGTCTAAGCCCTGTCTGTGAAACCGGGCCTATATACAGGTGCATCTCAATAAATTAGAATGTCGTGGAAAAGTTAATTTATTTCAGTAATTCAACTCAAATTGTGAAACTCGTGTATTAAATAAATTCAATGCACACAGACTGAAGTAGTTTAAGTCTTTGGTTCTTTTAATTGTGATGATTTTGGCTCACATTTAACAAAAACCCACCAATTCACTATCTCAACAAATTAGAATATGCTGACATGCCAATCAGCTAATCAACTCAAAACACCTGCAAAGGTTTCCTGAGCCTTCAAAATGGTTTCTCAGTTTGGTTCACTAGGCTACACAATCATGGGGAAGACTGCTGATCTGACAGTTGTCCAGAAGACAATCATTGACACCCTTCACAAGGAGGGTAAGCCACAAACATTCATTGCCAAAGAAGCTGGCTGTTCACAGAGTGCTGTATCCAAGCATGTTAACAGAAAGTTGAGTGGAAGGAAAAAGTGTGGAAGAAAAAGATGCACAACCAACAGAGAGAACCGCAGCCTTATGAGGATTGTCAAGCAAAATCGATTCAAGAATTTGGGTGAACTTCACAAGGAATGGACTGAGGCTGGGGTCAAGGCATCAAGAGCCACCACACACAGACGTGTCAAGGAATTTGGCTACAGTTGTTGTATTCCTCTTGTTAAGCCACTCCTGAACCACAGACAACGTCAGAGGCGTCTTACCTGGGCTAAGGAGAAGAAGAACTGGACTGTTGCCCAGTGGTCCAAAGTCCTCTTTTCAGATGAGAGCAAGTTTTGTATTTCATTTGGAAACCAAGGTCCTAGAGTCTGGAAGAAGGGTGGAGAAGCTCATAGCCCAAGTTGCTTGAAGTCCAGTGTTAAGTTTCCACAGTCTGTGATGATTTGGGGTGCAATGTCATCTGCTGGTGTTGGTCCATTGTGTTTTTTGAAAACCAAAGTCACTGCACCCGTTTACCAAGAAATTTTGGAGCACTTCATGCTTCCTTCTGCTGTCCAGCTTTTTAAAGATGCTGATTTCGTTTTCCAGCAGGATTTGGCACCTGCCCACACTGCCAAAAGCACCAAAAGTTGATTAAATGACCATGGTGTTTGTGTGCTTGACTGGTCAGCAAACTCACAAGACCTGAACCCCATAGAGAATCTATGGGGTATTGTCAAGAGGAAAATGAGAAACAAGAGACCAAAAAATGCAGAGGAGCTGAAGGGCACTGTCAAAGAAACCTGGGCTTCCATACCACCTCAGCAGTGCCACAAACTGATCACCTCCATGCCACGCCAAATTGAGGCAGTAATTAAAGCAAAAGGAGCCCCTACCAAGTATTGAGCACATATACAGTAAATGAACATACTTTCCAGAAGGCCAACAATTCACTAAAAATGTTTTTTATTGGTCTTATGAAGTATTCTAATTTGTTGAGATTAAATGTTGTTAAATGTGAGCCAAAATCATCACAATTAAAAGAACCAAAGACTTAAACTACTTCAGTCTGTGTGCATTGAATTTATTTAATACACGAGTTTCACAATTTGAGTTGAATTACTGAAATAAATGAACTTTTCCACGACATTCTAATTTATTGAGATGCACCTGTATATTTAAAAAGTTATAAAAAGACTCGTGCCAAAACTCACCAGGATGTGAAGGGTTAACGATCTCTTCGCAGTGCATTGTGGGATAGCGAATGATCAGTGATGGCGGCCAGACCAAAGCATCTGAAACTTTTCATTGTAACTTATTTGCATGTAACATTCCTTTCTCTGCACGTATTTATCGACGCTGCAGAAGTGACATGGGATGAAAACGGATACATTCTGTACTGTCCGTGCATGGGTAATGAGAGCATGATGCTTCTGAGACATTTACAGCTCACACACACACACACACACACACACACACACACACACACACACACACACTGTCTTCATTGACAGTCCAATGAAGCGTGTAGACCCAAAGCGAGGACTGTAAAGTAAAAAAGCGCCTGTATTGTCTGAGCTGTGTTGGAGGAATAAACACGTTTCTCCTGTATGTTCTTCTTTAGGTCGCTTTGGAAACCAAGTGGATCATTTTCTTGGATCACTGGCGTTTGCTAAAATGCTGAACCGAACACTCGCGGTTCCGCCGTGGATTGTTTACCGGCATCACTCGCCACCTTTTCAAAATGTAAACTCAACACCTGTCACTCATGTCAGTTTTCATATGCCCCGTACAGGAAATCCAACTTAAGCTGATAGTCTTTCAGAACACGGCTGCCTGGTTATTACAGTCTTTATTAATAATTTGAATAGTTTTACTTTTATTTTGTTTTCATTTTAAATTTAAAATATAATATTTTTGTTACTTTAATTATTTTAATATTTTTTGATAAATAATATTTCTATTTGGCTTTATTTTTAATTTGCTCATAATAATTTTAACACTTAAAAATGTTTTATTTCAGTTAGTTGAAAAGGCAGCATTTCTAATTTTCATTTTATTTACCCACATTTTTCCATATGCTAATCATATTTTATTTTTATTTCAGCTTTATTTCAATTGTCAAAAATAATTTGTGATCATTTTAGTTTAGAATAACAACACAGGGCAAAGTTGATCATTAGCTGGTCCTAACCAGTGTTTCTTTAGGATTATATGTATTATTATAGTATTTATTATTATTTTGAATTAGCTTTTATTTTATATAATTATAGCTTTTATTTTATATTATTTATTTTATATTATTAACTTTACGTTTTCATTTTAATTTGAATTTGTTTTAGTAATTTTGTTATGTTATATTTTGTCATACACACACACACACACACTTCTGTTTAGCTTTAAAGTTATTTTAGTTAGTTGCCAAGGCAAGTTTTCTAATTCAATCTTTTTTTTCCCCTTTCATTTTAGGTGTTTCATCTAATATTTATATTTTATCTAGTAACAGTTTTTAATAGTTTTAGTATTTTAGTTTAGTTTAGTTACAATAGCAACACTGGTTCAAACTGATCATTGGCTGGTTAATGTTGTTCATTAGATAGTCCAAACTTCTCATAAGTTGTTCCAAGCTGGAAAACCATCAGCTACCTGCTAGTTTTGAAACATAGTGGCTGATCAAATATCTAATGACTGGCTGTCACACTGGTAGATCAATAGGAGAAAGCACAATAAATTGATAAGGTATATGCTTCTGTGTTTCTCTGTAACAGGTGCATGTTCCCTACAGTGAGTATTTCCAGTTGGAGCCAGTGAAGCAGTACCACCGTGTGGTGAGTCTAGAGGACTTCATGGAGCACTTGGCTCCTAAGCACTGGCCCCCTGGTCAGAGAGTGGCCTACTGCTTCGAGTCTGCAGCTCACAGGAGCATAGATAAAAAGAGCTGCCCGATGAAGGTAATATGAGTGTTCGTTCTTCAAGGTGTGCTTCATTTCTGTCTTTTTTCCAGACCTTCACAATCCAAAATACTCTATATGCTGTAGCTGCACATCAAACATTTTTTTCTGATCTATTATGCGACATGCTATGGAAACACTGCCATCTATTGGACTTCTATCAGATCTGCATTTTGTTTTATTTCATGAAAGCAGCATGCATTCCTAAATATTCATAACAGTGCACTTGTAACGTAGCCTATCGATTCTAATGCAGGACGGAAATCCATTTGGTCCATTTTGGGATCATATTGGAGTCGACTTTAATCGCTCTGTTCTTTTCGGAGGACTGTCATTCAGCTCCTACTACCAGCCGCACTGGATAGAAAGGTATGTTTGAGCTGAAACACTTACATGAATATAAACTACAGCACTCAGACTCCCTCTGCCCTACTTTTCTCACTCTCAAACTCTGTGTTTCTCTATTTCTTCAGGTTTCCCCCTAAAGAGCATCCAGTTCTCGCTCTTCCAGGAGCCCCAGCGCAGTTCCCTATTCTAGAGGAGCACATTGGACTGCAGGAGTATGTGGTGTGGTCGGAAAAAATGGTACAGGAAGGAGAAGACCACATCAGAAGCCTGCTAAACAGACCCTACGTGGGAATTCATCTGAGAATTGGCTCGGATTGGGTGAGCTTTGTCCTGATGTGAATGGACGGTTTCCCATATGTCAGATCCAAAATGGAACTTTTTTTTTTTATCTGAAGTGCACTTACAAAATCTTATAATGCCGTTGAACATTTATTTTTGAATGAAATTACACATTTATGTATTTAGCAGACAATTTTATCCAAATCGACTTACAAAAGAGGAACTAAGTAATTTATTAATTAACTGCATTAAATTGAACAATTTTATAATGTTACAAAATGTTTATTTCAAATAAATGCTGTTGTTTTGAATTTTAAATTAATTGTTTTGAAATTAGTAAATTACATTTTAAGACACGTCAAAGCAGAAATTTTAAATGTTAAAATATGATTTTCATTATGATTTGTGATTTTCAAATAAATGGAGGTTTATGAAAAAGGAGAATTATGAAAAGATTTTATAAGAAAAATCATTTAAAAAATCACACCAAATTTTTGTATAGAAGTATACATGTGACCCTGGACCACAAAACCAGTCATAAGGGTAAATTTTTTTTTTTAAATTGAGATTTATACATCACTTGAAAGCTGAATAAATAAGCTTTTTTTATGGTTTGTTTGTTAGGATAGAGCAATATTTGGCTGAGATACAACTATTTGAAAATCTGGAATCTGAGGGTGCAAAAAAAAAATCAAAATATTGAGAAAATTGCCTTTAACGTTGTCCAAATGAAGTTCTTAGCAATGCATATTACTAATCAAAAATTAAGTTCTGATATATTTACAGTAGTAAAACAGTAAATTTACAAAATATCTTCATGGAACATGATCTTTACTTAATGTTCTAATGATTTTTGGCATAAAACAACAATTGATAAGTTTGACCCAGACAATGTATTGTTGGCTATTGCTACAAATATATCTGTGCTACTTATGACTATTTTTGTGGTCCAGGGTCACATACATACATACATACATACATACATACATACATACATACATACACACACACATATATATATATATATATATATATATATATATATATACACACACACACACACACACACACACACACATATATATATATATATATACATATATTTTTACATATTTTTTTTTTTAGTTGGTATATCTTTGTTATTGCCTTAAAATCGTCTTAGACGCTGAAATGGCATAAAAACAAAGATATAAATAAATATATCCAACTAGATATCATATAAAAAATTCCTTTAAATTATGTGGTCTCATAACATTTGTGCTCCAAAGTTGTATCTGAATTATTGTGGACGGTTTTATTGGATTTCTGAAGTACCAATAAAAAATGCAGGATTTTAGGCCTGAACTGGATGATACAAATCATCCTTCTAACTATTTTTATTTAATTTTTTTTTTTACTATTCCACAGCAAAATGCCTGCAAGCTTCTGAAGTCAGGTGATACCGGTCCTCACTTCATGGCATCTCCACAGTGTGTGGGATACGACCGCCAAACTGCCCTGCCGCTGACCATGAACATGTGTTTACCGGATCTGTCTGAGATCCGCCGTGCGGTGAAGCTCTGGGTGAAGAACACCAACGCTCAGTCCGTTTACATAGCCACCGACTCTGAATCACACACCGCAGAAATTCAGAAACTCTTCAAGGACAAGGTGAGGATTAACATTTGAACATTACAGATGTGTGAACTTGATTTAGTGAACAGAAAATAAAGCTGATGACACATTTTGTGCAGGTGAAGGTCGTGAGCTTGCAGCCGGACACTGCTCAGATTGACCTGTATATCCTCGGCCAGGCCGATCACTTCATCGGCAACTGTGTTTCCTCCTTCTCAGCCTTTGTTAAAAGGGAGAGAGATGTTCACGGGAGACCCTCATCATTCTTTGGGATGGACTACCCAGGAAAAAGGAAAGGAAAAGAGGAACTCTAATAAAATGAAGATGTTACGTTTGTGTTTTGTAACTGAAAGCTGGTTGAAGTTTTGCATGTTTCAGGTGTCTGGTGAGATTTTGAACAAGAACATTTGGATATAGGGTTCACGTTATTAAATGAAGGGAGAACAAGAGTTAGTTCCTTAAAAATTTCTCTGAATGCTGCATTTCTCCCATGTTGCACTACTACATTTACTGTGAGCAACCATTATACTGGAATGTTTGTATTGACTGGCTCATTTGCATTTTTTGAGGATGTAAAAACTGCCCCCTGTGAGGGTTGAGTAATTATACTAGAGAGACAAGTCAAGTGTTAGTGGTTGGAAATTGCACTTTTTAAAGTTAAAGGCCATTTAAGACCTCCAGGGGCATCCAGATGTGCAGTGCTCTAATGATCACTGAAAATGAACTTATGTGTCACTGTATGAAAAGAATGTATGTCACAGACTTTCTGATGTCTTAGTAATGCAAGGTGACATTGTTTTTGAAAGTCAGCGTGAAACCAAATTGCAGAAATGTTTTAGAAATGTTTTAAGATGTACTTATAATTTTGTACATCTTTAAATGGCATTCCTCAAGTTAGTTTACAATTAAAAATATAACAAGCAGTATTTTGTATGTTTTTATGTGTGTTCTTTGGTTTTATTATCTATTTAAAAAGGCTTTCTTTTAAAATTTAAACCAAAGGAGTATATATGCATTTACAATCTTTGCAAAAAAAAAAAACAAAAAACAAACAAACAATGAATTAAATAATAAAAATTGAAATGAAATTGTTACAGCACTACAATTCAAAAGTTTGGAGTGGCTATGATTTTTTTAAATGAATTTGAAAGAAGTCTCTTATGCTCATCCAGGCTATTTGATCTAACTACAGTAAAAACAGTAATATTGTGAAATGTTAAAATTTAAAATAACTAATTTCTATGTTAATTTATTTTAAAATGTAATCTATTCCTGTGAAGCAAAGCTAAATTTTCAGCATCATTAGTCTTCACATGATCCTTCAGAAATCATTCTCAAGAAGCATTTCTCATTATCAGTGTTGAAGCAGTTGCACTGCTTAATATTTTTGTGGAAACCATACTTTGAATCAAATTCTGATGAATCAAAATTTTAAAATGGCATTAAAAATATAGATTTTTTTTTTGTAACATAATAAATGCCTTTAATATTACCTTTTTACTAAACATCCCTGCTAGTAAAAGTATAAATTTCTTTAAATAAATAAATGAATAAAATAAAAATATTTATTGTTATTGTGTATAGAGAACAACTGGGTTTTAATATCTATTTGCCAGTTTGAAAATGTTATTTACATTTTTATATTTTGATTAATAAAACCATAAGTCAATCCATAATTTTATTATTAGTGCTACTTTGTTATTCCATCGCTGTAATAACGAAATATACAAACTACATACAAATCTATTGTGCTCAATTGAAATGGCTTGGAAATGTGCATCTTGAGTCTGGATCGATCCAGCAGCAGCAGCAGCAGCAGATCCATTCCGGTGTTGTGCCCATTTTCGACCCCTGCCAAATTATTACCTTACACCTTTATTATTATTATTACCTTATTACAAATTATTAATCGCTACCTGATTGCCTAATCCTAACCCCACCCCTAATCCTAACCCCTCCCCCACACCTAACCCTTAACCTACCAATACTAGGGGGGTAATAATCAGAATTGGGCACAACACCGGCCTGCAGGGGCATCACAGCACAGCTCTCTCTCTCTCTCTCTCTCTCTCTCTCTCTCTCTCTCTCTCTCTCTCTCTCTCTCTCTCTCTCTCTCCCTCCTCACAGGGACAGACATGGCTGACCGTGTTCCTGAGGAGAGATAGATACGGGTGATTCTGTGTATTTGAACGCTTTGAGAGGATTTGAGAGGTATGTGCTTCTGAAGGATATGAAGGCGATGGTGATCTTCGGCGTAATTTACAGGTTAAATTGTTGAGGAGGGGAGAGGTGAGTTATATTATGTGTGTATTTGTACGGTGTAGTGTGTGCTGTATAAATGACACGGTTTGTTTGTTGTTGCCAGGCCGCTTGTTTTGAGTCTCCGAGGAGCTCCATCCTCATAGATCCGTTTATATATCTTGACAAGCTAATATTAGCAATATTAAACTATCGAACTATGAAAAATACCATCATTTCAGTTGAAACAACGACATTTTCAGCAGAACAGACAATCAGTGTCTCGTATTTGACTCTTCAGTCTGTTTATCGCCGTTATTTCTCTCTGTATTATATGACAACCGAGACTGAGATTGACTCAGTTAAATCAGATTTACAGGGATATTTGCGATTAAATGATCTCGGATGGTCTGATGTGAATTAGCACTGCTGCTACAGCTAATGTACGTTAGGTTAGTAGTTAACAGATTGCGTTTTATTGTGTAAATTATTATTATGATCAGTCTTTGAAAATGATTTGCTTATGAAAATGATTATTTAGGAGTGGCATAAACGACTATAACGTTACATGTCTCTACTTGTAAATGTCTCTAGCAAGCAAGCAAGCAAGCAAATGTTTATTTATGTAACTTTAGCACTTTTCCAAACAAGTTAATGCAGTTCAAAGTGCTTTACAAACAAAAAGGAATCAAATATAAAAACCGTAGAATACACCAAACACAAAATAGAAGTAAACCCATTAAAATACAAGAACAAAATTTTATATATAGGTAAAATAATAAAGCAAAAATATTTAAAAGAAGGAACTACATGTCTGTACCTACTTGTAAATGTAGGATGTGGTATGCTCTAGCATCCAGTTAAAGCACATCACTTTCATTTAGCTCTATACTTTGTTTGAATAGTTGTAAAGCTGCAAAAATATAAAGTAATATTTTTAAATAATTGTTGTTGTTTTTTTGGGTCAGTTTCAGCTTTTTATCTCATAATTATTGTGACGTATCTCATAATTATGACTTTGTTTCATAGTTATGAAATAATTCATAAAAATATAAAATAATTAATAAAAATCATCCATAGTATGATGGTATGAGATAAAGAGACAAAATTATGAGATACTAAGTCATAATTATGGCGCAAGTCAAAATTACGAGTATTATGAGATAAAAAGGTGATTTAAAAATTCTCTAATTTTAACTTTTTGTAATATTTTTTTTGTCAATTTCAACTTTTTAGCTAATAATTGTGATGTAGTATCTCATAATTATGACTTTGTTTCATAGTCATGAAATAATACAAAATATAAAAATGATCAATAGTATGATGGTATGAGATAAAGAGACAAAATTATGAGATACTAAGTCATAATTATGGCGCAAGTCAAAATTCGGAGTATTATGAAATAAAAGTGATTTAAAAATTCTCAATTTTAACTGTTTGTGATTGTTTTTGTCAATTTCAACTTTTTATCTCATAATTGTGAAATAGTATCTCATAATTATAACTTGGTTTCATAGATATGAAATAATTAATAAAAAATCATAAAAAAAAGTTTTTCTGTTTTAATAATTTTGATTTACTCATTATGATTTACTCATGAAAATGTGATTTCATATATTTGTTGAAAGCTTGAAATTTGCTTACTCTATTTTATTGCTTAGTTCTCACCAAATATGTACTTATCCCCCCCCCAGTTTTTATGAAAAATGTTACTACAGATTTGCTTGCCAAGATAAATCTAGATAAATATTTTCTGTGTTTGTTTGGTATAACCATAACACAAGTTGTTCTCTTGACTTTGTCATTTCACTGAGTTGCATCATGTTTTGCAGGCTGTGATGCTGGCAGCACCAACACTGTGAAATAAACTACAATCTCATTAGGAGAAGCCAGCAGAGCCATCAAAATGTCTAAAAGCAAAAGCTCTGAATCCGTTAAGGTAGTGGTGCGTTGTCGCCCCATGAATGAGAAAGAGCGAGCCGCCAATTTCGAGAGGGTGGTCTCAGTGGATGTGAAGTTTGGGCAAGTGGCTGTGCGCAACTCTCGAGGTGCGTCCTCCCATGAGCACCCAAAAGTGTTCACCTTTGATTCCGTCTATGACTGGAATTCAAAGCAGATGGAGCTCTACGATGAAACTTTCCGGCCATTGGTGGACTCTGTTCTGTTTGGCTTCAATGGGACCATCTTTGCATACGGCCAGACGGGCACCGGAAAGACTTTCACGATGGAAGGGGTACGAAACGACCCAGAAAGGAGGGGTGTCATTCCGAACTCCTTTGAACACATTTTCACACACATCTCCCGCTCTCAGAACCAGCAGTACTTGGTCAGGGCTTCATACTTGGAGATTTATCAAGAAGAGATCAGGGATCTTTTATCGAAAGACCAATCACGCCGTCTGGAGCTCAAAGAGAGGCCAGATACGGGCGTCTACGTTAAAGACCTCTCTTCATTCGTCACTAAAAGTGTTCGTGAGATTGAGCATGTGATGAACGTGGGGAACCAGAACCGCTCGGTTGGCGCAACTAACATGAACGAGCACAGCTCTCGCTCTCACGCGATCTTCGTCATCACCATTGAGTGCAGTGAGTTGGGTCCTGATGGAGAGAACCACATTCGGGTTGGGAAACTCAACCTTGTCGACCTGGCAGGAAGTGAAAGACAGACCAAAACTGGTGCTCAGGGCGAGCGCTTGAAAGAAGCCACCAAAATCAACCTCTCTTTGTCAGCTTTGGGTAACGTCATCTCAGCGCTGGTGGATGGGAGAAGCACCCACATCCCGTACCGTGACTCTAAACTTACAAGGCTGCTTCAGGATTCCTTGGGCGGAAATGCCCGTACGGTTATGGTGGCCAACATTGGACCTGCTTCCTACAATTTGGAGGAGACGCTGACCACGCTACGCTATGCAAATCGCGCCAAAAACATCAAGAACAAACCCCGCGTCAACGAAGACCCCAAGGATGCCCTGCTTCGGGAGTTTCAGGAGGAGATTGCCCGCTTGAAAGAACAGTTGGAGAAAAAGTCTGGCAAGAAGAGGAGAAAAAGGAGAAGAAGGAGGGTTGGAGAAGGAGGAGAGGAGTTAGAAGATGGGGAGGATGATGATGAGGAAGAGGAGGATGACGACGAAGATGAAGGAATGGATGCGGATAAGAACATCACAGATTATTGGCGTGAACAACAAGAGAAGCTGGAGAAGGAGAGGAAGGCCATCATGGAGGACCACAGCCTGGTGGCAGAGGAGAAACAGCGGCTGCTGAAAGAGAAGGAGAAGAAGATGGACGATCTTCGCAAAGAGAAGGAGGCGTCAGAGATGCTGGCGGCCAAAGTTAAGGTTAGAAAGTACAGATCTCAGGTTAAAATATACTATTGTTCAAAAGTTTGGGGTCAATTGGATTTTTTTTTTTTAATGTTTATGAAAGAAGTCTCTTTTGCTCTCCAAGGCTGTATTTATTTGATCAAAAATGCAGTAGTATTGTGAAACATTATTGCAAATTAAAATAACTTTTCTATTTGAATATATTATAATAATGTAATTTATTCCCGTGGTGCCAAAGATGAATTTTCAGCAGAGTTACTCCAGTCTTCAGTGTCACATGGTCCTTCAGAAATCATTCTAATATGCTGATTTGGTGCTAAAGAACATGCTTATTATTGTCAATGTTGAAAACGGTTGATAACCATGATAATTTTTTTTAGGAATCTTAGTAATTAGAAAGTAAAAAAAAACAAAAAAAAAACAGATTTGTTTTAAATAGAATTTTTGTTGTAACATTAAAAATGTCTTACTGTCATTTTTGATCAGTTTTCTCTTGTCATTTCTGAATAAAAGTATCAGTCTCTTTTAAAAAAAAAAAAAAATCATACTCACCCCAAACTTTTTAATGGTAGTAAAGAAATGGTAAAACAAATATAGTGAAATTATTGCAAATATTCTGTGATGGGGAAAAACATTTGTGTAAAAGTTTTTAATTAAATATTAAATGTAAAAAGGATACTTTTAAAATTAAAAACATTATACAATTTACGTGATGCATTTAAAATTTAAAACATAAAATTGTAAATATAGAATATACATTTAAATTCATAATTAAAAAAAATATATATATTTGAGCCAGTGACAGTATTGGCAGGGTAATAATTGACCTGACAAAAAAAAAAAAAAGGATTTGAGTCTTTTTTTTTTTTTTTTTTTTTTTTTTTTTTTTTTTTTTACTGATTCATTAAAGGAACCAGCTTGTAAGAGTCATTTGTTTTTAATTAGACCACTGATTGCACTGTATGTTGTTTTTGCAGCACAATAGAAAAACATGTTTGTCATTTTATTACTCATTCGTTTAATCTCCTCATGTTTGATGTACACTGCAAACTCACAGATTTAATGAAATATATTGAAGATTAGATATTAGTTTCAGAAACAAATACTTTTAACAATCCTTCTCTTAGCTTGGCTAATATCGTGTCAATGTGTTATCAGGATAAATAAATGCAATTGACTTATCTGATAACCAGTTTTTCACTTTCAGGCCATGGAGAGCAAGCTGCTAGTGGGAGGAAAGAACATTGTCGACCACACCAATGAGCAGCAGAGGATTCTGGAGCTGAAGAGACAGGAGATAGCCGAACAGGTACAGTTTCCAATAACACACGGTAGAGAGATTGAGCTGGACTGTGTTTCAGTCCTCAAGGTTGTTTTAAGGAGACAGGTTATTTAAGCCTCCTTACAGTTTATGTGGATATTTTGGGAATCTGGATTTCAAATGGAGAAAAAAATGCTGATTAAAGTATTTGTTCCTTTTTTTTCACTCAAACTATGTTTAGTTGGATTTGTATTTATGCAGCTTACAAAGAAATTCTGATTCAGTTTGAGGCCTGGCATTGTGTTCAACAATTCATTTATATCTAGACAGTGATTGAACAGAAACGTGTATGTAATTTTCTCACTGTTAGGAAATTATAAACATTATATGAGCAGTTCCACTTAGGCTTGTGAAATGCAAATATGTTTAAAACATTCATAATGTGTGTGTGAGCAGAAAAGGCGGGAAAGGGAGATGCAGCAGGAGATGGAGTGTCGTGACGAAGAGACACTGGAGCTGAAAGAGACGTACAGCTCACTGCAGCAGGAAGTTGACATTAAGACCAAGAAACTGAAAAAGGTATCTGTCTGTCTAGATAGATTTGTTTAGTAGTGTGCTGTTAAAATGATTTTAGGAAGGCTGTGTATGCATGTGATCAGATGAATTTTAGAGTCCAGCTGTATTCTCTGGAGTCATTAGTAGTAGGACAGCTCTCATGGCAGATCTCCATCCTCCTTGTTGAGAATCATGTGCACATGACTGAATTTGACCTCCTTTTGCTTGAGTTTATAGAGCCTTACCTATTCCTATGAAGAGCCTCATCTTTTTTGAATGTCCCGTCTGTTTCTGTCTCTTTCATGTAGCTCTTTTCCAAGCTGCAGTCTGTGAAGGCGGAGATTCAGGACGCCCAGGATGAACACGTCAAATACAGGCAGGAGCTGGAGCAGACGCAGAATGAGCTGACTAGAGAACTCAAACTTAAGTATGTCAGTCATTATAACCATTACCAGAAGGCATCACAACATTATAATGAATTAATTAAAAAATGTATATATTCAATATCAATGATTAATTCATAAATACCGATGAATCTGATATCCCCTGATAATCAATATGATACCAGTATTTCTTGAATCCTTGCTATAAATGCATCTTAAAATGTACTGATTCATATTGCTGTTAATTGAATCGAGTCAGGTTGAATCACTCTGAATTGCTTTTGAATTGAAGGAGAAGCCAGTGAATCCTGAATCAAATTGATACTTCATTGATACACATACAGTCAGGTCCATAAATATTGGGACATCGACACAATTCTAACATTTTTGGCTCTATACACCTCCACAATGGATTTCAAATGAAACGAACAAGATGTGCTTTAACTGCAGACTGTCAGCTTTAATTTGAGGGTATTTACATCCAAATCAGGTGAACGGTGTAGGAATTACAACAGTTTGCATATGTGCCTCCCACTTGTTAAGGGACCAAAAGTAATGGGACAATTGGCTTCTCAGCTGTTCCATGGCCAGGTATGTGTTATTCCCTCATTATCCCAATTACAATGAGCAGATAAAAGGTCCAGAGTTCATTTCAAGTGTGCATTTGGAATCTGTTGCTGTCAACTGTCAAGATGAGATCCAAGAGCTGTCACTATCAGTGAAGCAAGCCATCATTAGGCTGAAAAAACAAAACAAACCCATCAGAGAGATAGCAAAAACATTAGGCGTGGCCAAAACAACTGTTAGGAACATTCTTAAAAAGAAGGAATGCACCGGTGAGCTCAGCAACACCAAAAGACCCGGAAGACCACGGAAAACAACTGTGGTGGATGACCGAAGAATTCTTTCCCTGGTGAAGAAAACACCCTTCACAACAGTTGGCCAGATCAAGAACACTCTCCAGGAGGCAGGTGTATGTGTGTCAAAGTCAACAATCAAGAGAAGACTTCACCAGAGTGAATACAGAGGGTTCACCACAAGATGTAAACCATTGGTGAGCCTCAAAAACAGGAAGGCCAGATTAGAGTTTGCCAAACGACATCTAAAAAAGCCTTCACAGTTCTGGAACAACATCCTATTGACACATGAGACCAAGATCAACTTGTACCAGAGTGATGGGAAGAGAAGAGTATGGAGAAGGAAAGGAACTGCTCATGATCCTAAGCATACCACCTCATCAGTGAAGCATGGTGGTGGTAGTGTCATGGCGTGGGCATGTATGGCTGCCAGTGGAACTGGTTCTCTTGTATTTATTGATGATGTGACTGCTGACAAAAGCAGCAGGATGAATTCTGAAGTGTTTCGGGCAATATTATCTGCTCATATTCAGCCAAATGCTTCAGAACTCATTGGACGGCGCTTCACAGTGCAGATGGACAATGACCCAAAGCATACTGCAAAAGCAACCAAACAGTTTTTAAAGGGAAAGAAGTGGACTGTTATGCAATGGCCAAGTCAATCACCTGACCTGAATCCGATTGAGCATGCATTTCACTTGCTGAAGACAAAACTGAAGGGAAAATGCCCCAAGAACAAGCAGGAACTGAAGACGGTTGCAGTAGAGGCCTGGCAGAGCATCACCAGGGATGAAACCCAGCGTCTGGTGATGTCTATGCGTTCCAGACTTCAGGCTGTAATTGACTGCAAAGGATTTGCAACCAAGTATTAAAAAGTGAAAGTTTGATTTATGATTATTATTCTGTCCCATTACTTTTGGTCCCTTAACAAGAGGGAGGCACATATGCAAACTGTTGTAATTCCTACACCGTTCACCTGATTTGGATGTAAATACCCTCAAATTAAAGCTGACAGTCTGCAGTTAAAGCACATCTTGTTTGTTTCATTTGAAATCCATTGTGGTGGTGTATAGAGCCAAAAATGTTAGAATTGTGTCGATGTCCCAATATTTATGGACCTGACTGTACATCTTCCTCTACCTGTCGGATAGTTCCCATCATTTCTACATTGCCACTATAAAATCAGCATGTTTTGTCATATATGTAGGTCAGTGTTTGGTTTAGTGTTGAAGCTGAATAAAAAAAAAAAAAAAATTACCTCTAAAAGCATTCTGACCTAATTAAGTTGTGTTGGTCTGACTGCTTGGAAATCTGGACTCTGCACTACTATATTACAGTTACTAACAGTTTAATACACACACACACACACACACTCACTAAGACTCTAGTGTACTAAGTGATCTCTGAGGTAGAGTGTCCATTAAGGGAAGATTTATCTGACAGGCTGCTTTTGAGTGCAGTAAGCAGAATAGGTTTTGTGTTAATGGCAAATATCTTGAGCATTCAAGATAAAGAAAATAGTAAAAGGAAAGGTGTTTGCATAGCATTTGCTAAGTTCTTAGAAATGTACTTTTTGTATGTTAGTTTCATAAGGTTTTGTTGTACCATTTTCAAGATAATTTGAAATTTAACAACTTTAAAAATGTCATGTGGTGTAACCGTCGAGTAATAGCAGTAACATATTTTCCTTACACAATTCAGTACACGTGAATGTACACATTTAAATCTAAATTATTATTTTCATTTTTCAAGGTAAAAAGTATAAAATACTTAAACAATATATGTATAATCACAGTCATGAGGGTCTTCAGGAGGTTTTTCTGTGATGTCACTTTTTTCTGCATTTTGGTCGTACCATATGACTTTTTTTAAATATTAGTATTTTAACGAAATTGCTTCACTATTTTTAATAATAATAATGGCAAGGTTTTTTTTGCTTGTTTTCTGTTTTTAAATAATTTTTTTAATGAGAATTTTTTTTCTTCATTATGAGGACAAGTTGTATCACTCTGACACTTTGGAATTTATTCTGCAAAAAAAAAATTAATTTAAATTAAAAATTAAAAGTGTGTTCATCATAGAAGTGTTTGTTCTATGTATGAATTGCATTTTAAAGAGAGAGTTCACCCAAAAATTAAAATTTCTGTCATTAATTATTCACCCTCATGTCGTTCCAAACCTGTAAGACCTTTGTTTATGTTTGGAACACAAATTAATATATTTTTGATGAAATCCGAGAGCTTTCTAACTCTGCATAGACAACAGCACAATTACCACGTTCAAGGCCCAGAAAGGTAGTAAGGACATCATTAAAATAGTCCATGTGACATCAGTGGTTCAACCGTAATATTATGAAGCTACGAGAATACTTTTTATGCACAAAGAAAGCAAAAATAATGAATTTATTTAACAATTTCTTCTCCTTCGTGTGTAAGTCTTCGATGCATGTTCATGACAGTACCACGACGTATACATGAGCATTCCTCCGATTCTACGTCAGAATACCGGCTCCTGCGTCAGCAGCATCACACGCATACATTGTGGTACTCTCCTGAACAAGCGACGAAGACTGACAAATTTTTGAATAAAGTCATTATTTTTGTTTTCTTTGCACACAAAAAATATTCTTGTAGCTTTTTAAAATGACGGTTGAACCACTGGTGTCACATGGACTATTTTAATGATGTCCTTACTACCTTTCTGGGCCTTGAAGGCGGTAGTTGCTTTGCTGTCTTTGCAGGGTCCGAAAGCTCTCGGATTTCATCAAAAATATCTTAATTTGTGTTCCGAAGATGAACAAAAGTCTTACGGGTTTGGAACGACATGAGGGTGAGTAATTAAGGATGTCATTTCATTGACCCGTAAACATTTGTGTTGTGCCCCCCAGACATCTGATCATAGAGAACTTCATCCCACTGGAGGAGAAGAACAAGATTGTGACAAGAGCCACTTTTGATGAAGAAGATGACCTTTGGAAGATGACCCCCATCACTCGTATTCAAAAGTATGAAGACTTATTTTGGAAAATTGAAGCTGGAGTTTATGGCCATTAACATCCTTCACTATAATGTTTCTTCTTTCTCTTTCTTTTTCTCAGTGATCAGAAGATGATGAAAAGGCCTGTTTCTGCAGTGGGCTACATACGGCCTCTGAGTCAGCACGCCCGTATGGCCATGTTGATGCGGCCTGATGTCAGATACAAGGTATGCTGACACTGTTCCCATAATCCCCCGCATGACACTACTCAAAGGCTTCGGTTACAACACTCCCTCATTCTTTACAATGACACAGATGAGCTCAGGAGAATCAAACACGCATCGCGTCCTTGCTCCTTTGCCTTCATCTTTTTATATTCTCCCCGTCCGTCTTCCAGGCTGAGAATATCTTGCTGTTGGAGTTGGACCTGCCCACACGGACCACAAAAGACTACGAGGGGCCGGTGATCGCACCTAAAGTGGCTGCGGCTCTGGAGGACGCTCTGAGGGAGGAGGACGAGATCCAGGTGGACGCCTCTGGTCTTCGTGCCAGCCTGGGCTCCAGTCCAGGCCTCAATGCCCCAGCTGCTGGGTTTTCCAAGAAACCAAAGTCAGGGTGAGAAATTATCCCTCCAACCTCTTCCCTTTTGTTTATTTTTCACTTCTTTGTTTATCCATCCTTAATATACTTTTTCGTTTTTTTCCCCATAATCTTCTCACAGCCGCCCAAAAACTGGAAAGACGGTGAGCACTCCAACTTCAGCTCACAGCCCTTTGTCCGGCTCAGGGTCCCCTCTTTACCCACAATCCCGAGGCCTTGTGCCAAAGTGAAAATAGTGAAAACCTTCACTGCTCCATGTAAACTGACCGGCTTTGGCAATAAAGTTGATTTACAGATTTACGAAGGTGGAATATCTTGGTGCGTTATTTGAACCCACCAATCGGCCCTCAAACTACCTTGTTTTTAGATGTCGTTTCAACATCCCGTTTATAGCACAAAAAAGATACATTTGGCAATCTTTCAAGTCTTCAAGCTCACCACAAGATAAAGTTCCACAGATTTAGTTTGCACTCAAGCAGAATGTTACGTGTTTTGTGTGTGTGTGAGGTCATTGAGACAGCAGATGGTCTCGGAATTGACCATACGTGTTAGTTACGTCATTGTGGGAATGTTTTTGTCTGTGTCCAGTTGTAGGATTAACAAATTTCTCACATAAAGTAGCTGGAGATGAGATTTATGCTGGTTTGGGCCACAAAAGCACTGTATTGTTGTTTGACGAGAGAGTATGCACATTACGTCATTGGCTAAGGCCCAAAACAACCTCTAAGCCGTTCTCGAAGGCTGGGGGAAGGGCCCAGAAACAACCACACTTGACCGGGTTGTCATCGCTGTCAGCGCTGTATCCAGCAAGGAAAGGAGTTGTGGGTTTAAAGGTCATTACATACTAAAAATATCAGGGTTCCAAGGTGCCTTAGATTCTCTTTACATACAGAAGTTTGGTCTGAGAGTCCCTTGACCTGATAGCTGGACAGTAGAACCTGTAATCCACATCAAAACCCCTGTGGATGGTTCCTGAATGCTTTGAATTACACTATAAGTCTGTTGTGTTGGGCAGGCTTGTATTTAAAGTTCACGGGGATCTGTAAACAAGAGTTTGACATGATTAAGTCTTATTTCTGTTGAACTGTCAAACCTTGAACTAGTGAAGGTAATACCATTGCCTGCTGCTACTGTAGGGTTCTTTTACCCCTTTTGTCATAGCATACAGTTTATGTATATTGAGACGTTAGTAAATAAATCTGAATTATCATTGCAGCTGTATTAAAATCTAAAATAATAAATGCATTCGTAGAGTAACATTTTAAAAGGCTAAGTTATTACCATACTAGTCGGTTTTATATTCAAGCAATTGTAGATAGTTTTTAACAGTCGTATTTTCTTTGCTTAGATTTATATGGTTTATTTTTGAATATATATTATTTAAAGTTGTGTACAAATTTATTTTTGCATATGAGATTTAAGTATCATTTTCATGTGATTCACTGCGTAATTTGTTTTGAGCGAAATATGTCATCATATAGTAAACGTTCAGCTTTTGGTTTGTGTACTGCAAATCCTGATGCTGGTCATTGAAATCAGTGTGAATTTCTTAATTTAAATATGCATTATCTAATCGATATTCATGCTGCCACTCCTGCCTGTATTAATGCATAAGTCATTAGTTGCTGTTACGTTATTTTTGAGGTTTTAGCATGACATAAGAACATCTAAAGCATTATAGGCAAAATGAAACTGTATGTCTGCAGTCTAATACTCCACTTTCACCTTCTTCCATGTGATGCATGAGTTCAGTGCTAATAACCACACTGAGAAAATAATTTTAATGTTCACAGATTTTGTTTTGTACTAAAATGTTTTTGAATTTGTATGAGTTTAGAATGCAAATGTCCTCAATGTGTTAACCATCTTTTAATTAAAGGATGATTATTATCTATTTGAATGGTGTAAGAGCTGTTTTTAACCCATTTATTCTGCTTGCATTTTTATATATATATATATATATATATATATATATATATATATATATATATATATATATATATATATATCATAATATGACTTCATTAAGTAATAAAAATAACCAGGACTTTTTAATGTCACCTGAACTTCATCCTGTTTCAGTTTATGGTAGCACAATGATCTTGTAATCTGAAGCATTAGATTTCAATTCTTTCATATTTATTTATTTTTTTTACATTTCTTTATATATTAAGCAATTTTGTCATTTTTTTAAATGTGGATAATCCGTTTCTTTTTTCCTAGTAGAACTTCTTTTAGTAGTAAATATTTTGAGGAATACTTGACAGAACCTTGACTTAAATCTTGACAGAAAATTGAGAAACAAGTTTACTTCTTTTTTTTATTGTTTAATATGCACATTGTGGTAGCGAAAATGTTACATTATTCATGTATTATTAGAGCTGAAGAATAAGTGAAGCTGAAAGGGTTTGTGAGCTAAACATCCCAATTCTGGTTTCTCAAACTACAATAAATGCCAGTGTTCAAATTGTATTATTTCCACTTAAACATTTTTACATACTGCAACTACAATACACATAAATTGAACAGAAACAATGTGTTGTCTAGTGTGCAAACTCAAACTTTATTGAAGGTTCTGTCGCCTACAAGCACACAATCGTTTCAAGCAAAACCTGGTAGATATGCTTGTACGTCAGATGAGTAAAGACTTTCCTTATGATAATATCCTGAATTTTATGGGATACCTAAGCATTGGTCTCATCAAAGAGAACTAAAGAAAAATGCTCCTGAACTGATGAAATGTGTAGAAATCGAACCTGGGATCATAGAATTGCCAGATCATT
This sequence comes from Spinibarbus caldwelli, assembly GCA_039654775.1. NCBI lineage: Eukaryota > Metazoa > Chordata > Actinopteri > Cypriniformes > Cyprinidae > Spinibarbus > Spinibarbus caldwelli. The sequence goes on from CM077260.1 coordinate 19,987,047, forward strand.
GTATGCTCAGAATAGTCTTCCTGTACAGAGGTCGTTTTACCACCACTGTGATATACAAAAAGCAGATCATTTTTAACATTTTTGGTCAAAAAATAGAAAGGTCCTAACATTTTGGTCTTTTTTTGTTCTGTGAAGGAGTTAAAAAAATAACATGAAATAAAATGTTTTTCTAAAGTATTCCTGAGTAGGGCCAAAGATTCTGAGCACAATGATTGGAATTCGTGAAAAATACCCAAGTGCTTCATATACCTTGAATTTTTGGTGATTACCAATAAACAGAATTTTACTAAAAATGTTTCTCTTTATTTTCACACAACCTTTACAATCTTATTTGTAAAGCTTGCGATATGACACAATGATTCTGTAGTAACGGTGCAAAAACGATGTCTGCCTTCATACGAGTGTGGAATAAAGTTACAATGCCGCGTCAAATGTAACGCTACCAGCAACGGTAATCGAATTTACATGATACAATGCATCATACCACCACAAACTCCAATACTGACAAAATGCGGGTGCGCTACGGCAGTACACATGCAGACGTTATTCAGTATTTTGGAAAACACAGTAGAGGCAAAGAAAAGAGTTCAACAGTGGAGGGCCAACTTTGGGGTCTCTTGTTAAGGTGCGGTCACATCAGCAAAATTTCACAGGCAAAGAAAGTCCAATGTCAGAAGTCACTTTCAAACCAAGCAGTTTTTTAAGTCAACATGGCAAACTTGCGTTACCAACTTTGACGTGAAATCTGCATGAGGAACTTTTTCGTACTCGCACAAAACTCCAATCGCGTGAAGCACCGCTCACACAGAAGTCACTTCAAACCAAGCAGCTGCGGGGAATTCGCTTGACCAACATGAACACGAGCGAAATCTGCGTGAGGAACTTTTCCATCCTTGCGCGAAACTCCCAGTCGCGCAGATTCCTATTGAAAGGACTGGATTTCACCAAGCTAGGGTAAATGCGACCGCACCTTAAAGCTATAAAAAAAATTCAATCCGCCATGTCAAACTATGCTACTTCCCAAAGTGAAGCTACTCTAAAAGAGCTCACAGCAACAAGCATTTCCCACAGGGACAATGTATCGTATCGTACACTTTGATCATCTCAATCGAGGGGAATACTGAATTAAAAAAGAGCTGCATGAGCTCAGGTGACATTGATTATTCAGGAAATGAGCTCAGTCCTTCAGTTCCATCTCTGTACATCCCGAATCAAGGAGCTTTGCTTCTCAAAGGGATATGGATATCATGATGCCATTAATTGAGGACTTAATTGTCATGCTAATCCAGTTGAGAGGAGGAGGAAGAGGAGAAAGGCTTTTCTTCACGTCTAATCGTCTTAGCGCTACACTGCATATATTATCTCTCGCCACGTCTCATTTCTCCCTGTAATACAGCAGATACATCTTCAGGGGTTCAGGTAACGGGAGTCTTAGAATCTTCTCCCTAAGAACATTAACGGGAGGCTCTGCACGAGCGCAGCCACTTTTGCTTTTCTCCTCTTCGGTGCCACTGCTTCCTTCCTCGTCCTCCTCGGGCAGGTCTTCTCTCACTCGGCGGCAACCCCTTTCCTCTTCCTCCTCCACTTCCTCTTCTTCCTCTTCCACCCCTCCGGGGTAGTTGCAGTCGTCCATGGCTGTGGGAATCATGGAGTCGTGGAGAACCACGGAGTTGACGCATTGGCGGTAGAAACGGCGGCAGAAGCGGCGGCGTTCGAAGCGGGGCCCGTAGCGGTGCATGGCCCGGGCCCCTGGGAAAGACACCCGTCTCTTTGTGCGTCCTTCCCCCATAGCTATGGGCTGCCGCAGAGTGTGGCGAATAGCAATCCGGGACAGGTCCTGCAATGTCCGCACCTCAAAAATGGCTGCAAAGTAGAAAATGAGGAGGAAAGTAGAGATATTGTTTTTGTCAATGCAGTTTCCTGTTTAGCATTTTGAAGTTTAATAATAATAATACAGGGTTTCTGCAGGATTTACAATTTAAAACATTTCAAATATTTTTTTAAAACCATGAAATGTAAATGTCTAGAGAGTATTTTTGTCTTGTTTTCCAATATCTAAAGATGTTTAAATCAAGATACATTTAGTCAAGAATCAAAATTACTTAAGATATAAAGATAGTCCTGTTTTCTGTAAAACTGATCAAAATGAAGTGAATTTATGATTGAAATAAAAACAAATATCTGCTAATGGGCTCAGAAAACTCAATTCAGAAGGAAAACACAGATTCAATTGGCAGATATTTGTTCTTGTTTTAATCATAAACACTTCATTTTGCCTTTAATTTTTAATTAATTAATTTGAATTTTTCAAGACTTTATTTTATATTTGCATCTTAAGTAAATGTATCTTGATTTAAGAATGCTTCTTAAATCAGATATAATGTTAGATATTTTTATTGGATTTTTTTTCCCCGGTGCTTGCGAGATTTAATGCCATGACTTATGAATTTAAGACTTTCTGCTCTGATTTAAGAATTTTTTTAAGGCCTTAATTTGTGGAAGGGGAAACTATGACTTTTTACAACCTGCAGAAACCCTGTAATAATGATAAAATAATAATAATATTAAAAAAAATCTAACTTTATTTTATTACAGAATATCACACAATTTTTCTTCCATGTTTTAATGTCTATGTCTCTGTTATGCAGTACACTGTTTGCCAAAAAATAAAATGAATTGCTAAATTTTTATTTTTCAAAGATTAACAGTTAATGTTTTATGCCTTCATTTGATAGCACCATTTTTGATAAGTTTATATAACTAAATTATTGCATACTATATTTAGTTTTTTCTAAATACAAACTGCTTTTAGATTTTGTACTGCGATCCCTCTGTTTTTCACAATGGTATTTTCCTTTTTTTTTTTTTTCCAGAATAGGGGGATAAGTCTTAGGGTAAAAATATAAAGGATTCACATGGGGAAAAAATGATTTTGGGATTTAAAAAAAAACAAAAAACAGATAGGGACACCAACAGACAATAACATTCTATTTATTATAACCGTGAGTTGTGGTTTTGTTGTCGACTGCTTTAAATGCTGGAGCTCTTAAAAGTTGAATTCTGATTGGCTGTCAATGTTTTTTTATCATTCACCAGCTGGAAAAAATTGTTATGAAATTGATTCTAACAATATCGTACCTCTGTGTTAATGTTATAGTTGTGGTCTGGACTTCACTATTCTCTTAGCATGGTTATTAAAACTATAATTATAGTTATTGCTACAGTTATACTTTACACTGTGGTAATGAGTTGTATTTTGTATGACAGCATGTAAATGATCAGAGATTTGCTTTAATTTGGGTATACAAATACTCACTGGCCTTGGTGTAAATACAGGTGCATCTCAATAAATTAGAATGTCGTGGAAAAGTTAATTTATTTCAGTAATTCAACTCAAATTGTGAAACTCGTGTATTAAATAAATTCAGCGCACACAGACTGAAGTAGTTTAAGTCTTTGGTTCTTTTAATTGTGATGATTTTGGCTCACATTTAACAAAAACCCACCAATTCACTATCTCAACAAATTAGAATACTTCATAAGACCAATAAAAAAAAAAAAAAAAAAACATTTTTAGTGAATTGTTGGCCTTCTGGAAAGTATATTCATTTACTGTATATGTACTCAATACTTGGTAGGGGCTCCTTTTGCTTTAATTACTGCCTCAATTTGGCGTGGCATGGAGGTGATCAGTTTGTGGCACTGCTGAGGTGGTATGGAAGCCCAGGTTTCTTTGACAGTGGCCTTCAGCTCATCTGCATTTTTTGGTCTCTTGATTCTCATTTTCCTCTTGACAATACCTCATAGATTCTCTATGGGGTTCAGGTCTGGTGAGTTTTCTGGCCAGTCAAGCACACTAACACCATGGTCATTTAACCAACTTTTGGTGCTTTTGGCAGTGTGGGCAGGTGCCAAATCCTGCTGGAAAATGAAATCAGCATCTTTAAAAAGCTGGTCAGCAGAAGGAAGCATGAAGCGCTCCAAAATTTCTTGGTAAACGGGTGCAGTGACTTTGGTTTTCAAAAAACACAATGGACCAACACCAGCAGATGACATTGCACCCCAAATCATCACAGACTGTGGAAACTTAACACTGGACTTCAAGCAACTTGGGCTATGAGCTTCTCCACCCTTCCTCCAGACTCTAGGACCTTGGTTTCCAAATGAAATACAAAACTTGCTCTCATCTGAAAAGAGGACTTTGGACCACTGGGCAACAGTCCAGTTCTTCTTCTCCTTAGCCCAGGTAAGACACCTCTGACGTTGTCTGTGGTTCAGGAGTGGCTTAACAAGAGGAATACGACAACTGTAGCCAAATTCCTTGACACATCTGTGTGTGGTGGCTCTTGATGCCTTGACCCCAGCCTCAGTCCATTCCTTGTGAAGTTCACCCAAATTCTTGAATCGATTTTGCTTGACAATTCTCATAAGGTGCGGTTCTCTCGGTTGGTTGTGCATCTTTTTCTTCCACAGTTTTTCCTTCCACTCAACTTTCTGTTAACATGCTTGGATACAGCACTCTGTGAACAGCCAGCTTCTTTGGCAATGAATGTTTGTGGCTTACCCTCCTTGTGAAGGGTGTCAATGATTGTCTTCTGGACAACTGTCAGATCAGCAGTCTTCCCCATGATTGTGTAGCCTAGTGAACCAAACTGAGAGACCATTTTGAAGGCTCATGAAACCTTTGCAGGTGTTTTGAGTTGATTAGCTGATTGGCATGTCACCATATTCTAATTTGTTGAGATAGTGAATTGGTGGGTTTTTGTTAAATGTGAGCCAAAATCATCACAATTAAAAGAACCAAAGACTTAAACTACTTCAGTCTGTGTGCATTGAATTCATTTAATACACGAGTTTCACAATTTGAGTTGAATTACTGAAATAAATTAACTTTTCCACGACATTCTAATTTATTGAGATGCACCTGTAGTTTTGGTGTGAGAAATCATTTGCAATTAATGTCCTTGTTTGTACTGGACTCACGTAAAGGAACGCTCCTAGGTCTGCCATTCACATTCTGTTTGGGCTGGACGAGCGGGGCAAAGGTCACAGCGATGATTTTCTTGGTCTCCCAGGAGCTCTGACCTGTGCGGGTGATCTTGGTCAACTGCAAAAGAGTTTCTAATTAATTACACTAATTACACATCATCCCATGTGAATACTAATTACACGTGTACTGTGTACACTGATTTTGTGTGAGTAAAATGCAAATACATTTAAATAAAAAAAAAAAAATGGGACTTTAGGACACCATGAAATCCAAGGATTCGTTTTATGGCTTCAATGTCTTTTAGCTTTGAAGTCATGCATTTCCTCATTTATTTTTTTTAACAAATATACGTGTAAACTTCACAGTCTTTTCCTCACAGAAAAATGGGCCAAAAATATTAAATGCTCATCTTGCACACATAGTCTTTTCCAAATATTTCCCAATAAAGTTAGACTAAAGCCATTCTGTATGTCAGGAAATGTCAACACAAGAAAGAAAACTACATTCATCAAACCACTTCTAGACAATTAAAGTCTCCCTTAAAACCTGCTGTGCGATAAGAAGACATTAACTTGATGAATAAACATGTACCTACCTTCTCCTCCAGGGGGAGAACTAAGATCCCGCCAACTTTTAGCAGGTTCTTCATGTAGTTCTCATACTCTTTCTGAACTCCTGCTCCACAGTACACCCTGTCATACTGCCGGCTCTCCGGAGGGATCTCCAGACAGTTCCCCACCACAAAGGTCGGCTCACAGAACTCAAACCTGTAGCCATTAAACAACATCAAGTCATAAAAAAATGGACAATTAAAAGCATATGTAAAGCTGCATAACAGGAAATGGCTCACTTGTCAAAGCTGTCGCTGGTTTTGATAAAGTGGTCAAGTTTCTGATATGCATAATCAACCACATCTGCATGCAGTTCCACACCGTGATTCACACCAAACGGACCTGGTGACAGAAATGACAGATATTTATTTTTACAGTAAATAAGTATTTTTAGGTGAACTATCTTTTTAAATCAACAACATCATCAACAAAAACAAAAAATAAATAAATAACTAAAAAAATTGTATGCAGGTTTCAGCTTAAAACATGGGAAAAATAAAAATGTTCCCATGTTTTAAGCCAAAACCTGCATACAATGTTTTATTTATTTAGTTTTACCTAAATAAGTATTTTAGGTAAACTATATTTTAAAATCAACAACATCATCATCAACAACAACAACAAAAAATAAATAAATAACTAAAAAAATTGTATGTAGGTTTCGGCTTAAAACATGGGGGGAAAAAACACTGAACTGGGTAATACATAAATAAATTCAAAATACGATTTTAATAATAAATTGATACTTCTGGCAAATAAAATTAGTCAAATGTGACAGTAAAGGCATTTACAATGCTACAAAAAAATCTATTTCAAATAATTGCTGTTCTTTCAAACTTTCTACTAATCAAACTTCTACGTTTCCACAAAAATATTAAGCAGCAAAACTGTTTTCATCACTTATAATAATAAATGATAACCGAGCAACAAATCAGCATATTAGAATGATTTCTGAAGGATCAAGTAACACTGAAGACTGGAGGAATGACTGCTGAAAATCCATTTTAATAAATTCCTTTTAAAATATTAAAATAGTTATTTAAAATTGTAATGGCATTTCCTAATATTACTGTTTTTACTGTATTTTTAATTAAATAAATCCAGCATTTTTGAGCCTTCATTCAAAACAATAAAAATAATAATAATAATAATAGGGATGCAAAACGATTAATTGCAATTAATCACATTCGAAATAAAAGTTTATGTTTGCATACTATATGAGTGTGTACTGTGTATATTTATTATGTGTATATAAATACACACATATATATGTATATATTAAGGAAAATATGTTGGATTTTTATATAAAATATTTATATTTATATATAATATAAATTATATACAGTACACAGTACACACACATATAGTATGCAAACATAAACTTTTATTTTGAATGCGATTAATCGTGATTAATTGTTTTGCAGCCCTAAATAATATCTTTTTAAGGATGTTTTAATATTTTTCCTGGAAAACAAGACAAAAACACCAATAAATAAAATGTTTTTTGCAGTGCGAAAACACCTACCCAGTATAAGGCCCACCATGGAGCTGAGATAACCCGTCCCACTGCCCAGATTGAGAAAAGACAGGCCAGGCTGCAGGTCCAAGGCCTCCATCACCTCCGAGTAGATGCATGGAGCGGACAGATGGAGGTTTCCATGCCTCCAGGCCAGGTCTTTATACGCACTGTCACGGTACTCCTCCAGGTAATATTCCGCTCTGTCAATGGCTCTGAAGGCCCTCTCCACCAGATCTGAGCGGATGTAATGGGCCTCCTTCAGGTTGTCAATCAGCTCGTCATTATCTTCACCCGCGCTCACAGCTCCACCCATGATGAAAGCAGAAGAGCTTCTAAAGACAGTCCTGAGGTGTGCCTATCACTGTCTGGAGGGAAAAGCAAAGCATCTCAGATCAAACCCAGAGTAAGTTGACAGTAAAATGGTAGAACGTTCTGTATACTATTTATAAACAAACACAGAATCTGATATATTAAATAACAAACATGAAGAATTCCTAATCGAACAACACATATACATTAATAATAATGAAACTGTTTTAGGATCATGTTTTATTTAGTCGTAAATGACACTTCCAACAGACTGTTGTTTAGCAGGTGGGAAGAAAGCAAAGAATGATAATTAAGACAGCTAAATCTTTAATGAGTCGCAGCATGTGGGATATCTGAGGTGAGCTGATATGCCAACAAACTTGATAATAAGACTCACACTTGCCTTCAACTCCTTTTCTCACACTCTATTTTTAGAGGTCAGACAATGCCAAGTAAAAAGTGGCACACTGTTACATCCCGACTCGAACTCTTGGCAGCGCCCCCATTTAAAGCAGAGATATGGTTTGTTTCTCATTTTGGCAAGCAGACAAAGAGCACATGGGTAGATGACACATTACATGTCTATGGAATCAAATTTAGATGAATGCATATTTGAAATTGTAAATTTTTAGTGCTGTTACTGTTTATCATTTCTTGTAAGTTCTGTACCATTTCAGTCATTTTATTCAATGATTTTTATCTTATTCCATGATTATTTGATGAATAGAAAGTTCAAAAGAATTTTAAAAGAACATTTCTTTGAAATATAAATATTGTGTAACATCATAAATGTCTTTACTGTCACTTTTGTTAAATTTATTGAGTCCTTGCTGAATAAAAGTATTGACTTCTTTATTAAAAAACTAAAAACTTACCCCATATTTTGTTACATTTTTGCTACATTTAATATTTAAAGGTACTACTATTAATGTGTTATTAATAATATGTAAGACATAATAATAATAAGTGAGGTAAACCATGATCACAGCCAGAGCTGGGTAGTAACTGATTACATGTAATCTGGATTACGTAAGCAGATTCCAAAAATTAAGTACTTGTAATTAGAGTAAGTTATATAGTTAGCTTTTCAGCAATTCCAATAGTGTTACACAGAAAACACTTGTGCATTGCAGAAACATTTTTTTGGGGCAGTCGTGGCCTAAAAAAAATGCCGGTGGTTTCCCGCACCGGCAGGAATTGAAGGTGGGGATTGTGAATGAACAGCACCCTCTCCACCTTCGATACCATGACTGAGGTGCCCTTGAGCAAGGCACCGAACCCTCAATTGCTCCCTGGGCGCTGGAGCAATGGCTGCCCACTACTCTTGGTGTGTGTGTTTGTTCACTACTCACTGCTGTGTGTGTGCACTTGGATGGGATAAATGCAGAGCATCAATTTCGAATATGGGTCACCCTAATTTCTCCTTTCATCTTTTAAATTTTCCTTTCTAAAATAGCCTACTGATTACATACATTCAGAAAGTCCAGTTTAGTGGACATTCACACATAGACTGTCATTAGTCAGGTGGTGACACAGCATTTGACCACTGGATTTATAAAAATCATTTCATGTTTAAGAAAGGTTTCAACATTGCATTAACTACTGTTGAACACATTCATTTTTATTTGAATTATCACTCTGTAGGTTTTATTTTTTATTTTTTTTTTAACTATTATTTTGTCTTTGGAAGGCTTTTTGTCTTTCAATGACTGCACATGCTCATTGGCTGGTCTAGCCTGAAAAATAAGCTTTTTTTTAAAATGCTATTTGAGCATAAGAAACAACATTCATGGGGCATAGATTTTTGTTGCTGATTTGACATATGTAATTTAATTTGTGAGTTCAGCGAACACTTTTTGAGATTTCAAGAATCCCCCATTCATTAAGATAGGACTTGGTCTTGTATGAGCTGCCTGGAGGCATTGCAAATATGGCCGCCGAGTGAAGAGACTTTCCTTGTTTTAAAATTAGTTTTTTTAATTATTTTTTTTTAATGATTTAATTAATTAATTAATTAATTAATTAAAAAAAATAATTGTTAGCTTTTCATTAAACTCACAAACCCGTGCAGTTACCTTACAAACCCTAGTTTGGGAAACCTTGATGTAATATAATGTTTAATACACTTCCAAGTTGTAAATTACAATGAATGAAACATATTTCTTTTTTACATCATGGTACAAGATTATCCTGTTTAAATCAATGTGATAAAGGAGTTAAGTGAAATGTAATCTAAAAGTAATCTGATTATATTACCTAAAATGTGTAATGTGACGGATTACGTTACTGACTACTAATTTTGTCATGTAATCTGGAATCAGTAACGGATTACAATTTGCAAGTAATCTACTCAGCTCTGATCACAGCACATACTAACATATCAATGGTCAAATTTGTAAACTGCAGGAAACTTCAGACTTACTTTTAATAAATAACTGACTGACTAACAATATAAAACTGCAGAATTCAAAGTATTTTTTATAAACGAAACAAATCAACAGTAAAAACAAATATGGCTTATGCTTACCCTTTCCCTACAACTACCTGATGGTAAAAAAATACCTTATGTTACCTCATTGTTTGCAACTTTTGGTCTGACTGAGCAACTCTGTAATTTCCATCCAGTTACAATTGTGACCAGAAATACAACAAATACTTGAAGGTTTTTTTTTATTTTTTAATTTATTTATTTTCAACTGGGCTATCAATGGAGTAAAATAAATATATAAAATAAATATGTGCTTGGAAAATATAAGCTTTTAATGATACATGCATAATTATACAATAGCGTTGTTCAGTATTGTTTTGTTTAATATAGATTTTAACAAAACAATAGCAGGAAATGTTAACAATCCACAAATATGTTAAATATGACATACTTATTACAGGTCAACTTAGGTAACAACAAAAGCACCACAGACTAAAATATCAGGAATGCAACATGATAGGCTGGTCGCTTCTTTTACTTGCCAGATAAGTTTCAATGAGAAATGCACATTATATCACAAAGTCAATCTCTTTGTCATTTAATCTTACAGATGAACTATTGAGGTCGTGATGGCACCCGTCAACTATTTATATCGAACAAGCGTGTAGCATGTGACACCACAGCACTGTTTGACACACGGTACCGATCAACACATTCAGAAAAACACTAGCAAACCGATCGCGTTAACGTACATGACTCGAGAAAAACACATCTGTAAAACACAGAGCAGCGAGAAAACGTAAACGTATTCGCGCAAAAATAACTCGTGCGTTGTAACCCAGTAACCGTCATATGTAGGTCACGTCTGTATTATGCATTTATCAAGAGTTAACTGCAGTCTGTCTGTACACGAGGAGAAGCTTTATTACACAACCACCGACATAAACAAAAGAGTGTCCGCCACACTGGCACCCATTGCCGCTGCGCAGTCTTCATCTTACCGTGTGATTTCGGACCTCAGCGGTTGTCTCCTGCAAACCAGCTATGTCCATCGATTACATTAACGCGTATGTCGTGTATTTGTATCCGGGCACAATAAGGTCTAACATGACTGCGAAAAAATTGATGCGATGTAAACATAAACCAGCTGACGCACTGACGTCACACGCATGAGGACGTCAAATGCATTGTCGCTGCATTTCGATTCATCTTAGTGAGTCGATTCTTTTGAATCTTTTCAGCAAAAAGATTTGTTTAAATTGAGATTCGAGCGTTGGTTTGTTTAAAAAAAAAAAAAAACATTGCCAAATACACACATACACACACACATCTGCACATACCAAACACACATGGCATTTACAAATACAAGAAAAAAATGAGAAATAATAGTAGTGGTTGAGTAGTCGTTCATTGTTTCGCCAGTGAGTTTTGATTCTGTGTTGTGAGTCAATGAATCATTCGTTCAATTGATTCTTTAACAGATTCATTCACTGCATGGAACAGGAACGTCGTTTACTAAAAAGATTCATTCAAGTACAGATTCGTTCACGAACGAAACACCAGTAGAACATACAAGTTCACAATCCCTCATACATAATTTGATATTCATGTCAGAGCACTCAAAGCACAGTTATTTTTACATTTTATCTTTATTCTTATGAACAATAATGGCAAATAAGTGATGCTTCCAAACTTTTTAAGCACCTGTAGATTCATTCAAGCCTGATTTATCTAAATGCAGTTACCTTTATATATCTATCAGGTACTATGATTAGCAATATATCATTTCATCCCACTTCTAAAACGAGTGTCGTTATTAGACACCGCTGTAAAGTTTCATATGAATCCTTATTATGCTGAGAGAGTATTGTTTTGAGTGTGGTAGTGTTTCTTGTCTCCAGCAGAGGTCAGAATGTAAAAAGCTTAGATTTACATAGATTTACAAATGGTGGCACACTTCCATCTGTTTGTTGTCAGTCTATAAAAAGACTAATTTATAAGCCAAACAGACTGTAAAAATCTCTCATCACAGCTAGCACTATCATGATGCTGACAAAGATGAAATATATACAAGAAAATACTAGTCAGCTGGCATACACTTATTATTTTCTGAATTTCAGTTATCGAATCAAGACATATGGAGTCATGCAGTGACCAAAAAATGTAAAACCAAAAATTTAACTTGTGTTTGTATCTGAACTTCTGACTTTAACAAGCAAAAAACAAACACACACGCACATCATGTAGGAAGTGTATACTCAGAAAGATCACATTATTGACTCTTTATTTATGTTTTCCATATATAACACTGAAATGAACGATACCTCCACAAAACAGACATTATTGTTCTCTTTTAACACTGATATCAATGAGCACAGGTACAAGGATACACAAACACGGTCACAATCCAAAACCAACTACACACTTCATTTCCAAAGTTACCTCGAATCACGCACAGCCATTGCTTGTCCTGCTCTACAGAAACAAAACCTCGGTAAGGAAACTACCACTGCTACAAAAGTGACTAAAACATGTAGTCTATCACTGTGAAAGTGCTTATTATTATTATTATTATTATTCTTGGAAGTACCGTTTCTTTTTCTTTTTGTTATTTTCTAAAGGAGAATCATTTTGTGGCTACAAAATCACCAGTAAAAATAGCTGATCTCTGTAAAAAGGACGCAAGAGGACAAGCCTTGGCCGTGGGTTAAAATGCAAGTTTTTTTTTCGGCATTTACTTGGAAATATTCTTTAATACAACAACACTGTCCTTTATTACAAATGTACAGAATCCCATTGTTGTCAGAATAATGCCCTGTGCATAAATGCTTCATCTGTGATACGTTCCAGATTATTTCAGACTTGATGAAATGACCCACCACACAATTTCATACCTGAATCAGAATCACAGTTTTGGGAAGAATAGTGTTACGTATTGGGATTTATTTCATGTCGAACAATAAGCTGACTATCGATTTCAATGCAATTCGCTCTTGGTGTTCACCACTTTGCTGAATTCCTATTACCTCTCCCCCTCAAAACAAGGAAGGAAAGTCAAAAAGGAGAAAAAGTTGGCGTCCTGAGTGGGATTTGAACTCAGTCCTTAAATGTAAACACACCCTTTCCTGCAGCGAACAGAAGCGAGAAAAGGCACACATGAGAAAACCACAGAGCTGTAAGCTACAGTACCTACAGAATGAGGGCCGTTTTGGTTCTATCAGCTTAATGGGACAAACAGTGCCTTCCGACTTTTTAGCTGTTATCGTTTCTCACAAAATGACAGAGGAACCGTTTTAACTGACCTACAGTTGGCACAAGTCTCGGAAAGGCCGGACTCTCAAGTACAAGGTGCTAAATCAACCCTTATTTGGTTCCATGGGGAGGGGTTACATATGCTAACTTGCATTTGCAGATGCTACACTGCTCCAGAGAACATGCTACATTATTAGGCAGATTCAACACACTCGACCTCGCCGCGCAACATTCGTAGCTGCTCATCAGCAGGCGTTTAAGAAGCATGCATCGAGGAAGAATAATTCACACATGCTTTAGGCTATCTCACGTCAGTAGTATTAAGCAGATAGAAATGTTTCTCCCATCGTAATAAGACGATATGACATCTGTAATGAGTATTCCCTCTACGCAATTTAATAGAAGGAAGAACTCTAATGAAAACTCTGCTGTTACAGATAGACAACGTCTTCAGATTGCTCTTAAAGCAAAGGAAACGCCGTGGTATTGAAATGCAACGCACACAGCTTTCCTGCGGAAAGGTTACACAGAACGAGGCGAATGAGGCCGATCTGACATTCTGTGGAAATGGACAAAGATTTATTTTCTTCATGTGCGAGGGCACGCCAATGACAATCTCAAAGCTCAAACCAAATCTTTTTTTCGTTTTAACGAAGGGCTTGTTGCAGAGAGCTAACAGATATGATACCGCACATCCTTTTTTTGTATTGGCGACAAGGCAAAAACATGTCGGTCAAAGGGCATTTGACATCTCAGACAGGATATAGGTTCACATTAAACAACAACAAACAAGTCAAAGACATTTGTGATATTTGATCCCAATTCTGTTGGTGCAATGAACAGTTATCTGTTAGCCATTTGTACCTTTTTTCAAATGAAAAATAATCCACTAACACACACCCACACACTCGCGCGCACATAAAGAAAAACCTTTTGGTTGAAAGGTCATTAGTTGGCATTCAAGATTTTTGAAAAGTGCACACATGTTCTGTCCATCACAATATTGCTGCCATAATAGCAAATGAACAACATGACCGCTGTGTACAATTTAACGAAACGACCGGCTGAATAGAGGCACAATGTTCATTTCACAACTCGCTATTATGAGTCATACAGATGTCATTGTGATGATTGGCATTTTACACACGTATCTAAGTGTGGCATGTCCCACCAGAACTGCACAACACCATACAATATTAAAGACAGATCCACCGAGGAGAACTTTCAGCACGGTACAATGCGTCTAAACGATTACAGCCTAAGACTAATCTGTTAACCATTGTCCCATTAATGCGGCTGACATACATACAGAGGCCCAGCGAGTTTGGACCAGAAAATAGGAAACTCTACAAACATCCTCGTATTCTTCGCTTTAGAAATGTACGTTTACATATTATAAAACACATCGTATCCTGCAACCACAGTAAACTGGGTCTGTCTTTTTTTATATTATTTAGTCTTCTATGGATAGTAGTACTCACAGCTTTTGGAAAGATATTGTTTCTGTTTAGCTATTATAAGAGAAAAAGAGTTAACAATTACACTGTAAAAATATATGTATGTTTATATACTATATATAGTTTTTTGTCTTCTTTTTTTTCTTTTAAATACAGAATGAATATATTGTGTAGGTATGGCCATTACGGCAAAGGAATAAAGGCATCTGTAACAATCCCCACTAATGCCACGGTCACATGACCCTAGGGTAGTGTGGTTGCTGAATGGGCGGAGTCGGTAACGAAAGCACAGGTCAGTGGCACTTTGTGCATCGAAGAAATAAAAATCTAGTATAAGGCTACACGGGTGTATGCTTGTCTGATACTAGTCGAGTAAGGACATTGTGGTTCAAGAGTTTCTGTCAGGATGGTTGGTATTCGTCTTCTGTGCCCCACCGCAAAAACAACCGCCCACTTCCCATGGTCCAACAAAGATAAGTTTAGCAAGAAAGCAAAAATAATCCATTTGCAATTCATTAGGATTGTTCAGGGGAAACAGTTTTTGGCCACTACTGAGAGCTTGAGGAGGTATAAAGAAAAAAACAAACAAAAAAACAAACACAAAGGATCCAGAGGAACGTCGTCTTCCTGTCGAGACGGACCGGGTAAGAGTCAAAGCTGTAGGTTCCACAGTACCGGAATTGCTTTTTTTCCTCTTTACATTCTTATAGGAAGTAATGCTGGTATAAGGAAAACCCTCGATAATCATCATGTTTTATTCTGTAGTCCAAAACATGTTTTTTTTGTCTTTATTTTTTTATATCGCCAAAGTTTCCTCAAGACTACTATGACTTCACAAACACACCGAGACGTTACAAAATAAATATACATTACAACCGTATCACAGTTCATAATTTCATCATAAATATTAAATAAATAATAAATAGAGATGATACTTCTCCTTCAGCTGTGTTGGAAATTCGAAAAAAAAAATAAAAGCAAATAGAGTAAGATAGAGATAGATATACAGGTAGAGAGAAAGAGAAAGAAAACTTACAAAATTATCAAAACATTGTTGGTTAAAAATATTTGCACTTAAAAAATGTTTAAAAACTCTATTGTCAAATGAAAAGAAGTTATAAAAATTAGTGGTACATTTCTTTTTCTCTTTCCAAATATTGATGTGGCAAGTTTCTTGTCACATTTTCATGACCTTTTATGAACAGAAGGGTTGTGAATATTTAAATAGGTGAATTCAAATAAATAATACAGTTAAAATTAAATTATAACAAAATATAAATAAATTACAGTAGTGTCTGGACAAGTTTTGTATAATTTATAGATCAGTGACAATCCAACATCTTGTCTGATGTTGAATGGACTGACATGAAGTGCAACTCATTGTTCATATGTAAGAGATATGACTACGCTGGGTAAATATTCCTACAGTGTAAGTACTACAAATAAATGAGAGCAAGCTAATGCTCTTGACTGTAGCTCTAAAACAAAACAAACCAATAAACAAACAAAAAAAAAGGCTGCCGAGATAAAGTAGTGTTTCAACAAGTGAAATTTACAGAGTCAACCGCATGGCACTGATAAGGTTGCACACGCATTTCGCTCACTTTGTATGCTAGTACAACATCCTCTCATTTCCCCACGGCCCAAAAATGCTTCGGTTTTCTTCTGGAAAAGAAGGAGAGACGAGCAAACACTGCATATGTCTGTTCTGCTGGGGCTCACGTAGGGATCACTTGTATTTGGAGCATCACTTTTGTTGTTTCCAGAGGAGCAGCATCCTCACAAATGAGTAAAAGACTCTCTTTCACCTAAAGCCTGGGCTGCACATCTTCTGGAAGTTCTCCTCCCAGCTTCCTCTTCTTCCAAAACTTCCCACCGTTTGAACGTAAAACAACAAAAACTGTAAAGAAAACTATGTTTGTGTCTCTCCTTTCCACCGTTAATAAAGGATTTGGTTCCATCTTCGCCTTCCAATCCAGCAGCTTTTGTGGATTTTGGTCCTCATAGTAATATATATTATATACCTCTTTTTGAACTCACAGAATGCTCCCTGGGATGAAGGTTTAGATTGTTGTTCAAAAAAACCTGAATGCCCTTTTTGTGTGTCACTTTTATGCTCTTCCCAATGGCTCCACGTTTCTATTTCTCTTCCACGCTTCTGCTTCTCATCCTCGTCTTTTGGCTTAGTCAGACCTTAATGCCTTTTACCGCCTTGTTGATGGTCTCCAGAAGGGCCTTGTTCTCTGGGTTCTGGTAGCAGTCCTTATTGGTGTACATATCGGTCAGAGTGCTCACGTAGCTTTCAAAATTCTGCTCTGTGATTGGCTCCTGCTGCAAAAGGAAAGCGGGAATGGGAACGGTGGTTTTAAAAAGGTGTGTCTAATTCATGTAGGAGAGGAAAGTTATGGAAGCTGCTGTAGGAGTTTGTGTAACTCACCATGTGAGGCAGACGGATGTTGGCCAAACTCTGTATGAGAGCTTGACTGAGTCCAGACAGCTCCATAAACAATGCCTCATTCTGTTCTTCAATCATCTTATTCTCCTGCTCGATGTTCTTCAGGTTCTTCTCCATGGATGTAATCTAAATAACCAAAAAAAGCTGATTATTTCAACTTTCTATGCTCCAAAAAACATGGTAATATGATGTTGCTTTTTTATATATGTGGTCTTTAGTCTATCTTCTTTTAGATTGTCAGGAGATGTGCGGCTAACCTGTGTTTGAAGGTTGACCATATCTGCCTCCATCTCATTGTTGGATTCATTGAGCTCGTTGATTTCTTTATTGAGTTGCTTGATGTCTTCATCATTGTCTAACACTGTAAAGATAAAGAGAAATGTTGTCACGTTTGGTGTCTCACAAAATATGACAGAAGTGAGGTTGGAGGTAAAATGTAGAAGAAATGTGAGATGTCTCACCGTCACTGGCTCTGAACTTAGTGCTGAGATACTCTTCTCCAGGGAACTTGGCTTTCTTCTTGTTGAGGGAGGCTCTGGGGCAGCCTGAGAGACTGGGGCCAAACACAATTGATTCATTATTATACACAAAAAAACACAACAGTACATTCATGAGCAGTCTCATATTGACTCCGACTTGGCCAGTACCCTTAAACCTAAAGGTAGAGTGTGTAATTTCTGTGCTATTTAGCTGCGACCACATTTACCTTTGTATGGTTAAATTCTGTGGGAAAATCAATGAAACCGGGAATTTTGACACGAGGCAAAAATTTCAAGTTTGTTGAACTTTGAACACACAAATTCACTACGTTTACCAATATAAAGCTGCTTGGTTTGGAGGTGACCTTTGAGTAAACAATGTTTCATGTATCGCTACATTAGTGACTATTCAGATGAGACTAGTTTTCTGAACAATGTTTTAGTTACAATTCGTATCAAACCCATGTATGTAATTTTATATAAGATTCACATGGGACTTACATCTCGATGTTGATTGCAGAAGTGGGAGATGTGGGCAATAGTACAGAAGGTCATGTGCTGTGGTTGCGAACATCACGTATGACTAATATTTTATAATTTTAATATTAAAATAAAAATTTCATTTATTATAAAAACATTATCAACTCATTTATATGAGTTTATAGAAGTATCTGCTTATAATAAACCATGTAACTGAGCAGAGAAATCTAGACATGTATCTTGATACTAATATTGAAATTCCCAGTATGAAGTTTCCACGATTTGGCTTCCCATAATTTTATATTTATTCTTTATATATACATACATACATATATATATATATATATATATATATATATATATATATATATAGACACACACACACACACACACACACACACACACACACACACACACACACACACACTGTATTGTCAGACGCCACCCATACTGAAGGGTTTAAAATGCAAAAGTAAACAATAGGTCAGGTTAGTAAAAAGACATGAAAAGTACCGATGGGAACAACAATCACAGACGTATGCATTTGGACAGGATTAGATTTCTCAAAGGACCACTGAGTTTGGCGAAAAACAGTAGGTAATTTGCTCTGGAATTTTAATAGTGGTTGTATGAAAAAAACACAGATTCTGACATATCTCTCTAAAATCCTCTTGAAAAACTAGTCCCATCTGGGCCCCACTAATGTGACTGCACTTTTAGTGCAAAAATAATGACCTCCTAACAGGTTTCCCACCCAAACTCACTCCACTGGTTGTAAATTTCAAATAAATTTACAAATTTAACATAGCTGTCAAAACCATATTCTCGCCATTCAAGTACCTGCGGTGGGTGAGGAAGCTGCCGTTGGCGTGTCCCGATCCATCACATCCTGGTGTGGGACAGGTTGGGCCTTCTGTCTTAAATGCCTTCCATGAGAATGGAGACCCGTTCAGCAAACCCTCCTTCTGCCGCCTGGCCGCCAACGGGCATCCGTACGCACTGCGGTGAGTGGCATACTTCCCACTGATGTGACCCAGGCTGTCACAACCCGGCACTGGGCATCTGTGAGAGAAGGAAAAAAATGAAGATAGAGGGAATAAAGCATATGAGTGCGGTTAGAGTTTGTGAGAGCAGAAATATCACCTTGCTATTGACTTCAGTTACCATCTGTTTACTCTCTATCTCACTCGAGTCTCTATTCAGTTTTGTAAAGAGGGCCATATTTAGCTACATACTTTGCCCAACAGTGCCTGTGAATATTACAACATTCAAATAAACTGAAAAAAGACATTTTTACACTTTGGGGAACTTGAGTGCCGCCATATGCCGGCTGCTCATTGACTGGAGTGGAATCATGTGGATAAAAAGCTCCTACGCTTGGCAGTCGCAAAAAAACAAGAAGACAAAAACCCACACATTGCACTGCAGATGACTTACTAACAAAAACATGCGCAATACCCCATGAGCCATCTGTGCTGTAATTTATTGTTCACAGTTTTTATTTCCTCAGCAGTGTAACTAGGCGTCTTTGTCTTCTTGCTTTTAGAAGTTGTACAATGGGATAAAACACACAAGGCCTTTTCCCAAAAGAATTTGAACATTACTAGCGCTAGTTGGCCATGCGGGGCTCCATGCACTCACTCATAAGCTCATGTATGAGTGAGTTATTTGGAAGGTTGCCAAGGTGATATTTAACAAAGTAGAACACAAGCAGTATTTTGGGATCACAAGTGGTTCTAGATGGAAATGCTTGATTAAATCACTCCTGTTTGAATGAAGAGGGGTTTTCTAAACTGCTTTACACTGTTGTTAAATGACTGTGTGGTTGGACAAACCTATTATCCAACATTTGATCATTCCATTACAATATTCCCGCCTAAATTGTGTCTTTTTTTACCGTACAGTAAGAAAGGGGGAAAAGCCTTGGGCTTTCTATGCAGTACGAACTTTAAGAGCTCGGAGTCCTCCTTGTCGTCCTTGATGGGAGTTGTTTTTATTCCACCTTTCTTGGCCCGCGGACACCCAGACAAACTGAAAATAGAGAGTATGCAGCTCATGATCAGAGGAGCTAGAAACTCAGAACAATAAGGATCCAGCACAACTGACCCAAAGCAATGCAGGAGAAACCAAACTCAAATACTATTAAGAAAGATGAACGCATAAACCATATCCTAACCAGGCACGATGAAACGGGTTTCCAGCAATTTCATCCTACTGAAAGCAAAATGCTACATGGTGCGACAAAATCACAGCCAATCGAAACATTTTTGCTATGTAATATAAGGTGATTTAGGTAAATTGGGACACTTTTCCTCATTGAGATGGCAAAAAGTGGCCAAATTTACTTGAATCTCTCAATAGCTATGTGGAGTAGGAGTTTGGGCCAATGATAATTCAGTGTAGGCAGGGCTACTGAGAGCAAGATATGCAAGACATAGGATTTACTGCTTGATATCTCGTGCCTGGTTAGGAAACAGTGGCCTCAGCAAGCTTTTAGATAAACAGAGAAGAAAGAAAACTACACAAGATCTGGGGTCTGTTTCCTATCTAAAATATTATTCAATAATGGGGACGGGTAATAAATGAAGTTTGGCATATACTTGTGTGTGTCTAACATACAGCTATCACTAAACTTCTCTGTCCTGTTTGTGTATTGATATGGATGTGGGAGGGATTGTTCAACGGGCCATACCTTCTGTGAGACGCGTAGTTACCAGTGATATGGCCTGAACCATCACATCCTGGAGTTGGACATCTGGGAAAGCGAAGTCAAACATTAAATGTGTTGGTTTATAATACCTGAAATAAACTTGACCGAGAGCAGGGCCACGGTGGAATTTTAGAATAATATTAAGTTGAGTCTTAAGTACTGTACTGTTTTCATATCAAGAAAAGAGTAAAAGCAGCATTTAGCAAGAACAAGAACAAAGGACAAGATCAGAAGTAGAGCAGACATACTTGAGTTCGGCTGTGTGTGCTGCCATGAGGGACCGAAGACTCTTATCAGCGAGAGGACACCCAGACAGGCTAAAAATGTTGAAAAGAAACAAGGGGGAAAAAAGAGAGAAGGAGAAGATAAAGCGAAAGAACCCAGAACGTCCCAAGTGAGTGTAAAAAGTAAAGAGCAGGCGAGACTTAAGCAAGAGAAAGATAACATCTATGTGATGTCTTCTTTTATTTGATATTTCCCCTTTGAAGGCAAAATAAGCACAGAGAGGTGACCCCTGAACACTGTATACCTGCGATGCGATGCATAGTTTCCGGTGATGTGTCCGCTGCCGTCACAGCCCGGAGTGGGACACCTGCAAGGGACAAACACAAAAGCCTGACTGAGTGAAATGATTCTATTGTGCTGAATATCCATTTGTGCACAGAAATTGATGAAAATTAAATGTGACTTACAGTAGAAGCTCTTTCTTGTTGTCCTTGGGCTGGAACCTGACCTTAAAGCTGGGGGTTGTGACCTCTCCGGGGTACTTTCTGTCCTCAAGGCTGTCCTGCATCATGTCGCAATCCTCAGGGTCGGAAGAGGCAAATGACTGAGTGCTGTGGTCCATCTGTGCGAAGATACAATGTATATTATGCTGGTTTGTACCTTAATAGATAGATCAGGCCTCATTTAAATTAAACAGGAAACGGTCGTACCTCTTCTAGCTCCTCTTCTCTCTGCCGATTGGGTTTGGTGTAGTCCAGAGGCCCCTCCCACTCCTCTTGCTTGTAGGTGTGTAAAGAGTGGGGCGAGATGCTGCTGTTGCCATGGTGAAGAGATGTGGATGATGATGAAGATGATGAAGATAGATCAGGGGAACGCACTTCAGGGCTGGCGCAAGACATGCCCGTTTCTCTATTTATGGGCTTCTTCATGCTTAAGTCCAAGGTGCCATTCTCATCCACCTCAATTTCCATACTCTACAACAGAAAAAACAAAATAATTTATAATTAATAACAGGGTTAGTGATGATAAAAAAAATAAAAATAAAAATAAAAAATTACAGAATTTAAATCTTATTTTACATTTTACAAAATAATCTGAGTGGTACAAAACTCCTTGTCACAATGCTCGGATGTTGTGGGTGGCTGCCAAGGTGTTGCTATGTTGTTCTGCATGTTTTTTTAAGCACATTGCTATGTAGCTGCTAGGATTTTGTGGTTGGTTGCCAAGGCGTTGCTATGCGGCTGCTAAGGGTGTTGTGGGTGTTTGTAAATACAGTGGGTGTTTGTAAACGCATTGCTGGTTGTTAGGTTGTTGTAGGTAGTTGCCAAGGTGTTGCTATGCAGATACTTGTGTGTGCTATATTGCTTTTTTTTTTAGCAATTTGCTATGTGGTTGTTAAGGTGTTGTGATTGTTTGTAAATGCCGTGCATGTTTGAAAGGTGTTGTGTGTGTTTGTAAATGAGGTGGTTGTTTGTAAATATGGTTGGTGTTTGTAGGGTGTTTGTAAATGTGGTGGGTGTTTGTAGGGTGTTGTGAGTGTTTGTAAATGCAGTCCGTGTTTGTAGGATGTTGTGGGTGTTTGTAAATGTGATGTGTATTTGTAGGGTGTTGTGGGTGTTTGTAAATGTGGTATGTGTTTGTAGGGTGTTTGTTGATGTTTGTAGGGTGTTTGCAAATGCAGTGGGTGATTATAGGGTGTTTGTAAATGCTGTGTGCGTTTGTAGGGTTTTGTGGGTGTTTGTAAATACAGTTGGTGTTTGTAGGGTGTTTGTAGAGTGTTGTGTTTTTGTAAATTAGGTGAGTGTTTGTAAACGCAGTGGGTGTTTGTAGGGTGTTGTGGGTGTTTGTAAAAGTGGTTTGTGTTTGTAGTGTGTTGTGGGTGTTTGTAAATATGGTTGGTGTTTGTAAATGGGATGAGTGTTTGTAGGGTGTTGTGGGTGTACATAAATGCGGTGCGTGTTGGACCTTACGAAAAATAAGTTTATTCAAGTGTGCTATTAGTATACTTCTTTTAAATTAAAAATAGGAAAATATACTTTGTCTACTTTTTATGTACTTTTTTCAGAAATGGGCTTTATGTACTTCTCAGAAATATACTTAAAATGACATTTAAGTATACTTGACTTATACTTAGAAAAAGTCAAAATTTATTTGAGCTATACTTGTGCTCCGAGAATCCGTGTTTTCATTGTTATATGGTAGGGGGCGTTATTGCACATCTTCTGTACAGAATTTCCAAAAAAAAAAAAAAAAAAAACAAGTGAAGAAGAAACCAAAACAACAGATGCTTCCACGTGTTAAAACAGCATCAAAACTGTGTAACATTATGGAATAAAATGTTGACCAATGAAGAGGTAATAATGACTGTCAAGCTTTGGGGTGTTGATCGACTCCATCTACGTTTTGATTATCATTCTGAATCCAATTCATAGTGTTTTTTTTTCAGCTTTTCGTTCAAAATATTGTTTATTTCTTTATTTTTTATTTATGAAACATACCCGCATTCAAGTGTTTAAAAAAAGAATGCATGAAACTAGAATAAAATGTTTTTGTTTACAAGCAGATAATCTGTTCTTTCTTTAGATGTTTTGTATGTTCAGATATTCATACAACAAAATATATACAAATTAATACCTAAATAGGGACATAGTAGTATGCTTAAAGTATGATGTAAAGTTTACTTAAAGAAAACTTATGAGTATACTTGCAGTATAAAACTACTAAACTAGTAGTTTACTGAGACTATACTTCAAAGTGTACTAAAAATGCTACTACAAGTATTTAATTAGTAAACTATCAGTATAAGATAAAAACTTTGATGTAAACTAGTTGTGTACTCAAAGTTTACTACTGTTATACTTAAACTATACTTAAAAGTGTACTTTTATATACTAGAAAGTGGGCCAATTTAGTCCCAAGGAGTATTGAAATAGTACACTTACAAGTATACTACGAGTACACTGATATTTGTATACTTACTACATAAAGTATACTAAAAAATATACTTGAACTTTACTGAAGTATATTTAATAAAATAAACTTGAAGTATACTACTTTTTGGTAAGGGGGTAGGGTGTTTGTAGTGTGTTGTGGGTGTTTGTAAATGTGATGTGTACTTGTAGGGTGTTTGTAGGGTGTTGTGGGTGTTTGTAAATATAGTGGGTGCTTGTAGGGTGTTGTGGGTCTTTGCCAAGGCAGTGCAATGCTATTGCTTAGAAAAGTAAAATTATGAACTAAAATCTGAGTATAACAAACAAACACGGAATAAAGCTTAACAACAAAGTACACATTTTAAAACAAATCAATTCCATACGTTCCTATTGTATGTAGATGGATGATGCATGGATTAGTGCTAAAACTGGCATGTTTACATATTTGTGTGTGAATATGAAGTCAGAGATGTGCACACACAGTAGGCACTGATCCCAGAGCAGTCCCAGTCTGATTAGCGTTGAGCCACTGGGCCTTTCTGGCCATTAATCTTCCTCTTTTATCCCCTTCTGCTAAAAACATGTCAGGAAATCGAAAAATGATGAAGTAGTCACTCCCTGGGCTGAGGAGAAAGCTTTTTTAAAAAAATCACAATATCGAGGACAGAGCTTCTCCAATTACAGTATAGATCCCAGAGTTCTCAGACGGAGGAGGGGGGTGAGGAGCTGATAGATTGTATTTTTGGGTGTGCAAAGGCACAAGGAAAGAAAAGAAAGAAAAATGGGACAGGAAATTGAGGGAATGAGAGAGAGATGCCCTCATTTGCATTAACCATGGAAATATTGAATAAAAGAACATGGAGCACCTGGTCCTGCCCTATCTAGGGAGCTCACTATCAACTTAATGCAATAACAACATGAAGAGGAGACAAGGATGAAACGAACGGAGGGACAGATGAAAGGGAGGAGAGATGACGCAATAAGATCCCAACAGCAAGCAAACACATTCTCGCTCACGCTACGTTCATCTGATACAAACCCTGCTGAAGATCAATCACACATAGAGACTGACTTTCTTCAATCGATGGATGCTAATCATTATAAACCACTCTTATTAACTATTATACATCTACACATGGTGTGACATTGTAGAAGCTAGTTTGAAACTGTAGCCTGCTAAGCTACTCATAATTTAAAGTAGTAAAGTAGATCAGAGTAAATCAGAGCAGCATTGGTCTGACACAATAGAAGCAATAAATATTTAATTAGAGTGCCAGCATCACACTTGAACACATACTAAACTAAATGTAGCCAATAAGACTAGAAAAAAGATGTAAAACTCTTGATAGAGACTTCTGAGAACACTGTTGATCAAAGACTTAGATCAAAAGAAATTAGTTTATTACAATGAAATGAGAATGAATCCAAATTGCTCAAATGACTTTCTAATGCTACTTGAGAAAATAAGTTTGATTATTGCCTCAGCTAGCTTGTGTTTTGTCAAAGCTACCCAATACTTGTATGAAAAATTAGCTTGTTAGCTAATACCTGCTTTATTATCAAAACAGCTAAGCTACTAAAATTTTTTATTTGTTATTAGCATCACTACTTTCAGTTGGTTACTAGACAACACTAATCTATAGGCATTCAATATCTGGGTGCTAGCTAATGTTGGCCAGCTGTTTGTTTTAGCTGTAGTGAGTGCTGTCTTTAGTAAATTAGTTATCCTAGTAAACCTAGTTATCCCTGAAACGAAGTTTCAGTAGAATTAAACTGTATCCTATTACCGCTGGAATGCCACTCTCTCGTGAACGGGCATATGACAGTTAGAGGAAGCTAAAGATTATGGTTTATAAAGTTTTTAAATATTAATATTTTTCTTACACAGATGTATCACCTCACTTCAGAAGGCCTCTATTAACCCCCCGGGGCTGTGTGGAGCACTTTTTATGATGGATTGATGCACTTTTTGGGTTTCAAAATCACGTCCACAAATCACTGCCATTACAAAGCTTGGAAGAGCCAGGGCATTTTTTTTAATATAACTCCGATTGCATTCGTCTGTTACATGAGATTATGTTCTGTACCTTATCTTGGTGTCTGATGCTGAGGTTCTCTGGTCTCTCCCAGCAGCGTGTGGACAGGTTGAGGATTGCAGTGGCGGCCATGTGGGCAGCTTCGGCATCATGGGAATAATCGTAGCCGCTGGAGGAGCTTTTTCCATAACCACCGTGCAAGCTGGGACTTGGGGGGGAGGCCCTGGGGAATGGAGGTTTGGCTATGGGGAAAAGAGAACATTGCTCTAGTTCAGGGGTAGGCAACGTTGGTCCTGGAGTGCCTACCCCAGCTCTAGTTAATAGTAATTTTAGTACTTATAAATAGTACTTGATCCTTTCATTTAAGAGCACTCTACCAAACTCACTTACTGCTAACCTCGATGTACGACAATAAAGAATCTCAAACCTTAGCCATACTATTCACAAAGCACACCATTTACACACATTTCTGCGCTGCAAAGAGTGTATTATACATAGCGTTCATAAACCGTAATCCTGCTCACATTTGAAGGCTTTGGGTGAAGTTTCGCTGGTGTGCATCTTTGGGGCGAGCATGCGCTTGCCGAACACCTGCACGTCAAAGCTTGCATAATCGAAGGACACCTTGGAGTACTTCTCCAGCTCCTTGGCCAGATTAGCGCGTGGCGTGGCGGGGACGAGGCTGGGCCTGTAGCTGCCGTGTGGAGGAATCTCCAATTGCTTCACAAAACACATGGGCCTGCAAAAAATGGGTAGCGAGAGAGAGAGAGAGAACGTTCCATCATTTTTTTCCTTCACAAAAGAATCAATATCCCTGCAGTGAAGAAAAAAGAAGCATAAAGGATAAGTGTAAGTGAGCATAAAAGATCAAGAGTGAAAGAGTGGGTTGGAATTAGACAGCAGAAGAGAAGCGGAATTGAAAGACTGACAATGAGCCAAAGATACAGCGAAAAAGAAAAAGGAAGGAAAAGTCCCACAGATAAATAGCCGGTAAAAGAGTAAATGGGAGAGAGAGAGAGAGCGTTTTAAAGCAGGGTGACTGAAGGAGAAGAGGATTAAATAGTGTCTTATCAGCACTGAGCACATTAGCATATCGTATAGCATGGAATTGAAGCCCTAAAACCGACTCCCTTTCCTGAAGAACCGTGAGCCCTTGCGGCCCTTTCTCTGTTCTGAAGAAAAACTCTGAAAAGACATTTGCCGTGCTCCAGAAACTAGTGAGCTGCCTACTGAGGCGGCATTTTAAGGCATCATAGATGCTCCTGATGTGAACACTGTTTAAAAAATGTAAGCAGCTTCCTAATATTTCACATTTTAACTAAATTCTGAGGCTGCAGTGCATGTGTCCTTCACAGAGAAGACAATCCCAGAAGGAATTGCAATGGCATATGATGTGAGAAATATTATTCAGTGTAATTAAAATTGATTATTTTACTCAATATGTTCGTGCTATGCAGTTCTGTGCTTATTAGAATATTGAACTATTAGCTTAGTAACTATATACCAAGACGGTTCACTCATAGTACTATGAATGAGAAAGAAATACAGTGAAACAAGCTCTGCCTTCTAAATAAAAGATCCAATCGTCAATTGGTAAAGTAATTGCATCACTGCAGCTGCCATTAGAAGCTCTGGTTTCTATAAAAACAGGCAGTATCCTGAAACTGTACATGCGTATTGGCTGGACCATCCTCAAATATGCATTTTTTAACGCTATTTGACTGAATAAAACAAAGTTTGTGGAATATTTCATATAAGATTTTGTTGCTGATTTGGAATAAGGTATTTGAAATGTGAACTTGGCAAGCAGTTTTTAAGATTTTGTAATATACCTTATTCAAGTAGGTAGGAATTGGTCTTGCAATCCTGAAATGACCTTCCTTGGTCAAACTCCATTGCGAGTTGAGTCTGCAGTGCGGAGTGCTGCTTATGTAGAGTGTTCTAAACGCTTCAGTGAGGGTTAGGATGTTGTTTTAGAAGTAGGCAGTAGGCTGCTTGCTAGGTTTTGGAAACTAGCTAAAGAATGCTAGCATGTGGGTGTGCGTATCATTGCGGACTATGACACTGTGTTCTGTATTTAACATCATTAACGGATTTCAGGCGTGAACCAGACAGTTTGAAGGAAAACACGCACGCACACACCTACGTTCCTTATGATCTGCGTGACAATGGCATGTAAAGTATATTAGCCTCTGCTTCCTGTCTCTTCATTAGTCAGTGCATCCCATTAGCAGGGGTGGCATGCGGAGCCGTCAAAGGTCTCTCTTGTGACTTCTCATTGTCGACATCTTCCCTTAATGGGCTTTCTCAGTGAACTGACGCTCATTTAAATCAGAATAACACTAATAAGAGAGGACTGCTTATTATTTTCATAATCCGCATTGCGTTGTCTGACCACAGACATGCTTCCTGAAGGAAAGTAATTATTTTTCCAATACTCCATGCCCTGTAAGTCCCATAATTAGCTTATCAGTGGCGTAATTAGACTAGCAGGTTTGAGGCCCGATCCCAGCATGAAATGGCAGGCTGTGCTCTATTAGAAGGGCAAAGGAAAGGGACGACCGACATTCTGAAACGCCTGACCAATCGTGCTGTGGTAAGTGAGTTCAGTCCTGTGGTGACTGACAGCTGTGCTAACCAACCACAGCAGGTACGTTTGATGGACACATACTGCTGACATGGAAGCTGAAGGACAGGAGGAGACCGAACACGGGTGAAGTTTGCTGTTGCTGGGAAAAACAGGAATAAACGCTGATGTTTTCAGTTCCTGGGTTTGTTTCGTTGAGGTTTAGGCCTCACCTGAGAACACGGTCAGAGTTTGGGCTGCCCTTGATGTGCTCACCCATGGGCTGGGGCAGGTGTTGCTTGTCGTGAGTCTTCGAGAGCTTTTCGGCAGCAGCGATGGGACATCCGGACAAACTGAAAGAGGAGGAAACGTGAAAGAATGTGTGAGGAAAAGACACTACACTTTTTAAAGCAGAGCTTCATTATTGGCATTGATGGTTCCATGAAGAACCTTTAACATTCATGAAACATTTCCATTTTTTTATAGTGGAAATGGTTCACTGAAAGGTTCTTTGGGGAATGGAAAATGGTTCTTCTATTGCTTCGCAGCAAAAACCACATTTATTGTCATTATATGGACCAAATGTACCAAGAAAGTACATTTGGGGATCTACCAAAAGGAAAACCATCCCGAAAAAGGACACTCTATACCTGCGGTGTGTGTTTCGGTTGCTGTTGACATGACCCTGACCAGTGCAGCCTGGCGTTGGGCACTTCAAGACGTTCTCGTGCATGGCCAAAACTGAGAACAACCAATCAGAGCACAAAAAGGAAAAAGTCAGCCAATGAAAGGACTTCATGATCCCAAGAAACTAACTCTACCAGCATCAATTTTGAGCTAATAGATAAGAGGTTTAGGAAGGGACTTGCACAATACTAGATGTCTAAAGTACAGTGTTTTGTCTTTTCTGCTGCAGATTATCACACAATCAAAAGATGTGTCTGTAGTTTGATGTTGACTCACTCTCTGGAGGGATCCGATCTTTGTGTGGGCAGCCTGACAGACTGCGGTGGTGGGGATAAAGTCCTGTCACGTGACCCGTTCCATCACACCCGGGGGTTGGGCATTTGATCTCCCGCTTCTCTGATCTAGAACTCTCTGTGGGCAGCAAAACACCTGTCAGTCAAACCTTATCTGAAGACATTATCACTTCTGTCAGGACAGAAACGTACAAAAGACGGGCATATTACCACACACATTGCGCACAAACACACTCTCCGGTTTCATGCTCTCTGGAAGTTGTTAAAGTTGCCTCTGGACCCATGAGAGGGCACATTTACGGTGATAATTACGGTCATTATGCGTTTGGGCAGGTGGATGTTTCCATACAGGATTATTATCTTCAGTGAGGGTGTGCTGGGGTTTATTGGACTATCTACTGAAAAATGGAGCTCATTAAACAGACTTTACCATTGGCAAAGCACATCTTCATATTATACAGGAGGAGAGAGTGAAAAAATAGGTGGGGTCCAAGGTAAATAAACGAAGGTGCAAGGACAAAGGCAGAAGCGAAAAACATGAAAAACAGACGGGAGAGAGAGAGAAAAAAAGAAAAAGGAGAGAAAGTGAGAGACGTAGAGAGAGAAAGAGCTTGCATGTGCGCTCCAGTGGCTCCTTAATTAAATGTTGAAATGTTAACGAGACATGCACCTCCTAATTAAAACTGGTCGGAGCGTGAGGAGGCCAGTTATAGAGGGGGTGTGGAGCCCTACCGAGCGCTCGGCTGAATCCAGCGCCACACGGACCAGGCACGGTGCCAACCGAGAGCAGAACAACACCACAAACAAAACCAATAAACAAATAAACACGTGCCAAACCAATCTAATTACACACACCCTCTCTCCCCTTCAACTCTCTCGCACTCTCTCTCTCTTTCTAAGTGCTTCAGTAATTATAGACTAAGGCTGGAGTTTATCTATGGAAACCAATTCATTTGACCCATTTATACTCTCCAGATTGCTTCCCCCATTATTAATCTTGCAGTTCTTTGCCTGAGCGAGAGCTTGCCATTTTAATCTTCTTTCTGATTAATCATGTGTGGGTGTTTATCTATGAGAATTTGTTGATATTTGAGAACTTTTGTAGGGTGTTTTGAAAAATGCATATGTGCGATGTTTAAATAGCACTCTGAGTGCACTTATGAAATGATTTGTGGCATTAGAGTGTGTATAAATTCATTGCTCAAACACAAGCAGGAAGAATTTCTGTACACAAAATGAGTATTGTGTACATTTTCACAATAATTCAACTTATAAAAAGAAACAGCTTAACAGAAAGACTATGTAAGGATTTTGCACAAAAAATCTTTAATCAACTGGACTCAACTGAACACAGAAATCTAATTAATACAACCATTATTATGCAAATTGTTGCATTAATGCAACAATTTCCATGTTTTTTTTTTTTTTTTTTGTAAAAGCCATGATACTTTGAGAAGTCTATATATGAACTATGTAAGATTACAGATACAATTTACACTAGAATATTGTTAAAATAGTGAAGTCGTAACATAGTTTTAGCTAAAAATTAATTTGTGAAAATGTTCATAGACTTCAATTTAACTGATGCATAATGGTTGTGCAACATATCTTTACATAGTTTTCATAAAAATATGTAAGAATTGTTGTGCAAAGCATTAAAAATGGTAATACGTAAAGACCGTAAAACTTTACAATCATGTTGATGCATCAGTTTACTTTTTTCCTCTAAAAACTATGAAGATACTATGCAAAGACTTTGCATAAGCATTCTTATATAAATTGCATCAGATTCTATACAATATACACAAGTCTTTGCATACTTCCAATGTGAATCCATTTATGTAAGAACGAATTTCAGTGCTAATTGTAAACTTCAGTTCAATTGATGAGGAAGTCGTTGGGTAGCACCTTTACATGGTTTTACATTAAATTGTTTCTATGGTCGCATTACTGCAAGAGTTTAATGTAAGAACTGTTGTCCTTATATTGTTTTTATGTAAAACTATTTTAACATTACTTTATGCAACAATTAATGTAAAATAATTTTTTGTAACACTGTAAAGACTTCATCAAGAATGGTTTTAGACAAAAATTATGTGAAGACTATGTAAAGGCTTTGTACAAACATTATTACTAAAATTGTCACAACTGAATTTTAAGAAAACACAGAAATTATATAGGAGTTGGTAGGCAAAATGACAAATATCTGACCTTTTCCGAAGCAGCTCTTGCGGATATGTTCCATGTGTTTGCCGGACCGGTCGTCGAGAGGAAAGAAGCGGTGGTGTTCGGGAATGCGGCTGAGCTCACGATGAGCTTTGACCTGTTGGGCTTTCAAAGCAATGGCCTGCTCCAGCAACCCCAAGTTCCCCCGCATTATGTCGAACATCTCAGACTCGTCTGCCACCGTTGATCGTTGAGACAAGCTGTCGTCGTCCCCATCGTCATCGTTACCTTCCACGTCAGCATCCCTCTCGGACTCCTCAGGCTGCACTTCGATAACCACAGGAGATGCTGTGGTGGCCTTACTAGAGCTGTAGCTTTCTGGCAATGTAAGTTTGTGGGAAACATAGTCTTCCCTTACATGAGATCCCTGAGTGGCAGTGATAACCAAAGGGGCAGTTTCTCTATCCCCTTCCTCTTCAGACTTAACTTCCTTGTATGTCTCTTCTCTTTTAATCTCAGACCACAACACCTCCTCCTCCTCCTCCTCCTCCTCCTCCTCATCATCATCATCATCATCATCATCTTCAGCCTGTTGTGTCCCCATCTCCTCAGTAAAATACTGGTGGTCTGACTCCTTCTGGCTCTCAGTATGCATGTCCTCTTCTTCATTTTCAATCTCACATTTCATCACTCCATTCTCTTTAGACATCAGAACTCCTGCTTGGGTCCTTGTTTCCTCTGTTTCATTTCCTTCTTTCTCTTCTTCTGGTTCCCTAAAAGGGCTTTTATCTTGTGTTTCCACTGTGACGGACTGTTGCTGTTGTTGTTGGGGTGACATGGCACTGTTGTTGTGATTGTTGAGGTGTGTCATTGAGTTGGCCACTATGTGCTGATAGTTAGAGAGATCCTCAGAGGATGAGAGCTTGGGCTTCTCTGTGCTGGACGCCTCAATGATAATGCACTCTTCTGTGTGAGAGACACAAATGTTAAAATGTGTAATTTTCTAAGGATATGTGTACATTGTCAAAGGCTTAACTCTCAAATTGTCCAGTACATACAACAGCATCAGAAGCAGATTGAATTCTGTCTGTACGGAGTCCAAAGTAAGTATGACTTATAGTATGACTTTGTTCTGTGGATCATAAAAGAAGATATTTTGATGTCTCAGTATTTTCTTCCATATAATGAAAGTCAGTGGGGTCCAATGTTGTCTTTCATTGTATGTACAAAAAAAAAAAAAAAAAACCCCAGACATTTTTCAAAATATTTTTTGAGATTTGATTTTATTCTAAACTGTTTTTGACAACTGCTTTTATACTCTCAGGTAATCTGTAAAAACTCTCCGGGTTCTGTTTTTTCCTTTCCTTCAACATTTAACAGGAATCCTTTCTTACTACACAACACCTTATTTTCTAACATTTATTGTCACCTGAGAGAGTATGGAGCTCCAACATTGACAGCAAAGAATAACCCAGAAAGAGTGCAATGCTTGTGCCAATGATGTAGCTGTCAACTAGTTGTTGAGTGCAGTTTCTTTGAATGAAATTTGCTCTCTAAATCAGGTTGTGACTTCTAAAAATGTATAGCAGTCACTTCAGTTACAGAGCGTATAACCAATCTGTGTATGAATATAACTGTATTTATTACCCAAAACAAGACAGTTAAACATATTCAGATTTTTTGGCCATTTTTTGATCACTCACCTTCATCGCCATCCTCCTCTGTATTGGCGGTCTCTGTGATCTGTTTTGCTTGCTCCTCTTCTTCACATTCTTGATCGCTAGCTTTCTGCTTTGCCTGTTCTTCAACCTCCTCCTCTTCCTCCCTCAACTCCGTCTCCTCTCCGCTCCCCTCACTCTCTACGTTGAATCCTTCATCCATCGCCAGCTTCAGCGGGTGAGACTTCCTCTTGGAGGCAGGTTGCTCTGACTCTGCTTCCTGTAGGCGCCTTTTCCTGGCCAATGGGCAACTCAAAGCACTATAAGAAGAAGAATGATCATTAATTAGAAAATTCGATAAGAAATACAACACTAAGGACTTTTTCAGTGCTAGTGCAAAAACAATGAAAACATGCAAACTACACACATGCAAGCCAAGCATGCCATGCTGAACAGTCTATGGAAACTCAGATGAGGAATGGAACAATGTTGGATATTGACCTGTAGGGGGCAGTGTGCTGGCTAAAAGCTTTCATAAATCACAGCCAGTTGACTGGAATACTTAATTATACCACAATAAAACAAGAAACAGAGAGAGAGAGAGAGAGAAAGGAGGGAGTGGTGGAGGGTGGAATTCAATAAAGCCCTCATCTAGAAAGCCTTGCTATCGGACGGGCAGCGGAGATAGATCTATAAACATGAAGCATATCAAATGGCTTCCTGAATGTATACACGTGTAAATAAACATAACTGTAATATCTTTCCAATAATCAATACCCTGCCTAAAGACCTCTATTAGGGAGAGTGAAAGTAAGAGAGAGATTGTCATTATCAGAGGAAGAGATGAAGATTAAGAGGATCTAGTCTACGGGCTAAACAGCTTTTGGGATCAGGAAAGGCTATGTGGCCGCAGAGGGAGGTGAATCAGGGGCTACGGAGCACCACACGGGCATTTCATCTGTCGTACCTTCTGTGTCGGACATATTTGCCACTGATATGGCCTGAGCCACTGCATCCTGGAGTAGGGCAGCTGAACAGATAGAGGGGGTCAAATTAGAGATGCTTTATAGCTTTTGTTATTTCGTGGTGCTTGTGTGCTAAATAGTTCATCAGGAGCCGCATTTCCACGGCCAGAACAAAACAAACAAACATAGATTTTTAAATTTAGCAAAATAATTGTTTCGTCAATACGATGGAGCTGTGATTGATTTTCGTTTCCTGTGGCAGCCCTGCTTTCGTTTCATGAAATCCCTTCCGTCTTTCGTAGAAATCCCTAGTATTTTGTACATATGTTTCATTGGCATTCTCGTTTATTACCTGCAAAGAGGGTTGAGATTTGAACTTGAATCTTGTGTTCACATGCATTTTAATATATATACAATATTTAATATATATATAGTAGAATATATAATATTAACTACTAACATAATATTGATCTTGTATGTACTGTATAGAAAAACACACAAGATCAATAATACAATATTATGGCTAACAAATCCAATTATATACATAACATATCATGTCTTGAAGTATTTATTATTCTGTTCTGCTGCAGTATGAAAGCATCTTTTGAGGTTGTCTTTTAAGCTGTTTAAGATCTGTGACAGAAAACGGCCGTGAGCAGCTTCAGTGACCCTGATGGCTAGCGAGTGTTTTTGATGCTGTTATAAATTCCACTCTTGTAAACTTCATAGTGCACTTGACCGTGAGATGGAAATGTGGAGAATAAGCTGAGAATATGAGGCTTTAATATCCCTCACGCACAGATTTTGTGTTGTTGGGTCTATAGGAACTAGCAGACATTGGCCATCTGAAACAAATGCTTGATCAGGCAAAGAAAAAGCACCAGGTGTAAATAACCTGTGGACTCCACACATTTAGAAGATTTCTATTGCTGTCAGTAAAATTATTGATGATAAAAATTGTTGAAAATGAGTTTGGTTGTTACATTAAAATATTTTTTGTTTGTAAAGCAGCGTGCATTGCCAACCAAATAATGTCAAAACATGATCAAACATGGATTTAAAACATAAATAAAAAATTGCTGCAGAGGAAAAAAATGGCATATTTAACTTTACAGAACTAATCTGTCTCACCTCAGCTCCTGTCCAACAATCTCTGAGGGAACTGCAGAGGGAGAGACAATCAGGAACAGAAAATTAAGCAGAAAAATCTAAAGCCGCAAATAATTGCACAGAACCACAATCAATAAATCACAAATATATACAGAGCCCAGGAGGCCATATGCAGTAAGACTCATGACTGCATTACCAAGAGAAAACACACACACACACACACACACACACACACACACACACACACACACACACACACACACACACAGACGCAGTACATATATATATATATATACATAGACACAAACACCTGAGTCAGCCAAAACATCAAGCCTTGATGATGGAAAAAAATTTACAATATGCACAAATCAGCACAAAAATATGATTAATTGTCCCAGTTTAGTTTAGTGGTGAAATCAGAACAAAACTGCAGACGGTTAAAAGAACAGCCTTTCTTTAATCAATTTTTTTAAAACAATAAAAATTGTCAAAGAAAAGTAATGCAAAGAAGAAATAAATGCAATATATTAGCTATAGAGAAATGTTGGGTTCAATGCATTTGGAATTTCTAAAACCAGCAAAAATATTCTGTTACATAAACTGAAAATAAACTCTAGTCATGATCATATAAAGTGTAAACATTAACATTATACGCATCCGGATACTAGTAATGAATGTGGCATTGCTATTTTGTAAAGTACTATAGTATGGAAGTCCCTATGCTAAAAGGATGATTTACAGCTCAAATAACACATTTGTGTATGGCAGAATTAAAGTGCTTTAACCTTCCTGGATGGCTTAACCCATAGACTTTTTATCGCATGTGTATTGTTTAAAAAAAAAAAAAAAAATTACAAGCTGAGGGATGAGTCAGAATTACTGACGGTGGTATCTGACAGTATGTTGGAGATGCTGTCCATAGAGCTGAACTTTTACTGAACCCAGATCATTCCTCTAAAAACAAACAGTTGGGTAATCTGGTCATGCATATAAAATTGTAACATTTCAAAGCATTTCTTTAACTTTCGACATTGCGTTTGGTTGAATGCTCTTTTTTTTTCTCACAAAGATCCATTTAAACTTACTGAATGCTACATAGTGAATAGGTTTTCTTGCAAAAGGACCTCTAGAGACTCCAAGAGCAGGATTATTTGAGAGAAGCTAAAATATTAGATATGCCTAGAGCGAACATATAAGACATGCTCAGCTGACCAGTGAAAGAAATGAGTTTTAGAGGTGAGAGAAAAAGAGAAAGACAGAGCGAGAGAAAGAGAGAGGGTTCACTGACCTCTTCCTGCTTTGGACCGTGTGCGAGTGCGCTTGTCATCAGTATCCAAACTCATCTGTCAGAGAGAAATGGAGAGAGTCAAGACTAGAGCGATAGATGGAGGAGAAAGAGAGTAAGACAAGCTAACACATGCACACACACACACACACACACACACACCATACATTCAGGTTAATGAAGTCATGAATAATGTATGAGAAGCAGACTTTCATATTGTAAATACTCACTGAGCACTTTTTCTCTTTTATTTTGCAAACACTAATACAGAAACATAGACAGATCAGCAAAGAGATGGATAGACAAAGAATGACAGACAAATGGATAGACAGACAGAGAACAAGACAGACAGACAGACAGACAGACAGACAGACAGACAGACAGACAGACAGATAGATAGATAGATAGATAGATAGATAGATAGATAGATAGATAGATTGATAGATAGATAGAACAAAAGATAGAAGAAATGACCAAGACAAGACAGACGGATAGACAGACAATAGGTAGATGGATGGATGGAACAACCTTTAAATCTCAGTACATTTTCAGTGTTTTCTCCCTCCTAACCCTTCTGTACCCCTCATCAGCTTATAATTTAGAGGCCCTGAACAATCAATCTGATTGGACGGACACAGCAGAGCATGGCATCTGCCAGAGGAGCCCATTTGCGTTCATGGCCCCATGGCAAGCTCGAGTGGTAATTACAATAGCAATATTAACCGTAGCGACAGAAATAATACAAACACAGGCACTCCAAATCACTGTAATTCCTCCCGCACAGAGTCCCTGATCGCAACACTCGCTGCGCTTTCTGGCACAAAAGGAGCAGGTGTCAATCCTCTCAATCTCGCTCACACACACACACAGACGCAGGGAAGTCTGCTCACTGTAAAGCCATTGGATCTTTTCTGGCAGCACAATGGCGCCATTAGCTTTGATTACTTTACTGCGATTTAAATGGAACGGAATCCTTGAAAATCCACGAAACTCTCTCCTTTTGACCCTCGGCGAGCGCTGCTCACCCCGCTCCCAGCTGCCGCCTTTAATACAGCGCTGGAGCTGGCAAGGGCACACTGCACTTTCACAGAGGAGTTTCTCTTTCACACGCTCCCTCTCTCTTTCTTTTTTATCCCTGCGCACTCTCTCTGGCAGTGCCACTTCCTGTTGATTGCAGACTTTTCAGCACGGGTGGATAATGAGTGTGTTGTGTTCGATTTGAGGGAGTTTGCGTACGGGCGATGAAAGTTGGCTGTGTGTGTATGTGTGTGTATCCGGGCAGACAGGTGCACAGAGAGTCTCTCTTCCTCTCCCAGGGGCGTTTTGATCACAAGCACACGCGCTCTCAAGCAACAAGCTGGCTTTATGCGCGCCGATACTCGCTTCTCACACTCTAAGCTCGACTCGCCGGCCTGAGAGGAAAGTTTTCTCACATTGATGATCAAATAGCCCCCGGGAGACGGCGGACGCAAACACTGAGCGTTGTGTTGTGTGCGGTTCGCCCATCTGCGAGGCTTCTATGCCCTCTCTGTATCTCCGAAACAAGCTTTGTGACCGCTCTGACCCCCAGCAGAAAAGCCAGGGGCAGATGCGTGTCGTTTCATTCTTTTCCACTGTAGCTTCCTCTGGTCTTCCACTGCCGTCCCCTTAGTGTCAACACATGAATCAAACAGGGCCTGTGTGGCTTTCATGTTTGTGTAACCATAGCTACGCATCTCTTTCGAATAGGTGAGCGCTTCAGAGTTTGCATTGCTTTTTTATTTCGAATTCCACCTCATTAAATCTGCATGGAGCGAAGGTGTTTGCAATGAGCAAGACGGTGTCATCTTTCTTTCGTAATATCGTTCAAAGGCCTTTTAATGTTTTCAAACCTGTCCTTCCCTGGCGTTTTTAATTACGACCGTTGGTGGAGAAATTAGTGAGTGATTTTGAGAACTGGGGACGTCAGAAAAATTGGCAGAAAAACGCGAATGCATAAGACAAAGCCAAAATTTTTTTCTACCGCTTGGAGAGTGAGAACATCCGTGCATCCCTTCGGGCCGCGTGCTACATTATTAATTGTGTCCCTCTCTTCACCATACAAGCGGACGGAGTCGCTCCTTCGTGCTCTTCTGACAGCTCTATGTAAATTGCTGGCTGGGGGCAATGACTTCACAAAGAAGGTCACCCCTCCTCCTCTGGTGCGCATAAATGAGGCTTTTATTCATTTTCGCATTTACAAGAAAAGGACGCAACCGGGCCTGGCGTGGCAACCGTCGCTGGAGTGACAGGACTACTGACATCTCCAAAATTACCTGCGGAAAGCATCGGCTAATTAAAGGAGGCTGATACGGTCACCATGGAGATCTGAGCCATCCATCAGGGAAGCGGAGTTAACGCTCTGACTGACAACCGAGAGAGCTTTATGTTTGTGCATGTGTATAAACTCACACTCGCTCGTGTGTTTTCTTTTAAGAGCATGTGGTAGCATGAGAATAAGCTTGGCTCTGATTCCTCTGCACACAGTTGGATGACGCTGATCAGTCGGAGTTTGGTATTATCTAATTGGATGCTCTTAAAAGAGCTGCCTGCAACTGCAACCCTTTAAACATTTCAAATTAGATCAATAAATCAATCGCTTCAGATGAACTCTTTCCATCAGAGTGAAAAAATACATTTATGGGCCCACGGGAGAGAGCGAAGACTCTCTCTCTCTCTCTTCACTCGCTCTTGTTTTCTCTCCCCATCCCAGCACTCCCATTAGAAATCTCTTCCCAATGCAGAAGTGAAAGAGATAGATGGTTGAAAATATGGGCTGTTCCAAATAAAAAGCGTGAAGAAGAAAGAGTGCAAGAGGAGGAAAAGGGATGCATCCACTTAAAGGCAAAATCACACACCTAAGCAGAAAAAGCAAAGGGGGGAGGCGATAGGATGAGAGAGGGAGAGACTTTC
This sequence comes from Spinibarbus caldwelli, assembly GCA_039654775.1. Taxonomy (NCBI): domain Eukaryota; kingdom Metazoa; phylum Chordata; class Actinopteri; order Cypriniformes; family Cyprinidae; genus Spinibarbus; species Spinibarbus caldwelli. The sequence goes on from CM077260.1 coordinate 20,026,589, forward strand.
TTTTATGTTGATGAAAGATAGCAAACAAAAGCAGCTCAAGGACATCCCCGCTTTCAAACCTCTCCAGTTTTCCTAAATAATGCAAGAAAGCTCTAAAAATGAAATTAGGTTGAGCTGAACAGCCCAATTCTTCATAATTACGGGACGCGGGACACTTTAAAATCTCGGCTCATTCAGAGGGGGGTTAGGTTGCTCTGCCAAAACCCATTCTAGGTCAAGCTGGCATGAACTGCGTACATTGCGGTAATACAATGCTGACTTCCTTTCACAGTGTGCTGACAGACAGAACTGATGAATGTCATAAATGTATAACCCTCATTCGCCTCTAATTGTGCCAACTTGGCAGGAAGCCCGAGTTTCTGCGTGATGACTGGCTGGGCGGGGCCTGTGCGACTCACTTTGATTGGTCGGCTCTGCAGTCTGAGAGAGGGCTGGCAGCGGCTGATCTTGTCTCCTCGCGTCCAGCGCTGGTTCAGGAGTTTCCCCCGGTACTCATTTTCTGTTTGAGAGAGAAGGCAATAAGTGAAAATGAAAAAATGAAAATGAGGGGAAAAGACAGTCATGTCAGCATCTGCACTGGCAGTTGGAAGAATTTTGCGGAGCGAGGGCAAAGGAGCGTTTGGTTCGGATGCTGTAACGGACTGATTCAGCAGTGAAACGGCCAGACCATCTCATCACCTGTCCACCTGCATCTGAAACCAGCAGCCTCAGCACAGGAAACACAACCCCCTCCATCCCAACAGTAAGACACTCACTCACAAGTGCACAATCTCACAAACACACACCTGGGTCAATGATATATAGGAGCACCCATGGTAAAGAAAAGGAAGAACCTTTTAAATGCCATTTTTAAGAAAGGTTTAATTTTAATTAGTAAAAATATTTAAAAAATATGATTTTTTTAAATTATGTATAAATACGTACAGTCATATAGTGATATTTTATTTTATATTTCTTTATATATATATATATATATATATATATATATATATATATATATTATTTATATGTATATATTATTTTAAGGATGCTAAAAAAAAAAAAAAAATCTTTTAATTAAGCTTTTTTCCATGTAATGCCCTAACATTTCTGATTTCATGCACCACAAAAATTTCAAAAAGTCTTTTAATTTAGAAAATTAAGAACATGATCATGCTCAGAGATGTATTTAAGTCATTGTATGTACAGTATAAATTGTTTTTAAACTGAATTTTGTATAAATTAATATATACATTTACTAAATAAAATAAAATAAAATACACGAGTGCCCTGTCACTGACCCACATATAGACCGGTAGAAAAAAAAAAAGAAGTGACATTTATCTTTGGGTGTAAATGCATTAACTAATATAATATATTGACAGCACATATATACCACATTTATGTGTTGACTGAAAGGTGCATAATGTCAAATGTGTGAAGTGACAGTTTGACAGGTCATGATGGGGGCTGGGCCTTTTACACATGCGACCTATGCACTTCTAATTAAAGAGAGGCAAGAACTCAAAAAACTCACACTCACACATATGCGCATGCATATGCATGCTAAAACACCCCAGCTGGAAGCTCTGTCAGTCTGCTATTAGAATCAATCACATTTGTGCATTTTTATTGAGCTTTTAGCAGGCAGGAGTGTAAGAGAGGGGAGGGGTCACAGAGACAGGCCCGTGCTGGGGGAGGGAATTTGGTCAGTAAATAATGAATCAACCATAAATCAGATTTTTTCCCTCCTCCTTTCTTTTTTTCATCAGGGTAATAGTCCATCTTTCCATAAACCCGTTCCCCGCCCCCTCCGGCACACACATGATAGACATGCGTGATAGAATGATAAAAGAGTGTCAATAAAATTTGATGCAAAAATATCCCCTCCGCTCAAGCGCTAACATGCTCGTGCCATCAAACGCAGAACGTATTAAAATAATCCTTACATTCATCAATGAGCACGGATCAGCCATTGTTTGTGAAATCTCACAGTTGAGACTCCGGTTCATAACTCACTTTTGTTTAGCCGTCAACAATACCGCAGGCAACAAACTCTGAAAAGTTGCGTGAGAAATCCATCTGAGGATTTCAGCATTCAAAACACACAAAAACCTACGCTAACCTGTCAAGCTTTGCCTTTAAAATGATCAGAGGACACCAGAGAACTTTGTGTTGAATCACAAAGATCTTGAATCTCTCTGTCAAGCATAAAAGCCCATGTAACTTTTTTGTAGTGTTGAGTAAAAATAATTTAAGTGAAAGGTTGTTATATAGTTATGTATAAAGACTAAAATACAAGAAAAAAAAAATCTAAGAATATACAGTATATACAGTATACACACACACACACACACACACACACACACACACACACACACAAACACACACTTGAAATTCACTCAACTCATATCAAAACACTTTCAAAGCTATTGTTTCTTCCATATGCAATTTGTTTGCAGTAGAATCATCATCTGTAAGAATTATTGTTTTCAGTTTTGATATATTGTAGTAAGAGATGACACATCTGCCATTCTCATTTTACCTCTTCTCCTCTCACTTCTGTCCTTTCTTTTCCTTTCATTTCCTCTCTTTACCTTTATCTCAATCTGGTGTTTTCTTCCTTTAAAGCAGGCATCCATCTGTTTCTTATAGGGCACTAAAACTCACCTCGCACTCTCAGAGAGAGAGCCAAAGAGCAGGAGAGTGAAAGAGAGAGTTTGCTGTTAGTAAAAGAGAAGCCTTTAAACATGCCTAGCTTCTGACTCGCTTCCCCCTCTAACATCTGCCCTTCTCTCTTAGCAAGCACAAAATAAACAAAGCAGGCAGATCTGATTTGCCTCCTAAAACTCTGTGCAGCAGCAATAACCCAGAAAAAGACAGGCAGGATGCCAGTCATCAGAGTTAGAAAGCTGTAGGGCATTGTCAGTAAAAGCATTTCCAATGCCCCTTACACACACACACTCCCACGCCGGCACGGAGCAAAACGCTTATTTATCAACTTTCAGCCCTCTTCTAAAAAGTGACTACAACAGCACTACTGTGCATCCTTCCCCCCAACGCTCTCTCGCTTTTTCCCATTCTACAAATTTCAAGCCAAATAAACAGAACTGCGAGGTGCAAAGGGCTCTTTAAAATCTCACCATAAAAGCGGGCCATATAGCCGACTCCACACTTTCCGGGCCCTCTGAAATGGCACAGTCCCCATAATCCACCCTCGTGGCTCTCAATAACCTTGATGGCTCAGGTGCCACTTATTCTAAAGCGAGACGGAACATTAATAAACTAAACAGTTCATAATTTACAGATGGGCTGGAGAGACTATTATGCGATTGGGTTCTGTGGATGTTCACTTTAAAGTATTACACTACAGGAGGAACAAGAGATTAATAAATGATCTGTGATAGTTCTGCTAATGCGAGACAGTCAAAGGAGACAGAGATGAGTGTAAACAAATCAAGAAAATCATGTCATGCAGCTGAAATCCATCATAGTAATGCAGAGTTGTTTGAGACAGACATAAATCCATAGTTTAGATTAAACAGGGATGGATGCCTTCACGGTAATCCACGGGTGACACATCTGCACTCTCTGCTCCAGTTAAGCAGATTTAACTTCAACTTTGTGATTAGAGAACAAACAGAAAGCTCTTAACAAGAGCAAAGGTGAACGTATAACGTTAGCCTGCGAGATGCACCCAAACCTAATTATTATAAAAACAACAATACCATCAAAATATATTTAACGTTAACGGTGGATTGTAGTTTTCTTTCCGGGAGATAAAAAAAATCGACTTGTGCCTGAAAGTCAGCAGCGAGTAATAAAATTAGACTCTCCCTCATGTCAAAACGAGTCAAAGTGCCTTTGAGAGCTACGGGCACTCTTTTTTTCTTTATGACGCACCACGGAAAACACCATGACAACCACGAGCAGCAGAAAGAGGCCCACTCAGAGAGTGACTCTGCGTTAAAGGAGCAATGGCAGAATTTGCCTTTGTCTGAGTTTCTTAAATAGACAGAAATGCTCTCAAGGTTACGGACAAGTAAAGAGGTTAACTATCAATGTACTTTAAAGCTTATGCTCAGGAGTGCTTCAAGTACTGTTTGGAAATAACTGTTCAAAAGTGCTGCCTTGACGCAGAAATAGTTGATTCATTCTGGGTACTGATTGAAAATTGATTCATTCAGATTAATTCAATGCATCTGTTTGTATGTTACATAGTTATGCCAGTAGATGGCAGCAAGCTTTTTGCATATCTTTTGTGTTCAGCGAGTGCGTCATTGAATCATTCACTCAACAGATTCTTGTTTTTAAAATCCGTCTTATTTTTATCATCATAAAATATCATATTAGAATTATCATATTATTTGAATGTATTAGCTATCATAATCATAAACACACTGGTTTGTAGAACAAAAGGTTTCACCAGACATCGTTATTCTTTTAGTTATTAAGCAGCTTATAAATCAAAAGTCTCAAACATTCAAAGAAAATAGCTCAAATAGAAAATACTTCCACATTGCAAAATAAGATGGTCAGCCATGTTTAGAGGCAAATTTCAGTTACAAAAATCAGTTATGCGCAGAGTGAAAGTACCAAATGCAAAACAAACTTTAAACCAAACTTTAAATTAAAAAAAATAAAAATAAAATAAAATTATAAATCAGCAAATTCTTTTTTTTCCCTCTCAAAACAACAAACTTTAAAAGAGTGAAATCAGTTACTTCATGTAGCTAGTTGTTTAATCATTATAATAAGAAAAGAAAAGAAAAGAAAAGAAAAGAAAAGAAAAGAAAAGATAAAGAAAAGAAAAACTTTAGTGAGGTAGGGCCTACACGTGAATGAAGGAGAACGATTCTTAAAAGATTTGCTCAAAACACCGAACGAAGCAGCACTGAGTAAACAAACAATGGCGCGCTTGTCGCGCAAGACTCAAACAGCATAAACATGCATTCTAAATCACCGACCAATTCAACTGCACGCAATTCAGTGTTTCAAGGCTTAAAGGCTGCTCTAAATGGCACCTTTCTTCACTAATGATAGGGGCGACCCTGACCCTCGGCCTTGGTGGCGTGGCTTTCTGCTGTGCTCTGAATGAGAAGAGCGCAATTTGGCCCAGCTGCTCCATTCCACATGTTTATTACTCTCTCCTCTCCGGAAAACCCGCGGCACCTGCTGCAGCACTACATCTTTATGTTTTCCCACTTTTATATCACTTTGTTTTTCTGTACAATGGACTGAGCGATAAACAAGCGCCTATTTCGAGCGTTTAGAGTCTTTGGACAACCAAAATGAGCACTGACGTTGGTATACTGCAAACAGCCCTGCTTGAATATGATAGGAATTAATCCGCGGATAAGATTAAACGGCGATCTGTGAAGACCTAGATTTCATGATTCGGGTGAAAAGAGCTGCATGCACCAGATGATCCGCTCTAGTCTCATTTATTTATAAGACTGAGCACATTGTTCGGTTATATATTAACGTGGCTGACAGAAATAATTGGGAAAACTTGCAAGGATTCCCCCCACCGCACAGATAGCAGCATCTCCTTTTATTAAACTCTGGAGGTTCCTGACGACTGCGCAATTCTGCGCAATTTCCGCAAACAGATAGATAGGATCTTGTGAAAGTTATTACTAAAACCAGTTACTAGGCGAGCGAGATCAAATAAACGACTCCATGAATCAATGTTGCGCTCAGGTGACCTTCATACAGTGCTGAATATCGTGACAAGTGGATGTCGCTAAAATGCAGTAGGCTAGTCCAAAACAATATTAGCTGGAGTATTTGTCAGTAAATATAGTAGGAGAGACAGCGTGTTCGCTATATTTCTCAAACTTTCATACATACTTTGATACAGTTTACGAACGGGGGGAGAAAAAAAACCCTCAGGGTGTACCACTAACAGAAAACAAGGGCATTTTAAATACTGTGCATGCATTTATTGCGGTGGTAATCAAATGTACTTGTTAAATAATCATTATGCATCACACCCCACTCTCATTTCATTATAAACATGTTAATTCACAGTGGAAAACGTTTTAATTAAAATCAGCAAATTAAATTGAAAACAAATATAGAAAAATATAAAACTGACAATATAGCGTGATAGTCATTCTCAAAACTAAGACTTATTTAATCTATATGTGTCATATGCAATCTTTCAGGTTCAGTAGAATGTTACAAGCCTCCAAGTTTGCTTTGCCATGTTATTTATTTTTATTTTTTCATCAAATGTATATCAAATTAAACAACAGAACTTGCTGATTCAGATAATACCTGACATCCCTGTCATAAACACACACACACACACACACACACACGCGCGCGCGCGCGAATTATAAACCAGAGATGAAATGTAAGTATTTTTGGTCCTGTAACTCCTTTATATTTTGCATAGAGACTTACAGCTTCTATCATCACCTCATGAGGGTGGTGCTTGTGAATGATGGAGGTTTCACCCCTGTAGCTCATTTGTAATTGGTTAAACTGATGGTGTTACACCTCACCCTGTGTTACAGCACTCCCCGCTCTCCTCTACAGCACTGATCTGATCTGGAAGTGCTGGCTGTCAGGCTGTCATAGAGCCAGAAGCCTCAGACTGTGAGAAGTTAGTCACACACTCAAAGCTCACTAACTCCAGTTACTTTTCTCATGCTATGAGGCTTCTGGCTCTACAACGACCAGATATTTTTTCTTAAAAAAATAATAAAATAAATAAACTGTACAATAATAAACTATATATATATATATATATATATATATATATATATATGTTTACACAGTATAGTCTAGGTCCACTGTGATTACATGATCACATAACTGACTCTCAGATGAAACACGTTCACTTCGTCCACCATCTTGGTTGCAGGTGCTTTGATATTATACTTCATACAATAGTGAATGTCTAACACATTAGCCCCGGAATACTGAGCAATATGAGACACAGACGCACTAATCACTCATTAGAAATGAACAGGGGCGGGGGATGGATGCAGAGGATGGGCGTTATTGCTTCAACTCTCATGACTTTTCTTCTGCGCATCTCACCAGGGGCGGTTGACATTTAAAGAGAGCATCTCTCCACTCTGTTTTCTGCTGCAGAAAATCAAATGGCCACCCCTCCTTCTTCTTCTTCTTCTTCTTCCACGCCATTCGTGCACTCGGCCGGGAGTCCTGCACTACGCCCATTGTTCGACCTTAATTACACTGAGCCATATGGAAGCAACTCCGTATGTGTGCCAAAAAGATGGAGATAATACATGACAGTAAGCACTTACAGTGCCATCACTCCGAGCCCAGGCGAACGGATAAATTATAAACACACAAGCACATATACGCTCATAAAGCTCAAAACGCGATGAAGTGGATTGAGAGATGAACAGTTTTGACTAACGCACGCCGCGCGCATTTATCAGCATTTATGCGCGAGAGTAAGCAGGCGGCTGAGAAATATTGACACGGCATTCCCGATTCATCTCTAGGATCAAACGCACGCAGGATTTCTGTGGCAAAGTGAGAAAACAAATAGGCATCGCTGCGTTCGTACGAGAGCGCCATAGCTGACTGTTTCTCCATCACTTTTTCCATGTCAACTCCACACACTCTCCGCTGGAGCTTCTTCTAGCAGGGAAGAGTGGACTCACACTCACACTATCCTCTCCGAAACAGACCCGCTTGTACCCGCAAACATCTTACTTCAAAGGTTATAAAATCAATCATCGATCATACAAGTGCGATAAGGATTATATATGAAATAAAGCGGCATCCTTCAACGCAAAAGCCATTAACCTTGATCTGTAGGGCATCTCGGAATGGGATGATCTAGATATTTAGTCTGCATCCTTGCTTAGCAAATGATATAATAACACAGCGGGAAACATTTAGAATATCCTCTAACAACTCAACCCTTGACTCTAAACCTAGCTACAAATCTCAAAGATACTCTTGAGAGATTTTTTTTGGTAAAGAACCAAAACTATTTATATTTGATAAATAAAAATCATGACCATGATTACCTGAGTGAAAAAAAATAATAATCCCGAAAGCTTCTCCGCCAGACGCTTCTCTCGTCTTCGTCGTTTATTCAGTAAGCTGCGAGACAGTTTGGGGTAAAATATCCCATTTATAGATTTTTCTAAAAGAAAACTAAACTCTACTTCTTCAGTAGTATCCCGATAGATTCAGTGACAGCGGGGAAGAGGATCGGCGCTTCCTGGTGCTGCTACGGACGAGCGAGGATCCAGAACGGGGCGGAATGAACGCTACTTGTTTGTAAGCAAAAACATGGCTTCATTTGCCTTTGTCAGCGAGAAAACGTAATATTGACTTACCTTTCCCTCATGAGCCATTGTCCCCCACCTCCTCCCTCCGCCCTTTGCCATGACATCACGAAAGCTGTAGTAAAACCTACAACATCGATGGGCTGGGCTTTGAATATCCCCCCGCAATAACTCAGCGGGCATGTGTACAGCCATGCACACTCTATTTCATACTCTGTGTTTCTCAGTGCGCGCGCGCGCGCACACACGCACACGCACACACACACACACACACACACAAACACACGATCGCTCCCACTCTCTAACACCCACACCCACGCACCTACTACAAGGGATTTATACAAGTTCTCCTTTGTGCCAGAAACAAGATAATCACAAACGTTCTTCAGTGGCTCAGAAAAGATCCATCTTATTATCCAAGACCATGTTGGCTATATATGGTTCTTGAGTTGTTTATATGGTTGTTTAGAGATTAAAAGCATTTTGGATATACAGTATCGGTTATTCGGATCAGTACATTGGCTTCTAAATCCCTCGAAGCACCAGTAGATGGTTTTCAAAAGAACTAGAGAATGAAAAAGTTCTTAAAACGGTTCTTCTATTGCTTTATTTTTTGAGAGTGACAGATAAACGCTGGTGGATAACTAATAGAGCAAATGCGTGTTTCAGATATCATAGTTCAGAGTGCACGTCGGGTCTCTGTTACTTTAAATTCTAATAGCGTAAGCTGCTTATTTTCCACCCAGTGATTAATCTTTAATATTGCACAAAAGCATGCATATGTCGCCGGTGTTATCTGAACCCTCCCTCCTGACTCTTTCCGAATGGTACTATCCAGTGATTCACACACTTTTCATAGGCAATGCTTCACTGGTAAAGTTAGCGTAATATATTATGATTAGACTGCTGGCATTAGGGTGCATGGATTAAGATTTTTTTTTTTTTTTACAATCATCTGCATTGATAATATATATATATATATATATATATATATATATATATATATATATATATATACACATGCACACGCGTTTTACAACTGTGTTGCCAAAAGAGTGAAAGGCAACAAATAAAAGGATTTCAACACCGTACTGTCTTCTTCACTCAAAACAGACGAATGTAACTTGGAATGACTCCTAAATGTTGCACACACCGCTGTTGTGCTTTGTTGTTTTGTAACCATTAGTGAAAATGACAACCATTCATTACAAGCCATTTGAGAATATTCTCCACAAATGCCACTCTTTATCTGCTGTCTCCATGCTGCACACGGGGGGAATTTTCAAAAAGCCAACCTTCGCCTTTCAGAAATTCTATTAAGTTCTTATCTCTTAGCGGCAGGCTCTTTTTTTGCTGTCCCATTGTTATGCATTGGAGCTGAAATCAATCACGAAGTGTCCACGCTGCATCAATATGATTTGAGTTGCCTCACTAACCGAGACACAATCCAATAAACAAAAGACAGAATAGAAACCATACACACCTAAAAAAATAAGTTACACTCCCCTGCCACAAGTACTCAGAATGAGATTCACAGGAGCGAGAATGATTGTTTCTTCAGTATCTCACTGAGAACTTTGAAAATAAATGGTAAGGGTAAACAGAGGGAGCACAAGTACAGAATTTGCGCTCGGCTGGGCTTCAGGACCCCAGACAGCGCTTTGGCCCAGTACCATGGACAGCGACCCGCAGGAAAATCACACCCGTCTGCCGTCCTCCGCGAGACTTCCGTCAGTTGTGATGCGTTTCAACAGAAATGTTGAAAAGATGAACAATATAGCCTAACATGATCTGAGTTATGGTGAAATTACACGGAACTTTCAACAGGGTCGATATTTTAAAGGGAATTCTGTCAGCAGTTTCGGGGAGGAATATGGCGAGGCTCCTCGACTCGCGCAACCAAAAATCTCTAACAAAAAGTAATCAAAAAGTTAATTATCTAATTTTTTTATTTTAATATACTAACATGCAAAATTAAATAATAATAACAATAGGTTAAAAAAGGTCCGATAGGGATCTTGACCGAAAGCGATCAAACGGCGTACTGTTGCTAAGATTAACACGACAGACCAACCCAACTTGTTTTCGTGAGGGTCTTTTTAAAGTGTACTCTGACTATCTGGCAACTTAAATGCAAAGATGCATGTGCAAAAATATTTTCATCATCATGCAGCATCTTTCTTTGCATTCATTTAACTTGACACAATCATTTATGTCACTTTATTTTCAGTTTTAAGAACTTAGCTAATTACTTTTCGTTAATAGGCTAATTCCATTTACAGTGGTGGGAAAAGTTAGGCTACTCTATCGTTGAAGGTTGAAACGTTGACATAAATTTTATTTACAAATTTAAGGCAATTAAGCTGAACTTTTTGAATTAAGTAGTTTGATTTGTTTACACTAGTGTATCATCAGAGTGTTTATAACAAAACCACAGATGGAAAAACAGCCTACTTCATGTAGCTGTCAATATCAAATCCTCAGCTGTTATAACTGTACAATCGCGTTGCAACTCCAATGAAAACAATAGGCTACGCGTTCTTTACCGCTGTCTCTCAGGAGCACATTTAGAATATAGTGGCTGTATAAATACTGCATAAGGGAGTCAGCTGAGAGAGCGGGCCGCAGGGGCCCCAAACTCCGCGAATGGCCTTGACAGATGGAACAAGCTGACAGACAACAACAGAAAGAAAGTTTGAATGCGCCTCTGGGCTGGCATTGTGTCCGTCACGGTCCCCTGGGAAACAAACCGCCCTTTGTCTCAACACTTCAACAGCTCTGAAGTTTAGAAAAGGTCTAGACGAGGTTTCAAAGTTATGATTTGTATCGATGTGCTATATATAGACCTCAATAGGACAAGCTTTCAACACCTGCCTAAAGCGACAGAAGAGGGCATGCTGAACTATAAAGCCTCACAATAGCGAGAACAGCAATACGAAATCTGATATGCATCCCATTACACACTATACTACACTATTACGGTCTCAAGTCTGCTTAAATAGATGCGAATGTTACATAAATAATTGCACAAATATATTTTGCTATCGGTTCATATATAAATAATACAATAAAACAAATGCTCATACACTACCAAATCTCACATGGGAGCAGTAACAGCAGGTAAGACAACTTTTTAGACACCTGTTAATTAAACAATGTTCATCGTTTACATTTAAGCTAGTCAAACAGGAGACAGCGAAGGGTGACCGACCTAAAAAAGTCCCACACAGCTTCATGGTTGCGGCTCCGAGTTTCCCATAAGCGAGTCCTGAGAAAGTAAACTTGAGTGGAAAAGTTGAGGACAAAATTACTACAACTTCTCTTTGAAAGGAGCGAAGGAGGGGTGCCGGCTGACGTCAGTATCCAGCCCAGCCAATCAGAGACCAGCGTGTGGGTAATCGTATCCTACCGCCGCAAAACTCTCAGCCAATCAAAACAACTGTCTTCAGTTCTCAACAACAAAGCCTGTAGAATGCCAACAGAAGGGACTACCGGCAGCTGTGCGCTTTCAGATGAGGAAGTGTCCCAACAATGCTGAGGGAGAAAATCATGCAGACCAAACTGTATCAGACATTAGAATAGTTTTTATAAATCTGACTAAGAATATTATTTAACCACATATATTCTAAATTGCATTTTATTCTAATGTTTACATCTACATTTCTTAGTGATCACTTATTTAAATATTTAAATCAGTTAAATAAGTTAACGTAAAAATGTTAAAAGTTCCTTATAATTAGGCTATCTATTAAGGAAAGGAAAAATGTGTGTCATAAACACACATACATACACTCACTCACTCACTCACTCACTCACTCACTCACACTCAGACATACCAAATGTCTCCCTCACAACATTAATAGTTTTTAAGCTTTCTTCCTTCATCCTCTGGTGATGACATTTAATCTGGCATTTAACAATAAAAAAAAATTAACAATTACTCAACGAACCCATCTAGTTATGTTTTATAAAAGAACAGTATTATTCAAGAAATTGCACATAACGGTACAAGAAATAAACCATGAATTCAGAAATTTGAAACAAGCAGTAAGGCTTTTATGATTGATTTCTTTTAAAACCGCCTTTTTTGTTATATGAAAGTCAAACACACACACACACACACACACACACACACACACACACACACACACACAATAAACATAAAATATGTTTTACAAGTCTCAAACCAACACTTTCCAACAATGAAAGTTCATCACAAAACTATAGTTATCATGAAAATAAAATAAAATATCAAAATGATGACTTAGTTGTTGCATTATTTCCATCACAATGAATAACTATGCTTAATAAAGCTTAAGGAGATGACAGCGACAATGCAAAAGCTTGAGATCAAATATGACATATGCGATTAAAATCAATAAATAGTAAATATGTAAATAACAGTAAATAAGGTCAACAAAATACTATAAATATTACATACAGTCATATAAAACAATACAATTTTATTTATAAAAGAAAACATTTACATTTTTGTGTATTTAGAATACATACAATATTACAATTAGCTTTATTTTAAAATACATAAATACATTTTAATAAATACATTTTTTCCATCACATAATGATATTAAACACAATAAAACATTTAACGTGCTGAAAATGACACTGGTATAAACGACTGACTTTCACAAAAACAAAACAAAACAAAACAAAAACAAAAGCAAAGACAATTCTCCTGCATGTTAGGACCTTGTTATCAGACAAATGAAATAAAAAGTGTAATTTAAATTCACAAGACCAAAAGTGCCTGCAGAAACACCCACATGCATGAGCCGTTTAGAAAAAGCAGTCTCTGTGTGGCCCAGTTCTCTTTGAATTTCTCTCTGAGACTGAATTTCATCTTTATGGGGCATTAAGAGCAAGTAAACCTATGTGTTAGTTCACAGTCATGTTTTAAACTGCAACAAAACTGTGGGAAACAGCAAACAGCCCGAGAGCGAGGATTATCTGTTTTTCAATGTAATTACGACTCCTCCTCTGGGGCGAAATTTCTCCCTTCCCAGTCCGCTCACTTGTTTCTTGCACTCTGTTACATCATTAACACATACCTCTCCTTCAACCTCTTTCAAATGTGAAGCACCCACTCACCCAAAACAAACAAAGTCCAAGAAATCAACGTCTGAATTGAGCGAGAGGGAAATGAGCAGCGTAAGTGAAGGGTGTGGAAGTCCCCCAGTGGGTTTGGCAGGGTCTGGGCTCTCCTTTAGCAGATGGCTCCTCTGATAATCGTGTCCTCTCTAGGCCCATCTCCATGCCCCAACTCCGCGTTGCCATGGCGAGGGGGCCGGCAGAGAACATGTAATGCATTTGCTGCTTATTAAATTTGCCTTCTGACAAAGAGAGGCTCTCACTTAAAAATGAGAGCAGGCCCGAGCAGAGAAGAGCAGGCCCGATTCTCTTTATCACAGACTACCAGACGCCCTGCTGTATTCTTCCACTACGGCATACACTCATTGACCTATTAACTTCACGGCTGCCTCCTCCCCCCTCGCTTATGAAGGACTACACGACCCCCCCTTCGGTCTTCTGCGCACTGTGACCCCCCCGACCTGTCGACATCATTGCTGCGCATGAGAGAGAGCTGGAGAGGCCACCGCTGAACCGTGATGTGCCCTACAGCTGTCTGCGGCTGCACAAAGAGAAACGAGAAAGAAAAGAAAGAAGTGAACGTATGCACAAACGGCCTGGAAAGTGCACGAGTATGAGCGAGCGATGAGGAGTGAGACGTGAAAAGCAGGGCTGTACAGATGACTCAGAGTTGCCGAGGCTGAGAACGGGAAATAATGCTGATTAACTGCAGGCTGAGGAGCGTGACGCTGAACGTGTGGATACACTGAGGGGAAGGGAAGTGAGTGTATGGATCAATTAAAGTATGCTAACGTCTGCTGCTGAACACATTTTAAACAAGCCAATATAAATTCACCAAACATTTTAAACAAGCCCATATAAATTCACCACATATTTTAAACAAGCCCATATAAATTCAGCACATATTTTAAACAAGCCCATATACTGAATTTGATGCTACTACATTTTTTTTAATGTGATTTTTAATCATTCAAAGGGAAATTAAAAACTTTTTTTATAAAACTGGTTCAGACTCTAAATTTCTGATTTATGCAAGTAAAATGAATGAATGAATGAATGAATGAATGAAGCTGATTCCAATTAATAAATTGTAATAAATAATACAAAAATATTAAATAATAATAATAACAATTAAACATGAAAATAATATTAACTCATTCAATTACTTATTGAAAATTTGTTGTTGTTGCTGACTTTTAATAAAAGCCTATCAGAGTGATTTTACCACAGTAAAAGCCTCTTACCCATGGGTAAAATAAAAACACCAGTGTTATTTTAGTGTTATTGATATACTATTATACTCTTTATTAATATTTAAATTAGATTTTTATATTTTCTGTTTTCATTTTAATTTTTGTTAAAGTTTTAGTAGTTTTGTTTTTGTCATTTTTATTTATTTATTTTTAAATGTGTCAATATATAGTTTTTTTTAATTAAGTTTTAGTTGATTTAGTAGTAATTTTAGTACTTCAACTTAAACTAAACAAAAATGAGAAATGTCGCTTTAGCAACTAGCTCAAATAAAACCTGTTAACTTTTTGTATTTTATTTTATTTCAGCTAATGTTTGTTTTATTTCAAGTAATGAAAGTAATGTTTTCATGGTTTTAGTTTTAGTTAATGATAAGAACCCTGGGTAATATACAGACACTTGCTTTCATAGATATCAACCATTGTCAACCATAGTTTTTCTGTTACGTGCTATATTCTCTATCATCATCTTTTGTTTTGTTAGTTTGATTTTAGTTTCAATTCCAAGATCATCATTATTGCTATTCATTCCTTAGTTATTTACACTATTTAGTATATCATTATTCAATGATTCTTACAGGGCAAAAAAAAAAAAAAAAAAAAAAAGCTTTGCAGACTCCTTCCCCCTTTGTATGCAAATCCATTTATGCTCGAAAAACAAGTTTGCTCTTTGTTTAAGTTCCATGTCCATCATTGTCTATTCATGTTCCCCAAAATATTTACAGAGTAAAAATGACTTTTTTTTAGCCCCAAGCTTTGCAGACTCACCCCTCCTTCGTACACACATTCATTCCCACTCACAAAACCTAGTGTGGTCTGGGTGCCAGCCTACATGATCGTCATACCCGATCTCACAGAAGTGGGTTTGGTACCCCAGCGCCACTCAGAGAAGGGTCAGAGGTGCCGGAGGGCACAGAGCCACAGTCTGTCTGCCTCCCTCCTCCCTTTCCCCCTCTCTCTCACTCTCTTGCTAGGACATGTCCTGCCCCGTCACCCCCAAAACCACTCTCCCTCTCTCCCTCCCTCGCTCGCCCCTCCTTTCCCCCCTGTCCGCAGCATGCCGAATGGCTGGGTGATGAGTAAACACAGACAGAGCTCCGCAAGCACGGCCCGGCTTGCTGCCTCATTACAATCACAAAGAGCTGCCACACTTTTGGGTGGAGCCTGTGGCCACGGGAGGCTCTGGGGCCTTTAAGTGAGTGGCATACTTAATAGGCTTTGTGTAGGAGAAGAAAAGAGAGTGAAAGGGGAGAGAAAGAGAGCAGGCCCAGCTGTCACAGCACACTAGATATCAGTCTGCCACAGAAGCACTCTTCCACATTTTACCCCTCCTTTTTTTCTTTTGCTGAGGTAAGGTTTTAGACGCACAGGAAACCGAGCGTCTGAGGGAAAAAAAAGAAAAGACAGGAACACATATGTGTTCCCTCACACACACATACACACACACACACGCACGCACGCACACACACTAAAGGGCTGTGTGGGCAGTAAATGAATCAAATAATACGTTCCTTGCTGAATGTTCTACATTTTGTTACGTTACACATCAGAGACTGAACTCTCTGGCAGAAAATGCTGAACAAAACATCTTCCAGAAGACCAACTTTCTCATTCAGTCACAACTATAAATGAGTAAAACAGCTTTAAAAACTCAAAAGTACAGTTTTGTATTCAGAGACATCAATCTTTGGATACAAGACTTCAAATCAAATCAAAGTTTCTGAAAGTGAGTAGCTGACATGATATCCTTTTGGGAAGTTGACATGTTTTAATGCAAAATAAGTTAAATTTTAGAATTAAAAAATATATGTAATATTTGTAAAAAAAAAAAAAAAAAAAATCTATCTAATTTATATTTTATTGTATTTTATTTTATTTAATTTTCTTTGTTGATTATTTATTATTTTTAAGTTGAATATTCTTTTTGATTCATGGAGAGCAAGAATGTCACTAAAGTTAAACTTAATTTTGTTTAACCATATATATATATAGTATCTATCTATCTATCTATCTATCTATCTATCTATCTATCTATCTATCTATCTATCTATCTATCTATCTATCTATCTATCCTTCCATCTGTCTGTCTGTCTGTCTCTGTCATCTATCAAGTCATCAAAAATTGCCTAATAAAGTATGTAAAAAAAAAAAAAATTATATATATATATATATATATATATATATATAGCCAAAAAATATTCACATTGAAACAAGGATCATGTTACATATTCATTTTTATTATTAAATTGACAGACACTGAGACAGAGTAAAGCCATATTTAGGTGTACATATGCTGGGACACAATAGTCTATGCTTGCGAGCTGCTGCACAAAGCAGGTGGTGAAACCCAGAAATGTGTGCTGTTGTTTGTATAATCTGTGTGATTGTGGTGGGCTGCTGCTAAGCCCTGCTAAATCAGCTTAGCACATGTCCTGCCGTGGAGGAGGCTTGTTTTAAAGATCCCCCTCCTGAACCAGCCGTCCTTTAGGAGCGCAAGAGAGGAGGCCAGACACTGAATCAAAGATTATTCTCTGTGGATGACACTCCCCACATCTCACAGGACTCCCAAGATGAACATACGGCCAGACACATAACACACACAAATTAGGCATATGTGTGTGAGTGTGTGTGTTTTTGTGTACATACATGTAATTATAAAGAAAAAGACAACTATTTAGGCATATATAGAGTGATTTAGTCAGATTTTTTAGTCATCTTTTTAAGTAAAGTTCTGTTTAAGTAAAATTACTTCCATAATTTACATGATATTTCGTAATTATTATTATTTGTTAGATCTTATTTTACAGTTGTAGTTGATCTTTGAGATTTATAAAGAGCAATAATGCCATTAAAGTCACAGAACTTCAGACTTAGGATCACCTAATTTTTTTCTTAATTAAATCTATTTAATACAACTGTATTAATATTATACAGTATATTTAATAATTATTTTTAATGGTTTAATACTTTTCTTTTGTTGTTTTGTTATTCAACAAAACAGTCTACTCTTAAGTTTTTATTTTTTTTTATTTAAAATTACATTTACATAATTGTTTATATTTTTATTTTATTTTGCAATTTTATTTTATTGTTTTTATTTTAATAATTTTCTTTGTTGATTATTTATTATTTTAAGTTGGATATTCTTTATGATTCACGTAGAGCAGTGGTTCCCAAACCTGTCCTGGAGGCCCTGCCCTGCACCTTTTGTATGTCTCCCTTATCTAACACACCTGATTCCACTCATCAGCTCGTTAGTAGAAACTGCAAGAACTAAATTGGGTGTGTCTAATTAGGGAGACATACAAAATGTGCAGGGCAGGGGGTCCTCCAGGACAGGTTTGGGAACCACTGACGTAGAGAAAGAATGTCACTAAATTCTTTGAACTTAAGCCTTAAAATGACTTAATTTTGTTTTAAAATAACAATAATATAACTCATATATACAGGTGCATCTCAATAAATTAGAATGTCATGGAAAAGTTCATTTATTTCAGTAATTCAACTCAAATTGTGAAAATCGTGTATTAAATAAATTCAGTGCACACAGACTGAAGTCTGTGTCTTTGGTTCTTTTAATTATGATGATTTTGGCTCACATTTAACAAAAACCCACCAATTCACTATCTCAAAAAATTAGAATATGGTGACATGCCAATCAGCTAATCAACTCAAAACACCTGCAAAGGTTTCCTGAGCCTTCAAAATGGTCTTTCAGTTTGGTTCACTAGGCTACACAATCATGGGGAAGACTGCTGATCTGACAGTTGTCCAGAAGACAATCATTGACACCCTTCACAAGGAGGGTAAGCCACAAACATTCATTGCCAAAGAAGCTGGCTGTTCACAGAGTGCTGTATCCAAGCATGTTAACAGAAAGTTGAGTGGAAGGAAAAAGTGTGGAAGAAAAAGATGCACAACCAACAGAGAGAACCGCAGCCTTATGAGGATTGTCAAGCAAAATCGATTCAAGAATTTGGGTGAACTTCACAAGGAATGGACTGAGGCTGGGGTCAAGGCATCAAGAGCCACCACACACAGACGTGTAAAGGAATTTGGCTACAGTTGTTGTATTCCTCTTGTTAAGCCACTCCTGAACCACAGATAACATCAGAGGCGTCTTACCTGGGCTAAGGAGAAGAAGAACTGGACTGTTGCCCAGTGGCCCAAAGTCCTCTTTTCAGATGAGAGCAAGTTTTGTATTTCATTTGGAAACCAAGGTCCTAGAGTCTGGAGGAAGGGTGGAGAAGCTCATAGCCCAAGTTGCTTGAAGTCCAGTGTTAAGTTTCCACAGTCTGTGATGATTTGGGGTGCAATGACATCTGCTGGTGTTGGTCCATTGTGTTTTTTGAAAACCAAAGTCACTGCACCCGTTTACTAAGAAATTTTGGAGCACTTCATGCTTCCTTCTGCTGTCCAGCTTTTTAAAGATGCTGATTTCATTTTCCAGCAGGATTTGGCACCTGCCCACACTGCCAAAAGCTCCAAAAGTTGGTTAAATGAGCATGGTGTTGGTGTGCTTGACTGGCCAGCAAACTCACCAGACCTGAACCCCATAGAGAATCTATGGGGTATTGTCAAGAGGAAAATGAGAAACAAGAGACCAAAAATGCAGATGAGCTGAAGGCTACTGTCAAAGAAACCTGGGCTTCCATACCACCTCAGCAGTGCCACAAACTGATCACCTCCATGCCACGCCGAATTGAGGCAGTAATTAAAGCAAAAGGAGCCCCTACCAAGTATTGAGTACATATACAGTAAATGAACATACTTTCCAGAAGGCCAACAATTCACTAAAAATGTTTTTTTTATTGGTCTTATGAAGTATTCTAATTTGTTGAGATAGTGAATTGGTGGGTTTTTGTTAAATGTGAGCCAAAATCATCACAATTAAAATAACCAAAGACTTAAACTACTTCAGTCTGTGTGCATTGAATTTATTTAATACACGAGTTTCACAATTTGAGTTGAATTACTGAAATAAATGAACTTTTCCACGGCATTCTAATTTATTCAGATGCACCTGTATATACATATATACATATATACATATATATATATATATATATATATATATATATATATGTATATACATATATACATATATACATATATACATATATATATATATATATATATATATATATATATATGTGTGTGTGTGTGTGTGTGTGTGTGTGTGTATAAAATTGTTTATATTTATTTACTTTATTTTACAATTTATATTTTGTTGTATACCTTGAGGAGCAAAAATGAAGCTTTATTTATTAAAAATAAAGTAATTTAATTTTATTTATTAATACTATTAAGTTTTTTGTTGTTACTCAAGTGTAGATTATTGTACCATTTTTTTTATAAAAAAAGATTTAATGAATTTAACAATATATTGTAAAAATATATAAATATATTTGTATTTTTAGTTGTATTTTATTTTACTTATTTTACTTTGTATTTTTCACTTTTAAATTTACATTTTTATTACCCATATTGTGCAATTTCTCATATAAGCCACAATGGACGTAAAGTAAAATTTTTGTGTCATGCCCATGAATCACAGTAAATTGAAATTGCAAGAGATTTGAGAGGTTGTAAAAACCCTTCTAAAATTGTAAAGTTATAAATCCCCTTCAACACAACTCACTCAGCATCACCAGGACCCCTAAACCCCCACCTCTCCACCTCTCCACCGCCTCCTTCCGCCGCACTCCAGACAGAACAGAGGAAGAATTAAGACAAGTGTGAGTGAAAGTGTGAATGAAAGGGGGACACCTGGAGCAGGACCCTGTAGTGCTCTACACTGAGGGGTATTGTAGACTAATAACAGGGCCGGAGTATGCATGCGTGAGTGTGTGGTTGCCCTGGTAACAGGACTCAGCTGATTGTAGGGTTATAGGGTGCGGAGGGGGTGCTTGTTTGGAAAGCATCTGTATGCAAATGTCATTATGGTATAGAGATGTTTGGAGAGGCCACGGGGAGAAGAAAGAGGGGGGTAGAGAGAGACGAATGGACTGACGGATGGATGTGTAGTATCTACAGAAACACTCCGACGGACGCTGCTGGTTGCAATCTAAATCCATCAAGAAAATAAGACACTTCACTTAAAAGGCCTCATACGGCATCATATTAGCAGACTTCTGAAAAGATTCTGTAACAATATACGATCATAATGAACCTGCATTATAAAACATCATTTATCTTTTAGACACTGCCTCATAAAAAGAGATACTGAAACATTGTTAACTTTATATTAGATTAGGTATAATGCCATAAACTCCTGAAATGAAATATATTTCGCATTTTGCTCTGTGACACATTCGCTTGATTTGATTTCCTACAACTACTAAAACCGAATAGGCCTCATTTATGAATTGGGATGGGTTGGAAACCAAGAACCAGTTCCATTTTTTTTTAACTTGCACCACTTATTCAGTGACAATGCAACACTGATACTGAATCTACAGCACAAAATACACAGTGTGAACTGAGTCTGATTCCTGAACAAATGACTTTAACGAGTCAGTTAATTTTAGTGAATCAAAAACATACAGCGTAACCAGTTTAGTTTGATTTCTGAACAAATGACTCTAATGAATCAATTATTTTTAGTGAACCAAAAACATATATGTACAGCACAGAAATCGGTTCTTTTTAGTGAATCAAAAACAAAGCGTGACCAGTGTTGTCAAAAACATACAGTGTAGCCAGTTTATCTCAATTCCTAAACAAATGACTCTAATGAATCAGTTATTTTTAGTGAATCAAAAATATACAGTGTGACCAGTGTAGACTGATTCCTGAACATATGACTCTAAAGAGTCAGTTCTTTTTAGTAAATCAAAAACAGAGTGCGGCCAGTGTAGTCCGATTTATTAATGACTCTAAGAAATCGGTTCAATTTAGTGAATCAAAAACAAACAGCATGATTAGTTTAGTTCAATTCCTAAACAAATGACTCTAATGAATCAATTATTTTTAGTGAACCAAAAACATACATGTACAGCACAGAAATCGGTTCATTTTAGTGAATTAAAAACATACTGCATGTCCAGTTTAGTTCAATTCCTAAACAAATGACTCTGAGTCAGTTCAGTGTATTCAGTTCATACAGTGTGACCAGTTCAGTCTGATTTCTGAACAACTGACTGAAATGAGTCCGTTATTTTAAGTGAATCAAAAAATGTGTGACCAGTTTAATGCAATTCCTAAGCGAATGAATTTTTTAGTGAATCAAAATCCTACAACATGATGTGTGTAGTCTGATTTCTGAATGAATGACTTCTAAACTGTCAGACTTATATCAGTGTAGTTGCTGTTGTTCATATGACAACAATACACATTATGCGTTTTGTCAGTAGTATTATATAAATATCAATGAATTATTTTTTTCTACAAATATTTTTTGTTAAGGCCAATTATGCAGCCTCTAAAAAGTCATCTTGCACCTTTTGCAAGAATTGTTTCACTAATTTGGCACCATAATTGCATTTCTTTTTTCCAAATTCCTTAGAGCTACTAAAAGAATAATTGATTCCTGGAGGAATCATTACATTGAGAACCAGAACCAGAATTGTTAAGATTCTACAATTCTCGTCCCTATTTGTGAAGAGTTCGTCTAAAATGATCATAATAATATTACCTAATCAATGGCTTTTAATTTAATGCAACAATTAATGCAAGAACAGATTTATGAACAATTCCCACAGAAATTCATTCTGCTTGTGCTTCATGAATGAGGCCTAATGAGGCCTGTTTCTGTTGTATTGTGCAATTTTGCATGCGTATGCGAGCAGTTTATCCCACCTACGGAAGTAAACTCTGAAATCAAATCAACAGTGTTCCTATATGACTCTGCTAATCTCTGCCAAAGTAATTTGATTTTCCTACACGCAATAAAAAAGCATGTGATGCAACTAATACATTTCCCACTAATTCAAGCAATGATATTTTTTTTCCAGAGCTGCTACAAATGCTAATAACGTGTAGCAGCTTTTAACTCTTCGTTCAAGGAGATTTGTATGGAGTGAGTCATTACCTAACAGCTTTGTTTCATCCGCGATAGCTATTTAAATGACAGGTAGCCGAAAGAGGAAAAGAAAGTAGCCGTATGGAATAAAAGCACTGACGTAAATAGTTTTACACACACCTCTAATGAAATCCTTTAGTGAGATGTATTTCCAGAGAGAATGAGGGAGAGAGAAAGACAGCAGTAGGTTTTTTTTCACTTAATGTACTCAGTAGCAGTGCCTGATGGGTAATTACAATAGTCACAACACAGATGGGGGGCAGTGTCACCGTGACCTTAAGCACGCCAGCACACATATACACACACACACACACACACACACAGCCAGGCGAATAAGCACTGACACACTCCTGAATGCCTATTTCCTCTTAACAAATGGCCAACATCATTAAAATCTACACTTGGAAAACACATCTCGTCCTGTTCCTGCCCAACATTAACATAGTCTGACTCTTTATACTTGTATTTCTCCACACATTTACCCTTTGTTTGGTTCTCGCTCAAAATAACCTCTCGTTTCTTTTGACAAAATCTCTATCGGACACTGGATGCAGACGGATTTGCCCTCTATCTCTTTTTGTAGTCCTCTCTTCAAAGCTTTTGTCCAGGTTAAGGTCTTAAGACAGACGTAAAAAGAGTCAGAAAGAGAGAGAGAGAGAGAGAGACTTTTGAATAATTCATGGTGGCCTATAATGAAGCGCGGTCCACTCTTTAAAGTGTTTGGTGTGTAATGGAGTTTCAGACACACAGCTATCATTTTCTCTTAATGGCGCTTTCTGGGCTGCTTGCTGTGACCCTCTCCGCACACACACACACACCAGCAAAGGCGATTACCGACAGCTGCTGGAGTTTCGAAGTGGCCAAAGTGGGCAATTTTCTCAATGCCATTTAAACAACAAACACAGCAGCGTGTTTAAAGAGAAGAGCCGACGGTGGGGGGT
This sequence comes from Spinibarbus caldwelli, assembly GCA_039654775.1. Lineage (NCBI taxonomy): Eukaryota > Metazoa > Chordata > Actinopteri > Cypriniformes > Cyprinidae > Spinibarbus > Spinibarbus caldwelli. The sequence continues at coordinate 20,050,175 of CM077260.1, forward strand.
GAGAAACGAGGAGGAGTTTGAGAGAGAGAAGGTGATGTTGGCTATTGTGATTCAGGACGTGTGCGTAAGGGTGCGCAGCGAGGGGTTCATTAGGAGAACTCCAGGTTGAGTGTGTACATGTTCACATCTGGCCTGAAGTTGACTGCATCCTGTGCACAAGCTGCTCAGAGTTCAGATCTCTGCGATTCATTCTGCACGTATGCATTCGTTCCACATGCAGCGATGATCAGGGAACATGTGACAGCAACTTGGCAGCATGCTTTTGGAATAATTACACATCCCGCTGCTTAAAAGTCAACATGAAATAGCGTTCACAACCCATTTTTACTTCTGTAATGTGACATATCTGAATGCAATAGGGTATCCAAAAAATACAGAAATTTTGCAATGTTTAAAATTAGTTTTGATATCTTTAGAGGCATAAATGTAAAAAAGAAAATAATGAAAATTATTGAAAAACACCAACAACGTATTAAGCAGTAATAATTCTGGAAAAATTCTTTAATATTTTTTATTTGAATAAGGAACAAAATGTTTCATTGCTTAATATTTGAAAAAGTTTTGTACACCAAATGAAAGTCATGTGGTGCGAAAGTCATCAGACCCCCGCAGAATCTTATGATTGTGTGTCACGGTCAAAACATAAATTAAAAAAACAAATAAATTAAAAAAAAACATATATATTGCAACCTTTTTATGACAAGGTATGGTTAGTTATGGCTGTAAAAAGTCATGTGGTGTGACTCCCCAAAAATTATATGTATATATATAAGGTCTAAGGAAAATATGTTATTGCTTTTTACTATATGGTTACACAACATTATATTTTAAGATTTTTATTAAACTAAAAATTTTCTTGAAAATCAAAAACAAACTTTTATTATGTTAATGTGTCCTTGTTACTGTGTAAAAGTAAGTAATGAATAATATTATTTACCAAAATATAGGTTTTTAAGTTAGGGTTAAGTCTTTTGTTACTAATCACATATGTTACTGTTCTTACTATATTAAATGCATGCAACATGTGTAACAATGACATATTAAAGCAAAGTTTTACCAGATTTTTTAAAGGAAAATGGGCACTCTTATATGTCACTGACCCAGTTGCAAACCTTTTTATTTTTTAAATTTGGAATAACATGCACTGCATGAATAATGCACAATAAAACCAGGGATGTGCATTAAGAAAGTAAATAAGGTCAAATCTGAACTCATGTTGACTTTAAACTACAGGCTTTTGGTATCTAAAAATCAGCATCAGGGAAATGCAGGCTATAAATCCCCCAGCATGACCCTCCCGGTTGAAACAACAGCTTTGTTTGGTCAGAGAAGGGGCAGCAGATTGTGTGGAGACTTCCAAACTAAACTAATCCCATCCTAGTACACCGAACAGCTGTTCTGGTGCTGTGGTCAACATCAAACCACACACACACACCTCGCAAGGCTAATATTTGCTCTATTGATGCTGCTGCCGTGGCCAAAGCAAAGTACAAAAACAAAGGATCGTTAAAATGACCCACTGCTCTCATCCCTCTAAAAGGCCAGTTATAAATTTTAAATCAGCAATGAAGGAATTTAGCTGTATTTTTTCGTTTCTTTTAGGAATCAGAGGCTTTCATTAGAGTACAGAAGAATGATCAAAGTATTATCCCCTCATCTCTCTCACTTTTCCCTCTATTTTATTGACAACTCAGGTTGTTTTTCATCTTTTGCTGCCTATTTGTTCCTCCTATAGTTCCACATGACCGCCTCTGATTGAACAGAAACTATCAAACCATCATGGGTCACTCTTCCTGCCTATTTACACACACACACACACACACACACATTTGAAACTATATTGATAAGGACCACTCACAGACACAATGGTTGTCACACTAAAATATTAATATTTACAATAATCTACTATACGTTCTTAAAAATACTGGTTCCTTATTGGTATCTATGGTTCCATGAAGAAACTTTAACATCCATGGAAACTTTCCTTTCTTTAAAATGGAAAAGATTATTAAAAATGATTTTCTCAAACAAAAAAGGTTCACTGAAAGGTTCTTTGGGGAACAAAAAATGGTTCTTCTAGCATCACTACAGAAAAAAAAACACCTTCTGGAACCTTTATTTTACACTAAAACCTCAAAGAAATCATAGATTTCAATTAAATTTAAATGCATTTTTAAATAGTGAGGAACACTTCAAATGTTCTCTCAAGTCAGTTTTAACTTGTTTTTAGTTTGCTGAAGATAAGAGTTCAATATTAGAAAAAAATGTGAACTTTACCCCTTGATTCAATTTGCCAGGTGAGCGTGCAAGATTTGAGAGTTGTCTCTGTGTGTGTGTGTGTGTGTTAGTGTGGCGCACCTGTAATTTGAGGCTATAACTTCCTTTTGTGTGCGGGAAAGTTTGTGTTCTCTCTCTGGTCTTTTGTGCTGAGGAGTTGAGTGTAAGTAAATAGTGCTCGCGTGGAGGAGACAAAGACTTCAACCTGCACCTGCCGCACAGGGTTTACTGAAGAGAATACAGTCCTTTTTTAAAACCATTAACCCTTGCTCACCTCTTTGTGCCTCTTTTCTATTTTTCACTTTGCACACACTGCAGGACTCCAAACCGAACAGCAGTACGACTAAATGCGAGCTGGGTTTTTCCTCTTTCCATTAACTCAGTGAGTATTTTCAATTTCGCTTCAAAACCAATGAATACAAAGACTTCATAATGAAAGTCTCCACTATATTTGAGACTTTCAGTTGCGTAATAAGTTATTCGCATTTTTTGTAATAATGAGGCTGCCACTAGGTGTCAGTAAAAAGTATTGCTCTAAAAGTGTCAGCTGTACTTGCGTGAGGTGCAAGAACTAATCTCATTTGTTCTCGCGAGTCGAGCAAGCACATTTGAGCTTCCATTGACCATATTTGATGAGCTCTATGTATGTATGTTGATTTGCATTTATAGCTCTTTAGAAAAGGTAAAACTACTTGAATTACATGGATTACTTTTATGATGTCTTTATGAACTTTTTGAAGCTTGAAAGTTTTGGTTGAATGGACTTTCAATGGAGGGACAGAAATCACTCAGGTTTTTATATAAATATCTTAATTTGTGTTTCAAAGATGAACCAAAATCAATCAAGTCAAGAGGGTGAGTAAATGATGACAAAATGTTAATTTTTGGGGTAAACTATCCCAAGGGTAAATATACATTCATCCAATTTTAATGATTTTTAGAACATTCTGCCACCTTTAATCAAGCAAGATAGAAACGCACCTGGAGCCAGACTCAAACTCACACCACCACTCAATGTGTCAGACTCAGAACACATGCAACAACCACTACACCACAGCTATGAGCCTGCTAATTTACTCCTAACTGTATTCCTAGAAGCCTCTGTAAAGATATAATATAAACATGTTTGTTTTGGACAGCACGGTGCTGCATTGTGACCAAACATTTATATTGTGTATATCTTTAAATAACCCATAACAGTACGGCTCCTTATCATGTGTTTTCAAGGATGAAATTACAGAGTCAAAACAAGTGCTGTCAAATCACTCTGAATATCACTACACTGCAGCCTACTCATATAAATATTATAGGCATAATAACTGTTAGTGTGATTCCTCCTATTGCTTTATATGAAAACACATTATTTTGTTTAGTCATCAGTGTTGTTGGCAATGTGTGCGCCCAAAAGCACAAAAGTTCAAGTTTGTTTCTTTTCAACATTATTATCATATATTATACTACTGTTAAAAGGTTTGGGGTCAGTAATTGTTTATTTTTATTTTGTTGAAAGAATTTTATATTTCCCTGAGCAAGGATTAAACCGATTAAAATGACATTAAATACATTTATGTTAGAAAATATTTTTATTATAAATAAATGCTGTTCTTTTGAACTTTATATCCATCAAGGAATCCTGAAAAATATATATATATATCAGTTTTCACAAAAATATTAAGCAGCACAACTGTTTTCAACATTGACAATAATAGTAAATGTTTCTTCAGCAGCAAATCAGGACATTAGAATAATTTCTGAAGGATCATGTGACACTGAAGACTGGAGTAATGATGCTGAAAATTCAGCTTTGCAGCATACATATATATATGTGTGTGTGTGTGTGTATAACATTATATATATATATATATATATATATATATATATATATATATATATATATATATATATATATATACACACACATATATATGAAGAGTTCATTTGCAAAAACCGATAACTCCAATTTATTTATTTATTTTATTTATTTTTACAAATCCCTTTTTTTATTGCACATTCCAAGTAATATCAATCAAACTGCAGTTAGGTTGTTTTAAGTAATAACAACTTTAACAAATACAAGTAATTTACAAAATTAAAGTTTATTGAAAGTATGTTTGTTAAACATATGTTGTCTTTTGTCTTTAAAAGTTTGTTTTATAGCAAAAGCAGATAACTCCAACAGTCGATTTTTGTCAAAACTCCACATTTCATGTTTTAGAGTAAAAAAAAACAAAAACAAAACAAACAAACAAAAAAAAACACTCGTTTAATCTTTGTAATCTCTGCAGATGACAATGTAGATGCCTGACAAACGTTGTAGTTGTGATCATAGACTGTATGTTTGTGATTACACGCAATACACGGATCTTTTCCTTCACCATTGTAACGTGCTGCAAGGTTCCGTGAAAACGTTTCAACTTTTATTTTCCTTTAAGCCCTGAAGAAGATATCACAGGTTCATCAAATTCGTCGAAATTATCCATCCTCGATTATTTTTAGTCAGTTTTGACGAAACTCCTCTCAGCTAGCGCGTCTTTTCAGAGTGAAAGTAGCCTTGTCACCTGACCTGAATACAGCGCGCTGAATGGACTTATCGGCTTCTGTTCACAAACATCAAGGGCGCTTGTCGGCTTCTGCAGTAAAACGTGAACTTGCGATGCTTTGGAAGTGGACAATACAGGCTTTTTTGACAAAATATGTTTAGTGTTCAGATCGCGCTATATGTGGAGAATAATGCTTTTATTTATTTATTTTTATTTATTTTTTGTTAAAAGTGGCGTTTATTGCAAATGAACTCTTCATATAACACACACACACACACACACACACACACACACACACAAACACACACACATATATATACAGGTGTATCTCAATAAATTAGAATGTCGTGGAAAAGTTAATTTATTTCAGTAATTCAATTCAAATTGTGAAACTCATGTATTAAATAAATTCAGTGCACACAGACTGAAGTAGTTTAAGTCTTTGGTTCTTTTAATTGTGATGATTTTGGCTCACATTTAACAAAAACCCACCAATTCACTATCTCAACAAATTAGAATATGGTGACATGCCAATCAGCTAATCAATTCAAAACACCTGCAAAGGTTTCCTGAGACTTCAAAATGGTCTCTCAGTTTGGTTCACTAGGCTACACAATCATGGGGAAGACTGCTGATCTGACAGTTGTCCAGAAGACAATCATTGACACCCTTCACAAGGAGGGTAAGCCACAAACATTCATTGCCAAAGAAGCTGGCTGTTCACAGAGTGCTGTATCCAAGCATGTTAACAGAAAGTTGAGTGGAAGGAAAAAGTGTGGAAGAAAAAGATGCACAACCAACCGAGAGAACCGCACCTTATGAGGATTGTCAAGCAAAAGAGATTCAGGAATTTGGGTGAACTTCACAAGGAATGGACTGAGGCTGGGGTCAAGGCATCAAGAGCCACCACACACAGACGTGTCAAGGAATTTGGCTACAGTTGTTGTATTCCTCTTGTTAAGCCACTCCTGAACCACAGACAACGTCAGAGGCGTCTTACCTGGGCTAAGGAGAAGAAGAACTGGACTGTTGCCCAGTGGTCCAAAGTCCTCTTTTCAGATGAGAGCAAGTTTTGTATTTCATTTGGAAACCAAGGTCCCAGAGTCTGGAGGAAGGGTGGAGAAGCTCATAGCCCAAGTTGCTTGAAGTCCAGTGTTAAGTTTCCACAGTCTGTGATGATTTGGGGTGCAATGTCATCTGCTGGTGTTGGTCCATTGTGAAAACCAAAGTCACTGCACCCGTTTACCAAGAAATTTTGGAGCACTTCATGCTTCCTTCTGCTGACCAGCTTTTTAAAGATGCTGATTTCATTTTCCAGCAGGATTTGGCACCTGCCCACACTGCCAAAAGCACCAAAAGTTGGTTAAACCATGGTGTTGGTGTGCTTGACTGGCCAGCAAACTCACCAGACCTGAACCCCATAGAGAATCTATGAGGTATTGTCAAGAGGAAAATGAGAAACAAGAGACCAAAAAATGCAGATGAGCTGAAGGCCACTGTCAAAGAAACCTGGGCTTCCATACCACCTCAGCAGTGCCACAAACTGATCACCTCCATGCCACGCCGAATTGAGGCAGTAATTAAAGCAAAAGGAGCCCCTACCAAGTATTGAGTACATACACAGTAAATGAACATACTTTCCAGAAGGCCAACAATTCACTAAAAATGTTTATTTTATTGGTCTTATGAAGTATTCTGATTTGTTGAGATAGTGAATTGGTGGGTTTTTGTTAAATGTGAGCCAAAATCATCACAATTAAAAGAACCAAAGACTTAAACTACTTCAGTCTGTGTGCATTGAATTTATTTAATACATGAGTTCCACAATTTGAGTTGAATTACTGAAATAAATGAACTTTTCCATGACATTCTAATTTATTGAGATGTACCTGTACATACACATGGTTCTTAAATCTAAAGATCTAAAGTGGGACGTGACTCCCCAGTTTCATTAGATAGTAGACACTTCTAGGTGTCTTTAGTCGTGTTTTCAGTCTCTAAATTCACTGGATCTCACCGAGATGTATGAGCTCTGTACATTGAAATTCTATGAAGGGAACTCCACTAGTTTCCCTACACTGGTTAGAGAAAGAGAGGGAGTCTGTGCAAGTCCCCATGTTAGGTGTTATGGTGTACCCAGGTGTATTTATGAGTGTCCAATGTGACATGTGTTTTACACACATTACAGTGTAAGGAGAAAGAGGTGTGGCCATGAATAATGGAATTTCAATTTAAATTCCTACTTCTAACCTCTGAGACGTCTATATAATTCATGAAACAGATACAGGAAGGTATGATTTACATGAGTGTGAGTGTGTATGTGTGCCTGGCCTATGTGCGCATGGATGAATCATTCATATGATATTTTTCCCATGGACCTCCTGCGAGTATGCGAGCCGATTTTGAATTTGAATCAGATTTTAAATGCAAAATTGTTCTTTATAGCCGTTTATGCATGCTGCGCCGCGAATTGTGTTTACATGCCTTCGTGAGTGTTTTTGTATTTGGTGTGATTAAGTTCATAAGGACGTTTGAGTGCTGATTTGTTGTTGCTTTGTGTTTGTGATTATGTATGTGTGCCAGTGTGGGTTTGAGGTGATGAATCTATATGAATGCTAATGTAAAACAATGGTAATGCTACAGGGAATGCTGGGATAGGACAGAGGGTCTGTATGTGCACGTAGAGTTTGTGAGTGTGTGTACGCCTGGGCTGGGTTACATTTATAAATGTTTAATATGTAAATTTGTTGAGTGCCTGTGTGAGTGTGTGTAACGTAAACATGCGTGTGTGTGTGGTCAGTGTGTGATCTGTGATTGTCAGGTACACACTCTGGTATCTGAACAGCTTCATGTGTGGAATGTAAATGCAGAAATTCATTTAATCACTCTTTCTATAGCTTTGTCCATTTCACTATACACATCTATATGTTCTTGTAAGATTTGTCTACATTTCTACATTTAAGTGAGGGAAGTCTGAGTTTGGCATCATGTTTCTATTAAAAAAGTGGCAAAAACCCAACATCGATATAATTTTCAATTAAAAAAATGTGAGAGTGTATTGGTATCTCTCTATTACAAAACTTATTAAGCTGCCTTGCTGTTTACTGCCTTGCAATTTATATCTCGCAATTCTGAGTTTTTTTTTTTTTCAATGGCAAACACTTTAGCGGTTCACTGACGACTTGTCACCAGATTTTGCCACGCAATTTATCGTTCATTCTCGAAATTGAGAGTGATCAAGACATTTCTCTGGAGCCCAATGTTACAAGAAAGACTGTCCAGTTTAGCTCTTCTAAGTATTGAGAATGCCCGCGCTCGCAACATCGACATTAAAACTGCAGTCAAAGACTTTGTGCACCAAAACACTCGGAGAGCGCAAAGGATTCGGTAGAGTTTTTACTTGTTTGTGGTTGTCAGTTAATAAAAAGAATAAATAGGTTAATATCAAAAGTTGGTATATGTATAGAAAGTAAATTTTTCTGAAAATGTAGCATATATAGTTATTTCTTTAATTTGCTTTTCTCCTATTTTTTTTTTTTTTTTTTACTGTTCATTTTCTTATTGAAAGACATGACATTCAAAGACATTCAGTTATTTCAAAGGTCCTTACAGCCTACAACAACAAAAGAACCAAAACCCACAATGACACTGAACAAACAAATAAATATAACAAACAATAGGATAAAAATGACAAACTATTTCCACATTTTTTTCCCACAAAATTATGTTTTATTATTGGCTGTTTGCACACTCTTTTCCCGCTCTCTCCCATAATACGCACAAACATACAATGAAGGCACAGAAACTTGTCAGTGCTGGTGGTGACATTGCTGTTCTTGAAGTAGTTAAACTTACAGTTTCCCTATTAGTAGAGACACTGTCTCTCTCTTTTTAATAACTGAACTAGACTGCGTTAAAGGGATAGTTAACCCACAAATGAAAATTCTGTCATTAATTACTCACCCTCATGTTGTTCCAAACCCATGAGATCTTCGTTCATATTCAGAGCATAAATTAAGATATTTTTGATGAAATCCGAGAGATTTCTGACCCTCCATAGAAAGCAATGTAACTGAAATATTCCCAGGCCCAGAAAGGTAGTAAAGACATCGATAAAAGCCCATGTGACATCAGTGGTTCAACCGTAACGTTATGAAGAATACTTTTTGTTACATTGCTGTCTATAGAGGGTCAGAAAGCGCTCACATTTCATTAAAATTATCTTAATTTGTGTTCTGAGGATGAATGAAGGTCTTGCAGGTTTGGAACGACATGAGGGTGAGTAATTAACGACAGAACTTTCCTTTTTGGGTGAACTGTCCCTTTAATAACTGCATTACCAATGGCCACCGTTATAGCTTTAAAATGACGTTTTGGAATTAGCAATGGAGGCTTGAGATGAGATGTATAAGAAATTAGTCCTAAACGTAGGACAAAAACTTGACAAAAGTCTTAAAATACATATGAACAATGTCTTCAGGTGTGGTAACCAAAGTATAAGCAGAATAACTGACTCCATTACCACCTCAGGTGTGCATTATTTTTCTAGTAATTCAATGGCCTGTCGTCAAATATTCCTATCACACACACAATTCAGACTTCATGTTGGAAACACCTAAAGTGTCTTTAAATGCTAGTTTGGTAGATCTAGGTTTTATCACAAAGATTATGTATGTGTTTTTGTGCAACTGTTGATGGAAAGTGAAATGAGACTGATAAAAATGGAAAAAGCTGCTAATATGAAAAGCTAAATAAACCGCATACCCATTTAGAGTCAAGACAGTCCATTTACATGAGCTCTTTAGACCCCTTTTAAGCTGAAAGGAGATCTCTCATACTGTTTTTTTCTGTCAGCGGATGTTTAAAGCAAAAAAACATACAAACAGAAAGATACAGGAAAACTGTTCAAACAAGCTGAAGCTATCAGCTTTGAACAAGAGAAAGATATTATTGACAAGGCAGCAGAGTGGGCAATGTGTAGATGGTGCACCAATGGAAAATCAATGTGTTGTAAATTTGTGCACAGTTGTGTCAATTTAGCCCAATGAGAATCTTTTATTCTGCCCCACAATCCCTCACACTATCAAAACCAATGAGTCAGACGTGCACACACACACGCACTAATATGACATCACACCCCTGCTGAGCGTGTAGGGCAAACATGCCCCTCCAGATGGAAAACAGACTCATCCCTGCACAAACGCTGCTCATCGAACACGCTAGCAAACAAACAAACAATCAGGGGCTTGCAATATCTGTAAAAGAAACAGGAACAGAGAAGAACTCTGCTGGGAATTTAGGGAAAATGTCACTAGCTGTGTGTTCTCATCGACTGCTCTCTTGTTACAGGTCTGCTGAGCGGAGTTACACAGGAGAGCGGGTTAAAAGGGAGACGTCCTCTGTTCTATCTGTCTGAGGTGAAACCGAGAAGGGAGTGCGAGGAGGAATGAAAGGGGGTTCCCTCTATGAGAAGACGATAGAGGCTTTGAAAGATTTTCCCTCTGGCATCTCCAGAAGGCATTAAATAAGATAATACATGCACAAACACGCTCGCGCATGCAGTGCAAACAGTTAAATAGATGGTTAAAATGGAGCATGCAGAAAGAAGAGTGGCAATCTGACAGATCACATTTTGATGAATAAAGAGGGGTCGCTGCCATCACCCTGACCTCTGACCTCTAAAAGGTCACCAACCGTGACAACTCGCCTTTAATTTCACTTAGAAAGAAAAAAGAGACATGACAAAAGTGAACAGAGCATAAGGGTTTGCTTTTTCAATATTGGACACTTTCTGACTAAAACTAACATGTTTAGACTAGTTCTTTTTGTTGTAAGGTCACATTAAAATGGACTTTTCACCATGGCATCTTCATTATTTATATACACTGATTTTCAAATACCTTTTATGTTTAGATTTCATAGTTTTACCTCTGTCCAAGGCTTTCAGGAATAAAAATCAAAATCAAAATCCATCATAAAAATATGAAATAATACATTTTTAAAACTACGATGATCCAAGGGGTTCTCAAATTTTACATGCCATGGACGCCCAAATGTGATAATCTTTGTGCAAATAATAATAATAAAAAAAGTAGCTACATGCTATTTGTACTGTGAAAAATCTATATAAACGTGTTAAATAGCATTTGGAAAATATGTAGTTTTTATTACATTATATTATTACATTTTATTTCTACTTCTAGTACTGTACTGCTAGATGTATTATTCATTTATTTAAATTAATTATGTACAATCTATTTTTATAAATCATTATAAATTATATAAATTAATTAATTACAGTTTTTTTCCCCTTAAACATTTTCATGGACCTCCTAACACTCTCCAGACCCCAATCTGAAAACACCTCATCTAAGCAAAGAGTCAAATTATATCAGTTTAATAAATAATTATACCATTTTTTTCAGAAATGACCATTTTTATGATTTATGAATTAATTTCCCCCTAATAAAGTTTTTCCAAATGTTTTCCAAAAACATTCATTTACCAAGGAGACAGTGTCTATGAAGAGCTTGTAATGAAAAATTAGATGTGATGTGTGAAGAAAAAAGAGCTGAATATTCATTAATGTGTGCCATTTTTAAAATAAGTTGTGAATTGGTCAAATTTTGCAAAAAGTAAAAAACAAAACAAAAAAAAACCTTTAACTGTGTTTATAAAAGATACATAAAATGCTAGCGAAATTAAGAGACTTTACTTGAAGCGATTTTACTGCAAAAATGTTTAAAATATCATTTTCACCAGAGAATATTTTTAAGCACAATAAATCATTTGGGATGTGCTGGAAATGAGACTCCAGAGGAAATAATTGCGGAAGAAAAAATAAACAAAATAAATGTGTTGAGTGTGAAAAGTGTGTTTTAGAATAGTTTACTTTCAGAAAGTCCACAGGGTCAAAAGTGCCCACTAAAGAATAACCTGTAAATTAAAATAATAAAGGAAAGAAAAACAAACTGAAAACATCAGAATAAAATGATAAAATGAAACCCATCTCCATTGTACAGAGCTCAGCTGGAGCGGATGATTTCATAGCTGTGCTTTTATTATAACACAAACATAAACCACAGGCACACACTCTTCAACAAATAAATGTAAGGCATTAAATAACAGCCATCTCGCAGCGAATGGACTGAAAAACATTCAAATTCCATGAATATCCCCCACTCAGATAAAAGTATGCATAAATAAAACACACACATACAAATCCCATATACGCAATGCAAACATCTGCATACCAAATACACACTCTCTTTATCTGTGTGTGAGTGGCAGGTTAGAGCTTGCCCAAGTAAAAGTGCAAGCCTTTGAGTGTTATCTTTACCATCTTCCACTACCCATGTGGTACCGTGAGGGGAAGAGGCTGTCGCTCGTGTCTGCGCTCTATACTTAGTCGTCATGGAGACCACAAACACCCCGCAAAGAAAATTCCACACTGAATAATAACTGGCCAATTGTGCGTGTTTGCTCCCTAACAAACCACAGGATTAGAAGCATTTTCTTGTCAGAAGTATAAACTATTTCTATGTGTAAGCGGAGAGAGAGAGAGAGAGAGCGTGAGGGGGCAAAGATGAGATCAGAATACTGATGTTCTCGGCTGACAGGTCTCTGAGAGGCAAGAACATCAAAAATTGTTATATAGGCTACTGTAAATACATGTAGAGAGATTGTTCTATAGGCAAAACACTAAAAATAAATAAATAAATAAAAATAATAATAATAATAAAAATCACTGCTTTAGACTGCCAATACTTCAACGCACTTCCATACTGTCTATTACAGCAAATAGTGATGGGAAAAAAACACTTCTGCCTCCAAACTGGAAACATGTAAGTATGAGCTTTAAATAATACTGCTACATGTTCACAATTAGATTTCACCATTAATATTACACAAGTAGCATATTATGTGGTTTGAACAAATAGATCAGTGGAATATTCAAGTAAACAAGATATCCTCAAGGACAACAGCGCATTCTGCTTTATTTACAGATGTCCTTGAAATATTGTAAATAAATAAATAAACAAATAAAATAATAATAATAAAAAAATAAACACACCTTTATGGTCACAAATCACCAATCTAATTTCTTCAGTGATGTTTGTACAAACTCCCACGGAAATGTCTTTAACATAATTTGAATGATGAGCTATCTCTGTAGCATAATTCTAGCCCACCTCACCTCATGCCTGATCAAAACGTGTTATTGTGGTTTATTTGTAATTAAAAAAAAATAAATAATAAATAAAATAAAATTAAATATGCAGGACTTTGTATGAGACACTCACTAGGGAGTAAACAAGATAACTTGAAGGACAGCAGTGTATGCTTTATTTAGCCACTGGATAACTGAAAACACAATTGGTTTAATTGTCATGATATCTTGTTCTAGCTAATCAAAAGACCTTTGATTGGTGGGCAGAGGTGGACAGTAATGAAGTACATTTACTTGAGTACTGTACTTTATTTATTTTCTGGAAACTTATGACTTCACTACATTTGAAAGGACAAATGCTGAAAAAAATAATAGACACCATCACAGAAATTCTAATGGTTTCCACTACAAATACCATTACAAAGATTACAGACCATAAACTTTTAACCATTAAAACCGTTAAAAAACGGTTTTCTGTAGTGTGTTTTGTGACATATTCCATTAGGATTTAGTGGTTTTAACAAGCCACCAATAGAAGGTGACAAATTACCAGTAGAGACCAACAGGCACCATTACGATTTACATTAAAACCAGTACAATTCCCATTATAACCAGTAAAACCATTACACATTCTGTGATGGTTTCTATTGTTTTTTTTTTTTTTTCAGCAGGGATATCGTACTTTTCACTCCACTACATTTCTATCAAGGTCCTACTATGTCACAGCTTTGAAAGTCATAAATTGTAGGGTTATGTGAAGTGATTTCCCAACTTCTTTTGAACACTGACCAGTTGTAAATGTGATATTTATTTACAACAATTCAGTAATATGACGTTAATATTGCAGTATATATTCAACACAATATTGTTTGATTTTGCAAAATCATGTGAACGAAAATATTATATAAAGCCACAGAAAAACTGTTGTGAGTCTCCTAACAAAACACAGTAGGTGTTTGACTTGAAGCAGTAGCCTACTGCACAGACCGTTCTGTGCATGCATCAAAGTAAAGAGCGATTTGAGAGAAATTTTTGGTCAAATAAATCTTGATGTTTTGCATTTTATGTTAAAGTTTTGCTGTTGTAAAGTTACATAGCTACAGTTGTGTTGCTGGGTTTTAAAACAGATTTGATTTTTTTTTTTTTTTATTAGTCTGTATTTACAGCAATTTCACTGTCCACTTGGTTCAAATGTGGATGAATGGCTACACATGATGCGTGCACACTGCCAGAGCTGTGTGAGATCATGAGCATGCTGCTTTTGTGGGGGTGGGTAGGGGTGTTGTTTATTTATTTATTTATTGTTTGTTTCTATAGGTTTTTAACATTCTAAAAGCTCTTTATTTCATTGATACTACAAACTACTCAGTGTACTGTGTAATGTATTGTAAGTTGCTTCAGAGACATAAGGTAATGCAATTATTACATACAATAATAAAACAGTGCGCTGACATAAAAAAAGGAAATTACTCTTAAAAGCAAGTACTTCTGTACTTTTACTCAAGTAAAAATCTGTCTTTACAACTTTCACTTGTAATGCAGTAATATTTGACCAGCAGTATCTGTACTTTCACTCAAGTAACGGAGAGCTTTTCTTAAACAGTTATCATTGCTAAGCTTGTGGACTAAGCTGTTGCTTGCTAACATAAAGCTCACTGATAGCACAAAGCAAGGGGAATGTTTAATTTGACCCTTTTAGCTTCAATAATATAATCTGATATGTAATTTAAATGTTCATAATTAAGAATAAATACACCATAAAGCGATTTTCTATTATTTCAAATCAAGCACCCATAGACCACCCAGTTGTCTTAACGGAATGATTTTGTTGATTTGATCTTGTATGACACTAGTCTACTACTGTAGCAGATACAGTACAATTTCAGATTTGTCTGCCACTAAACGTCACACCGAAGCACACCAAAGCTGATCACTTTACATATTAGCCATTCCCGTCATTCTAAAGGCCTGTTTAGATCAAGAACGATAACTTAACAATAACTACATTAGAGTCCACACCAATGGATGATAACATTCTATAATGTCTTTTTGAGTCACGGGTTTTGCCCTGGGATGAACCCGATAGAGTGGGAGAGTTCAGGAGAACATCTGCGCTGTGTGTCGATGCATCTTACGAGAGAATAAGACCAGCAAGCAAGGTAAAAATATATGTACGTTTGTTTGTGTTTTTGTGTCAGATTTTTGCACCAGTTTAACCTAGTAACATTTACCCGTCAACATGGGGGTAACAAACTTTACTATGGTAAACTGCACTGTCGTTACAAACGACTTTTGTCAGCTTATTGAATTAAATTACCGAATTAAAATTATTTTTAACGAGCAAGCTTATCTTATATTAACATTAAGTTAACTAATGTGAAATTTTGTTCAGGTGTTAGTAGTTAATGTTGGCCAGTAGATGGTGAGCAAAGGTGGTGGCCACGTTTTGGAGCAGCACCTGGGTTTTGTAAATGGCTATGTATTTTTGTTAGGATAAATCCAGAGGATACAACATAATGCATTGCAAAACGTCCTAAGACAGGAAAAATGGTGAAGATGCACTGTTCCAGCATTGAAAGACTGTAAGTGTTTTTAAGTGTTATACATACAATATTTTAAATAAAGAATTTCATATTTTGTAATTATCGTGTCTGTTTTAATTGAATGCCAGTAGTACCTATGTAGAGTAAAAATAAAATGAATTCTATATAAAAACGATAAAATCTAATGAAATCTATATTAAAATGAATGACAGTAGTATACTGATGAATTTGATTATTTTTACAGTAATTTACTGTAAAATAGTACAGTTTGCAACTGTAAATAAAATACAGTTTGCTACTGTAAATCTTAATTACAGTAACTTTTACTGTAAAAACCATTTGAAATGTCTAACAGTGTGCAGTTATGTTGTCTATTGCTTTAAATGCTCAAACTCTTTAATGTTGGGTGGTGAACAGCCCTTAATTCGGCAATTCTTGACCAGAATAAGCTATACAAAGTGCACCAGGGTTTACATCAAAAGTTTGTCGCCCTCAAGTCAACCCTAACCTAGAAATGTGGTGAGAGCTGCACACTTGCACACTAAAAGATTCTATCCACACCCAAGATGCAGACGCCCTCGTTACACTCTCATAGCGCCTTCCCATCAGCCTCTTTGTCAAAAAGACAGAGTAAATAAGACTTTAATATGACCGTTCCCTCCCTTCCTTTGTCCTTCCCTCCTCCACACCCCCCTCAACCACACAAATTCTCTCTCATTCTCATTTCTCCCGTAACCACCGAATCAATCATTAAGCTGACCGGCCGGCCCGTCAGAGAGGCACGTAACTCTAAACAAGTCTAATATGTGCTGATTGGTGACTTATTTGGATTAGTATGAAAGAGAAGAAAGCGCACAGAGGAAAGGCTACTAGCTGTCAGCTCGCATTAGTGCTGACGCGAATCTCACACCGGCTCTATTCTTCTGTCCCTTCTTCCGTTATCACTTTAGTTTTAAAAAATCCATCCACCTCTCCATCAATGAATGACAACCATGTCTAAAAGCCTGCTAATTAAAAAAAAAAAAAAACTATTAGGCCTACCTCAATACATAAGTCTTTTCTTGTTGTCAGTTTCGGGTGATTTTAGCTCAGAGACTTATTAATGGCTGTTTAAAAGCATGTTTTATAACATCTAAAATGTACATAAAGTATGACGTGAATTGTTCACATTTAGATAGCGCCTAATGATGAATTTGCTTTAAACCTTGGACGTCTCCATCCCTAAGCGTGTGTGCGGATGCAAGCGCATTCAATAGCAGTGAGTGGGCAGGTTAGCATGCGCCATATGCATTAGCAAGGCAGAGTCAACCTTGCAAATTAATTTGGGGAGGCGTAATAGGAGCCAGTGCAGGGCGCGGGCCTGATTTCACAGAGTTATCATTACGTTAACTCAACACTGAGACAATGTTCACTCCCCTCCGGCCCTAATGCAGGGGAGACAGCCCAAGGTCACTCGCTGCACACTCTAATGGGAGATGACAGGTGAAAAGGGCTACCGCGCACCACGCAGATTTAACTTTCATTTGTGTGTTATCGTGAATGTGTGTATGTGTGCTTCAAGGCTGGTTTTGTGTGTGTGAGAGAGGTAGAGAGCGAGGAGAAAGACTTTACTTCTACAAAACACTCTTCTGACCTTCACATTTAAGAGGGAACACTAAAGAGGAAGAGTAAAGATGTAATTAAAAACTCCCCACTGAAACTGTCATTAACTCGAACTTTTAACAATAGCGTTTTTTTAGTGCTTTACAACCATTTAAAAGGGAGTTCATGAATTATCATAGCATTTATTCAGAGGTTACACTTTATTTTGATAGTCCACTTTAGACATTTTACTAACTATAAGTAACTTTGCAACTACATGTCAACTAATTCTCATTCATTTGCAACTACATGTCTATTAACTCTCAGAGTAGACATATTAGGTTTAGGGTTGGTAGAATGTTAACATAGTCATCAAAATAAAGTGTTAGAAGATATTAAGCAGACAGTCTACTAATACTTTAATGACTGCTAGTTGACACGTAGTTGCAAAGTTACTTACTATTAGTAGAATATCTAAAGTGGACTATCAAAATAAAGTGTTACCTATTCAGAAACTGACAATGCATGTGTATTCTTAAAAATTGCTGAGAGTATGAAAATAATGTATTAGTATATATGACAAGATTTCTGAACATATTGAAGGGTCTAAAACAAGTTATGTACAATACAAATTATTTATATCTGTGGAATAAATGCAACAGTTCATGACACTACAACTATTTAGTACTTTTTTTTTTAATTGTCAAAATGTTAACTATTGTTTTGTTTTTACACTTGAATAATTGGTTCAACATGTAATATGCTCCTAACTGGTTTAATTATCCTAAATTATTGCTTTCGAAAAAAGTACAGAATTATCACGTCTAATTCTCATGTCAATTCAATTTGAGTCAAGTGATGCATATATGCAACCCGAATTCCGGAAATGTTGGGATGTTTTTTAAATTTGAATAAAATGAGCCAACTGTTTATTCACAATAGAACATAGATAACACAACAAATGTTTAAACTGAGAAATTTTACAATTTTACGCACAAAATGAGCTCATTTCAAATTTGATGCCTGCTACAGGTCTCAAAATAGTTGGGACGGGGGCATGTTTACCATGGTGTAGCATCTCCTCTTCTTTTCAAAACAGTTTGAAGACGTCTGGGCATCGAGGTTATGAGTTTCTGGAGTTTTGGTGTTGGAATTTGGTTCCATTCTTGCTTGATATAGGTTTCCAGCTGCTGAAGAGTTCGTGGTCGTCTTTGATGTATTTTTCATGTAATGATGCGCCAAATGTTCTCTATAGGTGAAAGATCTGGACTGCAGGCAGGCCAATTCAGCACCCGGACTCTTCTACTACAAAGCTATGCTGTTGTTATAGCTGCAGTATGTGGTTTTTCATTGTCCTGCTGAAATACACAACGCCTTCCCTGAAATAGACGTCGTCTGGAGGGGAGCATATGTTGCTCTAAAACCTTTATATACCTTTCAGCATTCATAGTGCCTTTCAAAACATGCAACCCATACCGTATGCACTTATGCACCCCCATACCATCAGAGATGCTGGCTTTTGAACTTAATGCTGATGACACACTGGAAGGTCTCCCTCCTCTTTAGCCCGGAGGACACGGCGTCCGTGATTTCCAACATGTCAAATTTGGACTTGCCTGACCATACAACACTTTTCCACTTTGAAACAGTCCTTTTTAAATGAGCCTTCGCCCACAGGACACGACGGTGCTTCTGGACCATGTTCACATATGGCTTCCTTTTTGCATGATAGAGTTTTAGTTGGCATCTGCAGATGGCACGGTGAATTGTGTTTACCGACAGTGGTTTCTGGAAGTATTCCTGGGCCCATTTAGTAATGTCAATGACAGAATCATGCCGATGAGTGATGCAGTGTCGTCTGAGGGCCCAAAGACCACGGGCATCCAACAAAGGTCTTCAGCCTTGTCCCTTACACACAGAGATTTCTCCAGTTTCTCTGAATCTTTTGATGATGTCATGCACTGTAGATGATGAGATTTGCAAAGCCTTTGCAATTTGACGTTGAGGAACCAACTTTCGTGCCAACTTTTTTGAGACCTGTAGCAGGTATCAAATTTGAGCTCATTTAGTGGATAAAATTGTAAAATTTCTCCGTTTAAACATTTGTTATGTTCTATTGTAAATAAAATATAGGCTCATGTGATTTGACAGTCTTTTAGTTTTCATTTTATTCAAATTTATTTAATGTCCCAACATTTCTGGAATTTGGGTTGTAATTATAATTCATTATAAATAATTAAATAATAATTATTAATTATAATTATTAATATTACTTTTAATTCATATTTATTATTATAAATAATAATTAAGTAATTATAATATAATGATATGTAATATATAATTAAGTAATTAAGTTTAGTAATTAAGCATAATTATTAAAAGTAAAAGTTTAAATAATTTGGTTTAGTTTAAATAATTAATCTAAAGCTAATACATTAAAAATTTAAGGTAAGGGTTTGAACCTCAATACCCAATAACAGCATCACTAGATTAACATTCCTTACATTAAAAGCCCATAAATGATGCCCATATGTGACACTCAGAGCTGGGTAGTTACTAATTACATGTAATCTGGATTACGTAATCAAATTCCAAAAATTACGTACTTGTAATCAGATTACAGTTACTATTTTATTGATTACATGATAACATATTATTCACAAAATATCATTACATTATTCAGTTCCTCTTTTTCATCTTTTAAATATTTCTTTCTGAAATAGCCTACTGTTTATATACATTCAGAAAGTCTTTAGTTTTGTGGACATGAAAACAAATAAAATATTTCATTTTTTTAGTGTTTTATTTTGACTGATGTTATTTTTATTTATTTTAAGTTTTATGATTGAATTAATTATTAGATTTTCATTAAACTCACAAACCCTAGTTTGGGAAACCTTGACAATGTAATGTTTAATGGAATTCATTGTTGTTAATTATAACGAATTGAATATATTTTCTTACTCTTTGCATTTGTATATCAGTATAATTCAATACTATCCTATTTAAATCAATGTGATAAACAAGTTGGGTCAAAAGTAATCTAAAAGTAGTCTGATTACATTACCTAAAATTTGTAATGTTATGGATTATGTTACTAACTGCAGTTTTTGTCATGTAATTTGGAATCAGTAATTTGTAAGTAAACTACCCAGTTCTGGTGATACAGTATAACTGAGAAAACATGGAACGCAAAGAATGTTTTCAAAATCCAATTTTCAAAATGCAAATAATCTTCAACCCTTGAATTGAGGGTGATCCATAAGTGATTTTAAAATTCGTCATTGACCCTTGGTCACTAAAATGTTTTGCGGAAATGTAAGGGCAAGCAGCTGTTCAGTAAACACCGCTGTCATGAACTGTAGTGTCCTCTCAGAAGCCATTTATTGGTGAGTACCACACAGCTATGGATTAAAGCATAAGTCTGTGTGACATAAGCGATCCCCTGCTGCTCCACACATGTGCATTTTATTTTTCGCTCTCTTTTTTACACCTGGTAGTGACAGTGGAAGCCAGTGACATTTTTTGTGACAGGCTTGACGCTAAGAGGAGGTGGCAGCGGTCAATAACGGCAACACTGACACCATTAAGACGTTGTTTGTGCTGTTTCCTGTGACATATATCTAGGACAGCGAGGAAGAAAGAAAAAGAGAGAGAAAGGGAGGGACAGAAATGGAGAGAGAGTGAAGTACGGGTTGAAATGACATCTCTTTTCATCATTCTTTTAAGCTGTCATTTTAGTTAACTTCTGGATGGGTGACAGAAAGCAACATGCCATCCATCGGACCTCCTCCTCCTTCTCCTTGATGGCCATGAATTATTTATGCACAGATAGATTGAGTGTTTGGCTCCGTTACGTGGTTGTATTGTTAGAATCCAAACACAAAATCATAGGGACATAAGTTCAGCACAATAATTGGTTTCACATCAAAACAAACTTTGATACAAAGCCAGGCACGAATAATACGACTTTCTTTTGAAGAGTAAAAAATAAGGCAACTTTTATAGATGCACTTTTCCAAATAAAACATTTGAAACAAATCTGCATTAATTATCAGAACAACAACACTAGTCTATGGTTCACAAGAGACGCTATGCCGGCTGATTTATGCTTCCACGTCCCTGAGTTAGTTTATGTTTAGGTGCAGCACCGCTGAACAATTTCACTTTTCAATTATTTGCTTATTTTCTTTCATATTAACGTATGAAAAGCTTATGAATTGAATTAAGCGAGTATCCAGATGATAAAATGCATTCTGCATGGTTGCTCGCCGATCGGCTCTCCTGTATTAGTGTTTCTTGTGCTCGGCTTTATGACTTTACTTTCACTGTGTACTACATTAATAACTTATTAAATCATATAATCATGTTATAGCGTGTTATGTGTATTGGTTTGTATATGCTCCTGTCCCTTTTGATGGATTTGCTCTGCAAATCAACTTAATCACGCCATTGGAAAACATAATGAGTGTGGCATGCTTTTCGACAGACTAACAATCTTATTAGGGAACCAATGTTCTCAAAAACCAAGCCATAAATTCATTAAGTGATAATTTAGAGCATAAAATGAGATTGAAATCCATGATGCAAAACAATCAACTCAGAAAGCAACATGATGACTAAAGAGAGAAGTAGAAAACAGACTGGCATGTTTTATGTTGGTAATCACTTTGGGAGGTTTTATGCAGCAATATTAATAAAAAAAAAAATAAAATAAAATAACTTTTACAGTCAGATTCACTCTGTGTAAAAGCTGTCGTTTTATTGACATTGCTTTTTTTTTTTTTTTTTTTTTGTCTAATAACAATATCCAACAGTGAACATGATGAGGTCACATGAATTTGTATTTTTTAATAATATTCTGTAGTTAAATGACAATGATAGAAATGACATTTTGAAAGAAAATGTTTGGAAGAATTTTTATTTTATTTTGTTTTTTACTTTATTTTATGTATTTTATGCATCCTATATACAAATAATATTTCTACACTTTTTTTGTTTTGTTTTGTTTTATTTTGGTTTAGAATTTGACAAAATTATGACTTGATTGGACACTGTTGTTTCCATTTTATTTTTTAAAACTTTTTTTATAAATAAATTTCACACAGCAAACATGGAAAATGGTTTGTATTAATTTTTAAATACATTTATAAAAGTTTTAAAAACCTATTAAATTATGATTTAGTAAATAAATATATTTTATGATAGATTTTCATATTTAAGGATTAAAAATCTGTGTGTGGGACAAGGGTAAAACAATAAAAAAAAAGTAGGGAAGTTTAATATCATTTTCAGTTTCATTTTAAATTTAGTTAAATTTTTAGTAATTTAACTGTTGTGTGTGTGTGTGTGTGTGTGTGTGTGTGTGTGCGTTATTTTTTTGGGGGTGGGGGGGTATGTCTATGTTTTTATAAATTTTGTTTCATTATTTCAGCTTTAGTTATTTTTAGCACATCAAGTTAAACTAAATAAGAAATTTTGCCCTGGCAGCTGAAATGAAAAGTTTTGGTTACACTTTATTTTAAGGTGTCCCTGTTACAGTGTAATTATACATTTAAGTACTGAGTAATATTAATTAAATACATGCACTTACTATATGGATAGGGTTTGGACTGGGGTTTGGCTTAGGGTTACTTGCATGTAATTTTGCATAATTTATTGTTATTATTAATAGTAAGTACATGTAATGTGTAACAAGAACACCTTAAAATAAAGTGTTACCAAAGTTTTTATTTTTATTTTGAGTTAACATTTATTTTATTTTAAGAAATGTAAATTCATTTATTTATTTGTTTATCTATTTATCAATCAATCCAGGAATTTAATAATGTTGAAGAATTATCCATCGATTAACTTGTTTTTGCAAGCGTGCATCTCTGTTAATTTATAGAATGTATGGCTGAGGTCTGGAAAAAACTATACTATCTGATGCATATTTATGTCTTTCACATTTTCCCTATCTTTGTTTACATTTAATAAAAGACAATTGCACGTTGTAGTTGATTACTTACTGTGTAAATCTGATCTTGTCTTTGGTGAGTGATTGAGTCTTTGTCGGTCTTAGTCTCTAGTTAACTTAACTCTCTGTTTCCCCAGTAAATCATCCTTCTCCTCTCTGATGGTGCTGCTCGATTTTCACATTCCATCAAGCTATAATGACTTTAATGACACTCTGCTCATGGTAATTTTTTAATTAATCCAAATAAGTGGATGTGACACAGGGCTTGGTTAAGTGCACATACATGACATGACATGGTCCATCATTAGGCTGTGCTTAACCAAGAATCTCATTCCGTAGATCATGACCGTGATCATAGCCACTTTCATCATCTTGATCAAAGTACCCACAACAAATACACCCACGGCATTATGGTACCTATTAGTGCTGTCGTGAGACCACTTTATTTATTACAACATAAACATCTATGTCACTGACTCATTGGTTTCTATCAATACTCTTAAAGAAACAGTTCACCCTAAAATGAAAAATTCATTCATTTATTGCATTCGTTCGTTCGTTTATTTACCCACCCTTCTATAGAAACCCACTTACACTTAAAATAATTAAAATAATTGGGATTTTGTTTTTTTGCAATGTGACTTTATATCATATTATTGTGGTTTTAGAATGTTGTCTTTACCATTTAAAACTTAAATTAATTTAGACATATTAAATTGATTAACTTTCCGTTCATCAAAGGAACATAAGCAGCACAACCATTTCAAACATTGATAATAATTATGTTTCTTGAGCAGCAAATCAGCATATTAGAATGATTTCTGAAGGATCATGTGACATGAAGACTGGAGTAATGATGCTTTGAATCACAGGAATAAATTACATTTTAAAATATATTCAAATAGAAAACTGTTCTTTTAAATTGTAATAATATTTCAAAATTGTACTGTTTTTACTGTATTGTTAATAAAAAAAAATGCAGCCTTGGTGAGCATATGGATTTCTTTCAAAAACATTAAAAAATCTTACCAACCCTAAACTTTTGAACGGTATAACTTATTTTTCATAACATTTTTTACTTTAAGCCATTATTCACTGTTGATCTTTGTTATTCGCACTTCTGTCCACTAAAAATGGCACCATTTGTTGCTTTTCTGTTCTTTTAGAAGTTTGGCAGAATAAAAAAACACCTTCTAATTTCCATGTGGAAAAGAGCTTCTAGGATTTGCCGCCTAAAAATTTAAACAGAAAAATGAAAATAAAACACGGTTTGAACAGCATATAAATGATGATAAAATATATATGCTTTTGGGGTGAACTATTCCTTTAAGAACAAAGAGAGATGAAAAATAAAGAATGCAAAGGGGAATTCTCTCATTCTCACACTCCGCAGATGTCCATCACTCTTCTGTTCCGCCTGCATATTGACATTCAGGTAGCATAGCAACATGACAACATGCCTACCAGGCTGTGGAAAGAGTCTGTTGCCGTTTGAAAAGGTTGACATGATAGGTGCGCGTGTGTGCGGCATCAGTGCTTTTCACTCTTTCACTCGCCTTCAGAGTGTCTCATTTCAATTTTAAAAACGTCTTTCCAGGAATCTGTAAATACCTTTACAAGCACATCATAAATAGAGCACAGATCAGAGGAGCCGAGGAAAGCGTGTGTATGCGAGCGCCTCGTCCCCTTCAGCGATTTAATGAGGATAGCGTGACACCCGCAGATCAATACAGCACCATTAAATTCAGCAGCGAAATGTAAATGACCTTGTTTAATATTATAACGACGGTTTTGATTGTCAAAGTGGAAGAGAAAGAGAAGAGGAAAATAAAGCCTGGTCTTTTTAAAAAATACATGAGCTGGTCAGCGGGGTTATGTAAATTTTGCGTTTTCGACCACAGAGCGAAATTCATAATTCATAAAGATTAAAGTTGAATACTATATTAGGCGGCTCACATTAAAAAGCTTGGCCTGGACTTATTATATTTCATTTGTGATGAGGACGGAGTTAGATACGTCTTCAACAACTAAATCAATATTAATACACATTCAGCCTTCAGATGGTCTGCTTGCCATTTATCTAGTGGATAAAACACACTTACAAGACCACAATGCTCCATGGTATCAATACTGCAGGAAGAGGAGAAAATGAAATGGATTATGTGAGGTTATGGAGATGAGAAACGAAGGACAGGATGTGGAGGCAGGTCATAGTTCAGTTGCTGTGGTGACCAGACCTGTATTAAACACACCAGACTGGAGAGGAATATAAATGTGAAGAAATGATATGGAGCCAAAACCTCTGTGAGACAACAGACTCTACAGATTGAGACAAAGATACAAACTTGTGCTTTTGTCTCTTTTGGAGAAGCGTGGCGTGAAGCTCGAATGCAATTAATGCTGCATTGAAAGGACAATCGTCACTGTCTTTGTCAGAAGAGAGACACAGCTTGGCTTGGAGAAGTGCGGCCCCTCGGGTGCAGTGACTTTTGACATGTGCGCTCACATATCTTCCCCCAGTGCTCAGAGTTTGAATCCAGAGGGAAGAGGAAGAGGACAGACTGCCGATACGACAACTGCTGCTTCTCTATTCTCCTCTTGGGCCGGTTCATCTCTTCCTCTGAGTGAAATCTGAGGAGTGGGCCAGTATTGTCAAAACGACAACGAAATGCTTCATCATGTTCTGTATGTTTGCTTATTTACCAAAGTGACAAATGCATTCTACAATCAATTTAATTCCCTCCAAAAATATAAAAAATTGCCATTTAAAAAAAAAAAAAAAAAAAAAATTATCAATATGAGGGTGCTAACACTTTAGGAACACTATTCACTATGAACAAGTTGCTTATTAGAATGCATTTTACTAGCATATTGGCTGTTTATTAGTATTTATAAAGCATACATTAATGTCTTATTCTGCATGACCATATTCTAGATCCCTTAACCCTACCCTATACATAAACTTAACAATTACAATATACATTACTTAAACTCTTAGTTAATAGTGACTATGTGTTCCCTATTCAGAATTTAACTTGACTATCTATCTATCTATCTATCTATCTATCTATCTTAAAATGAGGAAGCATTTAAAAAAGTTTATATAGTTGTGACGTTTATAAGTTGTGAACATTTACAGGCCAGAGTAAATTCATAGGTTCATAGGACAGAGCCAATGGCAGCTGGGAATACAATAATGGAATGATGGATGGATGGAGATAAGGATATAGTACTGATTTTTCAGGTGATTTAGTCTGAATGGATGTGTGTCAATGGATGTGAGTGAGGACTGTTTGAGGTGTGGATGGGGGTAGTACAGTAGATTTGCTGAATGGAACAGAGAGCGATAGAGGGGTAAACCCCATTAGGAGCAATGAAAGACCTCCTGCTGCAGACAACAGAACCCACAGTCAGGCCGAACAGCAGTGTAACACTAATACAATACAAGTCACTAATTAGCTCTGCTGTTCCCCTGACATATGCTCCAGAGAGAGAGAGAGAGAGAGAGAGAGAAAGAGAGAGGAATTTAAGAAAGTAAATTGAGAAATACATGTTTGCATTAATCTCAAAAATGGTCATCGCATTACATTCATGGACAGACTTTACATTATTACATTAGTAAAAAAGGAGTAGGACCTCTGCAAAGTGAAGTCTTCTCATTTTTTATGATTCACCCCCAAAAAAATCAATGGAGAAAATATGGATAAAGGTAATTCATTAATAAATTTATGCAGAATTAATTTGATAAACTTGCGATTGAACAAGTTGCAGTGAGGTTCAATTATTTACCATTAGTTAATGTGTTAGGTATCATGAACTAATGAACATCAATTTTTACAGCATCTATTAATCTAGGATAATGTTACATTATACATTTATTATTGTTCATTGTTAATTCATGTTCATTCACAATATATTAAATAATGTTAATTTATACAACTTGAAATGTTAAAAATGTATTAGTATATGTAAAAATTAACATTAAACTAGATTAATAAATGCTTTAAAATATTGCTCATTATTTCACGATAGCTATTGCATTAAGTAGAACCTTCATGCAAAGTTTTACCAATTAAATTAATTAATCATATTCTATTTTTTGTGTAAAATATGTAACATTGCAAGTCAACTTACCAATAGTGTAAATGCTTCATCAATTTACTCGGCAGAGACAGTGGTCATGCACTATATAATGCAATGGCCAAAATCATGACCCCGTCCTCTTCTACCTTTGACCAGTCAGGGTCAAATTCTAGTCAGAGGGAGGTTAACCAGCCAACTAATGCCTGTGGCTGCAGACCAGCAGATGCTTTTATGTATGAACAGTACTTTAATAATTGATGATTTGTTCTTTGAACTAAGAAAAAGTGTTTATTATTTAGTTAATTAGTCTTATTAATCAATAAATATCAAAGGCAAAACCCCCATCCTCCTTCTAATCTGATCTAATGACAGAAGTCACTCTCTTGTACAATCAGCAGGGAGAGAAAGATTACTTCCCCACCATATGGTGAGCCAGTGAGTGAGATCATATCCCTTATATATCATATACTGAGAAATGTAATCATGCACAGACTGAGAGTGTGGGAAGTGACCTTATCTACATGTCCACATCCTGTTAAGAGATCAAATGCAAATAAACTCTTCAGAGAGTGTCCATTTATACCCTCTACCGGTGAAAAACAGATGGACTTTTAGGCTCCTGAATTTCTTTTGTAAAAGTATGACGTGAATTATTAAATAGCTTATTTTGTCCCCTTTTACAACATCAGTACTCACAACTCATACATACATTAAATCTCCAAACCCCATATTTTCTACCAGGTTGTGCTCTAAATCTTCAAATGTATAAGGCCTTTTATCATATCCAGTCCAAGTCCATCATTAGCTATATTGTAGGCTACATGTTTGCTACAAACAACATCCTCTTCAAGATAATAGCAGGCATAACAGAAGGGTTAGGAGGTTGCACAGAGGTTATTTGCTTTTGAGGAAAGTGATCCAGTGTTCGGTAACAGTATATTTGTAAATCTAAGCTTCTGGATCGTTTAGAGGAAGTATTAGTGTCACTAAGACAGAAGGCACATATAGACTTGCATGGCGCTCCAGAACAATGAAAAAAGCAGGAAGCTCGAGAGAAAGAGAATACATTTCCCAGATCAATAATTATGAGGGCCATGAAAAATAGGACTGAAATCAAAGAAAGCAGTCTAAAGAGACACAAAACAATAGTGACCAGCCATTGTGTGACTAAGAAGATGAAAAGAGTGCCTCTCTGACTACTCCAGTCTTCATCATTTTGAGAATCTGTTTATCGATGAGGTCCAGTTGAGTGAAACTGGGAAGGAGATACAGTCAGATCGACCCCGATCAATAAAGAACAGGTCAGCGACTCAAAGTGACTCTTAGTCATAATGCTGAACAAGCCACAGAGGAACGGGGGAGGGGCGGAAGAGAAAAAGACAGAACGAAAGGGAAAAGAACGACCACACAGTAGAAGAAGAGGATGGATCACAGAACAAGTGGCACTTTTTCATGCCGTAAAACAGACTTGCTTTATTTCAACGATAGGAAACAACACAAAAAAGGACTCCTGTCCTTCTGAAATGTCCAAAAACGCTCAGCTGGGGACAGAAGCGAAGGAAAAGCTTCATCACAGCGAGACCCTCAGGCGCAACACTCCAGTTATCTTTCCAGTGCAGCACTTTGCGGAAAGGTTTTGGCCCTCGTGCAACACACACGCAGGTGCCACTGCGGGCCGAGAGAACCATACGTTTGTAATCTCTCAGCCAATCCTTGCTCTGAGCGGCCCTGTTGATGTTCGGCCTCTGATGCTTGGTGCATTTTGATGTCAAATCTCTTTTTGTTCCACAAAAAAGTTCTGCGGCGGAGTGAAATTGCAAGAAAAATGCCCAAACGAAACAAAACGCAACACAAATTGCTCTCTTTGTGCTGCTTTATATAGGTCTGCTTAGCATTCAAGGGCAGGGCTGTTAGTGCGCATTGTGTTTGAAGCCCTCTGCACTCTGGTTTTAGATGCTGTGTGATAATGTAAGCCAATTCCCATTCCACCCTCCCCATCTCATTCGCCTTATTGTTCTGCTATCCTCTCCCCCATCATAGAGGCAAAGTGCCTCCTGCTAACGCGGAGCTCCATATTTAAATTACACTAGCAGTTTAAGAGCACACTGGGGAAATCGACAAGAAGCAGAATGAGAGGGTGTGCAGATGAGAGAGATACTATATTAAAGCGCGAGAGAGTAAAAGGAAAAAAAATGAGGGGAGGGAGAGAGAGATCCATGATAGTTTGACAGTTTTCTTCCCTTCTGTTCAATCAGAGGCAGCGATGTGGAACTGTAGGGGGAACAAATAGCGCCTCACAACAAAGATGAAAAACAACTTGACTCTTCAATGATATTCCATAATTCAGAGCCTGGGGTCGAGCAAACACCATCAAATCATAACCGCGGGCCTGCGCGAGTTAAATAGCTATATAAATATGGCAATGGCGGTTAAATAGGAGAATTGGCCATTTTCTTCCCACAATGTGGACCGGAGAGTAAAAAACTCTTTGGGTCTTGCTGGAAGGAGAAAGAAACAAGGGCAATTTAATGTTTTAATGTGACAAACACGCACAATAACTTCTGCTTGACCTGTACGGGCCAGAGGAAACTGACAATCCCAGAATGCATTTCTGTGCTGGAAAGTGGATGTGTTTTGATTTACATGTAAATTGCAGACAAGGGACTTTTTCATTCCAGAGCAGGTGTACTTTCTAACGCTCATGCACTTGTGCACACACTCGTATGCACACATGTACATGCACAGAGGCGGTGTGACATGAAAAACGCAGTGAACACAGCTGTTGTAGGTGAAAACCTTTCCTTGAGGAGTCTTGCATGGAGCTATAAAGGGTGCCAATGGGTTTTACGGTCTTTACCGGAATCACATGGAACCTTTAAGTACTAACATCATTTCCAGTGACTTGATGGGATGAGAACACATTATTTGAATAATGGGGCAATTCAGTCTTCTTCAGGCTGTGGAAACATTCAATATAGGACCAAAAGTATGTGGACACCTGAACAACACATTCATATGTCCCCTCTGGGAAGGGTTTTCACTAGATGTTGGAACACGGATGCAGGGATTTGCTCTCATTCAGACACAAGAGGGTCAAGAGGTCAGGGTGATGCTAGAATGAAGATAAATTATTATTCTTTTCTTAAAAAAAGAAAAAAGAAAAAAAATGCTTTAAAAGAAAACATTACTATGAAGTTATAATTGCTTTAGGAAAAAAGTATTTCATTTAAATGTTTTATTAATTTAATTCATTTTATTTTAATTTATTCAGGTACTATTTCTTAGAAAAAATGAATTAAACTGCTTCACTACTTATTAATATTTTATATCTAAGTAAAAATTGTATAAATAAATAAATATCACAGAGAGGATCCATGTAGACCATCATGTGGCAAGGTCAATAGATTTCTTACAATATCAGGTAATAAAACATATTTATGACAAGGCAAGGTTTAGGCAGGTTGTACAATGTTGTGCAACTTCCCAGAAACTTAATGGTATTTATGAATTAATAATTAATGATATTTTTGGACAGTATTTAAGTATATATTTATAATATTATAAATAATATATTTATTATATATAATATATTTTGGTAACACTTTATTTTAATGTGTCCTTGTTACACGTTACATGTACTTACTATTATAATAACAATAAATTCTGCATAATTACATGCAAGTAACCCTAAGCCAAACCCTAATCCTAACCATATAGTAAGTATATGGTTTTAAGGTGTCCTTGTTATACTGTAACAAGGACACCTTAAAATAAAGTGTAACTGTATTTTGATAT
Source organism: Spinibarbus caldwelli (assembly GCA_039654775.1). Classification (NCBI taxonomy): domain Eukaryota; kingdom Metazoa; phylum Chordata; class Actinopteri; order Cypriniformes; family Cyprinidae; genus Spinibarbus; species Spinibarbus caldwelli. The sequence continues at coordinate 20,081,123 of CM077260.1, forward strand.
ATTATTTAATTGTTACACAGCATGCCATTTTCATTAAAATCAGTTATTACATTAAAACTTTTCTTAAAATATGGGGTTACACTTTATTTTAAAGTGTCCTGTTACAGTGTAATTATAAGTACTGAGTAATATTAATTAACTACATGTACTTACTAGATGGTTAGGGTTAGGATTAGGGTAACACTTTACAATAAAGTGTCATTTGTTAACATTAATGTATTAACTAACATGAAAAAACAATGGACAATGCATTTATTACACTATTTATTAATCTTTGTTAATGTTAGTTAATGAAAATACAGTTGTCCATTGTTTATTCATGTTAGTTCACAGAGCCTTAACTAATGTTAACAAACACAACGTGTGATTTTAATAATGCATTAGTAAATGCTGAAATTAACATTAACTAATATTAATAAATGCTGAAGAAGTATTGTTCATTCTTAGTTCATGTTTACTACTGTTGTTAACTAAAGTTAACTAATGAACCTTATTGTAAAGTGTTACCGGATTAGGGTTTGGCATTTAGGTTTAGGATTAGGATTTAGGGTTACTTGCATGTAATTATGCATAATTTATTGTTACTATAATAGTAAGTACATGTAACATTTGTAACAAGGATGCCTTAAAATAAAATGTTACCCAAAATACTTCATTACTTGATTGTTCCTCAACAAAAGAAACCTAAAAATGTTTCTTAAAAATGGAATATATATATATTTTTTTAAACAATATGAAACCAACAAGAATACAAAGAGCACATTTACATGTTTCAAACTAGATTTATTTTTCCGTTCTTTTAATCATTAACTCTCTTTTGACCCAAAATCATTGACCCCAGACCATCATAGAGATCAGGCATTGATTTGGGTGATTTTGGGTCCATTTCATCCCAAAGGTGTTTAATAGGGTGTTGCATATGGCACATGTTTTCAAATTTCATGTTTTCAGTTTTCAATTCCATCAATCCCATGTGATCCATTCAGTTAATACAGAAAATGTTCCCTGGGCGAAAGAGGACGGAAGAGAACAGATAAAGATATGTAAGTGGAGTTTGATTATGTTTACCATGCAAAGTAAACCTGCGCTCCATGCGGTGCTATATAATGTGTACCATGTGAAGTGAAGCACTTTGTTTACTCTCAAGAGCCCACTGGAAGCAGCAGTAGCACAAAACACGCAATGCGGCCCACAAAATGACATGCACGGCATACTGTATAACTGCAGTATCATAACATAATGGACCACGTTACATGTACACAACACATGGGATAGGAAGGTGAAATACACGTTGAGGGTAGACTCTTGAATGGGTTGTTAGCGTGTGATCATCTAGGAGCTCCAAGGGGCTTTTAGCATAGTGCTTTTAGAAGACTTGGGAAGGGAAAAAGACACATACACGTGAGCTACCATTAACACAAACATACAAACCCTACTCAAGTCTTTGGCACACATGTCGACATGTATATCGACAGGCAGGCAAAACAGCATGTCCTTTCCTTTCATCTTTGCGAGGTAATTATAGGGAGATAATCTTAGTGCTGGACCCCTTAGTTGGGGCCAATCTGGCCTCTATCGGGAGCCAGAACTGAAAGGTCAAGAATGAGTTTTCGAAGAAGGTTGCTGTGAAAGCAACAGGCCTTACAATTGGGTTATTTGATGTGGTCAACTTGACAATTTATTCAATAGTCGTTAATGTGCGGACCACCAAATGGGTACTTACAGAGCGCTGGGATTTATTTTTTGCTCTGCAAAGTTGATTAGTATAATTTTTGCTTTCACTGTTGCTGCACTTCAGAGTGTATTTGAATTGCATGTTTTTTCACCCACACATCCAGTGTTTCTTTTGAAAAACAGCTGAGGGAAAATGAATGAAATGGGAAAGGAAAGAAATGAGAGTAGATGTTGAGTGGAATAGGCAGATACATGTAAACTTCAGCTATTTATTTTTCTCTTTAGCAAGTATATCCTTTCTGCCTCACCTTTCAAATTCAGCCTTTCAGTCCATTATCTGTGTCCAAAGATGCAGAAAACGAAAGCTCACAGTTCTTTCACACCTTGCAGCCTTCAATTTATCTTTTTAAACCGTAAACATTCAACCATCAGTCTTCAGAGCTGCACGACCCTTTAATCAGCAGATAAGACTGAGGCGCTTAGACTATAAAGACATGCCATGTTCCACATAACAGAATCAGTGCTGTACTGCTTAGCCATCAAGCCAAGAATGGCCGGAAATTGAAGACGTAGACATACATAAGGGCTAGGAGAGATTTTAAAACAGCCAAACTATTATTAAGAATTTCCTGAATTCATTACAGTAAATGTTTTTAAAATATATATTGGTGAATTTAAATTTTTAAATTGAGTTTAGATAAATCTTCTAAACTGGCTGAACTGAAGTGGAACTTACAGAACATGGACCATCAGCAGTTTTTATTCATTTTCAGCTTGTCGAAAGCGAGAGGCAAAATGGTTTACAGCCATATCTAGGCTTTGCCAAATTGGTTTTTAATAAAAGTTTTCAGAGCAAGTGAAGCTCTCCAAGTTTGAGAAAGTAGAATCGGGCTCCTCACTTCTATTGTCACAGACTTTGAAGTCGATACGAAATAGACATTCTTGGTATTATTGTGAACAACACATTGATGTACATTACTTCAGTGGGGAAAAAAAAAAAAAAAAAAAAAAAAAGTTTTCATAAACATTGATCAAATGCCTTTCTGTTTCGCTGACATTATTTTATCCCCTCCCCTCCAACCAACAGTCATATAAAGACCAAATACCATAATGAAGCATTCTTGTATGCAACGCCCACTTCTCCCAATCCAGTTAAGTCCAGATGAATAAACTTTTTTATTTGAATATCATTTTGCTCAGAAATATGTCACATTATGCAAATAAATGGTTTGCTAATTGTGTGTCATGACTTAAAAAAACTTTTTAAAACTATGGAAGGTGCCTGCATTAACTCCCGCAATGCAATGGGCTTACTGAATATGGAAGCTCATTTCTGCATTACACTGAAAAAAGGCAAAATTAACTTCTTTTCTTTTGCAAGAAAATTCCTCATTACACCACAGTCATATAACCATCCTTTAGTCTAACCACAGCCTCTTCAGTGCAATGTAACCTCAAAAGCTTCAATAACAGAAACACTTCTAAATGTACAACATAACTAAACAGTAAACACTTACATGTCTCTGAATTTATTTTAAAAATGCATAAAATAACACTTAATTTCCACATTTACACTCCCAATTCAGTCCTTTGCAAAATATGCTGGGAGCTAAAAGTTCACCCATCTAATTTCAGTTACTGCATTAAAAATAGTAGTCACAACCACTTTAAGTAGTCTTCAATTTTAGATATTTAAGTGGATGCAACACAATGGTATTAAGTTGTAATAAAGTGAAAAATAAAAATAAAATTGTGTGATAATCAATAAATGTTATAATTATAATATAGGTAATTATATGTATTTATAAATATAATTATTAATTATATTAATGATAAAATGATAATAATTACAGTAAAAATCATAACTAGGCACAATGTGACTTAATATTTTTCACCTTACAATTACCTTTTCGTTTTTTACTCTGAAGTGAAAACAGGGTTCTATAAATCAGCATGTTTGTAATAGAAAATTCATTTGTGTGAAAGGGAGCACAACGCAGATAATGTAAAACATACATATGGACATGTACGTGTGCATACATACCTGTGTACCCACGCACACGCATTTCAAACAAACATGGTTTTTAATAACGGCCGTCTCATTTGGCAATAAATATTGCATTTGAATCTCACAGATGGCAGTCCCTTTGGAACCGTCATGGAGAGTGCAGAGGTCTGCTTTAGGGCATGATTTTTATTTCACACTCGCAGTGTATGCGTGTGTATATGCATGCTTTCCAGGGCAAGGCCGTGCGACAGTGTGTGAATGATCTCGCATATGTCTGTGTTACGTGTGCGAGAGCGTGTGACTGTAACAGATGAATCACGCTTGAGTGCTCGGGTGTAGTTCTATTTGAGAACTACAGCAGACTATTCAAGCATTGTGTGAATGTGCATACAGTATATATATGTGTGTGTGTGTGTCGGGATAATCCCTTTCTGTAATGTCATTCATAGGGTTTGGATGATCAGTTCAGGCACAAGTGGTAATACAGCCAGTGTGCTGAAAGAATTGTGTCTGTATGGGGAGAGAAGAAGAGGGTTCTGGGAAAACAGAAAGTAGACATTCAAAGACTCATCAGGGATTATACACTCACGCTTCTTTTGTTGCTGAGGCTTAAACCAAGCTTCACCTTAAACCAAAAGTAGCTCGGACTCACTGAATATGAGATATTGTGGCTCAGACTTTGCCTGCCTGTCAATTTTTAATGAACCAACTAAAACTGTTTGCATATTGTTTTATGGTTTCACTGGAACAGAGCGACTGAGAGCTGTACGGAAGGCCAGATAGCTTATAATATTTACTTTGTGAGCATTTTTTTTTAACTCCTGGTAAGGTCAGCACTACAACTGGAACAATATATGCATAAATAATGCATTGTAAATCTGAGAAATAATAACATCCCCCTCCCATTTTAAGGTCTGTTTAGACCAAGAATATGAACTATAATGATAACCATGTACTATAAAGTTTTAATAATTGTTCTAACTGTGAGAATAGCAAAGTCCACATAGAGGAAATGACAAAATCATTGGAATCACTTTCAGATTTCTTTTGCAGCTTATGAATGATAAAACATTTACAGCCAATCATAATCCATAAACTTTAAAGAGCGCAAGCATTTACAGTAAAGCGGCAGACAACATAACATGCTTAAAACAGAACATTAATGTGTTGGTGTGGATGCTAACATAGTTATTGTTATAGTTGTCTTTATAGGTATTGACTTCAGTTTTATAAAATACAAAAGTAAGCCATCAAAATTATTGGCTGTCACTAAAAGAAAACTAGAAGACTTTACGAATAAAAAAATGTGTCTAATTAAACAGAAAGAACAGAAAGTTACTATATCTGAGCCAGACAGGTTATTAATGAATGAATAATATTATATAAATATAATGTACATATTATATCACATAAGATAACTGTCACAAAATCACTTCAAATACAGCAGAATGTATAGAATACACATTTCAGCTGTGGATCAGTTCACTGATGATGATAATTATTTATTGATGACAATTATATTTTGATAATATACAGCATATTTTGCCTGCAATTAATTTATTTTTGAGCTTTGACTTAGATGAATGAATGGCTCCCTAGCATCTTATGAACTGCTTTTATGCACAACAGTCTTCTTTTAGATTCTTTCATTCAAATAACTGGAGAAAAACAATATATATATATATATATATATATATATATATATATATATATATATATGTAATATATATATATTTTTTTTTTAAACAAATTATAATACATAAAAAAAACAACTAAATTAATAAATTCCCACAACAACTTTTAGTCATGTTTTTACCCTTCTTTAAACACCTAGAGGTTTTTTTTGATAAAACACATCCCCAGTATGACTCATTGTTTGAATCAGATTACTTTACTAGCCAATCAATAAAGAGAAAGCAGAGGCAGTCTAATATACTGTTCATGCATCTGATCTAGGTTAGATTGAGTGTTAGAACAGGGTCAACAGAACAAAAATAATATTGATAGTTTGATTTTGTTCCACAACAACTGATATTTTCAGATTGCGAAAGTAGGAAGAGATACGGTCCCACAGCCTATATGCTAACTAAAATAACTTACTGAAGCCCCTGAATCAGTAAATGTGCGGAAAGATCACATAATCACCAATTTTCTTTAGGCTAAGCCTTAAAGTCCAGTAAACTCCAGCAGGTCTATAGATATGGATAAACTGGCGTTCCCATTAGGGCACACATTACACTTCAATGACAACAATTAACACCAAGCAAACTGCTTCGTGTGCAGATGCATGCATAACATGTACCCAATGGAAAAAAAAAAGCCCTCAGCGAAAGATGACATATGGTGCGAGCAATTTCCCTCTCAATTTCAGCTCCAACTCCAACTGATGTTTTCATGTGCCAGAAAATAGCCGTTCCCTCTTTACTCCCCCCTCTCTGAAAGTCATCTGCTCCGTGAGCAGTAAGCACCATCGCGGCTTGTATAGACCCAAATGAGAGCGTACAAATGATTTGTGGCACCATCGTCCTGCAAAGGCGCCGGAGAACGGAAGCGGGGAAGGAGAGGAGGAGGGGAAAGAGAAGAGAGGGAGGAGACGTGGAGGGGGAGATAATGTCACTTTCACCTTGTATTCCTCCGCCAGCCCATAATGCTCATTTTTCCCCATTTTCACAGCAAATTCGTTTCAGTAGCGGCAGCCAACCCCCCTTCCAACTAGAGCAAATGAGAGAGAAATGAGAGAGCGAAGGCAAACGAGAGGGAGGGCGAGAGCGAGGGGTGCCGTTGGGGGGTGAGTGGGCCGAATTTGCACAGTGACCTTTTTCTGATCCAATCTCACTGATGAATCCTAATGAAGGATTTAATAAAATCACACTTTACAATCTGTCTCTGCATCAAAGCGTGGAATCACATTCATATCAGACCAACTGCGTACACAAACCCGATGAAATAAATATCAGATCTAAACCTGTGTGTGTGTCTGTCGGCGGCTGGAGAGGGGGGGTTGTGGGTTGGGACGGGCCTCCGAAATTGGCCAGACTGAACAGGGAACGCCTGGGCCATTTGTTCCAGATGCGGTCTAAAATCACATCTCATCACTTTCATTTAGTTCTTAATGAGTTAGCCGTCAACACGCCACACAATTCCACACTGACGTACACACAGTTAAAGTTTGTAGGAAGGTTACTTCAGTAATGGTGGCGAGACTATTTTTCTCTGGAAAAAGTTTTTGAATAAAATATTTGTCAATTTATAGTAACAAAGTGGACTAAACAAGCCTATTTTTGAATATTGGACCATTTTCAATATTTTTAGAGACTATGCTGCTAAAATTTTTCTTGACGGTTGAAAGAACAACATCAGAACATTGGACTTCAGAATCTAGATGGAGGCCAAAATCATCTGGCTACTTTTTTTGTATTCGGACATTTTGGATTTGGTTACACTTTACTTTAAGATGTCTTTGTTACAGTCTAAATATGCAATTATGGCACTGGGTAACATTAATTAACAACATGTACTTACTATAGAGCTAGGGTCAGGATTAGGGTTTGGTTTAGGGTTAATTTCGTGTACTTATGCAAAATTTACTGGTATTGCATGTTACTATGAGCACATGTAACATATGTAACAAGGACACTGTCAAATGTAGTGTTACTTTAGATTTTTATATAACTTTAGTTTCTATCACAAACTGTGAAAGCAAACCATACAATTTGAGTGATTAAAGGGATTATTCACCAGAAAATTTAAATTCTGCCATCAAAATTATGTCATTACTCACCCTCATGTTGTTCTTTCTTCTGTGAAACACAAAAGAAGATATAAAGGACATTGGTAACCAAACAATTTTGGTTACCATTGACTTTCATGGGGGAAAAAAAAGAAAAGAAAATACAAAACAAAACAAAAACACTTTTTTTTTCTCAACAAAGAGAGAAAGTCATACAAACTTGGAACAACATGAGGGTGAGAAAATTGATGAACAATTTATTTTTATTTTTAAATTCCAAAAGACATCCCTGCAATATACTGTTTGTGTGCCTATTAGTTTTAAGGCATGTTAATATTCTTCAGCACAAGTCAAGAAGAAAGGTAGCACTGCTGCATACCATCATATTGTACATTAGCCTTAGTGGGAGAGGAGAAAAACCAACAACAGCACTTAATGAGCATGCAAAATGAGAACAACAGGAAACTACACTTCTCAGACATAGGACCAAAATGAGTGTTCTGTCAAGAGGTGCCGATGTAGTCTTTGCAATGCTGACATCTGGTGGCCACAGAAACTCACGTCAGTTTGTGAGAACAGACAGTGAGCAGAGATTTTATGTGATTATCTGGTTAATATAAAATACAAAAGCATAAAAGCTATTAAACTAGCATTGTGTTTCTACTTCCAAAAAAGGTGGTGAGGTCACAGCATAATGTCCCTGAATATGTGTGCAATCTGAAAAGCAATCTGTGTGACCAGTACAGATCGAATGCCAGGACACATTGATTCCATATGAAATATCCAATATGCAATTTCTCACTGATTACAATTCAAATGACAATTACTCAGACTCATACAGGAGAGAGGCTGATAGCGAGATTGAGAAAGGGAGACAGAGAATGTTCTGGCTTTGTAATCTACATTGTAAATGTGTGCACATGGATGTGAGAGGATAACACACAAATCGTAGTGTAAATATGTGCGTTAATCAGAGAAACGCCTGCACTTTAGCTGAGAGAATGAATGTGTGTGAATTAAAAGGACGTCTGACATTTTCACAGTCAGTGAGCATTTAGAAATGTGTGTGCCTATTACAAATCCACCCATCAATCCATCCATCCATCCATCCACATACCATTCGACTATCTATCCATTCATCCACCCGCCTATCATCCATCCATCTGACTATATAGCCATCCATCCATCCATCCATCACACCATCGTTCATCCATCCATACATCCATCCATCTGACTATACAGTATATCCATCCATCCATCCATCCATCCATCCATAATCACACTATCATTTATCCATCCATCCATCCATCCATCCATCCATCCATCCATCCATCCGACTATCTATTTATCCATTCATCCACCCGCCTATCTATCATCCATCCATCCGACTATATATCCATCCATCATTACACACTATCTATCATTCATCCATCCATTCACCCACATACCATTCGACTATCTATCTATCCATTCATCCACCTGCCTATCAATCATCCATCCGACTATATAGCCATCCATCCATCACAGTATCATCCATCCATCCATCCATCAATCATCACACTATCATCCATCCATCCATCCATCACCATGTCTATCTATCTATCTATCTATCTATCTATCTATCTACAGTGGTGTGAAAAGTTTTTGCCCCTTCCTGTTTTTTAATTTTAAATTTTTTTTTTTTTTTTTTTTTTGCATATTTGTCATACTTGAATGATTCAGATCAAACAAATTTTTATATTACACAAAGATAACCTGAGTAAATACAAAATGCAGTTTTGAAATAATGATTTCATTTATTAAGGGAAAAAAGCTGTCCAAACCTGCCTGGCACTACGTGAAAAAGTAATTGTCCCCTAAATCTAATGACTGGTTGTGCCACCCTTTGCAGCAACAACTGCAATCAAACGTTTGCGATAACTGGCAATGAGTCTTTCACATCACTGTGGATGAATTTTGGCCCACTCTTCTTTGCAGAATTGTTTTAATTCAGCCACATTGGAGGGTTTTCAAGCATGAATGGACTGTTTAAGGTCATGCCACAGCATCTCAATCGGATTTAAATCTGGACTTTGACTTGGCCACTCCAAAACCTTAATTTTGTTTTTCTTGAACCATTCAGAGGTGGACTTGCTGGTGTGTTTGGGATCATTGTCCTGCTGCATAACCCAAGCGCTTGAGCTTGATGTCACAAACTGATGGCCGGACATTCTCCTTCAGGATTTTCTGATAGAGTACAGAATTCATGGTTCCATCAATTATGGCAAGTTGTCCAGGTCCTGAAGCTGCAAAGCAGCCTCAGACCATCACACTACCACCACCATGTTTGACTGTTGGTATGATGTTCTTTTTATGAAATGCTGTGTTGGTTTTATGCCAGATGTATGCCAGATTTTTTTGGGCAAATGCGCACTCTAAAAAAATGCTGGGTTAAATTCAACCCAGCACTGGGTAAGATATGGACAAACCCAGCGATTGGGTTGTTTAGACCCAGCGGTTGGGTTACTGCCCAGAAGGTTGGGTTAAACATTTAACCCAACTGTTGGTTGAAAACAACCCAGCATGTGTTCTGTCCAGTATTTACCCAGCACTGGGTTGTATTTAACCCAGCATTTTTTAGAGTGTGAGACGAGCCTTTGTGTTCTTTTTGGTCAGCAGTGGCTTTTGCCTTGGAACTCTGACATGGATGCCGTTTTTGTCCAGTCTCTTTCTTATCGTTGAATCATGAACACTGACATTAATTGAGGCAAGTGAGGCCTGCAGTTCTTTAGATGTTGTTCTGGGTTCTTTTATGACCTCCTGGATGAGCTGTCATTGCGCTCTTGGAGTAATTTTGGTAGGCCGGCCACTCCTGGGAAGGTTCACCACTGTTCCAAGTTTTCTCCATTTGTGGATAATGGCTCTGACCGTGGTTCGCTGGAGTCCCAAAACCTTAGAAATGGCTTTAAAACCCTTTCCAGATTGATACGTCAACTATTTTGTTTCTCATCTGTTCTTAAATTCATTTAGATCGCGGCATGATGTGTTGCTCTTTAAGCATGCTTTAATTTGTAGACAGGTTCTATTTAAGTGATTTCTTGATTCAACAAGTCTGGCAGTAATCAGGCCTGGGTTTGGCTAGTGAAATTTAACTCAGCTTTCTAAAATAATGTGTTTAATCACAGTTCTTTCATGATTTAACATAATTATAATAATAATTTTTCATGTAGGGCCAGGTAGGTTTGGACAGCTTTTTTTCCCCTTAATAAATGAAATCATCATGTAAAAAATGCATTTTGTATTTACTTGCATTATCTTTCTGTAATATTAAAATGTGTTTTATGATTTGAATCTTTTAAGTGTGACAAATATGCAAAATATAAAAACAAAACAAAAAAAAAAAAACAGGAAGGGGGCAAAAACCTTTTCACGGCACTGTATCTATATCTATCTATCCATCAATTCCTCCATCCATTCATTTACTGTATCTATCTGACTCTAGGATAGGAAGTGTGGAGGGGGAGATAATGTAGGGAATGTAGGGGATGTAGGGAAGCCTTGTAATGTAGGGAAGCCTTGTAGGATGTGTAAACTACAAGGCTTCATTGATATACAGAAAAGTATTATGTCCATCATGAAGGTCTGAACTCTGTTGTAAACATGCAGTGAAAATGGAGTTCTATTCTGCATCTTTATTCTGAGAGCACTCAGAAGAGTAAGTACTACATGCCTTTACAAACTGCACCTCAGAAGCCCTTTTTTTCCATGGCACTGATATGCTCCCATTGAAAACAGAGTAGGGGAGTGCGGGGCACAAAGTAACGCGGGGTTAGTTGTAACACACGTGGTTTAAATATTTCCACACATGCTAGCATAACCAAATTTACTAGTTACCATATGAACATTATATAGAGAAAAAAGTGCGCCAAAATTCAAAAGTCTTTTGAAGATATCGCTGAACATTTATTTTACCATAGTAAAATTAGTCAAATTATATTTCTGTCTTAAGTAAATTTTTCATCTCAGTTTTTATTACTCATTTAAAATTAGACAAATATTATTTTAATCTCCAATCTGTTATTCATCAGTTTAGATTATTTTTTAGTGCTTTGCTAACTAGCAGAAGACAATAACCGGTTTTAAAATCCAGTTGCAAAGATGGGGTATGTTGTAACACTGCGTTACAATGTGCCCTGCCGTGCTATTCTATGACATTAGCGATGTAATTCACACTATTTACTTTAATACATTTTAATGAGAAACGACGAGAAACAGGTGAATTAAGACTGACAGTCAATGTTTAATGTTCAGAAATTATTATTTCAAGACATGTAAAGCCTTTTGGCTCGTTTATGTGGGCCGTCCCAAGCCTGGTTGCAATGTGTTCATTGTCAAACTTAAAAATCTGATTATTTTTAATTCTTAAAAAACGCCATTATTTTAATTAAAATAAATAATTATTTTATTTTATTGACAAAATATTTTAGTTTGTCTTGTATATTTTGAGATCAGATAACATTTTAAACTGTCATATGGTCATGTTACAACGTGCCCCTCAGATGTTACATTTTACCCCACCTACGGGGCATGTTGTCACATTTCACTTCCAATTTTTGAGGGCAAATAAAGAAAAATGTATACACTGTAAATATGAAACAAAGCGGCATATTTGTACTAGACAAGTGTGAAATTACTGTGGATAAAAAAACTATACTCTGAACCCCATGTGGATTTACACAATTTGAGAAAGTCCGCTCTCCCCTACTCAGGAGTAGACAACAGTGACTCAACTTAGGTTTTTTTCCCATACATGTCCAGTAGGTTCTATCTGCACACTTTCTTCTCAACCATAAATAAAAGCTTGCTAAAAGCTTCTCTTTCAGGCCTTTTGTCCATCAGTACAATTCCAACCTCAGGCTGCTTCTGTAGTGACCTAAGCATAATGAATTATTCACTCCTCTTCTTTGTAATTAATGGTCTGTGCTTTCAAGTGCAGCTCTAAATTTGTATGTTTTATGGGGTCATGTGAAACTGTTGTGCAAATCCATCCACCATCTCACTAAAGGCCATACACAGTGGTTTCTTCATGTGGAAAATCTAATTCATAAATGCCAAGTGGGAGCAGTTGCAAGGAAAATGTATTTTCTCATACAAACATATACTGTTACGGTGAGGTTTATCATTGTAGAAGAAAGAAACTGCCCTGATACAATTTACATTATGTGTGATATACAGCATAAAACACTTCTTTGAAAATAACCGTAATAATAACTGCATTAATTTCTAACTAAAATAAATGCATGAATCTCATGAAAACTGTCAAGAAATGTTTTGGGTCATATTTCACCCAAAAATCAAATTAAGACTATACAATTAGCATACAATTACATCTTTTTTTAAAACCTTGCATGACCAATTATAAGTAGCCTACTGTAAAATATACTACCATTAAAACTTTTGGGGTTGGTAAGATTTTTAATTGCTTTTTTTCTGAATAGTCTTTATTTGATCACCAATCCAGTAAAAAATGGTAATATTGTGAAATATTATTACAGTTAAAAATAACTGCTGTCTATTTTAAAATGTATTAATTAGTTTATTAGACCTTTATTTACTGTTATGGCAAAGCTGAATTTTCAGCATCATTACTCCAGTCTTCAGTGTCACATGATCCTTTAGAAATTATGAAAACAGCTGAAGTACTTAATATTTTGTGGAAACCATGCCACTTTTTCTTTGGTGGATAGAAAGTTTAAAAGTACATCATTTATTTGAAATATAAATGTTTTGTAACAGTACAAATGTCTTTTTTTTCCCTGATGTTTGATCAGTTTACTGCTTCTTCCTGATTAAAAATATTTTTTTTTAATTACTGACCCCAAACATTTGAACGGTAGTAGTATATTACTAAAATTGTAAAATTTGTAGTACTGAATTTAATTAGTATAAAAAAAAGACTATTCATGCTATTCATGTCTTTCTTTCTATCCATGTCTTTCAGACTATTCAATGCAAAACATCTTAATGGTCCTTAAATAAACTTAATGCAAAAAAAAAAATAAAATAATAAAATAAAAAAAAAAATGTTTGCACACAAAGCTAGTTCTGTACACATCAGGGTAAATGAATAATTATTAGGTGAGTTTTACCTTTCTCTGATACCTCAGCATCCTCCATGACAGTGCTTGGCTCTTTGGTTTGACCGTCTGCTCTTTGAGTCTGATTGGCCTCTGCATGCATCACTGGTCACTCTACAAAAAGACAAGAGACATTAGGTCACTCATTTTTCAAAACAACCTGAAGGGGGAGTGGTGTGTGTGTGTGTGTGTGTGTGTGTGTGTGTGTGTGTGTGTATGTGTGTGTGTGTGGGGTGTTTATTAGGGGGTTTAAAGAGAAGTTGGCATCTCAGTGCTATGAAGAAGATTGCTGGATCAAAGCCCACTCAAGGCCTCTCATCTGATCACTACTGTTGTGCCTTCAAATAAATTGACCTTTTTGTGCACTGCACTGCAAGCTTCTTATAGCTACTCTATGTCCTTTTCCTCTTCTCTTTCACTTCACATCAAGTTACAGCACAGTGTTTTCAACTAATATTTTCTCAGCACTTGCTGTGAATGAGAAAAGTGCACCTGGTACCTATTGTTTGCATTGATCTTTCCTCCACAGCACGCATCAGCACACATTCTCTTCCTCTGTTTGTTCTGTTTGTCTCCACCTGGACTATCATGACTCACGCCAAACACATTCTCCCATTTACTTGCCGGGACAGAAAACATTTTCATAAAATCTCTCTAAGGCACTAATCCTGCTGTCTCTGCCTTCACACCATGCCACATCTCACAAACTGGATAAAACTGGGCAAAACGTTAAAGGGGTCATGTGACGTTGCTAAAAAGAACATTATTTTGTGTATTTGGTGTAATGCAATGTGTTTATGCGGTTTAAGATTAAAAAAACATTATTTTCCACATACTGTACATTATTGTTGTTCCTCTATGCCCCGCCTTTCTGAAACGCGCCAATTTTTACAAAGCTCATCGTTCTGAGAAGCGAGGCGTGCTCTGATTGGCTAGCTATTCAGTGCGTTGTGATTGGCCGAATACCTCAAGTGTGAGATGGAAATGTTACGCCCCTTACTGTATTATGATGCCGTGTACCGGCGTGAGTTCACAAAAACAATAAAACCCATTACAAACGAGGCATTTGCTGCATCCAGTGGGGACATAATTACTGATTATAATGACTTGTAAACATTACCATGTCTGCATTTATGATCGAAGAAACAACAAACAACAAGCACTACTCTATACAGCTCAAAACTCACGTTTGAATAGTCAGTGGCAAATTCTTTAAATATGAAAACATACTTACAGGCTGTGAGTCAGAAGCGCCAGACTGTCCTTGCAAAGTTGGAATTGCCCCACTTTATAGAAACAGCCTTTGTGCAGCTGGCAGGCTACTCCCAGGTTCAGGAAATATTCCTCCATAAAATGCGATGCACACACTCGAATATTTGGGTTGAACTGTTCTGGAACAGTGTTGTAAATACAACTTAACCACTAATTTCTTGTTGTGTCCTCTTTTGGAAGCCCAAACAAAATAGTTTCGCTTTCACAACGAAACACAGCATCTCCAGGATGTGGCGCCGGCGGCAGCAACAATACTACAGATGTGGCGCCGGCGGCAGCAACAATACTACAGCGAGAATAAAAGTCCCACCCCCTTTCTTTGCGTATACATTTGAGCGGTGTTGTGCAAATCTTCCCACACCGTGACGTAGACATGTTGGGGGCGTGTTTGAATGAGCCGTTTTAGGGGGGCGTGGTCGAGTCTTAACTTTTATAAAGAATTTCTCTTTGGTTTTGCAACTTCAGGGATCTTATCTATGCACAAACAGCTTGTAACACTACAAAGAGAAAGGAAAACTTGAAATCGCATCATATGACCCCTTTAAGCATAAGCTTTATCAGAAAACGGTGGCGTTTGCTTTTGCTATCTACTGCATCGATATTTAGTTTTGGTGTCTTTTAAGTGAAGCATTAGAAAAACCATTGAATATATGACATTATTACTATCAATTCAACACGACTATAGTTGTTTGCTTACTTATCTAAAAAGTTTGTAGAATTTTCCTGGTAGAGAGAACAAAAATCCAAACTTACCTTGACTGAAAGTTTTACAGCAGTTTTTGCACATGTACTTCCTTAAGAGATGGTCTAAAAATGACGCATTGAGCACAAGCTTTACTTTTATCATCAACTCTGACGTGATTCAGATACTCTGAATAGTTTCTGAGGAACTGAGGCACCAAAGCGCACAGTGACAGCAGAAATAGGAAAATGTTCTGCTTTTGAAAAAATAATAACACTGTCTGGGTGGGTTTGGTGGTACAGAGGCATAGAAGAAGAATAGAAAGAAAAAAAGTCACAATGCCATCCTTTTAGACAGATGAAGTAGTGTAAAAAAAGAAGAAAATATAGCCTGAGGCTCTGAGCATACTTCCCCTAATAATGTGTAGTATCCCAATCCTCAAGCAAGTTCCAAATAGCTAAGTTTATTGTGTGTAAACTTTACTTAACAGAGCACTGTGATAAGTTAAGCAAAGACGAACCACAGATCTCATATCTTTCTTCATAGTCTAAACTTCTGTAATGGTATATTTTTCAAGTTGTATTAGATCTGAGGGTGTTTAGGGTCTATATTTGTGCTTCAATTCAGATTAAGGAGACATGGAATTAAACGCCTTCTTATGCAAGAAAATCGTTGAAAATGCATTCTGCTTTTTTTCAGATCAGTCCCAGGTCAAACCATGTTTAAGAAAAATAAACCTCTGCCAAACAAGCTCAACTGCTTTGTCCCAGACATAACACTGGAGGATTGTGATGTCTCATTGGGCAGTTGAAAGTGAAAAGTATGTAACTTCAGAAAGTTCAAAGTGACTTTAGCTGCAGCAGCCCATCGCCTCGGGCAGCACTGACACACAGAGGCTCAGTTCAGCACTGCCGGCGGTTACAGCTGCATGTCTTGTGACTTTCTTTAAACAGCTTCTTTCCTATTATCAAATACTGTGGGTTTAACAAGAAAAATCAAAGAAGACCCAAACTGCAAAGAGCAGTTGTGTGAAAAACCGCAAGGCTAAAGGAAGGTTAAAGTTCTGTTGAAGTCTAAATGTACAGCACAGACTTTCTGACTCTCTCTTACTTTTTGGTATCCAGCATAAAATTGTTTAACAGCCATTTCTAATCAAAAGTAGCTCAGACGATCAAAAAATCTCAAACAAGAATCAAGTAACACTTAACGAATATAAACTCTCACCTTCACTTGTAGCATGCCATCTGTTGTTGTCTGTTAAAAACAGTGAGGTTCTGGGACAAAGTAAAAGCCTTGCTGTGAATTCCCTATGCAAACACTGAGGGGAGTTCATCTGAAATTCAAATCAAATACATACAACAACCAATGTTTATTTATGTGGTGTCCAATCTAATTTGCATGTGTTTGCATATTTTTGGCACATGCTTCCAGAGAAACTATGCACTCTGCTTTCTCTTACCTTACTATACTTACAGGCACTTTGCTCTGTTATTATACTGAAAAAAATTAAAATTCATTTGATTGGCTTTACAAAAGCATGTTAAAGAGGACTTTGCCAGAGAAGAAAACTTTTGTTTAAATTGCAATGTTATGGCAGTTGTCTTGGACTGACACTTAGTATGGTGAATGCAGCAAAAGTTTCCAGTTGATGAACTGTGGAATATTCATAGTCAATCCTGAGCTCAACAATAAAACAGCTTTTATTACTTTAGGCTACTGATATGACTTGAATTTGAGTGCACAGAGTTTTACACTTATTATAAATGTAAAATAAACAAATAAAATGAGCAAACTAAGCACAAGTAAAAATGAAGTGAAGGACGTGTGGCCAAGTATGGTGACCCATGCTCTGAATTTGTGCTCTGCATTTAACCCATCCAAGTCAAGTCAAGTCAAGTCATCATTATTTATATAGCGCATATTACAATGCAAATTGTGTCAAAGCAGCTTTACAGTATTAAACGGGGAAATAGTGTGTCAAAATAGTGTGTCCTTCTCCTCTGGCCAGACAAAACCAGCAGTTTAAAACTAGGCTGCAGCCGAGTCAGATTGCGTAGAAAACTCATCTGGTTCCTGTGGTCTTGTTCCAACGGCCATCTGGGGGATGAGGTCTTCGGAGGGGATCAGTCTCTGGGGCACATCTAGATGTCCTGGTCTCCGCTGACATTTCAATTTTTTGTGCTAATTTAAAGTTAATGACAAGATTAACTGAAAATTTACAATTCAATTTATATTTAGACTTTTTAAATTGCATATAAAATATTTTATATAAAAATACATAAAAATAATATAATGTAAACCAGCTCGTTTAGCTTGACTTCCTGAGAGCAACATTCAACATATTCCAGAGGTTAATCGACCATTTCATTGACCAATTGTTGGAGAAAATACTTCTTTTTTTTAACGTTATCTTATTTTGTACTCCATTTAAGGAAATCATCTATAAAATGAGAACGCTAAGGAGTGCATGTTAGTGTAGGTCCTACTGTAAAATGTGTCTTGATCAGAAACCACCCTGCAGGTGACACTGTTGCTCAACAGATTCCCTGTGTTTGTGTGCAGTGTAGACTTAATGGGTTAGTTCACCAAACAAACAAACAAAAAAACAAAAAAAAAACAAATAACAAAAAATAAATAAATAAAACCCCGCCCTCTTCATGTAAACGAAATGGGACTTGAATCAAAATAAAAAAAATAAATAAATTACACTTCCAATACAATTTTCCAAAATATGGTTTTGGTCATTTAAGGTAGTTGTTATCATGCTGATATATGTTCAATTGCTCATTTTTGTGATAAGTTTTATTTTAGCTAGTAATTTGATGCTATAAAAATGGGGAGTGTCGTTATGGTTGATTGGGTCTGCGGGAGTTTGGGTGGGAGTTTGATTCCGTGGCTCCACCTCGCGACACTACTGCGCAGAATCTTAGCTCCAAACGAATCTCTACTGCGCAGACTCTGGCTCCAAACGAATCTCTACTGCGCAGACTCTGGCTCCAAACGAATCTCTACTGCGCAGACTCTGGCTCCAAACGAATCTCTACTGCGCAGAATCTTAGCTCCAAACGAATCTCTACTGCGCAGACTCTGACTCCAAACGAATCTCTACTGCGCAGCCTCTGACTCCAAATGACGTCATTTTCTCAAGATGGCAACGACCATCCTGAAATGAATTGGCTTCAATTTGCTATAGTGGAAAGAAGTGGAGACCCGTCGCCCATCTTTTTTTACAGTCTATGGTACGGACATCTCAGTTCGGTGCATGAGGCCTTACAACGAATACAGGCAATTCACCCCCAATCCAGAAGGGGGCGCCCGAAGCAATGCAACGCTGTTTGATAACCGCCTGCAGAAGAACAGCGAATGCCATGCGCACTTCAAACCAAAGCCCACTAGACAGTGAATATGTGCTGATTCTGAATGCGTCTCTCACATTGACTGACAAAGGAGTATAATTTAAAGGCTTGCACACTCAACAGTTTGCGAAATAGAGCTTTGCACTAGTGTATCCTACCTCTCTCATTCGGCACAAATCCAAATATTCCATAATATTTCCATACTTGCGATGTAACTTATCTGAATGCTAAACTATTATTTATTATGTAAATGATAGGCTTTGTACTTCAGTCGCGTTCCAACGGTGACACAGAGGCGGGCGCGCTGATTTGGTTCACTGTATTTTGTTTTGATAAAGTACCAACTGCGCTGTCAAGTTAGCAATGCTGGAACTGATGTATTGTGTGTGTGTGTGTGTGCCGGCGTGATCACTTCAACTGTTTCCTTATACCAGCAGAATCAACTTTAAACACTTATTGTCTTATTAACAATGCATCACTGTATAAAGGTCTGCTTTTATTTGTGTACACTCACAATGAAAACAAAACGTGCTTTTGTAAAATAAGGAAAACAAATACAATGTCGCTTTCTGTCAAATTAAGCGTGTCACAAAAAAAATAAACTCAGCATATATAGGCTACGTTACGTGTCGCACTGTTTTTTCCCTTGTTTGTCTGTAAACTAAATCAAATATATTTCAAGAATTTATTCCTTGTATGTATATATGTACTGCAGGTTTTATATATATGTAATAATATTTAGTATTTCCACATGCAGGGGCGGACTTGCCCAGTAGGCAAAGGTAGGCTATTGCCTTGGGCCCCCAAAAGCCAAGGGCCCCCTAAAATGATTTTCATATAGGAGATGCGCATTAAGCGCGGACACACGAACGGTTGCTGTTTACGGTGTTTATTACCACGACAACCGTCTGAGTGTCCGAGCTGAACGTGCTTCTTGTGTATCCTGCTTGTAGCAAATATAAATATAATGCATCTGAAGCTGACTGCCGCATGAGCGCGAGGTCTCTCTTTCCCAGCGCACACACCTCTCTCTCTGCGTCTGCTCTGTTCAGCGAGCGGCTGAAAGGAGCTGCGCTTTCAGTTAAAACACAGATATGTTGCTTCTCTAATTTTACATGCAAGTATAGCCGAAATCACAGCACAACTATTGTCTTTATCTTATGTGTAGCCAATTTGATTTTATCAGACGACGGCTCGATTATAAATTTATAAATATATCAGGATTTTTTGTGCAGATTAACATCTTGGAAGGGAGAGCTGGTTATGTAGTCTTAATGGGTCGCGTTTCAGTCACTATTTCATATTCATCCTGTTGTCTGACAACAGAAACAGAAAAATATACCAATGAAAACAGTTTTATTGAGAATTTAGCTGCATCAAAATACAGTATGTGGCACAGAGAGGCAAACAAATGTAATAATAAATAATAAATGTACATTTTGCATGTTCAGAATAAGTGAGCTGCCCTGTCCTGCAAAAATGTAAACAGGTTTGTGTCAATAAATTGCTCAGTGCAAAGAAAGAGAAGTGATGGGAACCTATTATTTCTATGTTCTTTTTTTCATGTGTCTAATAGACATGAACAAGTTCTTTGAAAAACATCTATGACCTTTGAAACATGTCTACTCTTATGTTAACTATGGTTTCACTAATAATAAACATATATTGCATAAAGCATCCATATTTGTCCATGCCCATGTTGATTAGAGTATTAGTATTAGAGTATTAAAAACTTGAAGTATTAATTTAAGGTACATTTAGTACAGATAAAAATGTGTGATTATTCACAAGTTAACTCATGACAATCATGCGATTAAACGACAGCCCTAAGTTAAAATGACTAAAATTAAATGTAGGCTTACGCTGGTAACTCATCAGTGGACTTTCCTCGTCAATATAGGCTATATTTTTTCACACTTTTCTCATTCTCACTAATTCAAGTTTTTATATGAATGAACCTCTGAAGAGAACCGATTGTCTTCAGGAAAGTTTCGATGGCATTTTCATTTTACCTGATAAAGTATCATTTATGAGCTGAGCGCTGCTTTGTTTACAGCCGTTAACGGGAAACCGCTGTATTTCTGATGTTCCAAAAGCACCTCCTACTGGCAGAGAATGAATGTGCATTTTCAATAACCCAGTCTGCAGGTTTTGTTCAGACCAATGCAAAAAACCAACCAACATAAACCCGTTTTAAATAATATAAAAATGTATACTTCTCACTCATCCCTTTTCTTAGAAAACGGTTTAAAGTTTCAATTGTGAGGTTTATCATTTTAAAATTTATTTTGTTTTTTGTTAAAACTTGTATCTCAGCGGTAAATCAATTGCTATTTCATGGTCTACAACATGAAAGAATAAAAGTGTCTGCTAAATGAATAAATGTAAATGAAAGAATCCCATTATAATATGTACATGAAAAATGCAGAAACATTGGACTCAACTATGGGGCACAATTGTGCAGCAGCAAGCATCACGACAAAAAAGGAACCTCAAGGTTGAACTAGGTAAATGTGTGCAAATGTATAGGGTAGGGCTGGGCGATATATCGAACGTGATATTCATGCGCATCTAGTCAGTAAAGCCGGTTCCGTGATTAGCGCTAAATCTCCATCACCTGTTTTCAAATAGAGCGCCATTTAATACACAGAGCCGTAGATCACTGACAAGCTATGCAATATCGCATTCATTATCGAAGGCGATTCATCTGCGATAATGAACGCGATATTGCGTAGATCAGTGATCTACGGCTCTGTGCCACATACTGTTTCATTGGTATATTTTCCTGTATTCCTATACTGCTCAAAAAGCTTATTTCTCAGGCTAGACCCACCAGTGCGCATGCGCAGTCGTACGTCTCAAAACGCCGACTGTTTCTATAACAACCGGGATCTCTAACGGCAGCTGCAGTGACGCGCTGACTTTACCGATTTGCGATTGGCTCTTTGGCTCAGAAGGCGGGGCTTCATTCGATAGAGCAGCCATATTGAGCGTTGCATTTTTCCCATTTAAAACTATACCAGTGCTATGTCTCGGGTATTCTATAGTCTTTGGTTTCCAGCAGATGTTGGACCTCCACAGATTCGTCACAGGGAATTTTCAGCAGAACAGATTTCAGAGCTTTCCACGTTATTTATGAATGTTTGTAGATTATTGTATCATTATTGTTGTTCCCCCTGTCGATGTCCCAATGTACCAGACGCCGTTTAAGGGAAGTTTTAATGCGTTTTCATGTATCAGACTACGCCCACATTATTTTGTTTAGGCTACATTGCTTTCAATGGATTTTTTTTTCTAATGACAGTTGTATGCATTAAATAAGGTGTTCACTTTGTTTCTTTGCAACGTGTGTGTAGGCAGTTGCTAAAAAAAATAAAATAATAATATTCCTTAATTTGTGTCATTGTAATTTGAGCAGCAATATTGCTGTGGTTAAAGGGACAAAAGTGTCAAGCATTTAATTTTCTTTTTTTTTTATATTGCTAAAGAATGAGTGATAAACAAGATACAGTTCTGCATTATGCATATAATTTCGAATTAGTGACACACAGATAAGATGCAGTGAATTATGCCGAAGAATTATCCCGAAGGGAATGTTCAACAAACAAACGTATATACACTGTAATAATTTCTGTACTTAAGCCGCTGCCACCACCTTTAATTCTTTAAGCCAGTGTGGTCTGGCACCAGAAGACAACACACCACTACAACTTCAATCACAACAGATCATTTTATTAAGAGAGGGGAACGCAGGACAGGCTAAACAACTTAGAAAGCCTTACGGCAGTGTGCTACATAAATTCACTCACTTCATTGGTGACATTCCACAAGATCAACTACAAACAGTGACACTTCAAGCTCATGTAAAACCTCATGCATGTGCAAAATGATACCTGCCCCCTAGACCCTCCCAGTTTCAGTCTTTCCCACCCTCACTGTCACCCTCTATTTTTACAGGAAACATAACTTTATTGAATACATCAGTTTAAAATAAAGACATAAAACCACTTAACTCGCCCCACGGCGGCGCTGCCCCTTCCGGGGGGGCGGGGCTTGAAGGAGCTTGGTGCAGTCTGTAGAACACCGCGGGGGTACCATGTACTATGCGCGTGTAACTTGCACCCCGTTCCGTAATGAGACATGCGAGCTGCGTGTCGTCAGTTCAACGCTTACAAAGATTTCTGCACATGACAGTCTCAGCCACAGAAAGAAAGGACCGCAATAAAAGCCTGTTCAGAACGGGCACGGTCCATACGCTGGCACGCTCTTGCAGTTCAGCAGTTAAATGACACACACAATAAAGACCGACGGCACTCCTAACTCCCCATCCCTACTTACTCTCACCCCGTCCCAGCTTTCTATCTATCTTCATCACCAGCGGCCCGAACGACACCCCCCTCCCAACAATATCTGAGTACCGCCATCCTATTTCGGCTTGTAAATAGACCGCCAACCAGCCCCCATCCATTCTCTTTTACACTCTTTTTCATCCTTCTCACCCCAGACTCTGAATACACAGATCCTACACCGGTGTTCCTCGTTCCCCAATCAGTCTCATTAATTAGTTGTCAGTACGGTGTTCAGTCTTCTTAATTAGTTGTCAGCACGACACTCCAAACACAACACACATCACAATACCAACAGGTGTTGAAGCAAAAAAAAAAAAAAAAAAAAAAAAACCTGTTAACAATACATAGTTTCAAAGCAGCTTTACATAAAATGCATGTTTCTTTTACTATGAAGAGAAATCTGCTATGTCAGAAATGACTGTACATGCACAGTTTTTGGTTCAATCGGACTGAATTCATTCCAACTGAAATAAAGTGATGGGGTTGATTTGCGCGTTTATATGTCACAAGCTTCAAATCGTAATTGTTTTTTTTTTTTTTTTTTGGACATGCGCACACTGCACAAATATAGAGTTTCTCACGCTGTTTGCACATAATAACTACTCTCTGTTTCTTTATTTGTTTTTAACAGCAGAATTAATATTTTTCTATTTCTGGACAAATATACATATAAACCGCAGTGCCGTGCTGCTCATATTTATCATGCAGAAAAATGCCCCTCCCCGTGCACAAAACGGGTTGCCTGTAGATGAGAGTCCGAAACAAGGACTGGTGGGAGTTTGTCCTGCTCCACTTCACAGTTGCTGAGTGAAAGGAGAATTTTACAATGACAGGACACGCATTTATATAACGTTTTATTCAAAAGAATGACCCGCTGGTTTCGCGCGTCATACGTCATTACGCTATTTCTGCGTTATTGCACATGCGCAGTCCTTTCAGTATCGGTTTTCAATCCGATCGAGTGTTTACATGCACTCTCAATCGGATTAGAAAAGGAATAAACCACCCCCTTCAATCCGATCGAAATTTCATTACGATCGAGCTCAATCGGATCGATTAAGGTGTTTACATGAAGCCTTTTCAGTCTGATTGAGCCGTCAATGCGATTACAAACGGATTATTTGGTTGCATGTAAATGTAGCCAATAATGTAATGTCCATACTGCAGAAATGTAGTTTTATAATAGAGGTCTGTCAAGTCAAGTGAGGTCACCTTTATTTATATAGCGCTTTATACAATACAGATTGTTTCAAAGGAGCTTCATAGTGTTAAATACAGAAATAGTGTGTCAATAATGCAAAGTTCAACTCTGCTGCAAAGCTGGGGGCTGTTTCATAAAATACGCTAAGAAAAGCGGGGATTAAAGTCCAAAAACTGACTTGAAATAACCTAACAAATCAATCGGGACTAAAGCGGTTTCATAAACGACAATTTAAATTCACGCAATCTCACTAATTCGATCCAGGTTCAATGAGTGAAGATAATTTGATGCGCATGCTTATTCTTAAGCAGCCCTTAATGTTAATCATGGATCAATCGTTCCACCATGGCAAACAGCTAATATATTTGTGCTGTTTAATGCATTTGAGATGCTGTGTTTTCCCCAGTACATAACGGACATGTCACAGTTATATTCTTCATCTGTAAATGTTAGAAAGTCATGAAAATATATACATTTTGCTGTCAGGAGTGGGTGAGGCTTTACGCGAGTTATCGAGTAACTGCGCGCTAAACAGACGGAACGCTATAGAATAATTGCGTAATAATTTTGAGTAAAATATATATTTTCTAAAATATTTGTTGTTGGACATTAAATGTGACACATGTAGAATTTTAATCCTACATATAAGTATTTTTACGATAGCAGTAACTGTAAATCAAATGTAAGCTGGTTTATGCCCATAGCTCAGATGAGTTGATGTGTATTCCTCTTAAAATGTAGTCTGTTTATTAGTCTATAATTTATTTTCATTTTTAATTCAGTGATTTTAACTTTTAATTTTGTTTTTAATGCTTTAATGCTTTAAGCAATAAAAAATGCAGAGAAAATTAACCTAAAATATCGATTTAATCAGGCTAGAATCGATCCGATACCGATACCAACGTTGGTATCGATATTAGGATCGATCCGCCCACCGCTACAGGTAACACGATCCCCAGTTGATCCATAACACCTGTTTGCATTTCTCTTAAAATGTTAAGACATTTTGCCCCATGTGATGTCTGTAAAGTATATATTTTTTTGTAAATTATTTGTCACCACATATTTACACAAGTTGTTTTGCCTCATTTTTGAAATACTATGGCATATTATTTCACTTGTCTGCATATGTGAATTACCAGTAACTCAAATTGATATAGTTAAGTTTATTTATTAATTTATTTTATCTTTTCTAGTGTATAATACGTTTTAGTAATAAAGTAAAAGCTTTCAGAACTTGCAGTTCAATAGGCCTACATATTCAATCTTCTCTGGAACATAAGAAAATAAGTTAAATAGTATATTCAAATGCAAATAATGTTTGCAGTTTGCAGCAAAAGGCAGGATTATGGAAGCAGAATAATGACAATAGTTTTGGAAATATAAAGCATGCTGAATTCCACAAATAGAAGAAAAAAAAAATGCATTGCAATTAACAGTGCTTGCATTTTAAAGCCTTGTATTTCCAGGGCTTGCATTTTTAGGTCCTGAAATTTAACATAGTTGTGTATTTAAGCTGTGAATATTTCAATTCAAAATATTTCACACACATTTTCATAATTAAAAATGCAATAACTCATATTCACCTTCCAGAATTAATTTCCAAAATATTCAATCTGTTTAAAAATACGATGTATAATATTCAACAGGCAAATTTCTGTAATTTTATTTCACTTTCCAAATTCGCTACCACAAATTCAGTGGTTAAAATTCGGCAGAAAATTCAGCGTTGCACATCCGGGAACCGCAGGAATAGCAGTAGAGCACCGATGCATGATCTCCAGCTAATGTCAGCCGCTCACCAGCAGGTGGCGCAAGCGGCTGTTGATGAAGGCCATATGTGGATCAAGTCATTCATTTACAAAAACTGATTTGCAGAAACAGAACAAGCGCTAAGTAGAAGTTTTGATTATCGGGGCCAGTATAAACATGTGTAAACGCTGATTGTGTGTATGTTTAATTCAACATCTTCGCTGTTTCCCGTAGCCTACATGTAAGCAGCTTTCTCTACCACAAAGGAGATTATAATGCTGTTTTACCCAATGCTGAAGTACAGAACTAACATTAAATCTGAGGAAGACATATATTGCTTTCGGTTGCTTAGTTTCTGTAACTTTGTATCATGTGTGATGCTGTGCTGTAATACTGGGGTTCCCCTCATACGTCACACTCCAGGATTCCCCAAATACCGGCTCAGTGAACTAATACAGTGATATAAGACCTCAGATCTCACAATATACTTTACTGATGATTATGCAAACTATATCGACAGTTAAGCAGATGTCGAATATGAACGAACGCGCAAGGTTTCACGCTGTTTCCCTCAGAAATCGGTTAAAGAAAACGCATTACGCGGCTTAGTAGTGCACTAACGCAATGACAGCTATCAGGCTTGTTTGAGATGTGCCTCGCCTGAAATGTAGGTGAGAGCAGGCAGCTGCAGTGAGGGGAAGAGTGAAATAAGTGCAGTCAAGACAGTTCTGAGCCCTCGAAGTGGAACAGATACCTACGAGATCAAAGGCGGATATCGTGTTATTTACTGTCATGCGCTGTGCTGCTGATAAACATGATATAATTTCAGTTCTGTTGCTTTTATATGAATATAAAAGAATATATTACGAAGAACAAGACACTCAAAGTGCTTGCTATTTAATCCCATACGAAAGGCGTAGTTATCATCTATTTCTACTTTAATACAAACATGTATTTTAGATTTTTATAGAAATATGACAATCACATATCTCACACAGATCGCACTATAATATTATTATAATATTACTAATATTATACATTGTATTTTTAAACAGATATATATTTTGGACGTTAATTCTGGAAGGTGAATATGAAATATAGAATTTTTAATTATGAACGTGTGTGAAATATTTTGAATTGAAATATTCCCAGCTTAAATGAACAACTATGTTAAATTTCAGGACCTAAAAATGCAAGCCCTGGAAATACAAGGCATTAAAAGGCAAGCACTGTTAATTGCAATGCATCTTTTTTTTTTTTTTTTTTTTTTCTTGATTTGTGGAATTCAGCATGCTTCATGTTTCAAAAACTATTGTCATTATTCTGCTTCCATACATGATTCTCAGTGAATAAAGAGATTTATCACACAAAGCTTGGTTTTCAATTGAAAACATACTTACAGTGGTGTGAAAAATTGTTTGCCCCCTTCCTAATTTTTTATTTTTTTTGCATGTTTGTCACACTTTAATGTTTCAGATCATCAAACAAATTTAAATATTAATCAAAGATAACACAAGTAAACACAACATGCAGTTTTTAAATTAAGTTTTTTATTATGAAGGGAAAACAAAATTCAAACCCACATCGCCCTGTGTGAAAAAAATGCTTTCCCCCTAAACCTAATAACTGGTTGGGCCACCCTTAGCAGCAACAACTGCAATCAAGCGTTTGCGATAACTTGCAATGAGTCTGTTACAGCTCTGTGGAGGAATTTTGGCACACTCATCTTTGCAGAATTGTTGTAATTCAGCCACATTGGAGGGTTTGAGCATGAACCGCCTTTTTAAGGTCATGCCACAGCATCTCAATAGGATTCAGGTCAGGACTGTGACTAGGCCACTCCAAAGTCTTCATTTTGTTTTTCTTCAGCCATTCAGAGGTGGACTTGCTGGTGTGTTTTGGATCATTGTCCTGCTGCAGAACTCAAGTTCGCTTCAGCTTGAGGTCACGAACAGATGGCCGTACATTGTCCTTCAGGATTTTTTGGTAGACAGCAGAATTCATGGTACCATTTATCACAGCAAGTCTTCCAGGTCCTGAAGCAGCAAAACAGCCCCAGACCATCACACTACCACCACCATATTTTACTGTTGGTATGATGTTCTTTTTCTGAAATGCTGTGTTACTTTTACGCCAGATGTAATGGGACACACACCTTCCAAAAAGTTCAACTTTTGTCTCGTCAGTCTACAGAGTTTTTTCCTAAAAGTCTTGGGGATCATCAAGATGTTTTCTGGCAAAACTGGGACAAGCCTTTATGTTCTTTTTGCTCAGCAGCGGTTTTCATCTTGGAACTCTGCCATGCAGGCCATTTTTGCCCAGTCTCTTTCTTATGGTGGAGTCATGAACACTGACCTTAACTGAGGCAAGTGAGGCCTGCAGTTCTTTGGATGTTGTTCTGGGGTCTTTTGTGACCTCTTGGATGAGTCGTCGCTGCGCTCTTGGGGTAATTTTGGTCGGCCGGCCACTCCTGGGAAGGTTCACCACTGTTCCATGTTTTCGCCATTTGTGGATAATGGCTCTCATTGTGGTTCGCTGGAGTCCCAAAGCTTTAGAAATGGCTTTATAACCTTTTCCAGACTGATAGATCTCAATTACTTTCTTTGTCATTTGTTCCTGAATTTCTTTGGATCTCAACATGATGTGTAGCTTTTGAGGATCTTTTGGTCTACTTCACTTTGTCAGGCAGGTCCTATTTAAGGGATTTCTTGATTGCGAACAGGTGTGGCAGTAATCATGCCTGGGTGTGGCTAGAGAAACTGACCTAAGGTGTGATAAACCACAGTTATGTTTAGGGGGCAAACACTTTTTCACACAGGGCCATGTGGGTTTGGATTTTGTTTTCCCTTCATAAAAAAAAAAAAACAAAAAAAAAAAACCTTCATTTAAAAACTGAATGTTGTGTTTACTTGTGTTATATTTGATTAATATTTAAATTTGTTTGATGATCTGAAACATTAAAGTGTGACAAACATGCAAAAAAATAAAAAAATCAGGAAGGGGGCAAACAATTTTTCACACCACTGTATATGATACATTTAGCCTATGGTATTCTCTGTGGAAAATGCTGTTCCTTAAAGTGAAATTCATTAAAGTGAAACAACACTGAGAACAAATAATGTCAGAATTCTCAGTTTTGGGTAAACTATCCCTTTAAATATCCAATTACAAAGTTATATATCACGTGGATTATCAAGTCAAAGATTACTTGCTGCTTACAGAAGTGGAAATCCTAAAAAAGATGTGTGATAAAGGATCTGTTCATTTGCATTAGGGACAGTTGTGTAGTGAATAATTATTGTTATGATTGAATTTCATATCTCCAGTCTACTCTCAGCCTCCCTGTTGAGGCCACATTAGCGGCCAATTAAATAGTGTGTAAAAACCCCTTCCCTGTGCTGAACGGACATTAATGAATGTCAATGACTTTACACAGGATGTATTCGTTCCCTTTGCTTGGTTATTCAACTCATTAGGTTATAATGAGGTTTGCGCCACAACCTCAGATCCAGAGCAGTGAGAATTGAAACCACCATTATGAAACCTGGGCTTGCATCGCAGCACAGGCCTAATCATCAATCTTTATTACAATTTGCAATGAATATCATATCCAGTTCACCTCACAGAAGGTATCATTCCATCAAACAATGGAGATCATTGTACCTTGAAGGAACATTACAGAAAATATGAACTGTCTTTAATAGTGAACACAATGACTTGATGGTAAATTACACCGCTAGAGGCCTGCATTACTTTATCACTTTCATTATAATGTCTGAAATAGATATTTTGTAAAAACTGAGAGTGAATGAGTTTGAATGATTTTTTTTATGAAGCAGAAGTAAGGATTGACAAATTAGTCAGAGGAGCTTGTGCTGTGTAGCTCAGGTAAAAAGTGAAGGATGATTAACTGATGCTATTGTTGAGCTAATTACTTATTGATCTTGTCTGGCAGCGTGGGTGATTGTGACCTTTGAGGTTTCAGAATTTGTTCTGCTTGACGACTATGTAGAGGAGGTGCATTTAGATAATGTGTGCTGACAAGGAGAGAGCTGTTCTCGGTTAACAGTCTGGCTTCCCGTGGCCACGTCTGAGAGTCTTTCTTCGAAAGTTCTCTATAATGTTCCCGAAGCTGAAGTCAAGATGCCTTCATATGAAAACCTCTGACAAGGCATAAATGTGAAAACATCTTTTAGGTAATTAAGGCAATCTTGTAAGCAGGTAATCAGAATGAGCTTTATTGGCCAGGTATGCTTACACATACGAGGAATTTGTTTTAGTGACAGAAGCTCTACAGTGCAACAGAAAGTCAGCAACAGGACAGGACACAGATAATAAAAGAATAATATACAAATATACAAATAGGCAATGTAGAAATAGCAAAAACACTATATATAATATAGACAATTATGGTGTAGAGGTCTGATATGTGCAAATTTGAAATGAAAAAATAAGTATGTGTGGTGAATAAATAATTTATAATAGTGTTGTGTGTTACACGTTTAATGTCAAGTGTTCATGAGATGGATTGCCTGAGGGAAGAAACTGTTTCTGTGTCTGGTCGTTCTGGTGCTCAGAGCTCTGTAGCGTCGACCAGACGGTAACAGTTCAAAGAGGGAGTGTACTGGATGTGAGGGGTCCAGAGTGATTTTGCCAGCCCTTTTGCTCACTCTGGATGAGTGCAGTTCTTGGAGAGTGGGGAGGGTTGTACCAATGATTCGCTCAGCAGTCCGGACTACCTTCCGTAGTCTTCTGAGATCAGATTTGGTAGCTGAGCTGAACCAGACAGTTATTGAAGTGCAGAGGACGGATTCAATGATGGCAGAGTAGAACTGTTTCAGCAGCTCCTGTGGCAGGTTGAACTTCCTCAGCTGGCGAAGGAAGTACAACCTCTGCTGGGCCTTTTTGACAATGGACTCAATGTGATTGTCCCACTTCAGGTCCTGAGAGATGATGGCGCCCAGGAACCTGAATGACTCCACTGCAGTCACAGTGCTGTTCATGAAGGTGAGTGGGGGGAGAGCAGGGGGGTTTCTCCTGAAGTCCACGATCATTTCCACAGTTTTGAGCGTATTCAGCTCCAGGTTGTTAAGACAACCTGCCAGCTCCTTAACCTCCTGTCTGTAAGCAGACTCGTCACCGTCCTGGATGAGGCCGATCAGTGTGGTGTCGTCTGCAAACTTCAGGAGCTTGACAGAGGGGTCTTTAGATGTGCAGTCGTTGGAGTAGAGGGAGAAGAGCAGTGGGGAGAGAACGCAGCCCTGAGGAGCTCCAGTGCTGATGGTGCGGGTGCTAGATGAGAATTTTCCCAGCCTCACTAGCTGCTGCCTGTCTGTCAGGAAGCTGGTGATCCATTGACAGACGGAGGTGGGGACGGAGAGCTGAGTTAGTTTATTCTGAAGGGTGTCCGGGATGATGGTGTTAAAAGCGGAGCTGAAGTCTACGAACAGGATCCTCACATAAGTCCCTGGTCTGTCCAGATGCTGCAGGATGAAGTGCAGTTCCATGTTGACTGCATCATCCACAGACCTTTTTGCTCTGTAGGCAAACTGCAGGGGGTCCAGTAAGGGTCCAGTGGAGGACTTCAGATCAGCCAAAACCAGTCTTTCAAATGATTTCATGACCACAGACGTTAGAGCCACAGGTCTGTAGTCATTAAGTCCAGTAATTTTGGGTTTCTTTGGGACGGGGATGATGGTGGAGCGTTTGAAGCATGAGGGGACTTCGCACAGCTCCAGTGATCTGTTGAAGATCTGTGTGAAGATGGGGGCCAGCTGGTCAGCACAGATTTTCAGGCAGACTGGTGACACACCGTCTGGGCCTGGTGCTTTCCTTCTTTTGTTCTTCCTGAAGACCTGGCGCACCTCATCTTCGCTGATCTGAATTGCAGGTGTGGGGGAGACGGGGGTTACTGGAGGTGTTAATGGTTGTGTGGAGAGGTGTTCAGAGCGGGTGTGGGGTGTTTTTTCAAACCTGCAGTAGAACTCATTCAGATTGTCTGCCAGATGTTGATTCTCCAGAGTGCTGGGGGATGGTGACTTGTAACTGGTGATATCTTTCATACCTTTCCACACTGAAGCAGAATCACTGGAAGAGAATTTTTTCCTTAGCTTTCCTTCCTCTTTGCCACTCTGAGCTCCTTTTCCAGTGTGTATTTGGCCTGTTTGTACAAGACTTTATCCCCCTTTCTGTAAGCATCTTCTTTGGCCTGACGGAGCTGTCTGAGTTTTGCAGTGAACCATGGTTTGTCATTGTTGTAAGTTAGATGAGTCTCGGTAGGAATGCACATATCCTCACAGAAACTGATATAAGATGTTATAGTCTCTGTGAGCTCATCCAGATCATTGGCAGCAGATTCAAAAACACTCCAGTCAGTGAGAGAGAAACAGGCTTGTAAAACCCGCTCTGTTTCATTAGTCCAACTTTTAACATTTCTTAATACAGGTTTTTCAGATTTGAGTTTCTGCCTGTAGGTCGGTATAAGATGATCCAAACAGTGATCAGAGAGTCCTAAAGCTGCTCGTGGGACAGAGTGATATGCATCCTTTATCACTGTGTAACAGTGATCCAATATATTACTGTCTCTGGTGGGACATGTGATGTGCTGTCTGTATTTAGGCAGTTCGCGAGAGAGATTTGCATTATTAAAGTCCTTGAGAATGATTAAAACAGAGTCCGGGTGTTGTTGCTCGGTCTCTGTGATCATATCAGCTAGTTTCTGTAAAGCTGAGCTCATGTGCGCTTGCGGTGGAATGTAAACACTCACGAGAATGAACGAGCAAAACGCGGCGAGTAGAAAGGCTTGCAGTTAATGAAGAGCATTTCTAGATCAGAACAGCACATCTTCTTTAACACAGTTACATCTGTAAACCACCTCTCATTGATGTAAAAGCAGGTCCCGCCGCCGCGTGATTTCCCCGTTGATTCTGCGTCGCGATCTGCTCTGATCAGCTGGAAGTTAGGCAGATGTAGCACGCTGTCCAGTATGGCGTCGTTCAGCCAGGTTTCCGTGAAACACAGAGCAGCAGAGTTTGAAAAATCCCTGTTTGTCTGGGAGAGCAGAAGGAGTTCGTCCGTTTTGTTGGGTAGAGAGCGGAGATTAGCCAGATGGATGCTAGGCAACACCGTTCTAAATCCGCGCTGTCTGAGCTTCACGAGCGCGCCGGCTCGCTTCCCCCGTCTGCGTGCTCCTGAAGCATTTGACCAGAGCTATGGATCCGCCAACTACAATGTCCAGCAAAACGTCCGAATAATCAAAAACCTGTAAAAGATTTTGTGGTGTGTTCTGCCGAATGTTCATCAGGTCATCCCTGGTAAAACTGATGTTGTTTGAGAAACAAAAAACTGGAAAAACAAACAAAAACAGTACAAACACTGAAGAGCAAAGCACAGTAGCTGCCATCTGCGGCGCCATCTCAGATTTTTAATTCAGATTCAGTGTCATTTGGTGTTACAGGATTTAGTTAAAATGTCTAATAACAGTCTTAAATTCAATGTGAATTTCTATCCTCAATTCATTCTAATACTGCTAAAAAGTTTGGTGTCAGTAAGATTTGTTAAAAAATATTTTCATATATATTTTAAGTCTATGCTCACTGAGGCTGCATTTATTTGATAGAAATACAGTAAAAACAGTAATGTTGTGACATATTGTTACGATTTAAAATCTATTTGAATATATTTTATAATGTAATTTATTCCTGTGATGCAAAGCTGAATTTTCAGCAGTCGATATTCCAGCCTTTAGTGTCACATGATCCTTCAGAAATCATTCTAATATGTTGATTTGCTTTTAAAAAAACATGTCTAATTATTATCAGTGTTTAACACAGTTGTGCTACGTTTGTGCACAGTTATAAAATTACTAATGTGCGTATTGTCACTTAAATGTGCTGAATAAAAGTGTTATTTTCGTTTAAAAAAAAAGAGAAGAAAAAATCTTACTGACCTCAAAGTTTTGCATGGTATTTTCAAAAGAAATACGATCATAAACATGAAAAATAAATGAATACCTGCCCTGTATGCCCTACGCAATGTTGAAGGGAAAGGAAAAATATTCTTTTAAATAACATTCACTGATAAATCTTTCACAAAAATACCAGATACATGAAGAAAGTAAAGGTCTATTTTTATTTCATGTTGACTTTAACTTCCAAAATCAATAGTTTATTGGCAGGTGAGATAAATGGAGGACTTTTTCTCTTAGGGCTGCACAATTAATTAAATTAACATCACGATATGTCCTTCAGAGATTATCAAACTGCAAAAAACTTTGATTTAAATAACAAATGGTCTGCATGTGCTGCTTCAAAGTGAAGAGAAAAACCAGGAATGTGCATGAAGAAAGTAAAGGTCTATTTTTATTTCATGTTGACTTTAACTTCCAAAATCAATAGTTTATTGTCAAGTGAGATAAATGGAGGACTTTTTCTCTGAGGGCTGCACAGTTAATTAAATTAACATCACAGTATGGCGTCAGCGATTATTAAACTTCAGAAAGCTGTGATTTAAAATAAACAATGGTCTGCATGTGCCGCCTGCTTCAAAATCATGAGGCGATGCCCTGTTTTGTAATCTAGTAAACATACTAATAGCACACATGGGGCTTATGTTTTCAGCGGTTTCTCAGAGCAGTTTGAAGTATATGAAGAATTAGTGACCTGAGTTTGATTCTTTTAAAGAAGACTCAAGTACAAACAAGACTCCAGAGCAACACTTTCTATTGGGACTAGAGCTGATGTCCTTTGTTCTTCTAACCTTGAAAAGCAATAATATGAGATCTTACAGTTCAAACCACAAATTATCTCAAAGAGTGAGAAAAAAAAGACACATTCTGACCAAATCGTACAGGCCTCATTTCATGAGATTTGTCTTGTTTTGCTGTCCATCATGTTGTCTGATAAGCTTCGTGAATGAATGTAAAGAGTGAAACATATACTATTACTCAGAGTGATGGATAAAAATGCTAAGAATTGTTGTAGAGACAGAAAAGACACTTTATTTCCTCCACATCTGTCAGCTTTGGTCTTAGTTTAAGGTTAATCTTGTGCTGTCCTTGTCATGCCTGTCAAAGAGGTTGGGAGCGATAACCCACCAAAGACTGACACCTCCCTCAAAGACAGATTACAAACCATTGACTTCTAGCCACTCAGCAAGAGTGACAACGACAATCTCATTGCCATGGCAACCTGATATATCCAAATTGATTGAACTATAGTGTTGAGATGTATGTGTGTGTGTGAATATGTGATATGATAATATGAAATATATGAATGATGACTACTGCATTTGCAAAAATAAAACAGAGATTACTGCATGAGGTAGTCTATCCAATTCCATTTTTTTTGAGTAATGAATTACTCATTACAAAGATTAAAAATAGATTTTTGCATTCACTTTATATGATTATTATTATTATTATTATTTTTATATAGCACAGTGTTCTGTAAAGTAGTACATCATTATTCCATTCTGAACATAGCCATGAATGAAGTTATGGTGAACAAAGGATAAGGAGAGACTTCTATAGACTTCAAAAGACTTTCATATTTTCTATAAAGCACATGTCAGCGCATTAAAAATAAATGAATACGAACATTTATAATGTGCATATGATGTGTATATAATGTGCACGTTACAGTTAGTGTTGGATGGGTTAAAAGATCAGTACCTTAATGTTGTTTCTTAAAAAGTCAAGACTACAAGTGCAAATACACCAGTCAACATCACTGATAAGCATTTTCTCCTTAAAACGGCAGTTTACCAAAGACAGTCAAAATAAATGTTTGATTAAAAAAAAAAGAAGAAAAAAAAAAAAAGCTGATTATCTGTTAGACTTGCCTGAAGGTGAACACAAGCATGTGTTTGAAATGAAAACACTATGGAATAGATTTGATATTTAAAGGGTTAGTTCACCCAAAAATGAAAATTTTGCCATTAATTACTTACCCTCGTCTCGTTCCAAACCCATAAGACTTTCGTTGGTCTTTGGAACACAAATTAAGATATTTTTGATTAAAAGAAAAAAGTATTCTCGTAATTTCATAAAGTTACAGTTGAACCACTTCTGTCAAATGGACTATTTTATCGATACCCTTACTACCTTTCTGGGCCTTGAGCGTGGTAGTTGCGTTGCTGTCTATGGAGGGTCATCTCTCAGATTTCCTCAAAAATATTTTAATTTGTGTTCCAAAGATGAACAACATGAGGGTGAGTAATTAATGACAGAATTTTCATTTTTGGGTGAACTATCCCTTTAATTTGTCTATAGTATGTGACAAACATAAACAGAGTCTCTGTAGAGCATAGCATTAGAAGCTAACTACTCATGAAAGGTTGCAGTTATTAGTGACTGCAGAGGGACTTTAAAATATATATGTAGCCTATTTGAGCAAAATAAAATAAATGAGTAGAATGAGAGTCTTACACAAAAATGCAATGATTTAAGGTTGGGTTCAATTAGAGATAGGAGTGACTCAGAAGAACCAGTATTCACCATCATGCTCCAGGGGAAGTGTTGTTAAATTAGTGACATTAAGTCACTTTGAATCAAACATAACTTCTAAATGGCTAGCAGCTAACATACACACCATGGGGTTGGTTTGATTACTTTAACAGCATTACCTGTGAGACGCTGACCTTTTCTCAGGTCCCCCTGCAGACGCTGATGCCCTGTAAGTAAAACAGGCACATATTAGGATTTTCATTTATCTATACTGTAACTTAGATTTGAGTTTATTTTTTTTTTGAATAAATATACTGAAACTGTTCTTTTGAATAGATTTAAAGATAACATGAGTAATTTATGTGCTGCTAGCGTCACAAAATGCAATTGTGTGTATGTACGTGTATATATGCATGCATTAATTTATTAGAAAGCCAAAATATTAAATGTCATGGATGAACATTTACTGAGTAATACACTATTTTGTAGAGAGGGGTCAAAATAACAATTTTCACCTGTGATTTGGAACCAAATTATAGACCATTATTTTTTACACAAAGATGTCTATTAGTAAATTCTGTTAACTTTAGAAATCCTTGTCACATTTTTCCAGTGGTGACCATTTAAAATTGGGAAAAAGCAGTTTTTACCCCCAAAGGTTTGCATGCATGCAGCTCAAGAAATATTAAATCTATATCTCAATATCCTTTTAGATTCTTTTTCTTAACAAAGTTTTCTTCTGGCATATCTTCATTGAAATGCCCTGTATTTTTCATTTTCAGAGACATGGGAATCTTAATATGACTTCATGAGTGATTTGCAAAATTGTAAACATTTTCAGGGGTCAAAAACTAAATGCATACACTTTGCATACAGCTGAAACTTATATTAAATATTACAAACATTATATTAAATAATGTTGAAACTATAAATGTATTTCTTTTTTTTCTGTCAGAACAATTGCATAAACATACCTCCCTGAGTGCCATAGATATTTTCCAAAGTTTGTGAGCCTGTAATATGAGCGGTATTAAAGATACTAAAGATTATGGTTCTTAAACTTTTAGTATCTTCATTTCATTAAGGCCCTATATGGTTCAGTCCCAGAGATATGGGGATCTTAATGCAACTTCATGTACACATTGTTGAATTTTACAGTGAAACACAATTTCCACCAGAAAAAAAGGCAATTTAATCTTTACTGTAAAGGACATGTTAATATGCCAGTTCTCCCTCTATAGAAAATTCAAGCATAAGGAATCTCAGCCAAACACTCCTTTGTGTGTGGAAAAGTTGAACACAAGCATGTCTTTGAAATGAAAATACTATGGAATAGATTTGATATTTAATTTTTGTTCAGTATGTGGAAAAAATAAACAGACGTTCTGTAAAGCGTATAGCATTAGAAGGGACAATTTCAAAGCTAACTACCCAGGAAAGGCTACAGTTTTTCCTGCCAATTAAAAGAATGCTCCAAGGAACCTCACACACGGCTTGACAAGCGTTTGATACTATAGTGTGCTAAAAGACAATGGTAATGGATGTGACATAGTCTGAGCTTCTGGCTTTCCTGCACTTGATACGTATAGTATTAAAGCCGGAACAACTGAAATAACCTGAGGGTGCACACGTTGTACGTGGTGTACAGCGATAGGCTT
This sequence comes from Spinibarbus caldwelli, assembly GCA_039654775.1. NCBI lineage: Eukaryota > Metazoa > Chordata > Actinopteri > Cypriniformes > Cyprinidae > Spinibarbus > Spinibarbus caldwelli. Next base: position 20,119,365 of record CM077260.1, read on the forward strand.
CTTTGCAGGAGTTAGCCATTAGTTATGGTGCCTTTTAGTTCTTTTCTGAGAGTCTCTGCAAAAGAGTCCCAGAAGAGTAACTTGTTACGTCTTTTTCCATGCAGGTTTCCTTACTCCCTGTGTCAGTGGGATGTTTGAAAACATACTGAAGTGAGGCAGCATGTGGTTAATGTGTGTTTGCAGAATAATCAAAAAGTTAACAGTTCTAAAGTGTGCATTAACATGAATTACTACTGTAGAAGAAGAAATAAGTGGTAAAGAAATAAGAAATCTTGAGCATTAATACATCCAATCATTCTGAAGAGTTCAAGTACTATATAGAGTGAAATAAATGTGAAAACTGACACTAAATGTCAGCAATAAAAAAATGAAATATAAGAGCTATGAATAAAAATAGTGAAATCAATGTAAAAACACACTCAAGTCTAACTACATTCAAAATGACAAAAAAAAGTATTACTGGAATAAAATATTGATTTAAACCAATGGTTAGCTAATGTAATGTGTCATATTCCTACTGTTAGCATGGTATGAAGCCCCACATTGCAACTTGTCCTGCTCATTTAAACAGGAAGAAGAGACAAGACAGACAGGAAGCTGAAAATATTATTCAAGTAATTCAATGTGTCTATATTTTGTAATCAGAATCTCAGTTCTACTGTTTGGATGGCTCTCTGTCTTCATCCTCTCTTGTTCTTTAAAGGAATTAGATGTGTAAATGATTCAGTGAATCACTCATAAAAAAAGTCACTTGTTCAAGTATCGAAACACTTGGTTAAGTAAATGATTCAGTTAAACACTCACAAAGTCATGTGTTCAAGTATCACATTCCTAAATGAATCAGTGATTTTGAATGAATCGGTTAAAAATGCAGACAGTTAAATGTTTTGTACCTGAATCAATCAGTGTTTTTGAAAGAATGCATGAATTATTTAAGAGTCACATTCTTGAATGAATCAATGTTGTTGAGTGAATCAGTGAATTGGTCAGTGATTTAAATGACTCACTCGTAAAGGCAACCACTTTGACATCACCTACTATACTGTTAACTTAATGGTTTTAATGAGGAAATGAAACACAGTCCCATGAAACAATGTGATATAATCGGATGAAAAATGACAGACAGATATAAAATCATTGATTTAAAAATACTTATTGTGTATGTAGAGACAACATAGGGATGTTTTTTTTTTTTTTTTTTTACCAAATATGCATATACACTCTTAAAAATAAAGGTGCTTCACGATACCATAGAATAACCTTTTTGTCCAAATGGTTCCATAAAGAACCTTTAACATCTGAAGAACCTTGTTTCACAAAAGGTTCTTTGTGGCGAAAGAAGGTTGTTCAGATTATAAAAAGGTAAGAAAGAGATGATTCTTTAAAGATCCTTTGACTGAATGGTTATTTGTGGAACCAAAAATGGTTCTTCTGTGGCATCGCTGTGAAGAACCTTTTGAAGCACCTTTATTTTTAAGAGCGTATAAACAAATATTTAAGTAGTTTGAGAGTGCACAGAAACTGACTCTATGTAATTGGCAATATCCCATGGGAGTGGGCTGTTGCTAAAGAGTTCTTTTGACCAATTTCTATATTGTTAATAAGAGTGGGATTTTTACTTCTGGAACCCCACTGTTGTTTTCTATACCAACACTCTTGGAACGCCGCTCTGCCAATCACATTCAAAGACAGGAACTAACTGGTTTATAAGGTGTTATATAATATGAAAGAGATGAGCTGAGCCCTGGATGTCATTTATGTCTATGATGCCCTAGCCAGCTACGTACAAAAAAGCTACGTACAAAATGAAAGATTGCATTGTAAGTAAATTTTTGATGCACAACAGAAATAACTCTGTACTCTTGGAGTGCCAAACTGGTTTATTTTGCTTCCTGCCGACAATAAAGTCCATCCCTTCAAAGAATCCTTTGAAGGAATTGGACGTGTATGTGCATCTTTTCAGCATGAAGGATAATTAAACAAAATTCTGTTTTGAAGTACGTGAAATTTAGTATGCAACTGATGTCCTACAAAAGTTTTCATGCAGAGGGTTCAGTTGAAATTCTCTACCTTAGAAGTTCTTAGTAGTTTTACTTCAGCAATCGTTTACATAAATCATGTTTCACTGGCACAACATTCAGCTCTCATTAAAGCATAAATTGCTCCCTTAGGCAAGATATGGTTAATGAATGATTAATAACAATTTAATAATAATAATTTAATATTAACACTTACACTGATACAAACTGGAACGTTACTTCTTTCATTGCAAATGTCTTTCACATTAATTTTAAAACACAAGACATATTGAATACGGAAATATGCTTTCTTGTGGTTAAAGATTGTGGAATGGTGGATTAGCATAAAGTTTAAAATAGAAAATAATTTAGTTTTTACAGCTTAAAATTAAATCACTAATCTTCCTTGTAAACATTTCTAAATTTATGATTTATAGCATAACACTCTCTGTAAATCATCTTATTTTTGGGTATGAAATTCCATTTTTTCCATCGCAAAAGGTTAGTGACTTTAGTTGAAAGCATTAGGATGTGCCCCCTCATTGTTAGAGAGAATTGTGGCTTTTGAACAGAAGAGTTTTATGAGAGATACAGGAAGCAGGGCGAGAGGAATCAGAGTGACAATGTAATTCCATTTGAATCAGATTAAGGGGCCAGAGGACATATTAAATAAAGCATGGTTATAGTTCATCAGCTGTGTGAATGGCGCTCGTGCTTTATTTCAACAACCGGCTGACATTTAGAGAAACGGTTCACAGGGAGGGACAGCATGCTGTGCTCAATTGGAGTCTGCACTCACTGTCTTTCCTCCACTGTCTCTCTCCTGCATCAGTTTTCTTCACATATTCATATCCATTATACTTGCATATTTTATCAGCATGGAGACTGACCTTGCTGTGATTTTATAAAGAACACTCTGCAGTAAGGTTCAATTTGTTGACATTAGTTCATCTGTAAAAAGGAAACTAACAAAGGACAACAGTTTTTAGATAAATTATTCATCTAGGTTAATGTTAATTTGTTAATGTTACTTTATACAAATTGAAATGTATACAAAAAATGTATTAATATGTATAAATTAAAACTAAGATGAATAAATTCTGTAAGAATCTGTTCATTGTTAGTTCATGATATCTAATGTACTGTATTAAGTACTGTTAACAGTTTAAATCATTCTTAAGGTATTTGACACATAATCATCTTTATCATATTTTATCAGTGAAATTTAAAGATAAAAATGCATTAAAGAGCACACCAAAACTGTTAACTAAACTAACAAGCTTTCCATAAAATGCCATAGTGTTGAAATTAAGTTGAATAAAGTATCTTTAATTAAAAATAATTTAAATAGTTTAAAAGGTTAAAAAAGTCTACAATTCCAATAATAAAAAGCATGAAGATACACATTTGCCAAAAGAGCTTCTAAGCCATGAATATCCAAACTTCAAATTGTAGATTACTGTTTTACAGCATGCATGTCATGTAATTAGTACATTTTGCTTAAGGGGTCTCCAGCCACTACAAACCAGCTGTAATCATTAAATCAATTTCAAACAGCTCGTGGGGAATAAGCCCTTACAGCAGCTAATATTTTGTGAATGATGTGTATTTCAAGAGATTTTCCACTTGGCAAAAGTAGATTAAAGATGGTAAGCATTTGATAGAGATGATAAAAAATGGGGTTGGTACATCAGTGATTTTAAGAGAAGCTGGTATATAAAAAAAACCTCGATCAATCATTGGCATATTTGTTTAATCTTTACACACAATGAACATTATTATAAACATGGCTATTGCTGAATGCTTTAAAGATTACATGAAATCCAAATTTTAACCACACGTTGGAAGTAATGGACCGTAAATTCTCATTAGGGGAGTAATGGGCCGCAAACGTCAATTCAGTTGACAAATTGACAACTACAGGCACTAGACATTTAACCAGAAAGCACCCATTAGAGAATACAAATGTTGATTTGCAGAGGACCACTAGATAATATACTTTTATTTATTATTATTTTTTTAATCTCCTGTCTGTTTGCACATGCTGACTCACATATTCCTTCAGACTGAAAATGTATGTCCCCTCAATGAATCTCATCAGAATAATTTTAATATTCACTCCAAAATTGAGCTCTGTTATAGAGTAGGAAGAGGCTGAATGATTTCTCCCTTCAAAAATGTTCAAATTTCACATCTACAAATGAAGAACTTTCCTAGTCTGGCCTGTCGTAAAAGTAAATTTTTTGAAAAAAAAAAAAAAAAGTTATATGAATCACATCCAACTGCATACAGTATGGTGTAAAATGTGTTAAACTGACCTGTGAGCACTTCAGTGTCACTGGTGGCTGAAAACATAATCAGAGATTCAATAAGCATTTGATAAAGAAACAAATAAGGTACAGTATGTGTTAATGAAGGACGTTCCATTTCTGTAGAAATCTTTGAAGTTTGACATCTTTGGAGTTTTTTTTTTTTGTAATTGTTTATGAAATTTACTGAGTAAAAACTGTTTCTACACCATTTTTTTCACTGTAGCCTAGAATTTTATTTGTAATTTTTTCTAGGAAGTAAATAACTTTCTAAACTGTTCTTTCTGCTATCAAAGGCTGAATTTTCTCTCTAGTATTAGAATGTTTTGAAGACCTCTTAAATTATTAAAGTCAGCAGCAGACCTCTCATCTCATAAAAAAATCCTCACAGGAAACCTCTCCTCAAACAGAAACTAAAATGAGTCTAAAAATGGTTCTGATAAGAAAACTCTATTTGTGTTTTATACTAGAGAGTCTCTTTTGAAAACAATAGCTGGAAAAAATCACATTCACGTCATGTTATTCCCCTGCATTTCAGAGCGGAAATTGCTGGCTTACTGAAAGATCAAATGTCATAGGCTTGTCATTGTGTGTATGTTGAAAGCAAATTTCTTTTTCTACTTTACAAAGGACAGGTCAGATTCGTGTTGGCTAGTGTGTACATTTTGGACAGTTATTTTGAAGTGTGAGCAGTGCTGCTTTTTAAAACTGTTTTATGACTTTGTAGAGTATTAACTGATATTATTTCCAAAATATATTGTATTCATTTAGCCGTGCGCAACAGCGATGCAGTGCAATATCCAAAAGTTTATCAAATGCAGTACCATAAAATCCAAAACCACCAGAAGCTGTCTTAAAAAAAAAAAAATAAATAATAATAATAATAAAAAATCTCTTTAAGACTTCATGCACACAGAAGTTGCCCTCTGTATTTCTTCTGTCGACAGCTGTCTTGTAGAACACAGGGCTCGTGTTTACTGGTCTCATCCCTGCAAATGATTGATTTGATTGTATATGTGTCAATGCATGAATGAACTCATCTGATCTTTTTTGGCTGTTGTTTTCTTCACCCTCAGAAATGCAGTTTGTCTTGGCAACAGAGTGGACTAGGACTTAAATTTCCATATGTGTTTGGGTTTGTTTATTTCTGTCCGTGCTTGTGAAGCCATAGCCTCATTCACCACTTTCAACATGTCTTTACTATTTATGGTAAAACATTTGATTTTTGTAATAAGTTGTATAAAAAAGTACAAACCAGTAATATCATAAACTGAACACATTTAAAATCAGTAATATCATAAACTGAACACACACACACATATATGTATATCCATAAATGTGCTGGTTTGGACAAAGAAGACAAAAAAATAAACATTTAAATGAAAACTGAAATTATTATGAATGAAGTAGTGATGTAGGGAAATCCTAGAGATTTTAATAAGATTGATGCCCATGCCTCAGTCTTGTCTCTTTTCACCTCACCTGTACTATAGTTGCCTTGTAGCTCTGACTCAGTACCTGGATAATGAGTAGAGTTTAGGAACATTAATGTCACACATCTGGCTAGACAGAGTGGAGGAGCGTAGGAAGAAAGCATTCACCTCATCTCCTGAACAACAGCACAGGTCTTCACTTGAATGATAATTAAGGCCTAAATACAAATGTCTCAAGAAAGGAAAAAAAACAGTATTCTTCATTTTGATGAACAAAATGCCTACCAATTAAAGGAACTATATGTAGAATTCAGAAACCGTTGTTCTTAGTGCCATCGGTGTCCATTAAGTGAACTGCAGCCAGCAGCTTATTGCTCATGGTTGCACTTGTGCACGCATAACTTATGTTACGTCCTCCCCTTTCTCGTCTAGGGGTGAGGGAAAACGACGAACAATAATTAGTGGAGAGACTCTGAGGATCTCCAGCTCTCCAGGCCCAAAAATCACAACCAACCACAAATTTAAGTTTGAAAATGGCTTGGGTGCCTTTTAATTTAACTCAAAGAATTCAAAAACAGAAAACAATACAAATCAAAGAAAGATTACCTCGGGAGGAGGGCCCAAACAAAATAAAAATAAAAACCATGCCTCTACCTAAGAAGGGAAAAATATTAAATTACCTATACATTAAAGAAAATAAACAAAACAACATATAACTTCCCTCACTCCCTAACTAACCATTAAACAGGAGAAAACATGTGGGTATCCTCCACCCTACCTTACCCAAAACTTAACTAATTAATAATTAACTCATCAACTCAGGAAACATTGTGACGACCCAACAAAGAGTACAACAAGCGCAACAAGCGCTCCTGGGCTTGGAGAGCGGAACAACCTCAAACGCCGCGATGTCTCTCTCCTTCCTCCAAGCTCCCTCTGCCCTTTTGTACTGGAAGCCAGCGGACACGCACCAATCAGGGCGTGGTCAACGTGCACAGGTGGATGAGCGCAGATGATCGTCATTAGCCTATCAAGCACAAACACTCAGAAAGAGAGAGAACGGGAGAGAAGGAGACCAAGAATTCAAACAACAATAACACTCTTTGTATCAATAATAGAATCAAAAATGAATACGTCATTAGACGTAACACTTACAGGAGACTGAATGTGACCGAATGTGATATCAGCATGATAAAGCAGCAGTTAAGAAAGCATCTGATCATAGCGATGTGGATATGTTTGTATCGACTGTGCATTTCACCGGCACCGGGTGTTGGTCCCCTTCTGTAGAAATCACATTCCGCGTTCCCCTCGGAAAGATGCGTTCTGGGGGGATCCCCCTCGGTAGAAATCACGTTCCCCCCTCAGGGGGCCCCCCTCCATCGTCGGGCCCTTGGAATCGTCCTAACCTCCCCCTCCCCCCTTTATGGTGCCCCTGGAGGTAAATAAAAATACATTGTTGTGATAGTTTTGATTAGAAAGTATATTTGAGACTATAAACTTATAGAGCTGGCTATGCAAGTTGTACCTGGAATTAATCTCTTTTCTTTGCATGATACATTGACATTACAGTACAGAATGTCTCTTTCGGTATTATCCTGAACATTGTAAGCATTCATTTCATGTGAGAGGCTCTCAGGAGCACGCTTAAACATCACATCCTTTTGATTTTCCCAGCAAAAACATCATGCTTCCTTCACATAAAAATCAGACAGGCTTTCATAGACAACCTAGGAAGGTGGGTTTTTTATTTTTTATTTTTATTTTTTTTAAGTTTCGTTACAAGCAGTTCACAAACTGGCAATAAAAAAAAAGTGATTAAAACATAGTCCCTTACCAATTTTGGCCAAAAGCACATGGTAACACTTTACATATTCGAAGTGGATGTCATAAGAAATGTCAGTAAATCTGGAAGATTTTAAAAGGAGTGGTTCATTCATAAATTCGAATGACCTTACCACTGTGAAAATACAGTCTGGAAGACAGAAGACAACAAGTGCAGCGCTGAAAATGGGCAGGGCTACTTATTAAAATATTGACCTGGTTTCACAGATAGGGTTTAGACTAAGCCAGGATTAGGCCATTGATCAATTAATCCATTTAAGTAATTTTTATAAATGTGCTTAGAAAAAAAACATTGCTGGTGTCCATCTTGAGACAAAACAAAGGCACTGATATACAGGTGCATCACAATAAATTAGAATGTTGTGGAAAAGTTCTTTTATTGCAGTAATTCAACTCAAATTGTGAAACTCGTGTATTAAATAAATTCAATGCACACAGACTGAAGTAGTTTAAGTCTTTGGTTCTTTTAATTGTGATGATTTTGGCTCACATTTAACAAAAACCCATCAATTCACTATCTCAACAAATTAGAATACTTCATGAGACCAATTAAAAAAAAAAAAAAACATTTTTAGTGAATTGCTGGCCTTCTGGAAAGTATGTTCATTTACTGTATATGTGCTCAATAATTGGTAGGGGCTCCTTTTGCTTTAATTACTGCCTCGATTCGGCGTGGCATGGAGGTGATCAGTTTGTGGCACTGCTGAGGTGGTATGGAAGCCCAGGTTTCTTTGACAGTGGCCTTCAGCTCATCTGCATTTTTTGGTCTCTTGTTTCTCATTTTCCTCTTGACAATACCCCATAGATTCTCTATGGGGTTCAGGTCTGGTGAGTTTGCTGGCCAGTCAAGCACACCAACACCATGGTCATTTAACCAACTTTTGGTGCTTTTGGCAGTGTGGGCAGGTGCCAAATCCTGCTGGAAAATGAAATCAGCATCTTTAAAAAGGGGGATTAGGTATCAAACTTCTGTAAATGGACAGACAAATACAGCAATTTATTTTAACGGTCAACATCTTGGTTTATGTTATAAACGTACTATTGTTCATAGTAAATTTATATCAGCTCATAATGGTTTAATGATACATATTCAGTCATGGCCAAAAATATCGGTACCCTTGGTAAATATGATCAAAGAAGGCTGTGAAAATTAATCTGCATTATTAATCCTTTTGATCTTTTATTTAAAAAAAATCACAAAAATCTAACCTTTCATTGGATAATAAGAATTTAAAACGGGGGGAAATATCATTATGAAATACAAGTTTTTCTCTAATACACATTGGCCACAATTAACGGTATCCTTTTATTCAATACTTTTTGAAACCTGCATTTGCCAGTTCAACAGCTCTAAATTGTCTCCTATCATGCCTGATGAGGTTAGAGAACACCTGACAAGAGATCAGAGACCATTCCTTCATCCAGAATCACTCCAGACCCTTTAGATTCCCAGCTCCATGACGGTGCTTCTTCTCTTCAGTTCACCCCACTCATTTTCTATAGGGTTCAGTTCAGAGGACTGGAATGGCCATAGCAGAAACTTGGTTTTGTGCTCAGTGACCCATTTTTGTGTTGTTTTTGAGGTTTGTGTTTGGATTATTGTATGGTTGGAAGATCCAAACATGGCCCATTATAAGATTTCTAACAGAGTCAGTCACTTATTGATTTTTTATCTGTTGGTATTTGATAGAATCCATGATGCCATCTGTCTAAACAAGATGTCTAGGACCTCCAGCAGAAATATAGGCCCACAACATCAAAAATACAGCAGTATATTTCATTGTACACATGGGGTACTTTTTATCCCTGTGTTCCCCAAACCCATCTTGAGTGTTTGCTGCTAAAAAGCTCATTTTTTTAGTTCCATCTGACCATAGAAGCCAGTCCCATTTGAAGTTCCAGTTGTGTCTGATAACTGAATATGCTGGAGTTTGTTTTTGGATGAGCTAGGAGAATTTTTCTTGAAACCCTCCGAAACAACGTGGTGATGTAGGTGCTGTTTGACAATTTTTTTAAAGGTTTTCTGACCCTGAGACTCAACTATTTTCTGCAATTCTCCAGCTGTGGTCCTTGGAGAGTCTTTAGCCACTCAAACTCTCCTCCTCACCGTGCATTAGGACGATATAGACACATGTCCTCTTCCAGGCAGTTTCGTAACATTTTATGTTGATTGGAAATTCTTAATTATTGCCCTGATGGTGGAAATGGAAATTTTCATTGCTCTAGCTCTTTTCTTAAAGCCACTTCACTAATTTGTGAAGCTCAATTATCTTTTGCTGCACATCAGAAATATATTCTTTGGTTTTTCTCATTGTGATGGATGATTGAGGGAATTTGGGCTTTGTTTTCCCTCCTATTTATATTTCTGTGAAACAGGAAGCCATGGCTGGATCATTTCATGTTCATAATCACCCTGGAGTGCTCAAAATTGTGAATATGAATGAGAATATACTTCAGAGATATTTTAGTCATAAGAATTTCTAGGGGTACCAATAATTGTGTCCAATGTGTATTAGAGAAAAAAAACATTTATTTCATAATGATATTTCCCCCCATTTTAAATTCTTATTATCCAATGAAAAGTTAGTTTTTTGTGAATTTTTCAAATAACAGATCAAAAGGATTAACAATGCAGATTAATTTTTACAGCCTTCTTTGATCATATTTTCCAAGGGTGCCGATATTTTTGGCCATGACTGTATATAACAAACTTAAAAAAAAAAAAAGTAAAATGCACAGTAACACCTTACAGTAAGGTTCCTTTTGTTAATACTAATTAACTATTCATTAAAATTAACTAAAAGTGAAAATACTTCTAAAGAACTTATTAATATTACATGATTCATTTCAGTATATTAATTTGTCACTGAAACATTACATTCATGTGTTAACTATTGTGTTAACTTATGTTAATTGACACAGCTTTATTGTTAAGTTACATAGCGCACATATAGTAAATGTACAGAAGAAATGTACATTAAACACTTAATCTTACATTGTCCTTAGCTTTTTTTGTAAAGATATATATTATAATTTATGGTTAACAAGGAAAAGCTAACAGATTTTTGCTAAGAATTCTCTAAGAATACAGCCAATTAAACCCGTGACATTACGTGAGTTGTGTTGATACTCACAATATATATATATATATATATATATATATATATTATTTATTTATTTATATTTATTTATTTTCTTTCTGAGAAACTCTGGATATGAAAGTGCAAAGAGTTGGATAAGTGCTTTACAATAACGTTCAAATAACATTAGTAAATACATTGGTATCATGAACTCTTAAGCCCCGTTCACACCAAGCACAATAACTATAAAGATAACGATAAAAATATTTTTATTTATTTATTTTATTTAGTCATTTAGGAGACGCTTTTATCCAAAGCGACTAACAAATGAGGACAACAGAAGCAATCAATTGTAGTATTAAAACAACTGAAACAGATCTAAAACTAAAAGCTAATGCATACAACAAAATTTCAAAACTTAACATTTAAAACAAAAAAATAAAGCTAAAAACAATTCAAAATATTAAAGAACAAAAGGTATAAGAGTATAATAATGATTCTAACATAACACTAAGCCAAACACCAAAAAACAACTACATATGAGTATGTACAACCACACACACATACATATATACACATTTATAAATTATATATATATATAAATTATTATTTATATATATATATATATATATATATATATATATATTCAAGATATAGCTCTAAAAATCATTCTCAGTATTAAAGAATAGCAGAGTCCACACCACAGCTATAAAGATAAAGGCACAGAGAAACGATGTCGTTGGAATCACTGCCAGAATGATTTTTTCCAGCTGATGAACGATAAACATTGACAGCCAATCAGAATCCATCCTGCTAAAACGAGCTCGGGAATTTAAAGCGGCAGATGCAAGTGTGCTTTGTAGCTGTCACGATCTGCGCTGGGAGGAATGAGAGAGAGGCAAGGAGTACAAACAATAGTGTTTAATCCAGGAAAGACAGGGGATAATACACAATGGAAACGGCTTGAAACACACAACATCCAACAAGTAGACCCGACCGGGGAGAAATACACAGACAGGACTTAAATCCACAGGATAATTACTTAAACGCAGGTGCAGGGAATGAACTAATCAGACTAGACAAGGACAGGAGCAAAACCAAATAAGGGAACACTGAACAGAAACAGGGGCAAAACAGGTCCATGATCCTGACAGTAGTAAATTAGCTCAAAAGGGAAATATTTATAATTAATTATAACTGGTTATAATTAATAATAAATATTTAGATTAGATCTTAGAATTAACTGTAGTAGAATCGATATTACAATTATTTGATCTGTCCATCCACCGAGCAGACAATATAATCATTTATCAATTCTAGGAAAGATTATTTTCCTGGCCAAGGAAGAATAGCTTTCCTACTTTATGCTGTACTGGCAGTAGTTTAGCATGTAGCAAGCAGCAACATTCAGTGACTTCGAATTGTGAGCAGGACACAGAGACAATCAATTGTGAATATAAGGGATTAAATAAATGAAACTATAGCTAACATACAACTAAACTAAGCAAAACATATACCGAATGAAGGAAAGTAAGGAAAGAAAGAGAGAAGAACAAAAGAATGGCAGTATTTCACATCAATTAACCACAACCTAATGAGAATCATCAGAGAATCAAAAATCACCTTAAAAGGGGCTCAAACTTAAACACGCATCTAAATAGTGGTAAACAGTTACTTGCATTGGTTTTGTTGCTGAACAAGAGTCCTGATGCGGTAGACAACAGAGGCTCTTGATGAGATCTTTAGGAGTGAGCTGGAGGTTTTCCTATGGTTCTTCTGAAGATAGGAAAGTCCACAGCGCAATCGACGGAAGTTACTTGAAGATAAAAACTGCCAGAAAATCAAACTCGAGAGGAGAGTTTTGGAGAGTGTCCGTCTCCAGAAGAAAGGTTTTTCTGAGCCACGACTAGTCTGAGTTGGGGACTTTTGATAGTTCCTATCCACACCCACCTTTTGGGTGGAATGGCCAATCAGAGGCATGAAATTTGATCTGTGTCTATGGCCCATTTTCATTTTTATTGCTGGACTGGAGAGTTGGTGCAGTTTTACTTCAAAGCATAGTAAAAGCTGTATGATGCATTTCACGATCACATAGTGTACATCATTGCTTCAGGAATAAAGAGAAGATCATTTTGATACCAAGAAAGAAACCTCTAGAAGATATTAAAGCAGAGTATACACTCAAAAACTTGAATATAAGCATTGCGAGTCTAATTAATATAAATAAAGAGTTGTAACTAGGCTATTATACTAGGGGAACATACATACAACACATGCATATATCAGATACATTTATAACCACTTAATTATGGTCTAAATAAAGAAAATGTCTTTATGTGTGTGTGTGTGATGTGTATTGTAAATCTAGGAGGTAGTCCGCTAGTCTAGTCAGGCAGTTGGTGCCTGGTACCGGGGGATCATTTATGTCTCTTTGGAATGTGTTTGAAGTTCGATGGGGAGACCAGAGAGTTGATCTGTTTAGCATCTTCTTGATAGTGGGGGAAAACCATTGGCAATTTAGCACCCATATAAATGTAGAATGTGGGGCCAGGTCTGTAATTTATATGCAAATGTCAAAAGGCTAAAAGGGTCTTTTAAAACATAAAGCCCCAAGGATCATCACTGATCCTAAGCAGACGCTAACAGCTTAGAATAAAGAGACAATATCGTTAATTTTTAAAAGTTATCCTCCTTGGTGTGAACAGGGCTTTCGTATTTATTAATCTAAGTTAATGTTCATTTATAAATTAATTAATTTATATTTAAATTTAAAAAAGTGAATACAGTATGTAGAAATTAACATAAATAAATGCTGTAAAGTACTGTAAAGTGTTTCCACATTTCAAACGAATTCAGTTTTTACCCACAATGTATAGCTCTCGTGCAGTAATTCCACATCCAACTGAGCGGCAAACACTTTTCGCCAATCCACACTCGGCAGCCCAGACAATTCAAACATTCCCCCGGCATCAAACATCATTCTGAGCAGAATCAGGAAAAAAAACTGTGTCAGAATGACGGGTTGTAATGACACCTCACAGCCCCTGAGGATCTGTGCCTTTTTTAAAGCTGCATTTATCACTTGTCTCATACATAGACAGAGACAGGGCCATCCTTGTGTTATGAAGCATCAGAGATAATAATGGATAGTCAGGCGGCGTTGGCATGTGGTGGGAGACTGAATGGGTGACCTCTTGGTCTGGCTGTGGAGAGCTGGTTGGTGGTGGGCTGCAAGCGGAGGGCTTTTGACAAGGTGCAGCTTAAGTGATGTGCTCTAATGAGCTCTAATGAAAGAGGGCAGACCGATGAGACAGAGGCAGGACTGCAGGAGCTGATAGAGCCTATCTGGGGTGAAGCACGCTTCTGAAAGATTATGACATTAGGCGGTGTATCATCGCTCATGTCAACACCACTCACGCAAGTATAGGAACATTTTGATGCTCAGGGGACTTAATGGATTTGCAAATCGAGTGCTACAGTGAAATATTTCCATAGGCCAAGCCAGAAGTTAACATCACGCTGCTTCCCTTGACAAAAACTCCATTGGATTTTTTCAATTGGCTTTTGGACTTTTGCAGAAAATAAGCTCTCTGACCAACTTAGACATTTTGTTCATCATGATAATCTTCATAAATTAATGAAGTTTGAAGCCTAAATGCAATTGCCAGGAGTCAAAAGCTTAACATAGGCTATAAACAAACTTCAACATCACACATCACCATCACTAAGCTTCTGACAACTCTTAAGGTCATTGCACACTGAGTCAAAAAATAAATACGACCTCACGTTGTGTCAATCATATTTACACACTGCCTCCGAAACTTTCGTCTGTCAAAAAATTCGGATCAGGTTCAATTTTCTGCGTTTTCGCATCCGTAGAAAGCATTTTGATAGGGTTTTTAAACAAATTTTTCCCTACCGGAGAAAAATTTCTTACCAGCCATAGGATTTTATTGATTATTAGCAATGACATTAAAGTATTTATTGTATTAACCATAATTTTAATATTTTGCATCCCTAAATGCAATATTATGAGCAAATAAAATATTGGCTATGTCTCAAAAACAAAACAGTATAGATATTTTTTAAACCTACAAACTAAATTATTACATGTAAAGTGTCATTTTGCATTGTTATTACACTCTCCAAAAAGCATAGGCATAAATCATCATGCTGGAATTTTAATCAATATACAGTATACAATATACAGTCATTTCATGTAACACCTCCACTCACTCCTAGACTACAAAACTGCATATTTGGTTTTGAGCTGCTGTGAACTAAAGCTAAATATAATGATGCACTAATTAGCAGAGCAACAATGACAAGGCAGTTTTGAGATCTCTCAGGCAGAACAATGACTTCCCTGGGAACAGGAGAGGCAGAAGAGCTTCAGATATAAGAATAAAGTCTTCATTTTCAGAAAAAAGAAAAACGTTGATTAGATGAAAGGAATAACTAGAGGGAGGAACAGACAAACATTAATAAATTTGTTGTTAATAAGGGTTTATTATTATTATTATTATTATTATTATTATTATTATTATATTTTTTTAACCAAAGTGACCCTTTATATAGAAAAGGTGATTGTGAGAGTTCAATACAACTGTAAGTTCAATGTAATAATAAAACTCTATCCACATTATCAATGGATGTTTTATTTATTTATTTTTTTTATGGGAAGAATAAAAAAGAATGAAAGAAAGAAAAAAGAATGCTGAGAGAATTCATTACGGTAATGGATATTATGTCACAAATGTTGTTGACAGAGCTTAACTTGTAATGAACATTTTCTTAGAACTAAGTAGTTCAGGACCTTTATGTAGAAAGATTGTGAAAGAGGAAGAGGCTGAGGCTGATGTAGCCTTCAGGGGAGTCTGGTTGATGATGTACTGAAAATAGCAGAAGACCATGGCCTGTATTCATGAAAAATCGTGCGAGAGTTACTCCTAGTAACAAAATTCTAAGAAAATTCTGAGAAATGTGGGCGTTTCCTCTTAAAATTAAAGAAAAGATCGTAGTAAAGAAAAAAGTTATTCAGAAAGCATCTTACCCTTAAAAGAGGTCTTAAGTTCCAAAATTGTTAGGAGTATGGACGAGGACTTTTAAGAGGCTTAAGAGTTTCTTTAGCAGTGGAGAAAATGGACGAAACATGAAGAGGGAGAAGAAATGTTGCACATAATGCGTGACAGTGAGTTAATAAGACACTACACGTTAAATGGTGCAGGAATCATGTTTGTGACCGATCTTATTAGAGACATGCTAACATCTCCGACACCGCACAGAAATGCCATAGTGCCAGAAATGAAAGTAATCACTACATTATCTACATTAACATGTTTAGCAACTGGAAAAATGCAACTATGCAGCAGTGATGATTTAGGTCTTTCACAACCTTTTAAAAGCAAAGTGATCACACAAACAATTACAGCACTTTCAGAACCTTATTGTGTCGCTGTTCATTTCCAATAAAATATGTTAAGTATGACAGCATGGTAAATAAAAAAAATAAAGAATATATATAATATGTGTGTGTGAGAAAGAGTATGGTAAAACAGGAAAAATTACACCTGTAATTTCAAAGTGAAGGCTTATAATAGAACCTACTCTTAAAAGCGCTCTTTTATTTCCTTCTTGGACAACCAACCAATCACAGTCTTCAAAAGACTGTGTCATAGCTAGCAACGGGGTCAGCCCCGCCTCCTTACTAAAATAAAAGTTTGTGTCTTTTCCTCACTCAGAGTTGCTCTCAGATTGGTCCTGAATAACGTTTAAGCTAAATTAGGAGCTCTCTGAGAGGATTCTTAGAATCTTTAAGAATACGGGCCCAGGCTATTGGCAGCTTTATAAGATGGAAACAGTCTTAGATTTGATTCTTCCAGTTACTACCAGTTAGTAAATATCCATAACATACATCTGTGGATGACCCACACATAGAAAATGTCTTGCCCTTTCTCTTTCTTTCTTTCTTTCTTTCTTTCTTTCTAAGGTGCATTCTCTGACTGGTAAGAGCACTGGAGCAGCATGTGGTGGAGGGCAAATCAAGTGATTTGAACATTTTTAAGAAGAGAGACTTGAGAAACTTAAATGATTAAGAATAAACACTTGTTTTACTGTTTTTGGACCATATCTGCTCTCATGACTACACACATGGTTTCTTTTTCTTTTTTTATTTTATTTAAATATACTGGCAACTGATACATTGTCAAATTTGATTAAACCTATTCTGATTACAAAATATATCTTTAGTATTATTGGTTGATCTGTAACTAATTTCTGAGGTAAAAAGAATACAGTAAACACATAAAAAAACAATATGGTAAAACTTTATTTTGATAGTCCACTTTAGACATTCTACTAACATTAAGTAACTTTGTAACTACATGTCGACTAGCAGTCATTAGAGTATTAGTAGACTATCTGCTTAATATCTTATAACACTTTATTTTGATGGGTCCACAACATACTGACTATGAGAAATTTTACAAGTAAATGTCAACTTATTTGACTAATTCTAAACCTAACCTAACAGTCTACTCTGAGAGTTAGTAGACATGTAGTTGCAAATTAATGAAAATTAGTTGACTGTAGTTACAAAGTTACTTATAGTTAGTAGAATGTCTAAAATGGACTATCAAAATAAAGTGTAATGACATTTTCTTTAAAAATAAATAAATAAATAAAATACTGACCCAAAACATTTGAACAGTGGCTCACAATTGCTTAATAATAAATACCTGTAAGCATGTAAAACCATTAGAATAGTTGCCTATTATACACACTGAATTTTATACAATGCTTAATGTAATACATTACATAATTTTCAAGATGTATTCAACACCAACCTTGTATGAGTTCTAGTCATAACTGCTATGGGCTCTAGTATAACATATCATAGTGGCAACCAAATTCATGAATGTAAGTGTGATGAAAATAATAATTGCAATAATATTGCATACACCACAGTCTATTTCCTCATGTTCTCTCTCCTATAATGGCCTTTTGCCATCTCGCCTCATTGCTTGATCCTTCACCTTCAAACGTGCTACTCATCAATCACCATTTCACACAGAAATGGCCAGTGTTAACCATGTTTACTCTTCCTGTTGACATTGTCTTTAAAAAGCAGCTAAAGCATGAGAGGCATGTTTCCACTCACCCCCAAAAATCCAAACATATCATGTTGTGCACCAACATAACCCTACATCCCCTTAGGAGATTGTATTTACCACAGAGATTAAACCGGAATTGAAGGGAGCCCCTGGGAGGACAACAAAATTGATCACATGCTGCTCCTTTTTATCCTTTTTTTTCAAAGAGAGGGGGATTTTGAAAAAGCAATTAAACCTGTGTGGAGAGCAGGAATTCAAACTGATGACAGTAACGGGCCAGAGGGAATGTGACAGGTACATGGTAGAGCAGCCCAGAGTGAGTCTCCATCTGCTGCAGCTGCTGTGCACTAATTAGCCCAGCAACAGTGACAAGGCACATTAAGAGCTCTGATACGGGCTCCCAGGCAGAATTGAGGAAACGCTGGGTAGTCGCAGCCCCTTGAGTCACTTAAATGTCGGAAAGAGATGGCAGCGATCATCGAGCGCCATCAGTCATGCTGTTTGAGTGACTAATTCATTTGATCGGCCAAGCTTGCAGTTCCCACAATACCTCTTTGGTAAAAATTCAAGCATTAATTGGCTTGTAATGTTTTGTTGCTCTCTTAACATATTTCTCTGATGTTTAAATACATGAGAGCCTGTTGCTCGGCTTGCTCTTGATATGAAAGTGAAAGTCATTGTGAATATGCCTTTTAGTTGTCGGCTCCAGCAAGTGAAATGATTAAAAACAATACACATTTTGAGTGATAAATACTAAGAAATCTTACTTCAAACTACATAAAAACCTGTGATAGACCAGCAGAATTCCCCCAAATGTTGTTCCAACTAGTCAAACAAATAATTTCAAATTGAACTATACTGTTGAAATTTTAAGGATTATTGTTCAATTATGCGGTTACTCATAGGATTTTTGTTTTGCTTTCTGCTGACTTTTTAAAACTTTTTGTCATTATTTGTTGTGTTGTGATGGTTCAGCTTTTTTTTTTTTTTTTTTGTTTTTTGGATTGTCATCATATTTTAAATTTGTGTGTCAGATGTTGAGGTCTATGTTCATCATTCAGAAACTATTTCACAAATATCTTTGCTTTGTAAGGTATGCCTTCCGAAACACCGAAACATAGCTTAGAAAGAGAGAACAGTTCACTTCACAGTATACTATGGTTACCAAAATTATAGATCCGTTTACTGTCAAAATTTTGTGAACAAGAAATCCATAGTTGCCCAAATGAAATATTAGCTAAATGAGGAAATTTGAATTTTGAAAAAAAAAAAAAAAAATTAAAAAAAAAAAAAAAAAAAAAAAAATATATATATATATATATATATATATATATATATATATATATATATATATATTATTAATATTTTATACTAATATTTTAGAGAACCTGAAAATCTAAATGCATAAAGTTGCATTGAATTTTTAAATTTTCCTAATAATTCCTTTTTTACAGTGTTGCCATTGTTCTTGAGGTTTGTGTGTTAGGTGTTGTGGATACATCAATGAGTGCATCAGATTGCATTGATTTTTTTCTCTCAATTCTCAAGACTGATATTTCACATGACAAACTGAGCAAGGTGCATTAAAAACATCAGTCAAATGTGAGCTGCTTATCAAGATTAGAGAGCGGTTATGGTATTATCATCAAATAACAGACGTTGTTCCTTCAAAATTACCCTGTCATGACTGACACCCGTGATCAATAAAAATCATACCTCAGTGAATATGGGGCCACCCACATTAAAATCAGATCCCTCCATTTCCTTTCTAACAGCTTCTTGTTTATGTCTTGTTTAGAAATTTCTCAAACATTCCTCCATCCACTGGTTTTTTGACATTTGCTGCTGTAGGTCAGAACATAAGCAAACAAACAAGCATTTCAAAGAAAGGTCTGCTGTACCGTAGTGGGAAACATTTGAGAAATGCATGCTTCCGGGTAGTTGGGCAAGTCATGTGAATCAAAAACGCTTAGTTTTTTATAAGCATTAAGATGTTATGGGGTGAGAAAGGATCACAGACTTCTTAACATAGCCCACTGTAAAAAAACAAACAAAAAAAAAACAAAAAAAAAAAAGTTGAGAAAACTTAAAAGGCAACCAGCTTCAGCAGATTTTTGAATTTTCTCAACTTTTTGTTGCATAAACTTAAAACAACAAGTTGATAAAACTCAAAAATCTGCTGAAGCTGGTTTCCTTAAACTTTTAAGTTTTGTCAGCTTATTTTTTTTTAATAGCGGGTGTGTGAATGCTGGCCGGTAGACTGAGCCACGGCACCTGTTGTGAGTAACCATACAGCTCTGTGCTTGGTGTTGTTCGACCCAAATCATAAGTATGCCTTTCCCTTCCTCTCATTTGGGTTTTAGTAGATTTTGTTTAATGCATTGGTCTTTTTGTTAAATGTAAAGGGGAAATGGAACATCACAATCTCTAAGCCCTATTCCTGGATGAAGACGCTACATGTGATGCCGCAGCTGTTTTGCTTACAGGCGTTAATGCTTCTTTGCTTACAGTTTTGCAACTTGGCGGGTCGTGTGGGTCATCAGGCTCTTTATTAGTTTAATCTTGATTACTTCCAAGTATAATTTTCTTGGCTTTCATTATTGTTTCTTTTTAGATTTTTGTTTTTCTTGCAAAAGTGCTAAGTTATTTATGTAGTTAATTTCTTCTTTTTGTTGTGTTGTTCATTTTGGTTTTGATCTGTTTTGTGGTTTTACTATTTTAATCTACTTTATTTGTTTTCGTTTGTCCAATGTATGATATTGTATTATTATAAAGTGTTTGATTCTCACTTCATTCTTGTCTGTTTTTGGTGCCATTTAGGCACGGTTTATCTGTTGTTATACATGGAATCTTTAGGGGGCCTGAGTGTTATAGCCTCCCCACCATTGTGTTTGTAAACCTTACATTGGTTGTTTTGTTTATTATTCAGTGTAAATTGTGTGAACTTCATTTGTAATCCTTGGTTGTGTGTGTGTTTTCTTTCTTTTCCTTCAGGCAAAGCAAAACATTTCAAAAGTTTTTTTAGTTTTAATTTTGATGATTAGACCTCATCAAAAATCCAGTATCTCAAAATATTCGAATATTTCCTAAGATCAGTCAAAAAAAGATTTTGCAAAACAGAAAAGTTCAGGTTCTTTAAAGTATGTTCATCTATGCACTCAAAACTTGCTCGGGGTTCCTTTAGCACAAATTACAGTATGAGTGAGGTGTGGCATGGAAGCGATCAGCCTGTGGCACTGCTGAGGCACTATTGAGACTTCAGCTCA
This sequence comes from Spinibarbus caldwelli, assembly GCA_039654775.1. Taxonomy (NCBI): domain Eukaryota; kingdom Metazoa; phylum Chordata; class Actinopteri; order Cypriniformes; family Cyprinidae; genus Spinibarbus; species Spinibarbus caldwelli. The sequence goes on from CM077260.1 coordinate 20,140,428, forward strand.
TCTGTATTATTGAATCGACTGTTTCTAATCTTGCTCTTGAAAATATCCCATAGATTCCATATGGGGTTCAGGTCAGGCATGTTGGCTGGCCAATCAAGCACAGTAATATCATGGTCAGCAAACCACTTGGAAGTGGTTTTTCGGCAAACTTTTAAAGTGTTTTACTTTACATGTAATGAATCTAGAATATATGAAAGTTTCACTTTTTGAAATGTTGAAATGTTTTTGAAAGATTTTCACAATATTAAATTTTTTTGAGATGCACCTGTATTTCCCTGGCACTCCACCAGGGTGGCGTAGTCGGATTAAATTAATTGTGAGTTACAGTCTTGTTTTGGATCTACCACAGCCACATTAAGTGCCCTCCACTAATAATTGAACAAGAGAAAGCATTTATTTCGCAATGAGATTTCCTCCCCATTTTCAGTTGTTTTACTTCAGTGATAGGTTAGAATTTAGTGAATTATTTGAATGAAAGATCAAAAGGATAAACAATGCAGATTTATATTTACAGCCGCCTTTGCTTATATTTACCAAGGGTGCCAATATTAGTGGAGGACACTGTATATAATGGAGAGAGACTAGTTTGGTTGCAAACCAGGAATTGAGAACAGGATACTGTTATAGGCTGCATTTGCATGAACATTTTAGTAGCACAATATTTAAAGGGGACATAACACACACTGTTTCACCCAATCTCATGTTAATCTTGAGTACTTATAAAGTAGCATTGCATCCTTCATATCTCCAAAGAGTCTTTAGTTTTGTCATAATTATAAAAGAAAGATACAGCTTTACGATTCTCTCAGCAAATAGCCGAGCTCCTGGAAGCACGCCTTGGGCAGAGCTAAAGAGTGACGAGCACTTGAGCGCCGATTGCCAACAAAACAGACATTTGATGCTGTTTCACTTACCGTCTGCAGTTCCAACTCATGACTGGCATCTTTTATAGCTGGGACCGCTTCATCTTTCAGTATCAAACGATGTGCAAATCCAGCGTCGAACTGGGCCACACTTGCAAAACTCCATTGCTGCCCCGGAAAAACTGCATCCACTGTTTACCCATGATATAAAAACACCTGCACCGCACCATCGATTTTGAAACGGGCATTCGAATTTCTGGAGGCGGGATTTATTTTAATGATATTCTAATGGGCCAATTTGTGATGTCACAAATACAGGAAACAACTTTGTAGTCCAAACAAGCCGTTCGTTGTAGTTCTTGAAAAGGAATTTTTTAAAAACGAAATATCTCCCTTTGGAGTGGACTTTGAGATTTGTAACTTTAGGGCTTTTCTGCGCTTAACCCCGGGTTATCGTCATTCTAAACACAGCTTTTAACCCCGGGTAAAGACTCATTTCACACCTGTAATTTGAAAGCGGTGTTAGCACCGCTTTTAACCCAGGGTTATGAATGTGTTAACCCCGCATTGCGGTGCTAAGATTGTTCAGTGTGAAACGGAGCGGTGTTTGCTTGTTGCTGGTGGACGCTTGGCAACAGACAGCCAATCAGAACTTGAGCAGCGAGGCTCGTGTCACGTCAGTAACAGGAAATGCGCGTCGTGTAAACAGCAGCTGGTGAGAGAAAAGTAAAAGAAATGTCAAAAGACGGAAAGCGTGTGAACTGAAGTGATGAGGAGACGGTATTATTCTTAAAACGGCTAAAGACCTACGCGGCGACATTTTTTTTTAATAACTGGCACGCGGGACAAGCTGTGTAAACCATAGATATGTATGTATACATATCTATGGTGTAAACAGGTTGCCTGCTGTTTGTCCAGTCAGTGACAGTGACACTGCAAATATGCAAATAAGAAGGTTGACTCGGGGTTTAGGAATTTACAGTGTGAAACGTCTGTTAATGAATACCCAGGATTAACAGTTAACCCCAGGTATAGTATGAGCAGTGTGAAACACGATTACAGATAACCCAGGCTTCCATTTATCTGGGGTTTAGGATGACCCAGGGTTAACATTTTCAAGTGTGAAAAGCCCTTTAGAGACATTTTTAAAACTAAATTTAAGTATTCATACAGTATATACCGTGTGTGTATATATACACACTTTTTTTAACTCTCCACTTATAAAACATGTTGACTTTCTTGATGAAAATGCTTTTGAGAATTTGAGATCTTATATATATATATATATATATATATATATATATATATATATATATATATATATATATATATATATATATATATATATATATATATATATATATATAAAATCAGCAGTTGCTAAGTGATAGAAGACTATGTGCGGTGAAGGACATTTGTGAAATGCAATACATTGAACATCTTGTGCGTGCATTTGTGTAGAGATAAAAAAAAAAAAGTGCACTTTACTCCATAATTATGCATGTACTCACTGAAAGAACAAAATGTATGTTTCACACTCCAAATGGCTCAAGGTAAATTAAAACCATCATCTTCAGTTAAATAAATGTACTACAAAAGTGTAGGTGCTCATTTCATTTTCTGCAAAGCCTGAAAACCGTTATGAATTTGCACAATGTACAAGTTATTGTGTATACAAGTTTATGAGTGTCATTCGAATGCAAATACGCTTCCCGTTTAAATGAAAATTAGAGAGGGTCTTGTACAGTATTATGCAGTACTTCAATCTATGGGGTCTCGGTTTAACTCTTTAGATACATTTCGGAGACAACAGAAATACAGTGCTGAGTGGATTATGACCTGCATGGAGTTTAAGACATATTTAGCTTGGTGGTTCAAAAATCGAATCGTTTCTACCCAAAAAGGGGAAATGGAGGGTTAGTGGGCTGCTCTACTGCAGATTTCCTGGGACGTAATAGGGTTAAATGTGTAAACATCTTGATGACCTCAAGCTCTGATGCCTTGATGACCCTCTGGATAGGTGAACTCCTTTCCCCTGGCGCCAAAACACTCAGCCTCAACTCTAAATGTCAGGGTGTCCTGGGTATGTCCTTGATTTATCGCAAAATGATAGTAGTTTGTGAACATTGAGAGATGTGGAGGTGGTTCTGGGAGCAACTGGTGAGAATAGACAGCTAATCTTGAGGTAAGTGACTTTTGTTAAATGTTCAGCTAATTTAAGATAAATGCAAAAAAATTTGGGTTGCCTGTAATTTATCATAAAAGAAGAAACTCACATACTAAGGGAGTGATTCATTGAGAATTCATTGGTGTTGCTAGAGCAGTCTAGGTGAACTTTAGCCTGTCTGTCATTTTAGTCACCTCATTTCACATTTGCTGAAAACAACAACTGCAGGAAGCTGTATGAGGTTATTTAAATATGAATCCTCCCCTAAGAATAATTAAAAACCTTTAGTCTGTTATTTTATGTAGTATACTTCGCTGTAGTTACTAGCGGACAGTGCTGGGTAGTAACTGATTACAAGTAATCTGGATTATGTAATCAGACTGCAAAATATGAGCACTTGTAATAAAAAAACAAAAACAAAAACAAAATATTAATTATTCCAAAATTTTGACTGGTAGTGTAATTTTACCTCATGCTTTCTGCAGGAGTTAATAGCATAAATCAACAGGGAAATAGTTGTAAATAATGACTATGACCTACTTTAAAAATATATAATACTGTGTTATACTAGTGCAGATATCACCTTCAACTGGATATGTAGTTCGTGAATAAGACGTTTTTTGCCAACATATCTGGCTAAAAACTCGTGTTTCTCCCTCTGTTGTTCCTCTCTCTTCTCTCAGGCCAGGGGTATGGGATGCAGTCAGGCAGCTGGTGATCGCTCCTGACAGGCTGCGCGTCTACTCTGCCTGGGAGAAAAGGTGAAGAGTGAACCTAAAGATCAGAGACGGTGCTAGCGCTTGTTTCTCTCTCTCATAAAAATGCCAGCCGCCTTCACTGTCTCCATCAGTATCCACCTCCACCTGCCGTTCACAGTCACACAGACATGGCTAGCCTTAATGGGGCCCTGAGTGCTCCAAACAAACCCTGGCTCCAGTCCAGTCCCCGTCACCCACCGCTGCTACTAAAACACAAACCTGAGAGGAGAGACAAAGACGATACGACAGAATGATAGGACATGCATCCGTATGGAGACACACCATCTATTTTCACTAATGTCTTTCATATAATACACCAATTTTAGTTTTTTTTTTATTTCTTTGGCACCTTTTCTCACTGAACTCTCATGTTCTGTTCAGGGTTATTAGTTACCTAAAACTAAAACCATAAAAGTTTTATCTAAAAATAAAATAAGCTTTATCTGAAAAAAAAAAAAGTTAAACATTTTATTTAAGCCAGTTGCCAGGACATAATTTCTCATCTTTATTTAGCTTAAATTAATGTACTTAAAAAAAGACAAAACACAACATAATTACTAAAACTTTAACTAAAATGAAAATATAAAAACAAAAACTAATTCAAAATATATAAAAGAAACTAGAATAGTATCTCAGTGATACTAAAATAACCAATAATAATAATAATAATAATAATAATAATAATAATTATCATTATTGAATTGAGTAATTGAATGAATGAATGAAAATAAGACTTGATAAATAATAAAGAATGACTTTTCTTGATTTTCAGATATCTGGCAAATTTTTTACCTGATTTAGTCCTCCATTAAATATTACTTTATACATTTTTTTAGGGTCTCATATACCCCATTTTTAAAACATGAATAAATACAATGAATTTTCCATGAGGATATTCTCTGACAGCCAGGTGTATACATGGTATATACATCACTTAGTTGTTTATTTTATATAATTTTTTTTCTTCATTTTGTGTTTATAGATAGCTGTAGATCACATTTATAAATCAATATATTACAGAATTTTCTAAAAATATATTTGTAGAAAATATTATTTATACATAAGAAAAAACATATACAGAGGCAACATGACTATAACGGATGTCACATTTCATATATATATATATATATATATATATATATATATATATATATATATATATATATATATATATATATATATATGCATATATGTATATGCATATGTGTATGTGTATATATGTATATTCATGTTGTAAAATGTTTGTTGTAAAATGGGTAAAAGAGGGTAAAGCTTTTATAATATCTACCTCCTTTCAATTCAATTTGCATTGCTCAGATTGAATTAAAAATGCATTTATTTGTAAACAAAAGTTTAAAAACAATTTCACATTCATCAGTAGAATCTCTGAGACACCAAACATTAAAAAAAAAAAAAAAACACAAGCAAATGAACAGAACATGAGAGTTAACAGAGCAGTAATGGCACTGAATGCCATTTTTTGAGACTACATTTTCGAGACCATATTTAGTGACATGTCAGAGTCATTTTCTGTGTCTGATGCACCTCTATTAGAGAAAATATTGCAAAATATTGCACAGTATCTGGCTGGGAGAGAGGGGCATGAGCGTGGTTGGTGGCAGCTGCTCTGGGTCTCTTGAGCAGCGAGACCGATGAGTGCCAAGCCTTTAATTCTTTAATGCACTTTCTGCCGGCCTCTTCTGCTTCACGCACTGAGTTCTTACAGCACTTACTCTCTGAGAACCACAATTTAAAGAAAAATACAGGTTGGGACTAGAATCTATCCATTGTGAAAATTACTGTATCATGAAAAGTGGTCTTTTTATGACAGTCGGTTATAAAGAAAGACTTGAAACCTTAGAGGACTTGGTGACGGCAGCAGAAAAGGAAAGCCATTTCAGAGGTGAAGCAAATTATACATTATGATTACAAAGACATTTGTTCTTTAGAATAAGAAAAAAAGGATGACTTTAAATGATAAAGAGACTATAAGTGAGACACTGAAAGTAAAAGCTAGAAAACAAGTAATTTACATGAATCTTAAAACAGATGTATATTCTCACATCAGGACAAACATGCACTAATTCAGTGCAGAAAACGTCTTGTTAACATTAATTTTTTATGCCTTAAAAAATATGCCATTATTTTTTAAAAAATATGAAATTTTTTTTATATAAATTTTTTTTATATTTTTTTAAATATAAAAAATATGCCTTATGCCACAGTGGCTATTTGCTCAAGAGCTCAGCAGTTCACACTTCATTCCTGATGTTGAGCTGTGAAAAACATTTATGCGAAGATGATGTAAAATTTAGAAGGAAGCATGTCAATACTAATAATAATGGTTAAAGTTTTTTAAAACTATGCAAGATAACGATGATCAGTTAACAACAACAACAACTATTTAATTAAATATTCAATGTGTGTGTGTGTGTGTGTGTGCGCGTGCATTTTAATAATAATGCTAATTTGATATGCTATTAAATTAATGCTAATTTTCTTTGCTATAATGACACTATCCAATATACTATATATATATATATTTATTTTTTTAGTGCCATTTTATGGAGTGTTTCTCCAGATTTATCACTCTCACTACCTTTCATAAATTACATTTTAAAACATGAATTTTAAATTATAATATTTCACACTATTACTGTTTTTTCTCTTATTTTTTGATCAAATAAATTAAGTGTCTTGCTTGCTAAGACTGCATTAATTTGATCAAAAACAGTAATAGTGTGAAATATTATAATTTAAAATACTTAAATATATTTTATATAATTTCGATCTAGTTCAGAAAAGGTTGTTAAACAGAGACATTTGAGCACATACTGTTCTTCTAATTAAAATACATTTAAGTAAAATATATATTAATTAGAAGAACATTATGCTCAACTAACCCAGTTTAGTGACCTTTTCTGAAGCAGATCTTACCTTCAAAAAGGCTTAAAGCCTAAATCCTCCAGCACCTATGTATCAAAGTTGAAGAGTCACTGAACAGAGACTTCTTTGAACAGTGATAAATAGAAAGGTTTGCTTGACTAACAGCTTCTGCAAGTCCTTGGGGGTAATCAGTGTCTATGAGAGAAACGCCATCTCTTCATTTCTGAACAAATTAAAGATCCCTCTACACTGGTGGGTGGTTGAATTCTGGGTCTATGTAAATGTAAAGACTATTATGGTTAATGGCTAGAGAGTATTCAGGCCTGTTTACCAAGTAATGAATCAATCTGTATTACCTAGCATAGTTTTTGTAAAGGAGAGGTAAAGGAGGTCAAGTTTACAAGACCACTGAGAGCCGGATCTAGCCTCAAAGCACCCTCTCTGTCTTTGTGTAAACATGATGCTCTTTGAATTCAGGTGTGATGTTGTTTGGATTGTCATAACAGTAAAAAAAGAAAAAAAAGGGTTATTTTTTCAAAGTGAGTCACTCCCCATGCCCTTTTCACGGCCACTCCGATGACAACCTTGTCACAACAAGGCTTTCCTGGTAACAGAGGGAGGCCACCTTGGAAAAACAAAAAAACAGAAAAAAGAAAAAAAAAAAAAAAAAAAAAAAAAAAACCACCGGATCAGTGTAAGAAAACTTCTTAAATTACTCAAGAAGAAAAGGATTAAATGAAATGTCACCGAACCGAATGAATATTTTATCAAAGACAGCACTTTGATAAAACTTTGTGTCAGAAGAATTACAGGTTGACTGCTTTGATATTTGCAGTTCTCAACCAATCCCTTGAAACATAATTAAACTTTTCTATCTATTCCTCATGTCACGCATCATCTTACTCAAATACACCTCAGCTTAAGAGATATTTTTTTCAGAAGCAAAGTCTCTGTGATGCATTAAGATTTGACATTCACAACCTGCATGTCAAAATGTTAAATTGGCTTATCAGATCCATGTTTAATACAGACGTGTGCTTTTATGCATGAGAAAAGTGATTTAATTATCATTTACATGACTCTCTATCCTTTAGCAGGGTTAGTTACTGCAAGAGATAATACTACACACTACTGTTCAAAAGTTTGGCGTCAGTAAGATTTTTTTTTATGTTTTTGAAAGAAATGTCTGATGCTCACCAAGGCTGCATTTATTTGATAAAAAAAGAGTGTAAAAGCAGTAAAATTATTACAATTTAAAATGACTTTTCTATTTTAATATACTTTAAAATATTATTTATTCCTATTATGCAAAGGTGAATTTTTAGCAACATTACTCCAGTCTGTAGAAATTATTCCTATATGCTGATTTGCAGCTCAAGAAACTTATTAACACTGATGTGGAAAACAGCTTTGTGTGTGTGTGTGTGTGTGTGTGTGTGAACCATGATTTTTTTTTTTTTTTTTTCAAAATATTCAAAAGAATAACAGACTTTTTTTTTTTTTTTTTTTTACAATGTAAATGTAAAGGTCTTTACTGTCACTTTTCATCAATTTAATGCATACTTGCTGAATATAAGTATTAATTTCTTTCAAAAATAAACCTTACTGATGCCAAAATTTTAAACAATATATTACATTACATTATTATACTTCTAAAGCAACATTTTTTTAAATTTTTATTTTTTTAATTTAATGAACTACTGTATCTTCTTTGGTGGATTTTCTGAGCAAAATTTGATATGCAATTAATTGTGCTCAACTTGATCATTTAACGGCATTTATTCATTAACATTCGAATGACAACCCTATAGAAAAACAGGTATTATTTTTAGTTATTTATGCTTCAAAAATAAATATAATTTAGGCTTCTTTTTGTGTTTGCTTTGTGAGCTTTCTGACATCGCTAGTGCAGAATTTATAATATTTATTCCTTATGTATTCATGAACATTAATCCTCTTATGTGTTCGAGGCAAATGTCAAACAGGACAAATACAAAAACATTATTTTACTTCAACATGATTTTAGCCATCAGAGCATTAGATCACCTTCAGTCCTCTGCTCAGTCATGCATTTCCACAGACAAGCCCCAAAGCCTCTCACTCCTGCTGGTAGCCATGCTTTTCTGCTGCTGCTGCTGCCCACATCCACAGGAAATTATACACCCAGCACAATAAGCAGGAGCTTATACAAACTCAAACACAGCTTTATGACTATGTGCATTGTTATCTCTGCATGCAACAATGTTACTGGTGGGCTGCACAACAGACTTTAGTAACATTTGAAAAACGTTTATAGGTGGGAAAAAAAGTGTGTCATTGTATTTTGATAGAAAATCAGTTTTTTTTCCAACGGAAATAATTCAAAAACTTCAAAAAGCATAACATTAGTTTATTTTGTCATATAAGGCCGCTAAAAAGTATGAATGTCCTTTAATTTCCCAAAGTAAGGACTGACTCCCTAAAGTCGAGTGGTCACATCAGGACAATCAATTTGATAATCCCCACATTTTGGGACCCCGAAAGGTATTTTGATTCTGACTCTGGAGTGAAATTACGCTCTGTGAAAATTGGAAGCCTGAGAATTTATTTCCTGTCTGCTGCATTTTCAAACATACGGCTCCGTTTGAAGCTAAGAGGAGGAAATGAATGCCGTAAATGCATATCAAGGCTTTCTACATGTGTTCTTGAGGGAAAAGTACAGAATGTTAAGAGGGTCAGGTCTCTGGGACTGAAGCACTGCTCTGCGAAGCTGCTCATAATGATAAAGCCCATCTAAATGTCAGTAATCATTTACAGCTCAAGCAATGAATGACTGACAGTTTATTTCTGTGAGGGCCAGTTCTAACCGGCTCATAAATGAGGAGAAAATATATGCTTTACTTGTTTATATGTTGAATCCACACTGAGTTTTAGATTATGATTGTAGATTTTATTGCATTATTTGTCTGCCTATAAAATGTAATGTTATGATTAATTTAAAGTATCAACACCAAAAACAGTAACTATATAACAGTTAACATTAATTCATAATAACATACTTTTTATTTTAAGCATGCAATGCACTTTTTAATCATCTCCCACTTGGCTGTCAAAAGGTTCCAAAATGTCCATCTGAGTTCAAAGTTTAAGAGCAGATTTAACCATTTTTATAGGAATTTTTGCCAGATATTTAATTCTAAGTAGGCAGAAAGCATTAAACCATTGAACTGAAGAGAAATAAAAATGATTTAACAGCATATACCTCTGCTATCAGACAGCAGATCAGATGAATGGATATGCAATTGTTATTCTAATATGCCTATATCACCCACATACCTATAATCTTACTCAGTGAATTAATATTCATGAGCCAGCCTGATACATTTATATGTGTGTCTGCCCCCTTTTCAGATCATGTACATGCCCCTGCTAGAAAAGGCAAATGAATAATAATAAGATGAAGAGTATGCAAAATATTGATACACCAGTTCCTGTCAGACTATAACAAGCCTAACCCCATCTTTCCTGTCACTGGACCAGTCAGGGTTCCACATCTGTGGTATTCGCCCTGTCTAATTCATTAGTTGAGGTAGCGGTGTAAAGGATGGAAATTAGTTAACAATGCTGACAGCTTCATTAGCTACAGTTTCTTGACAGGGTGACAAATGATGAGAAGACCAAAAATCAGAGGTCAGCTTCTACAGAAACCCTCCTCCAAATCTGTCCTCTGTGCTTTTTGACTTCACAAACACTTAACATAAAAGCAAAAACAGCACTGTTTAATACACAACAATAGCAAAAACATGGTTTACTTTGAGTCAATATCCAGCATAAATATAAAATTGAACTGAGGTATGTAGTCATAAAAGAGCCACAAGACTGATTTGCATAAACATATTCCTATTTCTTTCCGCTCTCCTCTTGCTACATGCAATCCAACTCTTCCCTATCCATTAAAATAAATTAAAAACAAAACGAAAAGGCCTTTTTTATTTTTTAAATGTCACTTTTCTTTAAATAAGCATACACTTCTCTTACACTGCAAGGTTAATGTCATCATATGCCAATGCATTAAACTTTTAAAAGCACCTTTTTGAGTTTAAAACACATTTACATCTAAAAGGTTAGTACTTCAGTCCTCATTCTTCAAACTTTCTTATCTTTACTGTAGCTACAGGGGAGCATTTCAGTGAGCATTTCAGACAGCAAATGACCCCAGACAGTCTCAAGCTTCTAGAATAAGTGTTTCTTGTCTAAACAAAAGATAAGCGACATTACGTCTTGCTGATGTCTGTGGTAATACTGATTCTGTTTGCTCTATTGTCAGTAATCAGTGGTGTTCTGAGGAGTGAGCCCAATCTTCTGGAACTCGTTCAAAGACTTAAAGATGAGTTAAAAGCTCAATCTCTCTCTAATGGGCAAATGGATAGAGACGGTTCAGAGCAATCAGCAGTAATGACAGATTTAGATTTTCATTTTGTGTAAAAGAGACTCTGTGGAGTGACTGAGCTTTAGATGATAAAGGAGTAGCGAGGCACACAATCTCTAAATACTTGTACCGCATTTGGTTTAAATTCATTTTATGACCGTTTCACACATTTCACTACGGCAGGCTCCTGTTGTGCTTTCACACTGTGTTTCTTCCACAGAGTAACATAACTGCTGCTCTATGCAAAAAATAAACTGATTTCTGGGTCCAATGCATTGAGAATTTCCTTTTGATAACAGCCATAAATGATTAAATGATTATCGGGAGTGGGCGATTGAGAACTATTAAATACTTAATCATGATGAAATCTAATTTACATGAGGACTGGCCTTACATTTATATCCAAATGGTTACTAAAAAGTGACTGGACTATAAATAACTTAAATTGTCTGGTTCAGTCAGAATTACTGAATAGAAAGCGAGCGCTTGCATTTCTTTCACATCTTAAAAATAAAAGCAAAAAACTGTGTTTCTAATGAAAGTTTACAGTGTATTTCTAATGTGATTTCTGCGTTGTAAATATAGGCCCAGCGGCTAACGTTGAACTTGTTATGTGGAACATTTCAGACTCACCAGCTTCTTTGGAATCCATTTACGTGACGAACTGTCAAAAGAATACTCAGAAAAGAAACGTCACACTGGTATATCAAACAAACACACCAAAATACATGTTGAACAGGAAGCTGACATAGTTCAGTATTCAGGATTTAGTGCCCTCTGGTGACTTGGAGTGCAAACAACTAACCATTATTAGGGCGGCAAAATTAATATGAGCTGTTCACACACTGCAGACGTAATGTGTGTGAACCCAGACTTCTGTTCCACACATTTGCAATTTTTTAAATGCTAAAATATTTTCTATTATCAGAAGTATACAAGTCAGTAGGCTAAGTCATTTGGCTTTGTGGTGCCAACAAAACATTACTCTGTTTGAGCAAGTCAATCTGCCTGCACAACAATATTGACTCAACCAATGATGTTAGTTTGAGATGAAACTATTGACCAGCCTCAGAGAGTGTCCAGGATACCTGTTTGACACTATAGAAGTGCAGAACTTATACACTTTTAACACACTGGAAATGTCTTTTAATTAAAATTATTATTATTAACAGTAGTAGTAGTAAATTTGACAGCTGTTTGTTGTTCAGTTGTCCATTTCTCACAACAATGAAATAACCATCCCAAAGGCCAATGCAGAATACAAAAAAAAATAAAAAATAATGAGATTTATGGTAATCTGTAGTCGAATTAAAGTCACATTAAACACCCACACCTTCATTTCAAGATTTGTCTTGTATTAATATTATTTTTGCCATCTTCAGCTCGTGTGTGTGGGCATGTTTACGTGTAAGTCTCTCAAGTGGCATTTCAGATCTTGAATGAGACCATGATCATTTAAGTGTGAACATGATGAATGACTAAAACATCTTTATGCTCCAAAGACAAAAGCGGCTTATTACAAGTGGCATGAAATAACCTCACACCTGAAGTACTTATGAAAATTTTACTTTTTAATCATTAAATGCACTTTTGACAGACAGAAGTCATTTCCTCCAGCAGTGTTTTTGCTCTCACAAAGGGCTTCAACATCTCCAGAATATCTAAAGCAACATGCCAGCAGTGCTGTTTGAAACCCGTCCTTTGCTCATTCACATAGTTTGATCCTGTTCCCAGAAGCATGAATATGCTTGTCGTTAATGAGAAACTCTAATCTTCAAACCTCCTTTGTCCCCTTCTCATGGACAGAGATTTCTTTTTGAATTTCTTCCTGGTCAGATTTCTTTAAAGTGTCCAGCAGAGCACTGCAGCAAATAATACCATTCTAGGCAAATCATTTGAGCTTTCCTGATGCATGAACTAATGGACACGAAAATAAATACTTCTGCAAAACTACTGTAAGAAAGGTTATAGTTTAAGTTGAATACTTCTGTTGTTTCCCTTTCTTTCTTTCTTTCTTTCTCTTTATTTATGTATTTATTTATTTAGCATATTTTCTGTCAAATATTTGAATGCATTTTATGTTTCTGAAAGTCTGCAGAAGTATGTGCTCATATTGCAGATTTCTCTCTGTTTATATTCTGTCCTCCTTTTTAGCTCTTTGAAGTGTTGTGTTCAGTACAAAGATTTTAATAACCTCCACTTAACTGAAATGAAAAAAAAAGTACTTTGGCACACACAGATTACAAATATTAAATTTTTCTGTTTAGTTTATTGATGTTATTTTAAGGAAATGTTCATGTTCTTTTTTAACCTCAATTGACCCTCAGTTTTCCTCAATTTATCCAAGCTGAGCCAATGCATAATGCATTCATTCATTCGTTCATTCGTTTGTTCATTCATTCAGTTTGTACAACCCCAAATCAGAAAAAGTTGGGACAGTATGGAAAACGCAAATAAAAAAGAAAGTAGTGATTTCTAAATTTACTTTGACTTGTATTTCATTGCAGACAATATGAACACAAAATATTTCATGTTTTGTCTGGTCAACTTCATGTCATTTGTAAATATACATCCTTTCCTGTCATTCAGACCTGCAACACATTCCAAAAAAAGTTGGGACTGTAGCAATTTAGGGCTAGTAATGAGGTAAATTGGTTAAATAATGATGTAATTTGAAACAGGTGATGTCAACAGGTGATTGTTATTATGATTTGGTACAAAAGCAGCATCCAAGAAAGGTCTAGTCCTTTAAGAGCAAAGATGAGCCGAGGGTCGCCAGTTTGCCAACAAATACGTGAGAAAATTATTGAAATGTTTAAAAACAATGTTCCTCAAAGAAAGATAGGAAGAGATTTGGATATTTCACCTTCAACAGTGCATAACATAATTAAAAGATTCAAGGAATCTGGAGGAATTTCAGTGCGTAAAGGACAAGGGCGCAAGCCTAAGCTGAACAACCGTGATCTCCGATCCCTCAGGCGGCACTGCATCAAGAATCGTCATTCATCTATAAGCGATATCACCACATGGGTTCAGAACTACTTTGCCAAACCTTTGTCTAGTACCACAATACGTAGTTACATCCACAAATGCCAGTTAAAACTGTACTGTGCCAAAAGGAAGCCCTATGTTAACAGTATCCAGAAGTGCCGTCGACGTCTCTGGGCTCGGAGGCATCCGGGATGGACCATCACACAGTGGAAACGTGTACTGTGGTCAGATGAATCAGTATTTCAGGTATTTTTTTGGGAGGCATGGACGCCGTGTGCTCCGGACCAAAGAAGAAAAGGATCATCCAGACTGTTACCAGCAACAAGTCCAAAAGCCAGGGTCTGTCATGGTATGGGGTTGTGTCAGTGCCCTTGGCAAAGGTAACTTGCACTTCTGTGATGGCACCATTAATGCTGAAAAGTACATAGAGATTTTGGAGCACAATATGTTGCCTTCAAGAAGACATCTTTTCCAGGGACGTCCATGCATATTTCAACAAGACAATGCAAAACCACATTCTGCACACATTACAAAGTCCTGGCTGCGGAGGAAGAGGGTACGGGTACTTGACTGGCCTGCCTGCAGTCCCCACCTGTCTCCAATAGAGAATGTGTGGCGCATTTTGAAGCGCAAAATGCGACAACGAAGACCCCGTACTGTTGCCCACCTTAAGACTTATTTGCAGGAAGAATGGGACAAAATTACACCTGAAACACTTCGTCACTTGGTGTCTTCAGTCCCTAAACGTCTTTTAAGTGTTGTAAAAAGGAATGGCAACATTACAAAGTGGTAAATGCTTTACTGTCCCAACTTTTTTTGGAATGTGTTGAAGGTCTGAATGACAGGAAAGGATGTATATTTACAAATGACATGAAGTTGACCAGACAACACATGAAATATTTTGTTCATATTTTCTGCAATGAAATACAAGTCAAAGTAAATTTAGAAATCACTACTTTTTTTTTTTTTGCGTTTTCCATACTGTCCCAACTTTTTCTGATTTGGGGTTGTATGATACAAAGATTTCCATGAAGATTTCTCTTTAGCAAAACCTTAGTAAAACATGTCATATCTTGTTTTGTCAGAATGCATGAAAATTAAAGATTTGTAGCAATAATGATGAAGATTTGTGTACCCAGCTGTAAACATATAGATACAGTCAGGATAAATGTGACTTTGTCTATACACACAATATATAAATACATTTGAGAATAGGTACAAGAGCAGTTTTAAGACAATATTATGATAATTCAGAGTTTACCGTCAGGATATGAATATCCTTGTATTCCTTACTAGTGCTGTGTTCATTTCCTCTTACCTCTAAAATGTGAGTTGAGCAGATCAAGCTTATCAGGTAAATGAAAAGTAATAATATTATAAGTAATATTGCGCATGATCCCATTAAATGAGGGCATCATATATATATATATATATATATATATATATATATATATATATATATTTTCCTTTTCATTCATGTCTTGCCAGCTTTAATTAAAGTCTCTGTGACTGAGTGAGAGAAAAGCTGTTATCTGAGTGTCGGCAGCCCTGCCTCTCAAACACACTCATCAGTTCCTGCTGCCCTGAACTTCAGCTCTGATTAAACAACTATACATTATTAAAAGAAAAATCCTTAACATTTTCAACAGTGTAGCTGAAGATTCATCAATGCCAACCGAGAAAGAAAGAGATCAAAGAGGTCTGTCACAGAGAGCATTATGGGAATATTCAATATTCGACAGGATTTGTGTTATAATACTGATAACAACAGAAACTTTTGACTTTTCACTCATCTCTTCAGTGAAGAAAAAAAAAAAAAAAAAAAAACAGCACTTAAGTATTATACGTTATATGAGACTATAAGATAGTACTGCTTACTAGCTATATCTGGTTATCTCACAATTCCCAATTTGTTTCTCACAATTCTGACTTTTTTCTTAGAAATGCAAGAAACAAATTCTGAATTGCAATTCTTAAACCTAGATTAAGTCATGCATTAGTTTAATTTAGCAGCATCATTGCATTTCTTCAAAGACTGAGAGGGTCCCAGTAAGGTTACCCACTGCATGTATACATTCCATTATTAATTTTTTTTTTCACAGTGTTCAGGAATATACTTCAACATTATGAATGTCTTAACATCCTTTTCTGCATGTATGTGAAGTGCTAACGTGGCAATAACTGACCCTGAGATATTTATTCTAAGTGAGCAGCTACTGTAACTCAGTGTTTTCGAAGCACTGAGACAGATTTTTTATGTGATGTTACACTATGCTCTGTTTGGCAGAAGCCATTTCAGAAAGAGTTTTCTAAGGTTAAAGGGGCATAAGAAGTATTAGGTAGTTATGTTGACATGCAAACAAGTACTTTTCTAGATATTGCGTCTAAACGGTCAAGTGTCATGGGCTTTTCCATGCATGAAACAGATTTTATACTCTTTCACAAATACATGCATCAGTGTAACTGGCAACCACACACTGTAGAATATATACTATATATCTCAACACATAGCTACTGTAAATAGTTTGTTTTGTACTAACAAATAATCCATAAGAAGACATTCAAACAAAATCTGACCATGGACCACAAAACCAGTCATAAGGGTCAATTTTTCAAAACTGAGATTTATACATCATCTGAATGCTGAATATATAAACGTTCCATTGATGTATGGTTTGTTAAGATAGGACAATATTTGGCCGAGATACAACTATTTCAAAAACTGGAATCTGAGGGTGCAAAAAATTGCCTTTAAAGTTGTCCAAATGAAGTTCTTAGCAATGTATATTACTAATCAAAAATTAAGTTTTGAGATATTTACAGCAGGAAATTTACAAAATATCTTCATGGAACATGGTCTTTACTTAATGTCCTAATGATTTTTGGCATAAAATAAAAATAAATAATTTTGACCCATACAATGTATTTTTGGCTATTACTACAAATATACCCTAGCGATTTAAGACCGGTTTTGTGGTCCATGGTCATAAATGTGTTTTTGCGTTTAAAAACACAAGACTCAGGTAGTGATGGGTGCTTCGGGAAGCTTTTGAATCAGTGGTTCAGAGCTTGTGTCAAACTCACCAAGTAATGTGAATTCAGAAAAAAATAGGTATGGTACATCATACTGTGTCGAACCTTGGAAACCGTGATTCATTTTGCAAAGCAATTGACCATTCACAAAGAGCTTGATTGACAGGTGATCTGATCAATCAGAACGCGGATATTATGTGCCGCCACTATCCGCCATCTTGCCCGATAGAAATGCATGTTAAAACGGGGTAAAAAAGATAGACTGAATTTAAACTTTTTCAATATAACTAAATACAAAAATGTGCGGAGTGTTAAGCTGTGCTGTTGTTGGCTGCCACGGTAACGGTAATAAGCTAAGGTATTCCTTTAAAGTACTTGTTTTGCATACCAGAAAATCCGTCATGTCCGGTGCTGTATGCATGGCTTGCAGCGCTTAAGTTAAATACTGAGTGTTAAATAATAAAATATTATGTTAAAACGTGTGCTCTTATCATTCAGTGGACAAAATCCCGTGACCTTCGTCCCGATCGGGAGCTGTATATATGCACGTGCGCTCATCTGTTTTCAATGCAGGTTAACTGCGACACTTCATGTCATCTTCCCACTCATTAAACTATGACAGGTCCTTTACAGTGACACTCTAAAGTGATGAAACTATGGCGCTATGTACTTTTTTAAAATAATTTTTATAGGTTTCACGTTATATTGTTGGCTCGGAAAATGCACATGCCCAGTAGCCGTAGCTGTATCCCGTCTAGCCTTAACCACAAATCAGACAGGAGAGCAGATTAACTTCAGTGGACTTAAACTTGAAAAATGGTGTGTTCAGCAGTTGAAATTAAACACTTTCTGATGTTTATTCATGTTCATTTCGTGTTTTAAGTAAATATGAAAAGAAGATCGGTTCAGGTGTTTGAACTGAGGCAATACAGTGATCTGTCGCGACACACTGAATAGCCACAAAATGGTATTTATTGTTTGAATTTCTTTAAAAATTACTCAATTTAAAAGCTGAGGGTCCTGAGACCTTGTTTCACATCAGAAGTAACCTGCTCTGTCTTCTCTGTCGGTGTGTTGTCAGTTTCCTCTTTGCTCTGCCATGTATTTTTCACTGCGTGAGAACGTGATTTGTAGTGTGAGAGCGGCATTGTTTGTCTGTCATGGCAACAGTAACTAAGGGTGGGCGGGTTTTGCGAACGGTCAATTGATTCAGAGTTTGGAAAATCATAGTTTCTCCAATTGCTAGTTTACTAAAAATCTTTCCAAGGTCTAGAGATGCAGTTCTTACAAGTTGAACTTTAAACTTGAGCGCCGCATTTTACAACACTCTGCTATGCTGCAAAAAAAGTCCATCCATCCATGTGTTTACAGAGAAAATTGCAGTGGAATGCAATGTGAAAGGCCCACTGAATTCATCTGTTTAATTTGCTCAAGAATGCAACTGAAAGATGTTTTCACTAAATACTACATTGCTGTTTATGTAATGATTACACATACATACAACACATTCACGTAAATTGTCCATTTTCTGTGGAAGCCTGTTAGAAAGTAATTGCAACTTTTATCTTACAATTAAGACTTATTTTTCTCGCATTTCTGAATTTACGTCACATAATTCTGGCTTTATTCTCTGAATTCTGACTTTACATCTTGTAATTTTGTTTATTTTTCCCCACCACAGAATTAAAAACAACAAAAGGTAATTGTGACTTTTATCTTACAAATCTTACTCTTCTCAGATTTGTCAGTTTAAGTGAATTGATGAATCATTGCTTTGAAGCAATTCATTTTAATGAACTGTACGAACCTACCGAATCACTAAAATGAATCAGCCAGTGTTTTGTTTGTGAGAATTTATGAACCTTGTTTCCACCATTGGAGGGAAAAAAATAATGTATTGTGATCTCACAATTCAGACTTTCTCGCAGTTTTCAGTTTATATCTCACAATTCTGACTTGCTTCCTCGCAATTCTGAGAAAAAAAGTCAGAATTGTGAAATTTAAATCATTCATCAAGTTCAAATCATTTCAATATTTTTTTTTGTAGTATTTATTTAGTATTTTTTTTTTTTAGTAATTTATTCATTTTTATTAATACTATGTTTATATTTTAAGTATTTTTACAAGATAATAGCCTATATTTGAATACATCTGGATTGCTAATGTTATTGGAGTTTATAGGTTTATTGATAGCATGCAAATGATGTGTTCAAATGCAGTATATGCAGTCATCTTAACTGAGATCCTGATTGTTTTGATCCAGGTTAACACTGCTTTGAATGCAAAATAAATAAAACGATATAATCTGTTATTATATACAATATTATATACAGTAACTTGTGTCATTAATTGCATTGTTTTTATTTATAAAATGTTGTTAACTCTTCTGAAGAAACCTGAAGCATAAAGAAGACCCTGCTAAATGCATTTCCTAGAGCTTGTGTTATAGGTTGTGAGAAAAACTGCCTACAGTTGTTATTTTTTTTATTTTTCACACTACACGGTCATCACCTAAACCTGTTAGAAAGCAACAAGCAAGCAAATCTCCTGTGTATATGGCTCAAGTTTTGACATATCAAACAGAGCTCTGTTTTTATCAAACAGACAACTGCTTCCTCCAAAAAAAAAAAAAAAAAAAAAAACTCACTCACAGGGATTTCCTGACCAGAACTGTCTAAATCCTATTAGCAACAACCTGTAATCTTCATTTGCAAGAAATATCTTGCAAATCAACAGCCAGCCAGTATTCGCTTGCTAATCTGTCCATAGCTCTTTGCAGCATGTCTCGCATCTGTTTGGAGCTCTCTTTAGTCCCTGCTGTCCCATGTTGCAGCAGTAATGCCAGCAGTTTAGACAAAGCTGCGTTGTGATTACAGTCCACAGTGCGCAACCTTCATAGAGGCTCACCTGTGGTGATACTAATGCTTTTGAACAGCTCCAGGTGTGCAGCATGCCGTGTTTGATCCCCTTCTCCCTTCTCCCCAAAACCTTCACGTTCGCCCCAGGGTCTGACAGTTGGTCTGGGCTGACCTATTTACCGCAGTCTGAGTCTCTTGTGGGCTGGGGTACCACATCTCATCCACAGAGAGAGAA
This sequence comes from Spinibarbus caldwelli, assembly GCA_039654775.1. Lineage (NCBI taxonomy): Eukaryota > Metazoa > Chordata > Actinopteri > Cypriniformes > Cyprinidae > Spinibarbus > Spinibarbus caldwelli. The sequence goes on from CM077260.1 coordinate 20,160,627, forward strand.
TAATGAATGAGAACAACAAAAAACACTACAGCACAGTTTGTAGAATTCTCTTGAGTGCTCTAGAATTACACTTCAGATGAAACAGAATTTAGATCTTCCATCTGATGTATTGTAATATGAGGCAACACACAGTGTTTTTTGGAAAGCACTTCAAGCAAATAAGCCTGGACAGAGAGGCCTGTGGGAAGATGTTTTCAATTTTAATGTGATTCACACAAGTAAATGAATGAATAACATATATATATATCTTTTGAAACTTTAGTTATTTTGGGGTACTTCAATTAATATCTAGCTTTTTCTTCAGTAGAGCAGTAAAGAAGGATTTTAGCTAAAAACATGGTCATTGGTGATTCATAAAGTCAATGGCTACCCTCACTTTCAGATTCAAAAAAACATATAAATCAGATTAACATTAAATTATGTGTTTGAGGCCACAGCTTCCATTAATCAAAAGTAACAGTAAATACATTTGTGTTGCTGCAAAATATATATATATTTTTTCGTATATATGAATGCTGTTCTTTTGACCTTTATATTCATGAGAAAAGGATCACCATTTCCTTAAAAATATTAAACAGCACACCTGTTTTCAACATTAATAAATGTTCATTGAGTAGCAAATAAGCATATTATAATAATTTCTGAAGAATCATGTGACACTGAAGACTGGAGTAATGATGCTGAAAACTCAGCTTTACCATCTCAGGAATAAATTAGATTTAAATATAATGTATTTTAATGTATTTTAATATATTCAAACAGAAAACCGTTCTTTAATGTAATATTTCACAGTATTGCTTTTACTGCATTTCTACCATGGCATATTTTCTTTTACATTTGTAAAAATTTATAATTTTTACATGTATTTTTCATTATGCAATTTTGCTGTTTAGTAATAGTTTGAACAACAGCTTTTGATACCAACCTGTCAGATAAATAATATAAAAATAAATAGAGGGAAAGATCTATGCATTTTTCCACTGTAACAGTGCTACAAGACCCCTAAAAAGCAGCAGTGGCAGGAGTGTTTGAAATTTGTTATTTTTACAGTTCTCTTTGATGCTGCTAAATAACATACTGTGGCTTTAATGGGATCGCTTTGACAGGGGAATATTGTTAGGAGGCATCGCACACTCTGTCTTGTTGAAGCTCCGTTTGTCTCTCTCTTTCTCAGCTGTATCTCGGGGCAATTGAAGCTAATGAACATCCAGAGGATATGAAACCTAATGTAATACTGTTGAGATTTTGCCCTTTGTACAGAATCAAAGCCACTACTGTTTGAGTGAGATAAAACACATATGGCTGTCTTAAAGTTCATGTAAGAACTTCCCCTCTCTGCTCAGCTGTGAATGAGAATTGTTGTTCACAAACGCTCATTTTCTCTCTCTGCTCTCTGTTCTTATTTCTCGTTATCACTTTTTCTCTTCTGGAATTCCCTTTTTTTTTTTTTTGAGGGCTGTCTTCTCTCAGGCAATATTAGTAGCATATCTGTTCAGACAGCTGAACAAACCAATATAAGGCCAGCAGATCATATCATGGTGGGGGAGGCTAAAATTTCAATTGGATCCAGCTATGATTTGTCAATGATGCTCCTGTGCCTAAGGATGAAAGTGTTTGCAATTTAACACACCTTATATTTCTAGATTCATTTCCACATACAAATAATTTCGGACATTGTTCATTTTCAATGAGAGTTGACATTTATGTGGACAGAAGCATCAAAGACAGCTGGCGACCTTTATGCAAATTAGCAGTAACTACCAATGATGCACCGGTTGAATAACCACTAGCTGACACTATGAAGAGGTTTATTTTGCTATAGAGCGAAACAGAGTACATCCACTTTTTCAGCAGCCTTATTTCTAATTTGCTTTTTATTTATTTTTTTTTTAATAGGGATTAAAAAAATTGCATTTGATATAAGCCATGAACTGAACCAATCACAACTTTGATTTAAAGCAAAAAAAGTATTTGAAAATCGAACAAAAAGACAAAGGTAAGATTGTGTACACTGAAAAAAAAAATGGTTTGGGACTTGAAAAAAAATCACTCAGAAATTGTTAGTAAATTTCACAAATAATTACAAAGAAATGTCAAGTAACACAATGAATAAAAATTACATTTAAAAAAAGTTAAAAAAAAAACTAAAAAAACAAAACAAACAAAAAAAACTAAATCTATTGATTTAAAGATGTTTGTATTATACTTTTGTTTATATGTATGTTATGTTTATTTCAAAATATGCACAACATAAAAATATTTAACTAGTTTGAGAGCTTAAAGGGGTCATCGGATGCCCATTTTACACAAGTTGATATGATTCTTTAGGGTCTTAATGAAAAGTCTATAACATACTTTGGTTAAAATTTCTCAATGGTAGTGTAAAAAACACCTTTTTTTTTTTTTTTTTTACCATGTCAAAATCAGCTCTGTTTTTAGCAAGCCATTCTAGTCCATGTGGCTTTAAATGCTAATGAGCTCTGCTGACCCGGCCCCTCTCTTCCGTGGGGTGACGAGCAGACTGTAAACTTCAGCCGCGAAACTGGCTAACTAGCTCATTATTAGGAAAAGCGATTTGCAAAGATTCATAAAAAACCCTTATACTCACTTCTTCTGTAGATGAAGCTGGATCATGAATGATTCACGCGAACATAGACGCATTTAGGCAGATAGGGATCATAGCATTCCCTTCAAAATGAAAGTAACGTTAATCCTCTGCGTCTTCAGCAGCTCAGATGTCGGGAGTAAATGACGACTGCAATATTCATTATTACATCCAACAACAAAACACCTCAATCGCTTAATCGGAGAGATCTTGTCTTCCTCTGCACCAGAGTCGACACAATGGCGGACAGCTCTCAGCTCACTCAGGGCGGGTCTAAGGTAAGACGGCCTTGTCAGTCAACTATCGTGGGAGCGGTCTGTACAGAACTACGTCATTCTGACAGGAATCTCAGAACAGTCTGATTTGAGAAAGGGGATTTTAAAAAATGGATTTAAAAAAAAAAAAACACTGGGTGGATTTTTATCATTATAGGATGGATGTGTACACACACTTCCAAAACACATTAATGTTCATACAACTTGTCAAGTGAATTTTGCATTCAATGACCCCTTTAAGATGACTGACTATAATGTAATTCGCAGTGATTCATTTAGTGCAGGCACTAAAGTGTTCTTTTGACACAAAGTACTTGCAATTTTCTGAGCTTTTTATGGGTAATGTCTTTTTATGGGTAATGTAGTCTTTCACCATGAATTCTGCTGTTAAACATGGCTATTAAAAAAAAATGAGTTGAAATCATGTGGGCTGATGGCTTGAACAAAAGCATTTACCATTGATTAACAACATAGTAGGTCTCTTATTAACGGTTTATAGATTATCATTCAAAATTAATTCCCCAGTGTAGAAAATAGATTTTTACTTCTCAATCATTGCACTGTATAAAGACTGGCTTACATTTTGACACAACTACTCACCAATAAATACATACATGAGCCTGAAACATTGTTTTGAGTTATTTTATAATATTGCCGCATATCTTAAAACTTCCGCTAAGAAAAATGCAACAATATTACAATAATATTAATAACATCTTCTTTACACAATATGGCACCAGTTGAGTTTAAAGGAAGTTACCTAAAGTCAGTTACCCAAATGAACAGTTTGCAATACAGCGTGTTCAAAAAAAGTGTTCCAGAGATCCGTGTAATCCCGTTGCAGAATAGGAACATTCAACAGAACAGCGACTCACCAACCTCCAGAGATTTAATCAGTGTCAGTGTGAAAGGGGCTTGACTATTGTGTAAGAGGTTGGTGATGGAAAGATAGAGGAGGTAGTGCAAGAAGAGACGGGGATAGAATTTGTTTAAAGAAGTAAATTGCTTTTTAACTAAATACATTTGCTCCGTCTTTGAGTGCCAACTGATTAAGATGAGATAAACACCTGCAATAGTTGCCATGGCGATATCCTTGCTCTTTAGTTTTGTTTTTGCATCCTCAGCACTAGAACAACCTGCTGACATGCAATTGGCCCTGTGCTTTATAGCTTTGTGTTTGCAATTAATTTGATTAATTAACCAGGATATCGTATTTATTTATTTATTTATTTATTTATTTATTTAAGTAATTTATTTATTTTCATGTTTAGAAGTGATGGAAACTTTATTTTATTAATCCAGTTAAAATTGCAGTTGCAGCCAACATATGTATCAGGAAGGCACATCTGGTTACATTTTACTTTATAATTTGACTGGAACAGAGAACGGGCTGCAGATTGATGGACAGAAAAGTGTAAGCACCTGTCTGAGCTGATGACAGATCTGCATGTCGACAGCTGAGATTTAATTACAGTTTTGTAGGGAAGACGGGGGCTAATGTCCCCATAAAATATGGTCTACAGTAGATTAGAATCTCCTATGATTAAATCTTCAGGTGACCACCAACTGTTGTGCTAAAGAAAACATACCTCTCTAAATTGTCAAAGTGTCCTCCTCAAATCTGTCGTTTTGTCTAATTTTGATCTGCACAATACAGGAAAAACTACTAAACTGATTTTCATCTGTAAAACAGATGCAGTATTTGATTTGAACAGAACGCATGCAATATATAGAATTCTGTCACTGGAATGACAGTCAGTGCACATCTTGTTTTCTGACGGATGTGCAAGTGAACATGAGAATCATCAACCATTAGATACAACGAGCTGATTGTGATTCTTGCATAAATATATTTGCTGCCTTTGGATGGCTTTAAAAACATCTATGTACTTTGTACCTTAGTTGTGTCACATTTGCAGTGTAAAAACAGTTCTATGGAATATGTTTATAAGTGTACTAAAGGAAAAGTTTACCCAAAAATGAAAATTTGCTGAAAATTTACTTACCCTCAGGCCATCCAAGACATACATTACTTTGTTTCTTCATTGGAACAGATTTAGAGAAATTTATCATTATGTCACTTGCTCAACAACTGGTCCTCTGCAGTGAATGGCTGCCATCAGAATGAGAATGAGTTTAAACTGGTATAGTGAAAAACTGATGTGTATATGAAACAAATCCGTCATTAAGGTGTTTTAACTTTAAACTGTTGCTTTTGACCAAAATACGAGTCCATTGTGCATGATAACACTTCCTCTAGTGAAAAGGTCGATCTCCTGTTGTCCTCTCACATTAAAATCCACCAACATATTTGTTTAGGACTGTTTTTATTTGTAAACGGAACTTGATCTCTGCCTATTTCTCTCCTGAATCAGATGAGATGAAAGTATTTTTTTTTTTTTTAATTTTACTGGGGAAAGCACTGGATTTGTTTCTCACAAACATGAAACTTTTCACTTCACAAGATGTTGATTGGTTTGTGGATTATGGTGATGTTTTTATCAGCTGTTTGGACTCTCATTCTGACGGCACCCATTCACTGCAGAGCATCCACTGGTGAGCAAGTGATGTAATAATTGATTTCTCCAAAGATGTTCCTGTTAATTTTTGAAGCCCATTATCTCATTAGATAACATGGGACATTTGATATTGGAGTTATAAATCCTTTCTGCTCTTCTCTTCCTAGGTTCCATAAATCTAATTATACAAGATGCATCATAAAAACCACTTAGCAACAGTTTTTTAGTGCTTGCATTTACATTCAGCACAAATCTTGAGTAAATATTAAACCCAGATATGTCTTGGTGTTCATAGCTGAGGAGGAAAACAGACCACTCTAAAAGCTTTTCAAACAAACTGTGATTTGATTAAGTGTGTGGAAACAGTTCATCAAAAATAAATTGATTGCTAATGTTCAACAAGTTTGCCATTACATTCATTCTGGAGTGAGCTGTTAAATGTCTGATATGGAAAACTGTCTGTAAAATTACTGTCTACAAGATAAGACAAGAAAAGCTGTGACAGATGCTGGTAAGACAAGCAATATACAATTTGTGACAAAATAAATAAATAAATAAAATAGACAATACAGAGATCGTCTATTTATGGCATTACACACTATATAGTCTCTTCCAAAGCTAAAAGACAGTCTGTCATGTGAAAGTGATTCAGTAATGTCAGGGACTTTATATGATTGTCTCACAAAGCACACATGATCCAAGGTCGCAGTCTCCCCCAGCTACAACAACATCTCTCTTGGGGAACTTGTTCCATCTAGTTTTAATGATTTCTACATTCCAAGATCATAACTCATACCTCTTGTTTTTCACTTTAACTCTTTAACCCTTTAACTCTTTAAAAATATCCCTAAATTCCTAAACAACCCGATCCCATGTCACAGAGCCGTGCCAGAAAACCGCTTCTGACAAACCGTCTCCTCCTCATAAAAAATACATCTTGTGTTGCCTGCACATCCTGCTGCCAGTCTGGTAATTCAGTGCTTATTTGATTTGGCCAGAGTGCTGGCCTGCAGGTCAGTGGAGCGTGCCTCATCCAATCACACACTGCGCAGTGTGAGGGAGTGTGTGTATGTATGTGGGTGTGTATGTGGCGGTGGAAGGCTTGAGTTGACGTATCACGTTAACTAGATGGAGAAAATAAAAACATAAAACCTTCACGGATGGTCTGGGATTTGAGGGATGGTCTCTGTGACAGATGGCCTGGCAATATCTATTGGAATATCGAGCACAGGTCCCAGCCTAACAAAAGCTACTTCAGACAATTCTGGATGTATTGAAAACAACAACAACAACAACAACAACAAAAAAACAACAACCATTGTGACTGTGAGGCATGACTCCAATGTCTCAATGGTCTGAAATACTATACTGCTTACTATATATACAGTAAACTCTGCTATATTTATATTATATTATATTATATGTATTACAACGCTGTATATTTGTCACAAATCCGGTTCGAGGCCTTTCGTCTGATTGCCACCAGAGGTCACCCTTCCATCATATTGACTCTCACTCTACACAGACATTCACATTTCCTTGCACTACAATTCCCATCACCCATTGCACTGACGACACACACAGCTGATTGCACTGATCACATTGCTGATTGCACTGATCACACACCCCACATAAACCATGGACTTCCTCTTCCTCTGGGCCGAGTATTGATCTGCGTATAGCTCTCTTCTAGCGCTAGCTGCCTTACCGTGCCAGTCTGTAGCTATGTTTCCATCCACCTATTATTATGCACATTTTGGACTATCGCATAAAAAATTTGCTGGATGGAAACGACAAGATGCGCATGAATTCTGAAAATGCGCATAAAAAAATTATGAGCACAACTGAGTAGGATAAACTTTTTATCCGATAAGAAAAAATGCGCATAAACTACGATGGAAACACATTTACCAAATAAATTCCTCCATGCGCATCAAAAAAGTCATGTGACTTTGCTCTATGAGATGCGATAACTTGACTAACCAGCTGACTGATCTCGTTCACAGCATCTATAAGTTGTTGTAGTAACTCTGAAAAGCCTGAGCAAAGTCTGTCATCAAAGTATTTCTGTATATTTGTCTTACACGACTGTGTTCCCAAACAGCTGGCATCCTCCTCAGAACGCAGTGACAGCATTTATTGTGTTACGTCTGCTCTCTCTGAGGTGCAAGTAATTTATATCATATATAAAAATTATTATATTCAATGGCTTCTCCTATATTCTTAGTGATATTTAGTGCCACAGTTTACCAGAAAGTGACGATTTTGTTCTCTTTGACTCGTTGGATGGAAACGGTGCTTTATTCGCATATGTTTTATGCGATATTCCAGTTTTGCGCATAATTTAAATTCGAATCTTTGGATGGAAACATAGCTAGTGTTTCTGTTCAGTTCCAGTGTTGTCCTGCGTTTATCACTCCCCAAGTGTTAGCTGCGATATGGAACCTGTTTGTTGTTTTCTAGTCTGTGTTCCCTGTATTTACCCTTATCTCACTGTTCGGACACTGTTTATGCCCTGCCTGGACTTTTGCTCTTGTACCTGGATTATCTCTATGCCTTACCCTGTTGGATACTGTTCGCCGATCATCGACCCACGCTTGTCCTAGGATTACTCTGTGTCTTGCCCATGCCATACCTGTTTGCTGTTGTTTGACCCTGCCTGTGTTCTGACCACGTCACAAAGCTTTGCACATGGATCCGCACGTCTCATGTCTTGTTTGCTCCATTACAATATTATATTATATTATATTATATTATATTATTGTTTTATTATTTTATTTCAGATTTAATTTTTAATCAGGTTTTGGTTAAATATGTCTTAATCTTTAATATATTTAAAAATGTAATGTATTCCTGTGATGGCAAAGCTTAATTCCCAGCAGTCATTACTCCATTTTATCTCATTACCAAACATGATACTGAAACATGACATTTTTTACAGAATTATTTGATTAATAGAAAGTTCAAAAGAACAACATTTATTTGAAATATATACCTTTTGTAAAAGTATGTCTTTACTGTCTCTTTTGACCAGTTTAATGCATCCTTGCTGAATATATATATATATATATATATATGTAAATATATATATATATATATATATATATATATATATATATATATATATATATATATATATATATATATTTATTTATTTTAATAAAAAAACTTAATCTCCCATAGTACTTCAATGCCATTAAAATAAATAAATAAAATTAAAAGTTATTGAAATAAACATAAACTGAAATAATTTTTTTTTTTTTTTCAGTTAGTTGCCAAGGAAACATTTTTCTTTTTAATTTAGTGTAACTTGATGTGCTAAAAAAAATAAAATAAAACAAATAATAATAATAACAAAAAAATCCACACATTTAAAAATATATAAAATCAAAGAAAAAAATATATATATATTAATATATTATCAAAATATTTATAAAAATATAATAGTATCTTAATAATAATAAAATAACACTGACTTGAACAATATAAAGAATCACAATTACAAATAAATAAACATAAATCTGTTAACAAAGTACGTGACACACTACCTGCTAGTGCTACCTATTTTATGAATGATACTGCATACACTCTGGGTGAGTTACAAATTTAGAATCAATCAGAACTCAAATCTATCAGAGCTTTTTATTAGAAAATACAAATTTACAACAGCATCCTTCCTGTCTTTGCATTTTATATACTGTAGGAACAGCAGCACCATGACTCACCTCATGAAATCACCTTGATTCACCTTGTTCATCTTCATCTGCATTTGCAAATTTCAATCTAAATGGTGCAAACTCTATAAAGTTGTAAAGTACCAAAATATTTTATATATCAAAAGCCTGCACATGTCCTTCAAGGTCACCTGGGATCCAACAATGGTGACTGACAGGCCCAGATTATGTGTTAGATATACACTGTCCTGGTTGTAGAAGGTGATTAGTGTTTCATGCTGCTATAAAGGTCAAAACAGAGTGTCAACAAGCTGTCCAGCTTTATTGATCAGGCTCAAACTGATGAATGTGACTGGTTGCTGTTGATTGCTCAAGTAAGTGTGTGTCATTTATAAACAGACTTCATCTGTGCAGTACATGTGACAGCACAACAGTATTTCATAATTCCAGTCCAATAGTTTCTCTCTGTTATTACAGTCTGTAAAGCCTGTTCAGTGATCACGGATCAATACAGAGCCACAGTAAGCTGCACTAATCATAGTGTAGTGGTAGATATCAATCAAAGCCCACTTCTCCTACAGAGCTACTGATTTTCGTTATAGGGCTTGGGTTTGAAGACGTGGATGAGTGCTCCAATTCAGAAGCTAAATTTTAGTCTAGCTCACAGGGACATGGTACACTGCAACAAATGGTATGTTGAATCGCAAATTATACCTTTAACGTAATCATTGTACAGGCGATTGATGTCTTCTCTGTGAGTGAAGAGGAGCAGAAATGTGAAGGAGGAGGAACTGTGGTAAATTTCCATTGACTACCTTAAGCAATGCCAAGTGGTGGAGGATTGAGGGATGTAAAATCTGTGAGCCACTGTATAACCATAACCTCTCTTATGTGGCTTAGCACAAGGGCTGATCCCATGTTCATATTCATACAGAAGGTGTACAGCACATAATGTTTAGAGGAACATGTTTGTATATACACAAATAAACACTGAAATTTACAATGTGGATGTACTGACAGCATCAAAACATAATTTAGAGCGTTTACACAGCTTTACAAATTTAAAAATCTTCATGAATTCAGAATTCAGATATGTGATTTATTGACAAATGACCTATTTTTTTTTTTTTTTTTTTTAAAGGGGTAAAGTAACCTTTATTTCTATAGAGCTTTATACAAAACAGATTGTTTGAAAGCAGCTAAACAGAAAATTAGCAAAATCTATTATGGAAACAGTTATGGAAACAATTCAGAGTCAGCAGTTTTAAAAGTAATTTTTCAGCCAAAGTCAGCTCAGTGTTGGTTCAGTTCCATAACAGTGTGAAGTTCATGAATTTGAATCAAGTTCAATTCAGCTGTAAGCAGCTATAAGCAAACCAAAGGCGACAGTGGTGAGGAACCAAAAAGGTTACAGAATGGAGACAAGGTTACATCTAAAGCTGGTTTTAGCTGTTTTCTCAGCAAGGAAATCAGCCTGAACCAGTGGTTTCCAACCACGTTCCTGGAGGCCCCCCGACACTGCATGTTTTCCTTGTCTCCTTAATCAAACACACCTGATTTAGATCATCAGCTCATTAGTAGAGACTCCAAGATCTGAAATGGGTGTGTCAGACAAAGGAGAGATGCAAAATGTGTAGTGTTGGGGGGCCTCTAGGAATGTGGCTGGGAACCACTGGCCTAAACTGTCTGGCTGTTATTAGCTGGTTTAAGTTGGAAGTAGCTGGTTTTGGTTTTAGCTGCTTGGTCAGCTAGTCTCCCAACCCGATGAACTAAGAACAGCCTGACCAGATAAAGAAGAGGTCAAAACCCCTCTAAAACTACTGTAGCCTGCAAACCAGCTATGACCAGGCTGGACGACCAGCTATAACCAGCCAACCAGCTTAAGCTGGTTTCAAATGTTTTCTCCAGCAGTGAAGGTGTGTGAGGTTGTGTTCTGTACAGCAGGTTGGAAACATGAAGTTCGGTTTAGCCAGTAGTAGGATACTATAAGAAATTGATGGAATTCTTCAAATGAATTCTTAAATCTCAAATTAGGTAAATGCATTAAATAAATTCCAGTGTCAAATAAGAAGTCTCCCAATAACCAAATTGTTGAGAATAATACATTCTGTGCTAAACTAGCATTTGTTCTATAGATATAACATTACCAATAGAAGACAATTTACTGTTATATGCACCTTTCTCTAAAAACACAAGTTTTCAATTGGTATTCTGTTGCAGTTTTCTATGAAAGAAATCAGAATATCTTTCCTAAAACATTTGTTTTTGATAGCAAATTAAGGTACAATAGAACATTTTTCTTTTATTATATTTTATGACACTTTTTAGCTGAGGAACTGTCTGGTATTGTAAAACTATACATGATATGCATACGATTCACAAAATCCATAATTTATTTGGAAGCCAGTTTGTGCTTCTTAAAGAAAAGTATCAGTCAGTCCCTGCAGGTTGTAGCTGTAATTCAAATATTGACTTGTTAGAAATCTCCAGATCCTCAGATCCTCTGTGGAAAAGGGATTTTCCTATAATCCACCATCAGTGATTTGGCTCAGAAATCTCCTCTCTGCTTTCAAGTGCCAATGAGTTCTGGAGCATATCAGCTGCAATTGGTCAACCTTCAGCTTGTGGGGTTCACGCTGAATGTGGGAGTCCACATTACACACAAAATGCTAACATTCCCCAGAAGCCCACTAATTGTCCATTCATTCGTGTAGATGCTTTGAGGTGAACCTACACAACCTGAACCTATAGAGGTATTATCTGTACTGATCCAAGGGCAGAAATGGGATTACACACCGCTTTCAAAACAGGTTCTGTCAGTTTTCCCCAAGGCAATGATGTGGAGCGTACGAGACTGATCTGGAAGACATCAGATATGGCTTCTTGTTTAGATATCCCTCCCCCTCTAGACTTGGAAATGTCATGCTGAACACTCACCCACTGAGGTCTCATCTGTAATTACTGCTGCCCTCTGCTATAAACTCCTCAAGACGTCTCAGTCAAGCTTCTTGGTCTCTGCATGTTGATTTATAGAACAATGAGACGTTCATCACAGAGTACAGTACCAACATAGAGGAGCTAGAAAGTACTTATAATTTACTAAACAGGTAAAAGTCAAACTATCATAGTAGGGCTGTTAATGTAACATAGAAGCAGGGGAAGGGGGTAGAAGCAGGGGAAGTAGAACTGCTTGTAACAGGTGAATCATTATTAATTTGAATTTGTGGCACAAGAGTCAGGTAGGTTAATGTGGCTAATAGTAAAAGACCTGGGGTCCAAATACTAGTGAAAAGCTAAATTTTTCTACTTTGTTTAATTTCAAATAATAATTAACAGCATAACAATGAACATGTCACTTTTTTGGTCCAGTTTTGTCCCCGTAGTTCTTCCTGTGTTTCCTTTTTTGGTCATGTTCCTTTCCTCGTTTAGTTTTATTATGATTGATGATATTATGCACCTGTTTTGTTAATTATCCTGTGTATTTAGTTCCTGCCTGTTCAGTTCTTTTTCGTCTGGTCTACTCATTACATTCCCTGTGTTCCTGTGAGTCTCAGCCCTGCCTTGTATTGTTCCTGTTGGTATGGATTAAAGACTGTTTATTTAAGTTATTTCCTCATCTCCGTATTCCTCGTTCCTCCCTGCTGTGTGCACTGTGACAGAACACAACCCGATGAGATTCTTCAGCATGATTTGACATGATCTAAAGAGCATTTTGAGTTTCATTGGAAGAATATCTGACCATCTGTACAAAGAGTCATATGATCAATGTCCAAAACCTCACTTTAATTTGATTAGTTCTTTGTATAGAATATTAAATATTTTTGTCTTATTTGTTAACTTCGCACATGCTCGCACACGCACACACACACACACACATACACACACGTACACACACAACTAACACAACTCATGATCTTAAACATGTAGAACCGGAATTCAGGAAATGTTGGGACGTTTTTTGAATTTGAATAAAATGAAAACTAAAACAATTTCAAATCACATGAGCCAATATTTTATTCACAATACAACACAGATAACATAAATGTTTAAACACAGAAATTTTACAATTTTATGCACAAAATGAGCTCATTTCAAGTTTGATGCCTGTTACAATCTCAAAATAGCTGGGACAGGGGCATGTTTACCATGGTGTAGCATCTCCTCTTCTTTTCAAAACAGTTTGAAGACATCTGGGCATCGAGGTTATGAGTTTCTGGAGTTTTGGTGTTGGAATTTGGTCCCATTCTTGCCTGATATAGGTTTCCAGCTGCTGAAGAGTTCGTGGTCATCTTTGACATATTTTTCGTTTAATGATGCACCAAAAGTTCTCTATAGGTGAAAGATCTGGACTGCAGGCAGGCCAATTCAGCACCCGGACTCTTCTACTACGAAGCCATGCTGTTGTAATAGCTGCAGTATGTGTGGTTTTGCATTGTCCTGCTGAAATACACAAGGCCTTCCCTAAAATAGACGTTGTCTGGAGGGGAGCATATGTTGCTCTAAAACCTTTATATACCTTTCAGCATTCATAGTGCCTTCCAAAACATGCTAGCTGCCCATACCATATGCACTTATGCACCCCCATACCACCAGAGATGCTGGCTTTTGAACTGAACGCTGATAACACGCTGGAAGGTCTCCCTCCTCTTTAGCCCGGAGGACACGGCGTCCGTGATTTCCAACAAGAATGTCAAATTTGTACTCGTCTGACCATAGAACACTTTTCCACTTTGAAACAGTCCATTTTAAATAAGCCTTGGCCCACAAGACACTACGGCGCTTCTGGTCCATGTTTAGAGCATGATAGAGCTTTAGTTGGCATCTGCAGATGTCACGGTAGATTGTGTTTACCGACAGTGGTTTCTGGAAGTATTCCTTGGCCCATTTACTAATGTCAATGACAGAATCATGCCGATGAGTGATGCAGTGTCGTCTGAGGGCCCGAAGACCACGAGCATCCAACAAAGGTCTTCGGCTTTGTCCCTTACACACAGACATTTCTCCAGTTTCTCTGAATCTTTTGATGATGTTATGCACTGTAGATGATGAGATTTGCAAAGTCTTTGCAATTTGACGTTGAGGAACATTGTTTTTAAAGTATTCCACAATCTTTTTACGCACTCTTTCACAGATTGGAGAGCCTCTGCCCATCTTTACTTCTGAGAGACTCTACCTCTCTAAGACATCCCTTTTATAGCTAATCATGTTACAGACCTGATGTCAATTAACTTAATTAGTTGCTAGATGTTCTCCCAGCTGAATCTTTTCAAAATTTCTTGCTTCTTCAGCCCTTTGTTGCCCCTGTGCCAACTTTTTTGAGACCTGTAGGAGGCATCAAATTTGAAATGAGCTCATTTAGTGGATTTGTTATGTTCTCTATGTTCTATTGTGAATAAAATATTGGCTCATGTGATTTGAAAGTCTTTTAGTTTTCATTTTATTCAAATTTAAAAAAAAACATCTCAACATTTCCGGAATTTGGGTTGTATTAGTAAATGCCAACCTGGTCTCATAAAAATACGTACCTCTGGGTACTTTTCTGCAAGACCGTTTTTACGTACCTTACTGCACGTTTCACCACACTTTCAAAGAGAAATGTCCACTGAGTGGCGCTAAAACACGTATTGCAGCGGTTCAGAATTCAAATATCCGGGGACTGTCGGTAGAAGTTCATGCTCTTTCGTGTTGGAAAAATGCCCTACACCAAACCCAACCCTAAACCTACCCGATAGTATTAACAAATGCAAAACTGATATAAAAACACATTTGTGGATGCAACAGTGCTATTTGAACTTCATTATACGCAGATTTGAACTGTTCTGTCAAACGTAGTTACACGTGATTCGAACCAGAGCTCTTCACCTCTCAAGTACGTCTCCGTACTCCGGGAGCTACCGAACAAACCTACTGTCTATTGAAAACCCATAAATATGAAGCTGGATATGTGTGATGCTAACATTCAAGAGCATCAGTTTTCAAATCTCCCAACATATTAATATTGTTTTGAAGTCATAACATGATATTCTTCAAGTAATTGTGCGAAAATTACGCTTTATTAATTGAAACTCTGTAAATTTGTGTGAAAAGGAATAAAAGGCATCGGAGTTTTACTGCCTCTAATGTTCATTTCTTTTGGAAACTGCAGCGATATATACGTATTGGTACGTATTTCGTGTCTCGCTAAAAAGTGCCCCCAGGTACGTTTATGCCATGAGACCAGGTAGGTAAATGCTGACATTAACATTAACTAAGATTAATAAATGCTGTAGCAGGTTTGTTCATTGTTAGTTCATGTTAACTAATATAGTTAACTAGTGTCAGCAAATGAAACATTATTGTAAAGTGTTACCAATTATTACATATTTATTTTATGCCCCACCTTTATTATTATTATTATTATTATTATTATTATTATTATTATTATTATTATATTACTGAATATATATATGAACATTTTCTGTTATTTTTAGGAAGAATGGGTTTATCTCATTACATCAGAAAACAACATATTAATAAACCTAACCTTAATGAAACATAATACAAAAACATAAATTCTACATTTTTTTAATCAGTCAATAGAATTTATTGTGTCGAATAAATTCAAAATTCAAATTCATTTAACCCACACCTTACCCCAATATATTACCCAACATACACCACATACATATATTTATGAAGATCAGGAGCGAGCCTTTTTAAGACAGAGAGTGATAACATAGTGGCAAAGGTGGACATATCTCAGAGAGGGCTGGATCTCAGTCTCTTTCTGAGAGCGCCTGCTGTCATTTCACCTATTATCCTGTAAGCATGCAGGCAATAAACAGAAGATCTCAGGGGCACATTCAGGCCTGCATTTTGCATTTCCTGCCTGCTTGGTAAATTCAGCTATATCTATAAATACTTCAGAAATTCTTTCCCTCTCCACAACCTGCTTCTCTCTCAACAACCTCCTCCTGAATGTGGTCCTGCATAAGCACACAATGTCACAAACCACCAATGCCTCCACCGAGCGTCCAGGGAAATTAAAATCAGTAATCCTGCTGTGTTTACCATCTAAACCTGGGATATAAAGCTAAACAAATATTCCATTACTGCTTGTCAGGGATCAGAGTTCAAAAGCCGTCTCACACAATGCATAATTATTAACAGCATGGATAAAAAACATCTATATACAAAAACAAACAAACAAACAAAAGCTTTAGCTGATGACTGGTTAATGTGTCAGATGAAATGCATTACCTTTAATAAAGCAGCTCTGATTCCTGACATGCTGTACATCTCTCTGATCAAAATTTTAATAACAGTGCTGAGACAGAAGGTTCAGATAAATGATAATCTCATAAGCTTTGTGAGCATTTGTGACAAATGTCAGTGTGAGAGGTTGGCTGAGGTTGATGTAAGAGCATTACAAACGCTTCAGCAGAAATTCTCCATCTCTTTTTAACCCTTTTTTAAATTAATTTCAGTTACACTTTATTTTAAGGCATCTTTGTTACAGTGTAATTACACAAATAGGGTTTGGATTAGAGTTATTATGCTTAATTTACTGTTTTTCAACATACATGTAACTTGTAACAAGGACACTAAAATAGTGTTATTCTATTTTGTAACAGGCAGTTTGAGACGTATAGTGAAAATAATCAAAAACAATAGGAAAAAAAAAAAACTCTTTTTACAGTAACAGCTCTACAGCATCGTGTTTCATGTACCCAGACAAGAAGCTAGAAACATATTTATAGTGGGATGTGTAAATAGACTGGACATGAATCTGAAATAAACCACCGGAGCTCATAAAATGGTGTTATCAAAAGTAACACATGGTTTGGTGCCATATGTGGGCATACTCACAGGGTTTCGAAATATGTGGGAGATGCTTACCATGTTTCCACAAATCACATTTTTCATACTGCGGTCCTACATGGTCCAGCCATGACTAAGCGGGGCAGAAACGTACTTTAAATGGCAAGAAATCACCTCAGTTGACCCTGGAAATAGATTCTGAAAGTAGTAATATAATTTACGTGGAGTCTGTGATTCAAAATTCAATTTGAAATCTTTAATTAAAAAAATAATAAAAATAGGGAAAAAAAAGAAAACAAAGCAATGATATCATCTGAAATTACATTATTTCCTCACCAGTGGATTCTCTGCAGTGAATGGGTGCCATCAGAATCATCAGAGTCCAAACAGCTGATGAAAACATCACAATAATCCACAAATTATTATTACAAAGATGTTATGGAGATAATATAATTCATAATAATTTTAAATTAGAAAAATACAAAAGCTTAGATGCCTATTGGCACGATGTAATCCATTAGCTGTGAAATTATACAGAAGAGTATGAAAATACTCACTGGTGTGCAATAAAAATTCATTGAATGTGACTGGGAATTCGAGCATGACTTAATTAGATCTTTCATTGCTGTGTCTCAGCCTTGAAGTGAACAGCACAATTCACTATTCATGAAATATTCCAATTGTGAGTGTTTAACGAGAGTGGCTAACGACATATGAGACGTGCGGATCGATGTGCAAGGCTTTTATTAAGAGACGTGGTCATTAAACAGGCAAGGTTCAGACAGTGGTAAACAGGTATATCACAGGCAAGGCAAAGAGTTATCGAAAATGGGCGTGAGTCAATCGACAGCGAACAATATCCAAAGGGGCTTGAGAAGAGAGGTAATCCATAAACATGAGCAATAGTCCAGGCGAGGAGCAAACACAGCCCGAAACAGCAGGCAAAGGGTTAATCCAAGGTACACATGCGGAGATCAGGAAACAGGAAAACACGAGACAAGGCTAGACTAGACTGTAAACTAAGAACTAGAAACCAGGGCAGGAAACTGGCTCCGTAATGTAGCTATCACTAGGAGAGTGATAAACACTAAACAATACTCGGCGATTAAAACGAGAAAGTCCAAGGCGTGATGGGTCTCAGGTGTGAGCACATGATTAGTGAAATGACTGCTGGGAAATGTAGTCCGGGGTAATGTGAAATAGTCTGTGCAATGTGAGAGTCAATATGATGGAAGGGCGACCTCTGGTGGCTATCGGGCGGAAGGCCACAGACCGGATTCGTGACATTAACGTTTTGAATCCCAGAGGCTGGTTTGCCCTGAAATGTCACATCACAGCAAGCTCCGCTAAAGGATTGTTTGCTCATCAAGCCGAAGAGAACAGTAATTACTGTTTATTACTCTAAAATACAGTCTTTAAGATGACTGACGTGAAGTAGCTAGTTCACAGTTATTTCATAAAACACTGAAGCCTGCATTTCACACTCACAATACAATTTTAATCAATAAAGAGTTTTGTAAAGCACATTTTTTTTTTTTTTTTGTTAATGTGTGTTAGATTGGACATCTGTAACAATAGTCCACTGAAGGCGAGCGTAGTGATGAACCCAAGTGCAGTTTATTTACAAAAGGTGATCCAAAATACAAACATAATCCGAACAGAGACTTGACTTGGGATGAACAGACTTGACGTGGTATGAACAGACTTGAACAGACTTGACTTGGCTTGAACAGACTTGACTCACCGACAGTGGGTAACAACATCAATACACGACAGGCTGCTTATAGCAAACAATACAGGTCACATGACAAGAACCAACAAATGAGAGACAGGACACATGACTAGGACAACCAATCAGAACATGACACAATGAACAAAGGACCCAATAGAGACAGCTGGACTTTTGTGTCCTAAACACTCGTTTTTTTTTGGGTCGACATCTTATAAAAACGTTGTTCTGGGTTTTTTTTAGCTTGTTTACTGTACACCTTGTCACATAGCAGCTTTTAGGCATTGCTCTGTTTTTTGTTATAAGTCAGAAATGACAAGGACGCAGCTTCTCGCAATAGAGAGTCAATGGAGAGGGTTGGATTGTTTTCCCCCCCCGGTGGGCGTGGTTTTCAGATTATGACGCGTGTCGCTCTGTCTCTATAGCATGAATTAGGGCTGTGAATCTTTGGGTAGACAGCGAATCGATTCGATTCACGATTCATAGGTTTTCGATTCGATTCAAGAACGATTTTTGCCAATTCAAAACAATTAAATTCGATTCAATTCACAATTAAATTAGATTCGATTCGATTAACGATTCGACTCTGCATTCTTTCAGTGCATTCACAGGATTATGTAAATGCTTCCCCTAAATTCTTTAAATGCTTAGTCAGAGGGCAAATTACACAACAGCCTTTATGGTTAGAGAACCATAGGTTAGAGAAAAAAAAAGACTTTTGTCCATTGTTAGATGCTAGTTTAATGATGCTATGGTGTGACATGGCATATGTAGAAAATTATGTACGCCAAGATTAAAAAAAAAAAAAAAAGAGCTTTAAAAGTATTATGTATAGGCTAACATTTTGTCACACCAGGTGTGTAGCCATCATTTCAGAAGTGACAGAAATGTCAAATACAATGATTTTATGTATATATTATTTTTTATTTATTTTTTTTATTTTATTTTTTTTTTTACAATAAATTCTTTTCTTATCTCTTACTTTGATTTTGCTATAAATAAATCAAATACACTGCTGGACAATAATAAATCATTTGTAATCTATAATTTTTTCGTAATGGCAATTTCATGATTGTTTTATATACAAACAATTATTTCAAACGGGTCTATTAATTTATACTGTTATCAGGACGTTGAAGTAGATTAATCTCTTGTCGTCTCTGAGAGAATATGCGCTGTTGCAGCATTAGAAAACTCTTGTCAGTTTTTTATTTTTTTATTTTTTTAATTTTTTTTTACTTTCACTTTCTGTATGAATGAAGTTAAGACGTTCCCCGGCATAACTATTGCGCAAAGTTTGCATGTTACTTGTGTGATATCCATTGGCTCGCCTTCATGGTTTAAAACAGAAATATTTCCAGTATTGCGACGTAACCGCAAACCCCGATGCATATATATCTTAAACGCAGGGATACATGAAAGAGGAATCAAATCAGTATGCCGCGCTGTCTGAAACACGTCTCTATGCTTGTGCGCGCTTCGGGTGTGTGCGAGAACAGCGCGCAAGTAACGAATTGAGTTCTGTTTCGTTTCTTCTTCTTGTGGTTTTAAATAGCTTGAACGTGTAAATTGGCAAATTAATTAATCTGCGAATCACATGCCAAACGGTGGGGTGTGGACATTGTCCGTAAATCACGGATCAACTGCGATCCGTTTAAGCTCTAATAGCCTGTATGACAGATCCAAAATGTTTAAAAATCTATAAAAATCATTCTCAGTCTTACTCTAGAACACTGTACATCTGAAGACTTTTGCTTTCGAGTGCTGTGCATAGGAAAGTGATTTATATGATAGGCCTAATAAAAATAAGTTTATTAATTCACATGCATTATTTTATATACACACTGGTGGTTAAAAGTTTGAAATAATAAGGCTTTTTATGTATGTATGTATGTATGTATGTATGTATGTACGTATGTATTTATTTATTTGTTTGTTTGTTTGTTTGTTCGTTTGTTTGCAAGAAGATTCCATTTCTTTGATCAAAAAATACAGTAAAAACGATAAAATTATGAAATATTACACTTAAAAGAGTGTTTTTTTTATTTAAGATATTTTAAAATGTAATTTATTTCTGTGATCAAAGCTGAATTTTCAGCATCATTACTCCAGTCTTCAGTGTCCCTTCATAAATCATTTAATGCTACTTAATGTGCTGCTTAATTATTATCAGTTATTATTTGTGATCAATTATTAATCATGGTTTTTATTATTGGTATAAGGGTTTTCAGTTAAAGAACAGCATTTATTTGAAATATAAGTACATCACAATAAGTGTAAATATCTTTACTGTCACTTAAACCAATTTAATGCAACCTTATTGAAGAAAAAATATAAATTTATATTTTTTAATGTTACCCAAGACTGAATGGTATCACATCTTCCACAAAAATATGAAGCAGCACAACAATTTTCAACATTCATAATAAGCAGAAATGTTTCTTGAGCAGCAAATCAGAATATTATAATGATTTCTGAAGGATCATGTAACACTGAAGACTGGAGCAGTGAAGCTGAAAATCCAGCTTTGATCACAGCAATAAATTATGTTTTACTATATATTCGCATAGAAGACAGCTATTTTAAATTGTAACATTATATATTGCACAGTACTGTTTACTGTATTTTTCATCATCAAAATAATTAGTATACTCTTTTCCACAATTGGAGCTCTATTCCTTAAAATGATAGATGTGTGAAGCTCCTGCAAAAGGACAAATACTGTATATGACCAATAG
The DNA here is from genome assembly GCA_039654775.1 of Spinibarbus caldwelli. NCBI lineage: Eukaryota > Metazoa > Chordata > Actinopteri > Cypriniformes > Cyprinidae > Spinibarbus > Spinibarbus caldwelli. The sequence goes on from CM077260.1 coordinate 20,181,967, forward strand.
AAAGGCACCATAAAAACAGTCCGCATTCTGCACTATTCAAGTCTTCTAGATGATACCAGAGCATTGTGTCATATGGACTGATAATATAGGTATTTATAGTGATATTAAACTGTCCCTCATAAAAATTCTTAAAAATATACTATTTGCCATATACACCAGGAAACACTAATTATAATGTAAAGAATGCCAATCATTTTCGGTGTAGTCCGGTGTGTTGCGGACCGGGTTTGGTGGGCCGCTCTGTGCCAAAAGGTCCAGGGCCACTTTTTGGCCCCAGACCACCCCTGCCGAGAGCCATTGAAAAACTACAGAAAACTAAACTACTTCACTTTAGCAGTACTGGCCACGAGTACTAAGGAGAGATCACACATCAGCTGCTCAAAAAATGTGTCCGTGAGACGAACGGGGCGCGAGCGCAATCCTGTGACAGGCAGTGAATATAGTGGAGCGCGTGAAGGAGAGATGTAAGGCACGAACGCTGTTCAGGGTCTCCATTAATTCGTGCTTGTAGTAATTTAACGTGTATATATTTTGAAAGCATTGAATCGCTATAGAAATCGCGATTCATTCGATTCTTAGTGTTTTAAATCGATTACTGTCCGAAATCGACGATTCACGATTCAAAAATCCATGTTTCAAGATCGATGCATATGCATCGTCAGGGTTTGTAATCGATGCATCGAGAAAACGAATGCATCGTTACACCCCTATAGCATGAATACATGAGGGCAAAGGAAGCATGACACAAACAGGGACCTTGACTAAACTCCAAAATAAAAGACATTAAAACATGAATGTGAAACAAAACCCAAAAACCCACGTCATAACATCTCCTTGCACTTAATTGTATTTAATGTGCACTTCAAAGTTTAATATATTTTTTTAAAACTGTACTTGCAGATAACATAATACTAAATGAAAGTCTCTGCAGCATGTTCATGAGAGTATCACGGCGCATGCATCAAAGACTGACACAGAAGAGAAGAAATTATTGAATAAAGTTGTTATTTTTGTTTACTTTGCACAAAAAAAGCATTCTCGTATAAGCTTCATAAAATTACATGTGAACCACTGGTGTCACATGGACTATTTTAACGATGTCCTTACTACCTTGCTGGGCCTTGAACATGTCAGTTGCCTTGCTGTCTATGCGGCCAAAAAGCTCTCGGATTTCATCAAAAATATCTTCATTTGTGTTCCGAAGATTAACAAAGGTCTTACGGGTTTGGAACAACATGAGGGTGAATAATTAATGACAGATTTTTCAGTTTTGGGTGAACTAACCTTTTAAGTGTCTTGAAAAGTATACTCTTTCAAAGTATGTTATTTCCAATGTAAAATCTGGCTCCAAAAAACAAATATATGTATATTCATAAAAAGACCTTTTCAAGCTGAGGGAAAATTGGGCATTATAAATATGAAAGAACAGTAAGACATATAAGAATTGCTTCATAATCCCTGTAGACCTTTTCAAAAGGACTGGTTAATGTCTGGACAGAGACAGAGAAAAGAAACATCAGTCAAGCATCTCATCAGACAGTGGAAAGGATACACTTTTGCTATGATGCTTCAGAGCAATGATTGAAAGGCACTCTGCTGCTGTCCCATTCTTTATATTAATTACGCTTTTCGCCTTGTTGGTGATGCAGTTGCACAGATGATATAAAATGACAAGAGAAATCAGGCAAAAGGAAGCAAAACAGAACAGTAAGCAGAAAGTGGGCAATGCATAAAACAAAAGCATTGATCATATTTCCATAAGCACTGAAGAATGAAGTTGACAAACAGTGCCATTGTTGTTAGGTCTGAATGCAAATAGAAATTATAATTATCTTCATTCAGACATCTTTAATTACACAGAACTAATTAAAGTGAATTTGTGAATAAGTTCATCAACAGTGTCACCACCTTTCTCTCACACACACAAACAAATTCACACAGACTTCAACAGGTTTTATAACACAATTCGTAGTCTTAACCTGTGTTAAATAAATTAAGCTTCAGTTACTGTATGAAAGTGTGAACATGCTGAGCATATTTAATATGGATTTAATTATTACACGCTCCCCTGCGTAAAATAGGAATCAAAGTTGCTTTGTGCTAAATAAAAAGGACAATGAGTGGGATGCAGTAACAAAGATGACCGCCATTTTCCTCCAGTGATTCAGCTATAATTATGAATAAAGAGTTGATAATAAGGCATCCGAGTACTCTGCATTGTTGAGAAGAAAGTCAAAGACTTTATCAATCACTCCTTTTGTCCTCCTTTTAGTTTATTTTTAAAAGCGAGCTAGCATTCTTTTAGATGTGCGTTTGTTTGTGTGTTTGTTTCTAGCGCTAACATGCTAATAAGCCAAAAACAGAATAATGGCTAGCTGCTTTTGATGAATAATTACACAAATCAAATGCACACTAGACATTTACATCTGGTTATGAGTGACAGTTGATTGGACTGCAGTTTTCAGGTACACATTTTAAGGACTTCTTAAATTGATGTTTTGACTTCACTGATTGATTGCTAACCGTTTCATACGCTGCCATATTTCTTGAGGTAAATACTGTACTTTTCAACAACTAATCAAGCCGTTTTTAACATTTAAACATTCGACAAGTATTTACTTCCACGTTTATAAATAGTTTTAGGTTTTAAATGACCTTGAAACGTGGGAAGTGAAAAACAGGTTTTTCTGACAGGCTGCTAGAGAGGGTGTCGCAGCATCAGCTGAGTTTTAAGACAAATTTTGTTGACATTTTGACAGGACACAGTGGCAGGGTGGCATTTTTACGGGTGTGTTCCCGTAGCATGCTGTCACTCTTAATAAAGGCATACCAAGCTTCTCACCTCAAAGAGTGCACTTGTCACAGCCCTGAGACTCTTTAAAGTAACAGCAGGAGAATGAAGAGCAATGTAAACCACTATGTTTCCTTGCAGCGAGATGTTTGCATGCCTAAATGGACACTCTGCCAAGCGTTAACTTGTTTACACTCATTCAAGGCGTTATTTGGAAAGCTGTCTCTGCAGTGTTGCACTTGAGAAAATAGAAACACTTTCACACAAGAGACAGAAACATTTATCCATTAATTAATGTGCTAAATATTTAATACTTGACGTTATCTGTTATTTCTTAAATAAAAATATAATATAATAATCAGTGTTGGATAAGTTACTCAAAAAATACACTACAAATGACTAATTACTACTTTAAAATTGCAATTTGATTACATTACTGATTACTGCATTCTAAAAAGTAATCAGATTGCTAATTATTCTACTTTGAAGTTACTTTCAAGTCTTCTTTACTTTTCATGCTATTAAACCTAAAAAGTGAAACTCATAGTTCTTTCAGTAATTTAATATTGATTAAAAAATTACATAAGTATAAAAACAGTAACTTGAACAATCACTTGCATTTCTTTCCTGATAACAATGAAAAAAACTTAAAATGTTCTGTCATTTTTGATCGTACAGATAAAAGTAATACATCATTTGAAACGGTAGAGGGTCTACTTTTTTTATACACCTGCAATATCAACAAAACATTGTACTTTTGTAAAATAAAGAAAACAAACAGGGTGTGCTTTCTGCCAACTCGGTCTCCATGAACTTCTTTCTGAAAAGCACCACAAAAATGAACGCAAGCTCTGTGAATAATTGACACACAGACATGAGAAATATATCAATAGAAAGCTTGAAGTGCCTGTGTTTAAATAAAGTCATATCAAAAACAAATATTCTCTGATAAAGTAATCCATATGAAACCAGCTTGAGGTCCAGTCTTTCCCGTCTGAGCTCATTATCTGTAATGTGCATGCTATTCATACAGTAATCATCACGTGAGCCATGCAAAACTGCAAACGCCCACATCACCTCAGTAAACAAAGCAGCAAGATTGAGAGCACTGAGACCATTCCTTCTTACAGAATCATTCCAGATCCTTCAGATTCCCAGCACCATGTTGGTGAAAATCCTCTTCAGTTCACCCCACTCGTTTTCTATAGGGTTCAGGTCAGGGAACTGGGATGGTCATGGCAGAAGCGTGTGCTCAGTAAATCTTTTTTTTTTTTTTTTTTTCTTTGATTTTCATGTTTGTTTTGGACCATTGTCTTAAAGGAAGATCCAGTCATGGGCCATTATAAGATATCTAGTAGAGGTAGTCAGGTTTTGATTTATTTATTTTTTTTCTTTTTAATCTGTTTTGATAAAATCCCATGATGGCATCTATCTGCTAAAAAGCTCTTTTTATTACCTGACCACAGATCCTGGTTCTGTTTGGAGTTCCATTAGTGTCTGACAGCTGAATATGCTGGAGTTTGAGTGCAGAGGATTTTTTATTTATTTATTTTTTTTTTTCTTGAAACCCTCTCAAACAACTTCTTGTGTTATAGGTGCTTGCTTGCTTATGTATGTATGCATTTGAGGCGTTCTGCTCACAAGACTCAACTAATTTCTGCAATTTTTCAACTGTGATCCTTGAGACACACATACTCTTCCAGGGACATTTATGACATTTCCTGTTGATTGGAACATCTTCATTATTGTCCTGATGGTGGAAATGGCAATTTTCAATGCTTTAGCTCTTTTCTTACAGCCACTTTCTATTTTTATGAAGCTGATCTTATGCTGTACATCAGAAATATATGTGACCCTGGACCATAAAACCAGTCTTAAGTTGCACGGGTATATTATGTAGCAATAGCCAAAAAATACAATGTATAGGTCAAAATTATCAATTTTTTGTTTATGTCAAAATTGTTAAGTAAAGATCATGTTCCATGAAGGTATTTTGTAAATTTCCTACTGTAAATACATCAAAACTTAATTTTTGATTAGTAATATGCAATGCTAAGGACTTAATTTGTAACAACTTTAAAGGCAATTTTCTCAAAATTTAGATTTTTTTTTTTTTTTTTGCACCCTCAGATTCCAGATTTTCAAATAGTTGTATCTTGGTCAAATATAATAAACCATACATCAATGGAAAGCTTATTAATTCAGCTTTCAGATTATGTATAAATCTCAATTTAAAAAAAAAAAAAATGGACCCTTATGACTGGTTTTGAGGTCCAGGGTCACTTATTATTTGGATTTACTCCTTATGATGGATGATTAAGGTAATTTGGGCTTTGTGTTCCTTATATTTATAATCCTGTGGAACAGGAAGTCATGGCTGGAGAATTTCATTTTTACAGTCACACAGGCATGATTAAAAATGTAAATATGAATGGGAATATATTTCAGAGATATTTTATTCTTAAGCATATTTTTTTTTTTACTTCAATGAAAGGTTAGATTCTTGTTGAATGAAAGATAAAAAGGATAAATAACGCAGATTTATTTTCCCACCCATATTTGCTCATGTCAGCCAAGAATAATAATCAAATAAATGCAGGACATCTACTATATATATATATATATATATATATATATATATATATATACACTCAGAAAGCTGAATGAATGAAATTTATGGAATTACCATGGTGAATGTCCGAAACAACAAGCAACATAGTGTGACCATTGAATTTTTTGTTAGTGTGTGGGATGTTTTAATTAAAATCTGCTCGTTTCACATTATAATTCTCTCACAGACACATAAGGCAGATTACACAGTGGTATCGATAAGATTGTAAATGCCTGCGTTGGTTGGGATGTGAGGATGGATGACACTCTGGAAGCTCATTAGTCCACCTGCATTGTGCATGAGCACAGAGGTGACAGAACATAGTATTCAAAGGAGTATTCAACTAAGTAAGAAGAGAAACAGATCAGAGACAAAGAGTTTGGGAGGAAAGGACAGATGGAAGAGAACAGAGGATAGGGTGAATGGAAAGAGAAAGAGAAACAGAGAGAGAGAGAGAGAGAGAGAGAGAAAATGCATGCAATCTTTTTGAGCTTTCTATTTAGGTCTCAAAGTCAGAAAGCTCACTGAATCTTGTTAGGAAGCAGTCTTCAGTTCTTGTTCCAGGACATCAAAGCCTCAAAGGAGGGAACCCATCAGCCATTTGCTGTCTCTCTCAAAGGTGCTCAGAAAGAGAAATAAGTATTTTTATGAAAGTAGTACTGTATGTGTGTTGCCATCCATTAAATATATAGAACTACTGTATGAACATCACTCTTTACTGAGGTAAACATTGCTGTTGCTTTAACAGGGTTGTAAAGCTAACATGTACACACCTATATTACTTACATAATTTGATGCATTTCAGAATGAAAACCATATCCAATGTATTAAAAAAAAAAAAAAAAAAAGATTAGATTGTGGAAAAGTGGGTGTTACTTTCCAGCATAGAGTCAGGTGGAGAGAGACTGACATGAGCTGAAAAAGAGCATTTGATCAACGCTTACAAAAACAAACAAAAAAATCCTTCTTTGTATAAACATGCAATGATGAATCATGCACAATAAAACCAGCGAAGCAAATGTGGAATTAAGAAAGTAAATATTGTAAATATAAAAACTGAATTTTGAACTCTTAATTTGGAATTTGAATCAAACTGAATATAGTTCACAGGATGTTGAATTTAAAATAGAAATGGAAAATACAGTGAAATAAGTAATGATGTGTAATATTATTTCAATTTAAAATAACTTTTTTTTTTTCATTAAAATGCAATTTATTCCATTACTCCAGTCTTCAGTGCCACACATTCCTTCAGAAATCATTCTATTATGATGAAACGTTTCTTACTATTATTATTGTTGAAAACAAATGGGCTGCTTAATGTTTTTGGAAAGAAACCCCACACTTTTGAATGGTAGTGTTTATAATCTAGACTGGAATTTAAAATATAGGGAAACATGCAGAAAGAGTTAATTGACCAGCCTATATATAGTCTAGGGTTTGAAATGAATTAGAGTATTTGTGTCACAAATTTTCTATCACTCCCCTAAATGATTCAATAAAGGAGTAGCAATCTCAATTGATTGGCTGCATCTTCACATGCGGTGGCAGTCCTCTCATGCGCTCTGCTATAATGGCCCCCAGCTCTCACTTTGAATGTATTCTCCTTCAAAAATGAAAGAGGAAGAGCAGGAAGAGTGGAAAGAGAGCCTCTTAATGTGAATCGAAAAAAGTGACAGCTGTGGGTGTGACATCAAACAGCTTTTTTATAGCATCTCAAATAAAGGCCACTAGTGCCTTTATTGACTAAAGTATATTGTAGGAAAAACTACATGAAGAGTCAGAGCAGGCAGGGGATAAAATTGCTTGCTTATTAAAATCACACAAGGTGCTGTTCTTTTTTATTTTTTTATTTTTTTTTAACAGGACACTGTTGTGATGATGTGTTTGCATCATGTTTTGCCTGTATTGTGAGGACCAAATATCCTAAGCTAATGGTATCTTTAAACACTATAAAATCATAGCATTTACATTAAGAAATTATGTTATTTTAGCTTTTTTCCATTGAGGCTGTTGGCTGCCCCCTATGTAGGTGATTTTAGGCTTTACCCTGCTTGTGGTCCCAAGTTAAAATGGCTTAATAATCATATTAAAATAGATTTAATACATTTCCTTTGAGGGTTAAGTTTAGGTTTAAAGGATCAACTACATCATTAGCTCAGTATAAAAACATTGAAAGTCCATTGAAATCTCTACCATGACAAAAACAAACATTTGTGTGTGTATGATATTGACACAGTGGCCTTCCCTGAAGCCATGTCTTGCTCTATTTATACACCGACTAGACCACAGACACCTGTGCCACTGATACATGTGGACACACACACGCATGATGCTCTTCTGTGGACACCAAAAGTGGCAGCAATATGTTAAATACACTGCATTTTACATTACATTCCCTTGTTTCCCTTGACATAACTGTTTTCGCTGTATTTCTCTTCATTTTAAGGGGTAAAGTGTCTGTTTTCATCCACACCCACTCTGTCCATCAGCCTCCCCCTCTCTCTCTTTCAGCTCGCTCTGCCTTTTACAGAGATGTTGACACCACATTCTTTTAACATGTCTCCTTCCATTTTTGCCATTGCACTGAACACACTCATTTATCACCTCAGGACGAGTGCTGGAAAGATCATTACCTCTTCTTTTTTTCTTTTGCGAACAGACATCATGGTGATTAACACCTGGACTTACTTTACTACTCTTGTTTTCTAACACACAACAAAACACACACACACGCACGCACACACACACACACACACACACACACACACACACACACTTAACACTGTTTCTGGATTGTTGTTTGTCTGCTTGTCAATATCTGGATAATTAGAGGCTTTCTGTGGCCTCTGAGGAGCAAACACAAAGATTAACACCATCACCACTTCTGTGTTTAAGTTGAAAACTTTTTCAAGACCTTTTAAAAGTTTTTTTCAATCAACACACACGTGTAGTCAGATTTTGACTATTGTTGTTTGATAACCCTAGTTAAAAATGAATATACTAAATGCATTTGAAATACATTTATTTCATAGTATACTACAAATACATTTACATATTTATATACTTAAAAAAAAAAAAAATAAAAAAATAAAAAACACTACTGTACTTTTAGTATACTAAACTGGTATACTTACAGTTTTTTTTTCAACTGCTTACACGCATTTTCAAAACTTTGCCTCTATTTTTTTTTTTTTTTTCAAAACTCTACACACATATCCAAGAATTACACACACAAAATGCAAAATGCCTCACATCTCTTGCAAAATTAAACAAATGAGTCAAAGGCCGAGAATTAGTGTATAGTTTTGCAAATTTGGTGTGTGGTTCTGGTGTTTTAGTGTCAGGTTTCAGAAATTATGTGTCAAGTAAAGATTTTGTGTGCAAGCAATTGAAAAAAACAGTAAAGCCTGCTAAATTGGAAAAAACTAATTTTGTACTTAATGCACTTTAATTGTGCAGAAGTAGTGCTTAAGTCCAATGAAAGATATATTGAAGTATATCTGATTGAGCTAAAGTGGAACTATTGCAAGTATACTTCAGGTACACTTTAAATATCTTGCATTTAAAGACCAATATTATTCATAGATCATACAGTCCTGTCCTCATCAATAGTGACATTAAAACACATTTTAGGCTTAATATTAAGAAATGTGCATTGTGCACAAGTAATACTCCAAATGAAGTTAAATTATAATTTTCATATCAGTAAGTCTTGAGTGAAATGTCAGTAAATATGTTACAGTATTTTTTCAACTGCTTACACACAAAAACCTTACTTGTCACACAATTTCTGAAACCTGACACTCAAACACCAGAACCACACACCCAATCTGCAAAACCATACACTAATTCTCGGCCTCTGACTTTTTGCAAAACACAACACACAATTCTCTATGTAACACACAAAAATCTAACAGGAATTAATATTATGGCAAAGGTGATATTTTGAATGCAGTGCTTCATTTTGCAAGAGATGTGAGTCATTTTGCATTTTGTGTGTGCAATTCTTGGATTTGTGTGTAATGTTTTGAAAAAAAGAGGCAAACTTTTGAAAATGCATGTAAGCAGTTGAAAAAAACTGCAATAGATTTGAACTATCCTTATGAAATAAATGTATTTTAAACAAATATATATATATATTTTTTTACTAGGGAACATATGACATGATGATGTTCCACCACATCTCAAATGATGCACTGTTATTATACTGATTATAAAATGACTATTTTTATATAATAATTTCACAGCTAGCATTAATAATAAAACTAAAACAAACAAACAAACAAAAAACATTCTATTAAAATGCATTTTTGTTAATTGAAATAAAACTTCAATGAGATAAAAAATAGATGACAAAAACGTAAAAAAAAAACATGTTGAACTTAAAATTTGAAGTACTATTGTTTTTAAATTTCAATTTTAATTAAAAAACAACAATAACAAAAGCACAAAATTATTAAAATTAAAATGAAAGCTAAAATATAAATCTAAAAGTTAATTGTTCATAAATACTGTAATAGCATTCAAATAATACTAAAATAGCAAACAAAATATTACACAAGTAATATTAACTTTATTTTTCTTTGTTTTCATCACACGTCTAATTTTTACATTTACATTTATGCATTTAGCAGACGCTTTTATCCAAAGCGACTTACATAGCATTCAAGTTACAGTTTTTACATTTGATCAGCTCTTCAGCTCTTGCTTTCCCTGGGAAACGAACCCACGATCTTGGCGTTGCTAGCGCCATGCTCTACTATTTGAGCTACAGGAAAGCAATTTTTCATCTCAAGCCCTCCACTGGCATTGATATCTTGGTAAACAACTTAACTAACTGGACGTTTAGTTTAATAAAGGTTAGAAATAAAGTCCATACATACAAGAGAGTGAACCAGTAGTTTCCAAGTCAGTTGTAGTGTAACCTTCACACAAAAAAGAAAAAAATAAATAAATAAAATAAATAAATGTGAAAATCATAAATGTGTCCATCATAAAGTTACTAGCTAGGGGTGGGTACACCTGAACCATTTATCTCTCTTTGTCTCTAAATAACACATTTGAGAAACATTCTTGCCACTCACAGCACTTATTTATAATGTGCTACCTTGTGAACCAAGCACTCCTATGGGTATCTATGCATGATATGGAGTGATGGAGTGATGTAGGTAATCTGTGAGCTGTGATTGGCTCATCAAAAGGGGTTTGTATGCACCGCTTAAGCTTTCCCAACAAAACAATATACATTTACAAAGACACTAATTACAATATTTTCAATTCAATTCAAGTTTATTTGTATAGCGCTTTTCACAATACAAATCGTTGTAAAGCAGCTTTACAGGATTTTATATTGTAGAAACTTAATATATTTAATTTATGGCGAAATTTGGTAGTTCTGTATGTTGTCTGAGGGTAGGCATCATCTGAGGTCCTCTGAGGGGTTGGCATTATCTTTTCTCAGGTGTTCTGGATCCAGACTGAAGCTTGTGTAAATCCTAGTTACCACGGGATGTTAATCCCGTGGCAGAAACAGAGAAACAAATAGAGACATAATTAGCGTAGCTGCTGTTCCAACCAAGCAAAAATTATTTGTTCAATCCAAGCTAAAGAACAATAATGTGTGTTTGATCAGATATAACTGCAGTACAAGATTATGAGATGTATTATGTGAATGCTTGGCTAAAGAGATGTGTCTTTAATCTAGATTTAAACAGAGAGAGTGTGTCTGAACCCTGAACGTTATCAGGAAGGCTATTCCAGAGTTTGGGAGCCAAATGTGAAAAGGTTCTACCTCCTTTAGTTGACTTTGTTATTCTAGGTACTACCAAAAGTCCAGAGTTTTGCGACCTTAGGGAGCGTGATGGATTGTAGCGTGGTAGAAGACTAGTTAGGTACGCAGGAGCTAAACCATTAAGGGCCTTATAGGTAAGTAATAATATTTTGTAACTGATGCGGAACTTAATAAGTAGCCAGTGCAGAGACTGTAAAATTGGGGTAATATGATCATATTTTCTTGACCTGGTAAGGACTCTAGCCGCTGCATTTTGGACTACCTGTAACTTGTTTATTGAAGATGCAGGATAACCAGCTAGCAGTGCATTACAATAGTCCAGTCTAGAGGTCATGAATGCATGAACTAGCTTTTCTGCATCAGAAACAGGTAACATGTTTCGTAGCTTGGCAATGTTTCTAAGATGGAAGAATGCTGTTTTTGTAACATGGGAAATATGATTTTCAAAAGACAAGTTGCTGTCTAATATAACACCCAGATTTTTTGACTGTAGAGGAAGTAACAGTACATCCGTCTAGTTGCAAATTATAATCCAAGAGATTCTGTGTACTGTTTTTTGATCCAATATCTCTGTTTTATCTGAATTTAATGGGAGAAAATTATTGGTCATCCAGTCTTTTACATTTTTAACACACACTGTTAGCTTAGATAATTTAGAAGTTTCATCTGGTCTTGTTGAGATATATAGTTGAGTATCATCAGCATAACAATGGAAACTAATCCCGTATTTTCTTATAATATTACCAAGGGGCAACATGTATATTGAAAATAGCAGAGGACCTAGGACAGATCCTTGTGGTACTCCATACTTTACTGGTGATAATTGAGATGACTCCCTGTTTAAATAAACAAAGTGGTAGCGATCAGACAGGTAGGATCTAAACCATCTTAAAGCCTGCCCTTGAATACCCGTATAGTTTTGTAATCGATCTATGAGTAGGTCATGATCTATAGTGTCGAACGCAGCACTAAGATCAAGTAAAACTAGCAATGAGATGCAGCCTTGGTCTGACGCAAGAAGCAAGTCATTTGTAATTTTAACAAGTGCGGTTTCTGTGCTATGGTGGAGCCTGAACCCTGACTGAAATTCTTCAGAGATCATTTTTTTTTGCAAAAAAGAGCACAACTGAACAGACACAACTTTTTCTAAAATTTTAGACACAAACGGAAGATTAGAAATGAGTCTGTAATTTGCTAGTTCATTAGGATCTAGTTATGTTTTTTTTTTTTTTTTTTTTTTTTTTTTTTAATGCCAATAGAGAATAATCTCTACCAAGAAGTTGTGTTTTTTTATGTCCCTAAACCTGTACGTGACCTCACTATGCTCGGTCGAAAGAGAAAAGTTACATCTCCAGGCAACTGCACATTTCTGAGCGGTTGCCGAGGAAACACCTGAAAGTTTCCCATCAGTGCTGGCGACCATTTTTTAAGCGCCTCAGAGCTGGTTTGAACCACCTGTGATAATGGCGAAGAACAGCTGCTGTTAAAAACCTCTTTAAGGAGCAGGGGGCTCTTATATCATCAGATTCTCGGGAAATCTGACTAATCTTCTGTTATTATCAGAATTTGGACGTTTAAAGTAACATAAAAGCTATCGTTTGAAACTGTCTGAAAGTGTAACAAGACTCACTGAGAGAAAATCACAGAGTGCCCCTTTCACAGAAAATGAGCATCAAAGGCTGATGATCACAAGACGCGTGCAGATGAAATATGAAGTGATAAAGGACTAATCACTCTGGCATTTAGCCATGAAAGCCAATGGGTGGATCAAAGCTTTAGAAAAGCCACAACGTGTGATTAGAACCACGTCTCCTGATTTCTTGCTCATTTATCTTCCTGATTTCAAAAGAATAATGTCATTTCATGACTGATTTCTCTTTTCTCACGTTCTCCTTCACAATATGTGCCCATCATAATCCTGGCTCTCGATGTGGCCAGGCACAGGAGAATAACTGAGGGTATTTTTACCAACTAGCCTCACCATCATAATCCCAGCATGAAAACATTCCAAAATGGAGCCGATTAAAGCATGGACTGTAATCTTATCTTCAGACCACAGTGCAAGATAGCTGTGCTGAGGATGGAGAGCCGTAAACAGTTGCTAATTTCAGAATAAAACATCCGCCTACCTGTACTTTATACTGCCTATTTAAAAAAATATATATCATGTGAAACACTACACTTATCCACCTTTTTCCTACGGCCCATGATGTTTTGCACAAATTATGGGAGTAAATTCCATTTATACTGTAAACAATCAGCGAAAGGTTCGCTCTATGAAGCATTTTCATAAACTTGAGGTGACATTATTTTACTCACCCTTCAACCATCGATCATTAAAAAGAAATTTACTTTACACATTGCTTTCAACATAGCATGAAAAACTTCTAAAGATGCTCCTTCTATCCGCAGCAATATTACAGATATGTTAAATATCAGTATAGTAACAGCCGTCTATATTTTGTAACAATTACATTTTACAGCATCTGTGTTAAAACAATCCTGGGAAGAGACAGGATTTGGGAAGAAAAAATGAAAGATTCTTAGTGCATTCCAGAGAATTATTCATGGTTTATATTGTAAATTAAATCTGGAGAGCAGACCACAAATGCACAGTATATGTTGTATTTTTTCATTTGCTTACAGTGGAGTACAAAGGAAACATGAAAATAATCATGCATTGGGCTAAAAAGAGCTATTTCATAGATATAGTTGTTATATCACATCACATTAATATATGAAATGTAATGCTATTCTTCCGATTACTGAAAATGGAAAATTAATGAAAATTTACAGCCCATCCAGTCAAAATGATGGATAAGGATTATTTGTAGTGCAATATTATGATCTGAAATGATTTGTTGCAGTCTATTTAAATGGAACTTCCCCAAACCAGAGGTGCCTCCCATAATTTAAAACGCAGTGGGCTCATAAAGAAAAAGGTGGATACGGCCATAACCATTTCAAAAAGTAGCATGCTACAGTATTTGTAGCAATACAACCTGTGATAGTGATAGGTACTTAATCAAGATTTTTTTTTTTTTTTTAATTTCTTTCAAAAAAAAAAAAAAAAATTAAATAATAATGATCTGTTGACCCCTTAAGTCTGTACATGAATCACAACATTTTGATTCAGATTAAAACCCTAAACATAAACTTTTTGAGGGTAAACAGCAAAGTTTGTATAGCCTGAAACTGTAAGTTTGTACTTAGTACAAATTAAATATTAAAGATCAGATCAAAGACAAACGCAAGTGAGTTTCTGTAAGACATCTGGTGTTTATGACTACACAGATTACTAGAGAAAAACATGATTGTTTTTTTTGTTTTTTTTTAGAAATGGCAGATGTCTGGAATATCTGAAATATCACTGAGCTGTCATGTGTGCTTTCAGTAGAACCATTTTGGCACCAAAAAAAAAAAAAAAAACGATGAAAAATATAGGCTAATCAATATAGCTAATTTTTCCCTAAGCAATGTCACTGCAATGGAAATACTAGAAAATGCATTATCTGGTGGCAGCAGGTGAGCTGAATTGGTCCAGTAGCATGTCAATATTAATAACCAATGATGGGAGAGATGATTCTTATCCACCTGCTATATTTGTGAGTGCTCGGTAAACCTTGCAGGAATGAGAAATCATTCTGACGCAATGCACTGTAAAGACAGCCTTCCACCTGCAACCTGGCACAGTAGAAGATCTATCTGCTGGACACCAAGAGAGCTGGATTTGACAGCTCTCAAAAACATTCACTATCACACATCATTCTTTTGCCCTAAATAACTGGGTAACAAAGAGTAAATACACCAGTGTCACTGTTACTGAGTTATGTGTCCCATTGGATTTCAAACCAAAGACCAGCACTTGCGTTTGTCTGCCACATTGCACAAGATGAAAAAAAAAATGCAAGCTGCTCTCCAAAGACGGAATGCATTATAGTATAAAATAATGTCATCAATAGCCATTCACTTCTGTGAGAAAAGCTAAGTTTCTCTAATAACAATTGCAAAATGTACACGTGTTCACATGAACTCAGACCGGAGTTCAGACTTTAACATCAACCAAACTCTGATGTCAAACACACTGGGGTCAGTACCAAAAACTGTAGTGTAAAAGTGTCCACTCTTAACTGTTTAGTGCATGTTATTCTGCATGTTCAGTATTAATGGAGAACTTTGCGATTTTAATTGCTTTTTTGACTGATTGTGTTTCAGTGGTTCGACCCAATGCTCTTTTCACACACAGCATCAGCTGCTCTATTTTGAGCTGTGCACAAATGCGCAGACTCACAGCTCTGTCTCTGCAGCCAGGAATATTCTTCTGAATGCCAAGCAATTACCTTTAGAGTATGTTGCCCTGTGAGAAACAAACCTTGTCCCCTGGCTTCTCATGCTTAATTGTTAGCATTTTGCTTTTCCACCTTGTTTTTCAAGGTTTCCCTCTTCACTCTTGTTCCTAAGAATTCAGTGAAGGAATGAAAGAAATGCTACAACAGTTTGTCTAACAAAAACAAGTCTTTGATTGCATCTGAATTACTGTACTTTCATAGATTGCACTGAATTCTATAAAAACACATTTTTTGAAAGTCGATAAAGTACACTGTAGGTGTGTAGTGGACATTATATATACAGTGCACTCCAAAAGTATTGGAACGGTAAAGACAAAATTGCTCTGTAGGCTGTGGAGTCAAGACATTTACAAATATGATTAAAAGATGAATATGAGACAAAACTACAGAATGTCACATTTTATTATTGGGTGATTCAACACACAGATGTTTTTACCAGCTAAGAAGTTCAGCACTTTTAGAGTTTCGTCCCTCTATCTGATGTGAGCATAAGTATTGGATCAGTTGCCTCACAGGTCTTTCTAAGTGATCAGCTGTGTCCTGTTGCATTCATTCTTCAGATATTAAAAGCAGGGAATGTGTCGTATCAGTTATAGCCATTACTTCTGCATTCTGAATCTTGCATTCGATGATGACACACACATAACGGGATGAAGATGAGGGAGCTGACTTTGAGAGAAAAGCAAGCAATTTGGATGCTAAAAGAAAAGAGGAAGTCAATTAGAGCTATAGCAAAAACAAAAGGCATGGAGAAATCAAGAGTTTGGAAACCACCAGCGACACCAGCAACCAACAACGACCTGATCGGCTGAGAAAACAGCAGTAGTTGATGACAGACAAATCATAAAAGCTGTGAAAATGAACCCTAAAAGACATGTTTGTAAAATCACCAACAACTTCCAGAAAGCTGGGGTGATGCTCTGACAGTCTACTGTCCTCAGGAGACTTTGACACAGAATTACAGATGATACACAGCAAGATGCAAACCTCTGACCAGCACCAAAAATAGAAAGGCAAGACTAGAGTTTGCAAAAAAGCACAAAGGTGAGCCAGAATAATTTTGGAACTGTGTTTATCAACCGATGAGACAAAGATGAACCTTTATCTAAGTCATGGAAAAGCAAAAATGTGGAGGAAAAAAAGGGAACTGCAATGATCCGAAGCATACAGCCTCATCTGTAAAGCATGGTGGAGGTGGTGTCATGGCATGGGCATGTATGGCTGTCTCTGGAACAGGCCCTCTCAACTTTACCCATGACTTAATGTATGATGACAGTAGCAGAATGAATTTGGAAGGGTACAAAACCATCTTGCCTACCAATATTCAAGAAAATGCCACCAGATTCATTGGGAAGTGCTTCATATTGCATCAGGACAATGAACCAAAACACCCTGCCAGTTCAGTCAAGGAATTTATAAGGGCAAAGAAATGGAAAGTCTTAGATTGCCCAAGTCAATCTCCAGATTTAAATCCGACTGAACATGAATTTCACCAGCTGAAGAGGAGAGTAAAGACAGAAACTCCCCAAAACAAGCAACAATTGGAATTGGCTGCATTAAAGGCTGGGAAAAGTATTTCGAAGGATGAGACCAAGAGTCTGGTGATGTCTATGGGTCACAGACTCACTGCTCTGATTGCATGCAAGGGATCTGCAACTAAATAATAGCTTTTAATCTTTTATATCTGCCTTATGTTCAATTGTCCCACTACTTATGCTCACATCAATGAGTGGGATGAACTCTAAAAGTGCTGTTCTTTCTATTTGGTAAAACATGTATGTGTTTAAATGGCTAATAATAAAATGTGACATTTGTCTCATATTCATCTTTTAATCATATTTGCAAATGTCTTGACTCCACAGCCAACAGAGCAATTTTGTCTTTACTGTTCCAATACATATGGAGGACACTGTATATATATATATATATATATATATATATATATATATATATATATATATATATATATATATATCCACCATGCTGGCATTGACGTTTGACCTCTGTGACTCAGTTTGCTGGATTTTCATTTTCGCTATCAGAGCTACGAGTGTAAAAGTTTGTATAATGCTTTATAGTTTTTCAGCCATACTTCCCCTGAAATTTGAGACTTTCATCATTTATTTTCTTTCTTTCAGAAAAGATGAAATGAGAAAATTGGAAGCCTTCTGATTTCCATGTAATTACAATAAGTTGGAACTGAAGCTAACAAGTTTCCAAAAGGAGACAAAAGCAAAAAAATAAATAAATAAAAAAAAAAACATAAGTCATTATTCACAGAAAATATTGACTAATTTCAGATAAAAAATGAATAATGGATCAATTTCATTAACTGATTGATCTGGTTAACAAGTTACTTGTTCATGAATCAGACTGATTAGGTTCTTGAATTCAACTTACTGTTTCTCACACAAAGTCTTCTGAAATCATAAGAGAATCTTGCGTAATATTAACCACTTTTATGATACATCATTATTGAAACTTGACTATTGAAATCACATAGAAAAATAAATAAATACATAAATAAATAAAATAAAATAAAACATACAATTACCCCCCAAAATTGTATCATTTACTGTCATCATTTAAACTCTCTTTAAGAGAGTTTATCATATAAACTCTCTTTAAACTTATTTTGTTCCAAACGTGCTTATTCACTTCTGTGGAACACAAAAGTCTTTAAAATTCTTTGAAATTTCTCCTTTTGTGTTTCACGGAAGAAAGTACATACAGCTCTGGAACAACATGCGTGTAAATGATGATAGAATTGAGCTATTTGGATGATTTATCTCTTTGAAAAAGTACAAGAAGATGAAGTAAACCCTGCAAGGTGTATTTCCTAATTTGCTATTATCCTAATGGCATTGCTCAAATGAGGAACCATTTTGAATTTTTGCAACCCTTGACCACAACAATGAACTTTAAATGTCACCACTCATGAATCTGTGTTAATAACTAAGCCCCTTTCCATGGCAACATATCAATTTTAATTAAAACCATAGAAGAGAAAAGGAAAAAAAAAAAAAGAAATAAGCCTTGAATTAACACCACAGTCTTTGTATTCATTAATGCTAACAGCTACAGTGAACTCCATGCGAACCTGTCTGGAATGAAAGCTTGTGCTCTTGAAAAAAACTTGGAGCTTTTTTTTTTTTTCTTCTTTCTTTCTTTTAAATATTGTCACTTTCTTT
This sequence comes from Spinibarbus caldwelli, assembly GCA_039654775.1. NCBI lineage: Eukaryota > Metazoa > Chordata > Actinopteri > Cypriniformes > Cyprinidae > Spinibarbus > Spinibarbus caldwelli. The sequence goes on from CM077260.1 coordinate 20,200,703, forward strand.
ACTTAGCCTATATATATTTTTTTCTTATTTGTTATATGTTTGGTCCATGGGACTCTGTATTTGGCACATGTAAACATTGTCTTTACTTGCATTAAAAAAAAACAAAAAAAAAAACTTGTCGCTCTGAAACCTGAGCGATTCGATTTTGTTGTTAAAGGAGAAATAAAGGCTGTTTAAAAGTGAAGGGCCATTCAAAGTTCTCTTGTGGGGTAAAGTGAGGTGGAGGCCCCACTGAAGTGCTCAAAGAGAAACCCGAGATGTGAGTGTTCTCTACATCTTCTCATCTTTCTCCACCCTCTACGGACATACTGATTGATGCTGGGTTGTTTTTCTACAAAGCTGTGCTGAAGCTCAAACGGTTCATATTAAATCTGGAATCCTGTCACTTGGCCCCAAACAAAAGACTCAAATGGTTAGACACATTCGTTTTCGAAACATAATAAATTAAACTAGAGTTCAAAGCTTCCTCTCTGTCAAGGCTGACTTAAGTAACTCAGTTCAGACGGTCTGTTTTGAAGTGTCTAATTAGGCCTCCTACTAGACACAGAGTAAATACAACATTTACCTACAGTGCATTTCAGAGACAGAGGCTTAGTCTAGTTTCGTCATATTGCCTCGTTGCCTGATTTCCTGTTTGCCTTTGATTCTCTTGCCTTGTTGTTTTGGACTCTGTTTGCACCTTGCCTAGACTACTGCTTATGTTATCGGACTACCTCTCTTGTCAAGCCCTCTGGATACTGTTCGCCCATCGAAGACCCACGCTAGCCCTAGGATTATTCTTTGCCTTGCCTGAGATGTACCTGTGTTGTTATCTGACCCTTGCCCGATTCTTGACCACGCCTCTGTAATAAAGCCTTGAACATGGATCTGTACGTCTCATGCTCTGTTCAATCCGTAACAGAATACTCGGCCAAACAAGGATCCAGCGGCTTCTCCAAGGAACATTTGCCAGGTATGAACGCAGCGATTCTGCTGCTAGCGCTCAAGCAGGGCACACGATCACTCAGGGGTTACATTGTGGAATATTTGGCTCTGGCATGTAAGCTCAGAATTACCGGACTGTATGTTAATAGACTTTTTCTGTGATGGCCTAAATCAGCCTTTAAAATCAAGAGTGATTCATGAGGGTCCTCGTTCGTCACTGAGTAGTTTTTTTGGGTTATGTTCTGTGGACTGTTGGTTCAGCATTCACTGTGGGTGTCACGGATGAACGCGATACCGCACTCACTCGTATGATAGCAGCCGCGCTAGAGCACGCTCACAAAATGGCGGCGACAGCGGAGCCCGTTCACAAAATGGCGGCCATAACAACACCCCGTCAAGTCATGGCTGATCTTCATGAGTCAAGTCAAGTCACAGTTGATCTTCATAAGCCAAGTCAATTTACAGCTGATCTTCATGAGCCAAGTCAAGTCACAGCTGATCTTCTTGAGTCCAGTCAAGTCACTATTGATCTTCATGAATCCAGTCAAGTCACAGTTGATCGTCATGAGTCCAGTCAAGTCACCATTGATCTTCATGAATCCAGTCAAGCCACAGTTGATCTTCACGAGTCCAGTCAAGTCACCACTGATCTTCATGAATCCAGTCAAGTCACAGTTGATTGTCATGAGTCCAATCAAGTCACAGTTGATCGGCATGAGTCCAGTCAAGTCACAGTTGATCATCTTGAGTCAAGTCATGTCTCCGCTGATCTTCCAGAGTCTCATCACATCTCTGCTGATTTTCCAGAGTCTCGTCATGTCACAGCTGATCATCCAGAGTCACGTCTCAGTTGATCATCCAGAGTCACGTCACGTCTCAGCTGATCATTCAGAGTCACGTCACATCTCAGCTGATCATCCAGAGTCACGTCTCAGCTGATCATCCAGAGTCACATCACATCTCAGCTGATCATTCAGAGTCACGTCACGTCTCAGCTGATCATCCAGAGTCACGTCACGTCTCAGCTGATCATCCAGAGTCACGTCAAGTCAGTTTGAGAGATGCACTGCTGGTGTCTGCACGCACAGCTGGTATCCCCAAAGCCACTCACTCTAACCCTCCTGTTCCTGAACTGATTCCCCTATCTGAAGTGCTTCCCATGATGGGGATCGCTTTTTGGTGTGTTTGGGCTGCATACACTACCACAGAACTCTCAGAGGCGGCAGCGTCCACTATGATGTCTCCAGAGGTAGTGGCTGACGCTGCTGAACCTCCTGAGGTAGTGGCGCTTGCTGCTGTGATCCCCGAAGCGATGGTGCCCACTGCAGTTTCTCCAGAGGTGGCGGCGCATGCTGCAGAATCTCCCGAAGTGGCGGTGCTCGCTTCAGCTCCTTGCGTGATGGTGGTGCCCAGCAACGCACTTTCAGCCTGTCATGTCATGGTCGAAGGAACCATTTCTGAACTCTCCCTGTATCCTGATGGTACTACTGTAGAACCTCCAAAGGTGGCGGCATCCGCTGCAGACCCTCTAGAGGTGTCAGTGGTACCCACTTATGAACTCTCGCCCTGTCCTGTCCCGGCCAAGGAGGCTGCCTGCGAATCCTTGTCCAGTCCTGTCACGGCTAAGGAGGCCGTCTGTGAACCTTCAGTCTGTCCTGGCACGGCTATGGAGGCCGTCTATGATTTCTCTGTCTGTCCTGTCACGGCTATGGAGGCCGCCTGCAAACTCCTGCCTTGCTCTGAACCGGCCATGGAAGCCAATTATGAACTATTGTCCTGTCCCGACCCAGCCGTTGAGGCTGCCTCTAAACTCTCAGCCTTATCTGTCACACCCAATGATGCTGTCTGTGAACTTCCTGACTGTTTTGCTGCGGCTACAAGGGCCGTTCAGGAACTCTCATCCCTACCCATCACTGCCATGGAAACCTTAAATTAACTTTCTGTATGCCCTGCTAACCCTGTCATTGCTAAAAAGAACATTAGTGAACAGTCTGTCTGTCAATTTCCAGTCAATGAGTTTCATCCTGAGCTATCTGTGTGTCCAGTTTCGACCAATAAGCCTGAGAATGAGCCATCTGTCTGTTCTATGTCAATTAATGAGCCTGGGTATGATTTATATTTCTGTCGAGTTTCTGTCATTGAACGGTCTGCTTCTGTCAATGCCCTTGGTTTTGAGCTACTTACCAGTTCTACTCCAGCCAATACAATTGATTTTGAATCGTCTGTCTGTCTAGCCAGTCCAGTTCCAATCTATGCTCGTGATTCTGAATTGTGTGTCAGTGTGTCTGATGATGATGTTCCTGTCTGTCCAGTTTCCGCCAATGACCCCGTGTGTGAACTGTTAGCCTGTCCAGTTTCAGATTTTGTTAATGAAATGTCTATCAGTTCAGTCTGTGAGCTTTATGCTGAATCATCTGTCTGTTTACTCTGGTTTCAAAGTGTCTGTTCTGCTGGATTCAGTCTGTGAGTTGAATTACGAACCATCAGTCTGTCCAATTTCCCCAAATGTCTCAGAGCTTGAACTGACTGTCACATCCAGAGAACCCGGCTCTGAACGGTCAATCCCGAGATCAGAGACTATCAATGCACCCCATCGTTGCCCCGGTGGTCCTGTCACTGCCATAGAAATCACTCATGAACTGTCATCCTGTTGTGTGATCCAAAATGTGTCTAACTCAGAATCATCTGGTCCACCTATTTCAGTTAGTGAGCCTGTTTATGAACTGCCTGCCTGTCCAGTTTCAGTCAGTGAGCATATTGAGGAACTTTTTGTGTTTCCTGCTTCGATCCTTGATGCTGTGAATGCTCTGCCTGTCTCTTGTGTCTCAGTTTTTCCTAGGTCCCAGTTTCTGCCAGGGTTCCCTGATTCGCCTGGTCTTCCATGGTGGTCTCCTCAGGAGCCCTGCGTGGGACTGTTTTCTTTAACCCGCACCCGCCCGCTTCCGCAACCCGCATGTTCCACTCCCACCCGCTCGCGCGGACTTTCTCTCAGAGCTTGTGAAAAATGTACACAAATACTCAGACTAAATATTCGTTCAAGTTAACATCCAGAATAACAGGCTTTAAACATGATTGCATTTAAATAAGATGAAGTAATGCTAAAACAAAGCACCACAGGTGACAAAAACATTGTTTTTTTTTTTTTTTATTAGCATTAAAATAATAACCGTTAAAACAAAGCCACAACTAGCGGCACCTCGGTTTTTAAATGTACTGCATGATACACACGCACCAAACGATTAACTAAACAAACAGTTTAACTGTTAACAAACAGTTTAAGTAAATAAGCCAAAGCACAATATGAAATAAAGTTTACTTATTAAATAAATAAACACATAGAACTTAGAAAATAGGTATGTTGCCTCAGGGTAGAGGTGCCAGATTTATGTCTGTTGAAAACTAACACTTTTGCACATTAACTTACTAAGTTTAACTCTTTCCCATTTTTTTCAGTGACAATTGATGTCTGACTTGCATTGCTTTGCTTTTGTCAAGTAAACAGACGCTTTAATTTTCTTCTCGACTTTGTGTGTTGACTCCATTTCTATTCCACTGTGTCTATGCGAGCGGTGCGGCATGACAAAAATACTATAGAACTCATTATAATCAGTCATGCTGTCTACACTGATGCAGCGCTGAGCGACAGGACAAATCCCCGACAGTAAACTGCTACCACGTTTTATTTATGACGTATTGACACAAATTTCAAATGATTTTTAACAGTCGCTTCATCGCGTCCATTTGTAGACAGACTTTAGCTGTTGCCGCGCTGCGTGTCCAGTGTTACACGCCAAATCCCACCGTTCCCCGCAGATCTCCCGCGAGATTTTCTGAGCGCCCACTCCTGCCCGCAGCAAAGGTAAAATCACCCGTTCCCGCGAGATTTGCGGCAGGTCCCGCGGGAGTCCAAACTCAATGCAGCCCTCTAGTCTCCTGCTCTGTCTGCTCCAGCCTGGTGGTCTTCTGTCCCGCTCTGGTGGTCTTCTGCTCCGTCTGCTCCAGCCTGGTGGTCTTCTGTTCCACTCTGGTGGTCTTCTGCTCCGTCTGCTCCAGCCTGGTGGTCTTCTGTTCCGCTCTGGTGATCTTCTGCTCCGTCTGCTTCGCCATGGTGGGTCTCTGCTCTGCCCTGCCTTCTTGCTTCGCCGGTTTCGCCTGGGTGCCCTGCTCTGCTGGTTCTGCCTCAATCTCCTTGGGGGGGGCTATGTCACAAATCCGGTCTATGAACTTCCGTTCACTCGCCACCAAAGGTCACCCACTCTCTATATTGACTCTCATACTGCACAGACTGTTACAATTACACTGGACTTCAGTTCCCACAATCCATTTCACTCTGATTATGCACACGGCTGCAGCCAATCATACTCTCTACATAAGCCATGGACTTCCTCTCTCTCACTGCCGAGTATTGTTTGCGCATATCGCTATGTTAGTGATAGCAATGTTACGGAGTCCTCTCCTAGTTTTGTGTTAGGTTTCTAGTTCTAGTCTTAGTCTAGTTTCGTCGTATTGCCTCATTGCCTGATTTCCTGTTTGCCTTTGATTCTCTTGCCTTGTTGTTTTGGACTCTTGTTTGCACCTTGCCTAGACTACTGCTTATGTTATCGGACTACCTCTCTTGTCAAGCCCTCTGGATACTTTTCACCCATCGAAGACCCACGCCAGCCCTAGGATTATTCTTTGCCTTGCCTGAGATGTACCTGTGTTGTTATCTGACCCTTGCCTGTTTCTTGACCACGCCTCTGTAATAAAACCTTGCACATGGATCCGTATGTCTCATGCTCTGTTCAATCCGTAACATGCAGTAAGAAGTAGGGTAGATTTCCTGAAGCATAAGGCAGAGAGGAAACCGCATGAACAGATGTTTCCAAAGAACCTTTGTGAGTGCTGAGTTGTCCCAATAATGACTTACCTAACTAGTGAGTAAGACCCCATTTGTATGTGTTCATATGGCTGTTTTGAGTGTGGTAATGCCTGAAGCTGAGGGTGAATAAGTTATGACTGCCAGTTGTACGCCTCCACAGTCAGTCAGCTTCAGGTCCAGCCTTGGGCAAGAACGTGGACATCCTGTCCTATCTGTCCTCAGACGCCTACACTGGAAAAGAAAATACGGGAACCAGACTGATATTGGAGGGAGGGAGAGAGAGAGAGAGAGAGAGAGAGAAATAATGACCTCTGACTATAATGTAAAGCTAGGTTATTTATTTTTTTTGTTTTGTTCTTGTATTTCCTTCTTTCTTTTTCTCTCTCTTTTTTCTCTTTTGAGCAAAAAAAAGAAGAAATCTCAAACTTTACATGCATATTTTGTGAATGAATGAACTATCAAATTAATGAATGAATGAATGAATCACTGTATTCCAAGTCTCAAGGCAGTTTGGAAGTCAATAACATCATATCTATAAATAACTTAAATTTCAGTCTATTAAGTATTCAAAACTGTTGTGTGGATTCAGAAAACTAAAGCAGTATGAACCATATAAATGTATTTTTTTTGTGTTTTACTTTTTTGAGCTTGACAGAATGTCAGTGCCACTCTATGGTATAAAATATGCTTTAAATATAATAATTTGTTTAGAAATAATGGCATTTAAGTTTAAAATGAAAAGAGTGTGAATAAATAGACAAATATTTAAGTGAACTATCCCTTTAAACCATAAAATAATGAAATGGCTGAAACAGCGTTACATTTTCCACACAACAGAAGCATCAAATTAGTGGAGAAGAAGCTGCGGCTAATGGCTATGGTTGTTATCTTTGAATGATTGCCCCAGTTAAAAAAGTAAGCCAGATTGTGAAAGTCAGAAAGATAGTCCTCGCAGCACAAGAGCTCATTTCTGCACAGGAAGGAGACCCAGTTTGTATCATGTCACCTAACAAGCTCTCTACTTAGTGTTCTGTCAGCAGGGAAGTTATGTTGATCGTCTTAACAGCACAGATGTGTCGGATTACACACCGAAGCGAAACTAATGACTCTGTCACTGCCATATCTGATTTAAAAAAAATAAAAAAGTATAAAGAAAAGTAAACTCTTGCCCCTCCAGTCTAAGAAATGTGGCTGTTTTGACAGCAAAGCAAGTTTTTTCATCCTTTTCGCAAAAGCTTTTGTAATCTATCCTTATATCAAAAACAGGTGTCATATGGAGAAACATATAAACAGAGGTCTGAACTGCAAGTGTCTAAAGAGTAGCAACAGTCATTTCCATCCATATAAAGCTGTAACTGCCATATGCTGAGACATCTGGTTGGACTGACTAGGGATGGACTGATTTAAAGTGGTATGGTGGAGCTTTTTGAAGTTCAAATGCCAGTATGTCTATTCAACATTCTCCAAAATGACAGTCATATATTTAATAAATCTGGAAATGCTTATTATTCGGTTGGTTTGTTTCTAGTTTTGTTAGTTTGTCTCTTTCATTCAAGTTCAAATGAAATAAACCCATTGGCTTTTATTAAGCCATCTTATTAAGCCATTTTCCCCACATTGAAACTACTTTAAAACTAGCTTTTGCAATATAGTGTGATATTAAAAACATCAATTCAGTAGTGTGGCAATAAGTCAGCTGTGTTAAAAATAATGAACTTGGCAGCATCTCTATTTTTAGTAACTATCTGGCACTGAGATTCATTATGAATGTGATCTAGCCTTAAAGATTCTTACTCAAAATCAATTTTATCCATCCATGCAGATTTATTGTACACCTCGACAAAGTTCCATTAACATTACTCCCGTCTTCAGTCAATTTTATCGGAATCCCATTTTCTAGTTAACTAACTATACCAAGAAAAGTCAATTACAAAACCAGTCTCACACTTGAATGATAAGCTTTCTGTAAAATTCCCTTTGCATTTCATAAGATACATCAGATTTGAGTAAATGCATTCATCACTTCAGCTGTTTGGGGCCAATTAACTGAAATTAATTATTTTTGTTTTGAAGTGAAATGTCTGTGAATCTGAATGACTTTCAGTTCATCATCTGCAGTGAACAGGAAAAGGTGGCTTGAAACTAAGCAAAGCAACACAGCCATAATGGCAAAGATTTTTATTTATTTATTTTTTTTCACAGAAAAATGGCAAAGAAACTGATCATTTATGTGTAAATTCTGCATAATTACATGCAACGAATCAACTAAACCCAGTTATTCCTGTTCATAACTCTATAAGTACATATTGTTAATTTATATTAGAGTACTTAAATGTATAATTGCACTGTAACTAGGACACCTTAAAATAAAAGAGTAGCTAATGTTTCTATAGTGCACTAGATCAAATCAATTAAAATGTGAATCTGTTTAAAATAAATAGAATGTAATAGTATAACCAGAGGGATGCGTTTGAGTAAGCTTTGATTGATAGGTCAATTTAACACTCCTTAAATAAGTGCTGAACTGAAATCACCCGGAACTGGCCCTGTGGTTACATCATTTAAATTACATTAGATCAGGGGATAGAATCAGTGTGCTTGATAACCTTTGTTATATGGCATGTGGTCTCAGACTTCAGATCGTTTTATAATAGCATCATTGCTTAAGTGATCTACGTGACCTTCCCTATGAGTACAAAATGATACTGAGTCAGATTATTCAAGCAGAAAACCGACAGATGCTCAGATCTTTCATGATGTGTGTCTGACTGAGTGAGTGTGTGTGTGTGTGTGTGTGTGTGTGTGTGAGTGAGTGAGTGAGTGAGTGAGTGAGTGAGTGAGTGTGCGTGTGTGTGTGTTTGTATGTGTGTGTGTGTGTGTGTGTGTACAACATACAGTACTGCAGCCAAGGAGAACACGCAGAAAAGAAAACAAAAAAGAAGAAAAGAGCAAAAGCTGTCCTTCCATATTAAAAATAGCTTTCCTTTTTGATGACTTTCACAGAAATTTTAAAATTCAGTTTTAATTTGATTATTTCTAATCTCTTCTTAATGAATGTACACTGTAAAAAATCAAAAGTTGAGAAAACTTAAGAGTTCAAGGCAACCAGCTTAAGCAGATTTTTGAGCTTTCTCAACTTTTTGTTGTATAAACTGAAAACAAGAAGTTGAGAAAACTCAAAAATCTGCTGAAGCTGGTTGCCTTAAACTTTTAAGGTTTTCTCAATTTTTTATTTTTTACAGTGTACTGGGAGTTGATTATAGTTTTAGGAGGTAATTGCTCATCATAGTGCTGGTCTGTGGACAGCCCACCAGCAGACAGGCTCATGGTGTCTCACTCCACATGACTGTGCAATCAGCTGGACAATCGCAGGAGAAAATAACAATAATGAAGACATTTCATAATGACATTTGGTGCCACAAGTTCTTAATTGTAGCCAAATATATTTCCATAATAGTGCCATATAGTGCCCCCAATATGCTTACATTTAGGGCATCTGTCATAAAATAACACCAGAGTTTTAGCAATATTAAGTATGCTTGAGCAATCTTTCTTTATAGTACATGCCACTTACTTTATATTACTTTGATATTTTTATCTAATACACTGATATTTATACATTAAGTAGTGTAGGTGTGTTCAAGTACTTTTTAGTCTTCAGAGTTATTTGGACAGTAATTGTTTCTCATATGCATATCTGCAAAACTAAATTTGCAGAGATGATGATTTTTTTCATAATGGAGTCAGTATTGTGACTCTACAAACCTAGAAAAATGCATGTTTATCAGTCATATTCAATATTTATTTAATTATCCTGTTTATTAAGAAATTGATGTGTTATGGTTTACATTTTTTTATGCCTTTAATTTATCTTTCCAAATTATGGATTTCATTTGGAAAAAATGTGCAAAATAGTAGAAATAAGTTAATGCAACCTCTTTTTTTACATAAGGTAAATAACCTAGCTGACCTGGCTACTTGGTCTACAAGTAAGTCGTGTGCTTAGTCAACTAGTTTTTAGTTGTGCAAGATGTCCTAGTTTTTTTTAAATTCTATCCACCTTATTTTTTCAGGAGCGGGCGCAGCCATTTGTAAAAATTTATGGGACTGGCACCTGGTGTCATTCACTTTCAGCTATTTTTACCTGTACAAAACAGCTAGATTTACAGCTTGATATTCCAAACTGGTGTGTCTTACCATATTATTTTTTATGTATTATCTTAATTATGAACACACCGGTTTGTAGTGCAAACAGTTTTGTTATTCTTCTCGTTATTTCCCTACAACGGCTAATGAACCAAGTATCACACATTCACAGAAAATGGCTTACTTCTGCATTGAAAAATAAGGTGGACATAACACACATTTTAAAACTCTACTGCATACCTGTTACTGCAATAATAATGGCCCATTTTAAAAGTTTGTGATTTTCCTCTTGCTTTTTCTTCCTAATAGCTTCCACCAGAGATGTTCACTAGTCTTTAACTTGTAGCCCGAGTCAAGTCTGAGGTCTTTAACCTGGAGTCCGAGTCAAGTCTGAAGTCTTTGTCGCTGGAGTCTGAGTCAAGTCTCGAGTCTTTGGTCACGAGTCCGAGTCGAGTCTCAAGTCATTTAATGCCTCGCTAAAAAAATCCCATTTATAATCCTCATGTATTGAAATCTTTCTATTTATGAAGCTGTTTTATAGGCTATAGACAAAATATATGATCTGTTTTTTTCTTTTTCTTTTTTTTTTCTTTTAAAAAGAGGTGTTAAGATGTAAGGTTAATGTACATCCAGCCTGTTACTTATGTTTTAATCCATTCCCATCTTCAAAACTATGGGGCCCCTTAAAGGACATGGTGGTGGGAAAAAATCGGGGTGGGAGAAAAAATATTTGTTCAAATATTTTGCGTTCTCTCGCAAAACTTTTGTGTTCCCTCGAGAAACTTTCCGTTCCCTCGCAAAACTTTTGCGTTCTCTCGCAAAGATGTTTGCGTTCCCTCGCAAAACCAGTTGACCTCGGACAAACGCTTATTTTACAGCTTGCAGCAATTCATACAGCTGCCATGGTTCATAAATCGCTTAACACGGCTTAATGAAGAGGAAAAAAGAGCAAATATGCTATAAAAATATTAAAAATATATGTGTACATGCAAGCAGATGAGCCCAAATATGAGCTTACATGCATGATAAGCCATAGAAAAGCGTGCTAACGTGGCTTAATATAATAAAAAGCCCAAATTTTATATTTTAATAAAAATATACACTATGTACAGGAAAGCAACGTGCTAATCCATTCAGCCACATTAAGAGTTTTAATAATGTTTTGTCTAAGGGGGAGAAAACACATGAAAATGCGCGTTCGACATTCTAAAACTCTTAAAGTGGCTTAATGCATTAAATCAGTGTTTTTAAAAGACCAAACTCAGTAAACACATTATTAATAAAGCATTCTATTTACAGACAAGCAGATGAGTACACAATAAAAACACAACGCGTTTAATTACGCGTTAAGCATTTTCCTCCTATAGAAAACATTACAAGGAAAACACATAGTTTAATGCATTAAATCAGTGTGTTTACTGAGTTTGGTCTTTTAAAAACACTGATTTGCGCTTTCCTAGTAATGTTTTCTATAGGAGGAAAACGCTTAACCCGTAATTAAACGCGTTGCGTTCTTATTCTGGACTCATCTGCATGTCTGTAAACAGAATGCTTTATTAATAACGTGTTTACTGAGTCTTTTTAAAACATCGTTTTAATGCATTAAGCCACGTTAAGCGTTTCTCACGTTAAGCGTTTTAGAATGTCCCGTTCTGTTCATATTCTGGGCATATTCTCATACTCTCTGCTTTTCTGTGCGTAATATATTTTTAATAAACAGATTTGGTCTTTTTAAATCACCGTCTTTGTCCATTAGCCTACCTTAGGCTAAGCGTTTCTAAGGAAGCATAACGTGCAGCGCACTGCGTTCATATTCTGGGCTATTCTGTTTTGTTAATATTAATAATATATTATATATTATAATATATTATTAATAAGGTTATTATTAATAATGTTATTAGTATTGTTGACAGCCTTCCAATGCCATTGTTTTAAAACATTAAGCCACATTAAGCGTTCTAGAATGTCCCAAAACCTTGCCTTGAACTAGCACTAACTGTATTTCTTTAAGTTCTTTCCAAGTTCAAAATAAAACTCTATGAACCGCTGCATTGTGAACGCACGGAGCTGTATGAACCACTACAAGCAGGAAGCATCTGTCCGAACTCAACTGGTTTTGCGAGGGAACGCAAACCTCTTTGTTAGAGAACGCAAAAGTTTTGCGAGAGAACGCAAACATCTTTGTGAGAGAACGCAAAAGTTTTGCGAGAGAACGCAAACATCCCAGCCAACATGTATATGTGGGCCCCACATGGTTTATGCTTGGGCTACATGGGTACCAAGTGGGCATGGTCCCAAAATGGGCATCTTATCTGGGGCCCACTTAAGTCAACTAAGTAGGTCTCACATGGGCAAAACCAGGTGGGCTTCCCATGTGGGGCCTAGTTGGGTCACTAATGGGAAATGAAGGCATGGCCTCAAAATGGGCAACACAAATGTGCCCCATATGGGTTTCACATATGGGTCAGACATGGGCAAACACACTCAGTCCTATATAGGCTGCCTGCATGGGCCCAAGGTAGAACCCACATGGGTACCATCTAAGTGGGTTCTGAATGGGCAACACAAAAGGGCCCCATATGGGTTTCACATATGGGCCAGACATGGGCAGACACACTCAGTCCCATATAAGCTGCCTGCATGGGCCCAAGGTAGAACCCACATGGGTACCATCTATGTTGGTTCTGAATGGGCAACACAAATGGCCCCCATATGGGTTTCAAATATGGGTCAGACATGGGCAAACACAATCAGTCCCATATAGGCTGCCTGCAAGGGCCCAAGGTAGAACCCACATGGGTACCATCTATGTTGGTTCTGAATGGGCAACACAAATGGCCCCCATATGGGTTTCAAATATGGGTCAGACATGGGCAAACACACTCAGTCCCATATAGGCTGCCTGCATGGGCCCAAGGTAGAACCCACATGGGTACCATCTATGTTGGTTCTGAATGGGCAACACAAATGGCCCCCATATGGGTTTCAAATATGGGTCAGACATGGGCAAACACAATCAGTCTCATATAGGCTGCCTGCAAGGGCCCAAGGTAGAACCCACATGGGTACCATCTATGTTGGTTCTGAATGGGCAACACAAATAGCCCCCATATGGGTTTCAAATATGGGTCAGACATGGGCAAACACACTCAGTCCCATATAGGCTGCCTGCATGGGCCCAAGGTAGAACCCACATGGGTACCATCTATGTTGGTTCTGAATGGGCAACACAAATGGCCCCCATATGGGTTTCAAATATGGGTCAGACATGGGCAAACACAATCAGTCCCATATAGGCTGCCTGCAAGGGCCCAAGGTAGAACCCACATGGGTACCATCTATGTTGTTTCTGAATGGGCAACACAAATGGCCCCCATATGGGTTTCAAATATGGGTCAGACATGGGCAAACACACTCAGTCCCATATAGGCTGCCTGCATGGGCCCAAGGTAGAACCCACATGGGTACCATCTATGTTGGTTCTGAATTTGCAACACAAATGGCCCCCATATGGGTTTCAAATATGGGTCAGACATGGGCAAACACAATCAGTGCCATATAGACTGCCTGCATGGGCCCAAGGTAGAACCCACATGGGTAATCTCTATGTGGGTTCTGAATGGGGAAACACATATGGGGACTGCTTGACCAACACATATGGGTTAGACATGGGCAAACACACTCAGTCCCATATAGGCTGCCTGCATGGGCCCAAGGTAGAACCCACATGGGTAATCTCTATGTGGGTTCTGAATGGGGAAACCAGTGTTGGGTGTAACTAATTACTAAGTAATTAGTTACTGTAATTTAATTACTTTTCCCTTGAAAAAGTAAAGTAAGGGATTACTCCTGTTTTTTCTGCAATTTAATTACAGTTACTTCTTATCTAATTGAACTTAATACTGTGTATAGACTGTAGAACATTTATACATAATACAATAGTGGATTTAACATCAAAATTTAAAGTCTATCCTTAAAATGCATGCTTTTTATGTACCCTTCACACTTTAAATACTTTGGTGAGTTAATAAGAATATTGGTAACACTTTAGTGTCCAGTTCTCACTATTAACTTGTTGGTTATTAGTATGAATATTACTGGGATATTGGCTGTTTATTATTACTTAAAAAGCACATATTAATGTCTTATTCTGCAAGATCTTATTCTAAATCCTTAATCCTACCCAAATCTTAAACTTAACAACTATTTTACTGAGTATTAATAAGCAGTAATTAGGAGTATTTTGAGGCAAAAGTCATAGTTAATAGTTAGTTAATAGTGAGAATTGGACCCTAATCTAAATTTATGTAGTTACTTGAAAGAATTAAAAGAACTGTTTCATGTCTATCCTTGTATCATTAACTTGTCGAGGTTGATATAGTATTTAGAGTAATTGGTAATACGTAATTAAATACTTTTTTGGGGAGAGTTATTTGTACAGCAATCTAATTACACTGTTGAAGATGTAATTAGTAACTAGTAATTAATTTCTTTTTTAGAGTAACCTACCCAACACTGGGGGAAACACATATGGGGCCTGCTTGGCCAACCCATATGGGTCAGACAAGGGCTAACACAGTCAGTCCCATATAGGCTGCCTGCATGGGCCCAAGGTAGAACCCACATGGGTAATCTCTATGTGGGTTCTGAATGGGAAAACAAAAATGGGCCCCATATGGGTTTCAAATATGGGTTAGACATGGGCAAACACAATCAGTCCTATATAGGCTGCCTGCATGGGCCCAAGGTAGAACCCACATGGGTAATCTCTATGTGGGTTCTGAATGGGAAAACAAAAATGGGCCCCATATGGGTTTCAAATATGGGTCAGACATGGGCAAACATAATCAGTCCTATATAGGCTGCCTGCATAGGCCCAAGGTAGAACCCACATGGGTAATCTCTATGTGGGTTCTGAATAGTGAAAACACATATGGGGCCTCTTTGACCAAATTACACTTTATGTGAATTTATATATATATATATATATATATATATATATATATATATATATAGTCTTCTGATGCAAAAGTCTCTAAAGCCACTTCTATCAAAAATGAGATAATGATGCTGAGTGAATGCTCTCTGTGCATAATACACATTCATCAAATACTTTCACCTCAAACCCACTAAATCCCAGCCTCAGCCCAATCAGAATTACCGATACTTAGGTAGAAACCTACATAGGAGCCTAACAAGAAAGTTAATTTTAAAGAAATAAGTCTGACAGACTTCATATACTTCATATCAGTTCTGTTTAGAACCCTCTTATCTTGAATAACCCTTTATACGCAGAAATGTTTTTTTGTGTTAGAGTTTAGAGATCTTTATTCACAACTTTTTGTTTTTCAAATCTTAAAGGGATAGTTTACCCAAAAATGAAAATTACCCCATGATTTACTTACCCTCAATCCATTCTAGGTATATATGAATTTCTTCTTTCAGACGAACACAATCTGAGTTCTTTTAAAATGTATCCTGGGCTTTATAATAGTAGTGAATGGGAGATGAGATTTTGAAGCTCAAAAAAGTCCATTAATCCATCATAAAATTGCTCCACATGGTTCTGGGGGTTACTAAAGGCTTTTTGATATGAATCAATGCATTTGTGTAACCCCCGGAGCCGTGTGGAGCAGTTTTATATTATTGTAGCAGAGTTTGTGCTGGACATAATGCAGTCAGACATAAAGCTATGAAAATATTATAAGTAACTGAAATAAGCACAAATGCCAGAGCATGTCAAAACATTCCAGGGCCCCCAAAAAATCTCGGAACCCTGGGGGTTAACCCCCCGGAGCTGTGTGGAGTCGTTTCATGATGGATGGATGGACTTTTCTGAGCTTCAAAATCTCACCCCCCGTTTACTGCCATTATAAAGCTTGGAAGAGCAAGGATAAATTGTATTCTAACTCTGATTGCGTTCGTCTGAAAGAAGAAAGTCCTATACACCTAGGATGGTTTGAGGGTGAGTAAATCATGTGGTAATTTTCATTTTTGAGTGAACTATCCCTTTAACTGTCAAAGCCACATCATTACTGATTTTCTGGAGATCAGCCATCACACAGACTCTGAACACACTCTCAAAAGGTAAAATTATTTCTGTCTTAAAATGTCTTAAAATTTCTTAAAATCATAGCTTTCAAATTTTTAATTTCCTACTAATCAAATCATGTCTTTTTTTTCTTTCTTTTTAGTTTAACGGAACATGTGCTGTTAGTGTGACCAGCTCTGTTCAGTTGAGGATACTTCTCTTCTCCACTATAAGAGTTTGAATTTATGATCCATATTGTTAGATTATTACTTTATGCAAAACTTACCCAGTTACAAAAAACATCAAGGCTATCCAATGACATTACTTTTTTTCTTTTTCTTTTTAACATTGTAAAATGTTCATATATTGACAATTTTTGCTACACACTGTAACTCACTTTATTTCAGACGCTATCACAACCTCATCATCTGCAGAAAGAAAGTGACACTCAAAATACACACATGGCGGATGTAAAGACATCATAGAGGACTGTGAATATATATCACTGGAACTTGGGCTTCATTATCTATATCATGTTCTGTGCCAATTGTCATTTATTTATGTATTCACCTATCACCTTTATTTTTTTTCTACAATTTGCATTGTCACAATAACTAAATAAATAAATAAATAAACAAATAAATAAATAAAGTACCTAACTGACATAACATAAGAAAAAATATTAATAATATATAATATAAAAATAATACCAATAATACTAATAATATAAAAATTCACATTTTCTAATATTTTTTTCTAATATTTAACCCATTTTAATCAAAATAAACTATTAATGAAAAGGTCATTAACACTATTAAGGTCTTATACCACTTTCAAAGCATGGTTCTTTATGAAACCTTAAAAAAGGCCGCTTGATTTCCTGGTTCTGTGAAGGCCCTCCCTCAGAAATTCGCAATGGGCTCTGATTGATTCTATTTAGCACCAAAAAGTGTTCTGCTATCGTTACAAGCTGAAGAACCCTAATTTGGTTAGCATTTTTCTTAAGAGTGTTATTATTATTATTGTTGTTATTATATTTATTTTTATTGAATGCTACGTAACACAAATAGGTTATAGTAATAATGTATAAGTTATTTGTATTCTGCAGCATTCAATAAAAATTAAATAATAATAATAACAATAATGTTGGCCTACCCTTTAAAACCTACAATTGAGCTGTTCGCCAAAGGTAGTATATTGTACATTCTGTAAAAGAAATGTGTCCAGCATGATGCATCGTAGCAAAATAAAACAAACAAACAAACAAACAAACAAACAAACAAAAAAACAACAACAACAACAACAACAACAAAAAAAACACGTATTGCAAAAGGTCATGCGTATTGTGCCAATTGCGCCATTTTTCAACCGCTTGGCGGACTTTTTCTGTCACGATGTTAGGAGGCCTAGTGTGTGTGTGTGTGTGTGTGTGTGTGTGTGTGCTTCAGCGAGCTACAACTGCGGTGAGTGTGTTTGATTATGACTTCGGTTAAATGATGTCAGAGTGTTTTAATAAACTGTATATTCCTTAAAAGAGTAGAACAGAATACAAGTATTTCATAAAGAAGTTTCTTAAGCTGTAAGACAGTGGGGACGTTTGCTAATTATCTAAACGATTCGATTCGACATTGGAAAATTCGCGAAATTTAAAACAATATACACATTGTTGAACCCTTTATATGGCGCGGAGAAACAGTCAGGTCAAGTAGTTAAAACTTTAAACACAAAACGTAAACGTTTATCAGTTGAATATTCCTTTATTTTTTTATTATTCTCTTAACGATGATTTTTTAAAATCGTTAAATTCAACAGCTGCTAGAGTTGATGCCCATTTTTCCACGCATTTTTCTTTTTATATGCATTACTTGGACAGCTATTTTGTATATTGTGCAAGCTGTTTAATTAAAGAGACCCACTTCTAAGCTACCCGTAAAATACAGGAAAGATCCATATCGATTTTTTTTCCAACAAAGGTCTACACATAGCCAATTGTGCAGTGTGGACGAACAGAAAAGAAAAGAAAAAAAAATCGTTTTCAGAATTAGTAGTAGCAAAGCCCGTTTGCCAGCGATATCTTCGACTTGATCCACAGACACTATTTAAACTGAACCGAGCTGGACCATGACATCACTGAATTCAATAATGAAATGCCCTTAACTGAAAATTGAGTGTTTAATCTTGTAATTTTACATTATTGACACACTATTTTCCTATTTGATACTGTAAAGTGCTTTGACACAATCTGTATTGTTAAAAGCGCTATATAAATAAAGGTAACTTGACTTGACTAATAACTTTGTTTCCAATGCGACGGATGTGTGGATATCACGCGCTGTAATCCCGCGCATTTTTAAACACGAGCTCGTGTCCCCACGTTAAACAGAAGAGGAGGTTCTGCAAATAAGGCTGAATGGGAAAAAAATTGTCCATGCGTCTGTTGCGTAGTTTACCGAAAGCTGCTGCTCAAGGTGAACATATATTAATATCTACAAATATAATATCACATACACTATCAGAGTTTAGACAGATAACCTGTTATATTTTAGACATTATTAGACATCATTAATTGATTTTTTTTATAAGTTATTAATATTAGCATTAAGATGATAAATGTTTGATTTTTAAAATGCAATTAATATAAACAATGTTTCATAATTTATGATCAAATGCTACATAATAATCCTGTCAAATAAAATGTATGACATTTAAAATAGTTAAAAAGAGTTAAAATAGTTAATAGTGGGACAAATAACATGCACATGTTGCTAATGTATGACTATACCTGTAGTCATAATTTAAGTGAATTAAAGAAATTCACCCCATCCAAAATTGTCTAAAAAATGATAAATGGTACCAGACAGAATGAAATGCTTAAGACACACATATGTATTCTGATAGAGTTCTTTAGAAATAAATAATCAATTTAACATTTTTTCATGTTTTATTGTTGAGCTGCCAAGTTGTCATGTGTGGAAATGATCAGTTAGTGTCTTATTCTTTATTTGTGTCCTTCAAGCCTGTCATGGCTTTATTTATTTATTTTTGAGGGGTGTTGAATGGGTTTTACCCCTATGGTTTTACTACACTGAAGGTGGCAACCCTAACCTCTAACCAAACATTGATTAGATTAACCTAAACAGCCTTTTCTACGAGCATTATTATACATACTTCTCTTTTTTTTTTTTTTTTTTGTCTTTTTTTTTTGTTTGTTTGTTTGTTTTGTCTTCAGATCCTGAATAGCTGGCAGGTGTTCTTCTATATACCATGTAAGTAATTTAAATGTATTATTTTGCAATATCCAAATATAGTTTTGCTGAGGATATTAAAAGCAGATGATGTAAATCATGATGCATCATATCACATTAGAAATGTAGTTGCAAATCTCTGAGCTGTCAAGGGGGCCAAGCAGCACTTTATTAAAATAATAGAGATGCACCGATATTTATAGGCTGATAGTTTATAAACAGCCAACAGTTAGGGCCGATATATCCTGTCAATCAAAAGAGGGCAGGAAAAAACACTGAATTTCTGCTTTGTGTAAATGAAATATTAAGAAACCAGTTTGATGTTCAATTAGTAGTAATTATATACTAATTAATAAGATTCAGAAACTTAAGAAATATTAATATATTCAGATTTTAGTTAATGTGACTTGATATTAATTTCAGTAACTTTCTTATGTCTATAACTAATACCAGTTACTCTGAAAAAAGTTGCAGAAATAGAATAAAATTTATTTGCAAAATTGTGTAATTAATTATCATTAATATTTCTTTCAAAATTGTGTAATTAATTATCATTAATTTAAAACATTGGCCTCAAACTCAATTTATGTGAATGTCATTCTACACATTTGTAGCTATTAATTTGCAACTTCGAATTCAAAACGATGTGTTTTGATCATTGTCTGTGTGTGCAAATCGAAAGATTCAGCTTTTCAGATCAGAGCTGTGAGTGTAAATTTCAACTTACAAATACGAATGTTAATATGACAAGTTCTCACATTCAGATCTACAAGCTCTCGAGTTTTGCTACTGATTTACCTTAATATATTAAAGGTTTAATCATGATAAAACCGTATATTAAAAGCTAACATAAGCAGTAGCATAATAACAGCGTATCAAAAGTATGAGACAACAACAAACAAAAAACATAGGCCTACCATTAAAAGCTGTGCTTGCACAGGTTCTGCACAATCCTCTTCACTAATATCCTCTCCATCTCAATCGGGCTCAAACTTATAAGCAATATAGACGATGCCATTGTTTACAATACAACACCGGTGCACATGCCACTGAGCTGAGGGGCGGGTTGTTTAGATGCGTGCTAGAGGCGGTTTAGCCAATCACAACACACTGGGCCAGCTAATCAATCAGAGCCCATTGCGAATTTCTGAGGGAGGGCCTTCACAGAACCAGGAAACCAAGCGGCCATTTTTATGCTAGCTGAAAAGCAGTGTACAATACAGGTACATGTTTCACTTTTTGTAAGAAAGCACCCCTACAACAACTGAAACTGAACAGTAGTGTTTTACTCTAGAATTACATAAAAATGTCATTTTAACATCAGTTTAGGAACTGAATAATAAAAAGGAAAAATAAAACACTGCTTAGTCTGCACTCTATGAATTAAATATGCACTAATTCTTATTAAAGCTACAAAAGTTACTCAGGCAAGAACAGTAAGTGATTTTCTCTTTGTCTTCTGTTAATGGCCCCAAATATGGCAAGCTGTAGTGATATGCATATTGCGATATGTACATTTGTGATATTTCAATAATTTTGATATATTGCACAGCCCTACTGTATGTCTGCTGTTACAGAATGATTACTTATTGAATTCCCATTGAAATGTTTCCTCCCGGCGTCACAGATGGTCGTGCCTACTTAAAAAGGGTTAATTCACCCAAAAATGAAATTTCCTTTGTTCATCTTCGGAGCACAAATTAAGATATTTTTGATGAAATCCGACACGATTCCCCCCTTCATAGATAGCAACGCAACTGACACTTTCAAGTCCCAGAAAAGTAGAAAAGACAGTTAAAATAGTCCATGTGACTCCAGTGGTTCAATCTTAATTTTATGAAGCGACGAGAATACTTTATTCAACAATGTATTCCCTTCCATTTCAGTCCTTGGCAGCGTGGTGGTATTTTCGTTCACAAGAGCACATTGTTGAATAAAGTTAATTATTTTTTTTTTTTTTTTTTTGCACAAAAGTATTCTCGTTGCTTCATAAAATTAAGATTTGACCACTGGAGTTACATGGACTATTTTAACAATGTCTTTCCTACCTTTCTGGGACTTGAGAGTGTCAGTTGCGTTGCTGTCTATGGAGGGGGGAATCGTCTCGGATTACATCAAAAATATCTTAATTTGTGTTCCGAAGATGAACGATGGATTTACGGGTTTAAAACAACATGAGAGTGAGTGATTAATGACTGAAATTTCATTTTTGGGTGAACTAACCCTTTAATCCTGTAAAGGGCACGTGCAGAAGGGGTGGGGGACTTTGGGAGCTTGAGCTGCTGCCCTTTTTCAAAATTAACCCTTAAAATGGCAAGACCAAGAAGTCAGGATTTTAATTTATTGCTATTTTCTATCTTCTTAGGACACAAATAATAAAATTTCATGATTTAAAAAAAAAAAAACAAAAAAAAAACATGACTTATTTTTGATTTTAATGTTTGTATCCCCCAGGATACGTTGCCACTTTGGGGGTATAAATTCACTGTAAAAACAATGCTTGTTTGGCAATTACAAAATTTTTGCCAAAGTTTTAAAACATTTATTCTCTCATAACTTACTGTAAACTAAACATTCTTTGTCAAATTCTGTTGAGCAATAAATATAATGCATAATTATGAATATATTAGCCATATCGTATTCAATACGCAAATTTCTAGGACCTATAAATGATCAATATGACCAAAACTTTGCTGAAAACTTGTTGTACAGAATCTACTTCATGCCTTATATCCTCTGACTGATAATTTATACTTTTTTTTTTTTTTTTTTTTTAATCAAGTAAAGTCTTTTTTGTGCATGCAAAAATTAAAACTTCTCCTTTATTTTTCATGTTAATGTAAATGTCAGTTGTGACACAGCAGGCTTTTGGGGAACATTTGTTTGTCCATCTCTCAATTATCACTGATTTAAAATTAATTGCACACATGAGCCATAAAACCCTTATGTAAAAACATGATACTCAACAAAAAACATACAGGTGCATCTCAATGAATTAGAATGTCGTGGAAAAGTTCATTTATTTCAGTAATTCAACTCAAATTGTGAAACTTCTGTATTAAATAAATTCAATGCACACAGACTGAAGTAGTTTAAGTCTTTGGTTCTTTTAATTGTGGTGATTTTGGCTCACGTTTAACAAAAACCCACCAATTCACTATCTCAACAAATTAGAATACTTCATAAGACCAATAAAAAAAAACATTTTTTAGTGAATTGTTGGCCTTCTGGAAAGTATGTTCATTTACTGTATATGTACTCAATACTTGGTAGGGGCTCCTTTTGCTTAATTACTGCCTCAATTCGGCATGGTATGGAGGTGATCAGTTTGTGGCACTGCTGAGGTGGTATGGAAGCCCAGGTTTCTTTGACAGTGGCCTTCAGCTCATCTGCATTTTTTGGTCTCTTGTTTCTCATTTTCCTCTTGACAAAACCCCATAGATTCTCTATGGGGTTCAGGTTTGGTGAGTTTGCTGGCCAGTCAAGCAAACCAACACCATGGTCATTTAACCAACTTTTGGTGCTTTTGGCAGTGTGGGCAGGTGCCAAATCCTGCTGGAAAATGAAATCAGCATCTTCAAAAAGCTGGTCAGCAGAAGGAAGCATGAAGTGCTCCAAAATTTCTTGGTAAACAAGTGCAGTAACTTTGGTTTTCAAAAAACACAATGGACCAACACCAGCAGATGACATTGCACCCCAAATCATCACAGACTGTGGAAACTTAACACTGGACTTCAAGCAACTTGGGGTATGAGCTTCTCCACCCTTCCTCCAGACTCTAGGACCTTGGTTTCCAAATGAAATACAAAACTTGCTCTCATCTGAAAAGAGGACTTTGGACCACTGGGCAACAGTCCAGTTCTTCTTCTCCTTAGCCCAGGTAAGACACCTCTGATGTTGTCTGTGGTTCAGGAGTGGCTTAACAAGAGGAATACGACAACTGTAGCCAAATTCCTTGACACGTCTGTGTGTGGTGGCTCTTGATGCCTTGACCCGAGCCTCAGTCCATTCCTTGTGAAGTTCACCCAAATTCTTGAATCGATTTTGCTTGACAATCCTCATAAGGCTGCGGTTCTCTCGGTTGGTTGTGCATCTTTTTCTTCCACGCTTTTTCCTTCCACTCAACTTTCTGTTAACATGCTTGGATACAGCACTCTGTGAACAGCCAGCTTCTTTGGCAATGAATGTTTGTGGCTTACCCTCCTTGTGAAGGGTGTCAATGATTGTCTTCTGGACAACTGTCAGATCAGCAGTCTTCCCCATGATTGTGTAGTCTAGTGAACCAAACTGAGAGACCATTTTGAAGGCTCAGGAAACCTTTGCAGGTGTTTTGAGTTGATTAGCTGATTGGCATGTCACCATATTCTAATTTGTTGAGATGAATTGGTGGGTTTTTGTTAAATGTGAGCCAAAATCATCACAATTAAAAGAACCAAAGACTTAAACTACTTCAGTCGGTGTGCATTGAATTTATTTAATACACAAGTTTCACAATTTGAGTTGAATTACTGAAATAAATGAACTTTTCCACGACATTCTAATTTATTGAGATGCACCTGTATATACTATATATATATATATATATATATATATATATATATATTTATATACACACACAGTGGGGCAAAAAAGTATTTAGTCAGCCACAAATTGTGCAAGTTCTCCCACTTAAAAAGATGAGAGTGGCCTGTAATTTTCATCGTAGGTATACCTCAACTATGAGAGACAAAATGAGAAAAAAAAAATCCAGAAAATCACATTGTAGGATTTTTAAAGAACTGATTGGTAAATTCCTCGGTAAAATACTTATTTGGTCACCTACAAACAAGCAAGATTTCTGGCTCTCACAGACCTGTAACAACTTCTTTAAGAGGCTCTTCTGTCCTCCACTCGTTACCTGTATTAATGGCATCTGTTTGAACTCATTATCAGTATAAAAGACACCTGTCCACAACCTCAAACAGTCCAACTCCAAACTCCACCATGGCCAAGACCAAAGAGCTGTCAAAGGACACCAGAAACAAAATTGTAGACCTGCACCAGGCTGGGAAGACTGAATCTGCAATAGGTAAGCAGCTTGGTGTGAATAAATCAACTGTGGGAGCAATTATTAGAAAATGGACGACATACAAGACCACTGATAATCTCCCTCGATCTGAATGACCTGCAGAGAGCTGGGACCAAAGTAACAAAGGCTACCATCAGTAACACACTGCGCCGCCAGGGACTCAAATCCTGCAGTGCCAGACGTGTCCCCCTGCTTAAGCCAGTACATGTCCGGGCCCGACTGAAGTTTGCTAGAGAGCATTTGGATGATCCAGAAGAGGATTGGGAGAATGATGAAACCAAAATAGAACTTTTTGGTAAAAACTCAACTTGTCGTGTTTGGAGGAGAAAGAATGCTGAGTTGCATCCAAAGAACACCATACCTACTGTGAAGCATGGGGGTGGAAACATCATGCTTTGGGGCTGTTTTTCTGCAAAGGGACCAGGACGACTGATCCGTGTCAACGAAAGAATGAATGGGGCCATGTATCGTGAGATTTTGAATGAAAACCTCCTTCCATCATCAAGGGCATTGAAGATGAAACGTGGCTGGGTCTTTCAGCATGACAATGATCCCAAACACACCGCCCGGGCAACGAAGGAGTGGCTTCGTAAGAAGCATTTCAAGGTCCTGGAGTGGCCTAGCCAGTCTCCAGATCTCAACCCCATCGAAAATCTTTGGAGGGAGTTGAAAGTCCGTGTTGCCCAGCGACAGCCCCAAAACATTACTGCTCTAGAGGAGATCTGCATGGAGGAATGGGCCAAAATACCAGCAACAGTGTGTGAAAACCTTGTGAAGACTTACAGAAAACGTTTGACCTCTGTCATTGCCAACAACGGGTATATAACAAAGTATTGAGATGAAATTTTGTTATTGACCAAATACTTATTTTCCACCATAATTTGCAAATAAATTCTTCAAAAATCCTACAATGTGATTTTCTGGATTTTTTTTCTCATTTTGTCTCTCATAGTTGAGGTATACCTATGATGAAAATTACAGGCCTCTCTCATCTTTTTAAGTGGGAGAACTTGCACAATTGGTGGCTGACTAAATACTTTTTTGCCCCACTGTATGTATATATATATATATATATTTACATTTGAGCCCCTGACCTTGAGTAACTCTCTGCATGTCCCTGATAAAGCCTGACATATGAAATACTACTCTGAAAATCTGTTTTATTTAAAAGATGCAGTACATTAAAACTTTAGACAAAATATTTTAAAAAAATAGAAGGAGAGAGGCAGATAATCACACATGCTAAGTTTTCCTTTCGCTTTGTAGGAAACTTTTTTTCCTCGAAGCAGAGACCAGGAGACGTTGGGATATCTTTCAAGCAGAAGTTTCTCTTTATTGAGAACTCGGTGTGCGTCGCTGTAGTCATCCAAGTCTGACTATAGCTCAACACAGTAGAGTTTATACCTTTCAAGGGGGGGGGATACATAGAGGTGGAGACAATCTAAACAAAGCATGCAAATGCAGTACAGGAATCAGCCCGTTACCTGAATTTCCCCAGCCCTGATCTCATCAGCATAACAGTGTCATTCAAATGCATAGGTGCTAATCCAATCAGCCTGATAGTATCGCCCATACCTTCAGATTATCATAGAGACAAAGGCACAGCTGTGCCTTGAGCTTAGCATTCACCTTTAACTTGGGACTCTACTCAATGGTCAGGAAGTGCATAAAGACAAAAGGTTAATGTCTCAGACACCTGGGCTGCCTGACTTGATCTTCTTAGAATGTCATCATCTTTACCCCAAAATGTAAAACACAATGTACTATTACATCGGAAGCTAGATTTACCATTTTATAAATTTGTAATCCCACAGCTTTCTGCTGTGAGCGTGAGGAGTAGCTGCCTGAGCCCCATCTTAGACAAAGAGGTTTGTTGAAAACCCATCAGCCAGAGTTCCTCCACATATTTCTTTAAACAATACACGGCAAATGGTGAATAATTTTTTGATTTCTTGAGACCTTAATACAATGCAGCACTGTTGATGACACGACTGTGGTGCTAAATTTCTTTGTCATTAAATTTTCATCAGTTTGTTAGATCGGCCAAATTTAGTGACTGCCGATTGAGTCATACAAAATGTGATTATCTGCCGATACTGATCTGTAGCCAATTGGTCAGACCATCCCTATTTGTAATGTTAATTAACTTGCATATTTTTATCTTAAAAAGTCATTTGTTTTTGCAGAGGCTCTTAAGAACAACCCGCTGACGTCAAAGGTCAACCAGCAAGAAGCTGAGAGGGCAGTCAAAATGGTTCACTGGAGCAAGGGACAGAGGAGGACAGAGGGCCTCAAGAATGCACCAAAAGATGGCTGCAGTTTAAGGTTTACTGAAAAAGGTTATAAGTTGCTGATTCTAACTGTTATAGTTCTTTTTTTTTCTTCTTTTTTTGACTGTTGTATTCCTACATTTCTTGTTAAAGTGAGCTAAAGCTTCCCAAAACACTCAAGGCTGGTTCAAAAAGTTTTGTGCCATTGTGACATAAACATCACATATAATGTTGGTTAGTTAAATAAAATTGGAATTTGAAAGGATTTCAGTCGTGATATATAATGTTGTTTAGTTAAATAAAATTGAAATTTGAAAGGAATTCAGTCTCACTTTTCTCTCTGCTGCTTTCTGCCATGGTAATTGTTTTTGCTATTTTATTTGTGTGGTGTTGCTGTACAGTTTTGCCAACAATCCCACTTACAACCCTTGTTTCAAGCCCATGTAGTACCCACATAAAACTTAAAGCTGGGTCCGAGATGGGTCCTGAACATGTTGCCTAGTTGGGGCCCACCTAGTAGCAAGAGCAATCCTATATGAAATCCATGTGGGCAATTGGCATGGGGCCATTATGGAACCCGCGGACAATCCCATATAAAACCCATATTTCAGCCCATTTCAAAACCACATGGGCCCCACATACAAATGTTAGCTGGGTTAAAGCTGGGACCGAGATGGGTCTTGCGCATGTTGCCCAGTTGGGTCCCACCTAGTGGCAAGTCCAATCCCATATGAAATCCATGTAGGCAATTAACATGGGGCCATTATTGAACCCACGGACAATCCCATATAAAACCCATATTTCAGCCCATTTCAAACCCACATGGGCCCCACATACAAATGTTAGCTGGGTAATTAAAGCTGGGACCGAGATAGGTCCTGCACATGTAGCCCAGTTGGGTCCCACCTAGTGGCAAGTCCAATCCCATATGAAATCCATGTGGGCAATTAACATGGGGCCATTATGGAACCCGTGGACAATCCCATATAAAGCCCATATTTCAGCCCATTTCAAAACCACATGGGCCCCACATACAAATGTTAGCTGGGTTAAAGCTGGGACCGAGATGGGTCTTGCGCATGTTGCCCAGTTGGGTCCCACCTAGTGGCAAGTCCAATCCCATATGAAATCCATGTAGGCAATTAACATGGGGCCATTATGGAACCCACGGACAATCCCATATAGAGCCCATTTTTCAGCCCATTTCAAACCCACATGGGCCCCACAATCTAATGTTAACTGGGTTAAAGCTGGGACCGAGATGGGTCTTGTGCATGTTACCCAGTTGGGTCCCACCTTGTGACAAGTGCAATCCCATATGAAATCCATGTGGGCAATTAACATGGGGCCATTATTGAACCCACGGACAATCCCATATAAAGCCCATATTTCAGCCCATTTCAAAACCACATGGGCCCCACATACAAATGTTAGCTGGGTTAAAGCTGGGACCGAGATGGGTCTTGCGCATGTTGCCCAGTTGGGTCCCACCTAGTGGCAAGTCCAATCCTATATGAAATCCATGTGGGCAATTGACATGGGGCCATTATGGAACCCGCGGACAATCCTATATGGGGCCCATTTTTCAGCCCAGTTCATACCCATATGGGCCCCACATAAAAATGTTGGCTGGGATCTTTGTGAGAGAACGCAAAAGTTTTGCGAGGGAACGCAAACATCTTTGTGAGAGAATGCAAAAGTTTTGCGAGGGAACGCAAACATCTTTGTGAGAGAACGCAAAAGTTTTGCGAGAGAACGCAAAATATTTTAAAAATATTTTTTCCACCACCATGTCCTTTAAGGGGCTCCGTACAAAACAGTTTTTCTGTAATCAAATTCTATAATAAGAGTCCTATCTACCATGACACATAAGGAAATATGTGACACAGATAATACAAAACTATCCAAATCAAGTATTTCTTTTTGATAAAAGTCAGGGGTATTAAATTAAAGTTCCAAGAGGCACGGACTCTATATTTTCTTCCAAGTAAAGGTCCGGACAAAAAAAAAAAAAAGAATTTTTTATATATATATATATATATATATAGTGACGGGAGGAGCCAACGACAGACACAGTGGGTGGGGCGTCAGGCCTCGGAGAGGCTTTTATTTAACAGAAATAATAAAATAACGTGTCCAAAGGGGAAAATAGTGTCCAAAATAAACAGGGGATCTGGTGTCCTCGTCGTGCTGCGAGGTTCGTGAAGGAGGGGCAGTGTTCTGGAAGGAAGGGTCCAGGTAAGGGGTGGAGTCCGGCCGCCGCACGCGCTCCCCTCTGAGGACCGGGACGCGAGGGGCGGCGGCTTCTCCAGCGGCTTCTTCCTCCTTCTCGGCCCACGGCGCTCGACGGGATTGAACGACCCGGCATCCTGGCCCGGCGGCCGTATTACGGGTGCGGTTTCGTCCGGACCGCGGGTCCGGCGGCTCACGTCTCTGGCGGCACGTGAATCCCTCTACGCTCCCTTCCTGGAACCACGAGGACACCAGCGTGCATGCACGGGGAAGAGACCGGTCTCTTGAGGAGAGGCGCGCTCGGCATTTAACAGCGGCGGTGATGAGGCTTCATTCCCTTCAGGTGTGCCTCATCACACGCCGCCAGACCTGGCTGTTTCAGCGCCCCTCCTCTCTCACACACCCACTCCCGTCGGGAGCCTGGTGAAGGGCGGCGATTAAGGGACGGGGTGCTGCTGATAATAAGGGGGGAGGCAGCCGACTCGTCACAATATATATATATATATATATATATATATATATATATATATATATATATATATATATATACACACACACACATATACATATATACATATATATATATATATATATATATATATATATATATATATATATATATAACATGTAGGCTATTGTACTTTTACATTTAGATACATGCAAGGCCACGCAAAAAAAAAAAAAAAAAAAAAAAAAGTTTCTGTTCAGGGTTTTCCTCCTGAAATACAGTAATCTACAGTAAACTACAATAATCAAAACGTTCTCATCTTGAGCAGAAAAGAAAGATAACCAGCAGTTTTAAAGTTTAAGTTCTATCCTAGCCATCTAACAACAATTATAATTACATGATTCTTTTGAAATGTTCTTAGCCTACAGATTAATAATGCTAAATGTAGATCAGAAACGTCTTGTCACATCTGGTTTGAACATTCAGAGTCATAAGTTATTGAGAGATAAATAGATAGTAAGAAAAATAACCAGATTTGCAGCATTGTTTCTGTTGTTGTTAAAGTAACCGTGTCATCCGCAGCTCTTAAACTTGGCGTCGGTGTAAACTTGGCGTCTGGAGAGAGAGAGAGAGAGAAAGCGCACAGAGCTGAAAGGACTTGAATTAAGCGTGTTTGGCTTTAGATAAAAATACAAGAGTATATAGCGCTGAAAGATATTTGCCATAAACGACTCGTTATGTGATCCGCTCCGCTGTTTTGACGCGCTGCTCACTTAAAATAGTGCTGCTGTTACGGCTCGCGGTCCGGATGGTTGCCGGGGTGTGGATGTGGTCCGCCTTTTGAAAATCAGTTATATAAATATTTAAGGACAAAAGACTTGAGTTGCTTTTAAAAAATTCAGGAGTCCTTTTCTTCGAGTCGAGTCAAGTTGAGTCATTTCAGGTCGAGTCTGAGTCAAGTCTGAAGTCTATAAAAATGCGACTCGAGTCCGAGTCATTAACTCGAGTGCCCATCTCTGGCTTCCACTCACTGTAGTAAAGCAGTGATGCAATATTAGGTAAAAGCAGTGATGGGTTGGTTAGGTAAATTCCAAGGGCCCAGGGACGCAATTTCACCCGAGGGGGACCAACACCAAATGCGTCATTTTTGCTTAGTATGGTTGAATTCGATCATCGGAGGTCAATAGCAAAGACATTGGTTAATAAAATGGGATTAAATACATACATTATATTTGTCTTATTTAACATATTTAATTATTGCAAGTCTGTATAACATTCTGAGTTTGCATTTGACTGTTTTTATTCATTTTGAGAAATACTGAATCTGTTTTTGTGCAGGTTAGACAAGTAACTACATGTTCATATTTAGTCTAGAACATGTTTACACAGCGCACACAATGCCCCTGCACTTACTCTCGATTTCTTTCAACATGGCAACACGAGAGCTGTCAGTCAAGACATGGAAAACTGGCATTACTTATTTGAAAAAGTAACTCAGATATTTCCTTCTAAATTAAAAAGTAATGCATTACTTTACTAGTTATTTAAAAAAGTAATCTGATTACATAACTTGCGTTACTTGTAATGCGTTATCCCCAACACTGCCCATTATAACAATTCTGTCCGAATATGTATAGGTCTTATTTAAACTGTTACACACAACACAAGATAGTTTTACAAATTAAATATTCTCCATTTAAACTTACAATTTACTAAGCAGTAGAAGGTCCTGTGGCTGTGAGCTGAAATTCAGACTGTTAATATGAGAATATTAGACTCTGGTGACAGAGCAATAGTCTGTCGGAGTCAGTGATTGTTGGTATCGCAGGGGTCCCACAGCACTGCCATCGTTTCACAGTTCAACAAACAATTCTGGGTCTGACGCTAAATCACAGTGGCATGTGGGGAATAGAGAGCAGAATAAAAGACAAGAGAAGAAATGGACTTTATATTGAAGAATAAATTAGAATAAATTGGATTATTTATTTGTCCTTTCATGCATTCCTTCCTTCTCTCTGCATTATTATTAATTTGTGTATTCCACACAAAATAAGTGTACAGAGATGTACAAAAATCTGAAATTATAAGTAAACCATTCTGTCTCTGCATTCTGTCCAGATTCTCAGTGGGGCTTTGGATGCTTCAGGTGACTTTTTAGTAATCACTACTTTCTATTTTATGCTGTTTTATAAAGCATGCTTCAGTGAAGGCATTATTATGACTAAATCATAAAAATTATTATTCTTTTTATCACCAATAGCAATAGTGAGAGAGGCGGTGGGAAACAATAGAGACAAAGATCATTAAATGATGCGAACATGACTCAAACTCACATGTATGAGCAACAAAGCACAATGTTCAGTTCCTGTTCCTGTCTTGTTTCTTTGAATGACACAAAGGCTGAATCTTCAATCCATCAAAAGTCGTCTTTATACAGTACATCACAAGAACAACCACAGGACAGAGTATGTGCTATCAATAAGTCAGATTTCATGAAAAATGTCTGCAATGTCTTATGAATGTGTGTATAAAGGTCATAAATATAGAGACCATGAATATTCTACCTCATGGAATGACTTCATGAGAGAAATGAGAGTTATTCTGATTAAACACTAACAGTTAATTTAGTCTAATCTATAAGGTTTATATTTCTCTTGTTGGAAAAGATAAAAATCCTGCCAGGTGTTTTTCTGTTTATTGAAAATATATAGAACAAAACAGCATTGACAAAGCTGTTGAGATCTTGATATGTAAACAGATCTACATAATTTTCATCAGAGTCCTTTATAAGAACCTATTTTAATTGGTTTTTAATGTATAATTCAGCACATTCTCTATGATTTGGGGAAATGTTCATCTTCTGAAACGTAAATAAAAAGAATCTAAAGAATATCTCTAAAGATACATACTTCAAACCATTACCAGATAGCTATTCACTCATGCACACTTGTTATCTGATCAAAGTCTAGCCATCATTCGACAGCAATGGTTACCATGGATAATAATTACAGGTTTCACCCATCTCTGGTTTTGGAGAGAAACCATGTTTATACCTTCAATGATCAGTTATAGAATTAGAAATATATAATATACAGTTATCAGATATCATACAGACTTATTCAAGATGTGAAGCTCTGTTGAATATTTCAGCTTAAGGAGAAGACACGAGCTGTGAGGTGTTAAATGAACATACACAAGCTGTAACAACATGGTGTGAAAATATAAGCATAATGCAAAGACATCACTAATAATTTAAAGACTATAAATTCTTATAGCACATGTGTGTCAAACTCCTTTTCAAAGCACACTCATTATTATTTTTTTTTTTTTCTAGGAGTGTGCATGTTGCTGCTGTGTAAGTGGTAAAATGTGAGGGTGAGAGCGCAAAACAAACTAAAGGTTTCAAACAGATTACTCCAGTGATGAGGATCAGTTCATATTTGTGTTGTCATTAGACTGCTGCATGTGTCACAGCACCATGACAACCGCTAAAATGAGATCTTAACTGAAGCATTCAAAACCTTCACACACAAACTCCCACATGCACAATAAAAAAAACAAAAAAACAAAACAAAACAAGCATAAAAAACACTGGCTTCATGTCTTCGTCGTTTTTACATGTGTAGCATCAATAAAACAGCGGCACTGCACTTAATTAACCCAAACAGAATATGAGCAGAATTCACCAGAGTGAACTTAACGACATGACTCACATGAAGTTAATTAAAGATTCAAGTTTTCTCAGTGACCCATGCATGGAGGAGATGTGGGAGAAAACAAAAGATTAATTAATTCTGATTCTGTGAAATTTTCTTACAAAGCTTAATTTATAGCTTAAGATTTAAAAGTAGCCACTTTATTAAAAAGAGCTATTTACCTGCTTATTAATCCAAATAGCTAATCAGACAATCATGTGAACATAAAGAGGAAATCTAAGTGACTTATCATTATGAAAGCATTGTTTACTATAGGGTGTTTTGAGTATTTCACTGCTGACTTCATTACATTCAAAATTTGAAGATGTCCAATTCATGAACAACTTGTTCTTTGGGGTCTAAACTTTCCAGTGAATCAGCTGATTGAGTTCACAAATTTGAATAAAACTAGTTTTTGAGTGACTTACTTGAATGACTCACTGGAAGGAAACATTATCAGTGAATACTGATGCAACTACTCCAGTTAAAATGTTTTATTTACGTAGCCAAAATGTAGAGAATGACACACATATCATTATTAAATCTGTCATTTTGCTCACTAAACCTGGTCTTGATATTTTAAGAGCCACAAAACTGGAAGTGTAACCACCCAAGATGTGAAAATGATACAGCATAATCATTTCAAATTGCATGAGACAATAATTTTGGAAAATATTTTAACATTTAATCCTCCCAAGTGAAAAATAATGACTTGGTTTGTTCACATTGGTAATCTTAATAAATGAAAACAGGTTATAATGAAACTGCGCAATTCCAGAATGGCAGCCAGGGCCATAAAATATTTAGCTAACCATTTAATGGAGCTGCAGCCTTCTGTGGTGAACATCTTCACAGCTCTGGGTTTCCCCATAGAAACAGAGCTTGTGTTTATGTAACTAGGCTGCTAAAATGAGCGCTTTTGAGGAAGAACTAGTCACTGGATTTGTTATGGTGTAAAACCTTTGAAAGATACCTTGCTTATTACTGTGCAGAGTTATGTTTGTGCAAAAAGGTTGATACTTATTACTTTTAAATGAGGGGAAACGATGACATCAGTGTCTGAACTTAATTTGTCTGTTATTAATTTCAGCTTAGAGTCCTGCAGACGCATTTTTGTAGGCCAAGTTAGCATCACCTTAGTTCCATCAACAAAAAGCAAACAGAATTTTTATTGGCTTTTGGATTATTGCAGAAATAGGCTCTGTGACCAAGAAAAAATTGCGATTCTTACCTGTTCTGTTCATGATGATATTTAAAGGGATAATTCACTCAAAAATATAAATTCTGTCATTAATTACTCATCCTTATGTCGTTCCAAACCAGTAAGACCTTCGTTCATCTTCGGAACACAAATGAAGATATTTTTGATGAAATCTGAGTGATTTCTGACCCTGCACAACAACACAACTGACACGTTCGAGGCCCAGAAAGGTAGTAAGGACATCGTTAAAATAGTCCATGTGACATCAGTGGTTCAACCGTAATGTTATGAGGCTATGAGAATAATTTTTGTGTGCAAAGAAAACAAAAATAATGACTTTACTCAACAATTTCTTCTCTTCCATGTCAGTCTTCGACACGTGTTCATGAGAGTACCACAACGCATGCATGTGATGTTGCTGCTGATGCAGGAGTCGACATTCTGACATAGAACTCAGATGTGCTGTGGCTTGTTTACAAGCAGAGGAAGATGCACAATGTACGTAAAACAGTCTTCATCAACATGTCTGAAGATTTTGACAGAGAGGATGACTTACAATTTTTTTTTGCCCAGCTTTACTTATTCGAACCAGAATATGCAGACGATGAAGTCAGCAACATCACACGTATGCGTCATGGTATTCTTGTGAAAGTGCATCGAAGACTGACACAGAAGAGAAGAAATTGTTGAATAAAGTAATTACTTTTGTTTTCTTTGCACACAAAAAGTATTCTCGTACCACTGATAAAAGGTTGAACCACTGATGTCACATGGACTATTTTAATAATGTCCCTGCTACCTTTCTGGGACTTGAATGTGTCAGTTGCATTGCTGTCTATGGAGGGTCAGAAAGCTCTCGGATTTCATCAAAAATATCTTAATTTGTGTTCCAAAGATGAACAAAGGTCTTACAGGTTTGGAATGACATGAGGGTGAGTAATTAATGACAGAATTTACATTTTTGGGTGAACTATCCCTTTTAAATACAATTGCCAGAAGGAAAAAGCTAAACTTCAGTGATCAGCAAACAAAACCAGTCACACAACTTCAACATCACTGCCATTAAGCTTCTGACAACTCTTTCAGACTTTATATATTTAAAAAAAAAAATTACCTGAAAGTTTGAGTCAGAATAGTTTGCAAGAGGGTGATTATAAACACAAACAAGATGTGAAAGTGAACTAGTGTTCACCTGCTTGTTGTGATGATGTTTCATGTCGACAACCTCTTCCTTACACAAAAATTAACCATGGTTTCACAACAAATAAAACCAAAAAACCATGGTTACTATAGTTAACCACAAATTTACCATGGTTTTGTTACATTAGTTTACATGGTTCACATAGTTTAACCATAGTATTTGTAGTAAAATTGTGGTTATTCAAATGGTAATATGCCCCCAATACACTGATAAGCATGTTAATGGACATCAATTTTTGTAACATTTTACTCTGTTTGTGGTAAAGCACTTTACTGGATCAGTACATTCCTGGTTTGTATTTTTCCTGGACAACATCAAGTCAGCTGCAAAGGTTTGCCTTGTATCCACTGGTGCCTCAGGGGAATGTGGTCTTGGCCACTCTGTCCATAACAAATCACTTGGTTCTTCTGTCATCATGTCAACAGATTGCATTGCTTTCTGTCAGCAACAGCCAGTTCTGCACCATATAATTCTCTGAGAACATATCAGCCTTTCTCTCTGAGACTTCAACATTGATATCTACTCATCATCTCAAGCTAAGCTTTAACAAGACTGAGTTGCCCTTCACTGCTGTCACAACCTCCATCCCGGTTAAAGGTCAGACAGGCACTGATTGCTAATGCTGAAAAAGTCTGGTTCAACATGACCACGCTAACTCACACTAGCTGCTCTGTCTGCATCGCCCACACAATCCAGATTGAGACTAACACGAACACCAAGTAATGAAAGATAATTAATGCTGATTGATTTATCCCATGCATTCATCCTATAGTTAGATGTTTATTGATTCCTGAAGTGAAATGCAGGACACAAAAGTTCCAGCATTCTAAATGAGAAATACAAGAGATTTTGAGGCAATCAGGAAGACATCAAGAGCCATTACACACTATTGATGAGTGTCAAAAAGAAAGTTGAATGTGCTTTTAGCTTTGAAGGTGCAAAGGAATTGGTTTAAATTGATCATTTTAATCTACCAGCTATAAAATGCCACTGCAGAACTAAGTGAAAACAAATTAATCTGTGTGTGCCAAATGTGCAAAATATCTGCACAAGATCAGCTTTCTAGAGTTTAAATTGCCATGAATACATTCAGTATTCGCATATCACAGCCACTGTAATTTGTTTAACATCTTCTTATTCTCTATTATGTCTAAAAAAGTGTTGATCAATTATTTTCTGATTAAAATGAAAATGTACATAGCATTCTAGTCAATTAAAGCAAATTCAAACAGCCTGATCATCTTCATAATAGACCACAATGGAACAAATCACTCAGGACTTGTAAATAAGAATGCGTTCTTAAGTGACTCGCCTGGTTAAATAAAGGTTAATGAAAAGACTGAGCTGTGCTGCTTGAATTTAATAATCATAATGTTAGATAACATAAAAACATACACCCTCTAGTCTAGAATTTTTTATTATTTTTTTTTTTAACGAAATGTAATGATGAAACAGCAACAATGCTTGCAATTTTTAAGTCATTTTTGCCAGAAAGTTCATTAGAACCATATAGAATCATAACCAAAAACTATACATATTTAAATAATAGCAAGACATATGTATAACAACAACAACAACAACAACAACAACAATAATAATAATAATAATAATAATGAAATTGAAAAAATGAGAACAAAAATGAAATCAGAAAACATAAAAAATAAAATTTAATTTCTATAATTGAAGAGAAAAAGAATACATTATAGAATACTTATATAATAAATATATATTATTAATTATATTTAAAAGTATATTTAAAAAATAGCATACTTTTTAAAAAGCACTGACTGACAGACTGTGTGATTTTTCATTCATAGATTTAAATGTCAATGAGAGATGAAGGAATGAGAAACCAGTGATATTATGAGAAAAAGAAGTAAGAAATGCAGAGACGCAAAGAAGCTGGATCAGCAGATGGAGGGTTAAAAACAAGCCCCAGGGGTGGGCACACTTAAGGGCACATCAAAGCAAAGTCGTGGCAGTGAGGTGCTAAAAGAGGTTTTGAAGCTAGACTTGCAGCAATGCTTCCAAAATATATAATTCAGAGTTCCTCATCAAAGACCAGAGAGCAAATCTCTAGAAGCAGACATGATAACATCATTTACTTGGAGAATCATCTTCATACTTGAGCAGGCAAGCCTTTTAACTTAGACCAAAATATCGATATCATAAAGCACTGTGGGATATGAGATACAGGCGGTACACTTGTATCACAGCAGGATTTTGATACGCCTCCAACAACATGGAGCCAGACATGGACTATTTCACTAAAGAATCTTGTTGAGCCTCTAATCTCAACAGGAAATTTTTGTTTAGTAACAAACCAATCAGTTATTTTAAAACAGGATGGAAAATTAAGTTGTACAATACAACTATGCTGTTAGTAGGCTCGTATATCATATAACAATTAAAAACAACATCTTTAATCTATCAGTCTTATTACAAGCAGCTTTTAAAGTGAGAAATCACTGATGGAGGATTGTTGAATTATTAAAAATAAATGCACAGCTGTGGTGGTAATACAAGTGTTTACTCATTTCCAATAACTTAGTTCAAAAGAGCCCTGTTTATAATTAGATATTTTTTTTCTCCATATAATATTTACATATAGTACATTATTGGGTCTTATTTTAAAATTCTCAAGCTGGACATTCACCCCATTTCACTTTCCATAAATATTAAAAATAACTGTCTAACTCTTTGAAGAAACTGTAATGCGTTCAAGAAACCTGAAACAGCTTCACAGTCGTGTATGTATAGACAATTCAAGTGTGTCTTAATCAGTTTCCAGATAGAGTGAAAAAGTAATATAGTAAAATAAATTTTTACATTATATATATATATATATATATATATGTATGTATATGGGTCAGAGACGAAAAAGGGTTTACGCATAAAAACAATAAGTGTAATATTACTTTAACTGTTGTTGTCCCCCCCCCCCCCCCCCAAAAAAAATTAAAAAGTTTTCTGTTTAATTCAATTACAATTTTGTTTTTGTTTGTCTGATCACAAAATAAATATCATAAATGTTTCCCTGATTTACAGAAGACACCCACTAAAATGTCATTCAGTGTAACAGTCTTGTCAGGCATATTTACAACAAAAATCAATTTATGACATATTAAAAAACGAATTACTTTCACCCCAGATACTAATTAGTAGTAATTTTACATTTTTACAATTTGCCACTATCCTAGGTTTTGCCTGTTTGCCAGTAAGATTTTTTTACTAATTTAAAACACAATAAAATTTCATA
The DNA here is from genome assembly GCA_039654775.1 of Spinibarbus caldwelli. Classification (NCBI taxonomy): domain Eukaryota; kingdom Metazoa; phylum Chordata; class Actinopteri; order Cypriniformes; family Cyprinidae; genus Spinibarbus; species Spinibarbus caldwelli. The sequence goes on from CM077260.1 coordinate 20,239,284, forward strand.
TGCTCCCTTATTCTTTTATATATTTTAATATGTACAAGTCAAAATAAGCATTTTGTTTGATTTTTTACATAAATATTGTGTTACACTGAATGACAACGTAACATTATTTCAACCAAATTTTGACATTTTATTCTCCAAAAAACATATTTAAAACCTTAAAAATAGACACTTTACTTACATTTAATGTCCTTTCTATGGACATAAAATCATTTTTGTAAATTTCTTCTGATGCGGACATCTTTACGTCTTTGACCCATATATGTAAAACTTTTTTTTACTATATTACTTTTTCACTCTAATGTTAAAATTTTGAGTGACCATCTGTAATTAATTTGTTTTATGATGTCTCTTTGATTTGAGCCCTGTTCTAGGTTCAAAGTTCATTTTTTTCCCCTCCACTGGACCTCACAGATCAATACAGACCATAATGAACTATATACAGTGTACAATGAAGCTCAATTACAATGTACTGCACACATGAGAAAGAGTAAATAAAACAGACTAAAAGCAAAATGATTACAATAGCAGCTAAATTCATTAATAATTCATATTGGCAGGTTGTATTGTATTCAGCTTCAAATACAACATAAACTGAAATGTCATTTGTTTCTATCCAGCATGACAGTTTTTGTGTTTTAAAACTCCTACCTTCACCTCCTATGGCACATTACTGGCCAAAGTCTTAACCTTTAAAAGTGGGTGTAAACAGCAATGAACATGACCAATATTGACAGCTTTATGTAATATATATTTGTTAGACATAATAAATGTCATTCTTATGCTTTTGGTCACAGTGGGAGTCTCACATGCGTGCATTTTAATGATACACCTTCCACTACACAAACACAATACACAGGATAAACACACAGCGGTGGATGATGGCCTTGTTCACTCCATGTGCAATTAAAATTTTGATGAGGTTTTTGTTCTCAGAGGAAATAGCTCCTTATCAATGAGATCTAACTCTTACTTTCATGGCTCATTTATTCTCTCATTAGCGTTCAAGTGAGGAAACTTCATGTTCAAGAGTGTAATTGCGAAATAATTTGTGCAACAATGTACATGTGGCACTTTTTTTAACCCAATAAATAAATTAAAAAATAAAAACAGCAAGTTGTTGTTTTTTATGTGCTTTTATAGTTAGTAGTTTTTTATAGTTATAGTTTATTTTATTTTATTTTTTTTTTTTAGGTTTAGACTAAAAATAAAAAGTCCACGATTAACTGGCTTTAGAATGAATGTCCTAGACTCAATGCTGTTTAATTCAGAGGAATTTTCCCACCTTCAACATGTGGAATTCTAGTGTGAGAAACAAGATTTGAATTGCAATAGAAACTATTCTAAATAAAACCACGTTTCATTGTTTGGTTTGTTCTAACTCCATTTTGGTCACTCTGTGTTTTAAAGAATAAGTTTAAATAGACTGCACATAGACAGCACAGTGCTGGATCACATAGGAAAGGGTTTTAATTATTAAGATGCTCTATGGAACCAGATAACAACCCCTCCATGGCATAATCATCCAATTACTAACAAGTAGACAAGCCTATATTCCTGTTGCAATTATTCACTGAATGAATTCAGAGCAAATGCTTAGGGAAGAGTAAAATAGACTTCCCACTGAATTTAAAGGCTTGTCTTATACCACATGATATGTGGTAGAATTGCAAAGAGAAGAAGGAAGAAGAAGAAGAAGAAGAAGAAGAAGAAGAAGAAGAAGAAGAAGAAAAAAACATCTAAAAATGGAAGAGATTGTTACTGGGTAAAAGTGAAGAGAAAAAAAAAACTTATTGCAAAGCTCCTAAACAAAAGGTGCAATCACATACAATCAGAGTTTTTGAGCAAGTGAATACACAGAGAACATATCAGTAATTTAGCGCTTTGATATGCACACTTTATGCATTATGTTCTCGAACCCTTTTTATACCCTGTATGTATAGTACCATTCCAATTTTTTAAAGAAATTAATTATTTATCAAGCAATGCATTAAAAAACTCAAAAAGACATTTATAATGTAATAATTTCACTTTCAAATAAATTATATTATTTTGCTGTTCTCTTCTTTCTATTCATTAAAGAATCCTAGAGGAAAAATCATTGCAGTTTCCACAAAAATTAAAATAAATAAATAAATAAAAATAAAAAATAAAATATTAAACAGCACAACAAAATTTCTTGAGGAGTAAATCAGCATATCAGTAAGATTTCTTAAGGATCATGTCACACTAAAAACTCGAGTAATGATGCTAAAATTCAGCTTTGCATTACAGGAATAAATTACATTTTAAAATATTTTAAAATAGAAAACACTTATTTTAAATTTTAATAATATTTCACAATTTTACTGTTACATTTTACTGTGGCCTTGGTGACACAAAAACATTTTTACAAAAATCTCACCACTTATTCAAAGATAAACTTGTAGGTAAATTTAACTTCAGGATCAGACCTAGAGTGATGTTTACCGTCAGATATAAATACAACATACGCTCGTTCAAGTCCGATCATCATATACTGCATGCTACGAGTCTGTCAGGAGCTTCCAAAGGCTGCTGGCTTCCTGCTCGGTTCAAACTGTCATCAAACCGTCACCTTGCTCCCAACTCCTACTCATCAGCATCTCACAAATTTCCCCATCCATAAATCTCTCCACATCGCCACACATAAATAATGGAAGAAACGCCACACTGAGCATCAGAACATCTGATTTGACAGTTCAAATGAAGCCTAACAGCCTAAACATTTCTAGAACTCTCACGCATGTCATTTTAACTTCTCTGATATATTTAGACTATCCATCTCCAAATTTTCGACTATCTTATTATTAATGCTGTATTAGCAATGGTGGCAGCACTCTTGACCATGGCACATTCTGCATTTATACTATCATAAAATAATAATAAATGAATCCATGGTCTCCTTCAAACAGGCAAGTTTTCATAATATTTCTGTCTTTTTGATTATTTGGTAAAAACTCTGGTAACCATGGTTACGTACCTTAAGCATTTGACTTGTATATTCCACTACCTGTCTGGTTAATTGGCATGTTCCGGAAATAACCCTTTTGTTAAGGACAAATGTAAAAATAAAATGTCACTGCATTGTAAATTATGGTATGCAAAGTCTGAACTGTCTGTACAGAAAATATTTGATTACAATGATCAGGCTAAATGGCACTTTTGTGATGTTTCCAAGTAGACGCTTATTATATTTTGCAGCAGTTTAAAGGTAATAGAGCTTGAAATGTAAGGAAAAGTGGATTTAAAAAATGTTGTTAGATACACCAAAAATGGGTTGTGGTCCTATTCCTTGAGATATAGAATAAAGATGGAAAAGTGCATTGATATGTGACAGCCATGCAATAAAATGAAACAGTAAATTATAAAGATGTCATTTTGCTTGAACTTATAAATGCAGACATTAAATGATACATAAACTACTGTTTAGTAGTAGTAGTAGTAGTTATAAACTACTATTGTTTCAGTCAAATTAATTTGGCCACTTCCACTTCAAACAGATCCTACTGGCTCTCTGTGCTTATGATAACCCTTGAAAAGCTAATGATGACTCATAAAACCATTGTAGATGAATGCTTAAAACTACAAAATCTCTTGGAAACCAACTTTTTATCAACACTGTCAAAACAGCTAGAATAATGACACCATCATCTAACTCTGGGGAGACAGATAATTGGTTATATATGGATCAATCTTACCATGGTTATGATTGATAAAAATAATAAGCATAATAATAAGTAAAGATGCCAGTGGTTCCAGAAACCACTAATCATACAAACCAAAGGCTTTAGTTCAAACCATGTATCATGTATATCAAATCTGCATATCATATCAAAACTACATAACTGTTCATTTAAAGCTATCATTCTTGATCTAATCTAAACTGAGAGCATCCTGATTTGTCCACCAATTTGAATAGTCTTTGCAGGGCCACTGCTAAAATTCACTTGGCCCTGGACAAAAATATGGCTATAACATAAAGTGCCTTTAAACTTTAAATCTGATTCTTTTGCATCATCAGTAAAAATGTGCAAAAAGGCTGCATTTATTTGATCAAAAACACAGTAAAAACAGTAATATTGAGAAATCTTTTTACAATTTAAAATAACTGTTTTCTATTCAAATATATTTTAAAATGTAATTGATTCATGTGATGCAAAGCTGAATTTTCAGCAGTCTTCAGTGTCACATGATCCTTCAGAAATCATTCTAATATGCTGATTTGCTGCTCAGGAATGATGGATAACAGTTATGCTGCTGAACCTTTTAGTGGAAACCGTGATATTTTTTTCAGGATACTTTGATGAATAATAAATAGGACAAAAAACAACAACAACAACAAAAAAAAAAAGAAAGAAAAAAAATAAGAAAAAAAAAAGAAAACACCAAAAAACAGCACTTATTTGAAGCATAAATATTTTGTAACATTATAAATGTCTTTACTGATACTTTTGGTCAATTTAATGCATTCACGGAAAATAAATAATTAATAAATAAATGTATTAATAAAAATCTCACTGACCTCAAAGTTTTGAATGTAGTTTAACTACTGTATCCCTTTTTAAAAAGATATTTTCACAATACTACTGGAAATCTGAGAGAGGAGTTGTGGGCTGTTATAACCCAGAATCTTGGCAAATTGTTTTTGCTGCTCTCTGCACATTGTGTCATATTAATTAAATATTAAATTTAATATTTCAGCCATTTACTCTCTTCCGTGAGGCCCACAGGTTGTCTGGGATCTCCTCTCTCAGCATGCACAGGTAATTAGCTTATTGACACCCGGGAATATCAGAAGTCAATTTCCTTTTATTGTCCTAAAGAGAGCCAATCAGTCACACAAGTCCCCTCTGAAACTACCTTGTTACTCAAGCTCATGAAGCTCATCATCGGGAGACGCAGATCAGGGCTCCGGTGCAGAAAGCCAAAGAGGTCTTTTCCTTTAATCATGGAGCAGTGATGAGGAACACAAAGGGTATAATTAAAAAAGGATGAAATCGAAATGACAGCAGGGCTTTCATACAGGATATCTGCTATTCCACCTCACTAATTAACACGTCACGTCAGTTAAAAGCGAATCAACATCAGATAATGCTAAGCCTTGGATTTACATTCCCCGCTCACATTAACAATAAGCTTGTGTCCAATTATTACCTCATCCTCAACTGACCTCAGCTCATGGTCACCATTAAACCTGCTCTATGTTGTCATCGTGACTCTGATTTGCAGAACCTGATTCTGTTCTTCCAACAATAGGAAATCAAGGACAGCAAGCAACCAACCAACCGCACAGATAAACTCATTCAAATGCAAACATTTGAAAATAAAACCTCACAGGAATTAATTTGAATATGAGAAAGAGAGAAAAGACTCAATATTTAGTGACTGCAGTTTATAATACATTAATATTATTCAGCCATAACCTTTTCAAAAGCAGCAACCTGTGTGAAGTAAAGAAAGGAATTTGCTATAGATCAGTAAATATATCAGAATTTATCTTTATCAAAAGGCCTTTATGCATACATATACACACACATATATATATATATATATATATATATATATATATATATATATATATTATTGTCTTACATTTGCATAGAAACTCACTGAACTTTATCTGCTCCACAACAATATTAATTCAAAACCAGACAAATGTTTTAACTAATTTTGCTACAGCTGGTGATGAAAAATACTTAACACTTAATAACTCACTGGTTTTGACCAAAAACTATCCATAGGATTCTCAGAAAAGCCTTCCCATTTAATTGTATTGCCAGCAATTTACAATAAGATCCAATCAGTTTCAATTAAGTATCATTAACTTACAAAATCAACAACTGTTTCACAATTTATTAATCTAGGTTGGTGTTAATAGACAATTTTTCATTGTTCATTCATGTTAAATCATAATATGTACACCTAGATTAATAACTGCTGGTAACGTCTCGGTTACGTATGTAACCCTCGTTCCCTGAAGGAGGGAACGGAGACGTCACGTCGGATGACCGACGAAATTGGGATCTCGCCAGAGAGACCAATCCACTTCGAGTGTAACTAAACGAGCCAATGGACATTGGCATGCGATTATTGCATCCAGCTGCCGCTGATCACAGCGTGAGCATAAGAGGCAGCTGATGCACCGCATCAATTATGTTTTCGCTGAGGAGCCGAGCCGGCGACCCGGCAGCTCAGCGGTGGTACAGCGACTGTGGCGACGGGACGTGACGTCTCCGTTCCCTCCTTCAGGGAACGAGGGTTACATACGTAACCGAGACGTTCCCCTTTCAGTCGGTCACTCCGAGTCACGTCGGATGACCGACGAAATTGGGATCCCTACCAAAGCGCCACAGGAGCTGCCCCTTCCAGTGCCCTGTGTAGGGCTCCTGACCCTTCCTATAAGGCAGACGATAGGACCGGGCTCTACACAGAGAAGGTCAACTACTGGTGTTCCTTGAGCAACCCAAACAGTAGGACTAGGATAACACTGGGAAGCGTGCCCTTCCACTTGGAAGAGGCACACTGCGGAGTCACCTCCTCCCAAAGGGGGTTTAAGTGACATTCAAACATGTGAAGTAACCCAGAGGGCCCTTTTGCACATGGAAGTCTCTGAGATGGCTCAGGCTGCATCTTTAGAGATGGCAGAACGTGGTCCGCCAGGGGAAACACGGCTCTAATAAGAATACCGTGGAATACACATATGGGATCCCGACAGGGTCTCTCATATGGGCACTAGCCTCGCACCAGTTTTCAAGAATTCATTGGCTGAAGGCCTGGCGCCGGACGCTCCGCCGTGTCCGGACGCCGGAGTGCTGGAGGACTCAACAGGGTTTGCCTGGTTAAGGAACTCTCTGGAGAATTAGGCGTAAGGACGCCGCAAGCCGACTCTGAGCCGGCCCTCTCAGTGCCACTACCCGTTTGAGGTGAGAACACAGGAGGAAACCGGTTCGACACGTAGGCTATAAAACCTAGCGAACGTGTTGGGAGTCGCCCAACCCGCAGCTCTACAGATGTCTGCTAGCGAGGCACCACGAGCCAGCGCCCAGGACGATGCGACACCCCAAGTGGAGTGAGCACGCAACCTGAGCGGGCAGGGCACACCTTGTGCTTCGTAGGCCAAGGTGATGGCATCCACTATCCAGTGGGCCATCCTCTGCTTGGAGACAGCCTTCCCCTTCTGCTGTCCTCCGTAACAGACAAAGAGCTGTTCTGAGGTCCTGAAGCTCTGAGTTCTATCCACGTACTGACGCAGTGCGCGTACAGGACAGAGCAAAGCTAGGGCTGGGTCTGCCTCCTCCAGGGGCAGCGCTTGCAGGCTCACTACCTGGTCCCTGAAGGGCGTGGTAGGAACCTTGGGCACATAGCCGGGCCGGGGCCTCAGTGTTGCACTGGAGTCAGCCGGCCCAAACTCAAGGCACGATTCGTCGACCGAAAATGCCTGCAGGTCCCCCACCCTCTTGATTGAGGCCAATGCAGTCAGGAGTAGGGTTTTCATAGAAAGAAACTTCAACTCGACTGACTGCAATGGCTCAAAGGGGGCAGTTTGTAGGGCTCTTAGCACCAAAGCCAAATCCCAAGAGGGAAGGGAGGGAGGCCTCGGAGGATTTAACCTCCTGGCCCCCCTAAGAAACCTGACGACCAGATCGTGCTTCCCCACCGACCTCCCCTCTATGGGGTCGTGGTGGGCAGAAATAGCAGCAACATATACCTTAAGGGTGGAGGGGGACAGCCTACGCTCCAACCCTTGTTGCAAAAAGGAAAGCACGGCTCTGATCGAACATCTCCGGGGGTCCTCCTGGTAAGAGGAACACCATTCGACGAACAGGTTCCACTTCAGCGCATAGGCCCGTCTTGTGGACGGTGCTCGTGCTGAAGCGATAGTGAGCGCTACCTCCTGGGGCAGGTCACCTAGAACCTCCGCGTCCCGTCCAGGGACCACACATGAAGTTTCCACAAGTCTGGACGCGGGTGCCAGAGGGTGCCCCGTCTCTGAGAAAGCAGATCCTTCCTCAGAGGAATCGGCCAGGGAGGGGCTGTCGCGAGGAGCATGAGTTCCGGGAACCAGGTCCTGTTGGGCCAATATGGAGCCACTAACAGGACCTGCTCCTCGTCCTCCCTGATCTTGCACAATGTCTGTGCTAGCAGGCTCACTGGGGGAAACGCATACTTGCGCAAGCCCTGGGGCCAGCTGTGTGCCAGTGCATCCGTGCCGAGCGTTGCCTCGGACAGGGAGTAGAACCACTGGCAGTGGGTGGTTTCTGGAGATGCAAACAGGTCTACCTGAGCAACTCCGAACCGACTCCAAATCAGCTGGACCGCCTGGGGATGGAGTCTCCACTCCCCAGGAAGTGCCGCTCGAGACAGCTCGTCGGCCGCCTGATTGAACACTCCTGGGATGTGGATGGCACGAAGGGACCTCAGATGCTTCTGACTCCAGAGGAGGAGGTGGCGGGCGAGTTGCGACATGCGACGGGAGCGCAAACCGCCTTGCCGGTTGATATAGGCAACGGTCGCAGTGTTGTCCGTACGGACCAGAACGTCCCTGCCCCAAAGGCGCCCTCTGAGGCGGCACAGGGCAAGGCGTACTGCCAGCAACTCGAGGCAATTGATATGCCAACGCAGAAGGGGGCCCGTCCAACCCCTGATACTGCGTGCCCGTTGTACGTGGCACCCCAGCCGGTGGCCGAGGCATCCGTGAATACCACAGCATGCCTGGATACCTGCTCCAGGGGCACTCCTGCCCGAAGGAACGAAGGATCTGACCACGGGCTGAAGGTCTTGCGGCAGGCCGGTGTAATCTGAACCCGGTGAGTACCGCGTTTCCACGCCCACCTCGGGATTCGATCATGGAGCCAGTGCTGAAGCGGTCTCATATGGAGCAGACCGAGCGGAACTATGGCCGCAGCTGCAGCCATATGCCCCAGGAGCCTCTGAAAGAGTTTCAGTGGGACCGCTGTCCTGCCTGATAAAGTCTTGAGGCAGTTCAGCACCGACTGAGCACGTTCCTGGGTGAGGCGTGCTGTCTGGTTGACCGAATCCAACTCCATGCCGAGAAAAGAGATCCTCTGCGTTGGCACGAGTTTGCTCTTTTCCCAATTGACCCGAAGGCCCAACTGGCTGAGGTGCCTGAGCACCAGGTCCCTGTGTGCGCACAACAGCTCTCGAGACTGTGCAAGTATGAGCCAGTCGTAGAGGTAGTTGAGAATGCGCACACCCCGTTGTCTCAGGGGAACAAGGGGCCGCCTCTGCGACTTTGGTGAAGACACGAGGCGAAAAGGGACAGCCGGAAGGGCAGGACCTTGTACTGATATGCCCGACCATCTAACGCGAATCGCAGGAATGGCCTGTCTCGCGGGAGAATCGAAACATGAAAGTACGCGTCCTTCAGGTCGATTGCTGCAAACCAATCTAGGGGACGGACGCATCCAAGAATGCGTTTCTGCGTCAACATCTTGAACGGCATCTTGTGAAGTGCACGGTTCAAAACTCGCAGATCCAAGATCGGTCGTAACCCACCGCTTTTCTTGGGCACAATGAAGTAAGGGCTGTAAAACCCCGACCTCATATCGGCTGGAGGGACCGGCTCTATTGCATCCTTCGCCAGTAGGACTGCAATCTCCGCGAGCAAGACAGGGGCATCGACGGCTTTGACTGAAGTGTACCGGATGCCCCTGAACTTGGGGGGGACGCCGGGCGAACTGAATCGCATAGCCGAGTCTGATGGTCCGCAGGAGCCACCGGGACGGGCTGGGGAGCGCTAACCAGGCTCCGAGAGACCGCACCAGCGGGGCCAACGGGCCCACCGACATGCCCGCGGTGGGGCAGCGAGGTGGAACACAGGGACCGGCCCCAGGGCCTGTGACGGCCTGGCCTGTGACGGCAGGGGGCGGGGTCTGGGTGTGTAGTGTAGCACTCACCTGATTTCTCCTCGCATGGGAGGAGACACAGGAACCCGGCTTGAGGCTTGTGACAGCCCGGCGTTTGACGACTTGAAGCGGGGACTGGAGTGCTACTGCCCTTACCTGGTTCCACGAATGGGCAGGAGGGTGCTCTTGGGCAACCACCCGCTGCCTGCTGGCGAGAGAGGAGGAGGGAAGTGATCCTGTGATGCACGGATCACCACTCTCCTCCTCTTGAGACCCGGAGATTGAGGAGACCGCTCTTTACTGATGTTTTGGGTACCGCTGGCTGCTGGGCCAGCGGCGGAACAAAATGAACAAAAGATACTCCACCCGGCCCTCCTCCGGGGGAGGGAGTGGTGCAGTCACCATCTCCCGATGAGCAGTCTCCTCCATCTCTGGGTCGCCCGTCTCAGGGCCTCTTGCACTTGCGCTTGCCGCCAGGTTTGGCGGGGGCCTGGACGGGCTGGGCGTCCTGCCTGCGACCGGCTCCACGACGCTGCCTGGTGAAGGCTGCTGCGGCTGCGCGGGAGCGGGGACGGCCGCAGGGGGCGCCCACGGCGACGAGCAGGCTGAGTGGCTGCAGCCGGGGTGGAAGCAGCAGGTTTCCTCCGGCGCATGATGTGTTTGCCTCAGTCTGCTTCTGGGCTGCCGAGAACTGCTGGGCAAAGCTCTCGACAGCGTCGCCGAAAGGGCCGGTCTGTGACACGGGAGTACCTTCTCCTGCCCCGTCATGTCAGCGAGACACAGCCAGAGATGGCGCTCCTGGACATCGCACAACCCAGAGACTGTGCGGTCACCTTCGTCACTCGTAGCGCGAGGTCCGTCGCAGCACGCAGCTCATGTAGAACCGCCAGGTCGTGACCACCCTCGTGCAGGTCTTTCAGTGCTTTGGCCTGGTGGACCTGCAGCAACGCCATAGCGTGGAGGGCGGAAGCCGCCTCCCCACAGGCTCTACAAGCACTGCCAGTTAGACCTGACGAATACTTAGAGGCCCGTGAGGGGAGACACGGATCACCCCGCAGGGTGGAAGCGGCTGTTGGACACAGTTGCATGGCCACAGACCGTTCCACCGAGGGGATGCCCGCATACCCCAAAGCGGCTCCACCATCGAGGGTGGTGAGAGCGGAAGAACTACAAGATGTGTTTCGGGCAGTGAAAGGTGCCCTCCACAATCTTGTCAGCTCCTCATGCACTTCCGGAAAGAATGGCACCGGAGGGGGGCGCTGAGAACCAGCGCCACCCCCACCGAGGAACCACTCGCCCAGCCTCGAAGGATCGGGACACGGTGGCTTTTTAGGATTCCACACGAGCCCGACATTCTTGGCGGCCCGGGAAAGCATAGCCGTCATCTCTGGGTCTGGCACGGACAACGCTACCACACCCGAAGGGGGCAACGCAGCCGGGTCGTCATCCCCGGAGAGAGAGGGCCCGCCCTCCGATGCGGTGATCGACATCTGGTCGTCAGAGGGGGCACCGAAGGAAACGCGTGGCCAGCGCGCTCCTTCGGCAGCTCCACCGGCTGCGGAGTGCTTGAGGGGTGAGGAGCTCCACTTGGGGAAGCCCTCACCGTAATCCTCAAATCACCTCTAACTCCACCGGATCCAGTGTGCACGCCGGATCACGGCAGGCAGAGGGACTCTGCCATGTTTGACATAGCAGAGTCGCACTCCGAGATGGTCATGTCCCCGCAAGAAGAACATGAACCATCCACGAAAGCCACCTCAGCGTGCTGAATGCCCAGACACGTGAGGAAGCGATCGTGACCGTCCTGAGGCGCCAGGAAACGACCACACCCAGAAACGCACGGGTGAAAAGACATCTTTAAAAAGACGCGATCACCCGTGTTGCTCTTTTAGAGAAATTGCTCTTTCAGAGAAATGCTCTTTTAGTGCTGAAGCACGCAGGGGAGCTGGCCACCGCACACTCCTAGTGTGGCTGTCAGCAGGAAGACGATCTTTCTCTCCCGGACACCGTGACCACCGCTGCCGCGCCGTAACGCCCGCACTCGCTCGCAGAACACTCTCTTGGAAGGGAGAGCAGTAGCTTTAACCACTACCGCTCGGCTCCGAAGCGAAAGGATAATTGATGCGGTGCATCAGCTGCCTCTTATGCTCACGCTGTGATCAGCGGCAGCTGGATGCAATAATCGCATGCCAATGTCCATTGGCTCGTTTAGTTACACTCGAAGTGGATTGGTCTCTCTGGCGAGATCCCAATTTCGTCGGTCATCCGACGTGACTCGGAGTGACCGACTGAAAGGGGAACGTTAATTTCCACAATACATTTTTTTATTTTTTTATTTTTTTTATTTCACACAGTATACAATACGTGTTAAAGTATTATTAATTGTTATTTCATGTTAATTACTGGATCAACTAATGCTAACATAAACATTCAGGAAAAAAAAAGATACAAAACTGTCACTGAGGTGGTACCCTTTTAACAGGTGCTAATATTTACTTTTAACTATTACATATTACTTTAGGTAATATTTACTTTTAAAAATACTAATGTGTACCTTTAAGATACTAATATGTACCATTCGCCAATATCGCTGAAAAATAACTCTGTTTTAAGATGGAAATGCATGATGTTTTAACTAAATTCTCTGTCACTCTTACAGGATGTCAGTCAAAGCTCTCAGGCTGTGAATCATGCATTATACAGTCTTTTGCTTAACAATATGCCAATCACTCATCTCATATGATGACTGGATAAGGGCATAGTGAGCCAATCACTGGATCTGATGCTGAATAATAAGCCAATCATGATAACTGGTTGTGGTTTAATTGAACAGTCAGCCAATCGCTGGATCCCGCATGCTCTAATTTAATGTATAACATGCAGCTTTGTATAATGGGTGAGAAAATGACTTATTAGCTTCTTTTAATAAGGACCAAATTGAACTATTTTTGCATGACTAGAGTGCTGACACCTGGTGGGATAAGTAGTCTACCCAATATTAACATAATGAGAGAAAAGAAGAAAGAACACAAGACTGTGGGGTCTTCTTGCCATGCTGATTTTCAGAAAAATATAATCCTGTTTTTCAAATATTTATTCATATAGTCAAAAAGTTGCCCAAAAAAGTGTGAGATAAAAACCTTCTGATCTTTACCTTGTGAAAAGCAAGCTTCTGTTTTTATGCATAGACTGGTCATCTCATGCTTTAAAAATCATTGATCATTGCTTCATCTATGAATAAATGATTTATTACATGTCCACACTGAAAAAAAAAAAAAAGACTCATTGAATTTACTATTTTTTTTTTTAAGGTAAGTGGATGGTATCAATTTATTTTAGCTACATTTAAATAAACAAATTTAGTTGAAAGTTAGTCAACTAAATTTGTTTATTTAAATGTAGCTAAAATAAATTTATTGCAACCAATTAACCTTAAAAAAATAGTAAAGTCAATGAGTCATTTTTTTCAGTGATGGATGTTTCATAATTTTGAGATCAAAATTTGTAATACAATTTTTCATTTCACAAGATGTTAACTGATGGATTGGAGTTGTACGGATTATTGTGATGTTTTTTAATCAGCTGTTTGGACTCTCATTCTGACGGCACCCATTCACTGCAGAGGATCCATAGGTGAGCAAGTGATGCAATGCTACATTTCTCCAAATCTGTTCCAATGAAAAACTAACTCATCAACATCTTGGATGGCCTGAGTATATGTTTATTTTGGGGTGAACTGTCCCTTTAATGAAATCTTGATAGGTACTTATTTTGATATATATTGATTAGCAATTTGAAATAGTTCACCATAGGACACGTGAACCCCCGACACATAAGCACTCAAACAGAATGCGTGACTCTTTCAGAGATCCGCGAGAAGAGGCAGACGAGGAGAGCGCGCGGCTGAATGTGACGTCACCAGTCGCACTTCTTTCCTACTTGTTCGGAAAGCGCGAGCTGCGCTGCCTGGCGCAGAGATTGACAGCGCGCGCACGGAGAAAGAACATCCCACACGGTAAGACCGCGCACCTTTCACCGCTAGCTGTTGCTTCTTTACTTTTAAAAGTAAAATTTGCAGTTTGAAAATGAATCGGCTGCGGATTTAGGCGTGCAATGTTTTATCATACCGATTTTTTGTTGATAAAGAAATTAAACTGTTATATTCTAAGTTGTGTAAATATTTCGCATATGTGCCAAGTTTCCAAGTCAGCGTGCATTCGGTTGAATAGTCTGTTTTCTGCAGGGTTGCCAATGTTTTGTATCATCCTCAGATCTCGTGATGTGCAAAGAGACAGATGAAAGACATCGACCGCCTTAGACTCGTGGAGAGATCTGCGAAAGCAAGAGCGCAGCTTTATAAAGTAAAGCACTTATCCCCGGAGGCTCAGCTGTCACAGAATGGAGAACATCACGAGCCCCTTCATCGCAAACCCAACATGCAACTACAGCATGGACTTATACTATTACAACTCTCCAAACCGGAGCGATCTGAACTGCACGCCGCCGGCTGACTACTTCTTTTACGCAGATCTGTACGTGGTTCTCCCGGTCATTTACTCCGTGATATGCGCCGTAGGTCTGACGGGAAACACGGCGGTCATATATGTGATCCTCAAAGCACCCAAAATGAAGACGGTGACCAATATGTTCATCCTGAACTTGGCGATCGCCGACGACCTCTTCACTTTAGTACTGCCCATCAACATAGCGGAGCATCTGTTACACTACTGGCCTTTCGGCGAGGTGCTGTGCAAAATCATTTTAAGCATCGACCACTACAACATCTTCTCGAGCATCTACTTTCTGACGGTCATGAGTGTGGACCGGTACCTGGTGGTGCTGTCGACCGTGCGCTCCAAGCGCATGCCGTACCGCACATACCGGGCAGCCAAGATAGTGAGTCTGTGCGTGTGGCTGCTGGTGATCCTCATCGTCGTGCCGTTCACCGTGTTCGCGGGAGTCTACATCAGTCCCGACGACACCGAGAGGAAAAGCTGCGTGCTGAGTTTCCCCAGTCCTGAAAGCTTGTGGTTCAAAGCGAGCCGGATTTACACCCTCATACTGGGCTTTGCCATTCCAGTGTCTACGATTTGCATTCTTTACACCATGATGCTGTACAAATTAAGAAACATGCGCTTGAACACCAACGCCAAAGCGCTGGACAAAGCCAAGAAGAAGGTGACTATCATGGTGTTTATCGTACTGGCCGTGTGCCTGTTCTGCTGGACGCCCTTTCACCTCAGCACCATCGTGGCGCTGACCACAGACCTGAGGACGACACCGCTTCTCATCGGCATCTCGTACTTCATTGCCAGCCTCAGCTACGCCAACTCCTGTCTGAACCCGTTCCTCTACGCCTTCCTGGACGACAGCTTCAGAAAAGCCTTCAAGAAGATGTTAGAATGTAGACCTGCTTGAATGTAAAGCGCTTTGAAGTCACAGTGCGCCATTCAGAATTGAATTCCAGTGGGATTCCAGGATTTGAATTGAGGTAGCAAACAGAATGCAACTAAGGTGTTTAGCAATTGGGATTTGAATTTAATTGGAAATTAAATCATTTTTTATTATAACTTCAGTAAGCTTAGTTTTGAATTGGAACAGCAAAGTAATGACAAATTTTATTTTAAAAAGAAACATATTTTAATATAAATATATTTTATAAAAATATAAAAGATAATTTAAATTATTTAACTATAAATTTAAAGTATTGTCATTCCAATTCAATATCCTGTAGTTTGCTATTACATTTAAATGAACTCATGAACTCTCAAAGCATCCCAATTTTAGAATTACAAATTTTCACCAACCATGATTGAAATAGTCATGATCATAACTGATTATTGGCAGTGTATCAAAATGTAGTGAGCAGCTCATGTTTAAACATTTTATTAATAAAATCAATGTCATTCCAATTCAAATTCCAATTCAATATCCTTTAGTTTGTTGCCTATTAAATTAAAACTCACAATCAGTTTTATATTTTATGCCTAACCCTGAGTAAAGTACAGTTATGATGACTGTGTCCATTACTTCAGACTCCCACATCCCTGTGTGTATTTCCAATAATAAAGGAAAATGTTTTCCTGACACTAAACTCTAATGTAAGAGTTTGTCTCCCTCTTCTGCTCTCTGTGATGAAATAATGAAGCTGAAATATTTTGAAATGTGCTTCAACACGTCTGACAGCAGTGCCCTGGAAACTTTTTTTTAGGAATTACAAAATGTGATATCATTGCTGACGTAGGATGACATCATGTTTTTCTCAAACAGCAGGGATTTATGTGTATATATTCCTATAGACCTGCTTTTGTCACATGAAACGTCATCACTTCTTGTCCAGCAGTATTTCATCTTAATAGCAAATTTGAGACAGTTGTTTAAATGTGCATTCCCTTTTCTTTAAATGAATAACTATAAGTGTAAAAATTTTTGTTTGTGTATATCCAGAGATGTAAATCATGCAGATCAACACAGTGAAGCATACCGTTACATGGCTTTTTAATACATGTTGTAAATAAAAAGGAATAAATCAGTTGTCTTTCATTTAGTCCGATGTAGATGTCAAAAACTAATATTGCCCAGGACAACAGCAACTGCTCAAAGTTTGAAATTAAGCATCATCTAACACACTTTTCTACCTCAGAATGTTCCTGAATATGAGAAAGTATTATATGTTTTTGTGTTTGTACCTTACCAGAACTGTCTTTTAAATTCACAAGGCCCCTCACTGTACATTATACAAATGATAGGCATATAAAGCCTTGCAGTCATGTTTTTTAATCTACATAATAATAAAATAATAATAATAATAATAATAATGTAGTGTAAGCCGCCAGGACTCAACCCCATAATTTAACAGCATATGCTGTATCAATTTCTTTTACAGATTCTTTCCTTACGCCACCTGGCGATCTATAACAGTAACTGATTCTGAATTTGTGCGCGTTCACAGATCCACATCGAGCTTGAAGACATGAGCTATAGAACTGATCAGACTGCAAACAAGTAAACGACAACATATTCCCGAATCCTAGTCTGGTTACTGCAATCTGCAATCAGTCGCCCACACATTAAAATAGGACGTCTGCAATCATACATTTTAAACGAAGTATATCGTTGTAAATTCTGAATGAAACAACACATGCAATACCATGACAGCCATGGTGTTACAATAATAAAATGGTGTCACAAAAAGAAGAAATTATATAAAGCCTAAATAAAACTATACATTTATAAATGTTATTACAGTACACCGTAAAAAGTGTTTACTGAAAACAAAAATTACTGGAATATGTTTTTTCTTTTCTTTTCTTTCCTTCAAAGTCTCAATTTAATTCAACTTGCCGTTTGTTTGTTATTGTTTGTAAGATTTACTACCAATTTTTGAGTCATTCTGGAAAATTCAGCTCAAACCCTGATCAAACACACCTGAACCCGCCGATTAAGTTCTTCAGCAACGCTTGGTAATTACAGACAGGTGTGCTGGAGCAGGGCTGAAAATGAACTGAGCCGGCGGATCTCCAGGAACTGGATTGGGCACCCCTTGTGTAGAGTAATATTAGGAACATGCCTTCATTAGTAGTAGTAGTAGTATGGTCTAGGGCAGTGGTTCCCAACCACGTTCCTGGAGGCCCCCCAACACTGCATGTTTTCCATGTCTCCCTAATCAAACACACCTGATTCAGATCATCAGCTCATTAGTAGAGACTCCAAGATCTGAAATGGGTGTGTCAGACATTTTTGTAAAGGTACTTTATAAATCAAGTCAAAGAAAACAACACTGGACGTTTCTCCCAGTGACTGCGCTCAACAGACAGCAGAGGGCAACGTGAGATCATATTTTTCATATAATTTCACAGCATTGATTTCTAAAAGATCTGCAATGATGCGTCTTAATTAATATAAACCACGTTTACAAGCGCCTTTTTTGTTTACAAAAAAAGTATTACATTGTGCCAGTCATTTTAAAACTGTATTGTTATTATAATGCAGGAACCATTAAATGTGTATGCTATCTTTTGATACTAAATAAGGGTTTAAAACAGTTACATTTATCTGAACAAATTCTATTCACACTATCTTTCCACTGACCTAAAATAATGATATAGCTACTGCTACAAAATCAAGTTTAAGATGGTAGCTATGTTGATCATTAGCTGATTTATAAAATAAAATAAAATAAAATAATAAAGCTTCACCAGCTGCTGGTATGACCAGCTAATAGCCAGCTAGAAACCCGTTAATATAATCCAGCAAACAGTTTCATCTGTATTTTCCAGGATACTTCTAAATAACGTCACTAGATGGCGTTCATTTACCACTTCTCATTACTGCGCTCTATTATTTGACACCTGTGAAGATATCTAGTCCTGTTGGATGCTGGACGCTGATAAAACTGCTACACAAATTGAAATTTGTTACTGTAATTGTAAGCTTGAGCAGGCTGACAAGCATTAGACACTGACCATGAGCGATCCTGCATCCTTTTAATTTTGATGTAAGCAAGGCTCCAAAGGAAAAGCTCTGCTGTTGACTGTCACGTTACATTGTGCTTGTGATTGGGTCACATTGCTGCAGTTGACTTTGTGACACTCTGTTCCAAACACCAGGGGCACCAGCCTTTGATTTACCCTTCACCTGCATCCGAGATTGAAGCCCCCGCTGTATTCTGTCTCCACAAAGTCAAACACTCGAACACACAGGGGGAACCTGGTTGCAAACTTCAATTATGTCCTAGCCTCCGCACCCTCACAAATCAATGACATTGACTTGCTGTTGAGGAGACGCACATCCAGTCTCAGGGAATGTGTCTATCTGCGATAAACGAATAGGCAGTTGTCACAGAGAGTGATCTCATTGTGCTTCTCGCCACTGCTGTAAGTGTGTGTGCTATAGTTATTGTTCATAAGGTTCAAGGTAGGTGAAGGCAGTATGAGATTCAATACAGAAAGAGCGATTCGTTTGTTACACACACTTGGTGATGAAACTCGCATTTCATCCTGATTCATCTGCCAGCTGCCTCCTCCTCAGGTTTGGAGCTGTGGGTTACAATATAACGTGCTTATTCATAATACTGATAGGCTACTGGCTCAAACAGCCCAGCACGGAAAGTCTCACCAGCCAATTATAAGGTCTGATTGTATTCTATATGACGAGAGACTCTTAAATCAGTTCCACATCACACTGATGTCTGGACTGACTCATGTTGCCCACATGCAGATGTGGTTTTAACAAGCTCCCAGCCTGTCTGGCTCGCGTCCATTCACGGCAATTAACATTTCTGTAACGTGGCATTGATTCAGCTGTAAACAAGGCATATTCTCCTCTAGGCAGAGGACAAAAACATTAGACGCCACATAATGCAAAATTTGCAACCCAGGCTCATTGAAAATAAGGGACTCTGGGGACTTTCTGTAAAAATGCTCCTACACTCTTAAAAATTTTGGTTATTTATTGGCATTGATGGTTCATGCAATTTTTCTATAGCTCAAAATGTTAATTATAGTGGAAAAGGGTTCTTTGGATTATTAAATGTTCTTCACAATAAGAAAAATGGTCAATTTTAAGAACTGTTTACTGAAAGATGAACCCAAAATGACTCATCTGTGGCATATGAAACACCCATTTTGAAATCTTTATTTGTAATAATGTATACCAAGGCACTTCAACAAAAATACTTTATTTTGTGGAAAATACAGTGATCAAAATTAGAGAACAGCAATGACTGTAGCACGAAGAAAGATTACAACTAAAATTTCTGAAAGTTACAGCAGTCAGAAATTAGTAGGAAGTGTACAGGCCCTTGCTTTGAACTGCTTCAGTACATCTGCGGCCGCAGGACATCACTAGTTTCTCACATTCCGCTGGTGTGATCTTGGTCCACTCTTCTAACAGTCTCTTCCACAGTTCAGTGACTGTAGTGGATTTCCTAGCCATAACTTTGTCACTAAGGATTTTCCAGAGATTGGAGACATCACTTCGGTGACCGACGAATCCACTTTGAGTGTAAACTAAACGAGCCAATGCACATTGGCATGTGATGATTGCACCCAGCGCGAGTATAACTAGGCAGCAGGTGCAATGCAGGTTTTCGCTGAGGAGCCGAACCAGTGACCCAGCTGCGCAGTGGTGGTAGAGCAGCTGTGGCGACGGGACGTGAAGTCTCCGTTCCCTCCTTCAAGGAACTAGGGTTACATACGTAACTGAGACATTCCCTTTCAGTCGGTCACTCCGAGTCACATCAGTGACCAACAAATAGGAATCCCTATCAAAGCGCCATGGATGCTGCCGCTTCCAGTGTCCTGTGTGAGTCTCCTGCATCCCTCTTTGGTGTAGGCCGGGGCTCGCACCAAGAAGGCCAGTCACTGTTGTCGTAGCACTACCCACTCAGTGAGATTGGATAGCACTGAGAAAACGTACCCGTTCCACTTGGAACCGGAACGTTGCAGAAGCCCCATCCTTCCCGAAGGAGGTTTCGGAAGCACTTACACATATGAACAACCGTTTAGGTGCATATGGAAGATTAGAGGTGATTGTAAGCCTCTTGGAAAATGGCAGAAAGTCTGCCGAGGAAACACGGGCTCTGAGGCTATACCGTGGACTTTATACATATGGGATCCACTTAAGTCTCTACATATGGAACCCAGCCATCTACCGGTTCTCATGGATTCATCGAGTGAGGGCCTGGCGCCGGACATTCCGCCACGTCTGGCTGCCGAGGGGATGGAGGAGCTTGACCGGGTCTACAGTACGGACTCTCTGGAGCAGTTTTAGCAAGCCGACACTAACCAGGGTCTCTCAGTGCTTCTACCCATTTGAGGTGAGAACACAGGAGGATACCGGTTCCACACGAAGGCTATAGAATCTAGCGAACGTTTTGGGGGTCGCCCTGCCCGCAGCTCTACAAATATCTGTTAGCGAGGCGCCACAAGTCAGTACCCAGGAGGATGTAACACTTCTAGTAGAGTGAGCTCGCAACCTGAATGGGTAGGGCACACCCTGTGCCTGATAAGCCAGGATGATGGCATGCACTATCCAGTGGGCCATCCTCTGCTTGGAGAAGGCCTTCCCCTTCTGCCAGCCTGAGAGAATGCCTAATCTGAGGTCCTGAAGCTTTGTGTCCGGTCTACGTACCATCTCAAGGCTCGGACAGAACAAGGCAAAGCAAGGGCTGGGACTGCCTCCTCTGGGGGCAGCGCTTGCAGGCTCACCACCTGATCCCTGAAGGGAGTAGTGGGAACCTTGGGCACATAGCTGGGCCGGGGCCTCAGAATTACCTGGGAGTCAGCCGGCCCAAACTCTAAGCACAAATCGTCGACCAAAAATGCGTGCAGGTCCCCTACCCTTTTGATGGAGGCCAGTGCAAGCAGGAGCAGAGTTTTCATTGATAGAAACTTCAGCTCAACTGACTGCAAAGGCTCAAATGGGCCCTGCTGTAGTGCTTTGAGCACTAGAGACAGATCCCAAGAGGGTATAGAGGGGGGCTGGGGAGGATTTAACCTTCTCACCCCCTAAGGAACCTGATGACCAGGTCATGCTTCCCTACCGACTTCCCTTCCATGGGGTCGTGGTTAGCAGCAATCACAATAACATAGACTTTTAAGGGTGGAGGGAGAAAGCCTTCGCTCCAACCCCTGCTGCAAAAAGGACAGCAAGACTCTGATCGGGCATCTTCAGGGGCTTTCTCGATGAACAGGTTCCACATCAAGGTGTAAGCGTGTCTCCTGGACAGTGCTCTCGCCGAAGTGATGGTGTCAACTCCCTCCTGGGGTAGGTCACCTAGAACCTCCGCGTCCCATCCAGGGACCAGACATGAAGTTTCCAGAGGTCTGGACGTAGGTGCCACAGGGTGCCCCGTCTCTGAGTCAGTAGATCCTTCCTCAGAGGAATCTGCCAGGGAGAGGCTGCCACGAGGAGCATTAGTTCCAGGAACCAGGTCCGAGTAGGCCAGTAAGGCGCCACAAGCAGGAGCTGCTCCTCGTCCTCCCTGATCTTGCACAGCGTCTGTGCGAGAAGGCTCACTGGGGGAAATGCATACTTGCTAAGGTCCCGCGGGCAGCTGTGTGCCAGTGCGTCCGTGCCGAGTGTTCCCTCGATCAGGGAGTAAAACAACTGGCAGAGGGAGGTCTCCGGAGAGGCAAACAGGTCTACCTGAGCGGCTCCGAAATGCCTCCAAATCAGCTGGACCTTCTGGGGATGGAGTCTCCATTCCCCGGGGAGTGCAGCTCGTGACAGCTCGTCAGCTGTACGGTTGTGCAGACCTGGAATGTGAATGGCACGAAGTGACCTCAGATGCTTCTGACTCCAGAGGAGGAGGTGGCGGGTGAGTTGTGTGATTACACCATTGTGTATTCACAATTGCAATGTTTGTTTTGTTATTATATTTAATATTTATTTATTTCTTTAATAATGTATTTATTTATGTGAAGAAGAGTTTATTGTGCAAACAGTCATCTATCAATTGTCACCTCTAAAGACTGAGTTTGAATCAATACAGTTCTAGCCACCAGAGAAAGCATGCGCTGTAGGTTACCATGGTGATGCGCTTGGGTTTGCCTCAGACGCTACCAAGCTGCGCCTGTGGAAAGACACTGAAGTTTGCATGTGCTTTTGTTTCTCCTGATAATTCAGGTATGTTCTCATAAAAAAAAAAGTGAAAATGTGTTATAATGAATGTAAAAAAAAAAACAAACAAAAAAAAAAAACATGCGAGTACACATTTCCTATGTGTTTGAAAGCAAACAGCTTGTTTACAGTGGTTAATTGAATGGAGTCAACCAGATAAAAGTACCGGTAAAATGACAGTTGGTCTGTGTTGCTTTTGTTACAATCGATTCTCTTGTAAATAATAATACATTTATTTCAGTATGAGATAATTAAACAGGAAATGACTCAGGAAATGTAAATGTATCTTTGTTTAGAGTAATTTGTGTCAAGTGTAACCGTTACAATTTGAATGATACAATTGTAACCACTGTGTGATGATTTGAAGGAGGTACAGATCATTTCATATGGTTATAGAAACTGCTTCCACAGAAGACATAAGGGCTTATTAAAGGGATTTTAATGTGTATTTTGCAGCATGCTGATGATTTTTAAAGGAGTGATGATGAAATGTGTTTTATAAAAATACAGTAAATACAGGAAACAAATACAAAAGTATTGTACAAAACTGTATTTTTGATTATATGAAACATGATTTGTGATTACAACTAAATCAACTACAACTAAAGCTAACTGTGAAAACATTGAAAAAGATTTCGGTATTATCTTGTTACTTTGATGTTAATGTTAATAAAGAGACGCTACCAAACTGCGCCTGCAGAAAGACACTGCAGTTTGTGTGTGCTTTTGATTCTACTGATAATTCAGATACTTTTAATCTGCCTATGTGTTCCCTGCCTGGGACCCGCAACAGTTGCAACAGGTGACGAGAGCGTAGACCACCTTGTCAGTTGATGTACGCGACGGTCGCAGTGTTGTCTGTGCAGACCAGCATGTGCTTGCCTCGTAAGCGCCCTCTTAGAGGTTTTAAGGGCAGGCATACTGCTAACAACTCTAGGCAGTTGATGTTCCAGTGCAGTTGGGGGCCTGTCCAAACCCCCGACACTGCATGCCCGTCGTACAGTGGGTACGGAAAGTATTCAGACCCCCTTAAATTTTTCACTCTTTGTTATATTGCAGCCATTTGCTAAAATCATTTGTTCATTTTTTTTTCCTCATTAATGTACACACAGCACCCCATATTGACAGAAAAACACAGAATTGTTGACATTTTTGCAGATTTATTAAAAAAGAAAAACTGAAATATCACATGGTCCTAAGTATTCAGACCCTTTGCTGTGACACTCATATATTTAACTCAGGTGCTGTCCATTTCTTCTGATCATCCTTGAGATGGTTCTACACCTTCATTTGAGTCCAGCTGTGTTTGATTATACTGATTGGACTTGATTAGGAAAGCCACACACCTGTCTATATAAGACCTTACAGCTCACAGTGCATGTCAGAGCAAATGAGAATCATGAGGTCAAAGGAACTGCCTGAAGAGCTCAGAGACAGAATTGTGGCAAGGCACAGATCTGGCCAAGGTTACAAAAAAATTTCTGCTGCACTTAAGGTTCCTAAGAGCACAGTGGCCTCCATAATCCTTAAATGGAAGACGTTTGGGACGACCAGAACCCTTCCTAGACCTGGCCGTCCGGCCAAACTGAGCTATCGGGGGAGAAGAGCCTTGGTGAGAGAGGTAAAGAAGAACCCAAAGATCACTGTGGCTGAGCTCCAGAGATGCAGTCGGGAGATGGGAGAAAGTTGTAGAAAGTCAACAATCACTGCAGCCCTCCACAAGTCGGGGCTTTATGGCAGAGTGGCCCGACGGAAGCCTCTCCTCAGTGCAAGACACATGAAAGCCCGCATGAAGGACTCCAAGATGGTGAAAAATAAGATTCTCTGGTCTGATGAGACCAAGATAGAACTTTTTGGCCTTAATTCTAAGCGGTATGCGTGGAGAAAACCAGGCACTGCTCATCACCTGTCCAATACAGTCCCAACAGTGAAGCATGGTGGTGGCAGCATCATGCTGTGGGGGTGTTTTTCAGCTGCAGGGACAGGACGACTGGTTGCAATCGAGGGAAAGATGAATGCGGCCAAGTACAGGGATATCCTGGACGAAAACCTTCTCCAGAGTGCTCAGGACCTCAGACTGGGCCGAAGGTTTACCTTCCAACAAGACAATGACCCTAAGCACACAGCTAAAATAACGAAGGAGTGGCTTCACAACAACTCCGTGACTGTTCTTGAATGGCCCAGCCAGAGGCCTGACTTAAACCCAATTGAGCATCTCTGGAGAGACCTAAAAATGGCTGTCCACCAACGCTTACCATCCAACCTGACAGAACTGGAGAGGATCTGCAAGGACGATTGGCAGAGGATCCCCAAATCCAGGTGTGAAAAACTTGTTGCATCTTTCCCAAAAAGACTCTGGCTGTATTAGATCAAAAGGGTGCTTCTACTAAATACTGAGCAAAGGGTCTGAATACTTAGGACCATGTGATATTTCAGTTTTTCTTTTTTAATAAATCTGCAAAAATGTCAACAATTCTGTGTTTTTCTGTCAATATGGGGTGCTGTGTGTACATTGAGGAAAAAAAAATTTACTTAAATGATTTTAGCAAATGGCTGCAATATAACAAAGAGTGAAAAATTTAAGGGGGTCTGAATACTTTCCGTACCCACTGTATATGGCCCCCCAGCCGGTGGTAGAGGCATCCGTGTAAACCATAGCATGCCTGGAGACCTATTCCAGGGGCACTCCTGCCCGGATAAATGCAAGATCTGACCATGGGGTGAAGGTTTGGCGGCAGGCCAGTGTTGCTTGGACCCTGTGAGTGCCGCGTTGCCACGCCCACCTCCGGACTAGGCCATGGAGCCAGTGTTGAAGCAGTCTCATATGAAGCAGCCTCAGTGGCGTGACTGCCTCCGCAGCTGCCATACGCCCCAAGAGCCTCTGCTGAACCGATTCTGCTGAATTCCAGCAGCAGTGCTGACCTGATTCTACATTGAGATTCTCCGTATTATCCTGTCCTCTTATGCATTTGTCTTTTGAGGACAACCAGCCTTTATGGATGACTTGAATGAGTTAGTGACATTTAAATGATGCAATAATCTAGAAATCACAGATTTGAAATGATCAACTTCTCTTGCTATGGCAATATTGCTATCGCTATTGGCCTTCATCTGGACAACCTGCTGTCGGAGGGTTTCAGTCACTTTTGAATGGCTCACCATCTTGCAAAGTCAGTGAAAACTGGAAAGTTAGGCTGCTAGTTAAATAGGGTTTGTTAGATAATTAAGGAAATTAGTATGAGGTACCAGATTAACACCAATAACTGGGAGGTATCTGAAAGTGTTCTGTTATTTTGATCAGTGTTCTTTTTCAAATATCTAATTTAAGTTTTTATACTGTGCTTCAGAATACATTTCACTCATGAAATATACTTAAAAAAACTTCTACTCCTGTTAGGATAACTTCAAATAGGACAAAGCAGTGACATTGAAATTTAGGAAATTGTAGGTTGTTCTCTAATTTTGATCTCCACTGTACATTTCACTGCAGTTTCCAGCTGAAAATAACACTAGAAGCATTGAAACGCCAACCCTTTTCACACAAAGTATGTTACAGGAGCAGATTATTTTTAAGAAAGACAGCATTGCACTTGAGTTGCAGATCTTGCGGGTACAAGTCTCGTTAAACACGAGTCAAATCCTTGTGAAACGAAGCTAAAATGACATGGCTGCTTTTACTTTTCATGCTTTTACTTCAAATGCTTTTTTGTCTCTCGTTTGCTTTTGTTCACATTATTGGCTTGGTTTAGTGTAGGGATTATGTTAATTTCATACACGATCATTAACCCTTTAGTACTACTCACTGGACACTGAACTGTTGTGATACATACATTAACCAATAAAATTCTGCCACAGTCACATTTATCTCTTTCGGAGAAAATTAAACAGTTGATGTTAGCCATTAACTTCTTATATATTATTTTTTTCCATACTATGGAAGTCAATGGTTATCAACATTCTTCAAAATATCTTCTATTCTGTTCAAAATAAGAAAGAAAGTCATACAGATTTGGATCAAGTGGAGGGTGAGTATGATGACAGAATTTTCATTTATGCGTGAGCTATCACTTTAAAAACTACAAGCAATACAATATCATTTTGCACAAACAGATCCACAGACATTAATAACCCCACATCTGCAATGCAGAAATGAAAGTGATAATGCTTATAGCACTTCTTGTGGATATGTCACCTGAAAAGTGCAGTGAAATGAACGTCTTTCAGGTTTTGCAGAAATGTAAGTCACAGTCACATTTCAAACAAGTCTGGGGTGCATATTCTAAGAAACAACAACTTTTGAAAGGTTGCAAGGAACTCAATATATTAAAACGTCATGCTTGTAATTTTAAAGGCTTACTGAGACCTTTCTCATCTGCTGGTGTAACAGTTGCTTCTGTCTTCTGTCTATTGATCTGGGAAAACTTATTAAAAAAACAAAATTGATCACAAACTTTTCAATGTCTAGGTCGTTTGCCCTTATCCAGAGAAGACAAATGAGTCTGCTGGTAGGTCTATAATGCATCTGGATTACGGCGTTTCCATGGAACCCAAATCACTTATGAATTTATGTGAAACCTTAAATGATTTCATGTCTACATACTCTAGGAGTTATGTGGCATAGAAGAATTATATTAAGGTCTATAATATTTAGAGAAAGCTATTCATTCACAATCCTCTCAATGGTTTACATGATTTGAAATCTGCCGTTTTTGCTTATAGAAACACTCACTCAGTTTGCTTTTTAGACAGTCGACTAAGTTGTAAATGCCATGTGATTGCATACTCAGGAACCACAGGATCAACAGTAATATTGTTAAATATTATTCCATTTTAAAGGAACAGTTTTATATTTTAAACTAATTTATTCCTGTGATGCCAAGCTGAATTTTCAGCATCATTACACCAGTATGCAGTCACATGATCCTTCGGAACTCATTTTAATATGCTAAACTGAAGATTAAGAAATATATTATCAATGTTTAAAACCATTTTTGTGCCGGGTTTTTTGTGACTTTTTCAGGAATCTTTGTTTAATAAAAAGTAGCATTTATTTAAAATAAACTTGATCAATTTAGTGCATCCATTCTGAATAAAAGGACTGATTTCTTAAAAAGGTAAATAAATAAAATAATAATAATAATAATAATGATCATTACATATAGTGTGTACATATTCAAAAACAGCAAACAGGGGAAAAAAATATAAGGATATACTGTATGTGTCCCCAAACTATCAGACACTAGCAAAATCTAGCAAAATATGTAATAATATAATATAATATAATATAATATGATAGAATAATATTTGAACAATATCACACTCGTAAATGTGAGATATGGCTGAATATCAGCAGATTACAGCATACCGATATAGAGACATTTCTCACGTCTGCAAGTGTGATATTGAGTTTATACAGCAGTTCAACAGCAAGAGTGTGTAAATACATAAGAAACAACAATCGAGTGTCTTTAAAAGCCCTCTTTTTTTACAGAACTACTTCCTTCCGCCACGGATTCAAATCTAAAGTTCAAATCTAAGCCCAAGCCTCCGTTACTAATTCGAAAACGTCACTTTAGAACTGGTAACGAAGGAATGTTGAGTTGATTCATTGAAAGCTAATTGTATTACTGTATTAAAAGGCGTGTATTATGTGGAATAGAATATTATGAGAGAGAGAGATTGACTGGGCGAGTGTGATTACCTGAGTCTGATACAGCATTCATTCTTCAGCTCAATCTCATATTCACAATAAAACATTAGTTTGAATGTCCAATAGGCTCGTACTATCCTTTCATCTGTTCAGGGTGATTTCCAATGACAGTGCTGCTCAGCGCATTTGTTGGCTGTGTACCATCTGTTGTTGAAAGTAAAAATAACTTCCTTGTTCAAAACAGCCCTTTAGTCTCTTTCAATATAAAAGTCTTTCCTGTTGACTCGTAAAACAGTCTCTTGTCGCCATCTAATGGCGGAACAGTGTCACTAAAATCACCATCACAAACACACACACACACACACACACACACACAGTTTCCCAATGCTAAATACTAATGTGTGTATGTGTATAATATATATATATATATATATATATATATATATATATATATATATATATATATATATATATATATAATATTATTATTATTATTATTATTATTATTATTATTTTATTGAATAATAATGTTTAAAGGGGTGGTTGATTGCGATTTCACTTTTTTAAAGTTAGTGTGTAATGTTGCTGTTTGAGCATAAACAATATCTGCAGATTTACGAAGCTGAAAGTTCCAATGCAAACGGAGATATTGTCTTTTAAAATTATGCCAGTGTAATGCCTACAAAAACCGTTCATAGGGACTACAATGAGTTACTTCCCGGGTTGGTGACGTAACAAACCCAGATAAACCCTGCCCCCGGGAACATGCAGCAAAGGGGGCGAGACCATGCTGCACTGCTTTAGAGAAGAGGAAGAAAAAAACTAAGGGTGCACGTAAAAATCTATTCATATATGAATCGCGATTCTGTCTTCTAACGATTCTAATGGATTCACAACTTTCAAAATCAATGTTCTAAAGCAGCGGCTCTTAATACTGTTCCTCGCGTCGCCCTGCTCTGCACACGCTCTGCACACGCTCTGCATCTCTCTCTCTCTCTCTCGCTCTCATTCAGATCATCAGCTCAGTGAATACACTTATTTTCACATAGCTATGAGAAGCGTTATACATGGACGCGTGTGCAGTTGCCGTACTGTATTAAAGCTTTAATCAGAAAAGCTAACATAGTAGCATTTACAAATAACAGTGTATCTAAAAGTATGAGACAACAACAAACAAAAAACTTAGGCCTACCATTAAAAGCCATGCTTGCACAGGTTCTGCA